>CM068742.1:14607879-17007879 GCA_035084275.1 Hydrolagus colliei | reverse complement strand
CTCTTTGAACGCTGCCCACTGCTCGTTAGTTGTCTTACCTGCCAATTTTTCTTTCCAATCCACCTTGGCTAGGTCCCACCTCAACTCATTGAAATTAGCCCTTTTCCAGTTGAGTGTCCTCACCTGTGATCGTTCCTTATCCCTTTCCATAATGATTCTGAATCTAATGATATTGTGGTCACTATTCCCTAGATGCTCACCTACAGAAACCTGTTGAACTTGCCCTACCTCATTTCCCAAAACTAGATCCAGCAATGCTTCTTTCCTCGTTGGACTGGAAACATACTGATCAAGAAAGTTGTCCTGCACACACTTCAGGAATTCTTCTCCCTCCTTGCCCTTTACTCTACTATCCTGCCAGTCTATGTTGGGATAGTTGAAGTCACCCATTATAACTACTCTATTAGCTCTGCATTTCTCCGTGATATGCTTGCAGATGTGCTTGTCTATCTCCTCCCCACTATTTGGTGGTCTATAGTATACCCCTAACAGTGTAACTGCACCTTTTTTATTCCTCATTTCTAACCAGATAGATTCGGTTTTTAGTCCTTCTTCCACCTCGTTCCTTTCTAAGGCAGTCACTGAGTCCTTAACTAAAATTGCCACCCCGCCCCCTTTTCTCCCTTCTCTATCCCTCCTGAATACATTATAACCAGGAATGTTCAACTCCCATTCCTGCCCATGCTGGAGTTATATTCGAGATATAAAAGAGAGACCGTGGACAGATCGACTTTCATGTAAGACGGCTTTATTAAGAAGACCACAAGCATGCAATTCCATGTGCTACCACAGTGGTCATGAGAAGGTGCTATAACCGATAAATAGTGAGGAGGATAGTAGCCATCTGCAAGAGGATATAGACAAATTGGTAAAGTGGGCAGACACATGGCAGATGAAGTTTAATGCAGAGAAGTGTGAGGTGATGCATTTTGGGAGAAGAAATGAAGGGAGGCAATATAGGCTAGATAGTAAAATTTTAAATGGTGTGAAGGAACAGAGAGACCTGGGGATTTGTGTTAGTGACTCGTTGAAGGTGGCAGGACAGGTAGACAAGGCTGTTAAGAAGGCATATGGGATACTAGGCTTTATAAATAGGGGTATAGAGTACAAAAGTCAGGAAGTGCTGACTAACCTCTATAAGACTTTGGTGAGGCCTCAGCTGGAATACTGTGTTCAATTCTGGTCACCACATTACAGAAAGGATGTGAAGACATTGGAAAGGGTACAAAAAAGATTTACTAGGATGGTGCCAGGATTGAGGGACTTCAGCTATGAGGAGAGGCTAGATAGGCTAGGGTTATTCTCTCTGGAGCAGAGAATATTGAGGGGAGACCTAATAGAGGTTTATAAAATCATGAGGGGTTTCGACAGGGCAAATAGAGAAAAACTATTTCCACTCGTGGGCGAATCTGTGACTCGTGGTCACAGATTTAAAATAGTTTCAAGGCGAAGTAGAGGGGAGCTGAGGAGAAATTTTTTCACTCAGCGAGTTGTTCGAATCTGGAATGCATTGCCTGAAAAGGTGGTGGAGGCTGATTCGATAACAACTTTTAAAAGGGAATTAGATCTTTATTTAGGGAGAACAGGTCTATAAGGCTATGGGAAGCGGGCAGGGCAGTGGGATTAAATCGCTCTTTTCAAAGAGCCGGCACAGACTAGATGGGCCGAATGGCCTCCTTTTGTGCCGTAAAATTCTATGAATCTATGAATCTATGAATCTACATATATGGACATAGTGATTAGCATAATCCTACATCTCCCCCCAAGTACAGACAGGTGGACTTTAAGATCACTTAAAAAGTAAGGCGATCAGGAGGTTTTACTACACGTCCAGAACGTGTTGTCATCACAGCTGGTGTTTGTGACAATGATGGAGACGGTGAAAACTTCTGAGGTGAAGTTGCGGTCTGTTCTGTTACATCAGTAGGTGTAGTTGGTGGAGGTTCCAGTAGTGGTTTTTTAGGTGGTGCTTTAACCAGGGCTGATCGGTTTCGTCGAACTGTGCCAGGACTGGTTATAGCACCTTCTCATGACCACTGTGGTAGCACATGGAATTGCAGGCTTGTGGTGTCTTCTTTTTCATTGAGACCTGAGGCAATGCGATAACGTTCAAAATGATTGATCCATTTAAGACACAATTCACATTGGTCTGGTCTATTTCCACCCTCAAACTTGCCTGGCAAATTAATCTGGCTCCCCATCCTCCAGAGGATCGAATTTAAGATCCTCGTCCTCACCTACAAGGCCTTGCACGGCCTTGCCCCATCCTACCTTGCCGATCTACTCTCCCCCTACACGCCCACCCTCACCCTCCGTTCAACAGGACTTGGCCTGCTCCAAGCCCCCCGCCCGAACCGCCCCACCATCGGAGGCCGGGCCTTCAGTTTCTCCGCTCCCACCTTATGGAATGCCATCCCTCAATCCCTCCGTTTCGCCTCTTCCCTTTCCTCTTTCAAGGCCGATTTGAAGACTTTCCTCTTCGATCGTGCCTTTTGTTCCACCCCGAACTCTTTTACCTCCCCTTCGTGTTTCACCCCTTCCCAAACACTCCCCTCCCAGCTCGGGTCACACGCCTCTTGTTTAGCGCCTTGGGACGTCCTCCCGACGTGAAAGGCGCTATATAAATGTAAATTGTTGTTGTTGTTGTTGTTGTTGGGTTGACAGATGTGTAGCCATGTTGTGGGTTTAACTTTCGGACCGCTGCCACCATGTTATATTCGAGATATAAAAGAGAGACCATGGAGAGATCAACTTTCATGTAAGACGGCTTTATTAAGAAGACACCACAAGCCTGCAATTCCATGTGCTACCACAGTGGTCATGAGAAGGTGCTATAACCGATACATCTACATATAAGGACATAGTGATTAGCATAATCCTACAGGTACCTGATTGGAACTAACGATAATTAACTTTTAATATCAAGAACTTGATATAGCGCTTTTCATGTTTTCTAGGCGTCTCAAAGCGCTTCACAGAATATACTGTAAAGTGAATTGACTGTATATTTGTGGGCAAAATGCAGCAGCCAATTGCTCTCAGCAGCGTCCCCACAAACAGTCGTGGATTGAAATGACCAATTTTATTATTGTTTTTGTTTGGAGGGATTATTATTAGGCCCAAGGTTTCGCCCTGACCTGCCTGGATTCGAACACAGGTCTCACGCTTGTCAGGCGAGTGCACTGACCACTGAGCTACAGGAACTCCACTGTTCAAATAATAAGGGATGAGGATCAATTCAACACACTTCCTTGTCTCAATGTCCTCCTGATATGTAGCGAAGCCGTGCGATAATGCCATCTGTGAAGCGGCCTGTGGTGGCAATCCCTTCAAATTGTTTGCAATGTGATAAGGCCAGACTTCAGCCAATCATATTTCCTCCACGTGTTTTGAATGTTTCAAGAAGCGTAACCAAGCACACTTTTGCACTGACCTCTCTCTCTCTCTCTCCCTCCCTCTTGCTCGCATTTTCAGAGACAAAAATAGCATCCAAAACAGCACCTTATCTTAGCACTAAGACTAAAACTGAAAGTAGAAACAAGTAGCAGTAAAACCTATATAAAGGCATTTATTTATTTTGGCTGATATGTATTTAGGTTTTTTGCCAAAGTGATATATGTGACATTGAACAACTGTACAGTATTGAGTGATAATTTTCTGTTAAGGTTTCCCCAATCCTCTGGATTTCATAACCTCACTTACATGAATATTCTGTGACTTTCCGACCTATGTGATCTGTCACCAATCAATTGCTAAAAAATGAACTTCTTGTTTCATAGGCTTACAACAGGTTTTGTAGCACGTGATAGAATCTTGGAGTCCTGTAGCTCAGTGATTAGAGCACTCACCTCACAACCGGGAGACCTGGGTTTGATTCCCGACAGGTCAGGGAGAACCTTGGGCAAGTTTCCTTACTCCACAAGTCTGAAAGTAATCCTGCAAGAAAAATAATATTGATAAATTGGTCATTTCAATCCACACTGCAGTGCCCAATTGGCTGCCACTTTTTGCCCACAAATATACAGTCAATTCACTTTACAGTATATTCTGTGAAGCGCTTTGAGACGTCTAGAAGGCATGAAAAGCTCTATATCAAATGCAATGATTATTATTATTATGTAATATGTGGGAGGGGGAGTGATGATCTTCAAAACAAGTGTAGAAAGATGATCTTGGAGAATGTGGTGATGTCACACAAACAGTCGTGGACTGAGTGACCAAATTATTATTGTTTTTTTTTCGAGGGATTCTTATCAGGCGTGCGGAGTAAGGAAACTTGTCCAATGTTTATGTGAAAGAGAGAAAAATCGACAGGAGATAATTAACTACACTCAAAAGAAACACGTCTATTAGAAATTCTAAGTTGGTGGTTGAAATAATGAAATCAACTGATATGAATCTCGGACTAATTAGACTTCAGGATTACAGGTCTGTGAGAAGTATGTGAAACCCAGATAGTTCTTTTATAATGTACTAAATTCAATGATCTCAAAGAGGAGGAGATGATGAGAATTTGATGATAGACTGACTGCAGAATTTGATGATAGAATTGATGTATGACTAAATATCGCAGCTGTAACGTTAATGGTTATAGGATGTCCATTTAATTAGTACTAATGTAACCCTGCTCTTAAACGTATCAGAGAGTACAAAAGTGTCATCACTTTCAGATGTTGCAGCAGCAAATGATACCCGTGGAATAGAGAGGGGGAGGGAATCAGAAATATTTATTTGCTGAATTAGCAAATAATGGATCAATATTTTATGATTAAATGTGCCTTTTGTTTTCGAGGGATTCTTATCAGGCGTGCGGAGTAAGGAAACTTGTCCAATGTTTGTTAAAAAAAATCGCACAACATGCAATGCAAAATAATACAATGCAAAATGATATTTGTTTAACGCCTTTCATGTTGTCGAATGTCCCAAGACTCTGCCCTATAATGCACTACCAAGCAAAATAATCTTGTTTCATTTTATTTTAAAAAAAGCCCCTTTTTATTTATCCATCTAAAAACCTTCTACATTGACATTTTTTTCAACGCAGAGGGTACCCTTAAAAGGCACATGGATGTGTAGCATCTTTGTTGTCCGCACAACAGCATTGCCATTCTCTCACGCAGCTGAAATCTGAAGCCATTTGAAGCAGCGGACCTTTGACATTTTGTGCAATTAATTTGAGCCTGACGTGGAATCCTCGGGCGCTGCAAGATGGAACATTGACATGCAGGGACATGGCGTGTTGGGATTCATGTTTGTTGCTGAATGATCTCCCTCATGTACAGCCACGCTGACAGAGGGAGGTGCCAGGCGGAATCCGGCATATATCTTTTGAGTGAGAAGCATTGGTAGTAATAATGAAAATCATCCTTGAATTTGATACAGCGCTTGTCACGTCTTCTAGACGTCTCAAAGCGCTTCACCGAATACACTGTAAAGTGAATTGACTGTATTTTTGTGGGCGAAACACCAATTGCGCATAGCAATGTCCCACAAACAGGATTGAATTGACCAATTTATTGCAGCAATCCTCTGCTCTGTGCTCACACTGCTCCTAACACATAATAATATCATAACAATCTTTGCATTTGATAGAGCGTCTTATTCCATCTTTGAGACGTCTCAAAGCGCCGCACAGAATATACTGTAAAGTGAATTGACTGTACGTTTTGTAAGCGAAACGCGGCAGCCAATTTAGTTGTGGATCAAAGAGACCGATTTATTATTGTTTTTTTTCTTCTCGAGGTATTTTGCCTTTGTCGGGAACTGAACCCCACCATTGGCCGGCGAGCCTTCAGCCACTCTGCCCCCAACCTCTGGAACTCCATCCCGCAATCCCTCCGCCTCGCCCCCCTCCCTGGCCTCCTCCAAATCCCTCCTCAAAACCCTCCTCATCGGTTACCCCCCCATCCCACTCCCTTCCCTCCACCCTCCCCGATCCCGAACCCATTCTCCAGTCTGAAACACTAACTGTCCAGGGCCTTGGGACGTCCTCCCAACGTGACAGGCGCTATACACGTGTAATTTTGTTGTTGTTGCCTCTCGCTCATGATGCGAGTGCTCTATAATAATAATATAGTATAATGATAAGCCTTGCATTTGATATGGCGCTTTTTACATCTTATTGACATCTCAAAGCGCTTCACACAATACATTGTAAAGTGAATTGACTGTATATTTGTGGGTGAAACGCGGCAGCCAATTGCGCACAGCAGCGTCCCCACAAACAGTCGGCGGTTGAAAATGACCAATTTTTATTCTTGTGTTTTTTTTTGACGGATTATTGTTAGGCTTGTGCGTGGGCTAAGGAGAACTTGCTCAAGGTTTCGCCCCGACCTGCCTACATTCGAGCACAGGTCTTACGCTTGTAACGAGAGTGTTGTAACCACTGAGCTTTGCGATCGCCAGTCCCCTGATGTTCTGTCAGCACGTCTGTCAAACATCAGGGGCTGGATGAGCGCAAATTTCCTTCAGCTAAACGTTGACAAGACGGAAGCCATACTCTTTGGCTCTCGTCAACGTCTTCAATCACACGGTTCCCACCTCCTCCACCAACCCGACCTACTCCAAACTCGTATGCAACTTAGGCGTGAGGTTCGACCCCTAATTATCCTTCCTCCCCCACATCCAGCACCGCCTTCTTCCATCTCCACCGCATCGTCCGTCTCCGCCAATATCTCACCCCAAAAAGCCGCCGAAACCCTGGTCCATTGCCTTTGTCACCTCTCGGCCGGACTATTCAAAAGCCCTCCTCGCCGGACTCCCCTCCGCCACCCGCATTCTCGCCCGTACAAAACTCCACACCCCATTACCCCAGTCGTTGCCAGACTTCACTGGCTCCCTGTCCCGGAGAGGATTGATTTCAAGATCCTCACGCTAGTATTCAAATCCCTCCGCTCCTCCGCACCCGCCCCCCCCCCCCCCCCCGCCGCCTCTCTGACCTCCTCCCCCCTCACAACAAGCACCCGTTGCATTCGCTCCACCGGGTCTGGTCTCCTCCTCGTCCCCCCCCCCCCCCCACCCCCCCTCCTTTCCTATTTTCAGGTCTCGGCTACAGATCTTTTCTTTTCGACCGCGCTTTCGGTCGCCTTCTCCCCCCCCCCCCCTGGCTCGGGCCCCAGGGAGCCGTGCTCGAGAAGCGCTCCGAGACGCCGTTCGGGGTGGAGTGAGGCCGCTGCACCAGTGCAAGTTGTTGTCGTCGAGCTGCAGGAAACAGCGAGTTCCACTTTCGTAGCTCGCCATCGAAACCTTGCGGCTCCTCGAACACTCGCTCTGAATATTTGCAACTGCATTCATCTCACAACCATATAGATTCATAGATTCATAGAATTCTACGGCACAAAAGGAGGCCATTCGGCCCATCTAGTCTGTGCCGGCTCTTTGAAAAGAGCGATTCAATCCCACTGCCCTGCCCGCTCCCCATAGCCTAATAGACCCGTTCTCCCTAAATAAAGATCTAATTCCCTTTTAAAAGTTGTTATCGAATCAGCCTCCGCCACCTTTTCAGGCAATGCATTCCAGATTCGAACAACTCGCTGAGTGAAAACATTTCTCCTCAGCTCCCCTCTACTGCGCCTTGAAACTATTTTAAATCTGTGACCACGAGTCACAGACTCGCCCACGAGTGGAAATATTTTTTCTCTATTTGCCCTGTCGAAACCCCTCATGATCTTATAAACCTCTATTAGGTCTCCCCTCAATCTTCTCTGCTCCAGAGAGAATAACCCTAGCCTATCTAGCCTCTCCTCATAGCTGTATATATATATATATATATACACACATAGCTGTATATATATATATCTGTATAACACAGTGTACAGTATCTCTGTCTCATCGCATTGATTGGCAGCCCTATCCTTGGCATCAGCTCTGTGTGTGTCTCTCTCTCTCTCTTACATCACCGTGAGAGGAACACCCCCTTTGGTTGCTTCCCGCCTTCTCCCTCCTCTCTCCTCCTCCCTCCCTCTCTCCTCCCCTCCCCTCCTCCCCTCTCGTCGCGTCGCATCGCATCCCATCTGCCGCCTCGTCGTGTGGCCCTCCGCGTGGCGTTGCCGTCGAAACCCAGGTCGAAGTGAACGGAGAGAGAGAGAGACAGACAGACAAGAGAGAGAAATGGTGGCGAACGTCTCAAGTGTAGACAAACTGGAAGCGATGAAAGCCAGGTATATCTGTCTGTGTCGTATTGTTTTGGGGCCGAATAGAGTTGAACGCAGAGTGGAGGCGCCATCTTGGAGGTCCAAGATTTATTTATTTATATATAATATATATATATATATATGTACAGTATGTATATATTATATATAGATATATATTATCTATATATAATAGATATATACGCTCTGCAAACAGTTGCCTTGTTTTTTTGGTTGATGTTTTACAGAGCGATTTAGATGTTGGTCTTTTTTTTTGGGGGGGGGGGGGGTTTCAATGGAGGGAGGGGGGGGGGGGGGGGGAAGGGTAAATAGTGGAAGAGAAGGGCTTTGTAAACACACACACATATACTACACATACAGAACAATTTTACTAACCCTGTAGCCAGGGAGTAATTATTCGACAATAATTTGACCCCCCCAGCCCCCCCCCCCCCCTCCCCACTCCCCATTGAAACCAAATGTGGGCATTTTCAATTCACAGAAACGTTCTCGCTTTTTTTTCTCTCGACTGCGGTCAGGCTGAACAGGTATAATCCTAACGCTGTGCTGCTTGATAATAATCCCGCGAGGCGTCTCAAAGCGCTTCACGGAATATATACCGTCAAGTGAACCGGCTGTATGTTTTTTGGGGCCGAAACGCGGCAGCCGGTTGCGCTCAGCGGCGTCCCCCCCACACACACAGACAGTGGGGGATTGAGTCGCCAGATGGTTATTTTTTTCTTGAGGGATTATTATCAGGCGCGTGGAGTCAGGAAACATGCGCGAGCTTTTTGTCCTGCCTGGAATTGAACCCGGGTCTCTCGCTTGCCAGGCGAGTGCTCTCCAACCACTGAGCTGAAGCACTGAACCACAAGTCCTGGAATTTGAGAAATCTGAATTGAACCTAAACACCACACACACACACACACACACACGCACACACACACACACACACACACACACACACACGCACACGCGCGTGCGAAAGCTGAGCCAGTGGGGGTGGGGGAAGGTGACCAGAAGCGCGGTTGAAGAGAAGGGTCTTCGGGGGATTACCCGAAGATGGGAAAGGAAGGGGCGAAGCCGAAGGGGGTTGCGGGAGCTTCGAGACGTCGTGGCTGAAAGCCCGGCTGCGAACGGTGGAGCGGAGAATTCAGTGACAAGAGAGAGGCCGACGATATAAACAGATGATTCGAGTGGCGTTCACTTGACACGTAACTGAGATCATGCACAGAGAGCCCTGGAGCAGATGGTGGGGAGGAGCTGGCTCTACCTGAAGCCTGCAAGGTTTTCTTTATCTTATCGTCCAACATAAATAAGCATAAGAAATGCCAGACGATAAAAAGGCCAAGGTCCATCTAGTTCACCTTCTTGGCTGTTGCAGGCAAATAATAATTATAACAAGGATAATAACCCTTACATGTGATGCAGTGCGTTATCATGTGTGGAGTCGTGTAGCTCAGTGGTTAGAGCACTCGCCCTACAAGCGTGAAACGTGTGTTCGAATCCAGGCAGGTCGGGGAGGAAACCTTGGGCAAGTTTCCTGCTAATGATAATACGTCCAATAAAATTGGTCATTTTCCAATCCAGGACTGTTTGTGGGGATACGCTGCTGTGCGCAATTGGCTGCCGCGTTTCGCCCACAAATATACAGTCTATTCACTTCACGGTATATTCTGAGAAGCGCTTTGAGACGTCGATAAGATGTCATAAAAGCGCTCACTATATCAAAAGCAAGGATTATTATCACTATTGTTATGCGTGCTCGCACCTGTATAAATAGAAGTGGCATGAACTTGGCGGCGATCCACAAGTTCTATTTCCTCCTGGAGGCAGTTACATAAAAGCAGGAAGGAAATTGCGGGGGAATTTCATTGCGTGGAGCTTCAGAAAAACTGCTATCTGAATTCCGTTGATAAATTTCGCACTGTTTATTAACTTACAGCCAAAGCTGTTAACTTACAGCTTTGGCTGTAAGTTAATAAAACAATGATGTTAGCTGTAGCTGCCTCACAGCTGGGAGGCTTTGTGTTTGGTGTTTTGGCAAGTGAGATTGGAAACTGTCCTTGATCAACCTCAAGCTGCCCGTTGTTATTGTAAATCAAATCGCGAAAGGCAAAAACATTCAACTTCAAGTAGGGAACGGCGATATATCGGTATATCGGTAAAACCCGATATGGTTTTCATATCGGTATGCCGATATAGACATTTTAAAAATACCGATATATCGAAAAACGATATATCGAGGTAAAAAATCGGGATGCGAGCACAATCAACTACAAGACCCAGAATGCTCATCTCTATACACAATGCACAGACCGAGGTGCAAAGCCGCCATCTTGTATTCATAGTCCTCGAATACATAATACAGGTATGCAAGGGGTGGGGGAAGAGAGACGGCTGTGGGTGGGGGGGGGATGAGGCGGAGAGAGACTGCTGGGGGTGGGGGGTGAGGGGGAGAGAGACTGCTGGGGGGGGGGGATGAGGGGGAAAGAGACGGCTGGTGGGGGGAGGGGGAGATAGACGGCTGGGGGGTGGGAGAGAGACAGCTGGGGGTGGGAGAGGGGGAGAGAGACGGCTGGGGGGGAGGAGAGGGGGAGAGAGACGGCTGGGGGGAGGAGGAGAGGGGGAGAGAGACGGCTGGGGGGAGGGGGAGATAGACGGCTGGGGGGGGGAGAGGGGAGAGAGACGGCTGGGGGGGGGAGCGGGGAAGAGAGACGGCTGGGGGGGGAGAGGGGAGAGAGACGGCTGGGGGGGGGAGAGACGGCTGGGGGGGGGGGAGGAGAGGGGGAGAGAGACGGCTTGGGGGAGGGGGAGAGAGACGGCTGGGGGGGGAGGGAGAGAGAGACGGCGGGGGGGGGGGGGAGAGAGACGGCTGGGGGGAGGGCGAGAGAGACAGCTGGGGGGGGAGGGGGAGACGGCGGGTGGGGGGGGGGGAGGAGAGGGGGAGAGAGACGGCTGGGGGGAGGGGGAGAGAGACGGCTGGGGGGGGAGGGAGAGAGAGACGGAGGGGGAGGGAGAAAGACGGCTGGGGTGGTGGTGGGGGAGAGAGACGACGGGGGAGGGGGGTGCGAGAGAGGGACGGCGGGGGGGGGGGGTGGGGGGGAGAGACTGGGTGGATGTGATAATATACAGATAGATAGAGATGGGGGGGGATGGGAGAGAGGAGAGAGACATAGAGAGACACAGACAGAAAAACACAGAGATGGAGAGAGTGAGAGACACAGAGAGAGAAATATATTTACCTCCTGAGAAGATAGGCCCCGAATGCGCGCGCACTCCGATGCGCGCGCATGCGCAGTACGATATTTCGGTATATCTCGATATGAGCCAACCGATATGATCCATATCCGGAAAATTCCCATATCGCCGTTCCCTAACTTCAAGAGATATTCTTGACACAATGTAGCGTTGAAGGATAATCGCAAAGGCTTGATGGTCACAATGGGGCGTCTTCTACACATTTACTTTTATCAAGTGAAAAGACATCTATTGCAAACTGCTGTAAACTTTAATACATTTAAATACATTTTAATTTACATTTGTTTTTAAATTGTTTAATTAAAAAACTTGGGTGTTGAGGTACAGATCAGCCATGATCTAATAGAATGGCAGAACAGGCTTGAGGGGCTAACTGGCCTCCTCCTGTTCCTACGTTACCGTATAAATTTTAAATAAACTTAATTTAAACCCAAAGCACATTACTCTATTTTGTTAATGTTTCCATTGCTGGTTAGACTCCTAGGTTTCTTACGCTGAAAGATGGCTTAGGATAACTGGTGTGTGTACAAGGCATTTTGTTGCAAGGGGACATTTTTAAAATCTTGATTGCAAAACAAAACTTCACCGGTAAATTGGGCATTGGCCATTCTGTACTATGGTGCTTGATATTCTGAGATGTAGCTGAGCCACTATTTGCTTCTACAAGTGGGTAAAAATTAATGCAGGTGAGGAATGGAGCAGAAGTGGCAGAAGACAGCAAAACATGTTCAGATGTGGGCCTTGTGAAAAGCCGATTATCCGATGAACTATTTGCAGGAAATCAGAAGCTATTAACAAGCAGGAAATATGCGCCTATTATTTTCTGGAGAAACTGTTGCCTTGTTCAGCTCGAGGCATTACACAGCTGGTGAGCGAATAATAAAATAATAATAATCCTTGCATTTGATATAGCGTTTTTCACGTCTTCTGGGCGCCTCAAAGAGCTTCACAGAATAAACTGTAAAGTGAATTGACTGTACATTTGTGGGCGAAACGCGGCAGCCAATTGCGCACAGCAAATGTCCCACAAACAGTCGTGGATTGAAATGACCAATTTTAGTGCATGATGCGTGTATGATGCATGATGTATGATGCACGTATGAGAGCAGCGTATGATGGAAACATTTGACGACAACAACAGTACATAAAACGTTTGAAATGTTATGCTTGTTTGAGGGATGGACCTATTCCAGTTCATACTTCCGTGATTATCGATCAAATTACACGTTGTTGCTTCAGGGCGAGACTTTCCCTTTGAGTTTACGACTCAAAATCAGCCAAAACGCATCTGAATGCTGTGATGCAACAAGTCTTAATTTTGGATTTTCATCAGGATTATTATTCTCTGGTTATTTTTCCCATGTAGGTAAGAACATAAGAATTAGGAGCAGGAGTAGGCCATTCGGCCATTCGAGCCTGCCCCGCCATTCAATAAGATCATGGCTGATCTTCTCACCTAACTGATTATATCCTCGAATCCCTCTATTTTTCAAAAATCTATGGAGCATCATTTCCGTTTGCTCACATCCTGATTGTAATTTCCATTGTGTGTTCATTTGCTATTTTAGATTACTGCATCTAATTATTTGTTGCAGTGAATACCTCTGTTTATTTTGTCTTGCAGTCACAAAACTGTTCCATTTTTAATTACATGATGGAAAGGGAGACCTATTCAGCAATTTGTTCAACACACAGCAGGATGCAAATTACTTTCCTGCAGTTGTTTTGACAGCGTTTCCCTATGTGTTTGAGTATGGGCTTGCACAGCTAGACAGTTGAAAGTTTCTGCTTTTTATCAGTTGAGTGACAGTACAAATCAGTAACGTGCCACGTTTCCAGAGGACAACAGAGTTTTCTGCTCTAATGAAACAAACCTTTAAAAAGACTCCTTGGCAAGTGTTTGCTTATCTTGCTCTTTTCTCAAAACCAAACAGCAAAATGGTGGTCAAACTGTAACTCAACAGTAATCTAGCTACCAAGATTGTTAAGAGATCTATAACTGGTCTTCATTTTTTCTTACAGTGAGGAAAAAGACAAGCTACTCAGGGGACTTAAAGGTAATTTCCCTTGTGATTGATGAGCTGAAGTACAGCATAATTTCCACTGATTATTTTATGTGCTATTCTCACTATTCTGCCCCAACCTCTGGAACTCCATCCTGCAGTTCCTCCACCTCTCCCTCTCAGTCTCGCCTCAAGACCTTCCTTGTCAATGGTCCCATCCCCCCCTTCCCTCCCCACCTCGTCCCCAGCTCGGGTCTGAAACAATGACTGTCCAGTGCCTTGGGACGTCCTCCTAACATGGAAGGTGCTATACAACTGTAATGTTGTTGTTATATCTACTGCAACAACAACAAAATTACATTTAGAAAGCGACTTTCGTGTCAGGAGGACGTCCCAAGACATTGAACAGCTAGGTCGGGACCCGAGCAAAAGGGGGTGGTTGTGGGTGGGGGAAGGAGAGTAGGAAAGGGGGGAGAGTTAGGAGGGGAGCAGAAGGCGCTGTCGAATAGGAAGGTCTTGAGACCGGCCTTGAAGGAGGAGAGGGAGGAAGTGGGGCGAAGGGACTGCAGGATGGAGTTCCAGAGTGTGGGGGCAGAGAGGCTGAAAGCTCGGCCACTGATGGTAGGACAGTTTGGGCAGTGGACGTGGAGCAGGCCAGAGCCTGCTGAACGGAGGGTATGGGCAGGCTGATAGGGAGACAGTGGGTCAGAGAGATAGGTGGGGGCAAGGCCATGAATGGCCTTGAAAGTGAGGACGAAGCAGTGTGAGTTCCACAGCCATAGGCAAGACGAACATGAAGAATGTGAAATGCAAATAATAATAACTATAATAATGATAATCCTTGTATTTGATATGAACACTTTATCATCTCGTTGAGATGTCTCAAAAGTGCTTTACTCTACATACTGTAAAGTGGATTGACTCATGTATTTTGTGGGTGAAACACAGCATACAGCAATCACCCACAATCAGCTGTGGAGTGAGTGACCTATTTTTATTTGGGGCCATTGTGCCAAGGGATCTTTGATGTCCACCCAACTGGCAGATGGGGCTTTGGTTTCATCTGAAGGACAGTGCCTCTAACAATGCAACACCCCCCAGCATTGGAGTGTCACCTTAGACTATGTGACCCCCAAGTCCCAATGTGGAGCTTGAACCAATTACCTTCTGGCTCATTTATTTTTTATTGTAGAGAAACCTATATTAAGAGATTGTATTACAAGAGATCAGGTTTTCGAGGCTGCAAAGATTGGTGCAGTGTATCAGCTGCCATGATTTCTGGAGCATTAGCCAACTCACAGATTGATTTTGTTGATAAGTTCTCATGGCGTTGCAAACCAGAGTCATAAACACACTGATATAGTATATTGTTTCCTTGGTCTTGTTGCTTGGAAAGATGCACTATGTTTCCCAATAGACTTCTTCTTTGTCAGAATTAGATGTGGAAGTGTATGATTCTAGTCAAACAGCAAAAATGTTTATATTTTAATGTTTTTTTTATTATGCAGAAGAAAATGAAGATGATTTGCTCCCTTTGGTTGAACATCCAGAATCAGGTCAGTGCTGCCCCCATTCTCCCACAATCTCACTGTTGCTCAGTGGTTAGAGCACTCGCCTTACAAGCGTGAGACCTGTGTTTTGAATCTAGGCAGGTCAGGGCGAAACCTTGAGCAAGTTTCCTTACTACACACGCCTAATAATAATCCCTCCCCCAAAAAAGCCCATAATAAAATTGGTCATTTCAATCCAAGACTGTTTGTAGGATATTGCTGTGCGCAATTGGCTGCCCTGCTTCGCCCACAAGAATGCAGTCAATTCACTTTACGATATATTCTGTGAAGCGCTTTGAGACATCAAGAAGATGTGAAAAGCACTACATAAAATGCAAGGATTATTATTATTATCATCAGGGAAACATTATAGCTTTGTTGTTGTTTGTGAGCATTGCTGCTACATGCTTCGTTCATGGATGTTTTCTCGTACTTACACAAAAATAATAATTTGCATGTGGAGTAAGGAAACTTGCCCAAGGTTTCGCCCTGCCTGGAATTTCTCTTGCCTGTAAGGCGAGTGCTCTAACCACTGAGCTACAGGCTCCAAATGAAAGGTAACTTTGAATAGTTGGAGTTGTAGAAGCTCAGTGCCCTTCCCAGTGGAATCGTTATTGATTCTTCTGTATCTATGGTCGCAGCTTTAACAATAAGTTCAGCAATTTATATTGCTTAATAAACCTTGGGTTTATTAAGCAATATAAACGTCCAATACAACACTGTATTGGACGTTTCCATCTGAATCTCTTACACACCTTCTCTCATCTTTGACACATCTTTAAAATGTATTTAAAAGGGAACTTAAATTGTATTTCCTCTATTTTTTTTCACATGTGTGATAAGCCAGAGTTTTATTATTTCTCCCATGTAATGCGTTCCTCAAATCTCACAATTTATCTCTCAAGATTATGAATCTTCAAAAACATCTGAAAAGTTTTATTTCAGACACGCTTTTCTTTTAACTTTTTGTTTTCTTGTGATAAGGTCCTGATGATGGAAGCTCGCCCTCCTCGTCAGAAGAGAGTAATTCTGGTAAGTTGAGGCTCTGGCCTGGATTTAGCTCTAGTGCTTGGTGTTAATGATACTCAGTATAAGACAGAAAGAAACATTTCCTGAGCAATATTTTTTGGGGGAGTGTTAAGTTGCATTCAAGACCGCACAGGGTTCAGTCGACAATATTTATTTGAGGTTTGTATTATATCCTGATGTAAATTAGAACGTGTATTTAAATTTAATTTCTCTATTGCTCTTCCAAAAGATGAGACCACTACAGGATCTGAGGAGGAAACAGGTAATTGAATTCCTTTAGCCCCCAACTCAATGGCTTTACACACATGCTTGTGTGTGTGTGTGAGTCTGTGCCGTGACTGTGTGTGAGATTGTGTGTGTGAGATTGTGTGTGTATGAGATTATGTGTGAGACTGTGTGTGAGATTGTGATTTTAAAAAAATTGGTCATGTCAATCCACGCCAGTTTGTGGGACACTGCAGTTTGCGGAATTGTCTGCCCCGTTTCGCCCACAAATATACAGTCACACTTTACAGTATATTTTGTGAAGCGCTTTGAGACGTCTCGAAGATGTGAAAAGCGCTATATCAAATGCAAGGATTATTATTATTGCGTTATAATCACCAGTTGCAATCAACAAACTAACGGCGCAGTTCACCGCTGTTCCTTTCACTCTCCTTCTTTGGGTTTTTTTGTGCTGTTCATCGTTTGACAGTTCATTTGAACATCTGACCCGCAATCGATCAGTTCTGATCCCATTGTAATGATCCAATATGCGATGTGTCCAAGTCAATCAGTGAATCCAAAGGCACAAAATAGTATATGCGGTATCTTCTCAAGGTCGATGAACACACTTCCAGTTATTGCTTGCTCAGTTGAAATTGCCCGTCAGAAATTGCCACAGTATGCTATTGCTATAAAAAAAAGCAGTTAAATTTGTTGTTGTTTTGATTCCTACCATTCATTCTTGTTATTTCAAACTTGAAACATTGACATGAAATTGTCTTCAACTTTTAGATAAGGAAGAACCAAGACCTTCTGCTTCAGGTGATATATATTTTAAAGATATAGTATTTGTACAAGCTCAGAATACCTGTATGGACAATAATACAGTAATAAGAATTATGATAAGGATTATTATTATTGGTAATGGCTTTTATTGTAAAATTTATCAAACCACCTTACGAGCGAGAGAACTGGGTTCGATTCCAGCCAGGGTGAAACCCTGGGCAAGTTTCCTTACTCTACACTCCTAATTATAATCTTTCAAAATAAACAAGAAGAAATTGGTCGTTTCAATCCACAGTTGCTTGTGGGACACTACTGTGCGCAATTGGCTCCTGTGTTTTGCTCCCAAATACTGTAGAAGTCCGTATATCCGGGACTTGATGAACCGGCACTTCCGTATAACAGGCACGCCAAACAAAAAGTCCCCATTCGATAAACCGGAACTTATCTGGAACAATAGCGGTGAAGCATTTGTAAATGCATAAATAATAACATAATAACAGAATATAAGTTATTATCTGTTAGTATTTAATCTGGTGTGTATGGTGTGTGTTAAAATAACTTTAATTTTTTTGTGGTGGGTTTACAGCCACGGGCCGCCCCCGAATATCCGGCAGGCGCTTTTACTGTATACAGTCAGTTCACTTTACAGTATATTCTGTGAAGTGCTTTGAGACGTCCAGAAGACGTGAAAAATGCTATATCGAATGCAAGGATTATTATTGTTTATTATTATTGCTTATTACAGCATTTTTTACACGTATAATGCAGAGTTTAGAAGATTTGAAGTAAAAATTCACCCAAAGGTTAAATGTGATTCTTTAACTATTTTACTTTGTGATTTGCAACATACCCTTTCAAAAAACCTTTCCCTCTTGATCCTCATGTTGACAAGTTGGTCTAAGGATGGAGAACAGAAAGTACACAACTCCTCTTATCGCCTTTTCTTCCACTAATAAGTATAAAACATTTGACAAATGTAATCATTATTTTTCAGGAGACCCCAACTGTGAAGAAGCAACAATAAGCACCAGTCAGGCAGATTCAGGTCTCTAACTTTAATAAGTTTATTAGAACTTTAATAACTTCTAGTAAATGAAACATTAGAGTTTCGTGTAAACGTTATCTGATCGAGGTGATGGATAATGCAGTTATTTGCTTCCTCTCCCCTTGAGAACATTGACATTGCGATCGATTCCAGTTCAATGGCATGACGTGAAAGGCGCTATGCAAATGTAATGTTGCTGTTGTTGAATAGTATTTATTATAATAATAAAATAATAATCCTTACATTTGGCATCAAGGCTTTCATATCAGGAGGACATCTCAAGTGTCAAATTTTTTTTTAGGGGCAAAGGCAACAACAGTAACAAACAACAACAACAATACTACATTTGTAGAGCGCCTTTCATGTCGGGAGGACGTCCCAAGGCGCTGAATAGTCAGGGGTCCGAGCAAGGGTGGGGGGGCAGGGAGGGTAGGAAGGCGACTGAACGCACGGTCTTGAAGCAGGCAAGGGAGGGAGCAAGGAGAAGGCATGGTGGGATGGAGTTCCAAAGCAGAGGCAGAGAGGTTGAAAGCACATTTTAACAGCAGGGTTTATGGTAGTAGAAACCAGGAACCAACGTGGTAGCAATAAATAAAGAGTTTCAATTTACCTGGGCTATGGTTTATAGTTGACTATTTACAGTGAAACAAAACATTATAGACAACTACAATAACAACAAAATTACATTTATAGAGCGCCTTTCACGTCAGGAGAACGTCCCTATATATATATATATAAAAACAGTTTTAGCACGGAGGTTAATCGATCCATGAGTGCTTGAGGGATACTGCTGTGCGCAATTGGCTGCCGCATTTAAAAAAAAACTATATCTTCAGAGGCATTTTGGTCAACTATTTTACGCCAATGAAGGAGAATCTTGATGGCTTTTCCTGTCCACTGTTAAATACTCTTATTTCTTGTTGACAGGAATTGGTACTGAGTCAGTTTGTCCTAGTTGTTCCAGCTCTCAAATGGTAAGTCATTTTCATAAATAGATTGTGGGAGAAAGGTTTCCCCTGGTTGGAGAAACTATAACTAGGGGGGGTCATAGTCTTAAAATTAGGGGTCAAACTTTTTGCACTGAGTTGAGGAAAAACTTCCTTCACTCAGAGGATAGTGAATTTATGGAATTCTCTACCCCAAAAGGCTGTAGATTCTCATTCAGTCCTTGAACATATTCACGACTGAAATTGACAGATTTCTTATGGATAAAGGGTTTAAGGGATATGGGGATAAGGCAGGTAGGTGGAGTTAGAATAGAAGATCAGCCGTGATCTTATTGAACGGCGGGGGCAGGCTCGATTGGCCGAATGGCCTATTCCTGCTCATTATTCTTGTGTTCTTCTTATGCAGTGTTTTCATAATCGGCAGAATTGCTTTGTGTTTTTAATCGCAAGACGATTTCAGAGGCAAAGGCTGCACAAGACAAATGTGTAGTGTCAGGGTGATAGCTGAGCACAAACGCACATCAGTTGAAATGTCACGTAAATCTCTAGCGAGATCCTTTGTTTTAATTCACAGGATGAGAGTTTGGAACAGGTAACGCCCAGAAAGATACGGGAATGCTTCCAGTAAGTAGTGTATCTTCACAGGATTTGATCAGTAATATTAATGGGACATCGCCCGATCTCGGGTCAGGCCAAGTCAAATCAGCTTCTCCTCTTGATTCTGTCTACAGGTTGAAGTTGGATGGCGAGGGAACGTTCCAATGTGCCATGACTGGGCTGGTGTTTGAAGTGACAGAAAGGGTCAACATCAGTTACTCCATACTGTCCTGGAGCAAACATGACACGTTTCTCGGGAGCAGCTGGAAAGTTTGCGGCCCATTGTTTGATATACAGTGCGGGAACGCAGCCTTATTGAAGAGTGTCTCGTTCCCGCACTCCCTCTGCCTAACGGGTGAGTTTCTGCCAGAGTATTTAATGGTGGCAACTCGTGTTTCCTTTGCCCACAAATATAGTCAATTCACCTCACAGTATATTCTGTGAAGCGCTTTGAGACGTCCAGAAGCGCTATATCAAATGCAAGGATTACTATTATCCACTACTGACAAAGTGCATTTCAGCTCGAAGCGCTTACACTCTATCCATCAACTAGCAGGACACTCACAGATGCTGCAGTTGATCATGCATCTCGATATTTTTACCTGTCAGCGTTAGTTGGAGTGGAAGTCTCGCGGTCCACAGAACACCACGGGGTTTTGAAGCCATTCAGAAAATATCTTTATGTTCTGTTTTCCTATTTCCCCCCTATGAACCTCTCCCGCCCCCTCCGTTCAGCAGGCTCCGGCCTGCTCCATGTCTCCCGCCTGACCCGCCCTACCATCGGCGGACAATCTTTCAGCCTCTCCGGCCCCACACTCTGGAACTCCATCCCACAGTTCCTTCACCGTGCTCTCTCCCTTGCCTCTTTCAAGGCCGATCTCAAGACCCTCCTCTTCGACTGTGCCTTCTGCTGCCCTCCCAACTCTCTCCCCTCCTGACTCTCTCCTGCCCCCTCTCCCCTCCCCTGGCCCTCTCCCTTGCTCGGGTTCCGACCTGACTGTTCAGGGCCTTGGGTCGTCCTCCCGATGTGAAAGGAGCTCTATAAATATAATTTTGTTGTTAATTGTATTTCCTTAAGTTATCCTCAGCTGGATCCATTCCCCAAGCAAGCAAACCGGTAACCTGATCTAAAGGGCATCATAACATTTCCGTACAGAGAACAAGAGCAGAATGAATTGCTCCCGTGCATACAGTTTGGCCTCTGTCCCTTTGGGAAGCTCCTTTTCTCTCATCAGTGCCTCTCTTAAATAGCCACCCAGCACAAGGAAGTCACATTGGTGTCTCGGTAGCGGAATATACTACAGGGCAGAATGAGGCACATCAGTTCATAACATAAGAACATAAGAATTTTCTAGGCAAAACCAATGTCTTTCCAATTCTCCTTGTACCAGCCTGACATGTTGTGTCTCAAACTATATTTTGTGTTCACAAAGTCACGAACCTCCCACCCTGACCAATAACTGAAACATGCCTTAGAATGATGAGGATTATATTTCACGGCCTCGCACCCACCCCCCCACCACTCCGAACTGCTGTCCCCCTATGAACCTCCCCGCCCCCTCTGTTCAGCGGCCTCCGGCCTACTCCATGTTCCCTGCCCTACCATCGGTGGACAGGCTTTCAGGCTCTCTGCTCCCACATTGTGGAACTCCATATCACAGTCCTTTCGCCTCCCTCCCTCCCTCTCCTCCTTCAAGGCTAGTCTCAAGACGCTCCTCTTCGACCATGCCTTCGTTGTGAGCAAGGGAGGGAGGGGGGAGGGAGGGAGGGCCATCGATTACATGGGAGATTATGATCCATTACTATGTTTGGTGTGACATCTTCCGTAACATGGATGGAGTCAGGAGGAGGAAGTTACTCATGTCAACATTGTTACACTAGATTCATCTGTAACAGAAAATAAAAATGGATTGCAAGACTAAACAGGGAGGGTAGCAGGATTTTGTGAACAACACGCTGTTAGTCCAAATGATTTTCTAACATTGACATTTAAAAAAATAATACAAATGTTTTTCAATAAAAAAATTATTGCTTTTGATATAGCGCTTTTCATGTCTTCTAGATGTATCAAAGCGCTTCAGAGAATATACTGTGGATTGAATTGACTGTATATTTGTGGGCGAAATGCGGCAGCCAATTGAGCACAGCAGCGTCCCCACAAACAGCCGTGGATTGAATTGACCAATTTTATTATTGTGTTTATTTGTGGGCGAAAAATATGTTTCGCTGACAAATATGTAGTCAATTCATCTTACAGTGTATTCTGTGAAACGCTTTGAGACGTCTAGAAGACGTGAAAAGTGCTGTATCAACATGCAAGAATTATTATTATTATCAATATTATTACAGATAGGACAATGAGTTGCTTTATCTTTTACTGACGTGCGGCCCAACCTTTCCAGGTCACTCGTCCGATTTGCAGTTCAGAATTTTGCACGTCAAGGAGAAGAAGAACGAAATCGAGCCATCAGTCGATTTTTCACCATCGCACGTTAAATGGAGAGTGAGCTCCCTCTCACCCGTGGGGCCAGTCTACCAGAATTTCACAGAAGATGTGCAGCACCACGGCGTTGTCCTGATTTATAAGGTGGTGGATTGCCACCCGAGCTTGTTGTTTCATGTGTACATGGCAGTCAATAATGACTCCTTCATTAAAGTAAGGACTGGATTAACGGTAAAATTCATTTCTCCTTCAGATGCACCTTATGGCAATTTATAACGCTACTACGTATTTGAGATTTAACGTTATGTTGACTGAAACGAACACGATTTAACAAGGATTTGTTTTTGTTTTTGTTTGGACATTGATGCCCTCTTTCGATCTCGCTTAGGACATCTGGAAGGCTGAGAAATATTCAAAAAAGAAATCTATTAAAATCGATAAGCCGACACCTTGCCTCAAGAAACTGATGTTAGGCAAAACGTATAGACTTCTCAGTGAATCACAAGCTGACATAACTCCTGAGGTATGTTTGCAGGTATAATTGGAGATGATTTTCTCCTGCTTGAGTGCGAATTTTACAGCAAATCTTTTAGCGCGAAAATCCTTCTACGGACGAACATGACTCGGAATAAGTTGCTTAACCAGGAAGGAAGGAAATATCAAGCGAGTCGCATTGCTGCCTTTTTTTTGCTGAGTATGAGATTTTCAAGTTGGGATTATTTTTTTTTAGGAAATTGAATTCATAGATACGGGATCTCTTAGAATCAAAAGTTATTATGAAGTGTTTCTGGAGCATCCGGTAGGCTTCGACCTGGCACTGATGCAGATTGACTCCAGTGAGACAATTTGGACCTCGAAACTGCAGGAATGTAAGCATCTTCGAAAATGACATTTTGACCCAATTCTTCAGAGCAGCTGGACATATTGGGACAAGAGAGGAACGGGCTCTGAGGATTTTCACTCATGCTGTAGTTGAGCAACCTCACGACCTTCCTCTTCGACCGCGCATTTGGCCACCCACTAACCCGCACCCTTACTGCCTTCCACCCCTCCCTATTCCAACCCCCTGCTCCAGGTCCAAATCCCTGACTGTCCAGCACCTTGGAACATCCTCCCAATGTGAAATGTGTAAAATGTGTACACATTTTAATTTGTTGTCGTCGTCGAGACAGCAACAAAACCATTCAGGTTTTGCCTGGTGCTGAAATATGTCAAAGACTATAAATTGGGAACCCTTGAAGTCTGTAGTTTGAGAGTTCTCTAAGCACCACAGCAGACATAGCTTCAAAGGATACGATTTTTAACTGCTATACATAGTGATTTGAGCTGATGCAATGCTATATTAACACTAGTTAAATTTACATTTAAGTATTAAAGAACTGGGAGCTATGTGTGGATACTTTCTCCTGTACGATTTAACATTCTCTTAATTGCTGAGCGAAATAGGTCTCCTTAAGATATACCTTTGTTCCCCTTTGACTCTCACAAATGTTTTTTTAATGGCAAATTCACTTTACAGGTGACTGGACAAACATTAACTGCAATGGCAATCCCAGATGTAGAGATGTTAACAGTAAGTGTTTATTGTGGTCATTTGCTGGCAAGGAGACCAGGAAGTTAAACTAGTGTTTATTTAGTGCAGAACATAAAACCTTCCTCTATCCAACAATTGTATTGGAATACAATGGAGCCCTATGTCTGAAAATATTTTGTATAAAAGGCCGAGTATATGTTGTTTAAAGGATTAATTCATGAGAATGGTTGAACGCCATAAGCCTTTGCTGTGAGATACTTTCAATAGTTTAAATATAATAATAACCTTTGCATTTGATATAGCACCTTTACCACACTGTTGAGATGTCTCAAAGCGCTTCACAGAGTATGCTGTAAAGAGTGAATTGACTGTTTTGCACTGGGTGAATTTGGTATCTTTCAGGGAGGAAAAAAAGGAAACCATCCAGTGAAGATTACGAGGAAGAAACCACGAGCAAAAGATCCCGAAGGAATGGTACGTGTACAGTAATACTGGTTATTCGATTTAATTTAATTGCGAGAATTAATTGTAACAATTTACACAAGGCTCGTGGTAAAAGCAGAGGGTCAGTAACAGTGTCTTGCTGCTCCATGTCTCTGTAGCCTCTATTACAGAGGTTTTGTTACAATAAATGCACATCTTTTACATATAATATAACAATAATAATAATCCTTGCGCTTTTAGCGCATTTCACATCTTCTTGACGTCTCACAGAATATACTGTAAAGTGAATTGACTGTATATTCGTGGTTGAAAGCCTGCGGCCAATTGCGCACAGCAGCGTCCCACAAACAGTCGTGGATTGAGTGAGCAAATTATTATTGTTTTTTCTCTTGAGGGATTATCATCAGGCGTGTGGAGTAAGGAAACGTGCCCTAGGTTTTTTGCCCAGGCGGGAGTCGAACCCAGGTCTCTCGCTTGTGAGGCGAGTGCTCAAACTACTGAACTACAGGATATATACACTCTACGTCAGCAGTCAGTCAATAAGCAGTCCAGACTGTCAGCTCAAAATAATAATAATCCCAGCATTTGATATCACATCTTCGAGATGTCTCAAAGCACTTTGCAAGATACACTTTAAAGTGAATTGACAGTATATTTTTCCCAGACATGGGCTTGAACCCACAAACTCAGCAATATAAGTGGCCATCATTCACTTCTTATTGAGTTCTTTTCGGTTGGCACTGCACAATATAATGCATTGTTATTTATACTTCGCTTAGAAATAATTTACTGCTAAAATGCAATAACAATTTTTTAAAAAAATGAGTTTCATTTTATGCCCAGATACAGTAAGATTTCTCCCCCGTGCTCCCCCACCCCCTCACATTTAATCTAAAAGATGGATTTTGAAACCTTATTTACAGTCTGATTTGATTGAATATGATATTTTGTGGCATTTCATCAATAAATAAATCTCATGCTTTCAATTATGCGGAAGCTTTGTTGCATAGATTGTGATGCACCATGTAGTTACAGTAGCGTTCAGCTGAGAGCGCTGTTGTACTAACTAGTACCAAAGAGAAAGACTGTGTTGACGTTTTACAAAGGGGAGGAGAAATCTTTCATTTGTTACCTGCAATTTGACAGAATAGATTACATCTCTGATTACCTTCCGATTTTTCTTTGCTAACCTGTTTTTATTTAGCAGCTTTCAAGTTTAAAATTATCCACCGTGAAGTGGAAAGTTATATAATTCTTGCACTTATTGGCATAAGGTACTGGAAACTTATTTCCTATGAGCTAAAATAATAATAATCCTTGCATTTGATATAACACTTTTCATATCTTCTAGACATCGCAAAGCGCTTCACAGGATATACTGTGAATATACAAGTGAATTGACTGTATATTTGTGGGCGGCAACGTGGAAGCCAATTGCGCGCAGCAGTGTCCCACAAACAGTTGTGGATTGAAGTCACCCAATTTATTATTGGGGTTTTTAAAAGCACTGATTGACTTATCAGGAAAACATCCTGATAATAACAAATTTCCCTGTGTGGCGTTTCCAATGGAGAGTCCTGTAGCTCAGTGGTTAGAGCATTCGCCTTACAAGTGTGAGACCTGGGTTCGAATCCAGGCAGATCAGGGTGAAACATTGGGTAAATTTCCTTACTACACACGCCTAATAATAATCCCTCCCCCAAAAAAGCCCAGAATAAAATTGGTCATTTCAATCCAAGACTGTTTGTAGGATATTGCTGTGCACAATTGTGAGATGTCTAGAAGATGTGAAAAGCTCCATATCAAATGCAAGGATTATTATTACTATTAGATTATCGCACAGGGACTATTGTTCTGCATTGTATTGGGCATTAAATGCACTTTCCAGAAATGTTTGCGTACTTTGCAGCGTTTTACAGCATCTAGAATTCTGCAACTCTTCAATGTTCTTCTTTTTCTTTTATTCCATAATTCTATATACAGTAAAAGCCGGTTTATCTGGCACCTTGCGGGGGGTTGACTAATTGCTCATGCTGGATAATCAGGCGGCAAGTTGCCAAAAACCCAACACAAAACATGTACTTATTTTAAAACATACCATATTAATAATACACTAAATAGTAACAGAATATTGCATGGATACTTACCAACAAAGCATTCCATGACATAAATAACAAAGTATTGAGCTACAATGTTCACATGTCCTTGATATATTTTGGGGCTCCACCACATTAGGAGAATAAATTTCATCTAAAATTTGAAAGGTGAAAACGTTGATAGTCATTGTGGGTAGCATTTGGGTGTCAAGATGATTGCACATTCGCCCACAAAACATACAGTCAATTCACTTCCCAGTATATTCTGTGAAGTGCTTTGAGACGTCGATAAGACGTGAAAAGCGCTATATCAAATGCAAGGATTATTATTATTATTATTATTTTATTATTCCTGTAAAGAACTGTATCCATCCGACAATGAAACATTTCCAGTCATTTCCTTGGTTGCGAATCTCTCGTGGATGTTTCTCTCCTCAGGTGACGGAACCTTGTGCAGAAAGCGGATCCTGACCGAAAAGCAATTAATGCTGCTCGCTGAGAAAATGGACAGCAATTGGCAAGTCTTTGCCATCAGCTGCCTCGATTTACAGTCCCAGGATATTGACCAGATTAAAAAGGAGAATGAAGTTGTCACAATACAAATATTTAATATGTTGAAGAAATGGAAAAATATGGAACTGGAAAAAGCAACTGCTTCGAACCTCCTTTTAAAACTCAGACACGCGAACATAAGTCACAAAGTCATGGTGATTCTAGAAGGTAAATAGAATTGGGATTTGTCTTGTTCGACCCTCAACTGTCTTTCCAGGCCGCCGCATCCACGCAATGACTCGCTCTGCCTTTCCCCACCTCCGCAACATTGCCCGACCCCGCCACTACCTCACCCCCAAAGCCGCTGAAACCCTCATCCATGCCTTCATTACATCCCGGCTCGATTATGCAAACACTCTGCTGATCGGCCTTCCCAATTCCTCCCTCCACAGGCTGCAGATAATCCAGAGCTCTGCGGCACGTGTCCTTTACTGTCCCAAACTCCGTGACCCCATCTGTCCCATCCTTGCCCGACTCCAATGGCTCCCCATCATCCAGAGGATCTAATTCAAGATACTGGTCCTCACATTTAAAGCCCTCCATGTCCCCCGACCCACCCGTCCCACTATTGGCAGGTGAGCCTTCAGTCACTCAACCTCCAACCTCTGGAACTCCATCCCGCAGCCCCTCCACCTCGCCCCCTCCCTGGCCTCCTGCAAGTCTCGCCTCAAGACTCTCCTCTTCGATGGACCCATCGGCAACTCCTAATCCCCCCTTCCCTCTCCCCACCCTCCCCCCATCCTCAGCTCGGGTCTGAAGGCGGTAACTTCAGTAACTGCAGTAAAGGCGCTATACAAATTTAATTTTTTTGTTGTTGTTGTGATCGGTAGATAGACGTGATGATTTCAATCCAGGCAGGTCAGGGCGAAATCTTGGGCGAGTTTCCTTACTCCACATGCCTTATAATAATCCCTCCAAAAAAACAACCACAATAATAAAATTGGTCATTTCAATCTATGTCTGTTAGTGGGACGCTGCTGTGCGCAATTGACTAGCGCATTTCGCCCACAAACATACAGTCAATTCACTTTACAGTACATTCTGTGAAGCGCTTTGAGATGTCTAGAAGACGTGAATTGTGCTCTTATCAAAATGCAAGAATTATTATTATTATTATTATTATTATTATTATCATCCTTGCTGGTGCTGAGGTAACTAATCTCACCTGAGGCAGCAGTTGAGGTGGTACATTTCCCTGCCTGGGCAATGAAAAGAGGGAGCGATAGGATGCTGATGTGCATTGATGTTGGATAGGATCAAGACAGCTAAGATGCCCATCTTTGAGATCAAATAGACTGTTAACACTCGTATCCAAGCTTGCCCATGAACAATGGCCATGTGTGAGAGGTGACTCAGGACATCCGTGGAACCGTACCCAAATAGCGGAGATAAATTAGGCAATTGCATCCAGAAGAGAGGTGGTAAAATAGCGTTCCCACATTGCCAACTTTACACACTGATTCTTTATTGCTCAAATGTTTGGGTGATTAATACTGTCCTTTATTACGAAATTTGTACCCACTGCATTATTGCTTCCTCGCAGATTTCGGTCAGAACACTGAAGATGATCGTGATCCTTGCCTTTGATGTATGAACACGGAAACAAATGAATAGATGAGGTTGAGAGAGACTCTTTCGACCCGTTTGAGTAGCCTCGGGCAAGTCGATCGATCCCCACGCTGTTTACGGCTTGTGTTCTGCGGATTCAATTCATTTTTTTTGTAAAATAGCAAAAATCAAAAGGCTTGCAACGGTTTGAATGTCTTGAGTTGTGAACCTATGTGATGTACATGTTGTCGCCTTTACAGCGCCTTGGGACGTCCTCCCGACGTGAAAGGCGCTCTGTAAATGTAAATTGTTGTTGTTGTTGTTTAGCTTTGTAATTATTTTCGTATTAAAATAAATGGTTTTATAAATCCATTTAAATGGTAAAGCAAGTACAAATTATCAAGGGCATTACTTCCTTACCTGAATTTTGTTTTCTAACGAAAATGGAATTTCGCAGTAAGATGAAACCTGGTTTCAAAATGTAAAATGTAGCAGTAAATATTTACGAGTACATTTTGAGTGACTGTGAAGAAAACATTTTTTAAGAATCTATGTTTTGTTCAATAAAATCACAAATTTGTTTAAATCTCAGTTTCGTTTCTATTAATCGATCAATAGGATATGGGTTAAACGGGAGGCACTGAAATGACAGCTCTTAAAAGAATGGCCTTCATCTGTAAATCTCTATGGTACTGTGCTTCTAAGAAGTAGTGGGGAGGAGAACAAGCAACCTTTTCACCGATAAACTAAATAAATATCTACAACATTATATGGCTATATTTACTCTATTTTGTGTTTACACACCATTACATTGTTAGATATAATGATGATAATAATAACAATTCTTGCATTTGATTTGTGGAATTCAGTGGTTAGAGCACTCACCTTACAA
Organism: Hydrolagus colliei; assembly: GCA_035084275.1. Lineage (NCBI taxonomy): Eukaryota > Metazoa > Chordata > Chondrichthyes > Chimaeriformes > Chimaeridae > Hydrolagus > Hydrolagus colliei. Next base: position 16,978,819 of record CM068742.1, on the reverse strand, counting down.
GCATGAGACCTGTATTCAAATCTAGACAGGGTGAAGCCTGAAACCTTGGGCAAATTTCCTTACTCCACAAGCCTAATAATACCTTCAAAAAAACCACAATAATAAAATTGGTCATTTCAATCCATGACTGTTTTTGGGACAATGCTGTATGCAATTGGCTACTGCATTTCTCCCACAAATATACAGTCAATTCACTTTACAGTATATTCTGTGAAGTGCTTTGAGACGTCTGCTAGAAGAAGTGAAAAGTGCTATATCAAATGCAAGGATTATTATTATTATACAGCGCTTTTCACACCTTCACATTTTGTCTCCACATCGCTGTTGACATTCAACAGTAATTAGAAGGAATGCTGTCTCTGGCACTATCCAGCTGATATAGGCAGACAAGGTACTTGGGGCAAAGAGGGGTTGTGGGCAACAAATTGAAAGAAAATATAAAAATATAATATCAAATAAAAATTCCATCCCATTATTTGCCCATTATTTGGGATTACACTGTACCACTGTAATAATAAATAATAATCATCTTTGTATTTGATATAACGCTTTTCAAGTCTTCTAGAAGTCTCGAAGCGCATCACAGTACATAACGTAACGTGTATTTACGGGTGAAACTCGGCAGCCAATTGCACACAGCAGTGCTCCCACAAACAGTCGTATTCGGTATACGGAGTAAGGAAAGTTGCTCAAGGTTTCGCCCTGCCTGGAATCAAACCCAAGTCTCTCACTTGTAAGGAGAGTGCTCTAACCACTGAGCTACAGCATTCCTTATAGAACACTTACTAGAAATTATACATGAAACTAACACAACAGTTTGCAGTAATTAATCTCCCATTCTCGCACGACTCCACTGGCTTCCCATCACATAGAGGAGCCTGATCAGGATGCTGGTCCTCACCTTCTAAGCCCTCCATGACCTTGCTCCCCCCGACCTCTACGACTTCCTAACCCCCCCCCAACCAACCAGCCTGCTCTGGGCTCTGGCCTGCTCCACGTCCTCTGCCTCCTCACCTGCCCCAACATTGGCGGGCAGGCCTTCAGCATCTCTGCTCCCACCCTCTGAAACTCCACTCGCAGTCACTCCGTCTCTCCCTATTCCTTGGACTCCTTCAAGACAGGTCTGAACACCCGCCTCTTTGACTGTGCCTTCGAACACCTTCCTTTCCCCCCTCTCTGCCCTTCAACCTCCCCGATCCCTTCCCCCAGCTCGGGTCCGAAACACTGACTGTCCAGCACCTTTGGGATGTCCTCCCGAAGTGAAAGGCACTACACAAATGTAATTTTCTTGTTGCTTTGTTGCTTTTGTTAATTCTTACCAATATAAAGAAGGCAAGGAACTGCTGACAGTGTGTGGGAGGAAATTGTGGTCAGGTTAATGGAAAAAGAGAACAGAAAATACACATCACCAACTTTACACTTCTTACATGAGAACTAGAATTTGGCAAATGTTTGTTTCCTATATGCTTGAACTTACCCGACGCTCACAGAAGCCCATTGCCATTGCATGGTGATACTTAAGCAACAACAACAACAACAACAACTTTGATTTATATAGCTCCCTCCACGCCGGACGGCGTCTCAAGCGTATTGAATGCCATCGAAACACTGGAACTCGCTCCATCAATCCTTCCAATTCTCCCCACTATCCCCTCCCCACCCACCTCCCCTACTCGCTCCCCATTTTCAAATCAGACTCCGCCAATTTCAAGCGCTCTGGGACACTACCCTGCTCAAGGGGCACTACAACAACAACAACAACAACTTATATTGTACTTATATAGCTCCCTCCACATCAGGGTAGTAGCGTCCCAGAGCACTTAATGGTGGCTTTAGAGTGCAAGTTGTTGTTGTTGATGGGTTTCCACGGGTGTCTGGCAACACGGTTTATTATTAAAAAATGGAAATACTGTTATATCACCCTTAACGGCACATCGGGCACTCACGGTAATGATCTAAGAATTTTACCATTCGCCAGCGAGCCCAAGCCGTTCGCAGACATCTTACCCTGGGTCTGAGCTGGCTGCGTATCACACAACAAACACATCTACAACTGGGGACAAGTGAAATGAGAAGTCTCTGTTCTCAATGTACAATATTACACAGCTACAATAAAGCTGGGTGGGAGTTTGGTGGGAGTTTTTTGGGGGGAGGGACAAGGGTTGGGGGGGTGGCGGGAGGGAAAGGCATGTTAGCACATGAACACAGCAAGTTGGAAGTTACAAGACTGGCTTGTTGCAACATTTAAGACTCTTTGGATTTGATTTGATTTAGTTCAGTTGCAACTGTTGATTTCAAAACAAGATAATTTATGTAGATTTCAGGATAAAATCTTGTTGCCAGAGCAGAAATGATGTGGATTTCAAAGCAGATCAGTCACACACTGTCAGGTGGTTGGGTTGGTTTGGGAGTGAAACTGTGGGCAGGCAAGAATGAGTGAGATTTTTTTTGGATGTATGTATGTGTGTGTTGGTGCTGGTGGTGGTGAGGTGGGAGGTAGGAGTGTCAGTGAAGTGGAGATTACCCAGCCCTGGCCGGGACTGCCCTTCTCTACTCTCTATTCTCTATTCAATGAACAGCTTATATTTCCCGATGGGCTACGCCTGTTTAATGTGATCTTCTGGATTCTCAGATTGAAAGCATTGGATCTGAACGCTGACCTTTTCTGCTCTACATAGAGGGTGTTATTCTTATCATTATCATCATCATTATGATTGGTCACTTTTATCGAAATAAGTATACAATTAATATTATTTCCCCCCACCTCTCCTCTCCCCTCCCCTCCCCACCCCCAGGTTCTCTCTCTCTCACAGAACCCAAAAGGCTTGGAAAGTTCACAACTTTGAAATGGACCTGATCTACTTAATAATTCATACATAACAGATCTACGTACACAGGGAGAGGAATGCACAGAGCAATGTAGAAATTGTTCACAGAAACTCGGTGGGGACAGGAACTGATTCCCACACTTGCTGTTTCAGTTCGTTGGTTGGTTACATTGGGGTTGGTGTCAGCGAAACTCTTAAGCAACAAGACTCTCACCCGAACTTCTCGTTCGTCCTAGCAATCTCTGATATCAATCATATCAACACTGATCAATCAGCTTCAGGCCACCCAAGTGGAGTTATTAATGAACTAATAATAATAATAATCCCTTAGAAAAAATTACAATAATAAAATTGGTAATTTCAATCCACGACTATTTGTGGACACAGCTGTGCGCAATTGGCTGCCGCTTTTCACCCACATACGTACACCCAATTCACTTTACAGCATATTCTAAGAAGTGCTTTGAGACATCTAGAAGATGTGAAAAGCGCTATATTAAATGCAAGGGTTATTCTTATTATTATTAACAACAGCAGCAGCAATTAAAAGTTACGCATGCCTTTCGCGTCAGGAGGACGTCCCAAGGCACTGGACAGTCAATGTTTTGGACCCGAGTTGGGGGTGTAGGATCAGAAGGTGGGGTGCAGGACTGGAAAGGCAGGGGTTAGGAGGGTGGACAATGGCGTGGTTGGTCAAAGAGGAATGTCTTGAGATGTGCCCTGAAGGAGGCGAGGGAGAGAGCGAGGTGAATGGACTGTGTGATGGAGTTCCAAAGGGTGGGGGTTGGAGAGGCTGAAGAGGCAACCACTTATGGTGGGTGGAGGTGGATGGGGTTAGGTGTGTGGGATGTGGAGCAGACATGTTGATATGAGGTGGGGCAGGGACAAACAGGGAGGGAACAAGAGTCAACACAAAACCGAATTTCCGGGAATTTGGGGGAAATTTTTTATAAGATGTTGCGTTCGATTCATTTGTTTCGACGGGAGTTTCCCTCGGTTTTGAACACGTTTAATTTGCAAGGATTATTTATGCGTTCAAACTCAAGATAGACAATTTCGTCCACTAAACGGCGCTGCAAAATGGGCATGTCACCAAAACAGTCTGAAATTCCAGGCATGGCAGCAAATTCCTCCGGTTTTGAAACCGAGCAGGCGGAATTTTAGTTCAGTGGCCAGTTTTTAAGGTTAAACCTAATTAAATGCTGACAAATAAATGTCGACAATTAAATGCTCAAAATAAGGTACAGCTAAATTCATATTCAAGCTAAAGTAAGAAAAAAAACAGCATTGGAGTAGGGATCACAGCAGCATAACAATGCTGGATTTGTTTGTTATTTATAATATTAATAATGAACTGGATTAACCTGTATTGAATCTGTATTCTAATCAATAATCCTCCAAGTGTAGAATGAATCCTAATTCACCTCTTGGCTCTTGTTGTGACCAAACGTGTGGTACCAATTTTGTTCTTCGTATCTTCTAGGTCATTGAATTCTGTATTTTGTATCTTTCTTTTGTGGAGTCCTGTAGCTCAGTGGTTGGAGCACTCGCTTTGCGAGCGAGAGACCTGGATTCAATTCTCAGCAGGTCAGGGTGAAAACTTGGTCAAGTTTCCTTGCTTGCCACACCCACGCCTGATAATAAAAAAACTATAATAAATTGGTCATTTCAATCCATGACTGTTTGTGGGACGCTGCTGTGCGCAATTGGCTGCCGCTTTTCTCCCACAAATATACAGTCAATTCGCTTTACAGCATGTTCTGTGAAGGGCTTTGAGACTTTGAGACAGACTTTGAGACAGTCTGAAAGACTTGAAAAGCGCTATATCAAATGCAAGGATTGTTCTTATTATTATTTTACTGGGATCTGGGCAAAACAAGCATAGCTTTCAGTAGGTACCTCTGGATAGATCATATTTCACTTCAGGGCTTCCGATCTGAGAGGTGTTACTGTATACAAATATAATTTTGTTGTTGTTGTGGCATGATTCAAAAAGAGAAGGGAATATCTACTAGCGTCATGGATATCGATCAATTGCCCACATATCTATATATATATATCTACTCAATTCACTTTATACTGTGAAGCGCTTTGAGACGTCTAGAAGACGTGAAAAGCGCTGTATCACATGCAAGGATTATTATTATATTATTATAACTGCAAGTAACACAAAATGCATCAATAGCACTGTTTCGCATTCCAGCTGTGCAACTCTAGAATCATACATGTTTATAAAGTGCCCCATTATACCTTCTCATAAATAGTTTGAATTTATTATTCTACTTTATGGATCTTTTGATATCTTACCCCTTTTCATACACATATATCATCACAGTCCTACTTGTAATATGTTATGTGCAATTGCTTGACAACCTTCTTATCTCTTGTCAACAGGTTACTTGCTGTTATTAGTTTGCAAGAATGCAGGCCTTTGAACAATTTGCATACAGAGTATTTTGCTTACTGAGCACAAAAATTATCATGCAAATATTTAAACGCAATACAAATGTCTGACTGCAGGGAAAAGTGTGAGAACCGAGATAGAAGGGACAATTTGTGAAACAGAATATATTAACTGATTGTTTAAAAATTGTGCAATATAGTCGTAGGATACAGGTTCACACTTTCAATTCCACCCACAATGAATGCCAAATCCCCATTGAATCAAGGAGACTTTCAGGCTGAAAAAAACACACAATAATGGAAATTCCCATCGTAAATTTACCGACAGGCAGAAATAATATACTCTCAGAGTCAAAACGCCAATAAATGCTCTGTTGAAGAATAACTTAATGAAAGGTTGAACAATGGGCCGTGGGCAGATGTCACGTTGATAAATTTATGTACAAAATGTGTTTACTGGACAGATTTCATAAAACACTGGGTAATTGAGAGATACAAGCACTGTATCCATTTTATGACATTTAAAACTGTATGACTATTTTGTTAATCTTCCAACCTTGTAATAAATGTGTTGCCAATGCGACAAAGCAGTGTGGACTCACACTGAAACATTTCTTATCTCATCTGTGGTGTCCGGGGGAAACATGGAGCAGGCAGGTAGCTCCCCCAAGGCGGGAGAGAAAACTCACCTATGCCTGGAATGGCACATTGCTTCTGCTTCAAATTTAATTATCCCCGCAAATCCTCTCAGCTGACAAATTGTATACTTTCGAATCAACCAAGACTGCAGAACGTTAGGACATACAATTGAGAGTTGCAAAGAGCAATTTCAGGATAAACACCAAGAAATGTTCCTGTACCCAGAGGGTAGTTAATGATTGGAGCAAGTTGCCAGAAAGAGTGGTTGAAGCTACCACGTCAGACTAATTTAAAGAGCAGCTTGATGGAAAGACAGCGGGTTGATAAAGTTTGAGAAGGTCACAGTGTTAGGATGGAGCAAGACAATGGAGGGGTTTAAAGATGAGGATGCGGTTCTTGAACTTGATATGATGGGAGATGAGTAGCCTATGAAGCCAAGTGATGGGGGCGATTGGGTCGTGGATCCTAGTCCGGCAAAGCATAAAACTGCAGAATTCTGGAAAGTCTGCAGCTTGCGAAGGTAAGAGTTGTGTAGTCTGGCTAGCAGAAAGTTGTTGTAGTGAAACTTAGAAATGATGAACAAATGGATGGGTCGATTCCTTAAAAAGTTAGAAAAAAAGTATTGAAAACAAAAAAACGTTATTCACATGGCAACTCTAGCAACTACTCTACTCGTTAATCACAGTTAGTGATTCAGAGTGAACTGTGCAATAGTTTTACAGAGAAGGGCAAAAATACAGAAATTAAGTCACTCAAAATTGAAAATAAAATGTCAATATCAATGCAATAATTGAATCAACCAGAATAAAGTATTTCAGCTTTTACAGATACAGATTAAATATTACATTCAATAGCAATAATAATCACCCTTGCATATGATATAGCACCTTTCTTTCAAATAGCCTGAAATACATAACCAATTTTATCTGGGGGAGGGTGAAACCTCAGGCCCGTTTGCTTGCTCCACATGACTGACAATAATCACTCAAGAAAATCCCCCAATAATAATTTGGTCACTCAATCCACAACTGCTGTGCGCAATTAGCTGCAGCGTTTCACCCACAAATATACAGTCAATTCACTTTACAGTAGTCTGTGAAGCGCTTTGAGATATCTAGAAGACTTAAAGAGCACTACATCAAATACAAGGATTATTATTATAATTATTATTTTTGGCCAGGACACCGGAAGAAATTCCCTTCTCATTTCAAATAGTGCTCTGGGATTTTTAACATTTACCTGAACAAGCAGAGGTTTCAACATCTCATCCAAAAGGTGTTACCTCCATCAATATAGAACTCCCTCAGCAATGGGTCAGAGTGTCAGCCGAGGTTTTTCCGTATTCAACGTTTATCCGTTCCTTTTTAAAATAGATATTGGAACCGTGCAATTTCTATTTAAAAAAAATCTGTGAACGTAAATTAAATGTTTATTCCACCTGTTGATGCAGGTGGTCCTAATTCTGAAGCAGGTGGTGCTCTTGTTAGATGGCAATTTGATTCAGATTTCCCCCCCGACAAATGTGTTGGTTTTAATAAACTAAATGCGCTTGTTTGTTTCCAGAATTTCCTGATCCAGCAGAAACTCCTCGCATCACAGTCAGTGTGCTATTAGCCTCCACAAAACTTCTTCACAAAAGAACACTGTTCAAACAGATCCCACACAGTCTGGATCCTTGTGCATTTTCCCACCATAATTTGCCAAAATGTTCCAAAATGTAAACAAATATAATGGGTACTCAAGCATTAATCAAGCTGATAAAATGCTTTTAGTGCACACACACACACACAACAAAACAAGCTTCTAACCTGCTCTCTTTTGTGGTTTTAAGCAAATTAGGCAGAAGAATCATTGATCTATCATTTAAAAATGTGCTGATGCCAGCATTGGACCCTCGGATATGTCTGCTTAATCTAATACCATCTCTTGTGCTTTGTAGCGTTTTCTAATCTTTATGATTATGGGAGTCAGCAGGAATAAATACGCGAGGTGTTAGGATTGACCTGCCTGGGAAGAAATTGTGTATTCATTTGAATGCTACTGTATTACACACTAACTGTAAACCTGTGTTTGAAACTGTCTGTTTGTCGATTATAAATAATTCCAAATTGACTGACTTGCACTGGATTAAACACCCAAAACAGAAGAAATAAGGTCAGCACAAACCTGAAATATATATTGTCCTGGAGGTTAATTACTCACTATTATGCAATACAAGCCATAGAAATTTACCACACCATAGGAAACCATTCAATTCCTTGGCCTGGGTTTACCAAAGGAGTCCTGTAGCTCAGTGGTTAGAGCACTCCCCTTACAAGCGAGAGACCTGGGTTCAATTCCAGGCAGGGCAAAACCTTGGCCAAGTTTCCTTACACCATGCGCCTGATAAGAATCCCTCAAAAAAAATTGTCTTTTCAATCCACGACTGTTTGTGGGACACTGCTGCGTGCAATTGGCTGCTGGATTTTGCGCACATACATACAATCAATTCCTTTTACAGTATACTCTGTGAAGGCCTTTGAGACGTCTAGAAGACGGGAAAAGACCTGTATCCAATGCAAGGATTATTATTATCACATCATAACTTTGCAAGTTACAATTCAAATTTACTGTGCCACCATGAACAACATACTCTCTCTGTGACCAGGGCTCCCTCTGCCAACTTTTCCTCTTTGACCTTTCTCCCGCTTTTCACACTGTTGACCATGATTGCCTCTTTTCCTTCATCCACCTCTGTAAGACTGCAATTGTGCTTTGATCTACCATCTGCCCTTAGATTCCTCCAATATTTTTTCTCCCACCTTCACCTGTGGAACACCACAGGGCTCTATCCTCAGTCTTTCCTTATCGTCACCAACATGGCTCCCACTTAGTGATATCATCTGCAGACATTATCTAACTTGTATCACAAGATTGGTCTGGATGAACAAGGTCCTTCTGCCCATCTAATTACATCTCTCCCGGAAGCACTGATTCAGACTCACCGAACTAGTGTGCAATCTAGCGTTTGGTTTGACCCCCAACTGTCCTTCCTCCACCACATCTGGTCACTGACCAGGACCACCTTCTTCCACCACATTTCCCACTTCTGATCGTACCTTACCTCAAATGCAGCCGAAAGACTTGTGCATGCTACCTCCCGCTTGAATTACTCCAAAGCATTCCTTGCCGGTCTCCCGAATTCCACCATTCAAAAGATCCAGCTCATTCAGAACTCCTCCGGCTGCAATACTGACTGGGACCAAACTCTGTAAGCACATCTCACCAGTTCTCGCCAAGGGTCCACAGAACGGATTGGCTCCAGAACTGTTAAATGCTCTGGGAAGCTACCTGCTGTGGAGAGAGCTATATAAATGCAAGTTATTGTCGGCCTCTTCTCTTGAACGCTACTACCTTTTCTGGCAGTCAGTTCAATGTGTTGATCACCCTTTATGTGACGAATTGTTTCCTAGTATCCATCCTGAAATAGCACTTGACAACTCTGAATCTAATTCTTCTTCTTGACGTATAGATTCATAGATTCATAGAAGGATCTTGATATATCCTAATGTATTGATATGGGTTCAGTTTTTCACTCATATACAGTTAAACAAACTGTTCTAGGAGGTCCCCTCTGAATCATCTTCTCTTAAGGTTGAAGATAGGTAACTTGTCTAATCATTGCTCATAGTGTCATGGATCTTGCTCCTCCTTCTAACAATGGGGTGAACAATATCGTGCAAAATTTATGAAAAACAAAGGCAAAATTCCACCATTGAATCTCCATTGAAATGAGTATTAATCAAGTTTGCATGTTCCCTGGTCCCTGGTTGGGGAGATACATCAGCGCAGGCACAAAGGGCCAATTGGTCCAGGAGATCTGTCGAACAGCAACCAAGCTTGCCAATGTCCTGCCTGCAGAGCTCATCATCTCCTGGCATTCAGAGCTGACTCCGCTGACACTGACACAAACACCCAGAGAGAGAGAAATACACACACACAGTCACCCGGAGAGAAAGAAACACACACACTCATACACACTTACACACAGTTACCCAGAGTGAGGGACACACACACAGACGTAGCACAGACACAGAAAGAAAAACAGACAGACAAACAGATAGAGAGGCACACGTACATACAGACTCCTGTACTGCATTATTCACCTGTATGTCTCCCAGAGAGGACACAAGTTGCAGACATCTGGATGATCTGCAGCTTGTGGAAGGAAGAGTTAGGAGGCAAACAAGGAGGGAGTTTCCACAGTCCCTAGCTAGGTGTTCAGCCCTGTCCTTGTGAAGTAGTCTGAGATGTTATGTTACATGAAAAATGCTACATAAATATAATTGTTGCTGCATTGTGCCCCAATGTTTTCAACGGGGTTAAAAGCTTGAATTAAACGTTTTCAATGGTCAATAATCAGATAGAGCATTGAAAGGAACATGCCAACATGTAGCCGATTCAAAACCTTCTACTCAATCAAGTTGCCATGTAAAATGTGCAGAATAGCATAAGAACATTGTCAGACGTCATGAAACCGCACTGTCAGCAAGAACACACAGAATGTTAGTCCTTTATGAATTAAGTGAGCAATGTGGCAGTCATCTGTCACTACATTTGCGTCCAGAATCGTCCTGTCTGCAGAAATATTACACATGTTAATGCTTTTATTGCTGTATTTATACTGGCAGTAAAACCACATTTGCTGTCATCGCAAACTAAACGTCCATGCTCCAAGTTGAATAAACTCATCCATGATACATTACACAATCAATGAAACATCAAACGTCAATCAAAAGGGGAATAGGCAGGGTTAACCAAGCCTGTCAGCCTGTCACTTGATGCATTTTGTGGACTAATGTCTACTGCAACGCAACATTGAACAATTTCCATACCAATTTCCATACCTTCTGGATATATTCAGCTAAATAACCACACTGCACTGAATAGAACAATAGGGATAAGCGTTTGCTGAAGTGAAATCTAACAGGCTAATGGTTATTCAAGGTAATCCCACACACAGTCTTTCTCCTCCTGATGTAAATGTAATTTTGTTGTTGTTGTTGTTCTCGATAGATAGGAAAAGAAACCTTCTTGGCCTGGAGGCGAGGCTCTCAGCTCAGGTATTTCTGACAATTTCCCCCAAAACTAAAATTACTTTTAAGTGTTCACCATTACAATGAAAACATAAATGATGCGTCTCACAGCCTCCCACACATTACCATATCTTCTGCAGATGTTCATCAGATTTCAGCAAGATGTCATCAAATTCATGACTGGTTAAGCAAACCAGTCCAGTTCAAAACTGGTCCAGTTGTATTGTGCCTTTCACATCCTCCTGACATGAAAGGTGCTATACAAATATAATTTTACTGTCGTTGTTGTTATTAGCCAGATGTGGTAAATATTTGACTGTTTTAAATGGATGGGACTTCACCCTTTAACATTTTTTGACTTTTTGGCATGGGTTCTACTTCATACCATTTTTAATGTTATCCTTAGCTTCATTCCGGGAAACAGCTTTTAAAAAGCTTGAAGGGAGACATTTTACCTTGGCCCCCAGTGATACTTTTGTTTCCTTAGCATTTCTGAACATGCAGACTGATCCTGCTTACCTAATTCCAGGAAGTATTAGCCTCAGATTGTAAAGAGGCAAGGATTGAGGACCCCAGCGTCTATGCTAGGGTCATGCTGAAGTCTAACCAGCAAAAACCATGTAGCTTGCCATTGAGGGCAGTGCTTGGTGAGCTTTTCCAGTACTTGTCAACCCTATCCGAATCCCTGTTGCCATTCGTGCTTGCTCTTTCATGTCTGTGGAGTCCTGTAGCATACTGCTTAGATCACTTGCCTCACAAGCAAGAAGACCTAGGTTCGATTTCTGGGCAGGGAAAAACCTTAGATAAATTTCCTTACTCCACAGGCCTCTGTTTACCGAGCAGTAAGTAGGAACTCGATTGGTGGATCAGTTTTCCGGGGGTATTAATCCCTTCAATAAAATAATAATAATTTGGTCACTAAATCCACAGTTGTTTATGGGACACTGCTGTGTGCAATTTGTTGCCACGTTTCACCCACAAAGTATACACTCAATTCACTTCACAGTATATTCTATGGAGCACTTTGAGGCATATCGAAAAAATGATAAGGCACTATATCAAATACAAAACCACCACAGAAGTTTGGCTTATTTAACATCTGACAAGCATTGATTGGAGCCCTCACTAGGTACAGTAGATGGGAGATACCAGGAACTCCCTGCAAGCTTCCTGCTGTGCAACACAGCTCAACATGTAATGCATGAGAGCAAACCAATCAAGGTGGATTCCAGGCGCTGGTTGTACAAATGTGCGTTCTGGGACTTCAGGTAATGACTTCCACCAGCTGTCACCCAAACCTCCGAGTTTCCTCATCAGCTTGGTGCAGTGTAACAAGAGTTAGCCTGGATTAAAAAACATAAAACTTTTCAAACCAATTTTTAACTATATAATATTGCCAGGCTATCAGATGAATACAGCCATCACTGCCGTTATGTTATTTTAAATACAAGGTCTAAATAGGTAAATAAATTCTGTCTGAACTACTTAATTGTTTTATTGTTTAATTGCGAATAGTAATATCTTTATAATATTAATAATAATCCTTGTATTTGATATAGCGCTTTTCACATCTTATCGACGTCCCAAAGTGCTTCACAAAATATACAGTAAAGTGAATTGACTGTATATTTGTAGGCGAATCGCGGCAGTCAATTGCGCAATTGCGCAGAGTCCCACAAACAGTCGTGGATTGAAATGACCAATTTTATTATTGTGTTTTTTTTTTTTTTTTTACGGATTATTATTAGGCATGTGGAGTAAGGAAACTTGCCCAAGGTTTCGCCCTGACCTGCCTGGATTCGAACACAAGTCTCCCCAGCTTGGTCTCCCCAGCTTGCAAGACAAGTGCTTTAACTACTAAGGCACAGGAGCTCCATATTGATGGTATTTCAATTGTTACCTGGGACTACATCATTTATTAGATTGGTTGAATATGTTAGGGATAGGTTATTATTCTTGGCGTAATAACCTACTTCTAACACATGCAGGAATGTTGTACCTCTGTTAAAATAGAGGTCGTTATTTTCACCAAAAAAAGGAGGATCTATGATCTATACAGTGGAATAAAGCAAACTGCTTGCTTTTACTTTGCGCTGAAAAAAATACTCAGTTTGTCAACAACCATCGGGCAAAAGTGGAACTATGTGGTGCAAACTGTGTTGGCACCAATTAGTTTGTTCCAGAATACAGTGTCCACCTTACTATTCTCCTATCACTGCGTTCATACAGCTTTGGCATCAGGTTTCAACGATGAATTATCGTGTGGGTAAACAGTGTCTTCCTGACATCTGTCTTGGAAATTATCCTTTCCAACTCTAAACCTATGTCCTTTTATTGGTGCATTCTACAGTACTATCTGTTTTGGGTTAACTCTTTCAATCCATTGAAATGTTTATACATTTCTATGGTCTCCTCTGAGTGGTTTTCTCTCAAGACTGTACAATTCTGGCTTGTCAGGCAGCATATATGGAGAAAGGAAAAGTTCCAGAGAGAAAATGATGGGAGCTATTTGTTCAGATCAAATTTTTTATTAGAAATTGCATAGAGAGGAAACTTTTCCTTTCTCCCTAGATGCTGCCTGACCTGCTGAATGTTCCCAATGACTTCTATTTTTGTTTCACATTTCCAGCATCTGCAGTATTTTGTGTTTTTGTTGCAGCTTGTCTGATCATTGCTCATAGCTTATTCTAATATTAAAACTCCAATAGAAAATGGTGACCTGTGCACTTCATAGACAGCACTGCCACAAAAATCTTGACATTTGTTTGTAATAGTGACGTATATGCAACTGTCAATTGATTACCATAGATCAGTTTTCCTTCAACGTTTGATTGAAAGTAGAAAATACAAAGCATTGCATACATACAATTAATTGTGTGAAAATAAGAAAACAAAAATCTCATTTACACTTTAACTTTAACTGCCTTCATTCCTGAAGGCATGCCTTCATTACATCCTGGCTCGACTATGCAAATGCCCTGCTTGTCGGCCTTCACAATTCCTCCCTCCACAGGTTGCAGATGATCCAGAACTCTGTGGCCCGTGTCCTCTACCGTTCCAAACTCCATGACCCCCATCTCCCCATCCTCTCCCGACTCCATTGGCTCCCCATCATCCAGAGGATCCAATTCAAGATCCTGGTCCTCACATTTAAAGCCTTCCACAGCCTCACTCCACCCTACTTCTGTAACCTTCTAACCCCCTAACAACCTGCCTGCCCACTCCGCTTGGCAGGCTCTGGCCTGCTCCATGTCCCCCGACTCACCCGCCCCACCATTGATGGGCGAGCCTTCAGCCACTCTGCCCCTAACCTTTGGAACTCCATCCCGCAGTCTCTTTGGCTTGCCTCCTTCCTGCCCTCCTTCAAGTCCCCACTCAAGACCCTCCTCTTCGATGATCCCATCGGCTAGTCTCAGTCCCCCTTTTCCCTCCACCCTCCCAACCTTGCTCGGGTCTGAAACAATGATTGTCCAGCACCTTGTGATGTCCTCCTGACATGAAAGGCGCTATACAAGTGTAATTTTATTACTGTTGTTTACTGCCTTTGTTATAAACGTGAAAACATTCACAGGAACTGAATATGTATAAGTGATGGGGAGCTATTTGTTCAGGTCAAATTTTTTATTAGAAAGTCCATATTTTTCGCCTTGATGGGAATCATTCTGGGAATAAGATGAAGATCCATGTTAATTAAATTTAAAATTAAATTTAAATTGACATAGTACGTTTCATGTCAAACGGATGTCCTATATAAAACAGTTTACATTCATTTGACATCTTTCATTTCAAGAGACATCTCAAAATGCTTTATACCGGTAGGGAATGGAAGCTGAAATGAGCTGAAACAAAATTAAGGGGGGAATAAATGATCGATTGTGCAGTCAAAGGGATATGTACGTCTAGAGTAGGGGTTACAATCCCCTAACACACAAATATACCAATGGGGAGAGCCTGTTAAATATTTTTGTTCATACGTCCAGTTATCTGTTTTAAACATTGTGCAATATTGACATGATGATGCAAGAGGTCAAACTCTCAAGTTAGAACGTCATAAAATAATCTACAAACAGGGTCATGGACTCTAAGATTGATTGGATGTCATAAAACCTACTGTTAGTTGAACAATTTCATAACTGGCAGCAATTTATGGTTCAGCAACAACCTGAAATTCAAGTGAGGAATGAATGGGTTTTTCTTGATAAGGCCATTGGAATATATGCTTCATGTAACAAACAGTCGACAGATACGATAACCAGCACCTGAAAGTGATAGGAATCGGAACTAATACTTTCAAGGAATATTCTATCTATGTTACAATAAAGTTGAGAAACCAGCGATTTCATAAAATCACGGAAATCTTCAGAAAAATTGTGACACCATGAAATCACTGAATTTGGCAATCAGGGATTTAGTGAAAAAGTGACCCTGGCAGTGGACAGGGGCAGAGGGGATCTCAGGAACATGTTTGGCGCTTTCAACTAATAAAGATTTTACACTATTAGACACTGACCAGTGTATGATAGCAGTGAAGGCCAGTGAAGGGTCACTTTCCAGGAAACGATTGATCTCTGTCCACAATGATTGGTAACAGAAAGCTGTATCAACCAGAAGACGTCAGTGTCACTCCACAAAGCTGTCATTGTACAAACTTTGTGGTGGACAAGACTTTACGAATGTCAGACCAACTGTTGTAAATGTTCAAACCGAAGCTAAAATGAAATCCAAGCGTCATGGAAGCCTCACTTGTGTTAACAGATGGACATTTGATTCCTCAGTGAATGAAATGTCACATAATAATAATAATCCTTGCATTTGATAGCGCTTTTCATGTCTTCTAGATGTCCCAAAGTGCGTCACAGAATATACTGTAAAGTGAATTGACTGTATAAACACAGAAGGGTCTCTAGTTTATGCTTTTCTGCAACAAGTTAATTCTTCGTCTCGTGCGCAAATACATTTCTTCTTCCTCCCCCCTCCTCCCCGCCCAAAAAAGGGAAAGAAGATGGTGATTTATGTGGACAATGTAACGGTGGAAGGGATCACGGAGGCATACGAAGGCTTCACCGTATCTGTCTCATCTTACATCTGCCAATCCATCTTCGTATCCACAGACGTGAGGGGATTCAGAACCATCACGTCGTCTCATCCCATTAACTTGACAGATCGGTTGCTGCGTAAGACTTACAGAAACGGCTAACCTTTGCGTAGTTGGTACAAGTCCTGTAGCTCAATGGTTAGAGCACTCGCCTTACAAGCGTGAGACCTGTGTCCGAATCCAGGCAGGTCAGGGCGAAACCTTGGGCAAGTTTCCTTACTCCACACACACTCCTAATAATAATCCCTGAAAAAAAATCACAATAATAAAATTGGTCCTTTCAATCCACGACTGTTTGTGGGGACACTGCTGTCGCAATTGGCTGCCACATTTCACCCACAAATATAGAGTCAATACACTTTACCATATATCCTGTGAAGCGCTTTGAGACATCTAGAAGACGTGAAAAGCACTATATCAAATGCAAGGATTATTATTATTATTATATTATTACATGTGGGCATTATGCGGCAGCCAATTGCGCACAGCAGTGTCCCACAAACAGCTGTTGATTTAACTTTATGGTAAATAAACATTATAACAACAACAACAACAATAAAATTACATTTGTATAGCGCCTTTCACGTTGCGAAGACATCCCAAGGCGCTGGATATCAATGTTTCAAACCTGAGCTGGGATCGGGATCAGGGAGGGTGGAGGGAAAGGAGGGGATTTGGGGTGACTGATGGGACTGTCGAAGTGAAGGATCTTGATGCGGGACTTGAAGGAGGCTAGGGAGGGGATGAGGTGGAGAGACAGCAGGATGGAATTCCAGAGGTTAGGGTCAGAGTGGCTGAAGGCTCACCTGCCGATAGAGGGACGGGTGGGATGGGGTTGATGGAGGAGGCTGGAGCCTGCTGAGCGGAGAGAGCGGGCAGGTTGGTAGGGGGTTAGGAGGACACAAAGGTAGGGTGGGGCAATGCCATGGAGGGCTTTGAAGGGGAGGACTAGGATCTTGAATTGAATCCTCTGGGTGATGGGGAGCCAATAGAGTCGGGCGAGAATGGGGAGATTGGGTTTTGGAGATTGGAGTGGTAAAGGACATGGGCCTGGATGTGAGTCGGGCAATATTGCGGAGGTGAGGGAAGGCAGAGCAGGTCATTGGCTTGGATGTGTGGGACGAAAGACATGTGAGGATCGAACAAAACACCTAGTTTCCTAAATGGCTTGGTAAGGTGGAGGGTGCAACCATGGAGTTTGATGTTGTCAGTGCCTGATGTGTGAAGGCACTGGCGTGAGCTAATCAGAAGAGCCTCCATCTTGTTGACATTCAACTGTAGAAAGATAGCTGTCATGCAGGACTTGATGTCTGGCTGGAATTGAGGGTAGAGGCAGAAAGATAGAGTTGGGTGTCATCCGCATACATGTGGAAGTTGATCCTGTGTCTGTGGATGATGTCACCAAGTGGGAGCATGTAGATATTGAAAAGTAGGGGGCCAAGGACTGAGTCCTGGGAGCTGCCATAGGAGACAGTGCGGGGGCTAGAGGAAGCGCCAATGGTGGCAACAAAGTGGAGATGGTGAGAGAGGTAAGAGTCGAACCAGGCGAGGGCAGGTCTACGGTGATTGAGCTGGGAAGAGAGGCGGTGTAGGAGGATGGAGTGGTCGACAGTGTCGAAGGCAGCAAAGAGGTCAAGGAGGACAAGAAGGCAGAGAGAACCCTAATCACAGGGCTTTAGAATGTCGTTAGAGACTTCGACCAGGTCTGTCTCTGTGCGATGGGAAAGCATGGAAATCGGATTTTAGTGGTTCAAGGAGGGAATGGCGAGAGAGAAAGGAGCAAAGCTGGGAAGCAACAACTTGTTCCAGGGCCTTAGAGAGGAATGGGAGATTGGAGATGGGGCTGTAGCTGGAGAATAGGGATGGGTCCAGGAAAGGTTTTTTTCAGGATGGGGGTTATGACAGCAGTTTTTAGAGGGGTGAGAACAGTGCCGGTGGATAGGGAGAGGTTGATGATGTCAGTTAGGAATGCTGGTTTCACAACTTTACCGTAACATATATATTGTACACACCCATACATACATACAACAACTTGCATTCATTTACTGCAGTGTTCCTCATGTAAGATAACATCTCATAAAGCTGACAAGGTCAGAGTTGAGTACTGAGCCAGTGAGAAACGGGGGTGGGTAGAGGCATTTTTAAGACTTCAAACTACTCTGTGTAATTTCTTAGGGGGCCCATCACTGACGGTAAGTTTAATAAGTGCGTGCGCAATGCGCAATTTTATTTTATGCAAAAATTAACTTTTGGCGGGTGCAATGCTTCTTTAGGCAGACCTCCTGCTCCGCCGGGCTGGGGAGAGCTCTGGTTTTCGCTGTACAGATATTTAACAAAAGACAAGCGCACAGCACACTCAAATCCTCCCATTTCGATGATTTTTTGCATTACTTTGGGGGCCCGCAATATGAGGGGCCCGTGGGTGCGTTGCACCAATTGCACCAATGTCAAAAACGCTTCTGTGTTCTGTATTATTTTGTGTTCTTTTTAATAAAATGTATTTGATGGGCAAAATGCAGCAGCTAAAAGTGTCGCACTCAGTCGTGGATTGAGTGTCCAAATCTTTTTGGTCCATGTTCAGCGTGGAACTGAGCCATACAAACAGAAAGAGTGGTCAATTCACGTCTGTGGTCGTTTTTGCATTCAAAATAATATTACATTGTACAGTACAGCAAATCAACTTCACTTGTGAGGTCAGCCCGCTAATGTGGTCAAAATTCCTCAGTCAGTTTGCTGATCTTATTAGTGAGCTTCTACTGTACTTATGTAACGGTTCATCAGATTAGACAGGATTACAATTTTAAAACTTTTCTATACCCTAAAGTGATAGGGGATAAATTTATTTTATTGTTTCAAATTACTCTATTGTTTTATTCGAGAATGTAAGTTTCTTTGAATTTTGTATAAAGGGATTATGCAACAGTAACCTTTTCTTTAAGAAGGACCTGTATATGTCCATAGAGATTTTGGATGAATAAAGAATATTATACCTGGGTGGACTCCGTGCATCTCAGATATTAGCCCAGGAAAAAACCCCAGAAGGAAATCAATAAACTAAGCGAAAGGAAAACTGAACTGAATTTGTGGAACGTCCTTACAAAATAAAACAAGTAATAAGAAATAAGTAATAAACAGAACCAAAATAGTTCACATGCAATGTCCAAAGTTACACCTTATAGAAACCCTGAAACCTTTCTTGGGAAGTCACCTGTGAGATCTAAGACTCTCTTAATACCTAGCTTCCTTCAGTATTTTTATTATAATAATAATAATCCTTGCATTTGATATAGCGCTTTTCACATTTTATCGACGTCCCAAAACATCTCACAGAATATACTGTAAAGTGAATTGACTGTATATATTTGTGGGCGAATCGCGGCAGCCAATTGCGCACAGCAGTGTCCCACAAACAGTGGTGGATTGAAATGACCAATTTTATTATTGTGGTTTTTTTGGAGGGATTATTATTAGGTGTGTGGAGTAAGGCAACTTGCCCAAAGTTTCGCCCTGACCTGCCTGGATTCGAACATAGGTCTCCCCAGCTTGGTCTCCCCAGCTTGCAAGACAAGTGCTCTAACCACTGAACCACAGGAGCTCCTGATCTTATAATAATAATAATAATAATCCTTGCATTTGATATCCCGCTTTTCACATCTTCTAGGCGTATCAAATATACTGCAAAGTTAATTGACTATATTTGTGGGCGAAACGCAACAGCCAATTGCGCACAGCAGTGTCCCACAAACAGTTGTGGATTGAAAGGACCAATTTTATTGTTGTGTTTTTTTTTGGAGGGATTATTAGTAGGTGTGTGGAGTAAGGCAACTTGCCCAAGGTTTCGCCTCGACCTGCTTGGATTTGAACACGTCTCGTGCTTGTAAACTGAGTGCTCTAACCACTGGGCTACAGGACTTCACCTTTTCCCCAGTACTCAAGTACCTTGAATATATTGTGGAAGTGGTTTAGAGTAAATAAATATACAAATCCACGAATGATCAATAAAGCATTCAAATTCTCTTCTTCATTCACTTCATGGCTTTTTGTGACATTGCTCTGAGCAAATTGACTGCCGTGTTTACCTCCAAAATGCAGTCACTACATTTCACAGTAAATCCTGTGAAGCACTACAAGATGTCCTCCCGACTTGAAAGGCTCTATGCCAATGTAAAGATTATTATTATAATTGATTACCGTCTTTGGGGTTCACCCTCTGTCTTCCTTTATACATATGTAAGGACTTTACAATTACAGTAGATGTTTATGCTTTATGAAGAGAGTCAACAAGAGAAATGACAGACTCTGACGATAGTGTGAGAAAATCAGAAGACACCTGGGTTTCAAAACATTTTCTAGAGTTGTAAATCTAAGCAAAATCTACTTTTACTTCAACCAGATCATAGATCGGCTCCTTGTTTAAAATCTCTTCTGTTCTCAGCTCTAAGATGCCGCAGAACCAGAACACTAAATGCCGTATTACATTGTGTGTTTTCTTTGCGTAGTTTGATTGATAACTGAATATTGCTGAGTGCAGATCGGCTGCCACATTTGCCTACAAATAGACACACCTTACACTCCATTTGTAAAACACTTTGCATTGTTTCAAAAGAATGGAATGAGCAATAAGAATTAGCATTGCATTTGAAAATGCAAGACTAATTATTATTATTATTCATTTGAAATAAAAATCTTTAAAATACTAATACTTCTGAAAATGTTTACCTGCCTATGCAGCTAAACGCTCAGCAGAAGTTGGTGAGGAAACAGAGGGAAAGGGTCTGAACTAGACTCAGCAATAACTGAGAATAAAACCTAAAGCTTTTGATAACTCAGGTTCTAATGCAGCTCAATGGTGTCCTCCAATGGCTGAGTGGATAGTTGCACATGCGTGTAATATGGTAGTGTACAGTTCAAAGGTAAGAATTCCATTCAGTGTTAGATGCAGTGTGTTAGCTGATGGGAGACTCTGATGGGAAATCCCTAAGATAATGTGGGATCGTTTGCGTAACACTGAATGGAATTTTACCAACGATGCATTTGGAGATCCGATAAATAATAACACATATAATAATAATACTTGCATACAGTCAATTCACTTTACAGTATATTCTGTGAAGCTCTTTGAGACATGTAGAGGATGTGATAAGGTGTTATATGAAATGCAAGGATTGTTATTATTATTTTACATAACGCCTTGTCACATCCTCGAGACATCTCAAAGTGCTTCATAGAATAGACTGTGAACTTTTCAATCATGTGGTGTTTAATTGTTTATGTTTAAACAAATTTTGCTTTTTTTCATTCATGATTGCGTCTGTAACTGTGAAAAGGTCCACAAATTTTTCGTGGGAATGTCAAATCTAGTCTGCAAAATTTGTATTTGCCAAAACATGTATCACATCAAGTTATGTGAGCTGTTGTACTGTTTCCCTGTACAATTCCTGAAATTATATTTGTAACAAGTCAACTGCAGTATTGGTGGTGCCGTACTTTGGAAGAGACTGTGGTCGAAGGGGGAAGTTTTCAGTTGGGATTTAAATGTAAATGTAAATCAAACTTTGCTCCCCCATTACCCCAGTCCTTGCCAGCCTCCACAGGCTCCCTGTCCCCAAGAGGATCGATTTCACGATCCTTATCCTTGTCTTCAAGTCCCTCCACTCGTCTGCACCCCACTATCTCTCTGACTTCCTCTCTCCTCAAACCAGCACCCATTGCCTTCGCTCCACTGGGTCTGGCCTCCTCCTTGTCCCCGAAATCCTCTGCTCCACCCTCGGCAGCCATGCCTTCAGCCATTATGCCCCGAGGCTCTGGAATTCCCTTCCTTAGCCCCTTCACCTCACCCCCTCTTTTCCCAGTTTCAGGTCCCAGCTGAAGACCTTTCTCTTCGACCGCGCCTTTGGTCACCTTTCTACCCCTGCCCCTGGCTCGGTCACGGGATCCGTTGTGAAGTGCTCTGAGATGCCATCCGGCGTGGAGGGCACTATATAAATCGAAGTTGTTGTTGTAAATAAAGAAGGGGTGAGGCAGAGAGGATCAGGCGGAAAGACACGCAGTTCCAAAGTCAGGGATGAAGTGAACTTTTTCAGGTTTCATTTAGGATTCTTATTCTCACTACAGTACAGTACTAGGTTTTTGCCTATTTTTTCCGGATAACCTTTCTAAATCTGTATTCAGTAACCAGTATAAATGTAAGACCTGGTTGTATACCAGCGTACCAGGGGGAGCGGAGCTTTAGAGTCTCAAACCCCCGAGTGTGTGTGGGGCCGAGGACCTGAGTGTGAAGGAGGTGGGGGGGGGGGGTGCAACAAAAACGTTGCTGAGTTAAGGGGGAGCACTGCTATTCAAAGTTTGGAAGCCACTGCTCTAAAAGATCACCGAGAGCTGTAAGTTGCTCACCTCCATTTGAACTTTTCCCACAATGTTTGATGTACAGTTCATGAGGTTCACAGAGGAAATGTCTAGTAAAGAGCCACATTTAAAAACAGCTGACTATGGTTTGTGATTGTCAATTCAAATCTACACTGATTTTAGTCTTACAGTGTTCCAAAAAAAAAATTTCCATGTTGCTTCTACCTGTGCCAATTTACCTTTAGGTTTACCTTTCCTAAATGTTGCTGGAATATAATATACAGGTGCTGTCAACCTCAGTGAATTCACTAGTTCACTGAATTGAGCATTAACTGTATTACCATAGGCATGACCCGCTCTGCCTTTCCCACCTCCGCAACATCACCCGGCTCCTCTACTATCTCACACCGCAGGCCACTGAGACCCTCATGCTCACATTCACCACACCCTGGCTTGGGTTTGCAGCCAAAAGAAACAGCATCAGTGGGTAGGGTTAGCAGCAGGAACAGCAGGACAATGCGGGTTAGGGGGAGGTAGGGGAAGTAGAGGAGAGGAATGAGGAGAAGAGGAAATGAGGAGAACGGGGAGCTAATGTCATGGACTCGGCTAAATAAAGCTGAACACGAATGTGCTTGGCACTTAGTGGTTTATTTTGAACTAATCAGTGTTAATTGAGAGCAAATGGTTAGCAATAACTAAATCCAACATTCAGATACTTTGGCCAATAATTCATTCAGAAAGATGGCATTCACACAGACTCGTGCAGTCTTTCCCCAACATTTTTATTTGTTCTCTTCCCTTTTTACCTCGAAACGTGGATATTGTACTGTTGATAATCGGAATAAAATTCTCTTGGTTTTATGTAAGGGAGACGGGCAGGTCACAAAGCATTTCATTAAATTGATGTGATCACCAGGTGTGTGAGGGTCAGTTTGGATACTTGGTGGTAGCATCTCACTATAATTCTGTGCGCAATTGCCTGCCGTGTTTCGTCCACATATATAGTTAATTCACTTTACAGTATATTCTGTGAAGCTTTTTGAGCCGCCCTCCCAATATGAAAGGCGCTCAATAATGTAATTTTGTTGTTGTTGTTGTTGTTAGCCAAGAGCAGTGAATGCCAGCAGACTGCTCAATATGGAGGGAATTGGGTGGAGGTATCACAGCCAAGCCTTATTGTACCTTTACCCAACTTCCACTTATGTGCACTCATCAGCAAGAATCATACGATAACAGGATTCAGGATCTTGTTGACATTATCCTTCCATAGCCAATTTCAATGATCTGTGCTGCCTCCCCCAGCTCAAATCAATGGCTGGGGATTGAATTTAAGGCCCACTAGGTTTGTGTGGCTCGGTTTCACGTTGTAGGGCAGTGTCTTTACCAACTATGCCATTGGACAAACTGAATCTTTGCTTCAATCTACCCTGTGCACATTGACTCGGACACAATGCTGTTAATAATCGTGTAATAATCCTGCATTTGATGTAATGCCCTATCACATAGTTCAGATGTCTCAAAACACTTTACAGAATATATTTTAAAGTGAATTGACTGTATGTTTGTGGGCAGTTCAAGGAGTTTATAAGATTTGCCTAACACCTAGATTCAGAAGATTGATCATCTCCTTCCACTCCCCAGTCTTTCCCCTGCAGACTGCTCAGTGTTATCTTCAAGGTTGGGCATCCAGGTGGATTACGCAATGAGTGCTCTGTCCCTCCATCCCCCTCTGCACCACCTCTAGCCCCCACATTTTATACAATAATAATAATGCGATGGTTCAGTGCTTACAAGGAACTTCCATGTGTATTAACAAGTCAGAATTGAAATACAGATAAGCTTGAATGTAAGATTTGTATTTATATAATTTAAAATTTCAGTAGATTCAGAACAGGTCTGGTAGAGTGCCTTCTAAACCTGCTATGAATTAAAAATTGGATTGGAAAAATTGGAGAAGCAAAGAGTTTTTTTTTACTGTACACATACCCCACCCCAACTGCGTTTTTTTCTACCGCTAATTCCATTTACCCACGGTTGGCTCGCTGTGACAACCCTTGCTAACCACGGCAATGGTTATTGCTTACCTTGCTTATCCACGTGTTTTAACACTAACACTAGCGTTTGGCGCTAGGACCCAGTTGTATCAACCAGCCACGATGTTGCTTCACGCTAGTGTCTAGCGCTCGGACCCAGTTGCGATGTCGCAATCAACCAGCAACGATGTCGCTCCTCTCTTAGGATTAAGGTAAACAACATGAATTTATTGTCACTTCTCCGCATTCCCCCCCTCCGTATCACCCACCACACCACCTTCTCCCCTTCCCCCCCCTCATGTCACCCACCACACCACCTTGTCCGTTGATTTCTCTCTCTCTCTCTCTCTCTCTCTGTGTCTGTGTGTAGATCAGTTAGTCAGTCAGACAGCCTCGCGGATTGTTGCAGATCCTGGCAGCCAATGCGCCCACACGTACTCCCCCTATCCCCATGTTTCCCATAGGGCCCTGCATTTTCCAACCGCGGTTTTACTAATCGCGGAGGTTTTCAGGAACGTAACCCCCGCGGTTGGGGAGGGGTACCTGTATATTGCTTGCTGCTGTTTCAAATCTTTATTTTCTGTCACTAGGTGGTACTGCAACACTTGAAGCTTTATGCAGCAGAAAACTTTTCCACGATGGGGTGTTACATTTCAATCCATTCCACAACAACAAATTCTATTTGTACAGTGCCTTTCACGTCAGGAGAACATCCCTCTCTCTGCGTGCTACTCTATCTGACTATTTTTATTATTAACAATTAAAATAAATGGCACTCTGTATAATAATATATCCGATGAATCCCTTGAATGTATCGCACACAGAGACTGAATTGTCTTTATATTTGTGAGCGAAACGTGGCAGCCAATTGCGCACTGCAGTGTCCCACAAACAGTCATGGATTGAAATGACCAAATTTTTTTCTTGGAGGGATGATTATCAGACACGTGGAGTAAAGAAACTTGCCAAAGGTTTCAACCTGCCTGGATTTGAACCCAGGTCTCTCGCTGGTAAGGCGCGTACTCTTACCACTAAACTACAGGATTCCACAAATTGTGCATTCCATTCCAAGCGGAAACTGGGCATGTGGAACTCTCAGCAACTTGGTCCCTGCTCACGTGCCAGCACTATGTATTACAACTCCGACTTAATTTAAGACTGGGATGTTGTCAAAATATATGCTTGCGTCCATTAAATATTTTACGTTTGTTTTGAGAAGTGGGTATTTTAAATGTGTTAATACAAACAGGATACTGGCTATACAATGTAATTTTGTTGTTGTTGTTATTTTCTCCTCCCGTCTCTAGAAGACCCGACTCTAATCAACGAAGCGATGGGTTTAAAACACCAAGCTCCGTGACTGTGTGCAAATTAGTATATCCAGATCACTAATTTCCTCTGCTCCAAAAAAGCCATTAGACTCCACACTGTGGGTTACTATCTAAGAAGGAACACAATATACATACAATTGATATGTACTCTCCACCCACACTTGGCATGCAAGATTGCATCAGCCTGAGTCTCACCAAGATTAAAGACTAACCCACCTTGTGCTGTGTTAAGATGATTAATGTGATTACCTTTGTGGATTTAGTATAGTATCATAGTAAGGCACACACATATACATTTTTGTTTTACTTTTAAACAGACATGCATTACATATTAAAAGATGTAAGTTTTAGTCACAATGAATGTTAGTTTTATTTTCCATGTTTGAAAACCTGATTAACTATCGCAGGTTTCATGTTCAGTTAACTAACCTGAATGGGCATTGCACTCACACAAGATTAGATGGTACAGTAATATTGAATTACTCTACATTGAATAAACATTAATTCATTTGGACAATTACGAGGAGTTATCATTTCAATGAGCCAGATTGTCACATTTCTGAAAGCACTAATCAGTCTGTTGAAGTTAAATTTGGGGTAGCTTTTAATAACCAAAGTGGTATTCTGATGCAATAGAAATTACGTATCCATTCTTCATGCAAATCTGATATTATACAGTAATTACCATGCAAAGCAGGCTTGGCATCTTTGAACGCATTCTTGGAATTTATACATTTAAAATATTTGATCATATTAAATTGGCCAAAAACCAGTTCAGTTTGGCTTCTTAAATGTATGACAGAAGTTTGATCTGAAAATCTGACACATCTCAACATTCACACATCTGTTTGATTGGATATCCTCCTCCCCCTAGCTCGGCCTCGGCTATTGGGAAGCGCTCTGAGATGCCTTTGGCAGGAGGGGTTAGGGAGGCCTATAGCAGGAAGTTTGGGTAGTGGAGCCTGGATGTTATGAATGCGTATATGAGGGTCTCAGTGGATTGCGATGTGAGAAGGTGGCAGAGCTGGGTGGTGTTGCGGAGATGGAGGAAGGTAGAGAGGGACATGGATGTGGGGTCGAAAGGATGGTTGAGGGTTAAACAAGACCCCAATTTTCCAGACTAGCTCAGTGATATGAGTGTGCATCCATGGATGGTGATACCATCAGTGCATGAGGTGTGGAAGCGCAGACGGGGGAGTCAATTAGGGGGGCCTCAGTCTTATTGACATTCAACTGTAGAAAACAAAACACAAAATACTACAGATGCTGGGAATCTGAAACAAAGCAGAAGTTGCTGGGGAAACTCAGCAGATCAGGCAGCATTCATGGAGAAAAGAAAGGGTTGTAGACCCGAAACATTGACTCTTTTTGCTTTCTCCATGGATGCTGCCTGACCTGCTGAGTTTCCCCAGCAACTTCTGTTTTTGTTTCAACTGTAGAAAGTTTGCTCTTATCCAGGACTTGTTGGACAGCAGAGTGGAGGCAGAGAGATAATTGAGTGTCATGGCATACATGTGGAAGTTGACTGCATGTCTACGGATGATTAAGAGTAAAAATGTAATCAAGGCTCTTACACTGGTTGTTTCAGGCTAGAGATTACAATTCATGTTGCACAAGTTTCAGTTTTTGATATTTATTTTATTTTAAAATGTACATGTTAAATACATACGCTGAGATTGGATTTCATTTTACAAATGATTTATGTACAAAAAAGCCAACAACTGGCATATTTACAAAAAAACAGCAACTGGATTTAGAATTTCAAAATAATACAAACATTTCATGGGAAGCAGATATGCAAGTCACGAGTCCATAAAGTGTCCGATCGTCAAAACAGTGCAAGGCATTTTGCTACTTACAGTAAAGTGCAAAAAGAGGTGTTTTCTGCTTTCCTTTCAGTAAACAGAACACTTAAAAGATAGGCAAAAACAGGTAACTACATCAGCTACAAATTCCGTAATTTGAAGTAGAGCAATGTTAAAAAAAAGTCAAGCTTTTACAGTTGACTTCTAATTTGTTTCATGATTTACTGGACAGAAATTGAGTAAAATGTTCATTTATGGTCATCAGGAGTGGTGCCATTTTACTGAACTGGAAAACTCGATTTTAAAAAATGCAAACTGCATTTATCTATTTTTGTTCTGGGACCTTCAATTGACATAATTTTTTTTGTTGATCTTTCCTGCAAGTTTATGCTTCTCTACTTGCACTCACTCAGAAACCAGGATTGCATGACAGAATATAGCAGCGAGTGAAATTATGATTGCAAAGAGGATTGGATGATCTTTCAGATAAGTCCAGGCGGTTAGTCACTTGGAGTGGTCTCTAGAAAAGTACGTCAGAATGTGCTGAATTTTGATCAGACGTTTTTTCAAGGACGTCATGGATAATACTGATAACTGATACCTGGGATCCACAGGCAGAACTGCAAGAAGCCACCAGCACCAAGCAGGTCCGTTTGGAGTGGCCTAATAATAAAATATAGAGTTTAGACAAGGCAACAGTATTTATTACAGGTAGATCCCGCTTATCGAACGCCCGGTAACCGAAACTTCACTATAACGAGGATTTCTATTTGTACCACTTCTCTGCTTAACAAAGGCTGCTTTCGCTATAACGAATGTTTCCACACACTTTAAATCTCGCAGGCTTCTCGTGCGCAGCTTCTCATGCCGACTTCTCTCTGATTGCCCCCGCAACACACTCTCAGTCTTTAGCGTGCCTCAGTTAAGCAGTGCAGCCCCTCCCATATAGGAGGAACTTAAGCGGCAGGATGCTTTGTAGCTTCAATAATAGTAAGTTGAGCAGTTAATCTACCTTAGGCCTTTGCTAGTACAGGTTGAGCATCCTGAATTCGGGCCCGAAGCCGAGCCCAGGTTCGGGTATTTCCGGACAAATCGGAACGCCAGAAGCACGTCACGCTAGGGATATAATGAGGGGGAGAGGATACAGAGATATGGGGGGGGGATAGAGAGATAAGGGGGGGGTGATAGAGAAATGGAGAAGAGGAGGGGATTAGAGATAGAGAGGAGGGGGGGATAGAGAGGGAGGGGGTTAGAAAGATAGAGAGGAGGGGGGATAGAGAGGGAGGGGAGGGGGGATAGAGAGGGAGGGGAGGATAGAGGGATAGAGGGAGGGGAGGATAGAGAGGGAGGGGAGGATAGAGAGGATGGGGGGATAGAGAGAGGAGGGGGGGGATAGAGAGGAGGGGGTTAGAGAGGTAGAGAGGAGGGGGGGATAAAGAGGGAGGGGAAGGGGGGATAGAGAGGGAGGAGATGGGGGTAGGGAGAAAGAGAGTGGGGGGGGTAGGGAGAAAGAGAGGAGGGGGGGTAGAGAGGAGTGGGGGGACAGAGAGATAGAGAGGAGAGGGGGGTAGAGAGAAAGAGAGGGGGGGGGAGGAAGAAAGAAACGCGTCACGTGTCCTGAAATGCCTGGGCCCAGGTTGGGATATTTCAGTGCGGCCTGGAGCAGGTAGGATTGGCATTTTTATTCCTGCAATTTGTCACATTCCAGATTCCGGAACTCCAGGCTGCTCAACCTGTACACCGGAAATGTTAGCGCTAGGAACTGCTAGGAACTAAACTGACGTTAGCAGGGAGGCTCGGGTCGGGGCGGCATTTTGGCTGTGGCCAAATATAGTAATACAGTTAAACTCTCGCTTAACAAAATTTTCACTTAACGAAGGGTTTTAAAGTCCCTAACCCCTTCGTTAAGCGGGGTCTACCCGTATACTACAGTAAAAGCCCGTTTATCTGGCATCCGTGGGACCTGGCCAATGCCGGTTAAAGTGCCTGCCGGATATTCGGGCAGCCCGCAGCCGAAAATCCACTACAAAAAAATTTAAGTTCTTTTAACACACACCAGACTAGGGTCCGGCGATATATCGATTATATCGATATAATTTTCATATCGATATGCCGATATCGGAATTTAAAATATATCGATCGAAAAATTCGATATGAAAAAAAATATTGATATATCGCAAATATCGGTATATCGTGTCCGGCGATATATCAATATGATGCTGACTTTTTCAACTTGCGCACCCCCGAATACGCGCGCTTCTCCGAATGCGTGTGCATGAGCAGGACAAAAAAAACACGGTATCGATATATCGGTATATATCGATATGGGAAAACCGATATATTGACAACGGAAAATTTCGATATCGACAGACCCTACACCAGACTACGTAATAACAGATAGTGGCAGAGTGTTGTGTTGGTGCTTGTTGGGGCTGCTCTCTTGCACTTCTCACCTTTACTGATTGGGGTTTGCGGTCCAGCGATTCCTTTTTGAATGGGGAGTGCCAGGCGGGTGAAAGCAGCGGCAGCACAATTTTAAAGTCGCACGACTTTACTAGCTGCAAGCCGTAGCCCTAGACTACTTGCGGCAAACAAAAATACTGCACCTGCGCGACAATGTGGGTTATTGGCTAGCATTATCGGCTTGCCACTAGTATGACTTTGAAATCATACTCGCTGTTTTTTTTGCCCGCTTGGCATGCTCCATTTTGGGGAGAGTCGCTGGACTGTAAACCTCAACCGCAGCATCATGGTTCAAGCGCAGCATCTACCAGCGGGGATAGGGCATAGGAGAGTAGTTTTGATAGTGGGTGCCAATACAATATTCTGTTATTACGTTATTATTTGTGCATTTACAAATGCTCCACTGCTGTTGTTCCGAATAAGTTCTGGTTTATCAAATGGGGATTTTTTGGGGGGCGTGCCGGGTATACGGAAGTGCCTGTGCATCAAGTCACAGATAAACGGGCTTCTACTGTATATGGTACATCTCCCAATGAGTATCTGATGCACGTTAGATCCTTCTATTTCATTTTTTCCCCCCTAGATACTTGACACAATATTCCTTGCATTTGTATTTCCTTGCAATTGACATTGCCTCCTTCAAGTCCAGTCTCAAGACCCTCATCTTTGTTTTCAGTTGCCATCTTATCACTCTGCCCTCCCACTTCCATACCCTGCCCCCCACTCCCTCCATGCTTGGGTCCTGACTTGTGACTTTTCTGCGCCTTGGGACGTCCTCCCGGCGTGAAAGGTGCTCTACAAATGTAAATTTGTTGTTGAGACACCTCAAGGTGCGTCACAGAATATATTGTAAAGTGCAGTAACTGAATATTTTGTGATGGGAACGAGGCAGCCAGTCGTGTCCCACACAGTTGTGGGTGGACTGGCTAATTTATTATAAATTTATTATAATTGAAGGGATTATTACACCCGGAAAAGCAATCTGCCAATCGACCAACTGTAAAGTTACAATGCATTTTGTGTTTTAGGAGAGTATTAGGCGCAGGTTGGTGAGAGCCAAGGCTTGGTGGGAGCACAGAGTGTGTGTTGGGGTAACTGCTGGAGTCTGACCAGCTAAACCTGCATAGCCTGCCATTGAGAACGATGTCTGGCATGCTTTCCCGCTTATCCTATGACCAGTCTACTCGGCTGATCGCGGTGACGTGTACTTGTGTGTCAGAACCCCGGCTGATCATCTTTATTTTAGTTAGTTAAAATTCAAAGTGATCATCTTAACTGTAATATTCATCTTTAGATTAAATAATACATATTAAGTACATAAGATATTTTTTGCGGAGGATAGGTTGTAATACCTGTATATCTGTCTCCCTTTCTGGCATTGGCCCAAAATGTTGAAGGATTTGACTACGGAATCGATTCCTCAGGTTTTGAAACCAGTTGTAAGCCTGTGAATATACTTGGTTATGAAGATCGACAAGTTTGACAAACTCCTGTCCGTCAACCTGAACAATAGAGAATGCAGTTAGTTATACTGACGTTGGACACAATGTAATGATAAGAATTATGTTTGGCATTCAATAATACGATACTACAGTAAAAGCCTGTTTATCTGTGACTCAATCAACAGGATTGCTCGACCCCCTTCCGGGGCAATTCCCCATTCCAGCAATCGCGAGAATGCTCACTTTGCGCATGCGCTCAATGCGTGCGCATGTGCACTTATTAAACTTACGAACTTGGAGGTTTTTACCGAGTGTGCTTTATTGGTACCGGTATCTTTATTGGTAAGTAGCTATACAATATTCTGTTACTATTTAGTATATTATTAATACAGTATGTTTTAAAGTAAGTACATTTTTTGTGTTGGGTTTTCGGCAACTTGCCGCTCGATTATCTGGCACAGTCAATTAGTCGACCCGTTCGGAGCGTGCCGGATAAATGGGCTTCTAATGTAAATAGAAAGCAATATATTGTATCTTGAAAACATCACAGAAAATGTGTCCATAAAAACTGAGAACATGTAAATAATATCTGTGAAGATGGATAAGCCAAGGGAAAATTAAGACGAGGGAAAATCAACTGTGGCTCAAGCTCAGAATTTTATTTTGCATTTAAAAGATAGATTCACTTCTGAATTTCATGGTTCGCTTCTAACATACTAAAGATCCCTTCATACTAGGGTCCGTCGATATGGAAATTTTCCGATTAAATATATCGATGGGCTCATATCGAGATATACTGAAATATCGATATTTTCGGGTTTTTCGTACTGCGCATGCGCGCGCATTCGGAATGCGCACGCATTCTGAGTGCGCGCACGCATCCCGAGTGCGCGCGCATTCCGGGCCTATCTTCTCAGGAGGTAAATATATTTCTCTCTCTGTGTCTCTCACTCTCTCCATCTCTGTGTTTTTCTGTCTGTGTGTCTCTGTGTCTCTCTCCCTCTCTCCTCTCTCACATCCCCCCCATCTCTATCTATCTGTATATTATCACATCCACCCCGTCTATCCCCCCCGCCGTCCCTCTCTCGCACCCCCCACCCCTGTCGTCTCTCTCCCCCACCACCCCCACAGCCGTCTCTTTCTCCCTCCCCCCACCGCCGTCTCTCTCTCCCTCCCCCCCAGCCGTCTTTCTCCCCCCCAGCCGTCTCTCTCCCCCTCCCCCCAGCCGTCTCTCTCCCCCTCTCCTCCCCCCCCAGCCGTCTCTCTCCCCACCCCAGCCGTCTCTTTCCCCCTCCCCCCAGCATTCTGGGTCTTGTAGTTCAGTGTGCGCGCATCCCGATTTTTTACCTTGATATATCGTTTTTTCGATATATCTATATTTTTTAAATGTCTATATCGGCATATCGATATGAAAATTATATCGGGTTTTAGCGATATATCGATATATCGCCGGACTCTACTTCATACTATTAACTATTTATGAAATCTACTTAAGAAAGACTATCATTCATATTTGAAATGTATAGACTATACAGCACAAAAACAGTAATTCAAACCAACTCATCTATACTGACGATTACATTTGGACAGCATAACATGCAGATTGGGTGGCTCTCCCATCTGTGAAAGCCAGTTGATCCACTAGATAACACCAGGATCTCTCCGTGAGGGACACACCCACATTTAGAAGGGGTTTGGGAGAAGGGATTAAGAAGGGTAGAGGCTCAGGTGGAGTATTAATATTAGCATGGACTAGTTAGGATGAATAGCCTATTTCCATATTGCATAGGTTATGTCATTCTATATAATCTGACATGCAATGCCCTGTGGAAAACATAATCTTCAGTCCTTTAAATATTTAACTAGTTAAATATTAACAAAATACTAAATGTGATGGGCAACTAGAAATGACAGATATAATTTAAATAAATTCTTTGGTTTAAAACTGTTGGGTGAGTCTACCATATTGACCTGTCATTGGGCACAGCTTTCTCAAACAAATGTGTTCAAAAGTGCCATTTAAAGGCATCATTCCCTACCAATTCATGCAATATAGACACATGTGGCAGATAGTAAACATGTTTTTAAAACCTCAGGACACATTTGAGAAGAGAGTTTATACAATTAGAATATACTTTCTTTTTGGTTTCTTGCTCGACTCCATTGGCTCCCCATCACCCAGAGGATCCAATTCAAGATCCTGGTCCTCATATTCAAAGCCCTCCACTACCTTGCCCCACCCTACATCCGTGACCTTCAAGCCTCCTACCAACCTGCCTGCACCCTCCACTCAACAGGCTCTGGCCTGCTCCACGTTCCCCGACCCATCCGCCCCACATTGGCGGGCAAGCCTTTAGCCATTCTGCCCCCAACCTCTGGAATTCCAACCTGCAGTCCCACCACCTTGCCCCCTCCCTGACCTCCTTCAACTCACACCTCAAAACTCTCCTCTTCGATGGTACTATGGGCAACTCCTAATCCCCCCCTCTCCTCCCTACTCCATCCCCAGCTCGGGTCTGACACAGTGACTGTCCAGCGCCTTGGGACGTCCCCTGATGTGAAAGGCTCTATACAAGTGTAATTTTGTTGTTGTCATTTCTAAATTGACAGCTTGACATTTTCCTTTGAATTGTCTGGCTAATTCTAAAGTAGCCTTAATAACTATTAATGTCAGCAGAAAAGAGCAATTCAAGGGAAAACTACAACAAGTTCAAACCAGCATCTTGAATAGTATCTGCAGGTCTACAGAATGGTTGTGAATTAACTAAGGTCACGGAATTTAAAACCTCTCCGCTATAGAATGGGCCATGAAGTTATCTTGGTCCTACATCAGTCATCAGACTGATCATTGAGAAACTCGAATCTAAAATGATCTTTACCTTAACATCTTCCAAGTATTCAGTATTAGCAATGGAGTATCCATCCTTCAGCCCTCTTTCCAAAACTTTAAAACGGTTTCCTCCGATTGTGTCGACGACAGATCGCCCGTCAGGAAGAAAGTGGACATTTCTTATTTGCAGCATGCAACCATAATCAGTAAATCTGGAAACAAAAGATAACACATTAAGGAAATTGAAAAGTAAGATTTACCAGAAATATTAGAATCAAAGTCATTTTATCTGTTATGCAGAGTAACAAAAATCGAGTGCCTGATAACTATTGGCAGAATTTAAAAATATGCTACATCACTATCCAGGCTTCTTAACGAATCATGCACTCATGGAACTCCATCCCGCAGCCCTTCCGCCTCGCTTCCTCCCTTTCCTCCCTCAAGGCCGGTCTCAAGACCTTCTTCTTCGACCTTGCCTTCGGCTGCCCCACTAACTCTTCCCCCTCTCCTTCCCCCTACTTCAACCCTCCCCAACGACATAAAAGACTACACTGTACTTCTACAGGCAGAATATTATTCACCCATATTTTATAACAAGTTTACAACAATTACTGTACTAATATTGCTTGCATTTAAATTGACAATGGGACCCAAGTTCAACGTCTCAACTGAAGGATAGCATCTAATTCATACAGCAATTCCGCAGCATTTGATTGATATTTCATTAGGTATTAGCTGAGACCGTCAGATCAAAACACTAACGTGGCTTTTTGGGAAAGCAGGCAAATTGATCCAGGGTGACGCAATCGACGAGCAACTCAACAGGACAACAACAACAACTTAAACTTGTAAAGCGCCTTTCACGTCGGGAGGTCGTCCCAAGGCGCTGCACAGGAGGCGTGTGACCCGAGCTGGGAGGGGGTGTTCGGGAAGGGGTGAAACGCGTGGGGGAGGTCGAAGAATTCGGGGGGGAACAAAAGGCATGGTTGAAGAGGAAAGTCTTCAAACCGGCCTTGAAAGAGGAAAGGGAAGAAACAAGACGGAGGGATTGGGGGATGGAATTCCACAGGGTGGGAGCGGAAAAACTGAAAGCCCGGCCTCCAATGGTGGGGCGGTTCGGGCGGGGGGCTTGGAGCAGGCCGAGACCCGCTGAACGGAGGGTCTGGGTGGGCTTATAGGGGGAAAGTAAGTCGGTTAGGTAGGGCGGGGCAAGGCCGTGTAAGGCCTTGATGGTGAGGACAAGGATCTTGAACTCGATCCTCTGGAGGATGGGGAGCCAGTGGAGACGGGCGAGGGTGGGGGTTATGTGGTCATGGAGGCGGGTGTGGGATAGCACACGGGCTGCAGAGTTTTGGATGACCTGCAGCCTGTGAATGGAGGAACTGGGGAGGCCGACGAGGAGAGAGTTTCTGTAGTCCAGCCATGAGGTGATGTATGCGTGCACGAGTGTTTCGGCAGCGTGGGGGGTGAGGTAGTTGCGGAGCCTGGCAATGTTGCGCAGGTGGAAATAAGCGGTGCCGGTCAAGGCACGGATGAGGGGGAGGAAGGAGAGTTTATGGTCGAACGTGATGCCGAGGTTCCTGACTGGCTTTGTGAGGTGGAGAGTACAGCCTTGGATGTTGAGGCTGGCAGCGCTCGATGTGCGGAGGCACTGGCTTGAGCCAATCAGGAGGGCCTCGGTCTTGCTCACGTTCAATTGGAGGAAGTTGTCCCTCGTCCAGGACTCGATGTCGGACAGACATGCTGTCAGAACATCGATAGTCTGGGGGTTGAGGGATGAGGCAGAAAGGTACAGCTGGGTGTCGTCCGCATACATGTGGAAATTTACCCCATGTTTGTGGATGACATCAACCAGAGGGAGCGTATAAATGGTGAAAAGGAGGGGGTCGAGGACAGAGCCCTGGGGGACGCCGTGATAAACTGTGCGGGGGTTAGAGGAGAAACCGTTGGAAGAAACAAAGTGTAAGCAGTGGGTCAGGTAGGAATGGAACCAGTCAAGGACTGTGCCTTGAAGGTTGAGGTGGGAAGAAAGACGTTGGAGGAGGATGGTGTGATCGACTGTGTCGAATGCAGCAGACAGGTCAAGGAGGACGAGGAGGCAGAGGCAGCCCTGGTCGCAGGCGTTTAAGATGTCATTAGTGACCTTGACCAGGGCAGTTTCCGTGCTGTGAGCAGGGCGGAAACCTGATTGGAGGGGTTCAAGGACTGAGTGAATTGAGAGGAAAGAGCGGAGCTGGGAGGCAACCACTCTTTCAAGGACCTTAGATATAAACGGGAGGTTGGAGATGGGTCGGTAGCTTGATGGCTGCGACGCATCAAGGGAGGGTTTTTTCAGGATAGGGGTGATGGTGGCTGTTTTAAGGGAGGTAGGACGATAATAAAGACTACACTGTACTTCTACGGGCAGAATATTATTCACCCATATTTTATAACAAGTATATAAATACATAGTACATATAGGATACATAATTTATTTCTATTATATTGATGAGCAGTGGGGTTTTTTATTAGCCAATGAACTCTATTCTTGTTCTATCCCTGATTTTGAGCAGTATTGTCTTAAGTCAATTTGAAATGACTGTAGATATAATTGAACATACCCATTCTGTGAATCACTGATGCACATTCCAAATTGTTTTGTTCCAGTCTCAATACATCTTCGAATCATAAGTCGATACCGTGGCTCAAAAACATGAAGAGGACATGGCACAGTAGGATATGCCATTGTGCATACAAATATGGGAACATTCTTGGTCAAACTGCAAATGGAAACATAAATCGATAGTATTACTGTACTAAATATTTTGTAATACAGAATTACATTGTAGCAAGGGCATTGATATTGCAATGAGTGAAGGTAGACTTTGTAACTGAAGCATTTGCTGAGGGCATCAAATGTTTTGGGTGCCAGTTCTAATTTGCTCCTCTCAACACTCAATTTTGCTGCTACAGGAATCCTTTTATTTGCTAATAAGCATAAGGGTTGAGAAATATAATATATAATAATAATAATCCTTGCATTTGATATCGTGCTTTTCACATCTTCTAGACGTCTCAAAGCGCTTCACAGAATATACTGTGATACAATTGCATACAGTAGTGTCCCACAAACAGTCATGGATTGAAATGACCAATTTATTATTTTTTGGGGGAGGGATTACTATTGGGCGTGTGAAGTAAGGAAACTTGCCCAAGGTTTCGCCCTGATCTGCCTGAATTCAAATACAGGTCTCACATTTGTAAGGCGAGTGCTCTAACCACTGCACTATATACTCAAAACTGCAGCAAATATCCTTAAGGAACACTGCAAATTAATTTGAAATCACAATATTAAATTAATGATATGCAAGCAATATTTAATACAGATAACTAAATATAAATGCTGAGAATTATTCAAGAGCTTCCTAATTTTTGGCTGATAAAAGTCCCAAAGTGCCTAATTCCATTTTTTAAAGACAGATCTTTTACAATTCAGAATTTTTCACATTTACCACTTAATCCCCAAATAATTTGCCAGCTTTCAACACTGTGGACTTACTTTGAAAGTTCTGCCGTTTCTTCAATGTGAACTTTTGTTCGTTCATGCAGTTCTTCAGATAGATATTTTGATATCACTTCTTCCAATATGTGGGTGATAATGTATTTCCTATTTGCAAGGTACTACAGAACAAAAACAGTTGGATATTATTTTGACTAAATTCTCCTACATTAGTACATTGCATATCACCAATGCCTGTGCAGTACAAATGTAAGCCTATGAGTGTAAGAACAGATAATTAAGATGTGCCAGGTTAATATTTGTAGCAAAATAAAGAAATCAGATTTTGCCTACCTAAATTTGAGATATCAAAAGAGGCTATATATATTGTGTAATTCAATATTCATCAGTGATAGTACTGCACATTTACTTTCTCTCCATCTAACTCCTCCCTCATTATTGCCACTATCCAGGTTGGCATATGTATTTAATCACTTTATAAATACAGTATGGAAATCAGCAAGAAGTTCTTCAAAACTATTGTTGACATTAATAGTTAGTATAAGTGCCAGATTAGATTGTCACAATGTATTTTCAAAGCAAGTGATAAAATAGGAGACTATTGCCACATATAACAACTCGCATTCATATACTTTACTCAGGTAGTGTCTCTTTACAGCTTTCCTTTCAATGTGATCTACAACTTACTTCCTTTAGGCTTTCTTTACACAGTGGACACTGGGGCCTGTGATCCAAACATCGTTCCAGACAGCTTTTACAGAAAGTGTGGCCACATGGTAGCGTTACAGGCTCATAAAACAATCTGTTTCAAAAATAAGTACACAGGTTTAGAAAATTGCATTCTATGACTTGAAATGTGCTATATCAGTGTAATTTTGTTGTTGTATATATGAATTATGTTAACAGCGAAGCAGGAAATGCATCATATATTAGCCTTCAGTGAGGTCTTATAACTTATTTAATGGCTAGTTGTGGAGCCTGGCTAACTGAATGACTGACAATTTTACCAACAAAACACAGTGAAAGTCCGTTTATCCGGCACCCTCGGGACCCGGCCAATGCCCGTTAAAGCGCATGCCAGATATTCCATAAGACCATAAGAATTAGGAGCAGGAGTAGGTCATTCGGCCCTTTGAGCCTGCCCCACCATTCAATAAGATCATGGCTGATCTTCTGACCCAACTCTAATTACCTGCCCCATCCCTTATCCCCTAATCCCTCTATTTTAAAAAAATCTATCAGTCTCAGCCTTGAAAATGTTCAGGGACTGAGCATCTACAGCCTTCTGGTGTAGTGAATTCCATAAATTCACTGCTGTCTGAGTGAAGAAATGTTTCTTCAACTCCATTCAAAAAGGCTGACCCTTAATTTTAAGACTATTACCCCTGGTTATAGATTCTCCTACCAGGGGTCTACCTTTAGCGTCTACTTTATCCATCCCTTTAAGAATCTTTTGTTTCAATAAGATCCCCCCCTAATTCTTCTGTACCCTAGTTTATTCAACCTATCCTCATAGGTCAGTCCCCTCATCCCAGGAACTAACCTAGTGAATCTGTGCTGCACCCCCTCTAAGGCAAGTATGTCCTTTTTTAAAATAAGGAGACCAAAACTGCACACAATACTCTTGGTGCAGTCTCACTATACAGTTGCAGCAAGACTTCCCTACGCTTGTACTCTAAACCTTTTGAAATGAACGCTAGCATGCCGTTCGCCTTCTTAGTTGCTTGCTGCACCTGCAAACTAACTTTTTGAGACTGGTGTACAAGGACACCCAAATCCCTTTGAATACTAACACTATCTAACCTCTCCCCCTCTAGAAAATAATCATTTTTTTTTATTTGTGTTACCTAGGTGAATAATTTCACACTTCCCCACATTAAATTCCATCTGCCACCTACCTACCCATTCCCCTAGCCTATCTGTATCTTGTTGTAATCTTTTTGGGAGCTCACTCTCCTACCTAGTTTAGTGTCATCCGCGAATTTAGACACGTTACATTCAATGTCCTCGTCTAGATCATATTGAAAGAAAACACAAAACAAATACAAAAAAATGTATCTTTCCGAATAAATTCCAGTTAATCAAATGTGGACCATTTTTTTGGAGGTGCCAGTTGTACGGAAGTTATGGTTGATTGGGTGCCGGATAAATGGGCTTTTACTGTAGTTAGTAAACTTTACAGAAAACTTTATAAAGCACTTTGACACATTTCAACATACGGCAAGGCATCAAATACAAGTATTACTACTATTGTTGTAATACAGTGGAAGCCCGTTTAGGAGCAGGAGTAGGTTGTAAACCTGTTGTAAACCTCAATCAGTAAAGGTGAGAAGCACAAGAGAATAGTTTTAACAATAAGTACCAATATAATATTCTGTTATTATCTGTTATTACTTAGTCTGGTGTGTATGGTGTGTGTTAATAGAACTTTAATTTTTTTGTTGTGGGTTTTTGGCCGCGGGCCGCCCGAATATCTGGCAGGCGCTTTAACTGACATTGGCCAGGTCCTGCGGGTGCCGGATAAATGGGCTTTTACTTTACTGTATAGTACACTATTAAATGGCCTCTTCTCAGGCCAATTATTGTAATATTACTGTTGCCACATAACTAAGCATAAGCTGAAAACTTAAAATGGATAGCAGGAGAGATGTACAGTAAAAGCCCATTTATCCGGCACCCGATCAACCGTAACTTCCATATAACCGGCATCGCAAAAAAAAGGTCCGCATTCGATTAACCGGAATTTATCTAGAAAAATGCATTGAATTTTTTGGGGGGGTTTTTGTGCGTTTTCAGCCGAATATCCGGCAGGCGCTTTAACCGGCATTGGCCAGTTCCCAAGGGTGCCGGATAAAGGGGCTTTTACTGTATTGCCTGTACCCATGGAGAGTCTAAGAGTTAATCTGATTTAAGTATTCATTCGTCATTCTGGAAGTAGTTGATTTCCTTACCTCATACAAAGAGAACATTCAAAATCTGTTGCATCTATTAGATTTTCAGGGATAGATCCATCAGAAGTTGATATATGTAAATGTTGTTTAGCATCTGAATAAAAACAAGTACATTTCCCAAAATTTTAGATAGAAAAACAATAGTGTGTTCAAAGTAAACAGAGAAAATATTCTAAATGCATGATATATTACATAGAATGATACTGCATGGAAACAGGCCATTCAGACCAGCTTGGCTGAACTTTATATGCAGGGGGGGTGCGACGGGTGCGTACGCACCCCCCCAAATTATAAAAGGTCCACATTTTCCGGGGTAGAGAATGGCGTTGTTTAGCGTAGAATTCCCTCTGTTACATGTCTCCCAGGCAGTTCGCTGTCCATGGTACCATTACAAGAAAAAGATTAGAGACTTTTCACGACGGGAGGATCTCACAATGCGCTAGAAATTCAGATTGGATGCCAAACAGGGACGTAAGGGTGGAAGTAACAAAACCGTTGACTACAATGTGCCAATTCTCATTGACATCAGGATGGTGGCAGAGGATTGGACCATTGCAAGTGCTACTCACCTGTATAGAAAAGGGCCGAGGGATAAACCGTGATCTTAAATCGATCAGCCTAATTCATTGGCTTGATTTTTTTTTTTTTACAAACTATGGTCTGAGAAGAAAATATTGTTTCACTCACAAGCAAAAATAGTTCATCAAGGACAGCTAACTGAGATTTCTTCAAGCAAACTCGTTTCTGACAAACGTGCTGGAGATTTTATGATGAAGTTACACGGAGGATGTATCAATGTGGTGAAGTTATGTAACTGATATAGTTTTCCAAAATACGTTTCATAATGTTCCACATAAGAGACTTGAATACAACACTGTTTTTTATTTCCCTGTGTTATTCATACATATTTTACAAATAATTATTTTATGACCTAGGGCTGAACTGCGTTGAAGTTGTGCAATCCGATATATGCCCGTATCTACTATCGTCTTTCATTATTTTAAAGCGTACACATGTCTCCTGTCCTGCTTTTAATTCTCTGAAGCTGCCTTTAGCTTAATATAGTTCCATCTACATTGCTAATTTGCAAGTTGGTTAATCTTTGTCAATACTTCTGCAATTTATGTGTATTAGTAACAGTGTACCTACAGCACATGTTTGTTAATCTTCAATCACCTGCTCATCTATCAAATCAAAATAGATTCTATGCAGGTGGTCTTATGCTCGACATGAATTTTGAAAGCAGAGTTGCATGAACAGGCCCGTACGCAGGGGGGGTTCGATGGGTGCGTACGCAAACTGTGTAAAATGTCGGAGACCTCGAGGGGGCTTCGGGGGCAGCCCGCAAGCCCCCGGCCATTGTTGGTCCCATCACTAGCAATTCGCACCCCCCCATTAAAAATCCTGCGTACGGACCTGATATGCCATACAAATCTCTACCCATGCTAATCCCCTATAAAATCCCAAGAGATATTCAGATAAAGGATGAAGATCTTTAGCTATTTGACCCCACTTTTCTGCAAAGGAATTGGTTCACTTTTACTTGCCTCATAGGACTGTCTTATGTCCATGCAAGCAGGACAATGGAGAACAAGTGAACAGGAAAATGGGTTAAACAAATGGCTAGAACCATGAAAATTTACAGCACAAATGAAGGCCATTCATGCACAAAAATGTTACTTTTGTTGTTCCATAGTTATGATGAAATATTAAGATCAGGGTTTGATTCAACAGTTAAAATTCTGGCCAAAGTGGGATTTTGCATTACTGATTGGTCAGTGTCAAATAGAGGTAGATCCAAAATAATACTGTAAGTTGAACTATTTTTACAGTAACTAACCTGTTTTTTTATGTTTACTTCCATCTTCAGTCCTAAAATGTTCTTGTTCAGCAGAAGACAGTTTCCTTTTCAACAGAGTTCCCTTATCTTGACTTGAAAGCAGGGGAGCTGAAGAAATCCTTTTCAAGCCAGCTGGGCCAACGAGCCTCTCCACTCTGTGTAGGATCTGAACTGATTGGGCTCTTCTCAACCAAATGGATCCCGTGGACTCTGATTCTTCCATAGGTTTTGGCACGTCCAACACCGCAGATTCATGGCACAATTTCTTCAATACACAAGTAAATGGGTGTTGAATTTCTCATATGATTAAGTATTGCAGCTACATACTGATCCAGGAAGACTATAGAGTAGTACAGTAAAATAAAGGTGAAAAGTTAACTTTAAAGCGACAATTAAAATAAAATAGAAACAATAGTTTTGCTAAGTTAAGAAGCCCTTTGAACAAAAATATTTCTAAACACTGGCTATTATTAGATGTAATTTGCAGAAGCAAGGCAAACCATCCCAAATGGCAGCTAAATTAAAAAAAAACAGCCCAACCCGTTTATGTCAACGGGTGAGGGAGAATGACACACACAATGCTGTCAACATAAGCAGGAATAACAAGTAAAGTAAATGTACTTAAACATTTTTTAAAGTAAATGTATTTTAAACATAAAGTAAATGTACTTTAAATTTTTTTAAAGTAAATGTATTTTAAAAATTAGACATTTTTAAAATGTTAAAAATTCATAAGATACGTGATTAGAAATGCAATCCAAAATACTAAATTGTGACTCTTAAGGGAATGTTCAACAGATCTTACCTCATTACTTTTCATCTCAGTTGAACTAGATGTTTGACTGCAGGCCACACTGGTAGACAAGTTAACTGGAAATATTTTACTTCGAAGGCGTTGTGGTGACATCCACAATGATTCCTGCTGTCCTTCTTTCACATTCTCAAGAACAGGTGATTGCATATCTTGTAAAATCTAGATATAAAAATAAAATAATAAAAAAATTGTGCCCTCAAGACCCTGGTCCTCACCTTCAAGGTCCTCCATGGCCTCGCCGCACCCTACATAGCGTCCTCCTAACCCCCTACCAACTTGCCCGCCCCCTCCGCTCAGCAGGCTCTGGCCTGCTCCATGTCCCCCGACACAACCACCCCACCATCAGTGGACAAGCCTTCAGCCACTCTGCCCCTAACCTCTGGAACTTCATCCCACAGACCCTCCACCTTGCCCCCTCCCTAACGTCCTTTAAGTCCCACCACAAGACCCTCCTCTTCGACGGTCCCATCGGTCACCCAAATCCCCTCCTTTCCCCCCAGCCTCCCGGTTCCTGACCCCAGCTCGGGTCTGAAACATTGACTGTCCAGCAAATTCCCCAAATTCTAAATTGCCACATGAGAGTAAAGCTCGACCCAAGTGGAATTTCTCCACAGTAAATTAAGATCAAAGTAGAACCATTGTGTAACTAACACATGCCAAATAGAAGAAATATAAACAGTTTCACATACATATTCACCTTGTATTTAATCCCAGCTTCAGTAAATATTCAAATTCATCTGATTGTACTAGGGATTACACTTCATTGTACACATTACACAATGAAAGAACAACAACAAAATTGCATTTATATGAGTAGTCTTGTAGCTCAGTGGTTACATCACTCGCCTCGCAAGGCAGAGACTGAGTTCCATTCTCAGCAGGGAGAAATGTTGGGCAAGTTTCTTTACCCCACACGCCTCTGGTTACCTTGCTGTAAGTAGGAACCCAGTTGTTAGTTGATTGGCAGGTTGCTTTTTGAGAGATAATAATCACTCCCAAAAAATTATTTGGTCACTCAATCCATAAATTTTTGTGGGACACTGCTGTGTGCAATTGGCTGCCATGTTTTTCGCCCACAAATGTACAGTCAATTCACTTTACAGTATATTCTGTGAAGCACTTTATGACAACCAGAAGGCTTAAAAAGCACTAAATCAAATGAAGGATTATTAATATTATTAATAGTTACAATAAAGATAAAAACTCCATAGTTTATAGATTTATCAAAAAAATTACCTTTTGGATTTCTATTTTTGCTGCAGTAAAATCTTCATCCAAGGCCAAACACTGAAGAAATGATTGCAAGGCTTCATCTGCCTGACCAATGGCATTTAACACTTTTCCTTTTCTGAAGTGTCCCTAAGAAAGTTAAGAAAATTTAAAATAAATTATAGTAGACAGCGTTAGTTAGATCATTACTGCATGACTTATATGAAACAAGATTTGGTTATATTTGTTCTTTCTGAACCATGTAAGTACATAATA
The DNA here is from genome assembly GCA_035084275.1 of Hydrolagus colliei. Taxonomy (NCBI): domain Eukaryota; kingdom Metazoa; phylum Chordata; class Chondrichthyes; order Chimaeriformes; family Chimaeridae; genus Hydrolagus; species Hydrolagus colliei. The sequence goes on along the minus strand of CM068742.1, from coordinate 16,933,941 downwards.
TTCCAAGACACTGCTAGCGACAGCCCACATACTGGTTTGGTCCACGCCACGGGACTTGGAGGGGAAGATCGGTGGAATTCCTCCCACTCTTGTTATCCCTGCAAATCAAGCTCTAATGATGTGTAAGCTGGTCCTACCTGGACACAGCGTAGCAACCTTAAACAATGCGCTCAATGACAAGCCATGCAATTTTAGCAGGTTAAATCTGCAATACCCTAATGCACATTTTGGGGGTCCCCAAGTCTTGGTTCTTGCCAAATTGTGCCAAATGCTCTCCAGATTTATGTAAGCAGATTGCGTCCCTCCAAAAAGAGATGCACATTCAATTACACATATGAAACTCTCACTTTAGTTTGGATACTCTTAATAACCATTGTTGTTCAAGAGTATCTTGTTAACTTAAAAAAAAACTCACTTCTGCTTTCCTTTTATATACGTGGTTCGTATTAGTAATGCAGTAGGGATCTAATTATTGCCAACTATTCTTAACTTGTCCATTGTGGCAGGAGGGGTTTTGTGTTATGTAAATTATAAAACATATCCTACCTCCGGCCAGTTGGGCATTTTTGAACACACCACTCCCACATCTTCAAATGCTTGTTTGAACCGCTGAAGACCAGCATATGATTCAGCCCTGTAGCCTAGAAGTGTAATATCAGCGGGTTCTAAAGAAATATAAAAAAATTCAGCATATTAATTGGCTATTTGTGACAAATTTAATATAATATATACATGCTTAAATGAGCTTCCTGACTAAATCACTCAGTAGTAGAACACCTTGGAATAATAAGATGTATCAGGTTTAAGTACCTCCAATTTAAAAATTAACACACAGAATTCTGCTTTCCCACGTAGATACACTTAGGACTTAAAGAATGAAATTCGTGATTATCCTTATGTCTGTCAACACTATTGTATTTGTTGGGTGTATCCAAACCTGTAAAAAAGCAAGCAAGGAGCTGCACCCTAATTTTCTTTTCAAAGTCCTGATGTTGAAGATACTGTACATTTTTAGTAATTTAATTAATAAAATGAAAAGACTTAACAGGAAACTTTTTCAGTAAGTGCACAGTAAAATTTAAAATTGAATTTTCTCTGCACCATAAGCCTTTAAGTAATACAATTTCTTTGAGCTGCAAATAGCCACGGCTTTATATAATCAAAGAACTGCTGTGAATATGAATTACATGACCAAAATACAAAGGACTACTTACATAGATTTTGTGCAAATTTATCCTAAGCACATCTTAAATACCGTATATCTCCGCGTATAAGGCGCACTTTTTTTCAGGTTGGAAGATCTCGAAAGTGGGGTGTGCGCCGTATACGCAGATACAAACAATTTTGAGCCTCGGAGATACAGTAAACAGGGGGTCGGCCGGCGCGCTGTCAGCCGGGGTTTGGTCAGTGTCCGACGGGGGTTGGGAGGAGCGGGTGACGGGGATTCGGCCTCGGCCGCCCGGGCGGCGGCAGCAGCAGCGGACTTCAGTGCTGTGCTTACCTTCTGCCGAACCCAGTCTGCCTGTCTCACTCCCTGCCGCTCTCTCTCCCTGCCTGCGTGCCTGCCTGCCGCTCTCCCTCCCTCCCTCCCTGTCTGCGTGCCGGCCTCCCTCTCTCTCTCTCCCAGGCTGCCGGCCTGCCTCTCTCCCTCTCTCTCTCCCAGGCTGCCGACCTGCCGCTCTCCCTCTCTCTCTCCCTGGCTGCCGGCCTGCCGCTCTCCCTCCCGGCCTGCCGGCCTGCCTCTCTCCCTCTCCCTCTCTCTCCCAGGCTGCCGACCTGCCGCTCTCCCTCTCTCTCTCCCTCTCTCTCTCCCGGGCTGCCGGCTTGCCTCTCTCCCTCACTTGGTTGCCGACCTGCCGCTCTCCCTCTCTCTCTCCCGGGTTGCCGGCCTGCCTCTCTCCCTCTCTCTCTCCCGGGCTGCCGGCCTGCCGCTCTCCCTCTCTCTCTCCCGGGCTGCCGACCTGCCTCTCTCCCTCTCTCTCTCACTTGGTTGCCGACCTGCCGCTCTCCCTCTCTCTCTCTCCCGGGCTGCCGGCCTGCTGCTCTCCCTCCCGGGCTGCCGGCCTGCCGCTCTCCCTCTCTCTCTCCCGGGCTGCCGGCCTGCCGCTCTCCCTCTCTCTCTCCCGGGCTGCCAACCTGCCGCTCTCCCTCTCTCTCTCCCGGGCTGCCGACCTGCCGCTCTCCCTCCCTCCCTCCCTCCCTGCCTGCGTGCCTGCCTCTCTCCCTACCTACCTGCCTCTCCTCCCTTCTGCCGGCAATATCATTGAGAATGCTTCCGTTTTTTTTCACCAAGAAAAGGTCAAAAACGGGGGTGGGGGGGGGGGGGGTGGGGGGGTGCGCCTTATACGCGGAGATATACGGTATAAGTTCTTAATACTTGCAGCATGTTAGTAACTAAAACTTGTATTAGTATTCTAATTTACTGGAAATCTTTATAGCCTACATTATATTAGTAACTATAATTGTATACAGGCATCTTTGGGGTGTCCTCCCGACCTGAAAGGTGTTCTATAAATATAATTTTGTTGTTGTTGTTGTATCTATCTATATGGTAATTTATCCAATTTGCCTTTCCGGTGCCTTGACATATAAAAGACGCTATCCAAGTGTAATTTTGTTGTTTTCTTGAAATAATACGCATTCTGGTTTGACAACTTTACAATACAATCTGTGAAGCACTTTCAGACATTTCAATGACTTAATAAGGCACTATATCAAATTCAAGGATTACTATTATAATTAACTCCTTAACTGCACTTAACTCCTCTCAATTCAAGATGAAAAATAGTCAGTCAAAACAGCTAGTGTGGTGCAAGAAAATGCTGCCTGCAATGTCAAGTGTATAACATTTTGGGGGAGATGTTAAATTGTATCTTGGAATTAACATTCTTAATGTTAAGAACTTCTAAATTCCAGTGCCTTAGGACGTCCTCCCGACGTGAATGATGCTCTATAAATTTCATTTTGTTGTTGTTAAATAGGGGGGATAGATTGGTGAAGAAAGGTGATTGGGAAGTGCTAAAAATGGTGAAATAGCTGCAATGTGTCTTGCTTGGCAATAGAATGGCAGAATTCAGTAAATCTGCTGTGGCAGTCCAGTACTCCATGATAAATCTGGCAGCTTGGCTCATTGGCAGCAGGGATTCTTCCCACTAAGCTCCTGCTAACAATGCCTCAACAGATAGGTGGTCTGAGCAGCAGGAAGCTTTCCAAATAATGATTGTAATGGCAAGTTATAGAATATTAGCTAATTAAACTCCAGCTGACTAGGGTTTCCAAGCTTTGGCTGTTGCCAACCTGCACCTTATACCACAATCCATCCCACACACAGGAATTTCCCTGTGTAGGTAGACAAACATGTAACTCTGTCTTGTTACAATAAGGAATAACAACAACTTGGATTTATATAGCGCCCTCCACGTCATCTCAAAATGCTTCCCAATCACAGATCCCTGGGCCGAGCCAGGGGGAGGTGGAAAAAGGAGACCAAAAGCGCAGTCGAAAAGAAAGGTCTTTAGCTGAGACCTGAGAATAGGAAGACAGGGGGCGAGGCGAAGGGCATGAGGAAGAGAGTTCCAGAGCCTCGGGGCGTTTTGGGTGAAGGCACGGCAGCCGATAATGGAGGGGAGGATTTGGGGGACAAGGAGGAGGCCAGACCCAGTAGAAAGAAGACAACGAGTGCTGTTGTGAGGAGAGAGGTCAGAGAGGTAGTGGGGTGCAAAGGATTGGAGAGATTTGAAAACAAGAGTGAGGATCTTGAAATCGATCCTCCCTGAGACAGGGAGCCAGTGAAGGCTGGCAAGGACTGGGGTAATCGGGGAGCGGAGTTTGGTTCGGGTGAGAATGTGGGCTGGATAACCTGAAATTTATGAATGGTAGTGGAGGGGAGACTGGCGAGGAGGGCATTGGAATAGTCGAGCCAAGAAGTGACAAAGGCATGGACCAGGGTTTCGGCGTCTTTTGGGCTGAGATATTGGCAGAGATGGGCGATGCTTCGGAGATGGAAGAAAGCGGTGCTGGTTAAGGACCGGATGTGGGGGAGAAACCTGACACCTCGGTTGCGCATGGTTTCGGAGAGCTTTATGGGCAGGTCGGGTTGGTGAGAACCGTGGGATTGAATACATAACAATGCTGTTGGGTTTCCATGTGGCAGGCTGACCAAAAAAAAGTGTTTGCCTACAAAATATACAGGCACAACACTTCACAGTATTATTTGGGTTGATGATTTGAGACATTGCTGTCAAAAGCACCGTTGCAAACGTAAGGACGCTTGTTACAGGTTTCATTTAGAAATACCATAACCGAATACCTGTTATTTCTTTAGAAATAATAACAAAAAAAACAACAGAAATTGCACTTAAAAATGAAAGCCTTGAAAAATAAACGACGAGGGACAGGTTACTTAACCCTCTCTGAGCAGCCTGCCAGCCTTGTTATGAAACACTCCATTCGCTCCCGATGACTTCACTGGAAGTTACACAACCATGTGCACGTAGCACCCCACAGCCTGTGCGTTACACAACACAGGGCACAGAGAGGCCAAATGGGAGGGGTGAAGGAGGGGAGAGGTGAGGAGCAGGGTCAGGCAAAATGGGGGGGGAAGGGGGGGTGATGTCAAGGGTGGGAGGGGGGGGTGATGTCAAGGGTGAGGGGGGGGTGAGGAAGGAGAGGGGGGTAAGGAGGGATGGGCATAATGAAGGCGGGATAGTGGGGTAAGAAGGGAGGGAGGGGGGGCCGGGGGTAAGAAAGGAGGGAGGGGGGGAGGGGGAGCCGGGGGTAAGAAGGAAGGGAGGGGGGGCCAGGGGTAAGAAGGAAGGGGGGGTAGTGAGGGAAGGAGGGAGGGAGGGGAGGGGGGTAGGGGTAAGGAGGGAGGGGGCCGGGGGAATGAGGTAGGTGTAAGGAGGGGGGGAGACGGGGGAAAAGGAGAGGGGGAGCAGATAAAGATGGAGCATAAGGGGGTAAAGAGGGAGAGGGGGATAGGGGGGGGGTAAGGAGAGAGGGGATGAGGGGATAAGGAGAGAGGGGTGAGGGGGGTAAGGAGAGAGGGGGTGAGGGGGGTAAGGAGAGAGGGGTTGAGGGGGTTAAGGAGGGAGGGGTTGCGGAAGGAGCGGGTGATGGGTGAAGAAGGGAGGGAGATGGTGGGATAAGGAGAGTCGGTAAGGGGGTATGTGGGGGGGGGGTGGGGGGATGAGGAGGGAGGGGATGGGGAGTTAAGGAAGGAGGTAAGGAGGCAAGAGTTGGGGTGGGGGGCATGAGGGGGAGAGTTGTGGTGGGGGGGAGGGAGTGAGAGGGAGAGTTGGGGGGAGGAGGGAGGGAGGGGGAGAGTTGGGGTGGGGGGGAGGGAGGGGGAGAGTTGGGGGGAGTGAGGGCGAGAGTTGGGGTGGGGGGGAGGGAGGGGAAGAGAGGGGGACAGTTGGGGTTGGGGGGAGTGAGGGGGAGAGTTGGGGGGAGGGAGGTGGACAGTTGGGGGAGGGAGGGGGAGAGTTGGGGGGAGGGAGGAGGAGAGTTGGGGGGCGGGAGGGGGACAGTTGGGGTTGAGGGGAGTGAGGGGGAGAGTTGGGGGGAGAGGAGGAGAGTTGGGGGGAGGGAGGAGAGTTGGGGGGAGGGAGGAGAGTTGGGGGGAGGGAAGAGGAGAGTTGGGGGGGAGGGAGGGGGAGAGTTGGGGGGGAGGAGGGGGAGAGTTGGGGGGGAGGGAGGGGGAGAGTTGGGGGGGAGGGAGGGGGAGAGTTGGGGGGGAGGGAGGGGGAGAGTTGGGGGGAGTGAGGGGGAGAGTTGGGGGGCGGGAGGGGGAGAGTTGGGGGGCGGGAGGGGGAGAGTTGGGGGGCGGGAGGGGGAGAGTTGGGGGGCGGGAGGGGGAGAGTTGGGGGGCGGGAGGGGGAGAGTTGGGGGGCGGGAGGGGGAGAGTTGGGGGGCGGGAGGGGGAGAGTTGGGGGGCGGGAGGGGGAGAGTTGGGGGGCGGGAGGGGGAGAGTTGGGGGGGAGGGAGGGGGAGAGTTGGGGGGGAGGGAGGGGGAGAGTTGGGGGGGAGGGAGGGGGAGAGTTGGGGGGGAGGGAGGGGGAGAGTTGGGGGGAGGGAGGGGGACGGTTGGGGGGGAGTGAGGGGGAGAGTTGGGGGGAGAGGAGGAGAGTTGGGGGGAGAGGAGGAGAGTTGGGGGGAGTGATGGGGAGAGTTGGGGGGGAGGGAGGGGGAGAGTTGGGGGGGAGGGAGGGGGGACAGTTGGTGTTGGGGGGAGTGAGGGGGAGAGTTGGGGGGGAGGGAGGAGGAGAGTTGGGGAGGGGGGGGGAAGAGCTGGGAAGAGATGAAATCCCAGAGGAATGAAACGCTTGTGCCCAATAGCCCGGGTCCCCCCCCCCCTCCCCCACTCCCCCACATCAGTCACCAAACACTAACCGAGCTCCAGCTCCCGCTGCAGCAGCTCTAACGCCTCCTGATAGCCTCGCTCGGACACCAGCTGGTCGGCCCTGGCCTTGGCCCGGCTCCGGCGCCCCTCCGCCGGCAGCCACTTGTCCACCACGCAGCTGAGGATCACGTTGGCCCGGAGAGGCTGGGACCCGGCGGAGGGCACCGGCTCCCCGCACAGGCGGCAGGCCGCGGGGTAATGCAGCTGCAGGCAGCGCCGGCACCAGGTGTGCCCGCACGGCAGGGTGATGGGGTCGCTCAGCGGCTGCCGGCAGCCGGGGCAGCACAGCAGGGCCCGGCCTTCCCCGCCCGCTGGGTCCTCCTCGTCCTCGTCCCGGTTCCCACTCCCGGCTCCGAGGTCGGGACCGCCTCCCGCGCCATCGGTGACTCGCCGCTTGAAGTTGAGGAGCAGACAGTCCACCAGCTGCTCCAGCCTCAAGGGGTGGCAGGTCATGGCCGTCTCTATCAATGTAATGTTGTTGTTGTTGTTGTCTGGCCGTGTGTTGCCGTGAGACAAGCCTCTCTCTGTGTGTGTGTGTGTCCAACACAGACTGATACTGTCCGCAGCCAGACACCAACTGACAGCCCGCGAGGCCCCTTAAGAGCTTCCCCCCACGTGCTCATCATCCGCCATCCCATTGGCTGAGAGGCACTTTCAGCCCCGCCCCGTTTCAGTCAACCGGTTCAATGAAGCGGGAAATTCAAAATGACCATGTCATCAATGTACCCATTAGCCAATGGGTGATCAACAAATGTGATCAATACAACAACAACAACAACAAAATTACATTGGTATAACGCAGTGGTTCCCAACCCTTTTTTTTTTTGCTGCGACCCTAAATTGGCCACCAACAGGACTCCCGCGGACCCTGATTTGGGCCAGCACCCGAGGTTGGGAACCACCGGGATAACGCCTTTCATGTCTGGAGGACAACCCAAGGCACTGGACAGTCAATATTTCAGATACGAGTCGAGATCGGGGAGGGTGGAGGGAAAGGAGCCAGAAAGGAGTCAAAGGTTTAAAGATCTACTTCCAGCCAGAGAAGTACTATTAATGCCTGGGTTACAAAGATTTGCAATTCCGCATCCACTTCTTTAAAATTATAATCATCAGAGTGTACTGTGCCAGGTAAATGATGCCAAAGGTTTAAAGATAGCAACTATTGGAGAAGTCTAAGTCTATCCTTCTCTTCTCTTACCTCTATGTTTTGGAACTCCATCCCACAATCCCTTTAACTTTCTCCCTCCCTTGCCTTCTTCAAGACTGGTCTCAAGAATTTCCTCTTCGACCGTACCTTCTACCTCTCTGCCTTCGCTAATTCCAATTCCCAAGCCCTGCCCACCCCCGCTTGGGCCTGACCCCCTGACTGTTCAGCACCTTGGGACATCCTCCCAATGTGAAAGGCACACTACAAATGTAATTTTGTTGTTGGTGTTCTCAGATCCCATACAGTTGACACGTACTCTGCACACGTCTCAAATGTATGAAAAGCAATTGTTTCTCCGGGTTGAATGTCCCAGTTCTTGACATTCATAGAATTTTAGAATTTTATGGCACAAAAGGAGGCCATTCGGCCCATCTAGTTTGTGCCGTGGAGTCCTGTGGCTCAGTGGTTAGAGCACTCACCTTACAAGTGTGAGACCTGTGTTTTAATCCAAGCAGGTCAGGGCGAAACCTTGGGCAAGTTTCCTTACTCCACATGCCTAATAATAATCCTTCCAAAAAAACAAACATTAATAAAATTGGTCATTTCAATCCACAACTCTTTCTGGGACACTGCTGTGCACAATTAGCTGCCACGTTTCGCCCACAAATGTACGGTCAATTTACTTTACAGTATATTCTGTGAAGTGCTTTGAGACGTCTAGAAGACGTGAAAAGCGCTATATCAAATGCAAGGATTATTATTATTATTATTATATGTTGTAACTCTGCCATTGGCTTTTAATTTTGGAAGTCCTCTTGGAGTTTGTTCCGCAATAGACATTTCCTGTGCTTTTTTTTCTAACTCACTGTACTGGGCCTGCAATTAATTTCTCATGATTCAACATACTCAATTTGTCTTGTGACTCTAATTTAATATTCAATAGAGTATTAACTATTAGCAATTTTTTCTTCTTCCTGACTTATTCTTGCTTTCTATCCTGTTTTACTTCTTCCAAAGTCTTCACCAATTAATTCATGAATCACTTTTGCTAATTCATGAGCAGAGTTATCAGAATGTTCCTTTAAAAATTACTCTAAATCATTTACGGTGGCAAAATTATGCAACCAGGTTCCTAACTTTGTTTCAATATCACTCATGGTACAACCTTAGTGAAACAGATACCGGTACTTAACTTAATTTCAATTTAGCCCCGACCCCTCCCCCACTGCTCTTGTCCCTAACTAATTGTACAGCTCCTTGGGAACGTCCTCTCGATGTGAAAGGCGCTATATAAATGTAAATTTTTTATTGATTAATTGATCGGTGACACTCTTAGTCAACCGGATCCTTAACTTAGTTTTACTTTTAACCTCTTGGTGACACACTTAGTCAACCAGGTTCGTAGTTTCACTTTTGCCTTGCTGCAACCTTTCCACCCCACTGCTTACCGACAGAATAAAATCATCAGATCCAGTTTTTAAAAATAATAATACCCGTTAGGGTGGTCTCCACCACCAACCATCTCCTCCGTCCGCTCCGCCTCACCTCGCAGATCCTCTCCTCGAACTCCTGTTGCAAGGAGATGCTGGATTTCCTCGTGACCAAAATCGAGGGAATTCCTTCTGCGGTCACTGTCCCCCCAACTTCCACCCCCTCCCCACCTTCCCCCCACATCCCGTCTCCTACCCATCCCTCCCTCCACATCTTCAACCCCATCTCCCATCCTCCATCATTGAGACCATCTCCTCAATGAAGCTCACCACTTGCTTCCTAGATGCTATCCCCACCCCTCTCCTCACCACCCAGCTTCACCTTCTGTCCCTCTCTAATCACCGACACTATCAATCTGTCCCTCTCATCCGGGACCGTTCCCATTCCCTTGAAAACCGCCACCATCACCCCCATCCTAAAAAAGCCTTCCCTCGATGCATCATAGCTATCAAGCTACCGGCCCATCTCCAACCTCCCCTTCCTTTCCAAGGTCCTTGAAAGAGTTGTTGCCTCCCAGCTCCACTCTTCCCTCACAAAACGCACACTCCTCGAACCCCTCCAATCGGGTTTCTGTACCTCCCACAGTATGGAAACTGCCCTGGTCAAGGTCACAAACGACATCCTGACCATCTGTGATCAGGGCTCCCTCTGCTTCCTCGTCCTCCTGAACCTGTCCACTGCCTTCGATACTGTAGACCACGCTATCCTCCTCCACTGCCTCTACTTCCTCTTCAACCTGCAAGGCTTCTTGAATGGTTCCTGTCCTATCACTCCCACCGCCTACACTTCGTCTCTTCCAATGGCTTTTCCTCCAGCCCCCGCACAGTCACATGCGGTATTTCCCAGGGCTCTGTCCTTGGCCCCCTGCTCTTCACCCTCTACACTCTCCCCCGTTCTGGCATTCTGACTGCATGACTGTCCGACATCGAGTCCTGGACGAGGGCAAATTTCCTACAACTCAACGTCAACAAGACGGAGGACCTCCTGATTAGCTCATGTGAGCGCCTCCGCACCTCAGGCGCTGACAACATCAGCGTTCAAGGCTCCACCTCTCGAAGCCAATCAGGAATCTGGGCATCTTGTTCGACCCCAAACTATCTTTCCTCCCCCACATCTGCTCCATGACTGGCATGGCCTTCCATAACCTCTGTAATATTGCCAGACTCCGCCACTATCTCAACCCCCCACGCCGCCAAAACTCTCATCCACGCCTTGATCACTTCGAGGCTCGACTATGGGAACTCTCTCCTGGTCGGCCTCCCTAGCTCCTCCCTTCACAGACTGCAGATCATTCAGAATTCTGCAGCTCGTGTACTCTCCCGTACCAGACTTTGCGACCACATCATTCCCACCCTCGCCCGTCTCCACTGGCTCCCTGTCACCCAGAGGATCGAATTCAAGATCCTTGTTCTCACTTTCAAGGTCATTCACAGTCTTGCTCCCGCCTATCTCTCTGACCTGCTGTCTCCCTATCAGCCCGCCCGTCCCCTCTGTTCAGCAGACTCAGGCCTGCTCCGCGTCCACTGACCTAACCGCCCAATCATCGGTGGTTGGGCTTTCAGCCGCTCTACTCCCACACTGTGGAACTCTATCCCGCAGCCCCTTCGCCTTGCTTCCTCCCTTTCCTCCTTCAAGGCCGATCTCAAAACCTTCCTCTTCGACCGCGCCTTCGGCTGCCCCACTAACTCTTCCTCCTCTCCTTCCCTTTCCCCTACCCTGACCCACCCCACCCCACCCGCTCGGGTCCCGACCTGACTGTTCAGTGCTTTGGGACGTCCTCCTGACGTGAAAAGTGCTATAAAAGTGCGATTTTGTTGTTGTTGTTGTTTTTCCCAGGCGTCTTTAACTCTTGTGAAGTCCAGAGCTCAGTGGTTAGAGCACTCACTTTACAAGCGGGAGACCTGTGTTCGAATCCAGGCAGGGCGAAACCTTGAGCAAGTTTCCTTACTCCACACGCTTAATAATCCCTTGAAAAAACCTATAATAAATTAATAATTTCAATCCATGACTGTTTGTGGGACAGTGCTGTGCGCAATTGGCTGCCGCGAAGACGTGAAAAGCGCGATATCAAATGCAAGGATTATTATTATTATTCTAACAATAGGTGCATTAACACATTTAACAATACACTTTTTTAATAAACCCTGGCACAAAACACCTTTAAGCAATGCACCTTTTGATTCTGTCGTTCTATTGTCAAGCTTAACCTATGGAGCCAACTCAAACTTAAGGGGATCCTCTCCCTATGGAGGGGTAGTTGATGAGGAAGCTGGACATATTGGGATTGTGGTAACAAATGTTTAATATTGGTTTCCCCATGCTGGACAATGAACATTGTTTGCATTCCTAATTGCAAATTCATTGCTCAAGGCTAACCTGGAAAATGAAATCAGCAAATGTTTCAATATAATCAGGCCTTACTCATTTTGTGTGTGATATTCTTAATCTTCAAGAATGTTTTGGAGTTCATACAGAATTTATACAGAACTCTGCTGCTCGTGTCCTCTCCCGCACTAGGCTCAGTGACCATATCACACCCAGGCTCACCCGACTCCACTGGTTTCCCATCACACACAGGATTCAGTTCAAGATCCTGGTCCTCACCTTCAAAGCCCTCCGTGGCCTTGTCCTCTACCTCTGCGACCTCCAAACCAATCCACCCGCTCCCTACGCTTGGTGGGCTCCAGCCTTTAGCCATTCTGCCTCCACCCTCCAGGACTCCATCCTGAAATCCCTCCGCTTTGCCCACTCGCTTGCCTCCTTCAAGACCCACCTTAATGTGTTTGACCAGGCTATCGATCAACCTCCACCGCCTGCTGCCCTCCATCTTCCTTGGTCCCTACCCACAGCTCGGGTCTGGAATACTGTCTGTCTGGCACCTTGGAACTTCCTGCTGACGTAAAAGGCACTATACAAATGTAATTTTGTTGTTGTTGGAACCATTTCTGAGATCTCTCACCTCCTCCACCTTCCTGGTCTGCCCCTAAAACTCTCTGAACCCCGTGCGCAACCTAGGCATCAGGTTCGACCCCCAATTGTGCTTCCTCCCCCACATCCGGTCCATCACCAGCACTGCTTTTTTCCATCTCCGACGGATCGCCCGTCTCTGGCAATATCTCGCCCTAAAAGCCGCTGAAACTCTGGTTCATGCCTTTGTCACCACTCGGCTGGACTATTCCTCCTTGCCGGTCTCCCCTCCACCACAATCCATAAAATCCAACTCAATCAAAACTCTGCCGCCCGCATTCTCACCTGCACCAAACTTTGCTCCCCGATTACCCCAGTCCTTGCCAGACTTCACTGGCTCCATATCTTGGAGTGGATTGATTTCAAGATCCTCACTCTTGTATTCAAATTCCTCCTCTGCACCCCTTACCTCTCTGACCCTCTCTCCTCACAACAGTACCCGTTACCTTCGCTCTACTAGGTCTGGCGTCATTGTCCCCGAATCCTCCATTCCATTGTTGGCGGCCTTGCCTTCAGCCTCTAAGCTCCGAGTCTCTGGAACTTTCTTCCTCACTCGCTTTGCCTCGCCCCTCCTTTGCTATTTTCAGGTTACGCCTAAAGACTTTTCTTTTCGACTGCGCTTTTGGTCACCTTTTTCCCCCTCGTCCTGGATCGGCCCAGGATCCGTTATGGTGAAGTGGTCTGAGACGCCATCTGGTGTGGAGAGTGCTATATATATTCAAGTAGTTTTCCTACTATGCTTTATCCTGCCCTGATCCTTCCCACCCTGCTCTTGTCCTACCTAACTGTACAGCGCCTTGGGATGTCCTCTCGACGTGAAAGGCGCTATATAAATGTAAGTTTTGTTGTTTGTTTGTAGTTGTTGTTGTTATAAAAAAAACACCAATCCCTGACTGTTTGTGGGACACTACTGTGCGTAATTGGCTGGCGCTGAGAGCCCCATATATACAGTCAATTCACTTTACAATATGTTCTATGAAGTGCTATGAGATGTCTAAAAGACATGAAAAGCACTACATCAAATACAAGGGTTATTATTATTTGGGGATTTTTTCATACCTACTGCCATCTAGTGGTATAACAACGACAGGCTTTTTGTTTCCTTTGAGGATAAGTTTACACAATTGAACTGAATACTGCGCAGCCCCTTATCTCTTAACATTTAGAAGCTTCTCATGAATACTTTGCAAAATAATCTGGTTTGGAGGAAGACCACTGATTGATTGTAGCTGAGGTGCAGACCTCAGTTGAGCTGTGATTTTTTTTTTAGTTTTGAACAAGGTTGTCCCTCTCCACAACACCCCACCTCCCAATGAGTTTCCCTTTTAACAGTTTTCCAGTCCCTGGATTCAGAGCAATTTATGCAACCTCATTCTCATTAGCATGACTTGTTTTTTTTCCCCCAAGTCTGTTCTCACTAGTAATAATAATTGTTCATTTGGTATAGCGCTTTTCATGTCTTCTAGACGTCTCAAAGTGCTTCACAGGATATACTGTAAATGAATTGAATGTCTGACCCTATTCTGGGGGAGGGTGAGGATGATAAATGGAGCTCCTGTAGCTCGGTGGTTAGAGCACTCGCCTTACAAATGTGCGACCTGGGTTCGAATCCAGGCAAATCAGAATGAAACCTTGGGTAAGTGTTCTTACTACACACACGCCTAATGATAATCTGTCCCAAAAAAAACACAATAAAAAAATTGGTCTTTTCCATCCACGAATGTTTGTGGGACAGTGCTATGTCAATTGGCTGCCGCCTTTTGCCCACAAGTATATAGTCCATTCATTTTACAGTATATTCTGTGAAGCGCTTTGCGAAAAATGTGAAAAGCGCTCTATCAAATGTAAGAATTATTATTATTATGATATAAATAGATCTACATGTGGAAAACGCTATATAAATGCAAGTTGTTGTTGTTAATGTTCCTTTGAGCTCAAATGTTGACTTGTTCAGATTGCCGCTGATCCTACAAAAATTGCTATGGCAATTGTTAAAGATTGGCCCTCTGGGACGAGTGTCAGTGTTGGTTTAACTTGATCTGGTGGATAAAGTTCCTGTTTCTAATGCTGGTCTGGTAGCAATAACTCTGAGTAGATCTGGTGTCTTAGGGAAGCCCCAGAAGTCCAAGTGAAGTCTATCAAAGTGAATATCCCAGAAAGACAATATGAAAACTGAACCTTGCTTTGCTGCAATACTTAAAAGATGGAATTCCTGCCAATATTTAAATGTGGACTTTCAGTTGCGAGCATTGGCCCCTTTTTTCCAATTACATTTGCAAATTTACATATCTTTCAATTCCTTTCTCTTGCAATGAAGCAGTACTGTCATTTCTTTATTCAATTCGCTTGATCAAAAATCTTGATGCGGTGATGGTGAGAAGGTAGAATGGATATTCTGAAAATATGAGAACAAATGGGCTGTAAAGCCTTCCTCATCTGAACCTCTAGTGATCATGTGAGTTGCAAATCTGGTAATGTAAAGCGCCATCTTGCGACAGTAGTTTCTCGCTGCAGCAGGAGGAGGTGGAATACAGTATTGTGATGGATTCACAGCACTGTTAGGTCAATATTCTACCATGAATGGATTTACAGCTCCAATTTCACAGTGGCTTAAGAATGGATCAATGCCCACGCACAAGGTGGAGAGGAATAAAACTCAAATCATTTTCAAGGCTTTGGGGATGAAAAGCAGATGTTCAATCAATTGAATCTTTCGCTAAAGTAACACAACCACATCTCCAAGTTTCAGAGCAACCAGGCATTGATATCTAGAAACTGAAATTCAATTTGTTAATTGAAACAGCCTGGCATTTGCACCACTCTCACTTCTGAATCAGAAGATTGTGGTATCAAGCCCCATGTTGGGACTAAAACAACAATAAAATGGCACTTGTATAGTGCCATGTCAGGAGGACGTCCTAAATCTCTGGACAGTCATTGTTTCAGTCTTGAGCTGGGGTTGGGGACGGGGAGGGTGGGGGGAAAGGGGGGGATTTGGGGCAGGACTTAACGGAGGCTAGTGAGGGGATGAGGCAGAAGGATTGTGGGTTAGAATTCCAAACGTTAGGGGCAGAGTGACTGAAGGCTCGCCTGCCAATGGTGGGGCAGGTGGGTTGGGGGACATGGAGCAGGCCGGAGCCTGCTGAGCGGAGGGAGCGGACAGGTTGGATGGGGATTAGGAGGTCACAGAGGAAGGGTGGGGCGAGGCCATGGAGGACTTTGAATGAGAGGACCAGGATCTTGAATTGAATCCTCTGGGTGATGGGGAGCCAATGGAATTGGGCAAGAATGGGGGAGATGGGGTCATGGAGCTTGGAGCGGTAGAGGACATGGGCTGCAGAGTTCTGGATTATTTGCAGCCTATGGAGGGAAGAATTGCGAAGGCCGATAAGCAGGGCATTGGCGTAGATGAGATGTGATGAAGGTGATGAGAGTTTCAGTGGCCTGAGGGAGTCGGGCAATTTTGCAGAGATGAGGGATGGCAGAGTAGGTCATGGCTTGGATGTGGAGGAGGAAAGACAATTGAACAAGACAGGCTTGGTGAAGTTTGAGTGTGCAACCATAGAAGTTGTTGCTGCCAGTGAAAGTGTGAAGGTGTCAGTCAGTAGGACCTCAGTCTTGCTGACAATCAACTGTAGAAAGTTAGCTCTCACCCAGGACTTGATGTCTGACATCAATCCTGGATGAGGACTGATGTCAACATCAGTCCTCATCCAGGATGAGGCAGTCTGTCAGAACAATGGTAGTCATGGAGTCGAGGGCAGAGGCAGAGAGATAGAGTTGGGTGTCATCCGCATACATATGGAAGTTAACCCCATGTCTGAGGATGATGTCGCCAAGGGGGAGCATATAGGTATTGAAAAGTATGGGGCCAAGGACAGAGCCTTGGAGGATGCCACAGGTGACAGTGTGTGGTTGGAAGAGAAAATAGGTGGTGACAAAGTAGAGATGGTGAGAAAGATAAGAGTCGAACCAGGCAAGGGCAGGTCCGTGAACAATGAGCTGGGAAGAGAGGAGGTGTAGGAGGATGCAGTGGTCGACAGTGTCGAAGGCAGCAGAGACGTCAAGGAGGCAGAGATTGGGACTACAACAAAAACAACAAAATCAGATTTGTAGAGTGCCTTTCAAGTCGGGAAGATCCCATGGCAGTGAACAATCAGGTGTCCGGACCCGAGCATGGTAGGGAGGGGTAGGGGAATGGCAGGTTTGGGATGAGGGAGGGCAGAGAGGTAGGATGGCGACTGAAGGCACAGTCGAAGAGGAGGGTCATGAGACCAGTCTTGAAGGAGGCAAAGGAGGAAGTAAGGCAAAGTAATTGTGGGATGGAGTTCCAAAGTGTAGAGGCAGAGAGGCTGAAAGTCCGGCTGCCGATGATAGGGCGAGTTGGGCGAGGCCGATGAGGCAGGCTGGAGTCTGCTGAGCAGAGGGAGCGGACAGGTGGATAGGGGGTCAGCAGGTCAGAGAGGTAGGAGGGGGCAAAGGCCGTGGAGGGCCTTGAAAGTGAGGGCAAAGATCTTGAATTCAACAGCAACAAAAATTGCATTTGTGGAGCCCTTTTCACGTCGGGAGGACATCTGAAGGCGCTGAACAATCAGGACAGGACCCAAGCAAGGGAGAAGGGCAGTGCAGGGGGGAGGGATGGGAAAGAGTTAGGAGGACAGCAGAAGGCATGGTCGAAGAGGAAGGTCTTGAGGCCAGCCTAGAAAGAGGAGAGGGAGGGAGCGAGGCGTAGGAACAGTGGGATGGAGTTCCAGAGTGTGGGAGCAAAGAAGCGGGGAACACGGAACAGGCCGGAGTCTGCTGAACGAAGGGGGCGGGAAGGTGCTGAAACTCACATAGTCTAGGTTGATACTGCATTGTACTGCTGGGGGGGTGTTTACTGTTGTAGATGTCACCTTTCAGATGAGATGTTAAACCGAGGTGCCTTCCACCGGTTCAGGTGAATGTTAAAAATCCAGTTTAAAAAACTCCAAAACAAATAGCAATTGCAAACCCTAGCAAAGCCTGTTTTGCCAGCAATGTTTTAATTTCAAATCGTTCAGACTGTTTTCATGGCTGAACACCAATCTCAAAGTCATAGACTGACCACAATGAAGACTTTCGATTTTTCAGGAATAAAGCCAAGGTCAGTTGTAATGCAACGATATCTGGATTATGATTTTTTTTTACCTTTAGCAAGGTTCAACCCTGATGTTCTGGAATTAAAAAGACTAGATTGAATTTGAAGCCCCTGTACTCATCAAGGTGAATGTATATCAGATAAACTTGTAACCATGAATTCATGTTGGGATCCATAGAGACCACAGTTCAGTTACAGGTGAGAAACCTGGGTTTGATTTCCAGCAAGGTGAAACCTTGGGAAAGTTTCCTTACTCCACATGCCTGATAATAATCCCTCAAGAAAAAAACCCAATAATAAATTGGTCACTTCACTCCACGACTGTTTGTGAGTCACTGCTGTGCACAATTGGCTGCCGCGTTTCGCCCACAAATACACAGCATTTTCAGCAAAGCGCTTTGAGATGCCCAGAAGATGTGAAAAGTGCTACATCAAATGCAATGATGATTATTATTATTCATTATTATTAACCTGTTCTTAAAATCCAGCCACATACTCTTCCACATGCTCACTCATGAAACAAATTGAGACCCAATGAAATGTACTACAGAGCGAACACTTAACTACCTTAACTATAAAAGGAATTTTCTTCAGAAAGGCAGCAAACTAACTCAGTAAAAGACTTAGATGAGTTCCATGGCAACAGCTGTTCAACAATTTAATTAAAACAGACTTAGTGGAGCTCCATGGTGATGCATTGCTTCAATGCTCCCATATGTTGTACTAATAATAATAAGATTCACCAGAATGCTACCAGAGTTAAAAGCGTTTAATTATCAGGGCAATTTGCATAAATGTGGTCTCTATTCCCTTGAGTTTAGAAGGCTGAGAGGTGACCTGATTGAGGTATTTAAAATAATAAAGGGATTTGACAGGGTAGAAACAGAGGAACTATTTCCTCTGATGGGGGTATTCAGAACAAAGGTGTATAATCTTAAAATTAGAACTAGGCCATTTAGGAGTGACATTAAGAGGCAGTTTTCACACAAAGGATAGTGGAAATTTGGAACTCTCTCCCCCAAAAGGCTGTGGATGCTGGATTCATTCACTACTTCAAGACTGAGGTGGATAGGTACTTGTTGGATCAGGGTATTAAGGGATACGGGGCAAGGGTAATAATTGGGCTTGAGGTACAGATCAACCATGATTTTATAGATTGTTGGAACAGACTCGAGGGGCTGAATGGCCTACTCCTGTTTCTATGTTTCTAATAATCCTTGCATTTGATATAGCGTCTTATCACGTCTTCAAGACGTCTCAAAGCTCTTCACAAAATATACTGTAAAGTAAATTGACTGAATATTTTGTGGGCGAACCATGTCAACTAATTGCACACAGCAGTGTCCCACAAACAGCCATGGATTGAGTGACCTGTCTGTCTGTCTGTCTGTCTGTGACTATATGTACCGTATATAAATATATATACAAGGGATTAATACCCCCAGGAAAGCAATCCATCAATTGACTGACATCTGGGTTCCTATTTACTGCTCAGTAAACAGAGGCGTGTGGAGCAAAAAATCTTCCCCAAGGTTCACCTGGAGATCAAACCCAGATCATTTCACTTGTGAAGTGAATAGTCTAACTAGTAAACAAAAGAACTCCATATACTTCAGGTGGTAGGATTCACATATTTGAATATTTCTGTATGTGACGACATTCCTTTCACGTCCCAAGGACCCAAGTTAAATAATAATAAGGATACACCAAAATACTCCTGAGATTCACTGGTGGAATATCAATCTGATTTCCTCCATATCTCAAATATCTGACACCCTGTAACATATCCTTGTCGTATTCTCCTCTCAGTATTTGTGACTTAGATAAAAGCAAGGCTGCTTCTCTTCTCACAGTTGAGGCTACTACTCATGGATCCATTTGAAAAGCAATTTGATGCTCTGATGGGGAGACATTAAGGTGGGTACATATTCTGTAGCTCAGTGGTTAGAGCACTCGCCTTACAAGCATGAGACATGTGTTTGAATCCAGGCAGGTCAGGGCGAAACCTTAGGCAAGTTTCCTTACTTCACATGCCTAATAATAATCCCTCCAAAAAGAACGTATAATAAATCAATTTCAGTCCACGACTGTTTGTGGGATGCTGCTGTGCGCAATTGGCTGCTGCGTTTCGCCCACAATTACAGCCAATTCACTTTACAGTACATTCTGTGAAGCGCTTTGAGACATCTAGAAGATGTGAAAAGCGCTATATCACAAATGCAAGGATTATTCAGGAAGGAAGTAGTCAAATGGGTTGAAGGGGCATATTCATCTAAACTTGGTCTTGTAAACTTAGAATTCCAAGTATTGGAGATATCTCAATTTTGTTGGTAAAATAAATTGGCTCATGTGGTAAAATGAGTCAGAAGGTTGTGGGTTTGGCGCCTTGGGACATCCTCCCGACGTGAAAGGCGCTATACAAGTGTAATTTTGTTGTTGTTCTTGTTGTTCATCAAGCTGTATGTCAGAACTTTGAGCTGATAATCTAGGCTAGCACTCCAATTGCTAATAATAATAATAATAATAATAATCTAGGGTGCCGTCCTTTAAATGCACTGTTATACCAAGATCCCGTTTGCCTGTTTGGGTGGATATTAAAGACCCAATGTTACTGTTCGAATACATATAGGGGTTTCTCCTGGTTTCATGGCCAACAATTCTCCAGATAAAATTGTCATTCATTTCATTCATTGGTTGTGGGTTATTACTGTGTACATTGTGCTTTGCTTACACAATTATTACGCTTATAAATCCTATAAATATGCAATAAATCCTATGACGTGTCTTTGACGACATGACAAGGTGATTTTGGTGCTGCTTTGCAGATCTCTGTACATTTGCTCAGCTGTTTCTGCACAAAACTCTCATCAGCCCCCTCCCCCGCCCGCGAGTAAGATCAAATAGTATAAATCAGAGTCCTAATAGTTTTACTGCTGGATGTAATGATACATTATGTCCTTACATCACCCAGTAATATAACCAACTAGAAAAGCCCTTGATGTGCAAGTCAGTAACTGATTAATCGTGTTCCATCAACTTGATGCTGACTGGAATTGAGCCAATTTGATTTTACCTAAAAAGGATAGTAGACATTGGGAACAACCACCATTCCACGTGTTGATACAAGGAACTATAAAGTATTTCTACAAGAGATTCAACGTGTTCCTGGAAACTGAAATATCAGGAATATTAAATGATAAGGTAGTAGTGTGATGGAATCGTTGGAGAAGTTGAAATGGTAGGCTAGATAGACCAATTTCCTACTTCTGCTTGAAACGGTTACTATGGTATTGTATACAGCCTAACTCAGTTGGTAGCTTTCTTACTCCAAATCAAACAACTAGGAGTTCACATTGTACGTTTGGACTATGAGTACAGGTAGACCCTGCTTAACGTCGCCTCGCTTAACATTATTTCGTTATTACGTCGCTGATACATTGGGAACATATATTCATTTAACGTTGCGACGTTTGCTATTACATCATTCGCCAATGGGAGGAAAGGGGGCACAATGGCGCTCGGACCTGGGAGTGAGCCAGGCCGGCAGTGAGAGAGAGCCAGCTGGCAATGAGTGAGACCGGCAGCGAGTTAAACCAGCACTATTTGAAGAGAAAATTGAGTTTCACCCTGTGTCTTGACCAACCATCTTTAAAGTACTCCCGACGTGAAAGGCGCTCTATAAATGTAATTTTGTTCTTTTGTAAATGTTTAAAAATTGGCCATTCACTTCATGGCTGTTTGTAGGATATTACGGTGCGCAAATACAGTAAATGCTATGAAGCACTTTAAGACATTTTAGAGACATTATAGAGGAACAACCCAAACTCCCCATGCTTATGCTTAAATTATGACCTAAATTTAAAAAGATATTTTGGTTCATACCACATGGAAGAATTACTTTTTTTTTGCTCAGTGTTGCACAGGTTCACAGGTTCTAACAGATACAAACAAAAAATTTAATTCTAATTTTAATCCAGATTGTTTTTAATCAATAAGATTTTGAAAATAATAACAGTATTCCTTACATTTGATATAGTGCCTTATCATGTAATTGAGATATTACAAAGCGCTTTACGGAATATACTCTAAAATGTGTATTCGTGGACAAAATAGGAAAATAAATATTCTTATTGCACAGTACATGTAATAGGTTCCTATCATCATATTGATAAATAAATCTTTATGTCAAAAGCATTCATGTGTCAAATCATCCATTTGTTTACCATAGACTGTGATCGTAAATTACAATTTCAGTCTTTAATCTAACTAACTATTCTCTGACCTTGTTTAGAGTCATTCCTTCCAACATGTTAGCATGCTCAAACATATTGTAACTGCTTTGTCCTTGGTACATCAACAACAAAAAATTGTAAACAAGAGCAAAGGAGGGTGAATCGAATGGCTATAGTACCATGGGTAACATTAATTTCTTCTTTGATAACCTTCCCCATGAATCTTTACTGTGTGGTCACTCACCATGTGTATTTTAGGAATAAAAGATGACATTGTAGTCACTGCAAAGTAAAATGATGCCTGGGGGGCATTTGAAGTGGTATCGATGCAGTTTCTACGGGAAAAATACAACAAAACACAGCATTTATTTGTTGCTATTGAAACCGTAATGGACAATTTAAATTCAGCCAAAATGTCCCTTTGATTGCTTTAAATTCTGTGTCCATCTTGCTCTGCAATGAATTCACTATTCCTTTAGACAGCGTACAATACTGTTTCCACTTCATCGCTCCAGCCTGCTTTTTCATACATGAATTAACTAGGCAGTGCTTATGCATGGACGACTTGTATAAGCTGATCATCCACGACAGAGCGTGCTTAGATTTTGTTGTGTGTCACAGAAAGGTTTTCACTATGTTTAGCATTTCTAAAGAGGAAGATGAGCTGCACAACACTGGAAGCAGAGCACGAGGTAAACAATTTTGGTGATATTTATTTTTCTGTTTACTCCTTTTCTTTGTCGTTGCCCTTTTTTGACTGAGTTGCCTCAGTCACTCATTTGTTTTGATTTTGTGCCATTTCATTCAGTTGTTCCATCGTTCTGCTTTTCCCTGACTCTTTCTTTGTGTCTCTCGTTCTCATTTTGTCTTCCTTTCCCATGCTTGAGGGTGTCAATCTCACTTGAACACCGATGAGCCATTTTATTTTGATACAGCTGTGTTCTGAATTTAAGGTTGCAGTAATTTGTTGTTGACAGTGGCCGTTTATGTGTCTAGCATCACAAACTGTCAAAAAGTTTTTAAAAAATGTAATGAGTGATCTAAGATTGACAGAACTGTACTTAACTAGGAGATGACCTGATTACTGTTGGAAGCATAGAATGCTGCAATGGATTCAGAAAATGAAATGGGAAGGATTATTTAACACTGAAAGCTGGATGCTTAAAGGGAATCTGTATCACAATTCACAGGGAACAGCTTGGGAAAAAAAAGCAATCTTCTGATTTCTTTCTCAGCACATTGAGATACTGAAAATTCAAGTGTGAGTAACATTCCTGTTACCTGTATAGCTCAGCATCTTATAATACCGTGTGCACGATAGATACAATGGGAACATGTCTCAAGGGATTCTAAGCTGGTTGGCCATATTCGTATATTTTCCTTTTTATGGTTATTATGACTTTAGCCTTAAATGACTGCAACAATATTCCTTATCACTGATATGCTGCCAAAGGATAAAAGGGCTTCAATCCAATGCTTCCCTGAAAGTCTCACTTTTCAGTTGATGCTCTAACGAACCGAAGTATCTCAGTGCTGGGTGCTCAGGCTTTTCAAGTAAACTGGGTAATCATGCCTTTAGATACTTATAGCACTTCTAATATAATATAATAATCCTCGCATTTGATAAAGCGCTTTTCATGTCATCTACACATCTCAAAGCGCTTTACAGAATATACTGTCAAGTGAATTAACTGTATATTTGCATGCAAAACGCGGCAGCCAATTGCACACAGCAGTCATGGATTTACTGACCAATGTTTCTGTATAAAAAGACAATGTTACACTCCATTGATAGCTCCTTTTATAAATCTGCTACTTGGGAATAAAACTGATCTATGCAGACAAGGCTCGACATCCCAGTATCGAGTGGGACATCACTTCTTTCAATCCTCTAACTTTAGCTTATTTCTTCTCCTTTCCCTCCACCCATTCGTGCCCCACCATTAGCAGACAAGCTTTTGCCACTTTGCCATCACCCTTTTGAAATTCTCTCCACCTTGTCTTCTCTTTTTCTGCTTTCAAAAGACTTATCTCTTGGTGCCTTCAGTCACATCTCCCTATATTCCTTTTAGCTTAGGCTCCCACTCAATCATTGTACAGAGTTTTGAGATATTCTACCTACACAGTAGCATTATGCAAGTGGGAATTGTGTGGTTTCGCCCGGTTACTTGCAGGGTATCCCAAGAGTCCATTCTTGGCCTCCTTCTCTTCCTTATCTACATGCTCCCTCTTGGTGATGTCATCCGCAGACGTGGGGTACACTTCCACATGTATGCAGATGACACCCAACTCTATTATTCCACCTCATTTTGTGACCCCCAGTCGCCTGATGTTCTGTCAGCCGGTCTGTGTGACATCAAGAGCTGGATGAGCGCAAATTTCCCTCAGCTCAATGTTGACAAGACAGAAGCCATACTCTTTGACTCTCGTCAAAATCTTCAATCCCATGGCTCTCACCTCCTCCACCTACCCGACCTACCCTTAAAACTCTCTGACCCCATATGCAACTTAGGCATCAGGTTTGGCCCCCAATTATTTTTCCTCCCCTACATCCGGTCCCTCACCAGCACCACTTTCTTCCATCTCCAACACAGCGCCCATCTCCGCCAATAGCTCACCCCAAAAGCTGCCGAAATCCTGGTCCATGCCTTTCTCACCCCTCAGGTGGATTATTCCTCCCCTCCGCCACCATTCATGAAATCCAGGTTATTCCACTGCCCACATTCTTACCCACACCAAACTCCTCTCTTCGATTACGCCAGTCTTTGCCACACTGCACTGGCTCCCTGTCTCGGAGTGGATTGATTTCAAGATCCTTACTCTTATTTTTAAATCCTTCCACTCCTCTGCACCCCCTACCCCTCTGACTGCCTCTCTCCTCAAAACAGCACCCGTTGCCTTCGCGCTACTGGGTTTGGCCTCCTCCTTGTCCCCCGAATCCTCCGTTCCACCGTCGGCGACCGTGCCTTGAGCCCCGAGGCTCTGAAAGTCGTTCCTCACTCCCTTCGACCTTCCCCCTCCTTTCCTATTTTCAGATTGCGCCCAAAGACTATTCTTTTCGACCGAGCTTTTGTTCACCTTTCCCCCTCCCCCAGGCTTGGGCCTGGGATCCGTTATTGTGAAGCGCTCTGAGACGCCATCTGGCATGGAGGGCGATAGATAAATCCAAGTTGTTGTTGTTGTTGGTTGGAGTTCCGTTAGATGATCTCAGTCAGGGCTGGAGTAGACTGTTACAATCGAGCTAAGTATCTTGGACTAGAATGGACAAAATCACCCAGGCATCCCATTCCTTGTTGCAGATCACTGTTGCAAAGTCCCTGTTGGGTGAGAGCAGCTTGAAGCTCAGCTATGATGCAGCCACAGAGAAATAGCTGACTGACAGCTCAAATGAATCACAGGAATTACTGCAAAAATGCTGTGACTGTGTGTTTTGTAGGCAAACTTTAAGCTCAAGTATAGTACTTATATCTATTAGTATCCGACTAAGCTTGAATGAACAAGCACATCTGACTAAGTGAGGGTGCCATCAATCTGATCTCTGAGAATAAATCGGTTGTGCATGTTATATATCAATGGCCTCTAATATTTGGAGAAGATCTGAAATGAAACATCAAATTTAATATTAATATCACAAGTTGGTTCTTTAGAAGATTCACTTCATGAAATAAGTGACCCTAAAACATCCTCCGACAGAAAGATCCTGTTTTAAGTGAACCGCTAAAAACTGGCAGACCTCTGTGTTGTCGGGTTGCTGTTGATATCACTTCATACATGTTGCGTAGGAAGCATCCCTGAGGTCACTTCAAAGCGATGTCAATGGCGCTTCCTGCACATATTACATGGAAACCAGACAAGTGAGAAGTCATTTGCCTTTTTAGCTTAAGAACTGACCAGTCAGTGTGAGAAATTGGGTGTCCCACATACTGTGGGATAGCGTGGATCCACGGAAGATCCATGCTCCGAAGCTGCAAAGGGGGTTCCTCTGTATTTCATGTGACAGCTCTTGGAGACTTAAACAAAATTGCTTCTATTTTATTGCCACAATCACACTCAGAATGACTGTTCAGATGGTGTGGTTCACACTTTCTAGGGATCCACATATGTGCAGCCCTGTCTCAGAACGTTTCAACTGCTTGTACTTTCAAGTGTGTGAAGCAATTACATTTTCTTTAAATAAATCAGTTCTACCCACATCTTCTCAATGCAGCTTCCACAGAAGGGACTCGGGCTGCATAACATTGAGGCTTGATTATAATACAATACTCAACTTGGAAATTGAAGAGGATTTCACAATTTAACAAAATGTGAGCTATGAGCAATGATTTGATAAGCTAAGGTTCTTCAGTCTTGAGGGGGGCCATTCAGTGGAGACCTTAGAGAGATATATATATTTCAACGGGAATGAAAAAGTGAACCTAGACCAATGAGTTCAGATGCACTAAGACAGTAGAATGAGAGGACAACACAGGTTTAGAATTAAAAAGAATAATTTCAAAACAGGCACCAACACATTCTCCTTCACCCTAAGGGTAATTAAGGACTGGAGAAGAGTGGTTGAAAGCAAGACACTGGATTCATTTAAAAAGCAGCATGTTGCTGGGACATGCTCCCGATGTGAAAGGAGCTCTATAAATGTAATTCTGTATTTTGTTGTTGGTGGGAAGGTGGTAGGGTGGGTATTTTGGAGGGATGAGATCAGATGGGCCAAAGAGCTTTCTTCCTCCAAACCATTCTTGAGATGCCACAAAAACCATTGGCTTATTTCATATCTTTCCTTTTTTTTTCTTCAGATCACATAATAAACTGTCCAACCATTTTATAGATACTACCTACACCTCAAACGTATTTGATCCCAATAGATTTTGTAACATATGGATTCAAAATTGCGGTGTGTGTTATCATAACTCACAAATTCGACCCCATGAGTGACCTG
The DNA here is from genome assembly GCA_035084275.1 of Hydrolagus colliei. Taxonomy (NCBI): domain Eukaryota; kingdom Metazoa; phylum Chordata; class Chondrichthyes; order Chimaeriformes; family Chimaeridae; genus Hydrolagus; species Hydrolagus colliei. The sequence goes on along the minus strand of CM068742.1, from coordinate 16,907,652 downwards.
AGATTTCACCATGTATCAGCCTCTAAGAACTTTTGAGAACTGCACTGTGTGAAAACTTCCAAATTAAAGCTGTTCGACACAGTCGACCACACCATCCTCCTGCACCACCTCTTCTCACTCATCCATCTAAGTGGGACTGCACTAGCCTGGCTCGAGTCCTATTTAACGAATCATGTTCACTTCATCTCTGCAAATGATTTCTCCTCCCGCCCCCATCCAGTCTTATGTGGTGCACCCCAAGGCTCCAATCTTGGCCCCTTTCTCTTCCTCATCAACATGTTCCGTCTTGGTGAGATCGTCCACAGACATGGGGTCAACTTCCACATATACGTGGATGACACTGTCAAACACTCTGGGACACTACCCTGAGTGAGGGACTGTATATGAATGCAAGTCGTCGTTGTTGGTGAATTGAAGAATTTTTCACAATCCTGAATTTTTAAATTAAAAGCTTGCATTTAATAAAACACCAAATGGATTTGTAGAAATCCACAAATAGAAATGAAACGCATGGTTAATTTCATCTGAGTGACAGGTCAGGACAATAGTGCAGTTGGATCTTTAGTGTCTGGTTATACACAGGCACATGAAGCTCAGTTTAATAGCTCAACCAAAAGATGACACCAATGTCAGTTCATCAGTGCTTTAGAATGTCAACAATAGCTCAAAGGTTGACACAGGATTTAAACATCTCCACCTTCTGAATCTGAGGCCAAACTGCTACCAACTGAGCCAACCCTTAGCAAGCCCATATGGGCATGCATCAACCCAAATTAGCCCATATGGGGCCCACATGGGCTTGCTACCTGGGTTAAGTGAACGAAGAAAATGCTGCTTTGTTATCACTTCCACTTCTTTAGATTCAGCTTTGACGTCTGACAGATCTAGAGCACTCTTATTAGCTCTGGGAAACTGTTATGGGCTGCCAGCCAAAATCACTTATTGAGAAATGTCTGGAGCGGTTCTCAAGGTGCTATATATCTACATATGTATATATTGTATATATATATAGTCTTGGTACAAGCACAGCCAATGCAGATATAAATATTCTTGCAACATGATTAGATAGAAGGTCTGTAACTGTTGGTAAAGCATACTTAGAGGAAAAGGATGGTTTTCGATGGAGAAATGTTATCAGTATAAAATATTTCTCAGCTAAACTAATACAGTATTACAAAATCAAGGTCTTGGGTGTAAATTCCTTAGTTCATTCATTTTAGTTATCGATCATAGGATTTTGGGCTATGGTGCGAAGTGTATCTTCCCATATTTTTCCTCTCTAAAACTACTGTGAAGAATATTAATGACAAATGACATTGATTTAATCTGACAAGGCTTTGTTAAAGAGGCAGTCATACCAAAATGACGCACTCAGAAGGCTCACCATTTTAGTTGCTATTTTTGCTATTATTGGGCTTAAGGTATACATGTATTTCACCCACTATACAGTCAATTCACTTAACAATATATTCTGTGATGTGCTGTCTAGAAGACAGGAAAAGCGCTAAACCAATGCAAGGATTGTTACGTTTATTTTTAAGGTGAGATGATAGTCTGGGATTTGCTTTGCTGCAAGTTGTGTGTCTGATACATACTAAAACCCACAGTGTGGTAGCGTTACTCCAAAGAAAATGTTGAAGGGAAGTATGGTTATTTCACCTTCCATGTAAAAAGCTTCCACAAACATTGTGAGTATGGATTTGTCAAAGGTGCTGGTGTCCAGGTCAAAGATGAGAACGTTCCTCACCCCTTCTCCCTTCTTGCCCAGGGTGTGGGCGATGGCAGGATTCGAACACATATTCTGTGAAGCGCTTTGGGACGTCGATAAGATGTGAAAAGCGCTATATCAAATGCAAGGATTATTATTATATTATTAACAGATGTAAAATAAAGTAATAATTGAAATGCTTTGATTTGTGGATTTCTATTTCTTTCTGGCTGAGGAGGGATGAACATCTGTTGACTTAAAGCTCAGTTAGGTTACCTATCGCTGAATGATTGGTTGTCAGTGCATATTAAAGAGGCCAGCCAATGTTACAGCAAGGTGAGCAACTGTTGACAATTCTGCTGATCAGGGAAAAAAAGAAACATTTTGGTGGCTCAGAAACATAGTCTTTTTAATAGCAGGAGATAAAGCAGACAAAGCAATCACGATTCTGTCTTATTTCCTCCCTAGCAGTGTACAGTATGCAATAAAGTACACTATTGCCCAATTAAAAGCCAAGTGTTACACAGATTTATCGATACCCTTCTCTTCCGACTGTTGCGCAATTAACTTTGCGTTCTGGGTGAGGAATTCAAACAGGCACAGATCAGTATGAACGAGGCATTCAAACCACAGGAGGGAGAGGAAGGTGAGGAGCTGATGGGTGTGCACTGATTAGAATGTATTACAGACTATCACAAAAATCTAATTAAAATGCAGGTGCATGTGAGACTGTAGGGCCAGGAATCAATGCAACTGTTTCATTGCGACACAATAGAATACACATTTACATTTATTTCGCGTTTTTTCAAGTCGGAGGATGTCCAAAAGCCAGCTGGGGACCATGTTATGCCATCAATGGGAACACCTGCCTGAAAATCCATGGTGAACATCCTTTTCAATGCCAGACTCTCCCAGCTTGATGTGGGTGTGCTCTCCTTTGCAGTGGGTGAGCTCTCCTTTCAACAAAAGACAAACGTTGCTGATTGCAACACTCTGAAACATTCGTATGAAGGGCACAATGCGATTACGAGTCAGAACAATATGATGGTATGAACCAAGACAGTAGAACAAGAGGACATGGGTTTAGAATGGAAAAGGGCAATATCAAGGCAGATATTAGGAGGTTTTTCTTTACCCAGTAGGTAACAAGGCCAACAAGTCCGAGAGTTCCACATTTGAAACTCTTTTAAACACATTTGAGTCCTGTAGCTCAGTGGTTAGAGCACTCGCCTTACAAGTGTGAGACCTGTGTTTCGAATCCAGGCAGGTCAGGGCGAAACCTTGGGCAAGTTTCCTTACTCCGTACGCCTTATAATAATCCATCCCCACAAAAAACTATAATAAATTGGTCATTTCAATCCACGACTGTTTGTGGGACACTGCTATGCACAATTGACTGCCGAATTTCGCCTACAAATATACAATCAATTCAGTTTACAGTACATTCTGTGAAGCACTTTGAGACATCTAGAAGATTTGGAAAGCGCGATATCAAATGCAAGGATTATTATTATTGTGATTTGGAATCCATTTTCTTTTAGGAACTGTGGAAAATGTAATTCTAAATTAAGATCAAATTTAAGACTTTTCTACAATTCTGCACAATTAAAAATTTTAAGGCAAATTGGTCTTATAGACTGAGATTAGGTGGAATTTCAGGCCTCCAGGAATCGTAATACAGTAGTATAATAATAATCCTTGCATTCGCTATAATGCCTTATTATGTAATTGAGATAGCGCACTGTCCTTCACAGAATTTCCTGAATACTTTGTGGGTGAAATTGTGCAAAGCAATGTGCCACGAATAGACGTGGTTTTGAGTGTCCAAATTATTATTATTTTTTTCGATAGCTAGTTTCACTGTTCACGTGTGACACAGGAAGTGACATCAACGGCAACCTGATAACCCAGACGCCAGCCATTTTCACTCTGAGGAGAGTCCAAATAGCTGAATTATTGATCATGTATCTTCTGACATCAATTCCTGTGCGCTAAGCAATAGAAACATGCAGGAAATTACTTTGATGACAAATGAATGACTCGGAAGACGGACTATTTTAGCCCGTGGGAAGCCAAAATGGTCGGCTTTCAGGTCATCAGATTTCTGCTGACAGGGTAGAATTGGGGAAATGATATTGCCATGCTTTTAGCGATGAATTTGAAGTTCTGCAAAGGTCAGAATTCCATGTCACTGCCCTTACTAGCAGCAGGAGTAGTGTGGTGAAAAATGTAACACTTCATAACCACATCGATTCTGTTATGAACTGCTGTATTTTGCAAGTTTCAGTATGGTATCTTCCGTCTGTTTTAAGATCGATATTCCTCACTTCTTTTTAAAACTAAAGACATAAATTGGTTACTGAATGCTTCCCATTATAACATGACTTGTACAGATTTACAGTTCTCTGGTCAGCCTTAGTTGTATAAACACAGTATGTTTTAAGTTGCAGTAAAAGTTATTCAGTCATCCCACTGTAATAGATTTTCTCATCAGTGAGATACACTATAATATTATTTGGATTAACAGTGCTCTATGTTTTCCAAACGCTTTTTGCCTGATAACCAGAGCAATCCAGGATTAGGAAGGTAAAAGCTAATATGTATCATTAAGTCCATCATTAAAATCTACATTAGTTCTCTCACATACAGGTACCATCTATCAGTTGCTAACGCATAGAGGTTAATTGAATAACCGCATTACTTTGAGACTGTCTTGTAATGAATCGCTTTGTTTGATATGTGAAACCGTTTGGTTTCCTACAAAGAACATTTTTCCAAAGATTACACAATAGACAGATAATTCTGATGTGACTGAATTTGCTTTCCGGGCATGCTATGAATCCCGCGAAAGGAACCATAAACAGCAAATATTAGAATGTAAAAATCATTTGTCCCTTATGTGCTGAACTTGGGCATGAATCAACACAGAAAACATAGTAATAACAATGATGTTTGTGTTTGACAGAACACCTTTCACAGTCTTAAAACACCTCAAAGGCTTCACGGATTTAATATAAAGTGTAGTGACTGTGCAGTTTGCAGTCCAACACAATTGGCAATTTGAATGGCAATTTTATTCAGGGGTTTGTTGGCCAGGACACTTTCAGACATTCCTTTCTCTTTCAAATGGTGCCATAGTATCTTTAATGCCCTGAGCTGTGAGACAGAACCTCACCTTAAAGTATCATCTGAAGGACAGAAGTGATATGAATACTTAACTAATTTACATAGGAGTAATAATCTTTGCATTTGGGCCTTATCATGTCTTATAGATGTCTCAAAGAGTTTCACAGAATATACTGTAAAGTGAATTGATTATATATTTGTGGGTAAAACACGGCATCCAATTGTGCACAGCAGTGTCCCACAAACAGTTTTGGATTGAAATGACCTATTTTATGATTGATTTTCGAGCAATTATTATCAGGCATGTGGAGTAAAGAAACTTGTCCGAGGTTTTGAACTGCCTGGAATCAAACCCGGGTCAGTAAGGTGAGTGCTCTACCCACTGAGCTGCAGAACTCCTCAGTGGACTATTGTTGCATATTGCCTTATTGAGATAAGTGGCAGACTATAGCATGAAACTTGTATTTATTTTATGGGCAATTGGTGCATTTACAATTATTGCCTTGTCAACTCAAAATGGCTCCTGAGCATGTTGCTCGTTTTATACATAATATACTTCAAGAAGATTTTAACCATGTTTGTCGAGTGCCTTTTTCAAGGAGCCCTATAGCCCTTGAGGTAAGGTTACTGCCTGAGAAGGGCCTTGATTAAAACAATTGTACAACCAGCATTATTCAACTGCAGGTATTAGGCTCAGTCCCGTTCTTGGAGTTCGGGAATAACTTGCTTGTGTCAATTTTCAGTCTCAAGATTTAGAACTCATATTGTGAATATTGCGTTGGCTCATTTGTGTGAGGCGAAGTGTGGATTCAATAGAATGAAACATCCATTGTATCCTGTGACATTGTCACATCATTGGAAATTCATTATGTGTGAAATATGCTACACAAGTACAAGTTGATGATATGGTTGATGCTCTCCACTGTAGCATGAAATAATAATAATAGTCCTTGTATTTTGATATAATGCCTTTCACATTCAGAGAACATTTCAAAGTGCTTCAATGGCATTATAAAACATAGCAACAGCATAATTTGTAGGTAAACACGGCACTCAAATGCACACAGCAACATCCCACAAACAGCCTTGAAGTGTAATATAATTTAAGCCAAATCAAGACTGTATTAGTAAGCTTCAAAATGAAGTATCCAACATGAAGTGAATGAGCTATTTTATCTGGGGGATTGATAGCTAGGACACTACGAGAAACTCTATCCTCTTTTGTCCTATGCCATGGGATCTTTAACCTCAACCTGAACAGGCAAATGCAATTTTAGTTTAACATTGCAATTGATGAACGAAATAACAAGAGTCCATTGCCTACATTTAACGCACAGCAAATTTGGTTCCTGAGGAATCTGATGCAGAACCTAGCAAATTGTTATTTTTAAATCACGTGGGCAATCAATTTTAAAATATTAATTTTAATCAACCTAGGTACCACATAGCATGTAGCATAATTTTTCGTAAACAAAAAATATTATTTGCTGGATACCATTTGAGAAATTAACATAATATTTTCTATTGTTTGCCTCTTGTGCTTAAAAGTATGCCGTCCATGGGCTCAATTTAAAGCATCAGTTTAGGGAACTAAAAGGCTAACTGCTTCTAGAATTTAAATATCAAATCTAAATCTTATGACAGTGGGGCCTATGATATGTCATGTGCAACTGCACTGCATTGTGATGTTCGCAACAGTGTCCTGTCAACCATAGGAGTTAGGGGTCAGAATGGCCCACATATTAGCACGTATTTAAACATACAAAAGAACAGTTCATTAAACCAGTTCATGTATTTTTACTATGAGTTGTCAATCACTCCAAAACACTATTCCATGTGATGGCTACTATATAAATACGAGTTGTTGTAGTAGCCTGATCAAAAGAGGTTAATTTGACACTGGTGGCAATTCCACAGTGTAAATTGGCTGCGGATGCGAACAACATGACCTCTTATTACAGTTCCAAACTCCTTGTTTTGTTTGGCACACTCCGTTTATAACAATGATCCACTTGTTTAATATGCAATTTAATGTAGGAAACACCCTGCATCAAATGCAAGGATTACGTCAAATGCTGCATCCTGACACGGCCCATCCCGACTTCATCCTTTCTGAGGACTTGACCAGTGTGAGACTTGGAGACAAACAGCAGCAGCTCATTTACTTTCTGAAAAGGTTTGATCCCTGTGCCTGTGTCCTGGGATCTAAGGGCTTCACATCAGGGAAACATTACTGGGAGATGCAGGTTAACCAACAAGACTGAGTGGAAACAAAACACAAAATACTACAGATGCCGGGAATCTGAAACAAAAACAGTAGTTGCTGGGGAAACTCAGCAGATCAGGCAGCATCCATGGAGAAAGGAAAGTGAGTCAACGTTTTGGGTCTACAACCCTTGGTCAGAACTGGGACTGAGTGGGATATGGGTGTGGCCAGAGAGACCGTCAAAAGGAATAATAATCCTTTGGGGCCTGATCACTTCATTGAGATGTCTCAAGGCACTTCATAGGATATACTATAAAGTGAATTGACTGTGTATTTTGTAGGCGTATCGAGGCAGCCCGTTTGCACAAAGCAATGTCTCGCAAACAGCAATGGAGTAAGTGACAAATTTTATTTGTGGGATTGTTGGCCACCCCCTGGGAGAAGTTCTTTTCTTTTTTGAATAGTGGTGTGGGATCTTTAACATTCTCCTGAATAGGCAGATAGGACCTCGGTTTAACATCTCATCTGAGAAAACCTTTATAAGAAGTTAGCTTTTATATTTCCTAAATGAATTTTGATACTGCAGAACATGCCGCTCTATTACACCTTGTGTTACACTGTTTAATAATAATAATCCTTGCATTTGATATAATGCCTTATCATGTCTTTGAGAAGTCTCAAAGTGCTTCATAAAATATACTGTAAAGTGAATTGACTGTACATAGTGGGTAAAATGCAGCAACCAATTGCGCACAGCAGTGTCTCACAAACAGTCATGGATGGAGTGACCACATTATTACTATTTTTAAAGTTTAGTTTTGGTTTGAAGGGATTATTACCCCCCGGAAAAGCAATCCGCCAATTGACTAACAACTGGATTCTTACTTACTGCTAGATAAACAGAGGCATGTCGAGTAAAGAAACTTACCCAATGTTTTGCCCAGCCTGAGAATCAAACCCAGGTCCTCTCGGTTGCGAGACAAGTTTTCCATCCACTAAGCTACAAGATTCCACTAAACATATTAAATGATTGTTGGCACTTCTGGAGGTGTACGACATGCACGCACAGGCAAACAATGATTCTATTTCAGAGCTGCTCTGCTGGGAGTAGCTGGGAGATGCCAATATAATGGCAATATAGTTGAGCTCCTGTGGCGTAGTGGTTAGAGCACTTGTCTTGCAAGCTGGGGAGACCTGTGTTCGAACCGAGGCAGGTCAGGGCCAAACCTTGGACAAGTTTCCTTACTCCACACGCCTAATAATAATCCCTCCAAAAAAACCACAATAATAAAATTGATCATTTCAATCCACGACTGTTTGTGGGACACTGCTGTGCACAATTGGCTGCCGCGATTCGCCCACAAATATACAGTCAATTCACTTTACAGTATATTCTGTGAAGTGCTTTGGGACGTCGATAAGATATGAAAAGCGCTATATAAAATGCAAGGATTATTATTATTATTATATAATATACCTGCAGGAATTCCCCTCCTCAGGCTGGACAGATTCTAAATCACCGAGCTTGGATTGCACATCTGCATCCAAGTGTAACCATGGCATGAATCAAAGCCTTTGAATCCCAGCCAATGCTGGATTGTAAATTGACTAAAGAACGTTTGCATGAATCTGGGAAAATGACAGTGACATGAATGAGGGAACAGCAATAAAAGGTGTTCTGCCACAAATACACATTCGCTCCACCAATTATTTTACAGTAAATCCTGTGAAGCTCTTTGAGGCATTCTCTTCATGTGAAAGGCATGAAAGATTAATCTTAATCTTAATTAAGACTAATTAAGATTAATCTTCAAAGGATTAATAATATTATAGGAGGATCCATATAGAATACTGGAGCATTCACGTGAATAATTTATTCCAATGCAACAACAACAAAATTAGACTTGTACAGTGCCTTTCACGTCAGGAGGATGTCCCAAGACGCTGAAGGCTGTACAATGATGGTCATTTTGTAAGATTTCAGAATTACTGGGCTAACAAAGTAAGGAGTGGGTATGTAAGTAAACAAAAGTTGTGTTTGCAAAATTTTAATTCATGAAATATAAAAGCTAATTTTTTATAAAATGTAACACTGTACTCACATCTAAATTGTGTGAAAATTGCAGTAAATGCTGCATTGTCAGTGATAGTTATCACATCATTGTCACATCACATCATATTACAGTACATTACAATATCGTAGTTTTCAGTGCAACCAAGGAATGGGTTTATTTAGACATGCATGTCATGATTTATTAATAATAAACAATAATCCTTGCATTTGAAGTAGTGCCTTTTTGTTTGCAGTGAAATGATTGTATATTTTGTGGGCGATACATGGCAGCCATTACTCACAGTAATGTCTCACAAACAGTCGTGGATTGAGTGACAACATTATTATTATTTTGAAGGGATCATTACCCCCGGAAATAAAAAGCAAGTCCTCTCGCTTGCGAAGTAGGTACTCTAACCACTACATTATAGGACTCTGCAAATCTATAGTTTGATGTTAACAAAACTGGGGTGAAAAGCACAGAATGAATCCCATGGTACCATCCCAGCCTGGTGGAAATCACAGTCAAACACAGTTAATGGTTGAAGGGTTTTCCTCTTCATTAAACTGTCAGAGGGCACATTCTCAGCAGCTCAGAGTTTTTCCTACCGTCTCTCTCTCTCTCTCTCTCTCTCTCGGGGACATGCGGGTGAGAGGTGACATTCACTCTTCATGTTCATCCCCATTTGGCAGCCACACAGCCCAGTATCCATTTGCCAGTGTCAGTGTGATGTCTCCCTTCCTGTTGACAGTCATATGGCATATGGCCATTCCCATATGCCACTCAGTCATGTTGGCCACCTGCACCTCTCAGTAATGTCTCCCTGAAGTAAAGCCCCGAGATCCCAAGACACAGACACATGGATCAAACATCTTCGGGGAATCAGAGAGCTGTTGCCCTAATGTCTCACACTGGTCAGGTCCACAAACAGACAGACAGGATGCGGTCAGTATGGGCTATATCAGTATCCAGCACTTGACCTAATCCTTTCATTTCATCTAGCCTTCCTCCCTCCTTCATCTCTTCCTCCCTCCAGTTTGCAAAAATATTTTCCCATTGATAGTCTTCCTTTAACTCTGTTCTGTAGTGTAATTGAGTTCCGCAGGTTTTCCAAGTGAAGAATGAGAGTGAGAAGTAAGAGTACGAGGGCAGAGTGAGAGGAAATGAAAGATAATATATCAGTAAAGAATAAGTCATTGATTTGGAAACACTAGCCAGATTCATTCTGTAATAATCTTTCCTCTTTTTCTCCATGAAATATTTTAGTGTCCAGAATTTGGCAAATTGTCGAATTCATTCTGTAGAATGTGTAGTTCTTAAAAGAAACCTGCAGAAAAACACTTCAAAATAACAGCTGCATCGAAGAATTTACTGAGTGTCGGAAAACTCTGAAATGCTATATAACAACATATAATATACAATACAATATACAACAACAACAACAACTACTTTGTTTAATATAGCGCCCTCCATGCCAGACGGCGTCTCAGAGCTTCACAATAACGGATCCCGAGGGCGAGCCAGGGGCAGGGGGAGAAAGGTGACCAAAAGCATGGTCGAAGAGAGTGGCCTTTAGCTGAGACCTACAACTGGAAAGAGAGGAGGAGAGGCGAAGAAAGTGAGGAAGGGAGTTCCAGAGCCTTGGGGTGTAGTGGCTAATGGCACGGCCGCCGATGGTGGAGCGGAGGATTCGGGGGATAAGGAGGAGGCCAGACCTAGCGGAGCGAAGGCAGCAGGTGCTGGTTTGAGGAGAGAGGAGGTCGGAGAGGTAGGGGGGTGCAGAGGAGTGGAGGAATTTGAAAACAAGGGTGAGGATCTTGAAATCGATCCTCTCTGGGACAGGGAGCCAGTGAAGTCTGGCAAGGACTGGGGTAATGGGGGAGCGAAGTTTAGTGTGGGTAAGTAGCCTTGCTCTGATAAGCTGAGTGGCTTGAGCTGGCTGGATTCCATCAGTTACACTCACTAAAACATAATCAACAAGCTGCAGAAAGCAGTCAATAAGGCAAATAGATCTGGAATGTAAAAGCAAGGATCTGCCAATGAACTAACAACTTGGTTCGTAATTACTGCTAGGTAAACTCTTAAAAAGTGGATATTTTTACCAGTGTCCAGAATCCATCTTTCAGATAAGATGTTAAACTGAGGTCCCATGGTCAGGTTGATGTAAAAGATCTCTTGGCACTACTCAAAAAGAGTTTCTCCTGGTGTGCTGGCCAACAATTCTCCAAATAAAATTGACCACTGACTTCATGGCTGTTTTGTGGGAACATTGCTATGTGCAAATTTGCTACAGTATTCACCTACTTACCTACACATTACAGGAAATCCGATGAAGATGATGTGAAAGGCACTATATATGTGGAGTAAGGAAAGTTGCCTAAGATTTCACCCTGCCTAGGAATCAAACCTCTCATTTGCCAGGTGAATGCTCTGACCAATAGACTGCAGGACCCCAAATATCTGTCCTTCCTTCCTTTTATAACTAAATGAATAATCCTCCCCACCTCCCCTCACCCCCATCGCAAATCCTGAGGTTTTATTTTGTGAATGTAAAAAAAACCTTTATGTTTCCATGAAAAATCTTCCTTTATTTTCATTGGATCCATTACAAGGGTGGGGGGGACAGCATTAAAATTAGAACTTAGCACAAACTCGATGGGCCGAATGGCCTCCTTTTATGCTGAAAAATTATCTGATTCTAAGACATTCAAACTGAGATCAAGAAGTGTTTCTTTACAGAGAAATCTGAGGAAATCTCTGCTCGTAGGAAGCTGTCAAAATGAAATCAATAGAGTTGTTTAAAAGAGAAATGGATAGACGCTTGGTTGGTGGAAGTATTAAGTAGAAGTATTGGTGAAAAGTCATGCATTGGGATTAAAAGATCTGGCAAAGTATAAAATATTGCCGGAACAGGGCCAATGGACTGAACTGCCTGTTTTTGAATGTTTCTCAATGAATAAATTGGGATCCTAATGCCTTGGCGTCTGTGAAACAGCACCTGTGTCCTCTGGCACAGACGTATTTGGTTCGAGTCTTCTCTTGGGAAAAGGATTATGCATTCCAGAACTGGCAAACTGTATCTCTGCATCTGGAGAGTATCTTCTCAGTAGCTGTTATGCACGACAAGGAGTTTCCATACATTCTAAATAATAAATAAAATAATCCTCGCATTTGATATCGTGCCTTTCACATCAGGAGAATATCTTCATCGGATTTCCTGTAATGTGTAGTGAACACTGTAGCCAATTTGCACATAGCAATGTTCCCACAAAACAGCCATGAGGTGAACACAAATCCTGAAAACTGTATTGCTGGACAAGGTGTGGAGAATACTGCTGTGTCTCTGCTAAACAAGCTCCCTTGCCTTCACAGCGATCGTTAACATGAAAGTTCAGCAACGCATGAAGCCAATTGTCAATCAGAGCACGATTTCAAACTCTACACAAGGATATGGTAAGTGCGGCATGCTTTGACTTCAAATATTTATGATTGCCCATTTTTATTCCATTCCAGCGGAAATGATTTAGTATCTCCTGATGTGTTAGCATGTCGTCTAATTTACACCCTTCCATCAAGAGGGGAATGTCAAAGCGCAAATAAAATAATTTAGTTCAAATGCATGAATCAAAAAATAAAATATTTATACTTTGCAAAATCCCTGACCAGTTCTTTGGCAACCGAATGCCCCCGGAATGCTTGTCATTTCTTTCTCCCCTTACTCCCCTGGCCCCATTTCCGCGACTGTTTGTGGGGCACTGCTGTGCGCAATTTGGCTGCTGCGTTCCGCCCACAAATATAGTCAGTTTTCCTGCTCTCCTTCCCCCTACCCCGACCCCTCCCCTTGCCATCTTTCCTCCCTTTCTCCCCAAATCCCACTTTCATGACTGTTTGTGGGACGCTGCTGTGCGCAATTTGGCTGTTGCGTTTGGCCCATAAATATACAGTCAATTCTCCTACTCTCCTTCATCCTGCCCCGACCCCTCCCCCCTGCTCTTGTCCCTATCTAACTGTGCAGCGCCTTGGGACGTCCTCTCGACATGAAAGGCACTATATAAATGTAAGTTTTGATTGATTGAATGTTTCTGATTTGTTGGGTAGTTCGTTTGGATTTGTACATGCTGTATTCAAGACAAGATTGCAGTAATAATCTTATTATACAATGATGCGATTAGAAATGTGACATATAATAATGAGAATAATAAAATTTCTGCATTTGTTCATTTAATGTGACGATTCGTATGACTGCTGCTGCATTTGTATCTTAGCTATCATGATACATATACTGGTAATCATTTTGGTAGATACCACGCTTCCAGTTTTTAGATTTCTCCCTTTTCACTGGACAAAAATAGTGTCAAAATGTAGGCATTTGTCAATCATAGTCTATTTTGTAAGGAGTTATAAGAAAAATCATCTAATGTTTGCATTTTATACAGTGCCTTATCACATTGTTGAGACATCTCGAAGCGCTTCGCAATATGATTTAATCTAAAATATGGTCATTGTGTATTCGTAGATTAACGCAGAGCCAATTTTACGACAGCAATGATACACCCACCTCGGACATTGCAGCACTCCCCCATCACTACAACAATAACTTGCATTTATTTGCCAACACTGGGCACCATCCCAGAGCACCTAGTAATGGTGGAGCTCGATGCTGAGCCGGTGGGGGGCTGGGGAAGGTGACAACAACAACAAAAACAAATTGCACTTCTATAGCGCCTTTCACGTCGGGAGGACGTCCCAAAGCACTGAACAGTCTGGTCGAGACCCGAGCGGGGTGGGGGGGTATGGGGGGGAGGGGGGGAGGGTCAAAGTAGGGGGAAGGGGAAGGAGAATGGGAAGAGTTAGTGGGGCAGCCAAAGGCGCGATTGAAGAGGAAGGTCTTGAGACCGGCTTTGAAAGAGGAAAGGGAGGAAGCGAGGTGGAGGGGCTGCGGGATGGAGTTCCACAGTGTGGGAGCAGAGAGCCTGAAAGCCCGGCCGCCGATGGTTGGGCGGTTAGGGCGGTGGACGCGGAGCAGGCCTGAGTCTGCTGAAAGTAGGGGATGGACAGGCTGATAGGGAGACAGTAGGTCAGAGAGATAGGCGGTAGCAAGGCCATGAATGGCCTTGAAAGTGAGGACAAGGATCTTGAATTCGGGTGACAGGGAGCCTGTGGAGAAGGGCGAGGGTGGGAGTGACCACAGGCATGGGCAAAGAGTAAGGTCTTCAGGCGCAACCCGAAAATAGAGAAAGAGGGGGTGAGGTGAAGGGATTGGGGTAGGGCGTTCTATAGCTTTGATCTGTAGTGGCTGATGGCACGGCTGCCGATGGTGGAGCGGAGGATTTGAGGGACAAAATGAGGCTGAAGCCAGTAGAGCAGAGGCAGTGGGTAGTGCTGTGAGGAGAGAAGGTTTGAGAGATAGGGGATGTCAAAGCATAGAGGGATTGAATCCCTTTCACTACTACATTGAAGTGCCAACCCAGACTGGGAATTTAAAGTCTCAGCATAGGGCTTGAGCTCACAGTCTTCTGACTCAGAAGCGAGAGTGCTACCAGCTGAGCGAAGCTGCTGCCTCTGATTTAAAACTATTAGAAATAGACTCTCTCTGGAGAAATTTGAAAAGTACACTAATCAATCAAAAACGATCTCCAATGGCAACTATTTATATCTTTCCACTGTGACCATTCAGACAGGGTTGTAAATCACAGGAACATCCAATTGTACAAAGTGAAGAATTGTACAGTGTTCAGCCCCCAGGCTTATTTAAAGCATTGTAACCCTTAAATACCCGAATGAACATTGTATCCCACTTGATACAATATAACTGCAAGTTGATAGTGTTGTTGTTTGTTGTTACGTGGTTTTCACTGTGCTATATACTGGGCCGGGAAACATACAATTTCAAAAATATCCATTTGACTTTTATCTTATATCCTTGCTCACAGACGGATTATATTTAAAATCTGTTAACTTTTCAGCCTGAATAATCATAAATATTAACAACCACAACCATTTCAGCTCCCTCCACCTTCCATCCCTATTTTACAACTCCCTTAAGCCTTGAAAGACTAGTTTAAATGGCAACAACAAGAACATTTCCAACTTGAAATCTACTGTCTTCCAGTTGCGGACCATTTAACTAGGTGCTATTTTAGGAAGCTCACAGCCTTTCAGATCACCTGGGGGAAAGCACATATCTGGCTATTGGTCTCAATAGAATTTTCTCATCGTTTTAAGAAAGATCAAAGCCGCGAGCGAGGTGCGAGTCTGGGTTTATCCAACCATTCATCCTGGAGCTACAGATGATCCCATCTTACTGGGATTCATTCATTAACTTCATATTTTAAGCAGGTTTCCGTGGGCAAAGCAAAAGAAAATCATTTCTCTTCAAAGCAGTCTTGTGGATATTATGACAGCCTTGTGAGGGTACATCTAGAATTGCTATGGTAATTGTTTGGCTTCTGTTTCTGAACACCTATTCCTCAGCCGGTAGAAATATGAGCTGCAGAACATAACAACACTTTGTGCATATTTGTCCTTTCGAATGTTTATTCAATTTTTTTTATATAACTCACTTAGCTTGCTTATGTTAATGACCTGTTTATTCAACTAAAATTGCTCTTTTATGAAGGGAAATTTTAAAACTTGGCTGGTCTTGACGGATGAGTCTGCCTGATCTTCTGACTGTAAATAAACCTGTGGCTCTATTTGAAAAGAAAGATTTCTCCCGGTGTCCAGATTAAAAGGAAATGTATTTTTTTTTCAGATAAAACTGTTCTAGATTTACTTTTGACTGCTATCCTTTCGCCTCGCCTCCTCCCTTTCCTCCTTCAAGGCCAGTCTCAAGACCTTCTTCTTCAACCGTGCCTTCTGCTCCCCTCCTAACTCTCCCCCTTCTCCTACTCTCCTTCCCCCTATCCCGACCCCCCTCTCCCCCTCCTGCTCAGGTCCTGACTTAACTGTTCAGCGCCTTGGGATGTCCTCCCGACGTGAAAGGCGCTATATAAATGTAATTTTGCTGTTGTTGTTGTTTGTCTTACTATTGGCTGTGTTTCATTCCTGTCTTAGAGGAACCATAATCTTTTTCAGGTAACGTTCCCGTGAATGTTTGTATGTTGGCCAATGACCATTATTTATGTGAGTGGCATGCTATTTAACAATGAGGAACTGAGTTATGTGCTAACACACACACATACTTCCAGCAGGATTTGTTGCTAATTTATTTCTCCCAAATGCAAGCTTGATGTCAGTGCTGCTGATCCAGTTCTGATGTATAATCACACAACAATTTTACAATAAGTAGCGTTTTTTCATGTCACAAGGACGTCTCAAACTGCTTCATAGAGCCAACTAGGAATGGGGGTTGGGGGGTGTTAGGGGTGGGGAGTGAAGCAGGGGTGGAAAAGAAGCCAAAAATAAGGCCAAAAAAGTCTCAATGTGGATTTTTATATGTGGGGAGAGAGGATATGAGTAAATACAATATAAAATAATGTGCAAAATTACATTTGTAAATTGTGTTTCATGTCGGAAGTGACAAGCAGTCAGGACCTGACTGATTGCAAAATGCACTTTCCCCCCCAACCCCCACCCCCCGCTCGGGTCAGGATTAGTGTGGGGAGGTGGTTGGGATCAGAGAAGGTGGAGGGCAGAGAGGGTAGAGTGGCCGAAGGAACTGTTCAAGAGAAGGCATGTGGGTGGAGTTCCAGAGGGTGATATGGAGCAGGCTGGATCCTGCTGAGTGGAGGAAGTGGACATGTTGATAAGGGATTAGCTGTTCGGAGAGATAGGAGAGGAAAAGGCACGGAAGTGCCTTGAAGGTGAGAACGAGAAAGGGAGTGGAGTCGGGTGAGGGTGGAGATGATGGGGGTCACGGAACCTGGTATAGGAGAGGACACAATAATAATAATAATAATAATTATTATAATCATCCTTGATTTAGCGCTTTTCAATCTTCTAGACGTCTCAAAGCGCTTCACAGAATATACTGTAAAGTGAATTGACTGTAAATTTGTGGACGAAACGCAGCAGCCGTTTGCGTACAGCAGTGTCCCACAAACAGTCTTGGATTGAAATTACCAATTTTATTATTGTGTTTTTTTGAGGGATTATTATTAGGCGTATGGAGTGTGGCAGTTGTGAGTTGGATTTTCAGTTCCAACGCCTTGGGACGTCCTCCTGACGTGAAAGGCGCTATACAAGTGTAATTTTGTTGATGTATACTCCAGGCTGACAGTAATTAATATAATGCTTGAATGTGCTGTTTACAGGAGATGCCATCATTCAAATGAGATGTTAAATTATCATCTGCCTGTTCAGGCGGATGTTAAAAATCCTTGGCACTATTCGAAAAGAGAATTGAGTTCTCTCGATGTCCTGGACAATAATTCTACGATTTAAAAAAAAGTAATTCCCTCGCTGGCTATTTGTGGATCATTTGTGATATCCCATTACAGTTAAATGATGACTTGCAATTAACCATGTACTGTTAAGTAGGGCCCGTCGATATGGAAATTTTCCGATATAGATATATCGATCGGCTCATATCGAGATATACCGAAATATCGATATTTTCGGGGTTTTCGTACTGCGCATGCGCACGCATTCTGGGTGCGTGTGCATTCCGAGTGCACGTGCATTCCGGGCCTATGTCCTCAGGAGGTAAATATCTTTCTCTCTCTGTGTCTCTCACTCTCTCCATCTCTGTGTTTTTCTGTCTGTGTCTCTGTGTCTCTCTCACATCCCCCCATCTCCATCTATCTGTATATCACATCCACCCCGTCTCTCCCCCCCCCACCCGCCGTCTTTATCCCTCCCCCCCCGCCGTCACTCTCCCACCCCACCCCCCACCCCAGCCGTCTCTCTCCCACCCCACCCACCCCCAGCCGTCTCCCTCCCGCCCACCAACCCCAGCCGTCTCTCTCCCCCCTCAACACCCCCCAGCCGTCTATCTCCCCCCCTCACTACCCCCCCCACAGCCGTCTCTCTCCCACCCATCCCCCTCCAGCCGTCTCTCTCCCCCCCACATCCCTTGTATACCTCTATATAGTATTTGAGGACTATGAATACAATATGGCGGCTTTGCACCTCGGTCTGTGCATTGTGTATAGAGATGAGCATTCTGGGTCTTGGAGTTCAGTGTGTGCGCATTCTGATTTTTTACCTCGATATATCGTTTTTTAGATATATCGATATTTTTGAAATGTCTATATCGGCATATCGATATGAAAATTATATCGGGGTTTAGCGATATATCGATATATCGCCGGACCCTACCATTAAGCTATTAACCTGTTAGCCAAAGTGTAGCGTAAACCTTATACGTACCCTCTCTGTACCCTTTCTTTATGTTGCGCGCTTCAATGTCAACAACTGCAGAGTTCTGGATGATCTGTAGAGGGAAGAGTTCAGAAGGTTGACAGGCATAGTATGTTGGCATAATTGAGCCAGGTTGTAATGAAGACATGGATGAGGGTTTTGTCAGCCTGTTAGGGGAGGCAGTAGTGGAGTTGGGCAATGTAACAGAGGTGAGGGAAGGCAGAGTGGATCATGGCACGGATGTAGGGGAGGGGAGGAAGATGGGCATCAAGAGAGATGGATGGTTGTGGAGGAAGTTGTGGAGGCAAGTGACTGAGGAGGTTAGTTCATTGTGGGAGGAAGCCCAAAGGGTGAGGAGGTCAGATGACTCCAAGGCAGTAGTGGGGGTAGTGGGTGAGGTGGGCGGGAGATTTATTGTTCCAGATTTTCAAGTAGACATCTTTGCCCATTTGAGTTCTGGCAAATTAATGCCTGTTGGGTGTACAATATGCTTAATTCAAGTTAAGTTGCTTATGTTCTGTCCAAGATATGAGAGGCTTAATTCAGAATTGATGAGGGGGGAATATGGTAATATTTAGTTGTAAATAAAAAAATTTACATTTTTTGTCTATGTTGAATAATAGGAAACACAGAACAATAGGTTTGGTTACATTTTCTTTTCTATCCCAATTGTTAACTAGAGCCTATTTTTGTGGAAATATTTTTCCAACTGAGTTTCATACTTTGCACTGGGAAATGCTTTGAATCTTTTTCTTCCGGCCTTTAATCATATGAATAATAAAAAGTCTTGCCATCATTCTTATCGCTATTGGTTAGATTGCCTGCTTCCTGCACTAAGAAGATAATATAATGAACAGGATAATATACAACTGATTTCATCAGCCTATATAGAAGCAATATTGCTTCACAGAAAGAGAGTATTGAAGACAATCACTTTATAATGATAATAATCCTTACATTTAATATAGCGTGAGAATGTCTCAAAGTGCTTCACTGGATTTGCTGTAAAGTGTAGTGACTTTGTACATTGTAGGCAAGCACAATAATTAATTTATGCACAGTAATGTCTCATAACCAGCATTAAGTGAATGAGTTTTATCTGAGAGATTGTTGTCTAGGACACCGGGAGAAGCTCCCTCCTTTGTTCAAATTATGCCATGTTATCTTTAACACCCACCTGGAGAGGCAAATGGGACATTGGTTTAATAGAACCATGTCTCACTATATTCAAGTGTCAGCCTATGCTGTGAGTTCAAAATCCTGATATGGGTTTGAACCCTGGACCTTCTGATTCAGATGCAAGAGTGCTACCAACAGATCCAGACTGATACCTGTTACAATTCTGAATCATCTGTTGCGTCTGACTGTCAAGGATCACACCTGAACATCAGACAATTGGGTGCTGGTGTTTACCACCCCCCACATCATTGGACTATCAAGCTTTAGTCACTATCTTCAGACCAAGAGGAGAGAAAAGGCAATTCATTTTTGCACAACCCTAATTTAGATTATTTATTGAATGCTACTTTGGGATGTGTTACAATTTTGTTTTAATTGTACTGTATTAGAATATAGATTGCAGGGACTGATGTGAGAATTAACACATCGTTGACAATGGTGGTGAAGGCTAACTGCAACAACAACAAAATTACATTTGTAGAGTGCCTTTCAATAACAACAACTACGATTTATATAGCGCCCTCCATGCCGGACGGCGTCTCAGACGCTTCACAATAGGGACCGAGCCAGGGGCAGGGGAAGGAAGGTGACCAAAGGCGCAGTCGAAGAGAAAGGTCTTCAGCTGGGACCTGAAGCTGAGAAAAGAGGGGGCGAGGCGAAGGGAGTGAGGAAGGGAGTTCCAGAGCCTCGGGGCATAGTGGCTGAAGGCACGGCCGCCGAGGGTGGAGCGGAGGATTCGGGGGACATGGAGGAGGCCAGACCCAGTGGAGCAAAGGCAAAGGATGCTGGTTTGAGGAGAGAGGAGGTCAGAGAGGTAGTGGGGTGATCAGGGCATGGTGGGGGGATGGGGGGCGGGGTGGGGATGAGGGAGGGCAGAGAGGTAGGATGGCGGCTGAAGGCACGGTCGAAAAGGAGGGTTTTGATATTGGCCTTGGAGGAGGCAAGGCAGGTAGGAAGGCAAAGGAATTATGGGATTGAATTCCAAAGCATGGGGTCAGGGAGGCTGAAAGCCCACCTGCCAATGGTAGGAGGGGTTGGGCGGGAGACGTGGAGCAGGCTGGAGCCTGTGGAACAGAGGGAGAGGACAAGTTAATAGGGAGTCAGCAGGTCAGTGAGGTAGGAGCCGGCCTTGAAGGTGAGGATGAGGATCTTGAATTCTATCCTCTGAGGGATGGGGAGCTAGTGGAGCTGGGCGAGGGTGGAGGTAATGGGGTCATGGAGCCTGGTGCGGGAGAGGACATGAGCTGCAGAGTTTTGGATGGTCTGCGGCTTGTGGAATCGAAGCCGACAAGGAGGGTGTTGCTGTGGTCGAGCCTTGAGGTGACAAACATGTTTAGGTTTCTGCGGCCTGAGGGATTTGTGGTCAGGCAATGCTGTGGAGGTGGTGAAAGGCGGTGATGGTCATGGCACAGAAATAGGGGAGAAAGGATCCTGACTGGGTTGATTAGGTAGAGTGTGCATCCATGGATGCTGATGCTGCCAGTGTCTGAAATGTGGAGGCACTGGCATTAGTCAATCAGGAGGGCCTTAGGCTTGCTGACATTCGGTTGTAGAAAGTTGTCTCTCATCCAGGATTTGAGTCTTACAGCCAGTCTGTCAGGATGCCAGTAGTCCTGGAATTGGAGGTGAAGACAGAGAGATAAAGTTGGGTGCCATCTCTGTATATGTGGAAATTTACGGAGGAAGCATGTAGAGTTTGAAGAGGAGGGGACCGAGGACAGAGCCCTGAATAACACTATACAAGATGGTGCGGGGGCTGGAAGAGAAACCTTTGGCGGAGACAAATTTGAGATGTTGTGAGAGTTAGGACCTGAACCAATCAAGGACAGAACCTTGAATGTTGAGGTGAGAGGAGAGGCAGTGGAAGAGGATTGAGTGGTCAACGGAGTCAAAGGCAGCAGAGAGGTTGAGGAGGACGAAGAGGCAGAGGGAGCCCTTGTCACAAATGGACAGGATGTCGTCCATGACCTTGACCAGAGCAGTTTCCATGCTGTGCACAATATGGTGGTGATGACTGAGGAGGGGGAGACAACAACAACAACAACAAAATTACATTTGCATAGCGCCTTTCATGTTGGGAGGACGTCCTAAGGTTTTGGACCCAAACCGGGGTCGGCATCAGGAAGGGTGGAGGTAACAACAATAACCACAAAATTACACGCTTGTATAGCGCCTTTCATGTCAGGAAGACATTCCAAGGCGATGGACAGTCACTGCTTCAGACCCGAGCTGAAGACAGTGGGGCGGGAGGGAAGGGGGTTATTAGGAGTTGCTGATGGGTCCATCAAAGATGAGAGTTTTGAGGAGAGACTTGAAGGAGGCCTGGGAATGGGCGAGATGGAGGGACTGCAGGATGGACTTCCAGGAGTTGGGGGCAGAGTGGCTAAAGGCTCGCCCGCCAATAGTGGGGCAGGTGGGTCAGGGGACATGGAGCAGGTCGGAGCTGGCTGAACAGAGGGGGCGGGCAGGTTGGTAAGAGGTTAGAAGGTCATGGATGTAGGTTGGAGCAAGGTTGTAGAGGGCTTTAAATGTTTTGGGAAAAGAGGGGAAGGAGGTTGAAAGTGTGGAAGGAGGGTTGGGTATGAGTTGTAGTATGTGGGGGAGATGGCGAAGGACTGGCAGTTGGTTATGGAGAATAGGAACCAGGGGTTGCCCTGACAGCAACTGAACCCTTCACGCTCTCACTGCTTGTTCACTGTGCCCTCCCTCTCGCCACTCCCATAACAACAACAACAACAACATTACATTTGTATAGCAGCTGTCATATGAGAAAGACTATTGAATGGTTCATGTTCTCCTGCCCCCATCACTCCACTCCCTCCCCCAGCACGAATGGTTGATCCTGAACCAACTGAAGGGCACTATTGCAGTTCCTGGCTATGGAGTCTGAGGTTGGACAGCGGCCGCTGGAATATCTCAACAAAACACAGGGGTAAATTATGTGATGTTCGAGAATTATCACCAGCATTAATTAGCGACCACAATGTTCCTGGCAAGTAGTCTCTCCTTTTTCAGCTCCAGACTTCACCAATTTATAAATACAGTATTTTGGAGTGATGTGAATATTATTGGAGAGTGATAAGGAATTTCTTGGTATTATATTTATTTTCCAGCATTCAATAAAAAAAAACTTAGATTTATATACAGTATATAGCGCCTTTCACGTCGAAAGGACTTGATTTGCAAAGGAAGCATTGATCTGCAAAGGAAGATAAATCCTCACTCTCCCTGACTGGGAGATAATTGTTTATTGACCAAATCTGAACCCTTGGGTCTAGGTTGCCTGATGATGTGCCCAATCTTCATTGTGTATATCTATTTCTGGAATGGCACTTTGTAACTTGTACTATCTACCCTTCAACTTAAGAAATAGTAAATCTTGTATGACTCAATTAAGCGAGCTCTTTTAAACCACTGTGAGATGTCCTCCTGATGTGAAAGACGCTATGCAAATACATATTGTGTTGTAAATTGCAACATGGCTCCAGTTAAATCTATTTAAGAACTAACAATCCATGAAAATAAAATAAATAAAAATAAAATGAAGTTTATCCGAAAAAATCCCTGAACCGTGAATTAATTTAGAATGAGTCATGAATTTCCTTTTGTCTCATCTTTTAACAAAATTTTGAAAATCTGAAATCAATTTATGGCTCTAAGTAGCTTGAGTTGGGTTAGCTCTACCAGATCTGTAAAACAATTACAAGCATGACAAATGCTCAGCAATAAAATTAACATCATAACATTTTGTTTCCCTTTGGGAATGAGCAGCCTCACTCCTCTGCCTGAAATTGTTAATACCGATGCAGCCATGCATTTTATTCCCTTCACTCTGCTCTGTGCTGCACCTTTCACCTCTTAAAAAGAGCTAGAAACCAAGATGAAGAATGAGCAATAAACACAAATTTGTTGTTAAATACAGTATAGCAAATGCAAGGATTATTATTATTAGATTAATTCAACGTAAAAATGCGCATCACTCCTCAGGATAAACAACATTATACATTTCTGAGTGGCGAGAGGTCCTGAGTGTGGGCACCAATGTGAATAAAACAAAAACATTTTTGTACAGTATTGGAGTATTTTGCATTTTTGTTACCAATGTGAATAAAAATGGCTCCAGCTACTGACAAAATCGGCATGGGTGGAAACGTAAAGTGAATCAATTATAATGAGAAGCTGCAGACTGCGAATGTGGAGGCATGCCCTTGTTACAGACACTTGTTAATGAGCTATTACGATCCTTCCTAAAATGTGCAAGAAATGGATAGAGGTCAGTGTGCGGGATTGTTTATTTTATGTGCTAGCATCTCCACAGTGTTGACCCCATAACTAGGTCTTTAAATAGCTCCTAGAAAATGATGCATTATAGTAATCCTTGCATTGGATATAGGACACAAAAGGTACTAGTCAGAAACAAGCCATGTGGCCAATCCAATCTGGCCGTCCTAGATACTATCCCAAATCCAATATTTCATCCGTTTCCCCATTAACCTCAATTTTATTCTCTCTTAATCATATGTCCAATTTTTTTTAATGTGAACATTGTTGCCACACCAACAACTGAGAGTGCCACTCTCTGTGTGAAAAAGTTCCTCCTAATCTCTGTTCTGAACTTCCCAAAGGTTCTGATTTTACATATTTTCAGATCACTAACTCCTCAAAGTACTGTACAGTATTTACTGTAATGTATCAACTGCATACTTGTAGGCAAAAATGGCAACTAGTTTGCACACAGCAATATGCTACAAATAGCCAAGAAGCATATCTGACAACTCTATGGGTTTTTCCCAAAGACCACAGGTTGTCAGTTCCATCTATGGGAAAAGCACAAAAATACATCTCCAAACTAAGCCAAGTTGTGGGCATTACGTTGGCTGGCGGGAGTTTGAAAAAGACGTTGTATTTTAGTGCGAGGAATAGATTTTCAGCGTGCGGAATAATTTCAGGCTGAAACTAGAATGGGTGGATTAAATGCAGCATATTATCTGTTTGACATTTTAAAATGGTACAGTTCTAATCGTATGATTTTTGAATACATTTTAGTAAAGAATTCCATAATATTTGTTAGTTAGTTAGTATGAAGTTTTTAATGACAATTTTATTTGGGGGATTGTTGGTCAAGACACGGCAAGAAATCTACCAACATGAAATGGCAACATGTATATGCCTGCCACGGAATCTTTAACATACATCTGAACAAACAGATGGGACCTGAGTCATGTCAAGGTTCGGTATTAAAATGCTATAGATTGTATACGCAATGGAGGAGTGAGAGATGAGGCAATTTGGTCATTAACCTCTGGGAAGGAGTGAGTTGGAGTAAGAGACGGTACAGTAAGTTAGTTTTCATTTACGTGAGCATCTGGGTTTGCTTGTGTATATTAAGCTTTGGAGGATTAAAGGATGGATCAAGATTACAGAAGTACCAATAAGAAAGATGAGAATGGTTAGAGGGTGGTTGGACTCCAGAGAAAAGAGAAAAAACACTTATTAATACATGTTAGATCACCTATTCTTCTATTCCTATCTCCTGTCTCAGTTTGTGTGTTTGTGCGTGAGTGTGAATGAGCCTCTCCAGACATGAAGTAGTAGTCACATTTTGGACGTGGGCTTGATTGCTAGCTGAGACTGATTTTCACCATGTGATCAATATGAATAAATCCTACATGAGCCGGCATTTAGGTTCAAAGGAAAAGAATGAAAAGATGGCATTCTTGAGATGGCGTTTCAGTGCCTTGGGACGTCCTCCCGACGTGAAAGGCGCTCTATAAATGTAATTTGTTGTTGTTGTTGTTGTTGAGAGATACTTATTCAGACCTCAGGGCTTTCACAGTACAGTATCACAGAGGGTTTTCAGCTGCAAAGGTTATAAATTCTGCAGTAGATCAAGTGAAATGATGAGAGAATACAGATACCTGTACTTGTTTGTGAGTCATATAAAGGTAGAGAGTGAAGCCTGTGAACTGCATTGAAACATCAATTAAAAAACATAAAAAGATTGTATGTCAAGTAAAATGTATTGACTGAAATTCTTCTGGATTTTTATAGTTTTAAGGATGTGGTAAGACTCTTTTAATAAAACTATGTGCTTTTTGCTGTTTTATTCTGGTGACTCACTTAAATAATACAGTAATGTAAAAATCCTTGGATTTAATGTAGCTCCCAGGTTGTCAACATGCTTTTTCAGATAAATATTGTCTGGGATAACAACTGTGTATTTGTTGGCCAACTCGGGAGCCAATTAATTCACAGCAGTGTCTGACAAACAGTGGTGAAGTAAATGAACAAAATATCGGGTGGAAGAAACTTAATTCCCATTGCCAATAATGTCACAGGATCCCAACTGAGCCGTACTAACGCCTGATGTGCTTTTAATGGGCACAATTCTATATATTTGAGCCCAAACAGTAGCCTATCATGTAGATTGTTGGAAAGATTGTTTTGCTAACTGCTTTATTTGTTATATAATAATAGTAATAATCCTCGCATTTGATGTAGCGCTTTTCACATCTTATCGATGTCCCAAAGTGCTTCATAGAATATACTGTACAGTGAATTGACTGTATATTTGTGGGCGAATCACAGCAGCCAATTGCGCACAGCGGTGTCCCACAAACAGTCGCGGATTGAAATGAACAATTTTATTATTGTGGATTTTTTGGACGGATTATTATATGAATTGAATGCTTTTTCCAAAGTTGACCCACCCACATTTCAATGATATGCATTTTAATTTTCTTATAAACTAATGATAATTTGATGATTTATACTAATATTAATCCTTGCATTTGACATAAAGCCTTTCATGTCAAATTGGTGCCTCAATACACCTCACTGGATTTACTGTAAAGTGCAGGGACTGTGTGCTATGTAGATGTACTTCTTATCTCAATGAGAAAATCTGGGAAGCGACACATGCACAAACAAAGGCTCTACGTTCATAAACTAAGCTGGCAGCCCAGGTACAATCACTGTACAAAGGCAAAAAAAAACGATCTATTCTGAAAGCCTGCAGAAGGGCATGCACAATTTCGGAAGAGCCACAGTAACAACACAAAATTGTGGCAGTCATTGGGTCTTGGAAGGACATCACTGGTGCCATTAACATTGATGCTTGTTGTCCTGTTGAGAGTAACATTTTCTAATATCTTATCTGTTAAAAAAAATCACTGAAATGCTGCAGACGAATATTTAAAATCTACACTTTGGAGGAGATTAAATTTAGGATATTGCTCAATATCATTATAACTGTTTGTGGGACACTGCTGTGCGCAATTGGCTGCCGCGTTTCGCCCAAAAATATACAGTCAATTCGCTTTACAGTATATTCCGTGAAGCGTTTTGAGACATCTATAAGATGTGAAAAGTGCTATATCAAATGCAAGGATTATGATTATTATTGCACTCACACACTGTGAACTATATCGCAATAGCAGTTCTCAGATCAATGGTGCCACAGGTTATTTACGGACTGACCTTTTTTAAAAATTAATTTTGTTATTTATTAATGCAACATCATGAAAGTGTGTGTCTTTGTTAAATATTTGATTTAAAAATAAATGCTGGAAACCCCAGCAGGTCACACGGCATCTGAAAGCCAAAGACATTGTTAACGTGTTGAGCAATACATTTTATTCCATCTCCTAATCTTTGTCTTTCAGACATCAATTATCTTCTGTGCGTTTCTAGTCTCTGCAGTTGTTTCCTCTTTTAAATATTTAATGCTAAGATTTCATCCTGGTGATTAATAATAATGCTTGTATTTGACATGACGCCTAAACATGTCAAAACCTCTTAAAGCAGCAACATCAACAACAGCCACAGCAAAGTTACACTTGTATAGCGCCTTTCATGTCAGGAGGATGTCCCAAGGTACTGTGCTTCACAGACAGCACATCAAACGTTTGTCAGTTTGACTCTGTTGGGAGCGCTCAAATATCTGGGTGAGAAGACTGTCAGTTCAAAAGTTTCAGTGCAATGTTGAAGTTTCGATGAGACATTAAACTGAGGTACCATCTGCGTATGTTTAGAATCCATGATCCTAAAATTCATAATCCAAGTCCTTTTAAGAATGGACTCTCTCCTGGACTCCTAGCAAAAAACACTTCAAAATGAATCGATGATTTTCTCCCTGACTGTTTGTGGGGCACTGCAGAAGAAAAATTGGCTGCAGATGCAGTGTGTTGAAGTACTGGAGCTCAACCAGCTCTAAATGAAACAGAGTCTCATTAGTGTTCCAACACACACTCCGAGGTCTGCAAGCTTTGACTTTTACTAACTCTCCCTCCAGGGAGAGCATATACATTCTATTCTAAATCTGCATATGTATGTTTGTTCTCAAAACACAGTCACTTCACTTTACAACATATCTTGTGAAGCGCTTTCATCCCAATAGGTAAGACACTACAACAACAACAACAACAACTTCAATTTATATAGTGTCCTCCATGCTGGATGGCATCTCAGAGCGCTTCAAATGTTAAAAACTATCCCAAATGTAAAGATTATGTACATTTAAGTGCAATTCTCTGTCTGGTTTCAATACCGTTAAGCATAGTGATAGGTTTCCACATGTGTCAGACTAATCCAAAAAATACAGTTACTACACTGAACAGTAGGTTCTGCAAAGCACTTTTTGACGTTATAATCAATCAATAAAATCCAAGCACTGGTGTAACAAGGGCTCAGGGCTTTGGTGCAATAATAATAATAATAACCCCTGAATTTGATTTAGTGCCTTATCACACCTTCAAGACATCCCAAAGCTCTTCACAGAACATACTGTAAAGTGAATTAATGTGCAGTAATTATCTACACGTGTAAAATACCCATGTAAGGTTTATACAGTATACAGATATACACACACACAGGCAGCAGAAATTCACCACTTCACAAATCTGTAGATGTAATAATAACAATGATAGTAATCCTTGCATTTGATAAAGCACTTGATCAGGCCTTCTAAATGTCTCAAAGCACTTCCCAGTATATACAGGTATCCATCCCCAACCGCGGCGGATACGTTCCTGAAAACCTCCGTTGTTGGTAAAACCGCGGTTGGAAAATACAGGGCCCTATGGGAAACATGGGGATAGGGGGAGTAAGTTTGCGTTGTTGCGGCTGGAAAATGCAGGGCCCTATGGAAACATGGGGATACGGGGAGTAAGTTTGGGAGCATTGGCTGCCAGGATCTGCAGCAATCCGCGAGGCTGTCTGACTGACTGACTGATCTACACACAGACAGACAGAGAGAGAGAGAGAGAGAGAGAAATCAATGGAGAAGGTGGTGTGGTGGGTGACACAGTGGGTGGGGAAAGGGGAGAAGGTGGTTTGGTGGGTGATACGGAGGGGGGGAAGGGGAAAAGGTGGTTTGGTGGGTGATACGGAGGGGGGGAAGGGGAAAAGGTGGTGTGGCGGATGAGACAGAGTGGGAGGGATGCGGAGAAGCCACAATAAATTCATATTATTTACCTTAATCCTAAGAGAGAAGCGACATCGTCGCTGGTTGATTGCGACATTGCAACTGGGTCCTAGCGCCAGCCGCTAGCGCGAAGCGACATCGTGGCTGGTTGATACAACTGGATCCTAGCGCCAAATGCTAGTGTTAGTGTTAAAACCCATGGTTACGCAAGGGTTAAGCAATAACCAATGCTGTGGTTAGCAAGGGTTGTCACAGCGAGCCAACCGTGCATGAGTGAAATTAGCCATAGAAAAAACCGCGGTTGGGGTGGGGTACCTGTATTGCAAGGGAAATTGACAAAATTTGGTCTGTGAAATGTGGCAGCCAATTGCGTACAGCAGTGTTTCACAAACAGTCACGGATTGAATGACCAACTTATCATTTTCTTTTGAAGGAATTATTCTAGAAAGAGCGATCCGCCTTTCCAATAACAACTGGGCTCTGACTGACAGCTAGGTAAATGGAAGCGTGTGGAGTTGGGAAACTTGCCCAACATTTTGCTCGCTTGCGAGGCGAGTGCTCTAACCACTGAGCTACAGGAATAGGTTAGGAGCCTCCTTCAGCGTTCTGAAATCTAACATTTCAGCTTCCCTTTACTATTGTGAGAAATCAACAACAACAATAGGTTGCATTTATACAGCACCCGTCAGGCAGGATAGAGTCACGGAGTGCTGAAGAACATGGAGAGAAGTGGGGGGTGACTCCAAATTAAAAAACAGCCTGTATTTTATACCGGTGAGTACTGGCCACTTTGAGTTCAGGAGACAAGTATTTCTGAAAAAGCTCAAAGCTTTTGGGTGGCCTGGAGGTTTGTGTCTGCCCCCATATCATTCCATTATTTAGGTAGCGTTTCTGAACATCCAGAATTTGGCTTCAAATTTAAGATCAAATTCAACAATTTGCCAAAATTCTCCCATAAAACTCTATAAATTCAATAAATCTAAACCCAGTGGAATTTCACACAATCAGGATTTATCAAAATAAATCTTTGAGGAAAAATCCCGAGTTCGTCCCTTGACGTACAAGACAGAATATTACCAACAATCCACTCACCACTGCCAATGTTACAACTGTACGATCGGTGTGTTATTGCTCACTGCTGCATTGAGACGACAGCACATCATTCAGCTTGTCAGTGCAATGCTTAGCAACATATGTTAGAGAAACAAAAATGTACTAAGCTTCACAGTCCAAATGGTATTTTGTTATCAAATCTTAGATGAAAACCACATCCTGATTGAAAGGACTTTTGAGGATTACTGAGTAAGTTGGGACAGAAACCTGGCAGAGAAAACAAATGGCTTGCTGCTGACTGTGAGCTGAGCTCACTTTTGTTCCCTAGAGCAATGGTTAGCGGCGCTACACACACACTAAACCCGAGCGGCTTCTGAATGGAGAATGCTTTCCCACAAGACACTGGGAGCTGTCAGTGCAGGCTTCAATACATCACCTGAATTAAAAAGCTTTGGATCTGATGAGGGAAATGAGTCCTACCTACCAGATTTCACCACTGAGGCTCTGCTTTGAATATGACTGGAGCAGCCTGCTCTGCACCTCCGAATACAAGCTGACACAATACACAAACACCACCTAACTAGGTTACTCCAGCGATCAGGAGCCTTTGACTGCTGGGGCTGCTGTGAAAAAATGGAGAGCCTTTCTGATTCAATTGATGCTAATTTCTCCACAGGTCTTGTGCGTCATGGCTTTACAAGAAAGTGAACAGGCATCAGGGACATCTTCACGAACAGGTAAAGAGACTTTGTGGCTGACCGGGTTGGAATTATTTTGACAGTACCTGTATTTCATTGTGAAATTTACCTCCCTTCTGGAATAATAGGTTTAATAAGCTGATTCATTCAAAGTGGTGCTGGTTTCTCGCAAACACAAAACTTGCAGTTTTTTGCTGTGATGCAAACCGCAGATTGTTAACCGACTGTTTCTGGCAGCTGTACGAGAAGTGCACAATATTTGGGTCTAATGTTACCCTTGGTGCAAACAAATTGCACATTCTCCCTGCTGGAGCCCCTAGTTTCCTTTCCCCTTCCAACCCCTCAACCCCCTACAAATTTGCAATCTCCTTGTAGTTTAAAATGACCCCCTTTGACTTTCAGGAAAAAATGTTCGGCAATCTTGTTCTCGGGGTCTAAGTATTGGGTCAAACTCTCCGACATATTATCCCATGTGAAGGACATGAGGTAAATTAAAGTTGTTGCTGTGATTTGCAGTGATTTGTGACAGGATTTGCTAATATAATACAATTTGCATTTATATTGCGCTTTTAATGTCGGGAAGACATCTCAAAAAAGCGTGTCAGTGCTGGCTAGGCACCTGAGCTGGAGGTGGGAGCCAAACGAGGGTGGGGAGGGGAAAGATGACCAAAAGTGCAGTCATAGTGGTACATCTTGAAAACAATAATGCATTTTTACGCACCTCAGACTTCTGAGCTCAGGAATTGATGATTTGCACAAGCAGGACAAATCCACCATCTGTGTCGCAAGCTGTTGCTCAAGCTGCCAATCCAGCTAGGGCCTCTGCAAAATGCCCTGTGAAAGTAACTGTGTCAGAGATCTTGAAATCTCAGTTCCTGTAATACCAGCAGGTGAACCTGGAGCAGTAGCTTACCACAGTATTGATGTATTTTCAGTTAGCTTTCGATCTAATTAGGTAATTACACAGACCACTAGGTTTCTTCCCTCAGAAGCAACTTACACATTCCCATGCTGGCACCTTTATAGTATTAAAACAAATCAGTATTAATAGCTTAATAAATTGGCTTGCATAGCAATTTTGTGAAAGTGATCTGCTTTCCTGCATTTTATGTGTTTCATTTAAGAGATCAACACACTCGAGAGGTTCAGATGAAGAAAGCCCTTTAGCCCATTTATTCTTATCCTTCCAGAATAGCTGTCCTACCATCTTCCCATTCCAGCACTCAAATTGCTTCTTAAATATGTTCTGCATATAAACAGTTTCCTGTGAGGTGCCGCTAAACGTAAGAGCATACAAATCACAAGAAAAAATACCAAGGTCCATCCAGTTCACCTTCCACTATTGTGTCAGTCGCACGCACATCTCATGACCAAAACTATATATTGGATCCCAAAATATTATCTCTCCAAATAAATATATATCCCAGCCCTAACCTTTGCGATTAACTCTTTAGTTATTGCCTGGGAATTTCAATCAGAATTCAATAACCGCTTAATTTTCGGCCACAAATATATAGACAATTCACTTTACAGTATATTCTGTGAAGCGCTTTGAGGCGTCTAAAAGACATGAAAAGCACTATAGCAACTGCAAGGATTATTATTATTGTTAATGCTGAAGGGACTTTTTACCCATCAATATGTTTAAAAACTTCATAATATTCACCCCAATATTCCAAATTTGACTATGCAGGTTTTAGAATATCTTTTGATTTATGTTTATTATTAACTAGGTTAATGATGAAAGGGTGTGGGGGGGGGGGGCAGGAAGGCAAACTAAGATCAGAAATGTCAGTGTTTATTCTAAAAAATGTAATCATTGCTCACAAATACTTCAGGAATGTTAGACAAATGCATTTAATTAGTTGTTTTAAGACCTTCCTCTTCGACAGTGCCATCTGCTCCCCACCTAACTCTCTCCCCTTTCCTAATCTCCTTCCCCTGGCTCCTATCCCGACCCTTCCCCCCACTGCTCGGGTCCCATCCTAATTGTTCAGCGCCTTGGGATGTCCTGCCGACATGAAAGGCACTCTACAAATGTAATTTTGTTGTTGTTGTTGTTTTCTCTCCCCCACCTACTGATATTATTATGCTTGGATCTTGGAACTAAGATTAGACGTAATGGTCTAATGCGTTAATATAGCTGGGCTGAAATCGGTGAGCGTGGGGGAAGAGACGGGAAGGGACTTGACCAATGGCATGGTCGAAGAGCAGGGTCTTGAGGTGGGACGTGAAGGAGGCTGGGTGGCGGGGTGTGGGGGGCGAGATGAAGGCATTGCGGGATGGAATTCCAAAGTTTGGGGGTGGAGAGGCTGAAGGCTTGCCCGACGATGGTGGGGCTGGTGGGTCAGGAGACATGGAGCAGGCCAGAGCCTGCTGAGCAGAGGGAGCAGACAGGTTGGAAGGGGGTTAGGAGATCTCAGAGGTAGGGTAGGGCAAGGCCATGGAGGGCTTTAAAGGTGGGAACCAGAATCTTGAATTGAATCCTCTGTGTGATGGGGAGCCAGTGGACTCGAGCAAGAATGGGAATGATAGGCTCGCGAAGGGCTGTGAAGAGCTCTGCAAAGAGCTTTGCGATGCTTTGGTTTGATGAGGCACAATATCAAATACAAGGATTATTACTTATTATTATGCCCTGGCTTCAGATAGTTCGAATTAAATAACACATTCATAGTTTTCAAAGTGAGAGCAGGGTCTGCTCTATAACTCACATAAAACTGGATTTAAATGTGATTTCTCAAGGCCTGAATACTAGTTAAGGCTAGGAATTAAATTTTAATTCCAATTTTGTTATTCAGATTGTATTTTCCCAAAGGGGAAAGGTTTATTCTTAGATTCTATTGAGTAGGGGGTAAATCTTATCTCTGTGTTTGTTAATTCAGCAATCTTACAACATGCACTGCCAAAGATTGTAAATGTTCTGACAAGTGGAGGATGATAAATGCTTGGTGTCAAACGCCAGTGCATTCACTGACAAAGGGAGAATATTTTCTCCGAAGATTTCCTACATTTAAATCCTGTAATATTCAGCACACAAGATACACGCGGTAGCAGAGCTCCCAAGATAACTCGTAATAGTCCAAGGCTCTTTCATAATTCAACAACAGCAGCAATGATTTGAAATTGTATAGTGTCTTTCATGTCGGAAAATGTCTGTAAGCATTTTGCAAAGCCTGAATTGGGAGGGAGATGGCATGGCGGTGGGAGTGGGGGTAGGGCAGGTTGAGTTAAAGGCAGGTTTTTGAGACAGGTTTTGAAAGCAGAAAATGAGGGACATTTAAGATTTCTGAAGATTTCTGACAGATATTGATGGAGCGAGGAGGCAGAGGGCTTGACAATCCAACTTGTTACAAATAAGTATGACTTATCTCTCAGGCTGAGCGTTGGCTGACAGGTCTTACTGACCCTGAAATAATGGAATTAACATCAACAGAAATAAATGGGTGTCTAAAATGTGATATTTAATGGACTTCCTTAGTTTCCCTCTACTTCTCTGGTTCTGTCCCCTCGTTCGAACATCTCACCCTCTGCCACCCTGCCCATCTCTCCCTCAAAATTCTCCTTGTTTACTGTCTCCCCAAATCCTCCTCCACCTTCATCTCCTACATTTGCATCCTCCTAGCTTCCCTCTGCCCCGATCACCTCATCATCCTTGGTGATTTCAACCTCCACTTCACCCCCTCTTGCTCCACCTCCTCGGACTTTTCCTCCCGCCTCTCCTCTCTTAACCTCTCCCTCCACATCCACTCTGCCACATTCATGGCCACCCACTTGACCTGGTGATCACCTGGAACCTCAGTGTCTCAGATGTCACCATCACTGACAAGGCCATCTCTGACCACCATTTCATCTCCTTCAACTCCTCTATCCCTCTCTCCATTGCCTCCAAACCTACTACCATCTTCATTGAAGAAGATCTCCCCACAATCCCTCTCTGCTGCCCTGGAGTCCTCTGAACGCATCCCCCTCTGGCCCACTGACCCATCCTCTGCACTTACACTCCTCCAGAACACCTTCTCCAGTGCACTCGACGCCCTTACCCCACACACTTCCCAAACCACCTTCTACTCTTGAACCTCATCCTGGCTCACGATCCATCTCTGCTTGCTCAAGGGCCAGATGTGGGCTGCTAAACGCATTTGGCTCAAATCTGACCTAACGGTCCACTGGCATACCATATATCATGCCGTATAAGTTAGTTGACCTTTTATGCTATAAAAAAAACTCTTCCAAAAAATTGGGGTCGACTTATATACCGGGAGTAAAATGTGAACCCTAAATTCTATACTCACTGACTGCCTTCCCAGCTCCCTCCCTCCCTCCCTCCCTCCTTCCCTCCCTCCTTCCCTCCCTCCCTCCCTCCCTCCCTCCCTCCCTCCCTCCCTCCCTCCCTCCCTCCCTCCCTCCCTCCCTCCCTCCCTCCCTCCCTCCCTCCCTCCTACTCCCCCCCCACCCACCCCCGTCCCCCCACCCGCCCACCTGCCTGCCCACCCACTTGAGCACCTTGGGTGGGGGTCGACTTATACCGTATATTGCTGGACCACATCAAAACCTACCACTCCATTCTGGCGTCAGATAAATCATCCTGTGGGTCAGTGGTTAGAGCATTTGCTTTACCTGTGACCTGAGTTTGAATCCAGGCAGGTCTCAGGGCGAAACCTTTGGCAAGTTTCCTTACTCCACACGCCTAATAATAATCCCTCCAAAAAAAACACAATAATAAAATTGGTCATTTCAATCCACGACTGTTTGTGGGCCACTGCTGTGCGCAATTGGCTGCTGCGTTTCACCCACATGTATACAGTGAATTCACTTTACAATATATTCTGTGAAGCGTTTGAGACGTCTAGAAGATGTGAAAAAGCGCTATATCAAATGCAAGGATTATTGTTATTATTATTATTATTATTCTACTCCAGGATA
Organism: Hydrolagus colliei; assembly: GCA_035084275.1. NCBI lineage: Eukaryota > Metazoa > Chordata > Chondrichthyes > Chimaeriformes > Chimaeridae > Hydrolagus > Hydrolagus colliei. The sequence goes on along the minus strand of CM068742.1, from coordinate 16,871,978 downwards.
ATCCTGGAGGCAAAGGACAACCCTTGGCTCCTGTTCTCCACGGTAAACTGGCTCCTCCGCCCTCCTCGCCAGGCCTTGCAGATCTTTTCCTCCAATTCCCACTGTGAGGAGATGCTGGATTTCCTCGAGTCCTAACTCTTCCCCCCTACCCTGCCTCTTCCACTTGCTTGCATCCCGGCCTGGCTGTTCAGTGCCTTGGGACGTCCTCCCGATGTGAAAGGCACTCTATAAATGTAATTTTGTTGTTGTTGTTGGTTAGGAAACCGAATATACATCACTAACAGTATGATCTACTGTTCGAGTACAATTGCTTTCAGTCAGAATGAAATGTGTAACACGCCTCCTGTTGCTGGAATGAATCCACATTTTGAACGCTTGTTAGGGAATCCTGTTAGAATCCTACTAACTGGGCACGTGAATGTTCAGATGTTTATGCTGTCAGACACAGGAGCTCCTTTCATCGCTCTGTGTTTAAACAGAAATACTCAGACAAACAGATGGAATCGATAATAACAATGTAAATATGATTAATGATTTGATATGATATCATCATTTGAACCTTAAAAGGGAGAAGTGACTCCTTTTCTCAAAATAGAATGCAACCACAAAATTACATTTGTTATATACTCAGTAGCGCCTTTCACGTCGGGAGGATATCCCAAAGCACTGGACAAACAGAAAGCTAGGAGAAAAGTGTAAGCAATTTGAATTTCTATGTAGTTCATTATGCCACAAAAAATTGCAGATGTGATAATTAGAAGGATTGAGAGGAATGGTAACTATATGTCACTAACCCTGTAATCAAACCTTTTTGTGTAAGGTTAATCAGCTGTAACACAAATATCCAGCCTTGCAAAACAATTTTTTTTCTAAGTGTCAGAAGTTCCTAAAAAAAAACATAATTAAGACATGAACCCAAAGAAAGAGATCATTTCCGAAACACACACCTCACTTACAAGATGCTCTTCAACACAACCCTGGCATTTAAAGGTCCATTAATAAGCTTTCTTAATGAAGAAATCACTTCTTAAATCTCTTTTTTTCAAAAGCTGAGAATCAGTGCTCTGACCTTCAATTGCAATTGTTTAGAAGCACATTGTCTAAAAAGTGCGGAAGCCATTGGACCATTTTATGTTTGTTTAGTTAAATAAACTATGCCAAAATAAGAGCATTAGAAATCTTATCCACCTGGTGCTCTTTCTGCCTAAGATGATTTGCGCTTGTCTCCATTGCTCTTTGAGGAACATAGTTCAATTTATCCAAGATGAATACTTGGTCTAGTCACTGCAACAGTGCTGCTAAATTTAGTCAGCATTCAATAAAGCACAACATTCAGATACAATTTCAGGCATTTAGCTTCCTTGTGAAATGTGAATCATTTCAGTATGAATATGACTGGTGCTTGGGAGCACATTATAGTCCAATCCTGTCATAATGTGCTTCATGTTTGTACAGATTTAGTTGTAATGGGGATATCATGTAGACCCCATCCAATTGCTTCCCAAGTGCTGTTTGGATTTCGCATTAAATAAAGACAAACGACTAAGTTATCGAGTTGCTAGTGTCACCTACTGCTTTGTGCACGCGCAGTAAATAGGAAGTGACTGCAACTGGCAGTTGGTCTTTTGCTGAAGAAGAACGGCATTGTCCATTAAATGAGATTTTAAACCGAGATCCTGTCAGCTTGTTCAGGGTGGGTGGGAGGGAGTTAAAGAACCCCAGATGACACTGCAGGTAAGCCTCGATTTATGATGCTTCTATTTAGGACATTTCGATTGAAGGACCATAATTTTTGTAACATCTTTTGATCGACAAACGACACTTGGACTCATTTTAAGGACCCCAATTTTTTTTGCGCATGCGCAGTACACATTTTGAATATTGCGGTCACATTTCGCCCGTCCTTTTTGTCCATACGCACAGTCCACAGTGTATTCGCGGGTAAATCCAAGCGTTTGAACCGGCCAATAGCATGTCTCCACGTCACTGTTTAAAAGCCAGCTGATTTTGAAGCGACACCACGTCAGTATTACAGTAATTTCTGAACATTCCCGAGCGATTCACAGCTCTACTGCATTTCTAGCAAGTCGGGGAAGAGACAGCAATGAGTGAAATGAGTAAGTAATACCGCTAGCGGCCAGAAACCCCGCAAAGTCATCACTTTAAATACTAAATTGGAGGTGATAAAGCGCATCGATTCTGGTGAAAAAGGTACGGACTTCGGGAGGGCTTTAGGGCTAGCTAGATCAATGGTGGCTACTATAAAACAGAATAAGGACAATATACTGGCAAGTTCAAGGTGTGTTACAGCTACAGGTGCAAGCAGATTAGCAAAACATAGGACTGATGTGATGGAAAACATGGAAAGAATGCTGAGTGTCTGGATTGAGGATCAGAACCAGCGTAATATACCATACAGTTACCCCAAGTACCCCTTCTTGCCTATGTGTGTTAATTTGTGTGTTATGTTGTGTGGTTTTGTGTGTTATTTAGTGGGTTTAAGATTCAAAAAGTTTGTGAAAAGAACGCATCTTTGGTATTTAATGGGACTGCCATGGGAAATTGCATTTCGATTTAGGACGTCTCGATTTAGATACAGTTTTTTAGGAACGCAACCCCGTCGTAAATAGAGGTTTACCTGTGTTTGAAATGAGAAACAAACGTCACTCAGTGTACTTGTTAACAATTGGTCACTTTGTGGCTGTTTGGGGAATGTTGCTGCCATATTGCCTAAAATTATAGTCACTAAACGTGATAGCAATTAAACACTTTCAGATTTGTTGGGATTATAGTCGCTGTATCAAACATCAGGATTACTTTAATTAACATTGCTCAACCTACCTGAACGTTTCTCCTCTCTGTTCCCACTAATTAACAATTGATACATATTGACAGGAAGAGTTGTTGAGGCAGGACTCGATCTATATGAAAAAGCAGTTTGATACTGTGAAGAAGGGATGGTAGGGTAGGTGTTCTGGAAGGTTGAGATCAAGTGGGCTCAAGGGCCTACTTTATCTGAACCATCCTTGTGATCTGTGAGGGTTAAGAAACCAGCTATGTTGCTTCTGTCATTTGCTGTTAGTGAACAGAGCTTCCAGCAAATGAGACTCTCCTAAAATAATCCTTGCATCCATCCCTTTTCTCCTTCAAGGCCGGTTGCAAGATCTTCCTCTTTGACCGCGCCTTCGGCTGACCCACTAACTCTTCCCCCACTCTCACTCTCCTTCCCCTTCCTCCCACCCCGAACCCCCCACCACCTGCCCCTACTCTGCTCAGGTCCAGACCTGACTTTGGGATGTCCTCCTGACGTGAAAACCGCTTTATAAGTGCAATTTTGTTGTTGTTGTTGCATTTGATATCACGTTTTCGAGACGTCTCAAAGTGCTTCACAGAATATATTATAATGTGAATTGACTATATTTTGTGGGCAAAATGCAGCAGCTAATTACGCACAGCAGTGTTCCACAAACAGTCGTGGATTGAAGTGACCAATTGATTATTATTACTCTATTTTGGAAGGAATTATTACCCTCGGAAAAGTGATCTGCCAATTGACTAACAACCGGGTTCCAAGTTACCGCTAGTAAAACACAGGCGTGTGAAGTGAGGAACCTTATCCAACATTTTGCTCTGCTGGAAATTGAACCCAGGTTTCCTGCTTGTGAGGCGAGTACTCTAACTATCAACTATAGGAATATAGACTCTAATGAATGACTGTTTATTTTGTGGACAACACAATTTTCCTATGATATACCCTTTCTATGATCATTGTACTGATTAACTCTCAGCTTGATTCTTTTATTCCATGAAGTTTCTACAGAAATGAACGCAGCTCACAGACTGAACAATGATTGAATTACAGTTGATATTCCAACATCTCAGGGATTTTTCCAGGAGGAAAATCATTAAAGTTTATGTATAATATATCTGCTGCCATCGCCTAACAATTAACAGTTGAGTTGTTAATTCAGTTGAAATTCACAATAACGCTATTTACATGATACAAACTGGCATCTATGTTTCTGCAAGTCTTACAATAAATAAATTATTGTTTATTTGTCCAGTGGCAGAAACTCCAGATATTTACAAATATGGAAAGGATAAAATGCTTTGATTCATGTAAAGGTACAAAATGTACAAACTAAAAAAGTTAAAGTTCAGCTTCATACAACCCTCCATTCAGAAATGCTTACGATCAGTTGCTAGCTTAGGTCTGTTTACATCCAAATCAAGAGCTTTGCTGTTGTCAGAAATTGCAGGCAGCTCAAAATAGGTTTCCGAGGCTTTGGCAATGCTCCAAATTCTCTATGTTTCAAATAGGTTTTCAACTTCCCTGCCATTTCTAATTGGAATGGAGTTTGCAATTAAAGCACATCTACTGCTCTAGCCCTTGCAACTAATGCTTTTGCAATATTTCATCCAGCTGCTGGAAAAATACCCTTGACATCTTTAATAAACAATGAAACAGGAAATTAATATGTTGCTAATGTGCAGCTCATTGACAGTTATTATATTTCCAATTGCCCATTCTCTTATGCAATTGCCAGATTGTAATATTTTCCATTCAGGCAGTAAATAAAATAAAGTAATGAGGCTATTGATTTTAGAATTATATCACAGCTCTGCACTGGGATACGGTTAATCATTTTTTCCAAGAGCCGAACGACGCCAGTGCAAATGTTAAATCAATAATACCTTGTGGAAATTGTGACAGAAATAAGCTCCATTGCAATGACTAAGGAGCTCCAGATTCCAACAGCCCCGCTGGCATGTCTTGGCTCGGCCTCAAGGAGCACTTGAGGTTTAACCTTTCATTTATATAACATTTTGATTGTAAGCCTCCCATTGCAAAATCATAAGAGAATATGGGTTGAAAAAGACCACTTTACTTCCATCAACCCCACAAAGCACAGAAAAATACCATTGGGTACTTCCCCCTCCACCCTTGGTATCTTTTGCACAGATGCTCCGTGAATCTTAAGTCCTTTTTGAGGCATTCAAAGGATCAATTCCAATGTCAACCCAATCAATAAGTACATAAGAACATCAATCCCCCCACCGTCATATCTGCTCTATTTAAACCTAGACTCTTTCACTCCCCAGACAACACCCATTGCTCCCTCTATTCCAGGAGTACAGAAATCATTGTGTCTTGCAGAGTATTTGATTATTTCAGACTGAATCTATCTCTCTACCACCTGTACTGTTGTCAAGCAGATAATTATCTAGTTTTCTTTCGAACAAGTCAACAAGTTGTAGTGCCAACTGCCGGTGTATTCCATGTACCCATTACTGTGTAGAGTAGACGGTAAAGAGGTTCCAATTTCTGGTGTGGGCAGCCTACTTGAATTGGAAGATTAGTGTGTCACCACTAAATAAACCTAAAATAGAACCATGTGAGGCTTTAAACACTATACTGAGAGGTTAAAGTCTCACATAGATCATCTTCATTGAGGTGTGATCCTAAGTTAAACTCAACTTTGAAGCAGTCAGGATGCTGCAAAATAGCCTCAATTTCCCCAGAGGAAAAAAAGAGGAAGAATCAGCCGGGGATCTCTCCTGATCTTCACCCTGTGTCTCCTGTCAGAGAAATATGGAAGTAGAGATCAGGTTAGGGCTTGTAAGTAGTGTGCCCAACAGAGACCTGAATGTACAACAACAACAAAATTGCACTGATATAGCACCTTTCATGTCGGGAGGATGTCTCAAAGTGCTGAACAGTCAGGTCGGGACCAGGGGGAAGGAGAGGGGGAAGACTTAGTGGGGGCAGCCGAAGGCACGGTCGAAGAGGAAACTCTTGAGACCGGTCTTGAAGGAGGAAAGGGAGGAAGCAAGGCAGAGGGGCTGCAGGATGGAGTTCCACAGTGTGGGAGCAGAGAGGCTGAAAGCCCGGCTGCCGATGGTTGGGCGATTAGGGCGGTGGACGCAGAGCTGGCCTGAGTCTGCTGAACGGAGGTTGCGGGCGGGCTGATAGGGAGACAGTAAGTCAGAAAGATAGGCGGGGGCAAGGCCGTGAATGGCCTTGAAAGTGAGGACGAGTCTTGAATTCGATCCTCTGGGGGATGGGGAGCCAGTGGAGACGGGCGAGGGTGGGAGTGATGTGGTCGCGAAGCCTGGTACGGGAGAGAACATGAGCTGCAGAATTCTGAATGATCTGCAGCCTGTGAAGGGAGGAGTTGCGGAGGCCGACAAGGAGAGAGTTCCCATAGTTGAGCCTGGAAGTGATAAGGGCATGGATGAGAGTTTCGGTGGCATGGTGGGTGATGTAGTGGTGGAGTCTGGCAATATTGCAGAGGTGATGGAAGGCTGTGCCGGTCATGGAGCGGATGCGGGGGAGGAAGGATAGTTCAGAGTTGAACAAGGTGCCCAGATTCCTGATTGGCTTCGAGAGGTGGAGAGAGCAGCCTTGAACGTTGATGTTGTCAGCGCCTGAGGTACGGAAGCGCTGATGAGAGCCAATCAGTAGGGCCTCCGTCTTGTTGACGTTGAGCTGTAGGAAATTTGCCCTTGTCCAGGACTTGATGTCGGACAGTCACGCAGTCAGAATACCAGTAGTCCTGGAGTCGAAGGTGGACGCGGATAGGTAGAGTTGGGTGTCATCTGCATACCTGTGGAAACTTACCCCATGCCTGCGGATGATGTCACCCAGGGGGAGAGTGTAGAGGGTGAAGAGCAGGGGGCCAAGGACAGAGCCCTAGAGAAGGTTGCATGTGGTAGCCCATATATAAACACACACATGCACATATGATGTAGTTTACATGGACTTTCAAAAGGCATTTGACAAAGTGCCACACGAGAGGCTTATTAGGAAAGTAGAGGCCCACGGAGTTAAAGGGACAGTGGCAGCGTGGATCCACAACTGGCTGCGAGACAGAAAGCAGAGAGTTGTGGTGACCGGCTGTTTTTCAGACTGGAGGGAAGTGAGCAGTGGCATCCCCCAGGGATCGGTGTTGGGACCACTGCTCTTTTTAATATATTAACAATCTGGACTTGGGTGTAGGGAGTACAGTTTCCAAGTTTGCAGATGATACTAAGTTAGGAAGAATAGTAAATAGTGAGGAGGATAGTAACCATCTGCAAGAAGATATAGATAAAATGGTAAAGTGGGCAGACACATGGCAGATGAAGTTTAATGCAGAGAAGTATGAGGTGATACATGTTGAGAGAAGAAATTAGGGGAGGCAATATAGGCTAGATAGTACGATTCTAAGGGGTGTGAGGGAACAGAGAGATCTGGGGATTTGTGTTAGCGACTCCTTGAAGTTGGCAGGACAGGTAGACAAAGCCGTTAAGTAGGCATATGGAATACTAGGCTTTATAAATAGGGGTATAGAGTACAAAAGTTAGGAAGTGCTGATTAACCTCTATAAAACTTTGGTTGGCCTCAGCTGGAATAATGTGTCCAATTCTGGTCACCACACTAAAGAAAGGATGTTAAGGCATTGGAAAGGGTACAAAGAAGGTTTACTAGAATGGTACCAGGATTGAGGGACTTCAGTTATGGGGAAAGACTAGATAGGCTAGGTTTATTCTCTTTGGAACAAAGAAGGTTGAGTAGAGACCTAATAGAGGTTTATAAAATCATGAGGAGATTCGACAGGTTGGATAAGGAATAACTGTTTCCACTGGTGGGCGAATCTGTGACTCGTGGTCACAGATATAAAATAGTTTTAAAACAAAACAGAGGGGAGCTGAGGAGAAATATTTTCACTCAGCGGGTTATTCGAATCTGGAATGCATTGCCTGAAAAGGTGGTGGAGGCCGATTCGATAACAGCTTTTAAAAGAGAATTAGATCTTTATTTAGGGAGAACAGGTCTGATAGGTTATGGGGAGAGAGCTGGGCAATGGGATTGAGTTGCTCTTTTCAAAGAGCCGGCACAGACGAGATGGGCCGAATGGCCTACTTTTGCGCCGTAAAATTCTATGATTCTATGATATAAGCACACAATTACACTAACAATGTAGTAGGGTCCGTCGATATGGAAATTTTCCGATTTAGCTATATCGATGGGCTCATATCGAGATATACCGATATATCGGTATATATGTTTCAAACTGATATATCGATATATCTGGGGGTTTCGTACTGCGCATGCGCGCGCGGCGCGAGGTGCGCGCGTATTCGGGGTGCACATGCATTCGGAGGTGTGCGCACATTCGGGGCCTATCTCCTCAGGAGGTAAATATCTCTCTCTCTCTGTGTCTCTCACACTCACTCTCTCCATCTCTGTGTTTTTCTGTCTGTGTCTCTATGTCTCTCTCTCTCACATCCCCCCCATCTCTATCTATCTATCTGTATATTATCACATCCCCCCCGTCTACCCCCCTCCCGTCTGGCCCCCCTCCCCCCCGCCGCCGTCCCTCTCTACCCCCCCCCCCCCAGCTGCTGTCCCTCACTCCCCCCACCCCCCCCCCCACCGCCGTCCCTCTCTCCTCCCACCCACCCCGCTGCCGTCCCTCTCTCCCCCCACCACCCCCACCACCGTCCCTCTCTCCCCCCACTCCCTCCTGCCACCATCCCTCTTTCCCCCCAGCCCCCCCGCCGCTGTCCCTCTCTCCCCCTCCACCCCCCACCGGCGTCTCTCACCCCCCACACCCCCCCCGCCGTCTCTCTCCTCTCCCCTCACCCCTTGTATAGCTGTATATTGTATTCGACGACTATGAATACAATATAGCGGCTTGCACCTCGGTCTGTGCATTGTGTATAGAGATGAGCATTCTGGGTCTTGTAGTCTTCAGTGCGCGCGCATTCCGATTTTTTCAATATATCGACTTTTTCCATATATCGATATTTTTAAGAATGTTTATGTCGGCGTATCGATATGAAGGTTATATCAGATATAATCAATATATCGATATATCGCCGGACCCTACAATGTACATATGCAAGATTTACACATACACATGTTTACACACATGTTAAAAATAGTTGGAGGTCACTTAATTTTGAGACCTTTGTCAGATAGTTTTCATTAATTAGTGTCATTATCCTACCTACCTCTAACCCTCTACCAACCTTCCCGCCCCCTCTGCTCAGCCCGCTCCGACCTGCTCCATGTCCCCCGATCCACCTACACCACCATTGGTGGGCGAGCCTTCAGCCACTCTGCCCCCAACCTCTGGAACTCCATCCCACAGTCTCTCCGCCTCGCCCCCTTCCTGGCCTCCTTCAAGTCCCGTCTCAAGACCCAAGTCTTCAACAATCTCATCGGTCACCCAAATCCCCACCTTTCCCTCCATTCTCCCCGTCCCCGGTCCCAGCTCGGGTCTGAAACAGTGACTGTCCAGCGCCTTGGGACATCCTCCTGATGTGAAAGGCGCTAGACAAGAGTCCATAGATGCTGCCTGACCTGATGAGTGTTCCCAGCGATTTCTGTTTTTGTTTCAATCCCTCAAATAAATAAACTCAAATGAGCTGCCATGCTCGTCAATGAAAACACATTCACGCCATTCTACAGAGAGCACTTTAAGATGTTTCAAACTGATAAACTGCTATTTCAAATGCAAGGGTTATTATTATAATCTAAAAATGTGGTCAGCATTTCCAGTTTGACTATTTGAGGAAAATTGATGGGAACAGCATTAGATATTTGATAAACTATTATTTTCTTTCACCAGATCCCTAATGCAAACAGGCCCACCTCTAACTCTGCTATCAGCAGTGAATCACCCTGGCTTTATGCACTTATCGATTGGGGTTACATGGAATTTATTATTTAAATCCATCAAAAAGGTCAACAGATTTGGAATCATTCCAGAGTTTCCAGCAGTGGGAAAGCTCTCTCCCCATTCTCCTGGAGGTGCGGCTTGAGTGTAAGTTAATCTGCTGTTTTTTATGCAATTTTATCATATATTTGTTTGAAGGATTTGCTAGCTGTACTCCTTTTGATTCCTTATTCTTGTGCTACTGTCAGTGGTTGTGGATTGGAACAGGTTGTTTAACGTTGCCTTTGGGTCTTCAGGTCACTTTCAGCCACTGAATCTGGCCAGGCTCAGGTATTCTGTGCTCAGCATCAACTGGTGTAAAGATGTGTTGTGTGAATTCTACTTCTGGTTCCCATGTGCACAGTCCCTCCTGATTCTATCCTGTAGGTATTGGTGAGAGCATGCACCTCGCAAGTGAGAGGACAAGGTTTGATAGACAGGCAGGATGAAACCTTAGGCACGTTTCCTTACTCCATATGCCTCTGTTTAACTAACAGTAAGTAGGAACCTGGTTGTGAGTCGATTGCCAATTGCTTTAATAATAAATAATAATAAACCTTGTATTTGATATTAATCTTGAAGATTATTAGCCAGGACACTGGGTCAATTCCCTTCTCTACTTGAATAATGTCATGGGATCGTTTACATCCACCTGAGGATATTACAAGTATTTCTGAAAAGAACAGTTTGTAGGCAACAGTGTGATTTAGGCATCACTTGTTACACAGGAATGAGTTAGGCAGTCTCATGTGGTGACACTTGCAATCGGGGAATAATAATAATTTAAAAAATGTTTTTGGTTACTCAATCCATGACTGTTTGTGGGACACTGCTGTGTGAAATTCGCTGACATGTTTTGCCTGCAAAATATACAGTTAATTCACTTCACAGTATATTCTGTGAAGTGCTTTGGGATGTCTCAACGATGTGATAGATTGCTATACCAAATGCAAAGATTACATTTAAATGTTTTCATCTGTTATCTTTAGAATCAAATCCTGCCACATCTGACACCTAGAACAAACGCAAGCTTTCACTCTGAAATGAAGAGAGATTGACAGTGCTCAACTCCATTTTGTTAAAGTAATTTGTGGACTCTGTGACATTGATGACCTTAATGGCTGCATTGAGTGCAACATTCATATAGAAAAATAGCATTTGCAATGGTTCAACATCCCAAAGCAACTTTCTCTCCATTTTCTTCCTACGCTATGATTTTGTCCTACACTAAGGTATGGTTCTGCACTAACAGTGGTCTTTCAATACTTTGCTCCCACAGTTATCCTTCAATTGTAGGATCCCAAAGAGTTGTTATCAGGCTATTTGACCAAAGGGGCCATTATAGCTGAGCCCGATCCTGCCTTCATCTGGCCCTCTTTCCATTGCGCCTAATAGCAAGGATCTGGATGATTTTTTGCAGCATAGAAACCAGGGACATTCAATACATTTAGCCTCCAGGCTACTAGCAGGTGAAGCACCTACATCCCAGTGTCATCTTCTCACCCTAGAATCAGATTAAACAAGCTGCAGAAATACACCTGGAAATTTGTTCAGTCAAAGATATTACAGGGGTTATAAACAGAACAGTTTGTAGGTAACAGTGTGGTTTAAGCGTCACTCATGAGATTAATTATGACTTGTAACTCAAGCATTATTTAGCCAGTCTCATGTTGTGACCCGATCAAGCTACTGCCTGTCACAGGTTCTCTATCCAAATATCCTGCATGAGATCTGAGGGCAATGGACAACAACAAGATTACATTTGTAGAGTGCATTTCATATCTGGAGGATGTCACATGGTGCTGGACAGACGGTATTTTGGACCCATGCTGGGGGTCGGGATTGGAAAGGATGGAGAACAGAGGGGAAAGAAGTTGATCGAAAGTACAGTCAAAGAGGAGGACCTTGATGTGGATCTTGAAGGAGGCAAGTGATTGGGTGAGGTGGAGGGAATGCGGGATGGAGTTCCACAGAGTGGGGACAGAGTCACTGAGGTCCCACCCGCCAATGGTGGTGGGCGGGGGAGGGTGGGCAAGGTATGGGATGTGAAGCAGGTCAGAGCCCGCTGAGCAAAGTGTCGAAGTGAGGTTTGAACCTCTGACAGTAACAAAATGCCATTGACCACGCTAGTTATTGTAGAATGAATCTGCATTTGCTTTACAAATAATAACAATAATAATTATTGCATTTGATATAGCGCTTTTCACGTCTTGTGGACATCTCACAGAGCTTCATAGAGCTGTAAAGTGAATTGACTGTACATTTGTGGGCAAAATGCAGCAGCCAATTACGCACAGCAGTATCCCGCAAACAGTTGTGGATTGAAATTACCAATTGATTTTTTTTTCTTGAAGGATTATTACCAGGCTTGTGGAGTAAGGAAACTTGCCCAAGGTTTCGCCTTGCCTGGAACTGAACACAGCAATTGAACAATTGAAGAAATGCAACAACAACAATTTGCATTTATATAGCTCCCTTCATGCAGGGTAGTGTCCCAGAGCATTGAACTTTATAGACTACAGTTCAGGCATATTTTAAATGTTATTTTATAATAATAAATTATTGCTACTATCATTGCTCAGTAAAAGTCGCTCAGGGTAATGAGGATTGAAATGTAATTTAACTAAATGAATGTGATTTGCTGATGCCACTGACAGCTTTGAAAGCTATTTGTATTCAATTTATTAAAAGTTATTACAAGCAACAACAAAATGCCTTTGATATGGGAATTTCTACTGTATTGATATTCATTCTGTTTTGACTATCTCTGCTGATGGGTCAGAGGAATCAATCAAGGGAACATGTTAATTGAACAGAAAGCAATAAGTGCTGGCATTGCACAACATGTATATCGCCATCCACAAGAGGAAAACAGCTGAATGTTTAGAGTGTGATCCTTCATCAGAACAGCTCCTGCTCTGTGGTAAGCAGAGGAAGGAATGATGGACCTAAATTCAGCTGTGAATATTAAACACCATAAAACAAAAGCTTAGTTTAGCTGTCAAAATAAAAGGCAGCAATTTGTGCAGTTAAGGTAGATTTTTGCTTAATTATTTTCGTTCATCAATCCCCCCTGCTCTCCTAAAGGCACTGACTCATTCTGTGACACAGTTACCATGTGTGTGTTTTAAAATGGGTCAAGTGACCGTTCTTTGTGTGTGAGTCTGGACAGTGAGTGTCAGTGGGTTATTTTGTTCAACTGTGGGAAACAGCATAGTCCAGCCTGACTGCATTCACAAAATGTATATCACACACACACACACACACACGCGCTTACTTTCCAGCCAAGATCTTCGGTTAGCAACCAGGAGTAGGAGCGGGAAGCTGCCTGATTTTCCCTTCCCTGAATCCTCCTGCTGTAATGACTGAGATCAGTCCAATTGAGCACTGACTCGGGAATGTATGAGTCTGTTCAGATTCGACACACACACTATTCTACTTGAATGCTCGGGAAGCTGAAAATTCACTTTAATCCAAATGTGGGGCAGCATGTGACGGGTTTTGAAAGTGCTCCAAACGGTTCCAAGGACTGCTTAGCTAAAATGGGATTGGAAAGATCTGGCATGACATAATAAGGCTTGATGGACTAATGGTGTACTCCTGTTCCTCCCCCCACCCCCACCACCCCCCCCACCAAAAAAAAAGACATCAAGGGGAATATTACAAATAGTTACTGTTATAAAATTTGGAATACGACTGAAATGAATGGGTTAGCATAAGTGTGATTGCCAAGAAGACAACACTCTCACGGTTAAAACATATTGTAAAAGGGCTCCAGAAAAATTACCCGTTAACTCCAATATGGCCTCTCACTGCAGGATGGAGCTGGAGGCCATTCAGCTGGAAAGAGCACATGTCCATAATGTGTACAAGCAAACAGCACCGTACTTCATGGAGCTGCAGAGCAAAGCTTGGCCGCGTGTCCGGCAGTTTCTACTGGATCAAAGACCAGGCAGTCTCATTGCTGACATCGGTAAGGGACTGTAACCCTCTTTCTCCTTCTCTGCCCGATATATTCCTCCTGTTGTTAAGAACAGTGACTTTGATGAAACATGCCTGTAATGAGAACATCGCATTTATAATCGCACATCAAAGTCACTGCACTGAATAGCAAAAGGAATTTCATCCCCTTAATGTCCATTGTTGAACTGTTTAATGGTGATTTTGCTAAATGCTGTATCTTGCTTTTACAATATGTTTGTCATTATTTTATTTGTGTTCCAAATCAGCCTGTTGAAAACATATTTAATTCCACCGGTTACTTGTTAGGAGGCTGAAAATTGCTATCCCATGTGACTGAGGACATTCATTAACACACCACTGAATAAAATTACTGTGGTAATTGGTACACTGGGCTGACGAGCGGAGGAGTGCACTGAGGAAGGGTAGGGGCTCTGCCCCACACACTCATACACATCCTCTTCTATAATTGGCACTACAATTTATTGACTTATAACTAACTCAAAATTCTGCATTAAACCAATGTTGATCCTTGAGTCAGTTGTGCCATGGTTGGCTTATTTTCATCGCCACACCATTGATATAGGGGTGGGAATAGGATGGAAACAGGCAGGATTCCTGCTTCCGATGTCTATCTGGTAAACTTTACGGGAATGTGAGACTGTGTAAAGTTGTAACTGTAACAGCTTTAAATAGGATAGAAAATCCAGCATTTCCTTTGGTTGAATAATATCAGATATAGAACTGCCACCAAGTACAACTGTGGAAGCAGCAGAGTTAAAATGCTACATTTCATAACAGATTCAATGTGTCTTATCAAATCTGCTGTGAAACATTGAACTTTTTACTCCAACGATCTGGTATTAACTTGCACTGGTTTCCTACTGCAGGCTGTGGGACTGGGAAATATTTAACTGTGAACAGCCAAGCCTACACTCTGGGCAGTGATCACTGCAGCACCTTGTTAGAGATTGCTAAGAGACTCGGACATGAAGTCATGGTGTGTGACAACTTAAGGCTTCCCTTCAGGGATCAGTGTTTTAATGCTGTCGTCTCCATTGGAGGTAAGCGATCAAAGAAATGACCAAACATTGGCAGACAGGACCAAAAATTGAAAGAATTCTGTAGAGATTTGTTCCCTAGTGTTGAACGTCGGGTCCATCACAAAAGTGCAATGCATAAAGGGTTATTTTTGACTGTTTATATATAAATTCCCTACACATTCACAGTCACTCCACTTTACAGTAAATCATGTGAATTGCTTTGGGGTGTCCGCCCAATGTGAAAACAGTTATGAATAAATACTGTACTATACAAAGATTATTATATAACTGCTGAGACGCAATTGTATATTTCACCGTCTTCCATAGTGAGCAGATCATTCCAGTGAATTAACTCCACAGAAGCTCTGATAATCTCAGCAAACAGGATTCACAAGCCGACTAAGTGTATTGCCTTTTGCCAGCGATCAGTCGTGCTCCCAGGAAACTCTGTGAAAATCTTATGGAATCTCACCTCAGGCACTGACAGCATCAATCTGCCCGCTCGCTCACTCACTCACTTTACAGTATGAATCTCAGTGTTTCATTTGAACCCCAACTGTTGTTCAAACCCCACATCTCCACTCAGCTTTCCCTCACCTCTGTAACATCGCCTGACTCCACCACTATCTCTCTTTGTGGGCTGCTAATGCCCTCATTCACACGCCTTGCCCATGTCTATGATCTCCTCTAACCCTGCCGTCTCTGCCATTTCCTTCGCTGGCCATATATCCCCAGCTATATCTGCTCTACCGTCGGCAGGCAGGCTTTCAGTCATTCTACCCTTACTCTCTGGAACTTCATCCTTCTCATCATTTAAAGGCACATGTTAAAATGTATCTCTTTGACTGCAGTTTTGGTCATCTTTCTGTTCCCCTCCCTCCTCAGCTCTCAGTCTCATGCACATCGTGAAAGATGCAACATAAATATAAATTGTATTTTATTGTATGAAATCACCATATTGGAGCTCCTATGGCTTAGTGGAGACCAAGCTGGAGAGACCTGTGTTTGAATCCAGGCAGGTCAGGGCGAAACCTTGGGCACGTTTCCTTACTCCACACGCCTAATAATAATCCGTCAAAAAAAACCACAATAATAAAATTGGTCATTTCAATCCACAACTGTTTGTGAGACACTGCTGTGCGCAATTGACTGCTGCGATTCGCCTACAAATATACAATCAATTCACTTTACAGTATATTCTGTGAAGCGCTTTGGGACGTCGATAAGATGTGAAAAGCGCTATATCAAATGCAAGGATTATTATTATTACCTCAAAATCCTGTTAGATTCTAACAGATTTTAAAAGAATTGTGGAAAACTGGCTTCCCGATTAAGACAAAAAATTCCCCCCTCAACTTCTGCACAATGTCAAGTTCTAAGACGTTGTTCTGAAAGCTAAGGCCATGAGAAATGTCGGAATTCTGGTGCGAATTGTTCAATGCTGTTGTGCCGCACAATCCACTGGGTTATCAACAATTAACAATTCAACAATTGTTTACGAATGTCATATCCTAACAGAGCCAATGAACAGTACTATGAACAGTAGGCACACTGTATAAGCTCTTCTCCATCTTTAAATGCATGCGTTTGTGGATTGAAAGCCAGAAATTCCCAAGGGCAATAGGCTGTATCCTACTTAAGTATCTGTAAATCTTTTTTCTCTAAGTAGAGGCCGCAAGCAGCCCCTGTATTATTTTTGTTTTTATTGCAGTGATTCACCATTTCTCAACCAAAGAAAGACGTATTAGAGCAATAAGTGAAATGGCCAGAACACTGTGCCCTGGTGGACAAATTATGATTTATGTGTGGGCAATGGAACAAAAGCATCGGCGCTTTGAGAAGCAGGACATATTTGTGCCGTGGAATAAATCCTTGTGCTCTAGACCCCCGTCAGAATCTGGTCAAAGCAACAACAGCAGCAACAAAAGCGTCATCGGACAAGTCAAAGCACAAGAGCTGAAGAGAGCAGCTCAGAGTGGGAGCAGCGCTGTGTGGGCGATCAGTCGAGATGGCACATACACTACAGACAATCTCGACCCATTTGGGAGCTGCTGCCTGAAAATGTCCCACCAGCAGGAACATCGATTTTACAAACATCTGGGACGGTCACTCCGCTCCTGGTTCTTCTCCAAATCTCTGGATGAGGCTACGATGAAGACGCATATTGAGCAGCTCAAGCCGAGGAGGAACCTGCCAGATCCCATACACACGTGGACAACCCTCCCTGTGTCCATGCAGCCTCAGGGAAACTTGCAGATATCTTCCCTTCATTGCAGTCTGGAGACAGTCTGCCCCCAGCTGCTGAAGGGACACAGCTTTGAAGATGATGAAGCAGAGTGGCTGGAGCACAATGGACAGGGAGGTTACCGGGGTGGGAGCTACAAACACGGTGGGCTGGATGCTTCTCAGGGTCACTGTGTAGAAGACAGACAGATACCTCAGGAGAACAAGGAGACAGAGAGTACCTGGGGTGTTGAAGCTGGGCTTCTGAAAAGGACTTTGCCATCAGACTCAATGGCCAGTGGAATTGAGAACTGTGGAGCTGCGTCCTTGGAGGACAAGTCGGTAGAAAATGCAGACAACACAGACTTTATGAGATATTATCATGTATTCAGGGAAGGAGAGTTGTCTCAGCTAATTGAGGAGAATGTATCTGAACTTCACATTCTCAGCATCTGCTATGATCATGGCAATTGGTGTGTTATAGCTGAAAAAGGGTCAGAAAATATAGAGTTTATTAACTGAAGAGTGTGTCTCATATGGAAGTAATGGGAGCAGCGCTTCAAACTGTTACATTTTACCTGCACATTGAAACAAAACAATTTACAATTGCGATGGGTGTGCCAACATTAAGCACAATATTGAATGTTGTAGTGCTCAAATCTGTTTTATTTGGCAATGGTTAAGCAGAGGTTATGCAGATGAATACTTTGGAGACCATTGCAATGCATTTACATGAGAACGTAAGAAATGTTAGACGACAAAAAGACCAAGTTCCATCTAGTTCGCCTTCCAACTTCCTGACGGTCGCATGCACACATATCCCGAACTACGTACCTATCTACTATATCCCATAATGTTATTTCCTAAAGGAAAACTAGTGTGTATTTGAAGGAATCAACACTTCCCGCTTCAACCCGAGGGAGCCTGTTGCACAGGTTTACGATTCGCTCACTAAAATAGTGTTTCGTTGAGCGAATAGAATATCAAGGATGGTTTCGCTGAGGTGCTGCTGGAATTTCAGTAGCACCTAATAGAAAGTTAAAGAGTTAAAGAGAGTTAAAGTGCACAGGGAGTTAAAATGGCCATATCCTTCTGGTTGGAGGGTTATATTTAGGAGCGAAGCATCAAGAACATTGCCAGCTCTCCATCCCTCCACTCACCACTGTACCATTGAAGATGCTCCTGTAGATGAGTGAAGGAAACCAGACTAAGGAAGATTTCCTGAATGATTTTAAAAAAAATCTGGTCCACAACATGGACTTGTCCACCCTCCACTTGACATTTCTCAGCTCTATCAAGTTTCCTTACTCCACACGCCTGAAAATAATCCCCCAAAAAACCCAATAATAATTTGGTCACTCAAGCCATGGTTGTTTGAGGGACAGTGCCGTGCGCAATTGGCTGCCGCGTTTCGCACACAAATATACAGTCAATTCACTTTACAGTATATTCTGTGAAACGCTTTGAGACATCTAGAAGACGTGAAAAGCGCGGTATCAAATGCAAGGATTATTATCTCTCAATAGTACTTCAGCTGTTAAGAGTGGGATCAAAACTCCACACGCTGGTAATTTGAGGAATTGCACCTCAGTAATTGCTCCAGTATATGGTAATTTAGAGGGTTTTTTACTTCAAATAAATGGCAGGGCAGCACTGAAGTATTTTAGCATCCCAGTTATTATTATTGGCCATGTTCATTTTTTTCAATTACATTTTCTTTGCCAGTGGTTCTAGGGTCACAGGACCACATATTAATCGCTTATGCATTTTGTTTCTTCATGTTCTTAGTACATGTATTTCCTTTTACTTCAATATATATATTTTTAAAAAGTTGCTTGATGACATCAGCTCTATTTGAAAGAGCTTGGTCAGATTTGGTAAGTTTGATTAGTGACATTCAGTCATGTTGTTACAGTTCTGTGATATTTTGCGGCAGGCAGGAGTTAATTTTCCAGAAAAAGCTTTGCACTGGAGAGCAAACAATGGATTCTGCTTTGATTCATCTTATGCATTTCCCATTTGTCATTCTCCACGCGAAATTGTTAATGGTTTGGGAAATTACATTGCAGGTAGCATTTGGAGCCTTCAAAATGTCACAAGCATTTACCTCATGTTTCTCAACAAATTTTGTGGAGTCCGATAGCTCAAAAAACAATAATGAACTGGTCACTTCAAACAACAACTGTTTGGGGGACACTGCTGTGTGCTATTGGCTGCTGCGTTGCGCCCTCGCCCCAAAATATACAGTCAATTCACTTGATAGTATAATTTTGTGAAGCACTTTGAGATGTCTTGAAGACGAGAAAATTGCTATACCAAATGCAAGGATTGTTATTATCTTATGTAGATTTAGCAACACATTCGATAACACATCTAAAATCTGTTGAGAAACATTGCGTTTTCACCTCAAATGTTTCAAGCTGTGATTTATAATGGAACTTTTTTATGTTGATAGAAAGTTTTATATATTATATATATATATATAATTTTAATGTACATTTTGCACATGCTTTTAATTTAAACCCATATTTGGACACTACATTTGTGAAACATACGGGTTCCATATATAGCAGAAGACAAATGGCAAACTGTTTATATTCAGGCATTCGTCCCATGGGTTTTAACAAATCTATGAGATGCCAACAGGTTCAATCAAGCACAGTGGGAAAGATACTCTTTATGTAACAAAAATAGTAGGTTATATAAGCTATGTCCTGAACTCTTTTCTCATTTTGCTTTCATTGCATAACTATTTTTAGGGTGTTGTGATGAAATGTTCTATGCTCTTGTTTTTTTCTCTTCAATATGGCGTGCAATATACAGTCAATGCGGTAAAATTCACAGCTGAATAATGGTGAATATCAATTGTATTTAATGCTTAAAAAATGCCAAATCGTACTTTGAAGAAGTGCTACTTGCTCCTTTTAAGTGTTGAAACTTGAATTGCTTCAATATTTACCATAAAAGCACAAGAGAAATAACCTGATTCTTTTGAGGTCTGTACCTGGCACAGGTGAATTTAAAACAAATGCAATAAAATGTATTAACATCCTATCATTTCTCAGGACCCATTGTCTGCAGCAATCTTTATTTTAACCTCCTGCCTCGACTCCTCAAATGTCCCTCTCACTGATCTCCTCAGCTCCGCTATCCACAAAATCCAGTTAATCCCAAACTTCACCATCCACATAGTCACCCCTACTAAACTCTATACCCCCATCAGACCAGTTCTAGCCAGGCTCCATTGTATCCCTATCACTAAAAGGATCGATTTCTAGATTGTCACATTAGTCTTCAAAAACCTTCATACCCTGGCACCAGACTACCTCTCCAACCTGCTTACTCCCCAACCCACAACACGTTGCTTCCGCTCGACTGGCTCTGGCCTTCTGCATATCCCTCGTGCCTTACGTTCTACCATCGGTGGCTGCACATTCAGGCGCTACACCTTCTGGTACATACACCCTCAATCCCTTCACCTTACCCCACTTTTTCCCCATCTTCAGGTCGTATTTGACCTTCCTCTTCGACCATGCTTTATAGTTACCTCCTCTCTCAGATTCACTGCCATTATTTGGGCTACTTTGAACCTTTGTTGTTTTATGATATATACAACAGCCTTTGGACGAGATGTTAAACCAAGGCCCCATCTGCCTGTTCAGGTGGGGGCTATTGGAAAACAGAAGGGAGTTTCTCCCATGGTTCTGGCCAAGATTCCCCCAAATAA
Source organism: Hydrolagus colliei (assembly GCA_035084275.1). Lineage (NCBI taxonomy): Eukaryota > Metazoa > Chordata > Chondrichthyes > Chimaeriformes > Chimaeridae > Hydrolagus > Hydrolagus colliei. The sequence continues at coordinate 16,851,318 of CM068742.1, read as the reverse complement.
AATTGGTCACTCACTTTATAGTGTTTATGGGATATTACTTGGGCACAAAATTGTCTGCTGTGCTTGCCTGCAAAACAGTCACTCTACTTTACAATACATGCTATGAAGCGCTTTGGGACGTCCTCATGATGGGAAAGATGCTGTAGCAAACATATAGGTTATTATTATTAATAAATACTCAAACACAGCTATCCTTAGCAAATTATGCTGAATTATGGGTGCTGCATTTTGAGGGTAGATGTTAAAACAAGTCCTGTTCTCCTGTTCAAGGGAACTTGGAAAGATCCCAATCCAAAAGAGAATGGAGTTTAATACCGTTGTCCTGGCTAACAATTCCTCAGAAAAAAAATATTTTCAAGGCTGTTTGAGAGATATTGCTGTGTGAAAATTAGCTTTAGTTTGTTCCCTGCAAAATACAGTCACTACACATTACAACAATACCTGTTGAAGTGCTTTGAGACATCTCCATGATGTGATAAGGAACAATATTAATCGCAAGGATTATCATAAATTATCCACTTTGGGGATTAACACCAAATAATGAAATATAATTTGGCATTTGAGTTGCCTACAAAATGCACAGTTTGATGAACACATTACATTAAATCGTGTGTTAAAGCGCTTTGAAAGGTGCTCCCTTGCGAATGGCTTCTCTAGTGCAAGTGCAAGTATTATCAGTTATGAGTCTTTCAGGGATGGAAGACTGAAGTGATCAAATGAAAGTAACAAAATATCTATTAGAGCAATGACCCACCTGTGCTGCAAGTGCCTGTGCTAACAGGTGAGGACATGACTGAGCAAAGTTCTGCGGCCAAATAACTCAACACTCTCTGTACGGGTCGACACATGAAGAAAGGCCATCTGGATGAGATATTGGAGGGCAGACACTGTTCATAGCAAACTGCCTGAGATCACATATCACTGTCTCAGATAATGGTTAACTCTGTATCTGAACTTTTGACCAACACAACAACAACAACAAAATTACATTTATAGAGTGCCTTTCACATTGGGAGGACGTCCCAAGGCGCTGAACAGTGAGGGGTCAGGATCTAAGCATGGGGAGGGACAGGGTAGGGGGGAGAGGAGGGGGGAGAGAGAGAGAGAGAGGTGAGAGGGTAGCTAAAGGCACAATCGAAAAGGAGGGTTTTAAGAACGGCCTTGAAGGGAGCAAGGGAGGAAGTGTGGCAAAGGGACTGTGTGATGGAGTTCTAGTGTGTGGGGGCAGAGAGGCTGAAAGCCGGCCGCCAAGGGTAGGGCGGGTCGGGCGGGAGACATGGAACAGACCGGAACCTGCTGAACGGAGGGACTGAGCAGGTTGGTAGGGAGTCAGCAGGTCGGAGAGATAGGAAGGGGCAAGACCATGAATGGCCCTGAAAGTGAGGTTGAGGATCTTGAATTCGACCCTCTGGGGGATGGAGAGCCAATGGAGCCAAGTAATCATTGGTGTGATGGGGTAGCGGAGAGAACACGAGTTGCAGAGTTTTGGATGATCTGCAACTTGTGAAGAGAAGAGTTGGGAAGGCCGACAAGATGGGAGTTTCCATAGTCGAGCCTTGATGTGATGAATGTATAGGTGAGGGGTGAGGCAATGGCGGAGTCTGGCAATGTTATAGAGGTGGTGGAAGGCAGTGCTGGTCATGGAGTGGATATGGGGAGGAAAGGACAGCTCAGGAAATGGAGTGTGCAGCCGTGGATGCTGATGCTGCCAGCGCCCAATAGAGCAGATTAAAGAGAATGATACATTTCCAAGACAAGCTATTAGAGGCAGGGAAGACTTATCTTCATGCTAGTCACCAAAACTAGTGACCTGTTGCTATGTCCTGATAATAAATTTTCTTGGGTACAGAGCTTTTTTGACAATCAACACAAGATGGTTTTCCATGTGCGATGCTTCATTGCTGGCAATCTATGTTGATACTTGGATTTGAAGTGCCAAATGTATAATGCAGTTTTTGGGTGAAAGGTTCCTCGTATTCCAAAGTGTAACCACATGAATAACAACAACAACAAAATTACGTATACAGATCGCCTTTCACGTTAGGAGGACATCCCAAGGCTCTGAACAGTCAGGGGTTGGCACCTGAGCATGGGGGAGGAGCAGGGTTTGGGGTGGGTGGGGTGGGGGAAGAGAGGTGGGAGAGCGGCAGAAGGCACAATCGAAAAGGAGGGTCTTGAGACCGGCCTTGAAGGAGGCAAGGGAGCAAGCGAGGTGAAGGGACTGTGGAATGGAGTTCCAGAGCGTGGGGGAGAGAGACTGAAAGCCCAGCCACCGATGGGAGGGCAGGTCGGGCAGGAGAAGTGGACAATATACACACAACCCAATCAGGTGACTTGCCATGTACAGTGATTTTTGTGGTGCTGCCCCTGGTATTCCTCCACCAACACAATTACTCAAACATAATGAAATGTTTAGTCGAATGATTTCCCCCAAAGGTTTGTGAGGTAAAGACCCTGTCTGGTTTTACATACTGACCAACAGAAGGTTACAGGTTCCATTCCCAGTCAATTTGGAATTAGCCAGGACAACATATGGCGTTGTTATTATTGTACCCTAAAAATAACAATAATACTAATTAATAATCCTTGCATTTGATATAGCGCTGTATCATGTCATTGAGACATCTTCACAGAATATATTTTAAAGTGGATTAACAAAAATACTTTGATGGTGAAACACAGCAATCAATTGTACGTAGGGGTGTCCCACAGATAGTCGTGGAGTCAATGATCAATGTTTTTTGAGAGATTGTTAGCCCTCAAAAAATTAATTTGCTAATTGACTAACAAATGTGTTCCCACTTATTGCTGGGCAAACAGAGGAAACTTGCCTTACACCAAGGAATCGAACTCGAGCCCCGCCAAGGAATCAAACTCGGGGTCTCTCACTTGAGACCTGAACACGCTAACCACTATACTATGAGACTTGATTAGATAATAGAGTTATAGAAAGTTTTCAGTATAGGAAGCCTTTAAATCAATCAATCAATCAATCAAAACGTACGCCTTTCACATTGAGAGGATGTCTCAAGGTGCTGTACAGTTAGGTATTCTATCATGTCTCCCTGTGTGTCTCAAAGTGCTTCAGAGAATATTGGCCTAATGTAAAGTGAATTGACTATATTTGTGGGTGAAATGCAGCAGCCAGTGGAGCACAGCGGTGTCCCACAAACAGTCGTGGATTGAAATGACCAATTTATTACTGGTTTTTTTGAGGGTCGCAGACCAATTTTAGGGTGGATATCACAAAAGTATTTCTTTACCCAGAGGACCATTGAGAATTGAAATGGGGTACTAGGAAATGGGGTACCAGGATTCTGGATTCATTTAAAATGGGACAATGCCCCCCCTTTTGTTTCACAACATTAAAACCTCTTTAACCCATTATCTCCTGTCCACTACCTCCATTTTCTCCATTGTCTTGCCCTGCCTCTCTGTTAGTCCTCAAAGCCTCTCCCTCCCAACATGCCCCAGTTCTGACGAAGGGTCATGAACTTTCTCCATAGATGCTGCCTGACCTGCTGAGTGTTCCCAGCGATTTCTGTTTTTGTTTCTGGGCTTAGCTGTGAAGTTACCCACGGCTGAGTAACTGGCCAACGCTCTCCATGTTGGCTCTTGCATGAAGAATAACCATTTTGACAAGTTACTGGGAGTTTTTTTTTCCCGATGGGAGTCTATTCTTTCAGTAAAAGCAGGAGGGGTGAAAATTGGAAAAAAAAAATCATAATCCTCTTTGACCACAAGGTGGCAGCTCATCTCTGCCAACTCAGCCTTACAAGGTCAGGAGGTTCGCCAATGAACAGTTTACCATTGATAGGGAAAAACTCAAAAGAACATAGATTTTATTAACAGAAACGTCTCAAACTGCTTCACAGACAATTGCTGCCAAGAGTAGTGATTCTTTTGCAGGGGAATTGCAGCCATTTGCACAGCAAGGTCCCCCAAACAGCTGTGAAGTTGTTGCCTTTTCCCACAAAATGCACACTTTACAAAATATACCGTGAAGCACTTTGAGACATCTCAATGATGTGATAAAGTGCTATATCAAATGTAAGGATTATTATTCTTATTATTTTCATTATTGGGACACCGGGAAACACTGCCTAATCTTTTCAAATCGGGTCATAGCATCTTTAATGTCTACCGAGAGGAACTCAGCTTATCATCACATTACAAGTTTGACACTTCGGGTAACGTTAATATATTGACTGTAAACATTAAATTACTTTTTTGTATCCAATGTTTTGTCTCTGAGCTTGAGTGATATTAAACATGCTGTATTCATTCATATTTAAACATTAACAATTTCCTACTAAATGCAGTCACTACACCTAACAGTGAATTATTTAAGACAACTTTCGAAAGGCACCTTAACAAAGTAAGGATTAATATTGTTACTACCTGTATTTGGCTTTGATTATCTTTGCAATGCAGTCCTCCGGTGGTCACTCTGGGACATGCAGACCAGTGAAAAACTACCATACTGTAAATACATAACCCTGATTTTTGAAGCAAATAACACGGTTAAGCACTGAATGCAAAATCCTAACTCAAACGTGCCAAAATGATGTTCAGAGGTAGAATTCCTGGCCTATTCCAAGTCAATGCTGTGGACGCTGTGAGGATGGACACTTCAAAGGAGCCTGGTGATCACACTGGTGCCTTCAGTTGTGATTTTGTCCTGCCCCGACCTCCGGCTTTGCCCTTCCCAACTGTAAAAAAAAAATCTTCTGCCACTATCGTTCTCTACCCGTTGTTAATGCTCCTTATATGTAGAAACAACTGACATCCCCTTGACCCAGATCAGAAAGCTGACTCTGGTTGATTTCCTGTTGTTTTCCATCAGGTTGTCAGCAGCTGATCTGTTGGACCAGTTGAATGTAAAGAGTATTTGTTGTTGAGGTAAGTGAGGGAGGCTGTTATAGAGTGAAGCTACTTCATTAAGGAACACATTTGCCATGATTCTTACTTAGTGTGTTACTTGTTAACACATTGGCTCCCCTTCCCCCAGAGGATCGAATTCAAGATCCTCGTCCTCACCCTCAAGGCCACTCACCGCCTTGCCCCCTCCACCTCTCCGAACTGCTGTTCCCCTATGAACCTCCCCACCCCCTCCATTCAGTCTGCTCCATGTTCCTTGTCCGAACCGCCCTACAATTGGCAGACAGGCTTTCTGCTCCCACACTCTGGAACTCCATCCCACAGTCCCTTTGCCTCACTCCCTCCCTTTCCTCCTTCAAGGCCGGCCTCAAGACCCTCCTCTTCGATCGTGCCTTCTGCTGCCCTCCTAAGTCTCCCGACTCTCCCCCCTGCCCCGACCCTCTCCCTTGCTCGGGTCCCGTCCTGACTGTTCAACGCCTTGGGACGTCCTTCCGATGTGAAAGGCGCTCTATAAGTATAATTTTGTTGTTGTTAAAATAAGGACACTGCAAATGTTATCGCCCTTCTCTATGGGTGTCAGCCTGGCTCAGGTGGTACTTCAACATTATGAGGGCTGAGACTCTTAATATAGTCTAGTGGGTGCTAAACATTACTGAAGTGCTGTCTTTTTAGATGAAACACTAAACCGGGTTCCACTCTGTGCCTGTTCAGTGTACATTAAAGATCCTGTATACTATTTGAATCATTTTTTCCAATCCCCTCAAATAAAATTGATCCTTCGTTTCATTGTGGCCGGTCAGTCACAGGCGTGCGCCTGTGCCCCGACCCCCCGTGGGGTGTGGTCGGTCAGTCACTCACAGGCGCGCGCCTGTGCCCCGACCCCCCGTGGGGTGTGGTCCGTCAGTCACAGTGGGTTGCTGGTATACGCAAATTGGCTGACGCACTAACCTACAAAATGCACTGTCATTACACTTTACAGTAAATATTATGAAATGCTTTGCAAAATCCACCCACCATTAAAAGCACTATATTAAATGCAATGATTATTTTTATTATCTCCTGACTATGGCGGATTATAAAGTAACAACATCAGGATGTTTATCCAACGTCATATCTTCTGTAAATGGTGGTCTTGAGTCTGCTGTAAACATTTAAAGTCTGGTTTTATGCAGTTTGAGTGAAACAAATCACACAGCAGCAAGTTCAATCTGTGCTCCAAATATTTCACCTAACTTTTCAATGCTGTTCGGCGTTAGGATGGCCAACACTCAGTCAAGTGAACTAACAACAGGATCTGAGTGGACAGATTCCGTACCCCGAGTGACTGGTCTTCCCTTCCAAGTCTTGATGATGAGCAGGGCCAATAGAAAATTACAGAAATATTTGCCAGAAATTGTGGACAATTCGACAATTCTTTGGAAAATTGCAGTTGATTGGTGTTATTGAGGTAGATTTTACTGCCAACCACTTATTGAATTTATTGACCAAACGCAAACATGGAGAAATAACACGTATTAGATTGTTGCGGCAATGGGAGTGTGGGGTGGGTGTGTGTGTGTGTGTGGTGGTGCGGTATGTGGACGGTGGGTGGGTGGGTGGGAAGTGGGTGAATTACTCCTGACTGTGGGATCCAGAAGGTTACTACTTCCTGACTCTTGGAGACAGACAGAGAGAGAGAGAGAGGCACATACATACTCACAAGAGAGAAACACATAGATGCTCAAGGACACAGACACTCACAGACAGCACAACCCCAAGGTACTGATAAAAATGAACAATTAGGACTATATCTTCCAATCATTTCCTTTGATGTCTTCTTTTGAGCCATGCAGAACCACAATTCTGCATTTGGGGAAATCTACCATAATATTCATCACGTGATTGATAGTCATCGTATAATAATAATAATGCTTGCATGTGATATAGTGGCTTATCATGTCTTCTGGACTTCTCAAACGCTTTATAGTATAGTGTAAATTGAATTGACTGGATATTGTGTAGGCTAATCGCAGTAGCCAATTGAGCTACAGTCAGTGTCCGACAAAGTCATACATTGAGTGACCAAATTATTATTATTTTATAAAAAAAAGGATTGTTAGCCATGGAAAAGCAAGTTACCTATTGACTTAACAATCAACAATGGACAGCCAGATAAAATCCAAGATCTAGACCATGTATAAGTATTCCCATGGCTTCCAGTTTCATCACAAGGGTTTCACGAGGCATGAGGTCGAACATTTGCAGAATTTGATGAACGCAAAATAGTGGGTTTCCCCTTAGCCTTATGACATTCTGCAATCTCATACAAAGCCACAACCACACATTCCTCATAAGAACAGAAGGCAGCCTGTTCCTGCCTGATCAAATCACAAGTCTCTAATACTTGTGATGGGTATGCAGTAGGGTCCGTCGATATGGAAATTTTTTGATTTAGATATATCGATGGGTTCATATCGAGATATACCGAAATATCGATATTTCCGGGTTTTTCATACTGCGCATGCGCGCGGCGCGCATTCGGGGTGCGCGCGCATTCGGGGCCTATCTCCTCAGGAGGTAAGTATCTTTCTCTCTCTGTGTCTCTCACTCTCTCCATCTCTGTGTTTTTCTGTCTGTGTCTCTGTGTCTCTCTCACATCCCCCCCATCTCTATCTATCTGTATATTATCACATCCACCCCGTCTCTCTCCCCTCCCCCCTTCGTCTCTCTCCCACCCACCCCCAGCCGTCTCTCTCTCCCTCCCCCCACCCCCAGCGGTCTCTCTCTCCTCCCCCCACCCATCTCTCTCTCCCTCCCACCCGTGTCTCTTCCCCCCACCCCGTCTCTCTCCCCCAACAACCCCCCAGCGTCTCTCTGTCCCTCCCCTCCCCCCGCCATCCCTCTCCCTCCGACCCCCCCAGCCGTCTCTTTCCCTCTCCCCACCCCCAGCCGTCTCTCTCCCCCCCACCCCCCCCAGCTGTCTCTCTCCCCCCCCCACCCATCTCTCTCCCCCCCCCCAGCCGTCTCTCTCCCCCTCACCCCCCCCAAGCCTTCTCTCTTCCCCTCAGCACCCCCCAGATTTCTCTACCCCCCCCACCACCCCTTGCATACCTGTATATTGTATTCGAGGACTATGAATACAATATGGCGGATCTGCACCTCGGTCTGTGCATTGTGTATAGAGATGAGCATTCTGGGTCTTGTAGTTCAGTGTGCGCGCATTCCGATGTCTCGATATATCGATATTTTTAAATGCCTATATCGGCGTATCGATATGAAAATTATATCGGGTTTTAGCGATGTATCGATATATCGCCGGACCCTAGTATGCAGTGATTTCCCGAATCACCACTTGCAAAGAGCCACTAATATCAGTGGTTCTGTGGTTCTCAGTCTAGGATCATTGGAAGCCCATTCAGGAGGGGGAGAGAAAGGGAAGCAAGTTGACAAACAAAAGCGACAACTATTTCAAGAAAAATTCCTAAGCATGAAATTATTTTCATTAACACATTTAATAGTGCACTTGATGGTTATAACTGTACAGACATACAAAGATATAAACACTTTCTTGGTTCTTTATACCTTAGCTTTTCGAGTAAAGTATTTACAATTAAAAAGAAAAACTTGGAAGTACAAAAAAGTATATTTGAGGTATAAATACATGAATATTTAAATAATTAATAATGACATGCGTTATCCCTATTTGGCAGTATGCAGCTAGACATGTAGACACTATTACACTACAATGGTATATATAGCAATGTCAAATTGAATATATACCAATGAAATTGTAGCAAATACACACACGCAGAAAGATAAGCTTACGTCTTAAAACTGGAGGGACAACGCTGATAATTATTATAAAATTGTTCTCATTGCCAAAAAAGATCACTAAAAAGCTCTTTACATAATACTGATAATGGTACATATTAAAAAAAATTAGATAAATCCTTCTTTTAATTCTTGCTCATTAATGACTCCAGTACCCACACATTAATAGGATTTCTGAACACCCAGTGACAGTAATTTACTATATCCCATTGAAAGCCTCAAACAAACACCAACAATACAACGAAAATCCATACAAGAGACCACCTTAAAGAGAAGACTAATTTGGCAGCTAGATTCCCATGATTGTTAACTAATCTCATGATTGTCAAATTTGGGGGGGGAATTAAACTAAAAGGTAATCTTTTAATCTGTCAAAAGTATTCAACTGATAGGCTGTGCACATGTGAATGTGCCCGTGTGTGTGTGAGGGGTGGGTGGGGGGTGGAGAGGGGTGTGTTCTCTAACAAGCAGTTACACATATTAATAGATAGCAATGTGTAGAAGATAATTTGATGGAATTTAGGTTATGCAACATGAGTATTTAAGACTGGACTGCTTTAAGTATGCAATACTAGAGTGATATAACTCTCCCCTCATTTGTTATTACCAAACCTAGCTTTGCAGGTGAACAAGTCAGATGTCACTGTTACCAATCACAATGAAATGACAAAATGCAAGATACATGCCACATTCACAAAAATATACCATCTATATATATATATATATATCTATATATATCTATACATCTATATCCATCCTTACATTCGCACTGGTAAAAATAGAAAATAATACACGGGTTCTAACTTTCAGTTTACCCTGCATCAACAGAAGCAGTTTTTTCTTAGCAAAATACAGATTTATTAGGATGTGAATACTGCAGTTCTGCACTGGAGAAGGGTACAGAGTACGCAAGGGTACAGAAGGGTACAGAGTAAGCAAATGGCAGCTTCTGACTAACCAAGGAAAATATGCGAGTACACCTCATGTCAGTAAAGAACTGACCTCAGCACAACACTGCAAATAGAATTCAGCAAAAAATTGTACAATAGCCTTCCTAAAATTGTTAAAATTCTTCGATAACATACAGCTGTTCCTGCTCCGTCTCAGCAATGATCTTCAATACTGATTCCAAGTGCAACTTTACTCTATCCTGACTTTAAATCCGTCAGTAACATGGGGCTGCAGGTTGACTGGGCAGGTCTTTCATGAACTGGGGAATTGGTTTCCCCCAGATTAGGTGGGGAGGGTTACACCGCAAGTTATTAATTAGACGAGAAATGTTATGGATAGCGTCATCAAAGAAACCTCCTCTACAGAACTTTTGCTTTGGAATGAAGTGTGTGTGCACCAGTGTACTGGTGAGGTTAGAGGCTCGCTGCTCAGTCACATTTTACTATAAAGCCCTTTAGTCTCCACACTGCATTACATCCCAAACGTAACAAAGTGTAAAGTTCAGAAGCAACAATATTAATAATACAAAATCCTTGTATGAGATAAAGCGCCTTATTACATTATGGAGACGTTTGAAAGCGCTTCACATAAGTTTATTGTGAAATGTAGTGACTGTATTTGTAGGTGAACGTGGCAGCCAATTTGCACACAGCAATGTTCTACAAACAGCCATGAAGTGAATGACCTATTTTATTTGGGGGCTTGTAGGCGGATTATTGATGAATGGGTAGTCTATTGTACATGATAGGACTGACCTTGACTTAACTCTTGACTTTGGATACAACAAGATACAACAAGCGCTCTGAGACGCCGTCCGGCGTGGAGGGCTCTATATAAATCGAAGTTGTTGTTGTTATCAGGCAGAAACAATGACTGATGAATGGAATAATACCCACCCCTCCCCGGTGATCCTGCAATATCTTTTAACTCGTAAGAGATGGGACATCAAAAAAGTAACACCGAAGCTACTTTCTCCATATTCCTAACAACGGAAAATGAACTGTATTTGGGTAGGCAAGTTACTCCTTGTGATAACATCCGACCTTACCTGCTAAAATAACATTTCCAGACTATTGATAGATGAATAAAATAAAATAAGTAGGCCCCTAAAGTGGTCTCAGTTATCGTTCACTTAAGTATTAAAGGTTTCCCTCTACTAGACTTTCACTAATCCATCGACATCACTTTAAGACAGCCAAGCCAGAGCCTTCAGAGCAAGCAGTGTACCAGACACCATCCTTCCCCCAATCTCTCCCACCTTGGCTCCTCACAAAACCATTCGTTCATACACACATTTTTCCCCCAGAAGCACCAATAGGTGCCAAGCCAATGACTGAACCAGGCAAAGCACACGGCAAAACAGCAAAGACACTCAACTCTGTGAAACCTAGTGACGGTTCATACAATAACAACAACAACAAAATGACACTTATATAGCGCCTTGCACATCAGGAAGACGTCCCAAGGCGCTGAGATAAAGAAGTATAGAATTAGCAAATCACTTGGACCAAAGCAGTTCCCGACAGGGCAATGATTTACATACACAAGACACATAGAATGTTTACTGCTTCATAGAAGCAATTGTAGTCCCTTAACGAGCACGTGCAATCCATCTTTGCACTTTTCTTTTTTCAAAAAAAAAGACCATTAGTCCCAAGCAAGTATTCCAGTAAAGGGCTATACAACAGCCTTTGTGTATGAATTAAGCAGCTTTTTAAAAACATATATTGCCACAGACATAATTAAATGTTCATCTAAAAATAAAATAATTCTTTCAAGGTTTGACAGAGTAGGTCTTCCACTTTGACCTCGCAGTGGAGATGTCCCTGACAAATATGTCCGGCTGGTCTTTGAAACTTGATGCTTCAGGATTGATGATGCAATGGCTCCTTTTGGAGCTCCCTCTTCTAATTCTTGTTTTCAATTCTGTCGGGGCCGGGAATATTTATAGAGTCTCGTATCCGGACGACTTCCGATGCGCACAAGTGTCCAAAAGCTTTGTTGTACCATTCTGGCATCCGTCCTCTGAGAGAAGTGAAGGAAAATGTGTGTTGATATGTGCCGATCAACATAGAAACACTGCAGGCACAGAGGTCCCTTAATAAGTAGTCCTAGCACTGGTGATCTTATAGATCCTCTATTGTTCTTCCATTGAAACCACAATGCTCTGGCATACTAGACAAACATAGAGTAATATGGCATAATAATCAGTCTATGTATCGCTCTTGTAGTCTAATGTTCTCAGGTCTACTTCTCAACCTCTTACCCTCTTGCTCTATGCTATGCTATGGGGCTGCTACAAAACCTATAATCCCACAGTAATAGACAGGAGATAAAGAGTTGCTGAAAGCTTGAAGACATCAGCTTCTCTTATTTTTGTTTGAAAGACAAACTACAGAAAGAAAAACAGACAGCTGTAATAAAAAATATTTACTATAGAGAGAAAAAACACAGATAGCAAAAGAATGTAATGGGATTTTCTGTTAGTTCTGTTGAAACAAGAGTCCCACAGACCAGAATGGTTTGGGTTCACTTCCTAGGCTATGCTGAGTGGGGTAATAAACCCCATTGAAGATGGTCCACAACTGTGGTCCATTAACTTTGGGCTCTGCTCACACAATAAAGGGCAGCAAACATCAAAAAGTGCTGGGAGAATTACCCTCCTGAAACTTTCTCGAAGCCTGAAATTTCACCCAATCTCAGCCATGAAATCAGTTTGCGTTAACATTTAAGATTGAGTGAAAATTCACACATTGAAGGCTAAATTCAATCTCAATTTGGAATCCCGTTCATTTTAAGAACTGTGGAAAACTGGCTTCACAATCCAGTTTGGGTGTGTGAGCTTTCCACTGTGCTGCAGTGTTTCACCCACAAAATATGCAGTTGGTTCACTTTATAGTCGATCATGTTAAGCGTCTCGAAGACATGATAAGGCACTATATCAAATGCAAGGATTATTATTATTAAGTTAACAACTTAACTTATTAAGTTAAGTTGTTAAGATAAAATGTTTTTAACTAGGCTAAGACTGGGAGGAACTTGGGAGTCTCTGCTGTGCATGGGCTACGAAGGAAGCTAGCAAACGCTTACCTTGTGTCTATCCTGCACAAGTATGTGAGTTTGGACTTTCCTGACCCGCAGGCTTCGATTAGATATCGAGAGGTGAGAGCATTGGCTCGGACACTTCCAACCACCGGCGTCCCATTGTGCTCCACCGACTTTGTCACCAGCGCACAGCTCCCCTTAAGCAGGTTCGTCCTCCAAGCCCTGATTGGGAAACACAGTGTTATAGGGACTGATAGCCCTCGGTAGAAACATAAGAAACTTTCTGCACAGAAGGGGGCCATTTAGCCCATTGTGTCTGTCCCGCTGTTGCCTGACTTTCTAGCTCTCTTCTCCCCCTCCACCACCCCCGACCTACCTCATCCTTTAACATTTCACATGGGAATGTTGGTTCTGGATCTGTGTCAGATGTTCAGGCAAACATCAACAGAGCAGTCGATGCAAGGAAACAGTGGAGGCTAAACAGTGACAGTGTTGGCAGGCTAAACCCTGCCAACACTGTCTATTCCTACAGCGACACTCCCAAGGGGAGTGTGACATTTTTCCGGTACCAATAGAAGTCAGTACCATGGGAAGTGACACTCCAGAAGTCAACCATTTTGACTTCCCATCGGCTAACAAGGACAACATCCAGGTCATCGAAGGGAGACGGCTAGCTGGCATGTGGAAAGAGAGCTGTATAGCTAAGTGCGTCGAAACGCAACGAATGCGGAACCCGGAATATAACATGGCTCCTTGTATTGATAACATCTGGAGTCCTGTAGCTCAATGGTTAGAGCACTCGCCTTCCAAATGTGAGACCTGTGTTCGAACCCAGGTAGAGTGAAACCTCGGACAAGTTTCCTTACTCCACACGCCTAATAATAATCCCACAAAAATAAAAACTATAATAAATTGGTCACTTCAATCCACGACTGTTTGTAGGACATTGCTGTGCCCAATTGGCTGCCACATTTCGCCCACAAATATACAGTCAATTCACTTTACAGTGTATTCTGTGAAGCGCTTTGAGACGTCTAGAAGACGTGAAAAGCGCTATATCAAATGCAAGGATGATTATATTATCATAATAATATCTAGTTCTCCTCCAACCTCCCACTGCCTATTTAAAGAACCCCTTTTTTATCCCTTTTCCCCCCCCTGCAGATCAAGTGTTTAAAGGGGTTTACCTGATGACCACAAAATCTCTGGTGGGGTGTGGGGCCATGCAGCTCTGCACATAATGGTAGATGTCGGTTTGACTGTCCAAGCATTCGATGACCTTGGAACTGAGAAGGTCATCATCCCAGAGGTGACGGTCCCGCAGTATTCGCCGGAGGACATCTTCCGGGGACGCAGGAACCTCAATGCAGGCCTTCCACAGTTTCAGAGGAGGGCCATCACATATCTGGACAAAAAAAAACCCCCACTTATAAATATTTGTATTTACGGATTTGGCCATTAAACTGAAATGACTTTTGCAACTAACACCAGCTGTCAAACCCGGTCTGCAAATAACTAATTCACCTCAAATATGTGGGTTTGTTTGCAAAGAACTAAACAAAATATTTGCATTCTCCTCGTCTGAGCCGCTCTGTAATGAGCTTCATTGTTATTGCTACAAAACTCTCTTTATCTTGCAGTTTCTTTCGGCTCCCCCCTCTCCCTCTCTCATGTCGTAAAAAAGCTTCCGTACATGTTAAAGAGGCCATTTCTAATACGGAACTGGGGCCTGAATGGATCTGCAATACTGACTGCCGCTTCTGATACTCGATCGCCCTCCTGACATGTCCACGAGCGAGCGACTTTGAACGTGTTCATTACCTTTTTGTAGGCGAGCTCTGCTGGCTCCGACGTAGAGCAGTTGACCCAGCCTTTAAACTTGTCTTTGGCCTCCTTCAACAGACCATCAATACAGGCCTGTAGATGGGCCTGGTAATCAGACCGCTTGTCCCCGTGCGTTCGGCCCAGCTCCTCCAAGTTGACTGGCTGCAGATCCTGCTCCATGTAGGAGTTACGACAGTGGCCCATCATCTCCTCGGGAATCTGAGGAATAAAAATAATTCCCACGCTATTTGCAATGTAAACAGAAAAAAAATTGTGTAGGTTTGACCACAACAGATTTCTTCCTTCCCTAATGTCTAATGGATTCCAGGCTCTGTGGGTTGTCTAGTTCTGTATGTTTTCAGCTCACGCATCTCATCACTGAGAACAGCAACATTTACAGACTTAAAGCTGCTTGAACGTCAGGAGGATTTATTTCTGTTACATTAACCTAAATGCCACAATGTGTTTATTTCAATCCCATGATTTTTCATAATCTGCATTTATTTCAATTTCAATCAAACTGTGTTCGTTCCTGGTTTTGCTAATCAATGCGATATAACTCCCGCTAATAATCCTGTTGAAACCTCTCCAAGTCCTCCAAGTGGCACTTTGAAGAGTAGTGATAGTTATATAAGCAACCACAGCATCTAACTTGTGGCAGCTCAAATTCCAGGCATTTAATTCAACAATTGAGCCGTTTCGGTCAATAGGCATTTAGTTTCAGTCAATAACCACTGAAAAAGTATTTTCCTGCCCGGGTTCATTTAAATTTACAAAAGCGAGTTTGTTCCTCAAAGAAGCTGAGGTTCTACACCTTTGTGCCATCAACAATACTCTGCAAGGTTTGAAAACACCCAGTTGTTACTGGCTGTGACTCACAACTCATTAAACAGTAAATAAAATAATAATTCTCATTCTAGTATTTGATAGAATGTTTTATAATTTGGTCAAAATCTCCCAAAGCACTTCACAGGGTTTTACACTATAGTGTCTGTATTTTGTAGGCAGAAGTGGCAGCCAATTTGCACCATGAAATAAATAATCCATTTTATTTCAGGCTAATATTGGTTTGGCTAAAGGGAAAAACTCCCTCGCTCTTCAGGTAGTGCCACGGGATCTTTAAACGCCGAACTGAACAGGTAGACAGGACCTCGGTTGCACTGGGTAGCAAGGTCTTTTCCAAGAGTTGGCACCTTGGCGATGCAACACATCCCAGCGCTGTATTCGAGTCTCAGCCTAGACTGTGAGTTCACAGTCTCGACATGGTGCTTCAACCCACAACCATATGACTGACTCACCATCATCAGTACAAATTTACAATACAATGTGCATTGATGTGATTGCCTATCACATCGGGAGGACGGGCTCGAAAGCATGAACCGTCACAAATGCAGTTCGCACCTTGAAAAGCTTCTTGCATTCCGCGATCATATGTGCCAGGCCTTGGGTCGCAGCCAAGTTTTCATTCAAGTCTTTCTGGTCGGGTTTGCCCAAGCTTTGTTTCCTCTGAATCACCCTGGATTTAAGAAAAGAACAGTGATCTCATAAGCATTGAGCGACTGGTGGACAATGCCACAGGCAAACTGGTGCCAGCACAGGTATTTGTGGGAGGAACAAAGGGAGCAGTCAACAACTAGAAACCCTCCTAAACATGCACAAAGATCAGTGATAAAGACACTTGATTTATGGCGCATGCTTACATGGGAGTAAAAATTCCTTTCTGTAGTGACCCTGCAGCAATTTGTCTCCACTTTAGAAGCTGTCCTCAAATGAGCCTTGACGTGGGTTTAAAGATAGTGGGGCTGAGCAACAAGGTCAGAGATTTTATTTTAATTAAGTTCTTTCAGGCAGCAATGCGTGGGCTGGGAGGGCCTTAAACCGTCACGTCGGATATGTTCCCTATCACCTGTGGCACTCTGGCAAATGACCACTTGAAGCTGTGTACGCTTGCACAATAAATAACTGGGAAGGAAACCACAAAGCACTATTGTGCAAATACAATCGAACAACTGCAAACATTTTTGGCGTATTTGCTAAAATACTTGGCAGACACTATCATTTTATGTTTTAAAAACATTGGGGGATAAAATGCCTCTTTGCAGCTAAGGGTAGTGGCTTTGTCGCTATGCAGTTACGTTGGGAAATCTAATTCTAATTGCACATTGTCAATGTACCCATAACACTTCCTCTATACATGTCAGTTTATTGCTAGACGCCCCAATGTACAAGTCTATCTGTCTATTACTGATAATAATATAATAATAATCCTTGCATTTGGGAGAAACCTTATCATGTTGGAAAGACGTCTAAAATTGCTTTGCAGGATTTACTTTGAAGTGGCGTGACTGTATTTAAGGCACTATACAAATGTAATTTTGTTGTTGTTATATTTGAATACAATTGCACACAGCATTGTCTCACAAACAGTTATGTAATAAATGACCAATTATTTTAATCTGGGGGATTATTGGCCAGGATACCAGGAAAGAGGAACTCTCTTCTGTATTTGGAATAGTGCAATACTCCCAGCACTGTATTCAGTGTCATTTTAGGCTCTGCGTTACTGATCTCCCCCATAGATGTCTGTATGTTTCTGATTTCCTGTGTGTCCATGTCCGGTTATTCCAGGTCTCCCAAGCGAGTACTGGTCTATCTACTTTACTGATGTTCCACTATGTACATCGTGTATCTAAATTGCTAATCTCCTGGTATACCTGTGTGCTTCCAATCTCCATCTTTGTGTGCACTTCAAACTAGAAAATGTAATGACTTTGCCCTGAAACAACAAGCCTGTTATCACTCAAATAAAAATAGAGAGGCTTTGTTACCTGGGGGAGGAGTTCTCCCTCTTGAGAGTATTGAGGTGGAAGAGTGAAGGCGCCAGACACACTGCCAAGTTTGTTGGCGTCATCTGGTTTTCTTCCACCAGGGCTGCCACGTCACTGAGAAAGTAGAGCAGAGTCTGCAGAGCCTCGCGGTTCTCGTCGGGCAGCAGCATGATGCCAGCCTGGATAGCTTGCAGACGCTGGTCCTTTGGGACATCTATAGGCACAAAGCGGCATGTGTTAGGGTCGAAAATCAGTGAGAACATTTCCCCACGAGGAGTTTGATTCAGTTATCTAAGATCCGCGCTTGTTTCCCATCTGTGTTTTCCCCTACCCTGGAGATTCCTCTCTCCCTCTCCCGAAGGCACTGACTGATTGCGAGAGTGAGGCTCTCATGAGTGGCTCCCACCCTTCAGCTTCGCACACAGACCATACTTCAGGTTTGAGATAAATTAGATCAGGTTATTTAGTCAGAGAGAAAATCCCATCTGGGTCCAATCCAACCTCACGCTGTGTCCAATGGACACACACTACATCAGCAGCTTGATTCCTGGCTGCTCTCCCTAAACCCACAGTCATCAAGGCTGACAGTAAGTGTCCAAAAAATTGAGGTAGTACCAGCTGGGATCAGCAGAGAGGAGAGAATTGAACCTGAGATCTTCCCGGTTTGTTTGCTCTCAGTACTGTTTTAGTAACCAAACCTTTAGGGTGACTGGGTGGAATGGTGATTTTGACACTTAGGTTAGGATGTGGGTGTTGCAAGCAAGCAGATAGCATGGCTCAGCACAAAATAGAAGTTTTGCTATCCTTATCCCAAACAGAACTCCCCCATTTCTCCTGTTTTGATTTGTAATGTAGTTAGCGGAAGCGTCCCCAAGGCCTTGGGAGAACGAGACGGCTGACGATTGAGGAGCCTCTCCGGAGATGCTTTGTTTTGCTTGTGCGACACGTTGACTGCACAATACCCTGAAATGGATCTGGGCAACCACAAAATCACCCTGACACTTTCCTGAAACTGTATGCGCCGCCTGCAAAAACACATTCCCTCAATAAAAATCCAGCAGCGCATTTCAACATTCGGACATTTGCAAACTGCTCATGGGGAAAAAAATGTGGTCATTTCAATCCATGACTATTTGTGGGACACTGCTGTGTGCAATTGGCTGCCACATTTCTCCCACAAATATACAGTCAATTCACTTTACGGTATATTCTGTGAAGCGCTTTGAGACGTCTAGAAGACGTGAAAAGCGCTATATCAAATGCAAGGATTGTTATTATAGTATTATTACTTCCAAGTGAAATCTACCAGTGTTTGTACCTGTATGAAACCAGAAAACATAATAATAATAAATCCTTGCATATCAAATGCAAGGATTATTATTATCATTACAATTGTAGTGCACGTGACCACCAGAATCCCTCTTCCTCATTAGCAATGTGGTCAGGCTGAACTCGAGGAGGACACACAGCTTACTCTTTTGAGAGAGTGTGCCTATGAATTCCTTTAGTGAATCTAGCACTCAAATTATTTTTGCGCTGTTTATTTTAAGGCAATATGCCACTATCTGGCAATCGAATACCAATTGTCAGTTCCTATGTTTCAATCTTCTAGCATCTCCCAAGCTGTCCACTCGTCTCCAAGCCTTCGACTTACATTGATAGATCTGCAGGAACGTTTCAGATAGCTTGCTGGTCATCAGAGGCTCTGGTAGGTCTCGGAAATACTGCTTGACCATATCTGCCACGTCGTATGCAGACTGCCCTTCGTAAGTCACGCCATCTGTACACGCTTCATTCATCTGTCGCAAGGCTTGGATTCGGGACTTAACTCCAGACTTCCGAAACAATCCAACCTGTTTATAGAAAGGGGGATAGAGGGGTAAGCAATCAATACTGGTGTCACAGAGAGCTTTGATTCCCAGCGAGACCTTCTCATAAAGTAAAATGTGGCGGCTATTGTTCCTCTTGTCTGTAAGCAAAACACCAAACGCAGCCTCATAGAATTATAAATAAACTTTCTATGGTTAAAGTAAAAAAAGCAGCCACTGCAGCCAATATTGAGAGCAAAGAATTTAATCTCTCTGGGGTTGCCAGTTAATAGCATAGTCACCCCTTTAAATGAAGGCGTGTTGAACACTGACCTGGTCCAGGCACTGACTGCGCAGGTAACGCATGGCTTGCTGGATGCTCTGAGGCAGTGGATGTCCTGAGCGTTGTACGTTGATCAGCAGAGGAACCCCGAAAACATTCCTGTCCTTGTAGTCCGGAACCTTGATTCTCTTCATAAACTTCGGCACGGCCCTGGAAGACGGTGAATGGGGAGCAACATGAATGCAGGTGTAGCTCTACCGTACGCAGAGATAGAACCCATCCTTAGGGTTAGTCACTGTATATGTACAGTCACTCCACTTTACAATATATACTGTGAAGCGCTTTGTGACGTCTCAAACACGTGATTAGGCGCTATAATCAAATGTAAGGATTATTATTCATTTCAATGGGCAGCATTAAAACTGGTGCCTCTAGTTAGATAGCTGGCTGATCTGTAAGGCTTCCAGCTTGAAATTTTATTTAATCTCAATATAAGTGGGCGGTTGGTCTTAAAATGTAACATGGTGGAATATTTTTTAACTGATTTTTAATTTGTTATTTTTTTAAGGACCTTTAGAAAACCCTTTTACAAATGAAGACTGAATTGGAGAAATTTTGCTCAATGCTGTGCAATCTTAAATTTTAAGACAAAACAGTCTTACGGCTAAAACTGGGCAGAAATTTGGGCCTTTGATGATTCAGTGTATTTTTAAAGTAATTGTTTTCATGCTGATTTCTTATTTTAAATTAGTTTTCCGTCCATTATTACTGTTGCCAAGATTAAAGGCTCCTTTTGGCATCTGCACGAAGTACCAATATCCTCTTCCATTCCGCAACTGTCCGTAATCCAATCTGATACTGGACTATGAAAAATACCGCTGAAACATCAAACAGCCACAAGGCTCTGCTGGCTACACTACTGATGTGTTCTACTGTCGACACCACTCAGATCTCTGGGCGAAAAACAAAAGTGATCTTTGGTTGATTTGTGTCCAAAGCAAATTGAAGCCTACTATTCTGCAGCTCTCAATGATGCAGCTTCTTGTAGATTTGGATGGAACAACTAGGCTGGCTGACAATGTGGGTTTTGTATAACCGGAGACTGGTAACCCCTGAGGCAGCCAGCATGCCAACTCCCTTCTGTAACTGCTCTGGAGCTGATGTGAAGGTTCAGATCCTGCCAGCGCAAAAACAGCTTTCCACAAAAATCCCCCGTTGAAATAAAAAATGAGCTTGGCAGCTCGTCCGCGGCATTAACCAGTGTGAATGGAACAAAATATGGAGTCGCTCTATACCTCGAATCATGTGTGGGGTACATCGTTCAATAAGTTACACAATGCAAGCATTGTCAGAGCGCGGAAGAAAACATGGCCGTAGTCATCAACAGCTCTTGGAAGAGAGTTTAACACGACAGTGAAGGATGTTGCAGTGCCTGTGATGGGAGATGGAATGGAGGGTGCCTGATGGTGCTATAAATGGAGAAGTGGCCAACCAACTCATCCATCAGGTCAGACATTAAACCAAGTTCCCACCTTAGTTGTGGTGGACGACATATAACCAGGGCACTGGAGAATATTCCACACCTCATCCAAACTCGTTTTACCTTAAGAAGTGTAACGCACAGGGTTTATGGGGAAACAGCAGGTAAATTGCACTGAACAGGCTGCTCTCCAGGAAGAAAGCACAGAAACAATGGACCGAATGACCTTTTCTGCTGTAATTTTCCAAACAAAACAGGTAAAGCTAGACATTGCACTTTGTGAGGTTGGCACCATCATAGATAAGCTCTTACATTCGCCTAGATAACAGCGCCTACACTTGAGAATATTTTGTTGCATGTAGCGCTGTGAGTCAATTCACGATATCAAATGCAAATATTAGTTTGAAGTATTTCATAATGCTGATGGTGCTTTTCCTGAAAGAAACGGTGTCATTGTGTGAAACAGACTGGGGTGAAAATGCTGCTTCTCGGTCGCTATTTTGAACGCTGCAGCAAAGAGAGCCCTGGATCAGCTACGTTACTGATTTCTTCCACACGGTTTTTATACCGACTATTTAGATATTCTCCCCTCCTCTCCATTCCCAGCTAAACACAGGGAGCGCGAAAGACCGAAGCTCCTAGAATTCATGGACCTGCAACCGGCTACTAACAGCATGCGTGAGTCACTCAAGACTGTCACTTCTCAGCACGAGGTCAGGGCAAACAAAAACATGACACCACGTAATCCTGCCTTCTCCCGAGACCCTCCTCACAGCGTGCAAATAGAGCAAAGGTTAATTCGGCTGGGCAGAGGTTCACTGGTGTATCCCTGCCAAGTTGCGACTGTCTGACTTAACAGGGAGCAGACCTTGCTGTTTCTAATGCTGTGGCAATATAAATAAGCACTCAGAAATAGAACACCACTGTGGGAGTTTAAACTAGAGCAGTTGACTTGCTGGAAAATAATGAATTTTATTTGGTCCAAACATCACACAGGTTCCCCACATCTCATTCATCAAGTTCACCAAGTGCGACAGTAACGGTTCACCTCTCCTAAGGCGGTTTCATTTTGATGCAGTTTGAGAGGGGCCTGGAGATGGACTGGATACAGAGGAACAAGAACCTTGGTTTAATATGCTTTGCTAAAGCTCACGTCCCCTTATAATACTGGGGGTCTTGAAGACCTGTGCGTTTACTAAAAGTGTGGCGCTTTTTCGTGGTGGCTTCCTATGGGGAAAATAAATCGCAGAAAACAATCTTCAACACTGAATTCAAGACTTGTCCTAAATTTGTTTGCTGTGAAACGGTAAGTCTAAACTCATGTGAAATTTCTACCCTGTGCATTTTTACAGCATCAGCAATCTGAACCTTATAATGAATTGGTCTGCTGGTAATAATAATAGTTCTTGCATTCGATGAAGCTCCTTATCGTGTCATCGAGATGTCTCAATGTGGGGCACAGGATTTACTAAATTTCTAGTACACATCGAGGTTTGTATTCTGAGTGTTCTAGGACTTACCAGTTGAATCCATGCTTGTTAGAAGGTGAATATTTTTCCATCAGAGCAGTAAGCTTCAACAGTGAGAATTTCTGCAAGAGGTTCATCTGTGCCACAGACTGGCTGTTGATCTGTAGGGAGGCTGAATTTAAGCTCGGTCTGTGCGAAATCTGGAAACTGTTCCATCGTAACCTCTGCCGTCTGTTTAGATAAATAATAACATGTAAATTAATGGCTCAACCGATTTTTGCTAAATAGGCCAGCAATTAGGTTCAATGTGTACAAATACTCAAAAGAGGATTAAGAGGGTTATTGATGCAAAGCATTAATCTTCTCCTTGGCACGTTTGGAAGTTAGTAGTGAGAGTTTCAGTATTTGTTTGATATGAGTTATTATCTTGAGCACTTCACAAAACATCACAAATTGTACCCCATACATATTGTGTTCAACAGTAGCAAAAGTGTGTTAATAAGCTGATTCCAGAACACTACAATTTAAATAAAGCAGATCACCAAAGATTCCGAATTATTTCTCACACAGCGAGTTGTTGTTGGGACGTGGGTAAAGGCAGAGTCTATTGTGGGTTTCAAGAGGGATGTAAACAGGTCTCTGAATGAAAAATGGACATGACTTGAAGGGGCCGTTGGGATTGAATGGACATCTTACTGTGGAGAGACAGCGCAGACCCGATGGGCTGAATGGCCTGCCTTTTGTGCTGTAGATTTCTGTGATTCTATTGCTGGAGTGCTTAGGGACAAAGCCAATAAATTCTAATGTCCCTGTCTTTCTCATCGTGGTGCTGAAATCCTGTTATTGTGGTTCCGTGCTTGAAAGTACAGGACCAATTCTGTGGCCGATTACCAAATTATTACCAAATGACTGCACTGACCTGTTAGACCTGGTCAGGGACGCCCCTACGCCCGAGTCTCTTCTTTCTCGGATAGCTGCCAGTTCCTCGGTCTCGTTGATGGAGGTCCCAGTGCTATCGACGTCGCTGGGTGAGGTCCTACCGTTCTCGATGTCTAAGTGTATCTGCTTGGGGGAGGACGGGCAGGGAGAAACCGAATCCATTGCCGAATCTGAATCCCCTTCGTCGGACAGCTTCTCTGACCACTGGTTCACAATCCTCTGCAGTCCGTTCACATGGTGTAGGATATCATCCAGCTCGGGGAAAATGTCCTCCTCGCCCCCCAGGTCGGCCAGATCACCAGTGCTGGAGTAGAGATGGGAGCCCGGCACGTTATCGTAGATGCTGAGACGGCTGCCAGAGGAGCTGCAGGAGTTTCTCCTGTGGCCCAGGCTGGATTCCTTGGAGCTGTCGGCGCTGCTTTCCCTGGTCAGGCTACGATGGCTGTGACCGGGAAGGTTGCGGTTTCCCCAGCCGACTGAGCCGCTCTCTGCCGGGGAGGAATTGCCGTTAGAAAGTGCTTTAGGGAAGGTGCCTGGCTTGTGGTCCTCGGGGATGTAGAAGATGACGTCCTCCGCCGCGCTCTTCTCATTCTTCAGGTTGTGCTGCCTGGTGTCGTTCAGTGTGGACTGACTGAAGGGGTCGAAGCCTTCCAGGTACATGCCGCTCCGCTTGTTGCTGGCGCTGTGGCTGCGTATTCTGATGACAGGGCTGGGGGTGCTGCCTGCACTGCTCGTCTCTGACTGACTGCTGCTGCTACTCATCTGCGTAGAATAAGAGATGCTTCGGTTACGTACCGCAGGGATGTTGATGTGGTTGCCATTGAGCGCGGATATTTCAACACAGTTGAAGCGTTTCAGCTTGTCCTCGTCGATTCCTTCTTGCAGCACAGGACCACTGATGACCAGGTTGCTTTTGGGAGGAAGCTTCTTTTTGCTGTGAGACGTCTTGATGCGCAAGCTCTCCATTCTCTTCAAGAAACTCTTCGCCTTGGACTTTGGGTTCCTTTCACTTTTGGCGCTGAAAGCAAAATTGGCCAACTCCTTTGGAGAAGGGAGGCTGCTGAAGGAGTCATCGTTGGTTAGAGAGTTGCCCGTGGAAATCACGCTGACCTGGAAATTGCTCCTTTTGCTCTCCGTGTCCTTCTGCGGTTTGGCTCCGTTGCTTCCCACGCTGCTGGCGCTGTGAACGGACGCCACCTCCTGGCGCTCGCTCAGATCCGTCAACACGCTCTCGTGACTCAATGAATTCTTCAGCGGAGCTTCTTCAGCGGAGAAGTCGCTTCTCACCTCTTTGGGCGAAAAGACGTCTAGTTCCTCTAACCTTGACCATCTCTTGCTGTCCCGCTGGAACGTCCACCGGCCACTGATAGCACAAGGCTCGTCCTCGTCAGAGTCCTCACTCTGAAAAGAAGAGAATTCCAGTTATGTAGAGGTCGTATTAAATGATTCCCTTTTTTCTATACAGTGGTGCTGAGGTAAGCACTCCAAACATGACAATACTCCTTGCATTTGATATAGCCTTCCATGTCTGGAGGGCATTTCAAAGCACTTCACCAAACTTATCATAGAGTGCAGTGACTGTGCAGTCTGCAGCCAAACACAAAGCCAATTTGCACGCAGCAATGTGCCACAAACAGCCCTTAAGTATATGACCAATTTTATTTGAAGGATTGATGGCCAGGACACCAGGGAAAAATTCCCATCTCCATTTGAATAGTGCCAGTCACAAACAATGTCCTCTCTATCTGTGACCAGGGCTCCCTCTGCCTCCTTATCCTCCTGGACCTGTCCACTGCGTTCGTCACAGTCGACCGCGCCATCCTCCTCCACCGCCTGTCCTCTGTCATCCACCTCAGTGGGACCGCACTCGCCTGGTTCGAGTCCTACCTCACAAACCGCCAGCAGTACATCTCCACAAACGGCTTTCATCCCGCTCTTACCCAGTTACCTGTGGGGTACTCCCAAGGATCCATCCCTGGCCCCCTCCTCTTCCTCATCTATATGCTCCCTCTTGGGGACGTCATCCGCAGACATGGGATACACTTCCACATGTAAGCGGGTGACACCCAACTCTATTTCTCTGCCTCACTTTGCGATCCCCAGTCCCCTGATGTTCTGTAAGCCTGCCTGTCAGACATCAGGAGCTGGATGAGCGCAAACTTCCTACAGCTGAATGTTGACAAGACGGAAGCCATACTCTTTGGCTCTCATCAACGTCTCCAAATCACATGGCTCTCACCTCCTCCACCTTCCCGGCCTGCCCCTAAAACTCTCCGAACCCGTGCACAACCTAGGCGTTCAGGTTCAACCACTAACTGTCTTTTCTTACGATCGCCCATCTCCGGCAATATCTGGCCCCAAAAGCCGCTGAAACCCTGGTCCATGCCTTTATCACCTCTTGGCTTGACTATTCCAATGCCCTCCTCGCTGATCTCCCCTCCATCACAATCCATAAAATCCAACTCATTCAAAACTCTGCCGCCCACATTCCCACCCACACCAAACTTTGCTCCCCCATTACCCCAGTCCTTGCCAGACTTCACTGGCTCCCTGTCCCAGAGAGGATCGATTTCAAGATGCTCACTCGTTTTCAAATCCCTCCACTCCTCTGCACCCCACCCTCATCTCTCCTCAAACCAGCACCTGTTGCCTTCGCTCCACTGGGTGAGGCCTCCTCTTTGACCCCCGAATCCTCAGCTCCACCCTTGGCCGCTTTGCCTTCAGCCACTATGCCCCGAGGCTCTAGAACTCCCTTCGTCACTCCCCTCGCCTCGCCCCCTCTCTTCCCAGTTTCAAGTCCCAGCTAAAGACCTTTCTCTTCAACCTCGCCTTTGGTCACCGTTTTACCCGTGTGCCTGGCTCGGTCCCGGGATACATTGTTGTAAAGCGCTCTAAGACGCCGTCCATTGTGGAGGGTGCTACATAAATCAAAGTTGTTGTTGTTGCCACGGGATCTTCAGGGTCCACCTGAACTGGGAGACGGGGCCTCGCTTAAAGTTATCATCCGGGAGGTCAACACTTTCAACATTGTAATCTTTCCCCGCCATTCACAGATGTGAGTCCATCTGACTCTGTCACAATAAAGTCGGCACATAATATTTGCCAGATTTTAATCACAATCCAGAGACCCTTGTTGGGAAATCTACATCAGAGTAATGTGTAATATATTGCCCAGTTTGGCACAAACCCATGAGGATCAAGAGATTGCTTTTCTTCCCTGTCTCTGCTAAATTATCCGATCTCAGTCGGGGCTAAAGTAAAGGCACTGTAATTGGTGTCAGCTCCCTCTGGACGAGGCAGGAGAAAAATTAATCAATCTCAGTCCTGCTGCTGCTGATCTCTGCCCAGTGACATTTGCAGGAAAGTGCTTGTGTGTGGATTTTGGGAGAGTACAGCGTCAGGTCTGGCTGCAAAATGCTCCACAGCCTGCCGACACTCACTGACAGGCTCACATCTGAACAATAACTCCCGGGGTGTCGTCGTGGAAAGGCGCTAGGGCCTCTGCACAACTATGCTCCAGCCTGAGTCAGCGGCATCGGGAGAGGAGGTGGGGAGAGAAGAAACATATCAAAGGATGCTAGTAACATAAAAGCCAGAGACACTTAAAATACTATGGCACTGCAACTAACAAGAACCACACTTCACACACACACACACACATTTACTTCACTGACACTAACATGTCCTCGTCAGACAGCCAAGTGTTCTGCAAGTTAGTGTCTGCTCAATAAAGTAACCCAGCGCCTTTCTACAGCAGCTACATTGTAAAAGAGGCCTATTTGTGTTTTATAATTCCCTTAATGGCACTTCCAAGGCACAAACACAAAGCTTTGTCTAATATTGCCCATGATGGTATTTGTCTCAAGACTTCTGTATCTCCAAACTGTGACTAAAGAGTTGGCGACGCATAGCTATTAAATCTCCACAGTTTATGCCCCCAGGGTCTTCCCATAATTGACACTGCAAAGGTATCCTGGGGAGTTTCAGCCCTGACCCACGGTTCTGTAATTTAACACTGTGTTTAATTCCTCTGACTTAGACATCAAGCACCAGAATACAATAAATAAAATTGCACAGCAACTACCGGTATTAAGTGGGTTCCAATTTTTTTTTTAAAAAAGTTGCTTTTGCCTGAGGAGGTTAAACATCCAATATCTTTTTTGATTCCCTTTCTCACCGCTTGTGATTACTAATTTATGAAAGGAAGATAATCCTTCCATGTTTCTGATAATAGTGCCTTATCACGTCTTCAGAAAATCTCGAAGCACTTCACAGAATGTAGTGTAAAGTGAATTCACTGGACATTTTTACGGGCAATCACACACAGCAGTGTCCCACAAGCAGTCGTGGATTGAGTGACCGATTTTTAAGTTGTTTTAAGGAATTATTATTACCTCTGGAAAAATGATCCACCAATCGACTAACAACCGTGTTCCTACTTACTGCTAGGTAAACTGCGGCGTGTGGAGTGAGGAAACTTGTCCAAAGTTTTGCTCTGCCGAGAATCGTCCTCAGGTCTCTTGCATTGCGAGGGCTCTAACCACTAAGCTACAGAACGCTACTATTGAGTGAAATAAGAGTGAATTGGGTAAAATCTGGGATTCTTTAAAATTGGGGTGAGGATTAGGTGTTGTGTATCTGTATCTGATGGCATTGCTGAAATTTGGGCCCAATTATTGACTTTGAGCTGACTTTGGACCCAATTATTGTACAAATCATAGATTTTTCCAGTACAGAAGGCCATCCCGTCTATTGTGTCTGTGCTGGCTCTTTGAAAGTCCAATTCATTTAGTCCTGCTCTCTGCCCTATCCTCATACCCTTTTATATTTTGTATCCTAAATTTTTTTTGCCTTAACACAAGTAAGTGGAAACCTATCATTAAACTTAAAAGTATCCAAACCAAATTACTTAAGAGTTTCCATATGTATCCACATTCCCATTTATCTGGCATGGATTGTGCAGTCACTCCCTAGAGAGAATAAACACAGGCTGGTAAGATCCAAGGCTTGAGGACTCCAGAGCATGTGTTGGAATCCTGTTTGAGTTTAACCAACTAATATCCAGTTTACCAGTTCAAACGCTGAAAAGCTTCCCACTGCTTCTCCACCGAGGACCAGACTACCTACTCGAGCTTTGACTTCCATGATTGACAAATCTACCTCAACCAACATCTTTTGTCAAGCGTTCCATGTCCTAATAAAATAAAGTTTCTCTTTGCCGTTCCATTTATTGATTACTACTGATGATTTAGCTTGTCTTAAGCTGGTTACTGGAAGTAACAATGTTTAGCAAAAGTGTTGCAAATTTTACTCCATATTTTCCAAAGATTTACAGCATTTGCTGCCTGAGCTAAGCAAGAATAAGTCACCGTATAAATGTTGGGACTTTATAGGATCCCGTTTAAAGCGATTCGAAGGATGGGGTACCATTTTGTCAATCTTATTCCATCATTTTGTGTTCTACAAGAACTAGCATTAATGTCTGGAAAATAAATCCAAACATATTAAACAGGACAGAGAGAAACAATTGTGACATACCACAACAAAAATATTATATATATACATATACAGTAGAAGCTCGTTTATCCGTGACTCGATGAACTGGCACTTCTGTATAACCGGCACTCCAAAAAAAAAGTCCCCATTCGATAAACCGGAACTTATCCAGAACAATAGCGGTGGAGCATTTGTAAATGCATAAATAATAACAGATAATAACAGAATATTGTATTGGTACATATTGTTAAAACTACTCTCTTGCACTTCTCACCTTTACTGGTAGATGCTGCGCTTGAAGCCATGATGCTGCGGTTGAGGGTTATAGTCCAGCGATTCTTTTTAAAATGGAGGATGCTAAGCGGGTGAAAAAAAATGGCAGCGCGACTTTAAAGCCTTACTAATGGCAAGTCGATAACCCTAGCTGATAACCCAGATTGTCGCACAGTTACAGTATTTCGGTTGGCTACTTGTAGGAGTCTAGGGTTATCGGCTTGCTGCTAGAACAATCTAGGGTTATCAGCTTGCCGCTAGTAAGGCTTTAAAGTTGTGCTGCCGTTTTTTTCCACTGCTTTGCGTCCTCTATTTTAAAAAGAATCGCTGGACTATAAACCTCAACCAGTAAAGGTGAGAAGCCCAAGAGAGTAGTTTTAAACAATAAGTACCAATACAGTATTCTGTTAATATCTGTTATTATTTAGTCTGGTGTGTGTTAAGATTTTTTGTGGTGGGTTTTCGGCCGTGGGCCGCCCGAATATCTGGTAGGCGTTTTAATCGGCAATGGCCAGGTTCCGCGGGTGCCGGATAAACGGGCTTTTACTGTATATCCAGGAAAATTTCAAAATAAATGGGAAGTTTAAAAGGAAATATACACTACAAGGTATTTCAGTAAAAGTCACGTCCAGCAAACAGGATTGCAATGCCCTTCATGTTTGGTTTTCTGAAACTTTCTATTACTGATGTTTACACTGCGTAACAAGCAACTAACAGTTGAAGCCAAGGCAAAGCTTTGATGTCAGGTTTGTATTTGCTGAAGCTAGATACTGGGAAAGATTACACCACGGAGCACAGTTGCTTTACAAAACTGTCTCTACGTCGGCACATGGCTGCACGATATTTTTACCTGTGCCAATCTTTAATCATGGGAGCTTGCTGCTGATCACTAAATAGAACAATCTGACAAGAGCGAGATGCGGAAGAACGTTATGGACAGTTCTAGCATTCTTACATTGCATTCCTGTTTAAACAAAGCAGCATCAAAAGGAATGAAGAAGTAATCTCACCCCTTAGCCCCTTTTCGAAGGTCAACAGGGACTATTGTTAGTCCATTTGACTTGTCGAACAGCAGCCTTACAAGCACGCAGTAGGGCTTATAGAATGACAGTGAGAAATGCAAGTGAAGTGCATGGAATGTCAAATACAGTCCTGTCTTGGTAAACCTCTGTCACTGATTCTGAGACAAAAGCAATCCAAAAAGTGAGCAGAGGCACTAACCACCTATGGAGGTATTAGCTCCAAGAGTGCAACCACATATTGCCTGCATTTTACGTATTCTTTCCTCTATAGGCAATGAAATACAACACTAGAGAAATCTGACGAAGGGTCGTGGACCTGAAACGTTGACTCACTTTCCTTTCTCCATGGATGCTGCCTGACCTGCTGAGTTTTCCCAGCAACTTCTGTATTTGTTTCAGATTTCCAGCATCTGTAGTATTTTGACTACAGAGATATCAATGTGTTCCACAAGTCCAGTTGACAGTAGACTACTGCAGCTGCCTTTGTTAAGAATATATGAGGTAATCCCAATAGGGTAGTAGCTAGAGCCACAGTTTACAAATCAGGAGCTCGGTGGTTTGTATCTCAAATTTGCTGGACTCAGCTAGGGCTGCAAGGAGAGTTCACAAAGCTACCATACTGTTCACTGGAGAAACATAGGTGAATCCATACAACTATTATGAGCTATGAACTGAGCCACATAACTTTCACCCACAAAATATACAGTTAATTAACTTTACAGTGTACTGTATTCTGTGAAGTACTTTGAGACATCGAGAAGACGTACTGAGGCACAATATCAAACACAAGGATTTTATATTATTATCACTCCATGGAAGTATCAGAGATGTTATTCATTTTAAACCAATGCCTTCTTAATGCCACTCTCGTGGTGGAATAAATTACCACATTTGGATCATGGTTTTGCCCCCAATCTCTTTCCCAATTGAAGCAAGTTCAGCTCCATAATTCTCTCCTCATCAATTAAAAGTTTTGAGTAAACAGTCTTATTGTTACTTTCTGAACTACCATTGAAAGCACAGCAAAACTCCAGTAAACACACAAAAAGTTACGGTGAAGGGATTGAATTCAATGCTGTGAAGCAAATGACCATTTATTTTCTCTGGGAGATTGTTAGCCAGGACATTAAGAAAATTCCCTTCTTCTCTTTTCTAATAGACGCATGGGATCTTTTAACATCCACCTGAACAGACAGATGGGACCTTGATTTGTCTCATCTGAATGACGGAACCTCATCATTCACTTGAGTGTTAGTTGCCCTCGACCATGACCTGAAAGACCTGGAGTGGGGTTTGAATGCACAACTTTCTGACTCCAAGGTGAGAGTGCTTCCATCTGAGCTAACAAATAACTAACTGCCTTTTCAATAAACAGAAGCTCAGTCATGGGAATACACCAAATGTTGTGGCTAGCTATCACTCACTTCAAGGCTAATATGAAAAAAATGGTTGGATAATTCAAACATGCAGCATGTTGACAAAACATAAAATCAATAAATCTTATCAGGAGTTCCGCGGACGTCAAACTTACCCTTTTTCTCTGTGGGCTGATTTCTAGTTTCATCACAGCACATTTATTCAGCGTGTTTAACCGTCTGAAAGAGGGAGAAGAGCCAGTTAATACTGTATAGACAAGCTAAACCAAGCAGTATAATCTCCCCTTCTCCTCATGAATGTGTACTACATAGCTCCTTGTGTAGCTCATCTACATATAAATGGGTGTGTGAAAGGCTCCAATTAGTATCCTTTATGTTCAGTATATAATGACTCTGCTGTAGGGAACTTTCAGAACAAAAGGACCAATGCACCACTTGGATTACAGAACAACCTTCTCCTATTCCCCTGGTAACCTCTCCTGTGGCAAGTACACACAACTCCATTCAAGGGGTCATTTTACATTGTTTTGAGGAATTATAGACCACAAAATTCACACCGAAATTAATACATTAAAAATAGAAAAGAATCCTGATATCTCACGTTGCAGTGGCAGACAAAAATTGGTCAGCCGTTCACTTTGTGTGTCTGGGATGTGGCTGTGAGCAAATTCACTGCTGCATTCGCTCACAAATTAATAGTCACTACATACTGGTTTAAAATCCTAAGTAGAAGCTTGATGCAAGCATCCTGATAACATTATATCAAATGCAAGGACTATTTTGATTCATATTAACTTATTAATCCTTATATGTGTTATGATCTTGCTCAACTCACATGCTTTTCCTGAAGTACTTATGCCAGCGCTATACGTTGTCTTATAGTGTCAGAGTCAAAGTGCTTCCTGACTTCTTCCACATGTGCACCGCATCACATCTTTGCAGCTGCACTCGTTCAGACTCCAGACTTTATGATCTCTGTCCTGTAGGAAGCTGCTACCCTTAGGCTAGTTGCTAGCTCACTTCAGGTGCAGTCATCGGAACACTTCCCACCGCGACTTCAACACACACGAGCGCCACCTCCCCTCTCACAGGTTTACACCTCTCCTCCGCTCGTCTCGTGCAAGCCTGTTCCTTGACACTATCAGCCTAACCACTTTCATCTTGAAAACAAAAAATACATGCAGCCGGGCTGATAAGGTGGCCTTTGATCATTTTATTGTGTGTCAACATCCGCGCAAAACAGCTGGGGCAGATAAGCTGCGCGTCTGCAGCGATAGATGCAGCTAGTTGGAAGGTAAACAAAGCAGAAGGCATAGCACAGACGCTCCAGCGGAGGAAGAAGGGGCGCACGCAATGATTTAATTTCTTATCTACGCCATTGCTTTCTCTTCTAAAATGCTACAAAGTATCTTAAGTGGTTTATCTTCATAGTCTATCCAACCAGCCCTTTCCGACAAAACCAGGGATCTGAAAAATCACTGCAGTTAATGAATGCAATTTACTTGCGTCAGCCAGGTGTCTGACGCATCTGGACGATGATTTCTAATAGAAGAATAATCCTTAAATATGCTTTGTCACTGCTGCTTTCTCAACATTGTCGCACGTGGTAAAATACGGCAAACTTTGAGGACGTGAGTTGTGGGAATTAAAGGAAGGAGTTTTTAATGTAATTTACACAGCCAACACCTAGTATAAAAACTCCCCTTCCTTTCCCTTCCCACCGATCCAGTTATTAGACAATGATATTTTATTGCTTCTGTTCTAAAGCAAGTGAAATGTGAATTTTAATCCAACCCCTTTCCCCAGCTCCAGATACTAAACAATAACAGCTCTGAATCTCATCAGCGCTGCTCAGCTGATATTAGCTGTGGGCTCCATCAGTGAGAGGCTCCTGATAATCAGCAGGGATCAGCATTCTTTATATTCCTGGATCCAGATCAAGAGATGTCAGTGTCAGTACTGATTGAGCACACAGGCAGGGCTCTATACAGCTATGCGTGGGGGACAGAAGACTGGAGATTGAAAAACAGATTTCTTGCAGGCCAGAACTAAACTGGATGAGGGTGGTGGGGAGGGGAGGGGTAGGTGGGGGATTGAGTGGTGGGGAGTGGCTGGTGGAGAGTGGAGGTGGCGTAGTGGGGAGTGGGTGGTGGGGGTAGAGGTAGTGGGGAGTGGGTAGTAGGGAGTGGATCGTGGGGAGTGGGGTAGGTTTGCAGGGAGTGAGTGGTGAGAGGGAACACTTTACATTGATAGTGTTTCTTACAACTATCCTGTTCTTTAAATACTAATTATATTATTGTAATAATCCTTACATTAGATAAGAGTCTTACCATCCTGTAATAATCCTTACATGTGACAAGCATGTTAAAATGTTTCAGAGATTTTTTTTTAAAGTTAATGACTATGTTTTATAGGTATGCCATTGTCCTACAAACAGCCAAGAAGTGAATGACCAACATTTTTCTCTGGAAGCTTGTTGGCCAGGACACTTGGAAAAACTACCTTTGCTGTTTTCGAATAGTGCTCCGAGATCTTTAAGGACCCATATGAGTAAGCAGTTGGGACCTTGGTTTAAACAACTTATCTGGAGGATGGCACTTCTGACAATGGTGCGTTTTCTAAGCATCGTGCTGCGCTCTTGAGATGATACCCATGTGAAGGGCGTTACATCAATGCAAGTTTGTTGTTGCACTGCAGTGTCAGGCTCAAATATGCGCTGTGAGTTCTTGTGTACAGCCTGAATCTGCAGCCTTCTGACTCGGATCAAAATGAAGCCCGAATTTCATTAATTCTGCTCTTATCAGGGTGGTTTAGTGAAACCACTGCGTTGTACAATTGCACACATTCAATATCCGGTGGTCAAGACAGCTGTATTAAAGAACATCGGAAAAGAATGGCCCTTTATTTTGTCTCAATACTCTACACAACCTGCTGTACAGCTGCCAAGTCACTGACACGGGTGTGGTAAGAACTACACACATGCCCACAACTAATGTTCCTCATTAGTAGTTACCATGTAGGAGCATCTTGAAGCAATAATACCATCTAAACATTTGACACACATGGGAATGTTCCAATTGATACATTGAGAGCTACTGGGTAAAGCTATCTGAGCACGTTGGTCCCTTCACCACGCTTAAAAGTAAGCAAATTCCGTGTATCCCACCTACACATGGATATAATAAAATAAATAATAATAATAATCCTTGCATTTGATATCGTGCTTTTCACATCATCCAGACATCTCAAAGCACTTCACAGAATATACCGTAAAGTGAATTGAGTGTATATTATTTTTGGGCGAAACCCAGAGAAAAATTCTTGGGAGTGGAATGAAAGCACCTTTTATTACTGCATTTCTGGTAACTCAGTCCGTTATCTAATCTCTGATAAAACACAACCAGAACAACACACTGCCTTTAAGCCAATGTTCTATGGCTTATAGACAACAGTATGAGATTCTATCCACCTCAAACAATACCCTTCAATACATTAGCTCTGCGTTGCAACATTAATTCCTGTACAGCGGGAGACTTGACAAAATCACATTTACACAGAGACATTTACAACAATAACACCTCGGATTAATATAGCGCCCCCCATGTCGGACGGTGTCTCAGAGCGCTTCCCAATAATGGATCCTGGGGCCGAGCCACGGGGAGGGGGAAAAAGGTGATGAAAAGCACGGTCGAAAAGAAAGGTCTTTAGCCGAGACCTGAAAGTAGGAAGAGAGGGGAAAAGGCAAAGGGATTGAGGAAGGGAGTTCCAGAGCCTCGGGGTGTAGTGGATGAAGGCACGGCCGCCGATGGTGGAACGGATGATTCGGGGGACGAGAAGGAGGCCAGACCCGGTGGAGCGAAGGCAACGGGTACTGTTGTAATGAGAGAGGAGGTCAGAGACATAGGGGAGCGGAGTTTGGTATGGGTAAGAATGCGGGCGGCAGAATTCTGGATGACCTGGATTTTATGAATGGTTGCGGAGGGGAGATCGGCGAGGAGAGCGTTTGAATAGTCCAGCCGAGAGGTGAAAAAGGCATGGACTAGAGTTTCGGCAGCTTTTGGGGTGAGATATTGGTGGAGACAGGCAATGTGTCAGTGATGGAAGAATTTCTACAGAACAATCAAAAAACTCAGGTGTTTTTGAATGAAATTTAAGATCGACAAAAATTGCGATCAAAAAGTCTTCCAATTAATCGACAGGTTTTTCATATCATAATTCCTGCATTTGATACAGCACCTCATCATGTCAGAACATCTCAAGGGGCTTAACAGAGTTTTTCTGCCAAGTGTAGTGACTGCACTTATGGATGAATGCTGACGTCAATTTGCAACCAGCAATGTCCAACAAACAAACAAGTGAATACAGGCAGCACCCAACACTGAGGGTTTGCAGAGTCACCCAAACCATGTCCAAAGTTTGTGTGTGTGTGTGTGTGTGTGTGTGTATATATATATATATATATATATATATATATATACTGTGCCGAAAGCTTACCTGCAAAGAGATTCAATTGCATCTCGATCTAGAAAGTCATGGTCTCTCTTCACTGAAGAAATATCGATGGGAAACAGCGAATCTGTTGCAGGAACCAAGATACATGCGTCAGTGAAAGATCAATGCCTAAACTACCAGAGGCCATCTTCGTCAAACAAACCAGCTGCCTACGTGCTGCAAAACAGTTAAACCACTCTTTCAAGGTAAGTAGCCTTTCCTCGTCATGTAAATCACCAGCAGAAAAAAATGTCTCTCCTTCAAAGCCATTGCATAAAAGAGATGTTAAACATGGGTGTTTTAAAGGTGGGGAGGTCAAAAGAGAGAAAGGAAAATGAGCTCTGCAAATTATACTTTTCGTCTTCCAGAGAGAAAAGCTGAACGGAGGCTGTACCAAATCTACGTTCAACAGGACTTGGCCTGCTCCAAGCCCCCCGCCCGAACCGCCCCACCATCGGAGGCCGGGCCTTCAGTTTCTCCGCTCCCAACTTATGGAATGCTATCCCTCAATCCCTCCGTTTCGTCTCTTCCCTTTCCTCTTTCAAGGCCGGTTTGAAGACTTTCCTCTTCGATCGTGCCTTTTGTTCCACCCCGAACTCTTTTACCTCCCCTTCGTGTTTCACCCCTTCCCAAACACTCCCCTCCAAGCTCGGGTCACACACCTCCTGTTCAGCGCCTTGGGACGTCCTCCTGACGTGAAAGGCGCTCTATAAATGTAAATTGTTGTTGTTGTTGTTGTTACTGGTCTCCCTGTAAAGCCTGATTCTGCCCTCAACCAACAAGGTGAACATAACCGAAACTTTCCAACATTGGTCTCAGCCAGCAATCTGAACCAGGAACTTAATCTTAAACCAATACACTACCCCATGGGAAGGGAGAATGCAGGTTGCTGTTGTCTTTATTGAACATTTCCTGGGCGAGCTGGACTGCCTGACAGGCTGAAAAAACTAAACAAGACCAAGGTTTCACTAGAGGAAATAGCTCAACAATTGGATCGTAAAAGGAATTAAAGAAAACTATTTTGATCAGATTAACCAAATTAAATTCTTTACAATTTAGAAAAAAATCAGTCAATCTAATAACAAAGCTTTCAAAAGGAGGTAAATTTAGCAGAATAAATTTCAAGTAAAAACACCTCTTAGTCCAAGGAAGTAAACCATTTTCAGGATGTGATTATAGTGTGACTATTCTTTGTACAGAAACATACAAGACTGATAAAGATAAACATGCCTATCTGTAAACAAGAAAAATTATCTTCCACATAGCTGCCAAACTTTTTTAAACAAAGAAAAGTACTCCTGAAAGCTAAAAACAGTATTTTGTAGTAAAAAAAAGTATTTTCCCCAGAACCTACCGGTACTTAACGAAAAAATTACAGCGAGAAAAGATGCCAAGTAAAATGGGACTTCAACTTCACTGTGTGGCAAAAATTGCATTAAGAGAGAGGTCCCTACTGTGCTTCCGTATATGAAAAAAATTGTTCCCAGTAATGCCTTGTGCCTAGCCTAGCGCCTAGTACTAACATTTACAGTGTATCAGCGACTGCATAAGGTAGGTAGCACTGCTATGGATGGCAGGGAGAGAGATTTAGAGAGAAAGAGACTAAGACAGAGAGAGACTGAGTGAGATTGTGACAGCGAGAGACTCAAACAGAGAAAGAAAGAGAGAGAGATACAGAGAGAGACAGAGAGAGAGAAAGCGCGACCGAGACAGACAGAGAGAGGGAAAGAGACACGGAAAGAGAGAGAGAGAGACACACACACAGAGGGAGACTGAGACAGAGAGAAGGAGAGACAGACAGACAGAGCATGGAATTTCCAAAGTTCGGATTTTCCAAAAAACTTATTTTAACAAGAAAAATCGTACTGCCGTATTTACTGCAATTTATCGTACTAAATACGGCAAAAACTTACTGGTTGGCAGCTCTGCTTCTAGATAAATCTAAATAGATTAAGATACTGGGGTGAAATTTAAGGTCTTTTTAAAAAAAAACTCTTTTAAATAACTATCAAAAGGGATGTGTTTTGAAACCTCACAAACTTCACCCCCTTCATTTATTTTAGGATGGAAATGGCCAGGAAACCTTAACAAGATCAAAACAACGTCTGCCGGCTGCTCACTCATTGTCCTGATGTCTAACTGTCATCAATGGAAGGAAAGGCTGTTTATAGAGAAGAGAGTCAGTGAGTCCAGTCAGCCTCCTACTATAGTTTACTGATGTCTCCAAAGAGCAATAAAAAAAATTAAAAGCACAGCATGAAAGCTCATACCAAAAACAACCACACTTTCAAGACCCAGATTAATACTCTTGAAACATGAAAAATAACTACCGTACCTGTACGATCACATTTGAAATGACAAAACTTTATTTATATGTATTCCTTACCTTAGAATTCCCTTCCAAAACTGCAGTTTATATTATATTACTGTTCATTGTCTAATGTTCAACATACTATATATACCCTTGTCAAAGCAAGATGGAATGAGCAGTTCTCCAGCTTTTTGCTGCACATTGTTAAGTAAGGCAATCATTACTTTTACCCTAATTTTATGATGCAGAGAGGCTGTTGGTGTGTGTGTGTGTGTGTGCGCGCATGTGTGGGGGGGGGTTAGGGAGGGCAGTCAAACAGAGATTGTGGTATGTGATGTGTAAGATGTCATTCTTGATCATTATTAAATTGAGGTTTTAGCTGCATTCGAGTTATAATGTTAAGATCTGGATTGAAGTGAAGTGAAATACTTCAAAATAAGATACATGTACCATATTAAAAAAGAAGATTCTTGTCAATACACCTTTTAGCTGGCAATGCTGTGGAAGTTCACTATCTGTACATCGTGCCTGTGACTCACCTTCATACAGTTGGGCGTACTGTGGGAACCCTGCTGCCCTCAGCCAATCACACGCCTCCTTGGCTTCGATCTCTGGGGGAAGGAAGATAAGAAAGTCCATGGTTAGTTATGTAGAGTACTTTGTGCTGAAAATACAATCTGTCTCTGCGTATTTAAAATTTTGGAAACTGGGTGAGGCAGTTAGCTGCGCGATCAAGTTTAAGAAATTCTTCAGGTGAGTAACGTTATTGTGCCTTTATGAAGTGGGGAAGCAAAAGTAAATCGGGCACTCCTAATTTTAAATGACATTGCCAATGTTGCTATCTTTACCAATAATAAGAATAATGATAATCCTTGCATTTGATAGCAACGAGCAGAATTTCACCCCACCAGGAACTGCGTTTGAATGCAGCCTTGATTCAGGATGAGATCGAAGTGTGCTCTCTGTGCCATCATAAGGGCATAACATTGTTCTGATAGACAGCACCCAGCTCCTAGTGCACAAAAGTCTACAGTGACTGATTGCTCAATACATCACAATTTATTTGCACTAAATTGTCAATCTCACACGGACTAAGAGCACTTGTTTGGAGATGTCTCAGGGTTCTTTTCTGGTTAGCTGTTCATTATATTATTATTACAATGGAGTCCTTTTGTAATAGCTCAGTGGTTGGAGCACTCGCCTCGTAAGCGAGAGGACCTGGGTTCAATTCCCGAGGTGGGCGAAACATTGGGCAAGTTTCCTTACTCCACACTCCTTTGTTTACCTCGCAGTGAGTCGGAATTCAGTTATTAGCCGATTGGCTGATCACTTTTCTGGGGTTAATACTCTCATTTAAAAAATATGGTCACTCAATCGATGACTGTTTGTGGGACACAGCTGTGCACAATTGGCTGCTGTGTTTCACCCACAAAATATGCAGTCAATTCACTGTATCAAATTTGCTTGCGTTTGATACAGAGCCTCAGCACACCTTTGAGAGGGTGTGATGAGGCTCAAATGTGTGATGAGGCTCTTTATCAAATGCAAGCATTATTATTGTTGTTGTTGTTGAATAGTGAGCTCTTCTCTGATGTTAGCTATGGTGTCCCTGACCTGGGAGTTCTGGCTGCTGATAATGAATGTTCAGAAGATTCAACCTCAGTGCATCATTCAACCTCAGGGGCATCTTAGCTAACCCTCTCCCATGATAGCTGCTTGCATATGTTTCAGCATCAGGAAAGTAGGAACCAGTTGAGTTTCCTGCTTTCCCCACTGCAGTTTCCAATTCCTACCTGAAGACCAATAAGATTATTATTTGAAAATTATTTGAAATGCATATCTGCAAAATATCTGCATTATCGGCAGGCATATCTGCATTATTGGAGAGCAATACTGTACTGAAGTACTAATTCTTCCATATCGGACCACCACCATATCATGATGAGAGATATGTAATCTCTTAATACATCATTAAGCTAAATCCCCAATGGTCCTTTTACAGTTTAGAGAAACCTCCTTGTCAAAGCAGTAACCAGCGCTGACAGTCAGCCTGCAGCGAATTAAACAACTAAATCTACTAATCCCTCGGCACTGCTAGTCTCCACAGAATGGAATGTCTAATAAGACACAGAATACTTTTCCACTGCAATGACATGGAGTTGTCACTGAGCGACAAGACACAAGAGGCACACTTTGCACTGGGGATCAAGTTAACACATTTGTGCCTCAGTAGATCTGCAGTAGCAGTGGGGAGCAACATTTACAATTAGACAACCTGTTCGACATTCCGTTGTTTCATATTCATATGTTCAACATTCGTACATTTAACATTCTTACAACTTCGCAATGTCTCAAAACATCACAATCCTTTTTTAGTAACAATGAAATGAGGTTACTGTTCACGCAGTCGCCAAGAGGATCATATTGCACAGAAGCGCACAAGGCTTCATTAGTGAGAACGTAGACCATTTTTGCCAACTGCGTTAATTATATCTCCTAAAAACCTTTCCTAGACCCATTCCTGCCCTGAAATTACTGCGCCATCCTCACCCTCCCTTTCCTTTCCAAAGTTGTGGAACAAGTTGTTGCTTCCCAGCTTCACTATTTCCTCTCCTGCCACTCCGTTTACAAAACCCGCCAATTAAGTATCTGTGCTGTCCACAGACAGAACAAAAAAACAAAAATTACATTTGTATAGCTCCTTTCACGTCAAGAGGATGTCCCAAGGCATCCACAGTACAGAAATAAACCTGGTCAACGAGACAAATGACATTCTATCCATCTTTGACCAGGGCTCGCTCTGTTTCCTCATCTGCCTCGACCTCTCTGTTGCCTCTGTCATTGTGGACAACTATCCTATTCCATCACCTCGCCTCTCACCTCAACCTTCAAGGTTCTGTCCTTGATCCTATCTCTCACACTGGCTCCACTTTGTCTCCACAAACAGCTTCTCCTCCAGCCCTGTACCATTTCGTTAGGACTCTGTCCTCGGTCCTCTTCAACCTCAATATGCTCCATCGTGGTGACATCTTCCGCAGACATGGGGCCAACTTCCATATGTACGTGGATGACACCCAACTCCATCTCTCTGCCTCCACCCTTGAATCCAGGACCACTGATGCCCTGGCAGACTAATTGCCTGTCAGACATTAGGTCCTGGTTGAAAGCCAACTTTCTACATTTGAATGTTGGTAAGGCCGAGGGTGAGAAACACCGATTGTCCAATGCATTGGGACATCCTCCTGACGTGAATAATGCAGTACAAATTCATTTTCTTTTTGGGAATTTTGTTGTTGTTTTGTTACAAATGTAATTTTGTATTGTATTGTACTTCAGACCCCATATAGTTTTTCAAAGTGTTGATCTTCAAAGCAGTGAATGCCGCTTATTGATGACTCCACCATCGGTATCAGGTATAGCTTTCAGATTTTTTTTTAATCAACCCTATCAAATCTGAAGGCTCATTCAGTGTTCATCTTAAAGGCCCACCCTCACTTTACTTCAACAGGTGCTATTTATTTTCTAGTGCAGGTTTGTGCAGCAACATCATTTGTTTTCTCAAACTAGTTCAAATAGTCTCTATTTCCTTTCTCCCTAATATTTTTCCCCTTTCTTCCCTCTTCTTTGGAAGAGAGTTAATAATTCCTGTACATGATAAGTGCCTTATCACGTTTAAACATCTCAAAAATAACTGGCCTGTGACAGCTCCCCAAATGCAAATGCCTGTTGTTAGGTGCCTGGTTCAGCTTGTAGCATTCTTGTCTCTAGGTCAGAAGGTTATGGATTCAAGCCACATGCTGGGACTTGAGCTAATTTACACAGATACCGTTGTGCAACACTGAGGGGTAACCCTGATTCAGTCTTTGCTGAATAACCATAAATCCCGAACATTTCTGCCTGCATTTCTGGGTAAAACTGGGGCTTAAGTTCATTTTCAGGTACAATTATAATAATAATAATCATGGCATTTGATATAGCACCTTATCACTTCTTCAAGACATCTCACAGCGCTTCACAGAACATACCGTAAAACGAATTGATGCATATTTTGTGGGTGAAATTATATTCAATAATTTTCCATGTTACCTTGTTCATGGTGTTTTAAGAAATTAATATTAAAAGTGAATTGATGTTAAGCAAGATTGCACTTCAACAAATGGCAAAATGTTCACAGGTTAGAGGCAGACTCACAAGATTTTGAAGTCCCGTTGTCCCTCAGGTAATAAGGCCACAATTAAACTAATGCTGAATACCCAGACAGCTCCGAAATGCTTATTTGTCACTTCTGAACGGAGTGGCTTTGGTCTAACCACAGGACAGAAAATCCCTCCAGCCATAATGGCTCGAAGCAGCAAATACCACAACAGCCACATACATGCCAAACAAATGGTGGTCAACATTATCCCATCCGCTCAAAGGGTTGCTCTGTCTGTTCAAAACAACAGGAAGCCTCTATAGCCTTGAGTGCTGTTGAGGTGACAAGAGCTGCTCAGAGTTCTGAGAGTTTAACGGACACTTTTCTACTGAACAGCAGCAGGCTGGTCTTGCGTCTCCTTGCCTGATTTAAGTGATAGGAGATGGGAACTCCCAGTCGAGGCTGACACCCCAATGCAATAATGGGAGTGTGCCGTATTGTTGGGAGTGCCATCCTTCATATGAGATATTAAACTGAGGTCCCAACTGCCTGTTCACATTAAAGATAAACAAAAGCTTTGTTTTTACCATCCTCTATGTAAAGAAAACTACCTAAAGTGATAATTGTCACATCAAATGCACCTCATCGTTGCATT
The DNA here is from genome assembly GCA_035084275.1 of Hydrolagus colliei. Lineage (NCBI taxonomy): Eukaryota > Metazoa > Chordata > Chondrichthyes > Chimaeriformes > Chimaeridae > Hydrolagus > Hydrolagus colliei. The sequence continues at coordinate 16,808,241 of CM068742.1, read as the reverse complement.
GAGCGGATTGAAGTAGGTAATAGATAAGACTGTAAATAACTGTGGGAACACGCTGATAATTTTTTCTGTATGAATGCGTGAATACTACAGAGATGAGAGGAAACGTCCACTGTTCAGATTGACCACATCTCGTCGCTTGGTGGCTGTATTCTCCATCAATGTTTCTGAATCAAACAATTAAGCAAATAGGACAATAGATTTTTAAAACATGGGCAATTTATATTGCAAAAAAGATTAAATGGGTAGTGTTGGGGGTGGGGACAAACTAAAAGAGTTGTAGTTCTGTGTCACGGTATTTATACCATTGAGGGGGCTGTTTGAATCCACACTGCACTCGTCAAGCAACTCTGTTGTAATTTCATTCAACTGCAACAAGACTAGGGTGGATTGGTTTCTTTTGTGCATGACTACTTACATATGGGACGTCCTCTCGACGTGAAAGGCGCTATATAAATGTAAGTTTTGATTGATATGTGTAAAGCACACTGTAAGTAGCTCAGAATAGAGCTAACCTGGTGGAGTAATTGGGTATTGGAAGCACAGAACTGTCCAAGTCAAGTACAACCTTTTGCCCACGGCTCCACTGTCCGATGGAGGTGCTACTGAAGGTCACGCCATTTTCAGAATTAGTTTTGTTGTGGAACAGGGAAGAGGGAGGGAGGGAAATCAATGCACCAGTTATCTCGCGCCATTCTCACTCTATTTATCGGTCACTTATATAGCATCATTGGTAGAGGCTTGGGCGCAATCCTTAAGCACATGTTTGAAGACTTTGGTATGTGGGCGATGTTGGGAAAGCGATAGAAAATAACTGATACTAACGAAGTGCACTATTCCTTGTGAAGAAGTAAAGTACATAGCAACCTTTAACCTTTTACTATGGGCGATACAATGTAAACTGAAAGATCCCGAACAAACCAACACTGAGTAAACTCGCCAGAAATCTTAATCCGAATGTTTTAACTTGGTTTAGCAGACTGGACCACAAGGAAAATGATATGTAATAGTACAGCCTCAATACAACCCACGCAGCATTCTGAACAAGCCTATCATGGATCAAGTTAAGTCACAAGGAAGCAAATTCAGAAACAGCGAGGGGTAGATTCAAAGGCAGATTTAAACGCTTCGAGTGGCATCCTGAAAACAACCAGGAGGGGCTGTGCCACTTTGATTTTCAACATGAAATTTCAAAAGCAAAAGACTGGATTTTTTCAATCCACGACTGTTTGCAGGACACTGCTCTGCGCAATTAATTGGCTGCCGCGATTCGCCTACAAATATACAGTCAGTTCACTTTACAGTATATTCTGTGAAGCGCTTTGGGACGTCAATAAAATGTGAAAAGTGCTATATCAAATGCAAGGATTATTATTATTATTTGTTACAATCTCAAACTGGAGGTCCTGCTGGTCACCAACCTTTTACTTTTGGGTGATTATTAACTGGAGGAAAGGTTGAAAAGCGCAACAAGGGCTAGAAGGCAAAAATGTACAAAACCAGTCTATGCTAGATTCTGATATCGAGATCCTCTCCCAATTTTGAAATGTGTTTGAGATCGTTGATCTGTGGCTTTACAGGCTTTTGAGATTGTAATTCTCCTGTGATTTTTGAAGGCTCTTGGATTCACTATTCACTCCTTGATTCAAAAAGGCCTTTAAGATCAAATTTCCCCCTTCCCCTTTGATCGTTTTGGAGAATCCTGCAGCAATTCTATTGGCAAACTGCTCATACCTATTAGCGCAATGATTTCTGGTTTATAAATATCAAGTTTTCTGCCCCCGTATGAAAGTGAAAGCTAATATAAAAATATTCATCATTGGCAGCAAAAATGTTAAAACTTATTATTTTCTGAGCATTGCAGAAAATTAGTCTCACGGTTTTATTTTGACACTTGCAATGTTTGGTGGTTGTTAAAAGTGCTGATGCTCAGTTTTAATTGAAAACCTTGACCTGCTGAAACATTCACATTGATGGTTGGCACAGAACCTGGTGATTCCAGGAAAGGGCAATGCCCTCAGCTCGAGTGGATACATGCAAGGAATGTGATTCAAGCTGTGTGTACGCTTTGCTCAACACGTTCACATTTAGAGCGGGACTAACTGATCCATTTTTACGTTTGAAACAAGAAAATAGTGTCAATCTCTCGGCCACCTTTAATGTTTGTTTGCGGCAGCAAATTATACATTGTAAAAATGTAAAGCACATGAAAATCTCTTTTCACAAATAAGCGCTGAATTTGATATAGCGCTTTTTCACATCTTCTAGACGTCTCAAAGCGCTTCACAGAATATACTGTATGAATTGACTGTATATTTGTGTGTGAAACACGGCAGCCAATTGCGCACAGAAGTGTCCCACCAACAGTTGTGGATTGAAATGAACAATTTTATTAGTGTTTTTTTTAAAAAGCGATTATTATTAGGCGTGTGGAGTAAGGACACGTGAACAAGATTTCGCCCTGACTTGCCCGGATTCGAACACAGGTCAAACGCTTGTAAGGCGAGTGCTTTAACCACTGAGCTACGGGACTCCAAATAGTTATACATTGCAATAACAAACTTATACTACTGTATTTTGAGTAAATGCTTGCTTTGCAGAAATAGATGCTGCAACAATGCATGCGATAATTACCTAATTATAGGGAGAGAACAATGCAGCAACAGCAAGGCTAAGCCTAATTTATGTAAACGTGATTGTTTTACCACAAATACTGTATTTAACAATAGGCAGTCTCAGTGACTCATTACATCCTTTTACTGAGCCAGACAAAAGGCATTGGGTCATTCAAAACGAGCAGACATTTCAAACTATGCCGCAGCTTGCCAAGAATGTTCACCATTGTTTAAAACACAACATCCTGAAGTTGAATTGGTGTAAAGCCGATGGGAAAAGAGTAACATTTCCGAAATGTAGCACTATCCTGTCAACTCTGCAATAACAGAAACACCAGGCATTTGGGAAAAAATGGTGTCAATGCGCTTTAACGAACCACTGAAAAATCTGCAGCCTTCACACTCCCACACGTGAAAAGATTACTTGTCGGCAAATATAACAAACACACTCCAATCTCGTGACTTTAACATCACAAAGGGCCCCGTTCTTCCACTCACTGAGGACACAGGATTGGTGGTGAGAGCAGAAATGTGGCTGGCGCTGTACTTTTGGAAAATTTTACTCATTCCTAAATCCTCGATGATTAAAGAAACAAACACAAGTACTCAAAATGCTTTAAATTAACTGTAAATTGATTCATTAAGCCACTCAATCCTCTTTACACTTCATGAATAGTTAGAACCTCAGTGAAAATCTACGCTTTACAGAAGCGATCAGGTTTCTGTTATTTTTCAGAAATCCACCTGCAAATTTCACTGGCATTAGGTCAGAACATCTGGTCAGAGTTTATAAGTATGAATAGAGTTGTAGTGACAGACTAGTCTCACTAAGTTTATACACAGGTTAAAGCTATAGAGCTGTTGCAAATGGATGTCCTGAAGTTCGTAGCAGTTTTATGAAATAAATAAGTTAGAATAATGATACTGTACTTTGGTTTCACATAAGGAAGTTGTCTTAAGCGCTTCGCAGGATATACTGTAAAGTGGAGTGACTGCATTTTGAGAAAAGCCAATTTGTGCACGAGAATGTCCCACAAAGAGCCATGAAGGAAATGATTAATTTTATTTGGGGAATTGTTGGCCAGGATCATGGGAAAAACTAATTTCTCTTTTTGAATAGTGCTCTGAAATCTTTAATGTTCATCTGAACAGGCAGACGGAACTTTGTTTTAATGTCTAATCCGAAGGACAGCTCCTCCGACAATACAGAGCAAGTACCTTGCATAAAGAGGGTCTGCAGTATAAACATATCTCACCACGATTCACGTGGAAAAATTATGAAAGCTGTACGGATCACATCAGCACGCAGTAAAACAGGCTACCTGCTTTTATGAAGAGCAAAGAAAGAACTATTTTGTTTGATTCATAGATAATTCTTGATTGGTTAAGCTGTAGAAATTGAGTTTTGTTCAAGCAAGGTCCGGTTCTCAAAGAGTTAATGCAGAAATTGCAAGCCTTGGGCTTGATTACATTTTAAAAACCTCTTCGCGAGCTAAAGGTTCTAGCAACTGTCCAGTGAAGGCAGTGTTCGACAGCTGCAGCAATGTCACAAACTACCCGTTCAGGCTTACAGCAGTCTAAATTGCACTACTGGTCATTTACAGTGGAATAAGTGTGCGCACAGCTATATTTATTGTGAAGGACCAAATTCGACATGCTTCTCACATTAATGCTTGCTGGAGCAATGCTATTGTTAAATGTACAGTAACCAGTGAATCCAGTGAAGGCGTTAGCCTGTATACACGGTACATATGTTTTTACGCTGACACAAGATAAAGACAATGAGGGAACTGCTATAGTACTTATTGTGCTGCATGTTGTTATTTATAGACATGCTGAGTGCGACATACTGTAAGGCACTGTCTGGAGCCATTCAGGATCTTTGCTTTACCTCCTTTCCTGTGCTCTCTTCCTGTTGCTAAGAGGCAAAGTAAAGCATGAAACTCCTGTTTACAATTCTGGACCATCCTGTAGAGAACAAGCTCCCTATTTGCAAGCAGAATCCAACAGATGCATCCTGAACAAACACAGGCACTTGGCACAGTGACACCCAACCACATCTGCTGAGCAGTCTTGCCCGTGTGCAAGACTTTAATCTGTCAGAAAGAATCTTTTATCATGAAGACAGGTCAGGAGACTACAGGAGGCCGCAGCCATCTGCTGCTTCCTGAAAGAAGACCCTGGCAGCCCAAACCTGGTGAAATAATGGGAGATAGCTAATGCCAATTAGCTGCACTGTGGAATACCAATGGCTGGAGGCCAGATGGACTCAGTGAATGCAAACAGACCGATGCAGCTTTTCTGTGCTTGTGACAGATTTACACATGCCGGCTTCTGACCAATCTGGTCACTTTATAGCTAAATCCAATCTTCACTTCAAGGTACGTATTATGGCTACATAAAAACTCCAGTGCTTTCAACCCCTCTGACTAAAGGCATTGCCTAAGGTTATTTTTGGGCAGTACAATGCCACTACTATATTATGACTCAACACTGTGCCCTTATTTTGCAGAACACCAATGCAGCTACAAACTGTGAGAGCGTAATACCGTGCCTGCTGTAGCAATTTTAAAAATTCTTGCTGTCCTATACAGCCCAGAGACAACAGGTTTTCAGCTAATCTACTAATATTGGCTGTGAACCAATTTAGAATTATCAGCAAAGTTCATTCGTGAGGTCTGAGCAAATCTAACTTTGCATCTGTTCCTACTTTTTTTAAAAAAAAGTGTGATTGTTACTTGAGACTGACGTCACTGTGGTGATTCTACGTAGGCACTGCCTGAAGTTATTCCAACTTTTTGGGATAGAACCGCCAAAAAAAAATACAGTCACTACACTTTACAGTAAATCACGTGAAGCACTTTTAAGATTTGATTTTGTTTTAGAAATGCTGAAAACTAAATGTTGTTGCAGCCTTGCCTCAATCCAGGACAGCTCAGCCCTTTGCATTCCCTTAACAGAGTTATGCCAGCAAATAATTATTTTAAAACGATCTGAAGATTGCAGCCACATTTTAACACCATAATAAAATATAAAACGCTTACTACTTTTTAACTTTATCCTAATTCTATGAATTAAAGCTTACTGTATAGTAGTCGTTGATTTATTTGCCTGTAGCTTTATTAGCAAGGATTTATTCTAAGGTCACAAGCTGTTCAGTGCCAGTGCATTGGCTTGCAGAGCATTAGTCCATGTGGTGTCAATCAGCAAGTGATTCAAATGGAGGAATGTGGCAATCCAGTTGGCTCAGTTACAAAAGTACATTTTGAAAATGGCTAGTAAAAGGAAACATGTGGGTAATGTATTTTACAAAGGCTGCATGATTTTGGCGGATATAAAAGGGGTTATTCTGCTCCATGTTTTCCATGGAGCCTATTTGGACGCAATAATACTCCTTACATTTGCTATAATGCCTTTAAGATTCAAGAGGAGATGTCTCAAAGTGCATCGTAGGATATACTGTAAAGTGGAGTGACTGTGGTTTTGGTGTGAATGTCAGCTAAGCGCTTGTCAGAGATTCCTGCTGGCGAGTGCAAGACTGGATACCGGTTAATTTTGCCATCCAACAGTCAAAAATAACCTGCCCCACAGCTCTAGCGGTAGATTCTGTAGAATGTTCAAAAATTGCCATGCATGCACTTAGAAATATCGCGTGAATTCTAAAAGTAATAATTCAATTATAATTAATTGATCATTCAAACATTTTTGCAATTATTTGTATTTACAAGTGCAAGTGTAAAACGACAGTGGAGCAGGCAGCCCACACCACGGAATTCACCACAAGAAGCACACAAACCTCAAACACAAATCCTTGCATTTAATAAAGCGTCTTTCACTTTCGGATAATGTCTGAAGCACTTCACCCCAAACACTTTGTAAAGTGTAATGGTTGTATTTTGTGGGCGAATGTTTCAGTCAATTTGTGAGCGATAATGCCCTACAAATACACATGAAGCGAATTTGCATCACGTCAATGCAGTCTGCAAGCAATGCGATGACACATTCTGACGTGAACACATGATCACGATGCCAGTTAAGTCACTGTGGTCACAGTAAGAAAGCCCTTGCCTCACAATATTCTTACACCAGCCTGTGGTATGTCTACCCTACCACGTGCTGATTCAGGTACTCTTTTTTTAAAAAAAACAGTGATGTAACAGAACTGGTTATACTATCCGCCCCATTCCAAGCCTTGCTTCTTGCCAATCTGTGCTTAATACTTTCCAGGATTAGGTAGGAGGGTGCGTCCCTTTGGGAAATGAAAGTGCAGTCCGTTCCCGACAAATGGAAATTTCCACGCATGTGTGAAGCTAAGTACTGTAGTATAGTTGGATACTAAATGCAGCAATGGATTTTCGCTTAAGTCAAGACATTTAGCGTATCAAAAAAAACTGGAGTGGGGAATGCAGCTCTTTGGACCCCGACTCAAACATATATTTTTTGCTTTAAAAAATGGGAAATGCTGTCATCTCCTGAAGGCATTGTGACTCCATTTTCTTTCCACTGAGATTTGCTTCCGTGGGTGTGGGTGACCTTCTGGGACTTTTTGAAGTGTGTAATGTAAAAGTTAAAATAATTGAAGTGTGAGCAGGGTATTTGACCACGCGGTGGCATCATAAACTGTGCCCAGTCCCATTCTCCATCCAGGGTCCACAAACACACACATACTTTCCAGCAGGGGGGTCTCTGGAAAGTGACGAGGAGCATGATGGCATCTTGGCTGATTTTTCTCTTCGTAAACTTGGAACACAGGGGTCCAAGTATCACACTGAAATGCTGCCTGGCTGTGATCAGCGACCTCAGCACAAATTGGTATTCACATATTGCTTCCCTGTGATGCGTCTTTACCTTGGTCAACAGGGGCAGTTTAAAACTTTGCTTAACAGCATAGATGGGATAAGCAATGATTTTTCAATGGAAGTCGATCAGAGATTAATTTTTCTTGCTGTGTGGATTCAGTTTTACTACAATTACTATGTGGTTTGGTTGTGGGAGACTAACTGATATTCACCCCACCTTCCGACTTCTATAAAATCAGCCTCAGAGTTACACTGAAAACAACAACAATAACAGAAGGGAGAATGATATCAATCAATGTCAAGTTGCCAGCTTGTATTGGAAATGCACATAAAAATAACAGGTTCACATTACCAGAAAGAGTGAATAATAATATCATAATAATCCTTGGATTTGATATAGCGCTTTTCACATCTTATCGACGTCCCAAGGCGCTTCACAGAATATACTGTAAAGTGAATTGACTGTATATATTTGTGGGCGAATCGCGGCAGCCAATTGCGCACAGCAGTGTCCCACACACAGTTGTGGATTGAAATGGCCAATTTTTATTATTGTGTTTTTTTTTTGGGGGGGGGGGGGGGGAAGAGGGATTATTATTAGCCAACTCACTTCATAATATATTCTGCGATGCGCTTTGAGACGTCTCGACGATGTGATAAGGCGCGATACCAAAATGCGAGTATTATTATCGTCAGTCACCGTGTCCCGGGACGTGAGTACGATCAGGAACAACAACAACAACAACAAGAAAATGACATCCGTAGAGCGCTTTTCAAGTCGGGAGGACATCCCAAGGCGTTGTGGAAAAGTGGCTATCTCATTGGAGTACCTGTGTGAAGGGCACTGGCACTGAGAGGTAAGCGACAGGAAGGCTGCAGGCGAGCAGGACAATGGACAATGTTTGTTTGTTTTGAGTCTCTGTGTGCTGCCTGATGCCATGTTGCTCGCAGTAGCCGGAGAGGGAGGCACAGAGCTCTCTGATCAAAGCCACCTTGTCTGATCTCGCCGCCTACAGGAGAGATCCTCTTTGGCCCGAGCCTCTCCCATGTATAATCCTCTAACTCGGGCAAAATACCGAGCCTTAACTTCGCGAAAAAGCGAATGGAAACGTAGCAACACAGAAACATTTACCAGACTGTTCAAATCGTTTGCGTTCTTACATGATGTCAAACCCAAGCAATTATTTGAAGGTTGCAAAGGAAACACAAAACCTTAAAACCATAAACTGAAATGAGCTGATAACATTCACACACACAAAAAAACAACTGATGCGTTCGAATATTTCCAAACTGTTTCTCACACGACAGCTTTTTTTTAAACAAAAAACCTTTTTTTGCCCGTTTTTTGGAGCAAAAAAAATACGATTTCGCAAAGAGAACTCCCACCCGAGTTATTGGGAATGGCGACCAGACTGGACGCAACCCAGAGACGGAGTCAGCAAACAGATCGCATTTGACCCCGAGCCCCGAGGACTCTTCAGATGTTTGATTGAGGGTCTGTCTGGTCTGGTCTGGCTCCGGCTCATGTGCTGCCCCGCGTCCGTCTTATCTGACATCCCTCAATGCTAAATTGACTCCGAAAGTCGCCAACATCAGAGCCTTTGGTCACCAAAGAGCAACAGCCCCCAGTCCACACACAGCCTGATCAGACAGCAACATCCCCCACCACACACACACACACACACACACAGACTAAATGTGGGTGGGTGCTGGGTGGGTGGACAAAAGTCATTGAAACTCCCCCCCAAAAATAAAGTGGGAAACTTAAAATCCTGGCAGCAGCTGATAACAGCCATCATGTAAGGTCAGAAAACAAACACCAAGGTGGATAAGGGGGTGGGGGGGGGGGGGGGGGAGATTGTGTTCAGGAACCTGAGGTACATTTTGTTTTACAATATCCACAAATAATTCCAGCCCAGTGCCTGGAATTTGATATTTTCCTCTCTTGAGAGTCATATATATATATATATATATGTGTGTATGTGTGTGTGTGTGTCCCACCACCACCAGAGTTGATATCACCCTGTGTTTTACACACACACAAAAAAAACTTCTTCACGTTAAGCTTCAGATATTGTAGCTCCCTCCAAACAAAAGTGGGAAGAAAATGCGTCCAATTGGGAGAGATGTGTGTTCATTCACTCACCATCAGCTCACACTCACACACACACACCCTCCACACACACACACATACCCCCCCTCACACACACACACATACCCCCCCCTCTCTACACACACACACCCTCCACACACACACACATACCCCCCTCACACACACATACCCCCCTCACACACACACACACCCTCCACACACACACACACATACCCCCCTCTCTACACACACACACCCTCCACACACACACACATACCCCCCCCTCTCTACACACACACCCCCCCCCTCTCTACACACACACACCCTCCACACACACACACACATACCCCCCCCTCTCTACACACACACCCCCCCCCTCTCTACACACACACACCCTCCACACACACACACACATACCCCCCCTCTCTACACACACACACTCCACACACACACACACATACCCCCCCCTCTCTACACACACACCCTCCACACACACACACACATACCCCCCTCACACACACACACACCCTCCACACACACACACACATACCCCCCCTCTCTACACACACACACCCTCCACACACACACATACCCCCCCCTCTCTACACACACACACATACCCCTCTACACACACACACACCCTCCACACACACACATACCCCCCCTCTCTACACACACACATACCCCCCTCCACACACACACACACCCCCCTCCACACACACACACACACACACACCCTCTCTCTACACACACACACACATACCCCTCCACACACACACCCCCCTCCACACACACACACATACCCCCCCTCTCTCTACACACACACACACATACCCCCCTCTCCACACACAAACACACGACTCTGCAACACAACACTTTTGGGCTTACGTGTTAAAATCATGGTTTCCAGCTTCTCACATCGACGTAATAGCCTTTTTGTTATCGAGACACCGCCGAGGATGGGTACTGATGATGATGATGATGATGTCTGTGGGGCTGGGTCTGCGTCTTGAGGTCGAGGGCAAAAGTCCACTTGGATGAACGACCCTCCCTCCACTCCCACTCCCTCCACCAACCAGCCAAGGAAAAGCCAGCAGCAGAAAATAGGGAGTCCCTTCAAAAGTTGTCTTTGGGTTTGTTTTGTCTTTCTGTCTCCCTCCCTCCCTCCCTCCCCACTCCACCTCTCCACCCCCTCACTCCCCAAGTCCTTCACAGTTTGTTTCAATCCGAAGTCACCTTCAAATAATGATAACACTGCATTCTGTGTCCCAGTTGGGCTTCACAGGGAATGGTGAGCAATGTATAGTTCTCTCTCTCACTCTCACTCAAACACACACTCTCTCTCTCTCTCTCCTTGCTCGCAGCTCTGAGAAAATTTCACTGGGTGTGGATCGCCTTCTCATCCACTTCCCATCTCTTATTTGCTCTGACCCACTCTCATCTCAACCCAGGATCCCAGCAGAGAAACCACTCCTCCCCTACTCAGCACCGCCTCCCTCCCTCCCTCCCACACACACACACACACAGTGAGATGCAGTCAGTCATTCCACACTCTCTGTCTCTCTCTCTCTCACACACACACACACACACACAGACAGGGAGATGCAGTCACTGAATTATCTCTCTCTCACACACTCACTCACTCCTTTTCCCTATTGCTGAATCGATATTCTGTTAAGGAAATGCCGAGCGGGCAATCACCTGAGCGAAATTCTCACATTCCGCATTCAAACAATCTACTCCCAAAATCACCAGCTCAGAAAGTATCCTGGAAAATGATGTGTGTGTTTGTGTGGGGGGTGGGGGGGGGGTCCCCTCGATAGTCCGAAGGTCCGATAGTCCGAACACACAAAAACGAACCTTCGGACTAACGAACCTTCGGACCATACGAACCTTCGGACGATCGAGCCGTAACCGTTTGTGTGTGCCTTGTTGGCTTGAACTCAGGGTATTAATAATAATGATCCTCGCATTTGATATGACGCATTCTCATGGCTTTGAGAAGTCTTCTAAAGAGCTTCACAAAACATACTGTAAAATCGGTTGACTGTATATTTTGTGGGCAACACGCCCATTGCTTTTTTTTCTTTCTGTCTCCCCCCTCCCCTCCCTCCCTCCCTCCCCACTCCACCTTCCCACCCCTCACTCTCACTCCCAAGTCCTTCACAGTTTGTTTAAATTACCTGTAATGAGGTAATAAAGCACAAAACAAAGAATCCTTTGGTTGATGATGTCTTGCTTTGGTTGTAATCTACGCCGAGTATTTCTTGTTAAGCTGCAAATTTGCATTTGTAAGTGAGTCTTGTCTAGCAATAGGACATTGGGTACATCATTTCTGTCAGAAACAGCGAAAAAGAGTTGCTTGGTTCGTTGAGAAGCGACGCGTCAACAGCTCCCACATCTTGACGTGGGAGGTGCCTGGATTCTGGAGTAGGAGATGGAACCCTCCTGCCTTCTCTGCGAGCAATGCAAATTCTCTTGGTAAACCGGGCTGACGATTCCACGTTGCCGTAGATAATGGAGCCAGTGGTGGGCAGCACTTAAGAGTAAACATTCGATCGCGTGTGTCCCAAACCAACACCCTGATTCAGGTGAACTGTAATCCAAACTAGTTTGCGTCAAATTTAAAATAATTTGTATTTATATAACACCCTTCACGGGCAGCATCTCGGAGTGGCTTCACCGTGGTGGGGCCTGAGGCCGAGTTGGGAGTGACCATAGACGAGGTCATAACATTTTCTTTTTTATCAGATGAAAACATTTTCTTCAAGCAAGGATATTTATTTTGATAATAACAATAAATAATATTCCTTGCCTTTGATTTAGTGCCTTAGCACGTCTTTGGCGTATCTTAAAGCGCTTCACAGAATGTGCTGTAAAGTGAATTGACTGTAAATTTTGTGGGGGGAAATGCAGCAGTTAATTGCATGAGCAGTGTCCCACAAACAGTCGTGGATTGATTGGCCAATGCTTTATAAAAAAAAACGGATTATTTTACTTGAGAAAGCGATCCATCAATTGACTAACAACTCAGTTCCTATTTACTGCTGGATAAACAGCGGTGTCTGGAGCAAGCAAACTTGCTCAATATTTTGTCCTTCCCAGAAATCGAACCCAGCAAGGCTAGTAGTGTCTTCTTTAGTGCTCTAAGCAATACACTACAGGGCTCCACACCCTTTTTTTGTATTAATGAAACAATCTGGCTATTCTTACTATTGTTTTGGGAAGCTGGGTATATCTGACATGTGAAAACCCAGAATATCCAAACTAGACTGAGAGTTCCACATACGTAAATGGAAATTTCCCCATGTCTGGAATGGAATGGACACTGCCTCCCCGGAAGAACGACCCTGCTTAAATAATTCCACACAGTGTTAGTCAACTTTGAATGGAGTTTTAACCAGCTAAAAACACATAGCTTGTCATTGAGAGCACTGCCTGGCATGGTTCCCATTATTTGTTTAGATAGAACCACACTGCTTATTAGATCTTTGGCTTGCAGGCCAACAGGAGCAAAGTCCCTGCTCTCTAATTCCTGCTCTAATCATGGAACAATTTTCTCCCCTCTCCTTTTTGAATGTGTCTGAATCCTTTTTCCATCTAACTGGAGTAAGTTTCTATGGTCACTGATGCCTCACCCAAGAGTTGATTCTTCTTCAAATGCAAGTCAGATGGCGGGTGTCTTCAGGGTATTCCACAATGTGGGATATTGCAATCAAGCTTGAAGTTATCCTCACCCAATGCCAACACTTGCAGTTTCCAGAAGGAGCACTAAGCAGCTTTGAAGAGTGGGAACACTAGGTGGTTTTCTTCCTCTCTAACTCATGCAGAGCAGAGATCGATTGTTGCATCACTGATACAGCCCCAGCTGAGAACAACAAGCACAGACCTTGAACTTTCCTGTTCTGTGTAGGTCAGCACCAACTCTTATGCTACGTTAAAATATGAAGCTATATTAGATGCAAGGATTATATAATATATTATAAGCTACTGTACATTCGTAGGCAAATGCGGCAGACAATTTACGCACAACAATGTCCCATAAACAACCAATTGTTAATTAAGTAGCAGATTATTGGCCATGACACTGGGAGAAATGTCATTGGTTTTTGTATAGTAACATTCCCCTTAACAAGCAGACAGAATTCGGGTTCAATGTCGCATTGAACAATGCAGCAGTCCCCCAACATTACACTGTTGTCTCAGCCTAGGCCGTGAGCTCAAAGTCCCAAGACAAGACAATACCTACTGATCCAATGGTGAGAGTGCTATCAGCTTATTGCTACCAACTACAGCTAAGCCTGTTTCTATCTTTGCCCAATGCCCAATTTGGTTGATATTCCACCTTCCTGACTTAGAGGCAATGAGACAATTGAAGAGCCCAAGTAAAGCTCTAGTTGAACTTAACGGACTCAACAAAGAACAGGATTCAAAACTAAAATTTTTGATTGCTATGACAAAGTACGATATTGGATAGAGATATTTTCCTGTTACATAAATAAACCTCTGATGATCTATTTATTCCACAATAGTACTTGGAAGTGTTCACATAATTATAAGCCTTGCATTTGATATAGTGCCTTATCATGCCTTCAAGACTTCTCAAAGCGTTTCACAGAGTATACTGTAAAGTGAATGGACTGTATATTTTCTGGGTGAAAAATGTATCACCTTTAACTAAATATATGTTCTCTCACTAAACATTCAATGGTCTCCAGGACCACCATCATAGCATTAATAACAAGTAAGTTACAAAAATAACATTCCCAAGATGTAAGGACCGAAATGGTTGACTGATTATTATGACTGACGATGCATAACATTATTTGCTCATTGTTTGGAACTCAATCGCCACCTTTTTACTGAGACTGGATTTCTGCTTTCTTGGTGGCATCACTACAATTGCATATTCTGCAACTATTTTAACTGCACACTAGGTGTTGCAAAGGCAGAAAAAAAGGATTCCGCAATCCGGAAATCATGCAAAACATGTAAAAACAAAACAATTCCTTTTGCAGGTATTTGGCATTAATCAGATTTAGTGAACCCACCAAGCATTCTCGCTGGAATGAAACGCAACATCTTCAAGTTGTTGAAGAATAGAATTCCGGAATTGTAATCTGGAGTTCAAGCATAGATACTGCAACCGGTAAAAACGTCTGTTTGTGCTACTGGCTGCTGAACTTCACTTCAGATGTTACAGCTTTTAACCAGGTTACTCAGGCAGTAAAGTTGGAGAGTTTCTGAATGGATTGGCGTCTAGCAGTTTGGTGTATATGCAGGACTTAAACATAAAGTTTAGTGAGGAATGTAAACCACTGAAGAATCTATTGTACTGTATCCATGAAAGAAAGAGAAATCAGATATACTTTATGTCGACTTATAAACTGCTAGGGTATCGTATTTGGTGTCAGCCTGGCTCATTGGTCAGCATGGTTTCTTTTGCCTTTGAGTCAGAAGGTTGTAACCTCAAGTCTAATGTTGGAACTTTGAGTCCAGGTTGACATGCCAACACCTTGCTGAGAGATGCTGCATTATTCCACTTGCCAATTTGCAGATGAAATGTTGAACCAAGGTCCTATCTGGCTGTTCAGGTGAACACTCTACTGTACATCCTGTGGCACTATTTGAAAAGAAAAGGGTCACGACTGTGGAGAAATCGCCTACTTATCAATCACTTATCAATATACAGTCATTACAAATAAATGGGAAAAGCGTTGAGACATTTAAATGTGATAGGATATCAAATGTAAGGATTAGTGTGCTAATCTATTGGAAATAGTTTAATTTTCCTACAGTAGTAGGAATTCAGATGTACCATCATCCCTAAAAGTTGGAGGGAACACTGGTGATATTTACACCATCATATCACTTGCAGTTTTCCCACCAGTTGCAGCCAATACAAACTTCATTGACAGCAGTGTTTCCTGCTTTTAGATTACACAATTTTCACAGTGGGGTAACTCTGATTGGAAGCAACAAGCTCCATGTGGCATTTTCCCCTCTAGTTATAGCAGGCAGGAATAAGATGACATGTTGCACATTTGCAAGACAGCACCAGGCACGTTGGTCAACAATGCCATACAATACTTTCAGTCAGCAATGCCATACGTAATCTCCATTGAAAGATGCTTCATTTCAGATTTTTGTTTCTCCACCAATTCTATTCCCTCCTTTCCCAAAGGCACAGACTCATGCTGTGGTGTGGTTCCGCACACTGTTGGCTATCCTCCCATACCTTGTCCAAGCAGCTATTATTCATGTGTAAGCCCAGTAAGTGTCAGCAAGCTATTTGATCATGGGCGGGTAGGCATCACAATCGAGTCTGCTCCTGTCCTCTTTTGACTTCCATATAGATACAGGGGATATTGAAGAACAATCAGGACTGACTATCTGATTCTTTCCTTTCCAGGCCCTGGGGAACTGAAATCAATTGTGACACCCACACAGCCACTCTAGCTGTGACCAGCTAACTCCACAACTACAATTTACATGTCTATGGTGCCTTTCACAACAGAAGGATGTCCCAAAGCATTTTGACAGATGACTGGAACACCAGGGCTGGTGAGGGAGTGGGAGAGAAAGGTGACCAAAAATCATGCTCAAAAAGATAAGTCTGAAGTCAAGCTTCAAACGTAGGTATGGATGGGCAAAGTAGAGGGATTCTGGAATGGAGTTCCAGAGATGGCAGGGTGTATTGGGCATGGGACATGAAGCAAGCCAATGTTTGCCGAGTAGAGATAGGATTTCAGGAGGTCACGGTAGTAGGTCCGGACAAGGCGATGGAGGGAATTGAATGTGAGGACGAGGATCTTGTATTTCATCTGCTGAGGAATGGACAATGGTGGAGGCGAGAGTGGAAATAATAGGTGTGGGAGAGGACAGGGCTACAGAGTTCTGGATGGTTTTCAGTTTGTGTATGGAGGAGCTCAGAAATTTGGCAAGCAGAGCATTGGAATAATTAAGCTTGGATGTGATGAAGGTTTGAATGAGGGTTTCAGCCATCTGGAGGGAGAGGTAGAAGTGGATATAAGCAATGTTGCGAGATCTTGTTGACATTCAACAGAAGATAATGAGGGGTCCGCCAGAGCAATCAGTCAGAACAGTACAGGTCCTGGAATCAAGGCTCCAAAACACAGGGCAGTAGATTAACCCAAGAGCCTTCCAGATTTATACGCCATAGATTAACATTGGATAATAGCTTTTCAATAGGATTTCTGTAACTCTATAGTTATTTTCAATGCCTGCAACACAACATATTAAGAGCATGTGGTAAGTGGTGTTGATCAGGCACTTTTCCAGGACTCCAGATGATTCTCTTTTCATGAGAAGAACCACTTGGTGTAGTCTGGCAAGAGACAAAATAGCTACATCCAACCAGTGCTGTCTTCCAATGACTGAATTCCACCAAAGTAAATATGCTTTTATGGCCTTTTCCTCCAAGTTCTGTCCAGTTTTCTTTACCGCTTCCGTGTCTTGACAGTAAATGTTGCGAGGATAGAGTAGAGGATAGAGTAGAGGTCATGGTGGTCATCCAGATCCTGCTCTCATCCCGCATCCACTTGCTGGGCACTTGAAGCAGGTTTGGCTGAACAGCTAGTCAGTGATTGGAACCGTGGCCTCGTCCCAGCATATTGCGGCCAACTGAAACATTCCATCATTGCTCCCTCAACTGAGATCATGAAACCCAGGCCAGACCAGAGACTTAACTTGGGAATTTTCTCGTTTGCACAGTTCAGTGCTACAACACCATGAGGTACATTTACCTCTGAGGCAGTAGTACTCCTTTGGCGGGGGGGGGGGGGGGTCTCTTTTTGTTGTTGTTGCAGATGCTTATATTACAAGATGAATTGCTCATGGCATCAGTGTTGATCTGTGGCACTTGTAACTGAGTAGTAAATCATGTTGGCAAATACACTGGGCAGATGATACTTGTCAGGCAATACAGGAACATGGCAAGTGGAATGGAATACATTACAGCTACACAAATTTTGTATTTATCCAGCTACTGCACTGACTGCTATTGGAGGTTTTATACAGAAATATAACACGGAGCCCCTTGATAGAAGCTTCAAGGTGAGGTTCAAAGTGTCAATTGGCAGAAATAGATGTGCAGCTCAATCTTGCAAAGCACTCACATGTGGAATAAACAGAGATGTAACTGGCTCATAAAGGCCTTTTTCAATAGGATTGGTACAATTATGACAATTTTATAAAGCCTGTGAAATTGTGCTGGTGGAAAAATAAACCGATGGGGGTACATCACCGATGATACAATTAGATAGAATGCTTCAATCCTGAAACTGATCATTCACCCATCAAATGTGCACTGGTGTTTTTCTCTATGTGAGCCAACTAATCTAATCCCTCTCTCTGCCTGCTCGCAACACTTTTTAATATCTCCTCTCCAAGCAACTGTATCATTCCCTGTCAAAGCAATTAATGGACACTGCTTCAACAACAGCTTGGAAAAGGACCGAAGAAACCAGGAAGATCCTAGGTTTGATCTGAGGCATACTGTTGCCCTATAACAATAATAATAATAATCCTTGCATTTGAGGTAGTGCTTTTCACATCTTATCGACGTCTCAAAGCGCTTCACAGAATATACTGTAAAGTGAATTGACTGTATATTTGTGGGAGAAACGCGGTAGCCAATTGCGCACAGCACTGTCCCACAAACAGTCGTGCATTGAAAATGACCAGTTTTTATTATTGTGTTTTTTTTAAAAGGATAATTATTAGGCGTATGGTGTAAGGAAACTTGCTCACGATTTCGCCTTGATCTGCCTGGATTCAAACACAGGTTTCACGCTTGTAAGGCAAGTGCTCTAACCACTGAGCTACGGGAGCTCCTTAGAGTGAAAAATCAGTCAGGTTCCTGCTCCTGAAAGTGTAGATATCAGATGAAATTTGGATTAATCACGACTACAATGCCACCATTGGACTAAATGAACCTCTCTGGGTTTAAATACTACTGATCTTTGTGTGATATGTTTATTATAGGAATAAAACATAAAAACATAAACAATAATAATCACCAAAAATAACAATAATAAATTGGTCATTTCAATCCATGACTGTTTGTGAGACACTTGCTATGCGGAATTGGCTGCCTTGTTTTGCCCACAAATATACAGTCAATTCACTTTACAGTATATTCTATGAAGTGCTTTGAGATATCTGAAAAGCACTATATCAAATGCAAGGTTTATAATTATTTTTTAACATGCAACGCAAATATCACTCATATTAGCAGTCGATGTGTGATAAATCTAACACTCACGAAAAATGAATTACCCTCAGTCATCTGAAGCGCTTTGAGACTTTTCAATGATATGAGAAGGCACTATTTAAAATGTAAGATTATTATTTTCTGGTTTCAAACAGGTATCATACACTGGTAGATTTCACTTAGAAGTAACAATATAATAATAATAATACTCCTTGCATTTGATATAGCACTTTTCACATCTTCAAGATGTCTCAAAGCGCTTCACAGAATATACTGTAAAGTGAATTGACTATATAGTTGTGAGCGAAACGTGGCAGCCAATTGTGCACAGCAAGGTCCCACAAGCAGTCATGGATTGAAATGACCAATTTCTTATAGTTTTTGTTTTGACGGATTATTATTAGGCATGTGGAGGAAGGAAATTTGCCCTAACCTGCCTGGATTTGAAACACAGGTCTCACACTCGTAAGGTGAGTGCTCTAACCACTGAGCTACAGGACTCCACAAAAACAAGGACTCCAGTAAAACAAGGATCACAAAATAATCAGTGCATCCTTGCCCCTGGTATAAATGCTTCCAAACCTGCAGTCGCGCGTCATGGAGCTTTTAATGGCCTCTGGTTAGAAAGAGGCTTGTTACAGGACTCATTCCTTCAGTAACCATGTGTTGGGGGAGCTGTCTAATGACCGATCGAGAGAGAGACTAACTTGTCAGCTGCACATCGAGGTGGTCACAGCTGGTATGGGGCTGCTCTCGCCTGCAGGGTTCACAGCAAGGGCCTGCTTTCATCAACCATTCAAATCTGAGGCTCCCAACTTTGTTCCACTAAACACAAACAACTGCTGTCTCAATCCACCATCAGGACGTTGCTACATTTTAATTAACAGCTATAATGTGCATTCACAGACAAAAGCAGGCTCAACACATCTGGCCCCCAATCCCAGCACAATGTTGCATTATCACTTCCTTTTTAATTCCCTCGCCTGCAAAAACAGAAAACATTTATTAGCCACAAAAAGTTACAATTGCTGCTTATGGTACAGGTAGAGTTTTTAAATGGAAGTTCCCATTTGCTAAAGCTTTTGAAGCTGTGAGACTTAAAACAGAAATTGGCGATCCCTTTTAAGGTTAATACCGATGGAATCACGGAGAAAACTTAAACACTTTAAATTCCACAGGCAGCTTTCTTGATCACAGAACTGGCATAGTTTAGTTGTATTGAATAAAATAATAAAATTATTAATCAAATAATCCCTCCCTTGCCTCCTTCATGTCACATCTCAAGATCCCCACTCTTTGACTGTGACTTCGAACAATCCTCCTACCCCTACGCACTGTGCCATCCACCCCAACTGATCCCAACTCCCTGCTTGGGCCCAAACCCCTGACAGTCCAGCGTCTTGGGACATCCTTCCAACATGAATATTGCTGTAGAAATGTAATTCCATTGAACTATGGAAGGTCCAGATGGTCATTTTGGAGTTGCTAACACAACTAGCACCTTTCAAAGAGCTTCTCTGTTTAAATGATGAAGTGAAGTTTGCGCAATTTTTAAAATTTCTTATTTGGTGCATTTTGTTAACACTAGCATGTGTGAAATCGTTGCTAAAAGGAAAATGTCAAACACTCCCGGCTGTTGACCGATGAACATTTGGAAAGATTTATCTTTAAAAACAGATCCAGAGTGTCTGAAGGATAAATTGAAAAACATCTTGGGAATAGCCCCGCACCTAATCTCAGTAGATGAAAAGCTAATGAAAGACCATCAGGGATTGTCTCTCTGGGCTGGCTCTATCACTGTGAAAAATCAGATAACAGGCATGCAGAATCTGCCTGCCTTCTCAACGAAGAAGGAGCCATAGCCTAAGGGTAAGGCATTCACTATAATAAACATGTGCATTATCGCAACCGTATCATTCGAGAAAGTATTTTGCAATGAAGAATGTTCTTTAACTGAGAACGATTTGCTGACTTGGACCCCTCCTCCCCACTAAACAATTGTTTCTAATTACAGCAGATGAAGCAAAGCTTCAATTATTTCCTCTTCATCGTTCCTCTGCCCCCATTTCCCCCCCAGCCCCCTACAGGTGTGAAGAAATTAAACCCGATCTTCAATTTAACTCCAGAATCCGTTTTTTTTAAATTGTTTTGTGAGGGATTGCTTTACGCATCCAGAACAACAACAACAACTTCGATTTATATAGCGCTCTCCACGCCGGATGGCGCTTAAGCGGATCCCGGGACCGAGCCAGGGGCAGGGAGGGGTAGAAAGGTGATCAAAGGCGTGGTTGAAGAGAAAGGTCTTCAGCTGGGACCTGAACTGAGAAAAGAGGGGGCAAGATGAAGGTAGTGGGGGAGGGAATTCAGAGCCTCGGGGCGTAGTGGCTGAAGGCCCAGCCACCGAGGGTGGAGTGGAGGATTCAGGGGACATGGAGGAGGCCAGACCCGGTGGAGCAAAGGCAACGGGAGCTGGTTTGAGGAAAGAGGAGGTCAGAGAGGCAGGGGGGTGCAGAGGAGTGAAGGGATTTGAAAACAAGGGTGAGGATCTTGAAGTTGAGAAGCCCAGAAGCTCTGTGTTCATTAAGAGCTGCTTCCTGTAGCTGAGCTGGACAATTCCTGCCACCTGAGCTAAGTGAGCAACTGAGGCCACTGTTATTATACCCCAAGGGTTCCCAGTGATGACAGGAAGTATTTTGCCCTAGTGAACAATAATCCTACCTAGAGCTGGTTGGTTTGTTGTACGCTCACATTGATGCAATGAAGCTTGTGATTTAGCGAGAAATTTGTGTAGTTGACAATTTTGTGAGTAGGACGGGAGACCGGGATGGGGGAATTGGTTGAAAGTCAGGATTTGTTGCCAACAAACAAACCAACGTTTGTTTTCGATAAAACAGGGCAAGTATTCATTTTGGCTTACAGTGGAACGTGAGATTTAAAGGGGCCGCCTCATTGGCTTTGTGAAAAAAGTATTTGGGATACCGTTTCAAGCTGTTCGTGAGTGTGAGTAGTGGATGAGATAAATTGTGTAAAGCACATCATTGAGTCTACTGTAAGCGATTTTGATGTCCAATATGTGAGGGTTTGTAAAAGGATTTCGGTACTGTATTATACAATCTTTTATGCACCTGAATGTTTCCCTGTAACTGTGCTTGGAAGTTAATCCATTTTTCAACTGTTTCAACTCAGGTATGAAGATTTCCAGTGCACTGGAAGAGACTGTGGTTTGATTCCTCTTCCAATCAGTTAGCATGAGTCACATCTGTTTATCTGCAAGATTTTAATACTGTATATACAGACTGGTTTAGACCAGCAAACTCACCACAGAGCAGGGGGTGACTACAATGTTTTGGAATGCCTCAGTACAGTAGTACAATGAACAGTAAAGTATATGTGTGTATGTATATACAATCTCTACATATATGGTAGCACTCTCGACTATGAGTCAAATAGTATGGATTCAAGAGACACGTCAAAACTTTGAGCTCATAGTCTAGGCTGCCACTTCAGTGCAACTCTGGGGGAGAACTGCACAGCAAGAGGTGCCGTACAACAATGAGGCGTGAAACCAGCATCCAGTCTACCTGTTCAGGTGGACTGAGTTTCGGGGCATGGTGACTGACAGCTGTAAAAGGCCAGAGCCAGTTGAGCAAAGGGAAGTAGTTAGTGGTGTGTAAGCAAGTTGGAGAGGTAGGAAGGTACTGTAGTAAGGCAATTGATTTTCAAGTGTGGGGATCTTGAAATCAATTTGTTGTTCAATAGGAAGCCCATGGGAGTTAGAATACTTTATATAAGCATGAACATCAACCATTTCTGAGCAAACGCATAACTGTCACTGAGTATAATATACTCCACTGTTCATTGTAGTATTAAGCCACACCAGAACATTGCAGATTAATTTCCTACTCTGTGGTGAGTTTGTCGGTCCCATTTGGGATATTACAATTACCAACAAGGTGTGTAAAAAATAAGCCAGAGTTCCTGCCCCTGATCTCTAATCATGACCCTTGCTGGAATGCATGTAGGTGTTTATGTCAGTCGAGGACAGGATTGGACTTGGTGATGACATCCTGCACAATGAATCGCTTGCTGACACTCACTGTAATCAGCCTCGTGCCTGAAGAGTGGGCCACGGCCAGTGGGTGAGGTAGCAGAGGATTGCCAAAAGTTGTGGATTCTTACTCATACTTTTAGGAGAGGAGGGGAAGAAAATTAGCAAAATATCAAAGGACATTTTGTAGTTATTAGCTGCACTATAACTATGTACATATTGGTTAATACAGCAAATTTAAATGTGAATTGGGAGTGAACTTTTTAGCATTTCATAGTGCAGGGTGCCTATCAGCTGGGATGCTGCAATTGCAGTGATTCATACTGCATTTGACCTGAAGAATTATCAATTGAGTACAGTATGAGGTACTGCAATTTACATCCTTGGTTAATTTCAGTCCATAAAGTGATGATCAATTATTTTGAGGAAACATTTGAGTAGAAAATACAATATGTGATTTGATGATTAAACCAGTGATAAATATGCAGTGGAGTCCTGTAGCTCAGTGGTTACCGCACTCGCCTTACAAGCGTGAGACCTGTGTTCGAATCCAGGCAGGTCAGGGCAAAACCCTGACCAAGTTTCTTTGCTCCGCACGCCTAATAATAATCCCGCAAAACAATGATAAATTGGTCATTTCAATCCACAACTGTTTGTGGGAAACTGCTGTGCATAATTGGCTGCTGCGTTTCGCCCACAAATATACAGTCAATTCACTTTACAGTATAATCTGTGAAGCGCTTTGAGACGTCCAGAAGATGAGAAAACCACTATATCAAATGCAAGGATTACTATTATTTTATATAATATCACATCACGTAGTCCACTTTCCACCCACATTAGGTACTTCACTGGAGCTTCGCCTTTCCTTGCAAACATCATTTCACATAACCACCCTAAATTCTTCTTCAATGCAACATATAATGCTGTAGGTACTTTCTTGTGTAGAAACATAAAGAGGCTCCTAGAACCAAGGTAAATTACATAATGTTTGGCTCACAATGTAGCAGGAAACATGTTTGAACTTGTGATACATTTTGGAATGTTCCTCGTCATTTTGAGAGTTAATTAGGTCTGGGTTGTTTCCCAGTGTCTGCGTGACCACTAACTGAACAACAAAACATTTCAATCATTCTATCTGTGATATTCATTCAGCCTGGAACACTTTCTTCATGCTCCCTCTTTCCCACTCCACAGTGGAGTTAAATGATATAACATAATAATCCTTGTATTTGATATAGCGCCTCATCACATCTTTGAGATGTCTCAAAGCTAGTGTCCAGTAATATATCGGTTATATCGGTATAATTTTTCATATCGATATGCTGATATTGGAAATTTGAATATATCGGTACATCATAAAATTTGGTATAAAAAAAATCTATATATCGCAAATATCGGTATATCGTGTCCGGCGATATATCGATATATCAGTTATATCGGTATAATGCGAACTTTTTCAACTTACCTTGTCGCCGGCATTGCAAACCTCCTGGGCCTAGAGCACGGAATGCGCGCGCACATCGGAATGCGTGCACACATCGGAATGCGCGAGCATACACAGGATAAAGAAACTCGGCGATATCGATATATCGGTATATATCGATATGAGCCCACAGATACATCGATATTGGAAAATTTCCATATCGACGGACCCTACTCAAAGCACTTCATAGAATGTACTGTAAAGTGAATTGATTATATTCTGTGGGAAAATCGCAGCAGCCTATTTGTGGGACATAGCAGTGTCCTACAAATACTTGTGGATTGAATGACTGAATTATTCTTTAACATTTCTTTAAGGGAATCTTACCCCTGGAAAAGTAATCTGTCAATCAACTAACAACTGGGTTCCCACTTACTGCTAGGTAAACAGAGGCATGTGGAGTAAGGAAAGTTACCCAACATTTCGCCCTGCCCAGGAATCAAACCCAGGTCCTCTCACTCATGAGACGAGTGCTCTAACTACTCAGCTACCGGACTCCACAAAACCTTTTACCAAATTCATTCCTTTCTCCCCATTATCAGCTTGGAGCAAATGACTGTCTGGGCTGTTAGCTTTGGTACGATTGTCAACAATACAGTATTTGACCGGCAGACTGAGCTGAAACAGGGTGAACACCACACGGCTGAAAAAAACTGATCCATTATTGGCCAAATTAAGAACTCATCTGAATAGAATGATGAGGGCAAAGGTAAATTTGAAATATTTCGAGACTGTGCTGTTGAACCAAGAGCCTCTATTTGTAATGGCTATTGCACAGTAGTTACTAGTTAAACACGGACTTACATTACAAGGTTCTAACTTAAAACAGTATCTCTACAAGGCTACCTGTGTCAATCATGTTTTGCCATTCATTATAATGAGGCCACTGAACTAATGGATTCAGACGACTGTGTTTTAATCATAATCCTTACATTTATAATGGGGTTGCACTGCATAATTATCATCTTCTTTGAGACTTGCTCATTCTGTGTCCTCCTCTGATCCACAGACAGTTCAGCTCACTCTGCTTATATATGACTATAGCAATAGTCCTTGCACTTGATATAGTGCTTTATTATTTCTTTGAGACACCTCAAAGCGCTTCACAGAATATAATTTTGTGGGCGAAACATGGCAACCAATCGTGCACAGTAGTGTCCCACGAATATTTGTAGATTAAGTAATTTTTATTTATTTTCAAGGAATTATTACCCCAGAAAAGCCACCTGTCCATCGACTAACAACCGGGTTCCTACTTACAGCTAGATAATCAGAGAAATATGGAGTAAGGAAACGTGCTCTATGTTTTGCCCGGCCCGAGAATCAAACCCAGGTCCTCTCGCTTGCAAGGTAAGTGCCCTAACCACTAAGCTGCAGGACTCCAGGACTTCTACTGTCCATTTCTTTGATAACTGCATTGACCTCAATCGTCTCTTTGTAAATTAGAGCTTTGAGTCTCGACTATACTTGTAGCTCTTTGAATGTTGAATGCATCAATCTCCTATTGAAACAGACCCCACCCTGGAGCAAGCAGTTCTGCCCCACCTGCCAGTGTGGATCCTAAAATGTTGGGTGTGGATTATATTTCTGAGTCTGAGCAAAGGAGTACGCACTGAACCTACATCGTCTGCAATTGACTTCAGCCAATTTGCACTCCCCCTGCTCCCTGGTGCCCTTCAAACAGAAGGTGGGAATCGGCAGACTTCACTGTTTACAGAGTTTTGAACACCAGACATTAGAAAAATCTGCAATGAAAACACAGGGTCTGTCAAAAGGTATTCACAGAAGCTCATTATCTTTTGGAATCAGACTCAGGTAAACAAAATCTTTCTACATGCAGGGAACTAGTCTTCAACACAACGGCTGCCAGCAGTATACTGTAGCCTTGAGTAAGTTGCTGTGGGAACAAATTTATTACCATTGATGAATCAGGTCATTTTTCGTAACTTCAAGTTATGTATTGCACCGACTAAGCCATTTTCTGAAACCTTCTGAAAATACATCATGGAAAATGAATAAACCTTTAGTTTTTCAAGGTGGCTTCCAAGTTATTGTTGGGTTTAAGAGGTTTTCATAATTTTAAAGGCAGCAGGTCTTACAAGATAGGAATAGATTGAATTTCAACTATGGGTCTTCAAGATTTTTATGATAGGGGAAAAGATTTGGATTGTGGCTGGGTAAGGAATAGGACACTTTGGAAGGAGTGTTTCCAGCCCTCGGTGCACGTCTTTTAATTGGAGAGATTAGTCTATTTATGCAAAGGAATAATCATCAAAGTTCTGAGTATCTTTAATATCACATAGATAATAATAATAATCCTTGCATTTGTTACAGCGTTTTTCACGTCTACTAGATGTCTCAAAGCACTTTACAGAATATACCGTAAAGTGAATTGACTATATATTTTGTGGGCAAACATGGCAGCCAATTGAATACAGCAGTGTTCCACAAACAATCATGCATTGGATTGACCAATTTATTATTGTTTTTTTTGAGGGGGCTCCTGTAGCTCGGTGGTAAGAGCATTCACCTTAAAGCGTGAGACCTGTGTTCGAATCCAGGCAGATCACGGCAAAACTTTGGGCAAGTTTCCTTAATCCACACGCCTAATACAGTAATAATCCATCCATAAAAACACAATAATAAAAATTAGTCATTTCAATCCACAAATGTTTGTGGGACACTGCTGTGCTGTTACGGTTTCAGCCTGCCTGGAATCGAACCCAGATTTCTCGCTTATAAGGTGAGTGCTCTGACCACTGAGCTACAGGACTTCACAAAGTGGAGATAGATCCTCTCTGTCATCTTCGTTCAGTCCATTTCTATATGCAGAATTAAGAATGGAGTTTCTCCCGATGTCCTGAGCACCAATCCTCCAAATAAAATTGGTCATTCGTTTCATGGTTGTTTGTGGGAAATTTCTGGGTAAACAGTCTGTTGCACTTGCCTACAAATAACTCAATTTCACAGTAAATCATGTGAAGCACCTTGTGGCATCCTTCTGATGAGACAAGATATCATATCAAATGCAACTTTTATTATTACTAACAGCATATAAAGAAACCTGGTCTGAGTTACCGAACTTCAAGTAAAACGTTGAAAGTGGCAATCCATGAGGCAAAAGCCGAACTTGTGACTTGGCTTTAGGGTGTCAACATTGGGAATGTTGTCCATCTCTGGTATATCAGGGAAATCCAGATTTGATACTTAAGGAATCTCCTAATTTAGACTGCATGTGAGTGTTGGCAGGGCATTTGATCTTGGTGGCGACAGCTGAGCATAACTTTATCCTGACTTGATATCTGGACACATGCTCTTTCCAACTGAGTTCACTAGATAGCAGTCAGGAGCGAGAACCCTGACTGATCTGTCTTTTCCCTGGTCAGCAGAGGCCAACTTTAGCGTCTGTCATTTCCCAATTACAAATTCAATACAGACCAGATTTGAACCTGTGACCCTTTGGTCTGCGGGACAACGCTGGGGAAAGGAATATCAACTAGGGTTACTTCTCCTGAGTGACCTCTCTTGTATTTGTGGATGTCAGTCGACAACTGGATAGAATCAGTTATTCCTGTGAGGAAATAGCCTGCTGAAATTTAGTGCCTTGAGTTACACAAAGATCAGGGGACCTACACTGATTTCCATAAAGTTGTACCCAGTTCATGTCAGTGCCTTCAAGTGAGCAGAGGATGTGATAATAGGGGTGAGGGGAGAGAGAAAGAAATAATTAGAATTGTTGTAGCATCAAAGCATTCTACAGTCATTATTGTCAAGTACGGTCAGGTTTTTTTTAACGCAAATGTAGCAGTCAATTTGCACAGTCCCACAAACAGCCAAGAAGTCCTGATATAATAATGCTAATAATAATAATAATAATCCTTGCCTTTGATATAATGCTTTTCACATCTTCTAGGCGTCCCAATGTGCTTCACAGAATATATTGTAAAGTGAATTGATTATGTATTTGTGAGCGGAACGTGGCAGCCAATTGCACACGGCAGTGTCCCACAAACAATTGGGGATTGAGTAACCAAATTATTATTCTTTTGTTGGAGGGATTATTATTAGGCGTGTGGAGTAAGGAAACTTGCCCAAGGTTTTGCTCTGCCTGGAATAGAACCCAGGTGTCTCGTTTGCGAGGCGAGTGTTCTTACCACTCAGCTATAGGGCTCAGCAAATATAGGGCTAAATCTACAACCTTCTGATGCAGAGGTGAGAATGCTACCAACGGAGCCAAGTTGACACCTAGTTCAAAGTGAAAAGAAGCAGACACTTTTGCAAAATTGCTACTTATGAAAGGACTAACATGGTCTACATGTAATAGAAGAGTTAGATGATATGCTATGATTGTGTAATGCTCTGATTGTGTAATTGTTTTTCTGGTGGAATAAATTGAGGAGATACAATAAAAGGTGTGTGGCTGGGGAATGACATGACACAGAGTTTGTAAATCTTAACCGTTACTCAGAATAAACATCCTGCTGTGGGTTCAAGACAAATTTGTTCTACAGCTGCCACACCTGTAGTTTCAACACACACTGTAGTTAGTCGTACTTACAGCCGTAAGCACACTAATAACATGAACATGTGGCTTGCTGGAATTTCTCTTTTGTTCTCCTACCAAGTGTACAGGTGACACCATTTAAGAACTCTCAATTTCTGAACTAAACCATTATCACACATGTGCAGCCCTATTCCTGAATGTTATTTATTTCTTCCCCTCAATTTTCTCTCTACCTCTCCTGAAGGTCCTGCCCATGCTGGGGGTCAGTTTATTTCTTACCTAAATCCCACTGAAATATAACACATATCCCACAAGTTATAATATATTATTAAAAAATACATAACCTTTTGTGAATTCACTTTCCCT
The DNA here is from genome assembly GCA_035084275.1 of Hydrolagus colliei. Lineage (NCBI taxonomy): Eukaryota > Metazoa > Chordata > Chondrichthyes > Chimaeriformes > Chimaeridae > Hydrolagus > Hydrolagus colliei. The sequence continues at coordinate 16,779,099 of CM068742.1, read as the reverse complement.
TCATGCAGTTTCTAACACGTTAATCAATGACTCAGTTGGTATATTCTTTGCACATTGTGAAACCAAGCCTTACTGATTTAGGCAGGACCTAGGTTTAAATATCGGGCTTTGCTGAGTAAGCTGGAACTATAACTGCAGTACATGTTTACACTGCATGTTTAGTCAGTCATTTTTCCTCTCCCACCCCCTCAGCTCAAGCCCCAGCTCGGCTGCCTAGCCATACTGTTAAGCAACTTGGGACATCCTTCCATGAATGGCACTACATAAATGTAAAACTGTATTGTTGTATTGTATTCTAATTGTTGGAAGATATATACTAGAATGTTATCATGACAGAATTTATTTGAGTTTAATCTGTATTGAGTGAAGAGCTTTGGGTCCTCATGTAGAAAGATATGTATCCTTAAAGCATTTAGAACCATCTAGGCACCAATCCTAAACAGTCACTATTATCTTTGGAAATCTGGAGTATTAATCCAAGAGCCTGTGTATCCATTAATTGAATCTGGAGTGTTGATCCGGGAGCCTGAAGGATTGATTGAGGAGTCTGGTGCATTCATTAGATAAAACTGGAATGTTAATCCAGGAGTCTACATCATTCACTAGTTAAACCTGGAGTGTTGATACAGGAGTTTGGAATGTTAATCCAGGAGTGTGAATTAACCATTGGCTGTATTTGGAATATATTTCAGGAGATTCCTAGACAATCACTGATGTTTTAGGATAACAATGACAACAACAACAACAATAAAATTACATTTGTAGAACGCCCTTCATGTCGGGAGGATGCCCCAAGGCACTGAAGAGTCAGGGTTCAGGACTGGAACATGGGTGTGTGTGGAGGGGCAGGGTTGGGAATGAAGTAAGGGGCCGGCTGAAGGCACTGTCGAAAAGGAGGGTCTTGAGTTGGGCCTTAAAGGAGGCAAGGGAGCAAGACAACAACAACAACAACAAATTGCACTTATAGAGCGCCTTTCACGTCAGGAGGACATCCCAAGGCACTGCACAGGAGGCGTGTGACCCGAGCTGGGAGGGGAGTTTTCGGGAGGGGGTAAAAAACGTAGGGGAGGTCGAAGAATTAGGGGGGGAACAGAAGGCACGGTCGAAAAGGAAAGTCTTCAAACCGGCCTTGAAAGAGGAAAGGGAGGAAACAAGGCGGAGGGATTGGGGGATGGAATTCCAACGGGTGAGAGCGGAAAAACTGAAGGCCCGGCCTCCGATGGTGGGGCGGTTTGGGCGGGGGGCTTGGAGCAAGCCAAGTCCTGCTGAACGGAGGGACCGGGTGGGCTTGTAGGGGGAAAGTAGGTCGGAAAGATAGGGCGGGGCAAGGCCATGTAAGGCCTTGAAGGTGAGGACGAGGATCTTGAACTCGATCCTCTGTGGGATGGGGAGCCAATGGAGATGGGCGAGGGTGGGGGTTGTGTGGTCGCGGAGGCGGGTGCAGGATAGTACACAGGCTGCAGAGTTTTGGATCATCTGCAGCCTGTGAATGGAGGAGCTGGGGAGGCCGACAAGGAGAGAAATCCCATAGTCCAGCCGTGAGGTGATGTATGCGTGCACGAGTGTTTCGGCAGCGTGGGGAGTGAGATAATTGTGGAGCCTGGCAATGTTGCGCAGGTGGAAATAGGCGGTACCTGTCAAGGCACGGATGTGGGGGAGGAAGGAGAGTTTGGGGTCGAACGTGATGCCGAAGTTCCTGACTGGCTTTGTGAGGTGGAGAGTATAGCCTTGGATGTTGATGCTGGCAGCGCCCGATGTGCGGAGGCGCTGGCTTGAGCCAATCAGGAGGGCCTCGGTCTTGCTCACGTTCAATTGTCCCTCGTCCAAACATGTCAGACAAACATGCTGTCAGAACATCGATGGACTGGGGGTTGAGGGATGAGGCAGAGAGGTACAGCTGGGTGTCGTCTGCATACATGTGGAAGTTTACCCCATGTTTGCGGATGACATTGCCCAGAGGGAGCGTGTATAAGGTGAAAAGGAGGGGGCCAAGGACAGAGCTCTGGGGGACGCCATGAGAGACTGTACAGGGGTTTGAGGAAAAACTGTTGGAGGATATGATATGTAGGCGGTGGGTCAGGTAGGAGTGGAACCATTCAAGGACTGTGCCTTGAAGGATTGTGGGATGGAGTTCCAGAGGGTAGTGGAGTTAAAAGCCTCGCCTCTGATGGTAGGGTGAGTCGTGCGGTTGATGAGGAGCAGACTGAAGCCTGCTGAATGGAAGGAACGGAAAGGTTGATAAGGGGTCAGCAGGTCAGAGAGATAAGAGGGGGCAAGGTCATGGAGGGCCTTGAAAGTAAGGACGAGGATTTTGAATTCTATTCTTTGAGGGATAGAATAGGTTAGGCAGAGGCAATGCAGCTGATAGATCAACTATAATTTGACTACTGATGTTGAGTATATAATTCACCTACATTTGTGATTGTGAAAAATTAGACAAAGAGAATAGTTGGGTAGGACTCTATGAGAAATTCCCTTTTCCTTTTTGAATAGTGTCATGGGATGTGTAATGCTCATATGAACAGGTAGACAGGATTCCACCTTAGAGTCGCTCTGACTTGTCCACTCTTTTCCCCAATTCCAAGGGTCCCCTCAAAACCCTTTGACTGCACTTGTGGTCCAAGTTCCCTTCTCACCCTTTTGTGCTCCCAGCACCCCGGCTTGGGTGCTCACTCAGCAGTGTAAAGTGGTGTTTGACATCCTCTTGACATGGAGTGTGCGATACAAATTATATTTTATTGAAAATGGGTTTTACAAAAATGGCTTCAGCAGGCAAATAATAACTCACTGGCACATGCCCTGTGACACAAGTTGTGTGATGCGCAGATACCCACAGATGTCAAGCTAACACGTAAAACCTTTGCTCTGAAGCAATCTTGGTTCGGAACCAATGTCTCATGAGTCAACTTAGCATACATGGGAGCCCTGCAGAATGAAATCGCACTGTACATTTAATGTGAGGCAATTTTTTCAGATTAAATTTTTTCATTTAATGTGAGGCAATTTTTTCGATATCGCCGGGTTTTTTATACTGCACATTCCGTGCTCTAGGCCCAGGAGGTTTGCAATGCCGGCGACAAGGTAAGTTGAAAATGTTTGCTTTATACAGATATCGATATATCATCGGACACAATATACCGATATTTGCGATATATAGATTTTTTTCATATTAAATTTTTCAATATATCGATATATTTGAATTTCCAATATCAGCATATCGATATGAAAAATTATACTCATATAACCGATATATCAATATATCACCGGACACTAATTGCCAGTAATATTGTTACTTCCCCAAGGAAACTTTTTTTCTCACCTTTTAGTCAATAATGTAATTATGCTCCATTCAGCAGTTTATATATATAGATATATATGAGAACGCAAAATCTGCACTGTGTTGGGAATTCTTTTTTTTATCAGAGATGAACATTACATATTTAAGAGTTGAATGCACCAGAATGAATCACTGTCATCATTATGCTCAGTCTAATCTCGCACACCATGTTACAAACACTGCAGGAATGCTCAATGGGAACACCAGATCTCCCCATGTTACAAAGTGCTGTGTATTCAGACTGACAGAGCCTGTGGTTACACCACACTGCAGTCCAGTCACTGGGGGAATCGTGTTCGTCTCACCTTAGTTCTGCACTTGCCACATTCCCAGCATTTTTTTTACATACGATACTCAAAGTGTGTCTCAAAAAAATCACTTCAGAGTTGCCCTTGTTGTGCTCAGAGGGCTGACATGAAAAGGTTGGCAAATGAAAAGAAAAGCCAATTTGTAAGGCAGCCAGTGCGAGATGTCATCCCAGCAGTGTGCTGAGAGTGCACTCAGGAAAACCTCATATTCACATCTGTGTCACACCTGCTGGAGATTTGCTCATTGCACTCAGCAACCCATTTGCCGATATTTTCTCTTCAACGGCATAAATATTCCACTCTAACACTATTACTATTAGTAACTGATATGATGACTTTCATGTTGGAAGGCCATCACAAAGTGTTTCACAAGATTTTACTGTGAAGTGTAGTGACTGTGCATCATGCAGGCGAACACAGTCGCTAATTTGTGCGTATCAAAGTCCCACAAATAGCCATGAAGTGAATGATTAATTTTATTTGGGGGATTGTTGGCCAGGACATGGGGAGAATCCCCCTTTGCTTTTTGAGTAGTGCAGTACAATTCATAATGTCCACTAGGGTCCGTCAATATGGAAATTTTCCGATTTAGATATATCTATCTGTATATTATCACATCCGCCCCGTCTCTCCCCCCCCACCCACCCCACCGCCGCCGTCCCTCTCTCCTTCCACCCCCCCCCTCCGCCGCTGTCCCTCTCTCCCACCCCCCCCGCCGCCGTCCCTCTCTCCCACCCCCCACCCCCGCCATCTCTCTCCCCACCCCATCCCTTGCATACCTGTATATTGTATTCAAGTACTATGAATACAATATGGCGGCTTTGCACCTCGGTCTGTGCATTGTGTATAGAGATGAGCATTCTGGGTCTTGTAGTTCTGTGTGCGCGCATTCCGATTTTTTCCCTCGATATATCGACTTTTTCGATATATCGATATTTTTGAAATGCCTATATCGGCGTATCGATATGAAATTTATATTGGGTTTTAGCGGACCCTAATGTCCACTGGAACAGGCAGACGGGACCTGTGGTGAACATTACATCTGAAGGCCAGCACCTCCAACATTGCAGCAAAGTCACGGTATCACATTATGGTGTCATATGTGAGTTGAAAGTCCAAACATGGGGCTTGAACTCACCAACTTCAGACTCAGAGGTGAGAGTGTTACCAACTTAGACAGGCTGACACCTCGTCAGGCGTGAAGGCTCACGCACAAGATGTTAACCTACCTTTTTCTTTCAGGTGTTGATTCACCAGCCATGCACTACATGTTTCTGGTTTTATTTCAGCACTTTTCTTTCTATCTCAATGCTCGTAGGTGTGATTTGCCAGCTACATTTTGCAAATAGCAACTATTTATCAGACAAATGTAGTTCCTTTCTTAAATGTGTGTGAAGCATTGTGGAGACCAGTTGAAAGGATCATCTTGGAGCTCAGATGATACTGGTATCTGAGTCAACGTACATCACCCATGTTATCATTACTTGCAGCTGTAGCTGCTGTGGTGTGTGTCACGTAATAATATTCAAAATCCCTTCAGCAAAATAAGTCTGCTTTTGGAGTGAAATTGGCTGTGAAAGCAAAGATAGTCAATTCACTTTACGCTATATTCTATGAAGCACTTTGAGACGTTTAGAAGATGTGATAAGATGCTATATCAAATGCAAAGATTATTGTAAGTATTTTAATATTAATCCTACTATGTATTACATTTAGTGGCTTATCATATTAGGACTCAACACTGTCCCACAAACAGCCAGGAAGTAAATAACAACAACTTGTGCAGTGTTCTGCAAGGTAGCATCTTGGAGTTCTGAATGACCACTTTTGATACCTGGGGGATTGTTAGCCTGGACAGCAAGAGAACTTCAAAGAAGGGTCAACAAATCTAAACAGACAACAAATGAAACACTGATATAAACCTTGTACAGTAAAAGCCTGTTTATCCGTGACCCAATCAACTGTAACTTCCGTATAACCGGCACCTCAAAAAAAGTCACCATTCGATTAACCGGAATTTATCCGGCACAATGTATTATTTAAAAAAATAATTTTTATGTGTTTTCGGCTGAATATCCGGCACACGCTTTAACCGGCATTGGCCAGGTCTCGAGGGTGCCGGATAAACGGGCTTTTACTGTATTAAATTTACTTGAATCTAAGGAACTTTTTTTTCATTATAAAAGTGCTGTACTCGAAATCAGAGTGTGCTTATGATCCATAACAACTTAAGAATTGCTATAAAATCTGGCAGCGTCTTTTATTCACTGTTGACTCAGATTTATTGTGTATATGCGGTAAACAGAAATGTTTCCATTTCATCAGCATTATTTTGAAAAAAACTGATAGTAACAAGCATCTTTTTTCACCAGCTAGCTTTAAGTCGGGAGTAGAAACATAGCTGATTGCAGGCAAATCAAGACAAGTGTGGACATTCCTACACCAGGTTCCAGTATGGGCCTTCGCCCTTTCCATTAATTTACACAGATTTTACTTTATATGGAAAAGTAGTGTTCTCGCTTCCAAGCAGGAATGTCGGTTCATTTCAATACAAATCATGTAGTGTAATGTAGTGGATGTGCTGGCATGATTCCCACAGTGACACGAGTTACTGTAATAAAAACACGCCTTTCCAAAACTGCCGCAATGGATCAGTTGGTAACCCCACCGCTGTTGGAACTTGAAGTGCAAAGAAACAATACCAGCTTTGTGGATTTGACTCATAACTTTACTGAGGGCTGAGGCTAGCAAATAACATCCCAAACCAACTATGTACAGTACCAAAAATTGTGGAGTGTACAAAGCAATTTATAGATTTCAAAAGCATTGAGGCCTATCGGGCTAGTCCCAAAGTAAAAATTAATTGAGAAATAATGTGTACTATTCTTTTTCCCATACCTTTGAACTGAATTGTTTGCAAGATAGATTTCTAGCTCCCTATTGAATTTGCTGATACAAACTGTCCCCACTGGCACTCTGTTTTGCCACATACAGTACTGTACATAATACTATCTGTATAAGATTTTTATGTTTGAGGCACTGCACATTGTATGGAGGTGTTGTAACACTCAATAGAACTGAAGATATGAGCCACTTGATCTGAGAGCTCATTTCCAAATTGCATAGGCTTAAGGCTGAATGCAACTTAAGTACAAAAAAATGTAGCTCAGTTTAAACTGGAAACCCAAAGGACTGCAAAACCAAATTATAGTACACTCATCTCTTTGGACCAATGCTACAACAACAACAACAACTTGGATTTAGATTGCGCCCTCCATGCTGGACGGCGTCTCAAAGCGTTTAATGCTATACTGATGCCACACTTCACTAAGGAACCTCTCTCTAAAGCATTCCAGTCAATTAGCTACGCAGCTGCTTGATAGCCAGAACATTCAATATAGCAACAGGATATTAGCAACTTCAGGAATTACACCAAGGTTGTCTTTTCTCCTTTGAACCCCTTTGTGCTTGTGCTGTTACTGAATACTGTACTGTAGCCTGCAGTGATACAAGATGCTATTTTCTCTCCGTCTGTGATGAACTGATCTGAACTGATGTAACAGTAGCAACCCTACAATTGGCTTCAGTGCTCCTAGGTTAGAAACAAAAAGATTTCTGCTCCAGGCATTCAAGCAGAGCAACCAGCTAAGAAATGTCCATGTGTGAGGATCGTGTTCAACAAGAAGTAGATACCTGGAGGACACCCCAAGGAGTTGGACAGTCAGGGATTTGGACCGGTGATTGGGATCAGGAGGGTGGAAGGCAGAGAAGGTTGAGGGTAGGAGGGTCGGGTCCCGACCTGACTGTTCAGCACCTTGGGACATCCTCCCAACGTGAAAGGCGCTCTATAAGTGTAATTGTGTTGTTGTTGTTGTTGTTGATTGAAGATTGAAGTGGAGGGTCTTGAGACAGGCCTTGAAGCAGGCTAGGGAGCGAGCCGAAGAGAATGTGGGATGGAGTTCCAAAGGATTGGGGCAGAGAAGATGAAAGCCCGACTGCCAATCGTGGAGAGGGTCGGGCAGGGGTCGTGGAGCAGGCCGGAGCCCACTGAACAGAGGCAAGCGACAGGTCTATATGGAGTTAATAGGTCATGGAGGGGTTCAGATTTGATATCCTTCTAAGACAAATACCTTGTTTACATTCACTGCATGAGAAATGGTTTCTTGGGTAAAATCTCAGAGGGATGTCAGCACATGTGAAAAACTTAGGAGTTTTCTCTTTTAGGAGAGAAAGCGGACAGAAAATTGTTTACAAAATATTGCAATAATAGAGTATATAGTGCTACCCAGTAAGAACTGATATGTCCAAAGAGTTTGAAACAATGTTTTATTTCATGTAACTCTGCATGTTATTCTGCAGTTTTGAATTTGTAACAGCAGAAACAAAGATTCATTTGTTACCGTCTTTACAGAGATGGACTGTTGGACTCCATATCTGGCTAAAGGCAATCTATTAAAGTATAGAAACAAACCAGGTTTGAGGTTCTAAAAATTGAACTGAGACATTCTTTGCAGAGTTCGGGTTATTATTCAGTTCAAGTTACACTTTCAATTGGTAACTGAAAAATATTAGTCCCAGTTTGGGACACAACTGTACATTTACAATGGATTTGAAAGGTCACATCTGCACTGTTTGTTAAGTAAAAGTGATAAAGCAATGCAAACTTTTTTATGTCATTGACTTCAATAAAACAAATGTTTACCTGAGCCTGTTCAAAGTCTTTCTGTTCCCAGCTTCCTAACAGTGCAAGTTACTACCAGTTAAACGCTCTATAAGGTTAAGCCTCTTATCAGCTTTTGACCTTGAGAAACTGCAGTAAAGTAACAGTTGCTGATCAACATTGGGAGGGTCACTCAAAAGTCAATGGATTCAAAAAAATCCCTTCGGTGTTTATTCCACGATAAATCAACCGGTTGCCATTTATGAAGTTAAAAATGAGGAAGAATTGAAACATTTTTTCCAAAGACCAATTATTACATTGTCAGTCAGACCAAAATGTGAAAAGGTGATTGATGATCGCTTTGAGTTATGCAGATTGATGCCCTCCCTCCTCAGCAATTTGGCTGTTTCTCAACAGTTTAGGCATTTATCTTATGGGTCTCCACGTGCAAAGGAAGGGCTCCAGTGTTGCTTAATATTCAGCAGGTTGCGCACATAGTTTCTTGCTCTATAAATGTAAACACTAATTGATATTGTTCCAGCACAAGGTAATAATTGGATACCTGGTAATATGTGCAAAAGGTTTATTGTAGGAAAAAAATGAAATATATACCTGACACTGTGTGCCAGTTTGGCTTAGTTGATTGCACTCTCGTCTCTGAATTGGAAGGTTTTAGGTCCAAGCCCTATGCTGGAGCTTGGAACTCATATGATCTAGGATGACACTTCTAGTGGTGATGGGGAGAGTGCTATATTGTTGGAAATGCTGATATTAAGATGAGACATTAAACTGAGATCCTGTCTGTCTGTTCAGGTGGATATTAAACATCCTGTGGCACTATTTGAAGAGAAGAGCGTTTCTCCCAGTATCCAGGCCAACAAGCTTTCAAATAAAATTGATCACTCACTTCATTGCTGTCATAAGACATTTTATTATTATTATTATCAGTTCTCTAACTCCATACTGTTTAGCTAGCAGTAGGAACCCGGTTGTTAATTGATTAGTGGATCGCTTTTTCGGGGGTAATAATTCCTTCAAAAAAAGAAATTGGTCACTTCAATTCACGACTGTTTGCGGGACGCTGCTGTATGCAATTGCCTGTCGCAATTCACCTGCAATGTATGCGGTCAATTCACTTTACAATATATAATGTGAAGCGCTTTGAGATGTCTCGAAGATGTGATAAGGTGCTATCTCAAACACAAGGATTATTATTATTATCATTTCATTTGGCTGCCATTGCCTGAAGAGTGACGGTCCTGTGATGCCAATACCATTGATATATGTACATGTTTCAGGAAATTAGTAAAATATGGAATGAGAAAGGGATATTCAGGTCATAGAGCCTCATTCCTTTCAACAGACCAAGTTCTTATGGTGGACCTACCCTAGCATACCTAATTAAATTGCTGAGGGAGGTGAATAACACAGATAACTCTTCGAAGATAAACATGCAATCTCTTACTCACCTCAGCATATCAAAGTAACATTGCAATCCACATTATTCAGACCTGACTGGATACATTCCATAGATGACATTCCCTGAGTCCTATCTGCCCCGGAGCTCACTTACTGCAGTTATAAAGACCTCCATAGGTTGCAGATTATCCAGAACTCTGTAGCTGGTGTCCTCTCCCACACCAGGCTCCGCGACCCTATTATCCTCATCTTTGCTGACTCTACTGGCTTCTCATCACACGGAGGATACAGTTCAAGATCCTCATCTTTACCTTCAAAGCCTTCCATGGCCTTGCTCCCCACTTTATCTGTGACCCCCTAACCCACTACCAACCTGCCTGTCCCCTCCGCTCAGTGGATTCCAGCCTGCTTCATGTACCCTGTCTCGCCTGCCCCAACTTTGGTGATGGGGCCTTCAGCAATTCTGCCCCCATCATCTGGAACTTCATCCTGTAGTCCCTCATCCTCGCCATATCAGTTGCCTTCTTCAAAGCTCATCTCAAGACCCTTCCTGTCTCCACGCTCCCCAATACTGACCCCCCAGTTTCGGTACCGATTGTCCAGCGCCTTGGGATGTTCTCTCAAAGTGAAAGGTGTGATACAAATGTTATGTTGTTGTTATTTTTAAATCTAGCTATTTTTCTGAGCTGTTATTTGAAACAGTTACAGAAATAAAATAAAGGTTTATGTGTTTCCTTCATGTAGCTATTCTTACCAAATATTCAACAACAACAACAAAATTGCACTTATATAGCGCCTTTCATGTCGGGGGGAACGTCCCAAAGCGCTGAACAGTCTGGTCGAGACCCGAGCGGAGGGGGTGGGGGAGGGTTGAAGTAGGGGGAAGGGGAAGGAGAGTGGGAGAGAGGGAAGAGTTAGTGGGGCAGCCGAAGGCGCAGTTGAAGAGGAAGGTCTTGAGACCGGCCTTGAAGGAGGAAAGGGAGGAAGCGAGGTGGAGGGGCCTGACTGGATACATTCCATAGATGACATTCCCAGAGTCCTATCTGCCCCGGAGCTCACTTACTGCAGTTATATAGAGCTCCATAGGTTGCAGATTATCCAGAACTCGGTAGCTGGTGTTCTCTCCTGCACCAGGCTCTGCGACCCCATTATCCTCATCCTTGCTGACTCTACTGGCTTCCCATCACACAGAGGATACAGTTCAAGATCCTCTTGAACTCAGATTCAGAACATAATTGAGATGTCATCAACTGCTTTTATACTGGACTACCCTTACAATTGATTGCCACTTAATAGTAATAATTCTCACATTTGGTACAGTGCCTTTCACATCAGAAGAATTTCTCAAAGCGTATCACCGAATTTACTGTAAATTATGCTGGCTTTCAATCTGTGGACAGAATGCATCAGCGAATTTGTGCCAGCAATATCCCGCAAGAAGCCATGAAGTGAATGGTCCAGTTTATCTGAGGGATTGTCAGCCAGGATTCCGGGAGAAATGCCCATCTGTTTTAAAAAAACTACATTGGGATCATTAACGCCCACCTGAATAGGAAGAACAGCACCTTGAATAATGCTACATATCCTCCAGGTCTGTATTGGAGATTGGAAGATCAGCCTGGACCACAAGTTCAAAGACCCTAAGTGGGACCTGAACCCACTACTTTCTGACGTAGAGATGAGAGTGCTACCAACCAGGCCTATAATAATCATAAAAATAAAATAGGGATGGACACCTGTGATCCTGTCGCAGTAGCTAGGGAAAAAAATAATCACAAAAATCGAAGGAAACTTGTCAAGATATGCTTATAGTATTTGCTGTTCTTTTGCACCTCATTTGTGACTTGAGTGCAAATAAAGAAGTTTAATATTTGATTTGTAACCTTCCGGTGTGGGTAGTAGTTTCCACCATAATAAAGAGAATTAGTGGCATGATGATGGACTAGATAAATTCTAGTCAGCAGTTAACTCCCAATAGAGGAATAATTGACATGATGTTGACAGAACGGGCCACAGCAGCTTTGAATGGCAGCCTTCTGTGCTGCAAATGTCTAGTTTGCAGCTCTGCCAGGTTGAAGCATAGAAAGTCACAGTTTTCACGCAGGAGATGTGAAGCTAAGATTGCCGACCAAACCTTTAATGGGGATGACAATACTCCCAAAGAAACTGAAACAGGAACAACAACTCCATGAACAGACTTTACAGCCAGCATTTGGCCAGTGACGAATATTAGCAAGTAGGTCACGATTTGGTGTAAGGGAGTTGGCACCAGTGTGCCTATTCTTATTATGTGCACATCTGAGTTATATATACTACACAGCACAGGCTTTGAAATGTAAAGGACTTTGAAGTAAATATAAAATAACTTGTACTTTGATTTGACATTTGCAATTTTTTAAAGAAAATACTAAGGTGGGGGTGGGTTGCAAAAATGTGCCAGGTGAAGTGATAATTATCGTAGGTGACAAATAACATTGTCAAAAACATTGTAGGACTCGTTGGTCTAGGGCAGATGAGTGTTTGTGTGCAGCTATGCAGTACTTAGCTCTTTTGAAACTACTCCCAAGTCCTCTGCCAATTCACGTTTAACCTTTGTGCGTTGCTGTCCTGAAATTTTCCTCAGAAAGCAGGTTAAACAGATAAGCACACAGTTTTGAATCCACTGGGGCCCAAATTTTGAATTTTTAGAATGGTTGAAATGCGCGTCAAATAGGGGCCACCTTGAGACTTCTCTTCCCCTGCCGAAGGCTGTAGCAGTTCAAGCAGAGCCCTGCACACCTTCAGGCCTGAGGGCAAATGAACTGTAATGTAATGCCATTCTTTACTGACATAAACATTAGCATTGACTCCACTTACAGGAAGTCATTAAGGTTGGTTTCTTGTCATCTCTTTTCAATCTAGTCAACAAAATGGTATGATGTGACCAGTTTACATGCAGTTAATGCTTTCTGCACTATTTGTGTGTTGAGGATGGTTCCGTTGACCTTCCAGGAATAGACACCTATCCTGCAATTTGATACACAACTGGTACATGCGTGAAGTCAGAAAACAGACTGACTAATGTCTTCCTCAAACAGAACCTGAGAGTTCAGCAATGGGTCTCTATGAGTTGTCAGCGCTGTGTAAACACAAGAAGCCATTTTCTATGATTAAACCTAAATACACAACGCAATGTTTTCCGTTAAAAAAAAATCAGTTATTTAGAAAACTACATTTTCCCACTGTCCTCTAAACACTGTTACAGCAGGATGGGAAAGATAACTCTCACTGCGATACTTTCAGTTCCATTTGCTTCTATTAACACAATGTATTTAGACCAACTGAAATAATGAAGCACATTTTTCTGATGGGCTCAGTTGAAAGTTTGTATTTTCTGAACCCAGAAGGTTTATGATGTGGATCTTTAAAAGCTCCTTAGTTGTTTAAAAAAGAATACAATTTATTTTCAATTTTTCTCTTTTCTCTTCTCCCTCTTGCTTCCAGAAGGAAACAACTATGGAACAGCAACAACAACAAAATTACATTTATAGAGCACCTTTCACGTTGGGAGGACATCCCAATGTGCTGAACAGTCAGCGTACAAAATACACAGTGTCCACATCACAGCAGTGATGGCCAAGCCTTTGGGTTGGCTAAGAAAATACATTTTCTTGATTGTTTTTATTGATAAATCTTCTTGAGGTTTTACTTGATTGAATATTTCTCAATTTATGTCACTTGTTGTAAATCAAGAAATAATCAGTAAAGAAAATCCTGGAAATACTGATCGAACACGGACCGAGATCCAGTGAAAATGGCCACTTCTTGATGGCCCCAATGACCACATCCAGCCATGGGTTGGCTACCACTGTTTTAAAGTGCATCCTGTGAAGCCCATTGAGACTTCTTCCTGACATGAAAGGCTCCATATCAAATACAAGGATAATTTTTTTTAATGGGCTGAAATAGTCGCTTCCTGTTTTGCTGAGTTCCCACCAGTTTGTCAGTGTGAGAGAATACCTTCAAATGCACACAGCTCTGTAGTTTGCTTGGAGAATCAGAGTTGTACACTTTACCACATGCACTCTTTGCTTTCACTGAAGTTGTTTTCAAATGCAAGAAAACATTCCTATATCATGCTGCCTTTTACATCCTTCTGATACTTAGGCAGTATTAAACCTGTGATGTGCAGCATGTCAGATATTTTCAAGGTTCGGGCCTTATGGATTTAACAAGATTGAGTAGAAGCATCAGTTCTGTCTGGTCACTCCTATGCCATGTACTGTATATAGATCGACATTCCACTGTGACATCTTGGCTGAGATCAACTACTGTACTTTCATGTAGGTATGTGCAGCATTACAATGGCCATGTGCTGTCAACATGATTTATGGGCTTCTTAAGAGAAGAATAGCGGTCAGTAAAGGAATGAAAACTGGCCAAACATATGGAAACACACGACTGTACGGTACATATCTTTTATTTGAAGAAAGCACTTTTAAACGAATAACTTTTAAAGAAAATAATAATAATTCGGTCACTCAACCCACGACTATTTGTGGGACACTGCTGTGCACGATTGGTTGCCACGTTTTATCCACAAATATACAGTTGGTTTACTTTGCAGTGCATTCTATACAATGCTTTGAAACATCCAGGAGACATGAAAAGCTCAATATCAAATGCCAAGATTATTATAATAATTCTTATTTTTACACATCAAGAATGATGTGATGCTTAGGCTCCTTGCGGGTACAATATTCTTTTCTAGAAGCTCCTCCTGTCCACTGTCAACAGCAACGACAACAACAACTTCGATTTATATAGCGCGCTCCACGCCGGAGGGCGTCTCAGAATGCTTAAGTCAGTATGTTTCAAACACAATTCTATGGCTCATCCGCAATGTGTATGCAGTCTCATTTGGAAATTCTTCCTTCTGCAATGGAAGTTATTGAAGGAAACTTTCAAAGCTTTTTAACAATGTCCTCATCATCTCAGCAGATGTCATTCTAAAATGATACCATCTGCTCCGCAACTGTCTCTTTTGACATCAGTGGAGGTTGACGCTCCACGTGGGCGGTATTCAGCGATTTCATCACACCGGGCCAGTCACTGTCATCTCTGACGACTTGAGTCTAGCTTTGTTAATAATAATGGTAATGATAATAATAATAATAATAATCCTACATTTGATGTCCTGGCCAGCAATCCTCCAGAGAAATTGATCATTTACTTCATGGTTGTTTGTGAATCATTCTATATGTAAAATTGGGTGCTACTCAGCCTACTCAGTTGCTATAGGTTACAGCAATTGCTTGAGACTTTTGACCCTTATATAGGCACTATAGTACAGTACTATATTGTTATAGCATAGCGGCTTTTATAACTGATGAGAACATCTAGTATCTGTGTTCAAGATTGCTCTATGGAACTAGTTTATATGAGGAAGAGCAAGTTTAATCACTTCATGAGGCAAACATTGTGTTAAAGCAGAGCATTTCCTGGCAATCACTACTTTTATTGCAGAAAATCCAACGGTTAAACCACTGGCAGTACATCTTTGAATACAGCTCTGTGTGAACCTGTGCTTGTGGCTAAGTGACCCAGTAGATAGTCAATATTTGGAGGCATTATCTCCAACTAAAACAGTTGGATTTATTTATCTAAGTGCTAATGAATGAGTGACAATGATATAACTCAGTAAATTGACGTTGCTTATGTTAGCCATGGCTTAACCCAGACCTATCGGATTACCTGCATTTGCCAGCTGCAGGATTTATATAGTGAGGACCAAGCACGTGTTCTTAACGCATTGTTGTCTTTACTGGATCTAAAGAGACAATATACTGACAGCCGAAAATCCCAATCAAACACAATTGATTGCAATGGTTTTGTATTCTGTGTTTAAAATCGTTATTGTTTGAATGCTGTTTTGTCACCCTGAATTGTACATCCCAGCCTGCTTTTTACACCTCAAAATGTCCAAGAGCGTTTAGAGTCTCTCTGGTTGTTTTGTTAGTTTTTTGTTCTCAGTTTACATTTTACTTGTGTAAACTGTCAGAAAGGCCTAGTGGGGATGTTAACAGTGTTAATCCACCTCACATCCCCGAGGCTTTGCAACAAGATTTCTCATTTGACTGACGGACACACACCAATATTGTAGTTATATTACGCAGACTGGTAATAAAACCTTAGCTTGGATCAAAATGTAAAAAATTCAAAGTGGGTGGCAACAATACAACCAAGATGAATCAGCCCATTCAGATCAGGTCAATTCAGGCCGTGAAGTACTGTAGCTCAGCGGTTAGAACACACGCATCACAAGCAAGAGATGTGGGTTTGATTCCAGGCAGGGCAAAACCTTGGGCAAGTTTCCTTACTCCACAAGCCTAAAAATAATCCCTTAAAAAAACAATAATAATTTGGTCACTCAATCTGCAACTGTTTGTGGGAAACTGCTGTTTGCAATTGGCAGCCATGTTTCTCCCACAAATATACAGTCAATTTGCTTTACAGTATACTCTGTAAAGCTGTTTGAAAGGTCTAGAAGACCTGAAAAGTGCTATATCAAATGCAAAGTTGCTATTATTAATACGAAATAATCTGAGGAGCGGAGTTCTCACTGATGTGAAGAGAGATTTGTAAATGTAAATTTGAATTGTATTGTAACCTGGCCAATAATCCTCTAGAACAACCCACGATTGTCTGACAGTGCCACCCAATTGAGCCACACAGACCTGCTTAGGCACCTTAGCACCCACGTGCACACATAGGAGAGCTCTCATTCCACTTGTAACCATTAACAAACACGACTTTGAGGAGCTTCTCGGCCAGTCCATCGAGACAAGATTTAGAGACAGGTTCTGAGGTAGATTGGATAGTGGTGCTAGGATTAGATGTTTCAAGAATTGTAATTTACCGCTGAAATATGAATGGGGGTGAAACTTTGATCTTTCAAAGTACACAACATGAAAGTTTGCTTTGGTTACCAATGAGTACAATAATCAGAAGATTTTGCAATCTCTGTGTTATTAGCTTTACTATTGCACAATTGTTTGGCAATGCCTCGGCGCCACTAACCACCATACTACAGTCATTCATCAACTTGTCCGTTCTGCTGCAAAATAAGTATCAGTGTGATTGGTGACAGAGCTGTTAGTCACTGTAACATGAATGAATGTGACTGAAATATTATAGTAGCAATTGAAAGCCGCAGGCAAAGTGAAAATCGTGCTGCCTCTCCTTTTCTTTAGGACTTAACACATGCTGGGCTAGAGTTCCATCATTGGCAATCCTCCTCCTTTACCCCACCCAAGTAGCCATTGTTCTTGTGTGAGTTTGGACAGTGTGTGGGGTCTAAATGTGGTTTGGGCTAATGGCCCAATGTTTAAATCAATTCCTAAAAAACCTTTAATTATGTGATTAACCAATGGAAAGGAACACAGAATTACTTATATCCATTTAATAATAATAATAATCCTTACATTTGATATAGCGCTTTTCACGTCTTCTGGACATCTCAAAGTGCTTCACAGAATATGCTGTAAAGAGAATTGACTGTATATTTGTGGGCGAAACGCGGCAGCCAATTGCGCACAGCAACATCCCGCAAACAGTCATGGATTGAAATGACTGATTTATTTTTGAGCATTATTATTAGGTGGAGTAAGGAAACTTGGTCAAGGTTTCGCCCTGCCCGGAATTGAACCCAGCCCTCTCACTTGTAAGGCAAGTGCTCTAACCACTGAGCTACAGGACTCCTCGGGACTCCATTTGCAATGGTGGTGAAATACTGTATATAGTTAAGAGCATGATGTGTTTGAACATGGGCTATCAGCATGGGCTATTAGCCCATCCTGCATAGTAGATCACAGTCTCAGCAGATTGTTTATTAACAGTATCATCACACTGAGCCCCAACTATGTGGTGTCCACAAAGACCTGCTCCCCACATGATTCTTTTTCTACCTTCCACTGACCAACAACTGAAACATATGGAAGAATGATAATAATGGTATATAGAAGTATTTAATTGTATGTAGTAATTCAAGTGTTTAACTGTATTTACTTGTCCAGATGTCCAGAGGATCGGTGTGTGTGAGCGCCATGGTTTTCATGGCAGATTATGATCCATCTCCATGTTCAGTGCAACATCTTCCTTAACATGCATGGAGTGACGAGGTGAAATGCACCTCTGACAGCTTGTTTCAGCTCCTCTACGGTCTTGCATTACTCTTTGCAGTGGGAGGCAAGAGGACATTGTGGACACCTTACACATCTAATGTCTTCACACCAGCAAGTTCCAACAGATGTCTCTGGATTAGAGTGGGACATTGGCTGATGTTTTCCTTCCCTAGCATAGAAATGAACCTACTCAACATCTGTAAGGATCAAACCTAAACCCACCACTCTCTCTCTCTGGAACCCAGAGCACTAGGCCCAATTGAGTGCAACAGCATTTAGTTTAATGAGTTTTGAGCATAAATGATTAGATAGTTAAAATAGATCATTTAAAATCAAAACTGAAATGCTTTAAGGCGGTGAGATACAAGCTTCAGAATTTCAAAGGTTTCTGATACTTCATTGTTCCCCAGCTTCCATACTTAGCTTTCTATTATTTTTCTCCTTAATCCTCTTGTGAAGCTGCTAACTCTTGATGGAATATGGTTCAAGGTCAGCAGCAGACTTGTAGTATTTCACCCAGGTGAGTATTAATTCTTCATGAGTTGCATTGTCAGAGAAACCATTCTTCAGATGAGACATTGGACTGAAGTCCTGTCTACCTGTTCAGCTGGATGTTAATGATTGTATGACACTATGTGAAAAGATAAGGGGTGGGGGGGGTTTCCTGATGTCCTGGCCAATAATTTCCCAGACAAATTGGTCATTTGTTTCTCGGTTGTTTGTGGTATTTTGCTATATGCAAGCTGTCTGTTGAGGTTTCCTACAATTGCACAGTCACTACACTTTACAGCAATTCGAAGTGTTTTGAGATATTTCAATGTCTCTACCAAATACAATGATTAGTATGTGTGAGCATCAACCTTGAGACCAATAAACATCTGAGGTCATTGGGGATCGTAGAAGAACCCAAGATGATTTTCCCCCTGCCTAGCCCAGTGACAATGAGCTCCAATTGAGGTACATCAATTGTTTCCAAGGCTGAGATTGTTTAGTGTGGGCCAGCGATCAGAAAATAGCTCAATTCTGGAGATTCCATTCTCAATTCTTCCACATTTAGCATTGTTTCCTGAAACCTATAATAAAACTCCCAATAAACATAATAACAATAATAATAATACCCCTTTGCATTGGATATAGTGCCTCATCACTTCACTGAAATATCTTACGGTGCTTCAAAGGATTTACTGTAGAGAGTAGTCACGTTGTGGCTGTACGCAGGACATTGCTGCCACACATGCCTACAAATACAGTCACTGCACTGTAAAGTGCTAATCAATTTTATCTGAAGGATTGTTGGCCAGGAAAATGGTAGAAACACCCTTTCTTATTGGATGGTGTTATCGTATAAGGCGCTGTAATCAAATGCAAGGATTATTATTATATTACAGTACTATCTTTTAAAGCCTATCTGAACAGACAGACTCTATAAGTGGTATAAATTACTCTGAGGCAGATTCTCACAAGTTCAGTTCCTTTGAGGGAGCAAGGCAACAACACATCACAGTCACAGAAGTATAGCGCCAATAGGCGTCACACTCACTGCAGGTAAACATATTGCGACTGGTTTTCTAATTGTGATGGGATTGAGTAGTTTTTTGCGTTTGATGCCAGATGCCTCTGTAACAGATTTAATAGAACTGCTTTATAATCCTCCAGTGCTCTCAGTATAATCAAGGTTTTTTTTGCATGGATGAAGTGAGATTAGTTTTGAAAGCATCACCGAGCTGGAAGTAAATTGTTAATACTGTTTGTCAAAAGCTATGGATTGTTAGTTCATCTCCGAATAAGAGACTAATAGGAGATAATAACTGTAACTGATGTTTGATTAGTATGATGAAATGTTATTGAATGTAATCTATATACAGTATTAGTGTTGAATAAATATGTTTACTCACAGACAGCCATGAAGTAATTCTAATTCTATCTGGAGACATTTTGGTCAGGATATCGTGACAAACTCCCTTCACATTTAATTTAATAATAATTTAAAAAATAATAATCCTTGCATTTGATATAGCACTTTTCATTTATTCTAGGCATCACAAAGCACTTCACAGAATATACTGTAAAGTGAATTAACTGTATAGTTTTCTTTTAGGAGGTAACATTATGGGATATAGTACATAGGTAGTTTGGAATATATGTGTGGGCGAAACGCGGCAGCCAATTGTGCACAGCAGTGTCCCACGAACAGTCGTAGATTGAGTGACCAAATTTTTTTTTGTTGAGAGATTATTATTGGGTGTATGGATTAAGAAAACTTGCCCAAGGTTTCGCCCTGCCTGGAATAGAATTCAGGTCTCTCACTTGCAAAGCAAGTGCTCCAACAACTGAGCTACAGGACTCCTAAGATCTATATGATGTCCTGACTTCTATTCCAGGCAGGGCGAAACCTTGGGCAAGTTTTCTTAATTCATACACCCAATAATAATCTCTCAACAAAAAAAAATTTGGTCACTCAATCTACGACTGTTCGTGGGACACTGCTGTGCACAATTGGCTGCCGCGTTTCGCCCACACATATATTCCAAACTACCTATGTACTATATCCCATAATGAACTGCAAGATGGTTTTAAAGTCTTGAAATGATTGTTGAAAGTTTCACCCACAAAATGAAACCTCCAAAAATTCAGTGCTCTCCCAACAATACACTTAATTGTTAGCCAAGGAATCATATTTATGTAACCCAACAACTTGCATTTTTATAGCATCCTTCAGCCCAGGGAGCCACCAGCAGCTGAATGGGTAAAGGCATTGACGAGTGCAGAACTAGGGTAGAGAGAACAAGAAGTTGAAGATAGCTGATCTCAATTTGAGTAGCATTTGGGGTTCCAATATTGCCTTCAGTGCACCTAGACTGTGGTGAGAAAAATAAACCATGAAACTAGCTGACGATCTGATGAAGGGTCGTGGACCCGAAATATTGACTCATTTTCTTTTCTCCATTGAAGCTTCTTGACCTGATCAGTGCTCCCAGCGATTTCTATTTTAGTTTCATAAAACTAGCTCCTCATTCCTATCTAGTGACCATGATTGGAAGTGTTATGTATTCCTCACATCAGATGTGGTACAAACACCTGTTGGTGTTTTCCCGTCTCAATGAATTGATCTTTCTGCTAATACTTGGTGTCAAGACCTATACCTGAATAATGGTAATTCGGGGCAGCAATAGTTGCTATGGAACCTAGGGCAGAAGAGTCAAAATTCAGTTCACTGTGGACGAGGTGGGATTGGGAGAAAATTGGCCGAGGAGAAATTAGTGGGAAGCAAAAAACTGATAAGTAGCACAACCAGGGTCACTAGTTAATAGAAATACATTTAGAATGGTAGCTCCTTTCTGTGGGTATTTAAAAACAACAGCATGATATTGTTCCAATCCGTGTGGGGGTGGAGGATTCTGACACTAATTAACGCTCAATTAACTTAGCCTGTTTTATCTCATTCAGTTTTAATGGGCTCTTCTATAAGGGAGCTGCTTGCTGATTTGAACTAGGGCAAGATAAATATTCAGAACACGATATACAAAAGGCTCCATACAATAATTCAGCAGGAACTGTGCAAGTAAACAGGAAGTTTAGCACTGGCTCCGACAGCTTCCTCCCTTACAATTCACATCTCCGGATCAGGCTATTGTATCTGCTTTAAACAACACAAGGTCAGGATTCAAGTTGTTAGTCTGCAGTTTTGTCCTGGTTCAGAAATGACTCCAGCAGTTACGTATCACTGAATTTTCTGAATACCATTCAGAACTTGCTTATTTAGGAATCGGCCAAAGGATAGCAAAGGTTCCACCTGTGCATACAATACAAGACGATATCAACACAACACTTTTCACTTATACAATGCCTTTCACATAGGGGAATTGCTCCAGGGTGATATCCTGGGTGAGGGCGCTGTATAAATGCAAGTTGTTGCTGTTGAAGTGTCTCAAAAGTGTTTTACGGCTAACTGTGAGCCCAATTTAGGAGATGATAGGAGGAAGGTGGCTGAAGGTGTAGTCAAAGAGAAAGGTTAAAGATCCCTAAAGTAAGATCATCATATTATGATAATAATAATGCATGCATTTGAAATAGCTCTTTTCACGTCTTCTGGATGTACCAAAGCGCCTCACAGAATATCCTGTCTAATGAATTGACTATATATTTTTGTGGGCAAAACGCAGCAGCCAATTACGGAAAGTGGTGTCCCACAGTCGTGGATTGAAATGACCAATTTCTTATTTTTTTCAGGGATTGTTATCAGGCGTGTGGAGTAAATAAATTTTCCCAAGGTGTCATCCTGCCTGGAATCGAACCCAGGTCTCTCTCTTACAAGGCAAATGCTGTAGCCACTGAGTCTTTCTGACTTGCAATATTCAAAAGTAATAATAATATTCTATGCATTTGATGTAGCAGCCATGTGTGCATGGCAAGGTTCTGTAATGACTAATTACATTTATATAGCACCATTCACATCAGTAGGACACCCCAAGGCATAATTAATTTATGTGCAGGATTCTTGGGCTGGTCAGGACACCAGGATGAATGGCCTTCTCTTTTTAAACAGTGAATGGAATATTCATTGTCTACCTGAAGAGATGGCTGAGATCTCACCCGAAGGATATCATGACAATGACAGTGAATTGTGATAAATTCAGTGTCTGGTCTGCCTGTTCAGGGGTATGCTAAAAACATACCCCTCAAAGGTAAATTACACCAACAGCTGCTCTGTGAGTATTTTATGGAATGACACAGGTTAAACGGGATGGCTACCCATCTATTCCCTAATCACTGGTACTTGAAAAAATGCACAGTTGTAAAGGCTATTACCTTGTTGGCCACCTTCCGCAGATCTGCAAAGGAAATGAACTGCTATTAACACCTAGGGCTGTTAGCTCTACCCATCCGCACTTAACATTCTGGTCAAAGGAAACCCTAAAACTGTCAGTGGGCGATCACTGTCATTTTAATAACTGAACTGAATGTGATAATGACCAATTACTGACCAGGTACTGGGACACACAGAGATTTCTAATCACTGGATCACATGATTGGTCTGATTGAACAACAACAACTTAAACTTATAAAGCGCCTTTCACGTCGGGAGGACGTCCCAAGGCGCTGCACAGGAGGCGTGTGACCTGAGCTGGGAGGGGGGTGTTCGGGAAGGGGTGAAACACATAGGGGAGGTCGAAAAATTCGGGGGGGAACAAAAGGCACGGTTGAAGAGGAAAGTCTTCAAACCGGCCTTGAAAGAGGAAAGGGAAGAAACAAGAGGAGGGATTGGGGGATGGAATTCCACAGGGTGGGAGAGGAAAACCTGAAAGCCCAGCCTCCGATGGTGGGGCGGTTCGGGCGGGGGGCTTGGAGCAGGCCAAGACCTGTTGAACGGAGGGTCCGGGTGGGCTTATAGGGGGAAAGTAAGTCGGTTAAGTAGGGCAGGGCAAGGCTGTGTAAGGCCTTGAAGGTGAGGACGAGGATCTTGTACTCGATCCTCTGGAGGATGGGGAGCCAGTGGAGACGGGCGAGGGTGGGGTTTATGTGGTCACGGAGGCGGGTGCGGGATAATACACGGGCTGCAGAGTTTTGGATGACCTGCAGCCTGTGAATGGAGGAACTGGGGAGGCCGACGAGGAGAGAGTTTCCGTAGTCCAGCCTTGAGGTGATGTACGCGTGCACGAGTGTTTCGGCAGCGTGGGGGGTGAGGTAGTTGCGGAGCCTGGTAATGTTGTACAGGTGGAAATAAGCGGTGCCGGTCAAGGCACGGATGTGGGGGAGGAAGGAGAGTTTATGGTCGAACGTGATGCCGAGGTTCCTGACTGGCTTTGTGAGGTGGAGAGTACAGCCTTGGATGTTGAGGCTGGCAGCGCCCGATGTACGGAGGCGCTGGCTTGAGCCAATCAGGAGGGCCTCGGTCTTGCTCACGTTCAATTGGAGGAAGTTGTCCCTCATCCAGGACTCAATGTCGGAAAGACATGCTGTCAGAACATCGATGTTCTGGGGCTTGAGGGATGAGGCAGAAAGGTACAGCTGGGTGTCGTCCGCATACATGTGGAAATTTACCCCATGTTTGCAGATGACATCACCCAGAGGGAGTGTGTAAATGGTGAAAAGGAGGGGGCCGAGGACAGAGCCCTGGGGGACACCGTGAGAAACTGTGCGGGGGTTTGAGGAGAAACCGTTGGAAGAAACAAAATGTTGGCGGTGGGTCAGGTAGGAATGGAACCAGTCAAGGACTGTGCCTTGAAGGTTGAGGTGGGAGGAAAGACATTGGAGGAGGATGGTGTGATCGACTGTGTCGAACGCAGCAGACAGGTCAAGGAGGACGAGGAGGCAGAGGGAGCCCTGGTCGCAGACGGTTAAGATGTCATCAGTGACCTTGACCAGGGCAGTTTCCGTGCTGTGAGCAGGGCGGAAACCTGATTGGAGGGGTTCAACCTGATTGGAGAGGAAAGAGTGGAGTTGGGAGGCAACCACTCTTTCAAGGACCTTAGATAAAAACGGGAGGTTGGAGATGGGTCGGTAGCTTGATGGCTGCGACGCATCAAGGGAGGGTTTTTTCAGGATAGGGGTGATGGTGGCTGTTTTAAGGGAGGTAGGGACGGTGCCAGAGGAGAGGGAAAGGTTGATGGTGTCAGAAATGAGCGGGGCCAAAAGGTGGAGCTGAGTGTGGAGGAGTGGGGTGGGGATGGGGTCCAATGAGCCCGTGGTTGGTTTCATGGAGGTGATTAATTTTGTGACTAAAGACGGAGTGGTGGGGTTGAAAGTATGAAAGGGGGGGTGGGTGGGGGTTGAAATAACGAATGGAGGGGCGGAGGTGGAGGAGAGATGGGGGGAGGAAACCGCAGAGCGGATTCCTTCTACTTTGGACTCGAGGAAGTCCAACATTTCCTCGCAACGTTCGTTTGAGGAAAGGATCTGCGAAGCGAGGCGGGGGGGGGGCAGAGGAGCTGGTTGGTGGTGGCGAAGAGGAGGCGGTGGTTGTCCTTCGCTTCCAGGATTATCCTGGAGTAGAAGGCTGATTTGGCGGTGGCTAATGCAGAGCGGTAAAATTTGATGCGGTCCAGCCAGATTTGCCGGTGGACCGTGAGGCCAGATTTGAGCCAGGTGCGTTCAGCTGCTCGCACTTGCAAGAAGAAGAACAACAACAATAACAACAAAATCACGTTTTTGGAGCGCCTTTCACGTCGGGAGGACGTCCCAGGGCACTGAATAATCAGGTCCCGAGCAGAGGGGTGGTCGGAGTAGGAGGAAGGGGAAGGAGAGTAGGAGACGGGGAAGAGTTAGGAGCAGAGCAGAAGGCACGGCTAAAGAGGAAGGTCTTGAGACTGGCCTTAAAGGAGGAAAGGGAGGATGTGAGGCGCCCTTCGACCCATCCAATATCACGCTTCCAGAACACCTGCCTATAGTCCACCCACTATAAAACCATCAATTATAATAATAATATTAATTTGTACATTTGATACAGTACCTTATTTGTGAATGAGGCATCTCAAACTGTTTTACAATATTTTACAGTGGTGTAGTGACTGTCAGCAACTACAGCAGTCTATTTATGCAGAGCACTATTCCACATATAGCCTTGAATTGAATGACCAATTTTATCTGGGGGAGAAACTCCCTTCTCTTTTCCAATGGTGTTATGGGATTTTAAATATCCCCCTGAACAGGCAGGCAGAACTTTGGTTTAACAACCCATCTGAAGAACAGCACCTCCGACAATACACTGGTCCTCCAAGGTATTGTTAGGGTCTATGTACTTATTGTTATTAATATTATTGTTATTACATTATAATATATAGTTATTTATTATTAATATAATATTCCAATTATATATATATATATATATATATTGTAATTTAACTTGCCCAAGGATTCGCCCTGCCTGGGATTGAACCCATGTCTCCTGCTTGTAAGTCGAGTCCTCTAACCACTGAGCTGCAGGACTCCATGTGTGTGTGTGTGTATATATATATATATATAGTGAATACATTATTGTGAAATGTGATGATTATTATTTATTATAATTATTAAGTAGTAGAATTAGGTCAAGCTGCTTTACCTGCAGCCACCTCATTTCTCTTCACAGTTTGGAATTGGTTTCAACGGTAAATTAAATGTGTGTGGCTGTTCATTTTGTCACTGTGATTAACAGTTTAGAGTTGGTGCCATAAGTGGGAACCAGTATTTCCACTTGGCAAGAAGGAGAGAAAAAATATTTTTCGCAGCCTGGTTCATTAGACACCCTTTGCTGTCAACAGACAGACACTAAACTGCAGCCACAAGAAGCGAATGGCTGAGGCGAACTCAGTTATAAAGAAAAATAACTTCCTCCCTTAAACTGAACCAAAAAGCACAAGCATTGATCAAAGAAGTGTGTTAAGCCAACACTCTCTTGTTGTATGGACTGCTACTGAATCTGGTACAATAGTCAAATTAGCAAATGAGCTTGAAAGGTCTGAACAGTGACAGCAGATGGGATCAAAGCAGTTTGTGCAGGGTCAGCATTGTCTGTACATCTGTTTCTCCAAACAAACTTGTTATTTTCTTGTTGTTTAGTGACTTCAAAGATGGTTCCAGCTGTGATTTATTTAACCACAACATGAGACTTCGTCACTCCGTCTGTCACTCATTGTGAAAAATGGTGTCGAAATTGGAGATGTGTCTGAGCATTCACCGTCTTATCACTTGAATCACTCATCACTGAAAGGCTCCATAAAAACAAATCAAAATACACAGGGGGGAGAGGGGAGAAACACATGGCGAGAGTCTGTGGTACCTGACTCTTCTGAGATGCCAGACCCAGTGGATGATAATATAATAATAATAATAATCCTTGTATTTGATATAGTTCCTACTTATTGCTAAGTAAACAGGTTTGTGGAGTAAGGAAACTTGCCCAGTGTTTGCAACATTATTGCTGTCTTTAAAATTCTGAAGGCAAAAGGCAATGTAGACCATGACAGGCTGTTTCAACTTGTCCAGAATAATAAAACCAGAGGACACACACAGCCTGCGATTGAAGGGGGCTAAATTCAGAACAAATCTACGCAAACACTATTTCAATGAGCGAACAGTGAACCTCTGGAACAGGCTCCGAGGAATCCGGTTGAAGCAGGAAGTGTTGATTCTTTCAAATATAGATCAGCTTTCTTTTAGGAAGTAACGTGATGGAATATAGTACATAGGTAGTTTGGGATATATGTGCATACGACCGCCAGGAAGGTGAAAGGCAAAATAGATTTTTCGTCTAGCATTTCTTATGTTCTTATGTTTCGCCCCACTGGGATTCAAATCCAGGGCTTCTCGTTTGCAGGGTAAGTGGTCTAACCACTGAGCCACAGCCAATTCATCGCTGATCCAGGTGCTGAGCATGTTCAGTCTCCAGAGAGACAGCACGCAACCTGAAAATGGTCTGAACACTGAAGCTTTTGGATTTCATTTCAAATAAATAAATCCATTCCGTCTCAAGACCTACTTCTTTAACTACACCTTCAGTAACCCTCCTACAGTTATCCTCCCTGCCCTCCACCCCTCCTGTGCCAACCCCCCAGCTCAGATGCAAATCCTTGATTGCCTAGCACTTTCTTGACATGAAAGCTGCTGTATAAATGCAATTTGTTGTTGCTGTTGTTGTTGTTAAGTGTTAATTCAACCCTAACAAATCGCTTGTCGTTTCGTTCTTATTGGATTGAATTTGTGCAACTTGGATTCCCTATTATAGATATTGTATAGCGCCCTCCATGCCGTCCGGCGTGTAAGGCGCTATATAAATCAAAGTTGTTGTTGTTATTATTAAGGAATCTCATTGAATAGAGAAACATAGATCCATAAATATGGCACAGAAACAGACATCAGTTTTTTTCTCCCAAGTGGCATTTGTAGTTATTTGCTTGGATTTCCTTTCGCTTAGGATTTCTATTGTTAAAAGCTGTCGATTTCCTTTACCCTCTAACCTGCCTAATGAGGAAACTGAAGCTTGACCCATATAGCCAGCCACACAGGCCTGTGTGTCCACATTCTGTGAATGCCTGGGATTTGTGTTGTCATGCAGGCTCCAAACTGGCACCACACTGGCCCTTTGGGGACTGTCTGTGTTCCTTTGCCTGGAAGCAATTCCTGCTAAGCCACAGGTCTCTTGCCAATTCAAACATTCTCCAATGAGCTTACTTTACTTATACAGGGCTTAGCACAGGCAGCCAAGTGAACGTTGTCTTTAGTCAGTCTGGTAGTGAAAGGGTAAACAGAAGGATTTTCTCCATCTCTCTGTGTCCACAATCTTCAGGACTCTTTGAGTGGGCCCAGCAGAGGGTCAAATCAGAAGAGAGATGGTTCAACAAAAAGAAACAAGGAGAACTCCACTGTTGACCTCATGGGTAAAAAACAGAAGAATGCTGGTTGGATTCCAGGTTGCAGTTGTAGGTTGCAAGACATAATGGTTCCTGGTCTTAACTGCCATCAGGAAAACTTCTTCTGAGGACAGGATTGGCTTTCCTCTGATGCCTCCTATAGTCGGCGAATCCAGGTTCACACTGAATAATGGCCACTCGAGTGAAGTGCTGAAGGATGATGGCACCCTTAGAACTGAACCACATCAAAAGCAAAGAGAAGTCAAATACCTTTGGGTGATTTTTATTTGGACGGCTGGGTGTTTGAACTGCCTATGGACCTGCCCTCGCCTGGTTCGACTCTTACCTGTCTCACTGTCTCCACTTTGTCGCCACCAATGGCTTCTTCTCCAGGCCCCGCACTGTGACCTGTGGCATCCCCCAGGACTCTGTCCTTGGCCCCCTACTTTTCAATATCTACATGCTCCCCCTTGGTGACATCATTTACAGACATGGAGTCAACTTCCGCATGTACGTGGATGACACCCAACTCTATTGTTCCGCCTCTACCCTCGATTACAGGACTACTACTATCTTGACAGACATTAAATTCTGGATGAGAGCTAACTTTCTACAGTTGAATATCAACAAGACCAAAGCCATCCAGATTGGCTTGTGCCAGCGCCTTCACACCTCAGCCACTGGCAGCATCAATTTCCATGGTTGCACTCCATCTCAGCAGCCAGTCAGGATCCTAGGTATCTTGTTCGATTTTCAAAGGTCTTTCTCCACCAAATCCAAGACATAACCCGCACTATCCTGATCCTTACCTTTAAAGCCCTCCATGGCCTTGCCCCACCCTACCTCTGCAAACTCATAATCCCTTACCAAACCTGTCAGCTCCCTCCGCTCAGTGGGTTCCGGCCTGCTCCATGTCCCCCAACCCACTTGCCGTACCATCAGCAGACGAGCCTTCAGCCATTCTGCCCCCAACCTCTGAAATTCCATCCAACAATCCATCCGCCTCACCCCCTCCCTAGGTTCCTTCAAGCAGCGCCTCAAGACCATCCTCTGCGACTGTGCCATTGGTCACCCCCCCACCATCCTCTTTTCCCTCCACCCTCTCCGATCTTGACCCCCGCTCGGATCTGAAACACTGATTTCCAGTGCCTCGAGATATTCTCTCAACGTGAAAGGCGCTATACAAATGTAATTTTGTTGTTGTGGTTGATGTTTGATAATTCCGGGTATATTTTTATGGTAGCTACAGGTGGACATTTCTCTGTGTCTGAAATGGAATGTGAATCTCTCCCTGGAGGAAAATACCTTGGTTACCCAATTCCAGAGAGTATTTATTCACGCCTTCATTACATCCCAGCTAGACTAAGCAAATGCCCTGCTTTTCGGCCTTTCCAATTCCTCCCTCCATAGGCTGCAGATAATCCAGAACTCTGCGGCTGTGTCCTCTACCATTCCAAACTCCTTGACCCCATCTCCCTTGCCTGACTCCGTTGGTTCCCCATCATCCAGAGGATCCAATTCTAGATCCTGGTCCTCACATTTAAAGCTCTCCACAACCTCGCCCCACCCTACTTCCGTGACCTCCTAACCCCTTAACAACCTGTCCGCCCCCTCCACTCAGCAGTCTCTGGCCTGCTCTACGTCCCCCGAACCCACCCGCCCCACCATTGGCAGACAAGCCTCTTGCCACTCTTCCCCCAACCTCTGGAACTCCATCCCACAGTTCCTCTGCCTTGCCCCTTCCCTGGCCTCCTTCAAGTCTTGCCTCAAGACTCTCCTCTTCAATGGACCCATCGGCAACTCCAAACCCCCTCTTCCTTCCATCCCCACCGTCCCCCGTCCCCAGCTCGGGTCTGAAGCAGTGACTGTCCAGCGCCTTGGGGCGTCTTCCTGACGTGAAAGGCGCTATACTGTACAAGTGTAATTTTGTTGTTGTTATATTCGGTTAGTGAACACTAAGGTTTTGGTCTCCAAAGTATGTATTAGACTGTTGCTGGAGTTTAAAGTTGTTTGCCTAACTGTGGTGAGGAGGGCAGACAATTGGGGGAGGAACAGAGGGAAATGAAAATACCTCAGCTCGGTGAAAAAGAAAAAAATACATAGCACTTTGGTTAGACCAGCTGCAATAATAGTATCATTCAGGTTGAAAATATTTGCAAGTCTTGAAGTAACTTGATCTTGCCATAGCTATTTTGACAGCTTTAAGACACAAGTAAAGTCAAGGTTACATTTATGACAATTCATAAAACTATTACAGCCTAAGTGTAAAACAATGAGGCCCCACTTATTGTGCCTGAGCTTGTTGTAACTGCAATGAGAATAATCATTCCGCGGATGGATACAATAACAAGAACTTCCTGCTCACGAGATAAGAAACAATAATAATCTCCTTTCCCAAAGGAATTAACTCAGATTAAGGAGTGTTTCCATAGGCGCCAGCAGCCCTACAGTTTGTATTCCATGAACATTATTCATATTCCCTAGACAGTGGGATCTATCATTTCCTAAAAATTGAGACTTTTTGCCTCACCTTTTAGTAGGAATCTATTTTTAGCAAATAACAGTCAGTCTCAGCACAGATGGGATGGGCCTTATTACCTCCTTCAGTGCTGCACACTTCTGTTGTTCTATAATTCCGAAATAGAAACCAGGGAATGTTACAAACTAATTCATCAAATGGGAGGAACCATAGCCAAGCCTCATCCTATCCTCACTTCACGCCACACTTTCAGGATGCGTGGCGCACTGGTGCACAAGAGTGAAAAGCTTCAGATATGACATTTAATGACCCATCCTTCAGGTTCTGCCTACCTGCCTGACTGCCTGCTCCCATCGACATTAAAGAGCCATTGTATTATTCTTATTATTTTTATTATTTTATTAATAGTAGTGGTATGACAGGAAAATAGAGGTTGCTTCTTTTGATGCTGAAAAAAGTGTCACTGACCACAGAGGATCTTTGAAAAGCACAGGTTGTAATTCTCAAAAGCAAAAGTTGTAATTCTCAAAAGCAAGTTAGTGACTAAGCACAAGTGCACAGAACCCCAAACAACAACAACAACAACAAAATTGCACTTATATAGCGCCGTTCATGTCGGGAGGACGTCCCAAAGCGCTGAACAGTCTGGTGAGGACCCGAGCGGGGTGGGGGGGGGCAAGGGTCGGGGTAGGGGGAAGGGGAAGGAGAGTGGGAGAGGGGAAAGAGTTAGTGGGGCAGCCAAAGGCACGCTCGAAGAGGAAGGTCTTGAGACCGGCCTTGAAGGAGGAAAGAGAGGAAGCGAGGCGGAGAGGCTGCGGGATGGAGTTCCACAGTGCAGAAGGTGATCTTATGACCGGTAAAGAGATGGAAAATCTTAACTGGAACACAACAGGAAATACGATTCACCTGCACAGGGCAGCATTAGTAGCTAGGAACTACAGTATCCCAATGCTATGCTTATACTTTTGCATTGCTTCTCCTTAAAAGGTGCAATTTAGGGTTGGATTGGGTGGCAGATTCATGTACCAAACCTTGCTGAGCCCCGCTCCTAGAGAATCATGGCCGAATCTGATCCAGTTCTCAATCGATGATCACACACAAGTTAAAGGACTTTCAGCGAGATTCACTTAATCACAAACGTGAGTGAGGCTCCTGGCTGATGTTCCCCCTTGGAAGCCAAAATGCCAAGTGAGGGGCCCAATTGACTCCAGAAGACTGTGATCTTACTGATCTGCATGCCTCAGTTACGCATTGCACTCTGGCAGTACTTGCTGAGCCAACGAGAGCTTTCTCTATTGCAGTCTTATTACACAACTCAAAATAAAGCATTACACAATAAATCTTGTGCCTGCAATAATGAGTTCACTGTTCCCAAGGGCGTCTCTCCTCATCTGAGGCTGATGCATATTAGAAGAAAACAATGGCAACTCTGACCAGGGAGTGTCCCAATGTGCGCAAGTTACAGGCACAAATGCACAATGTTCACTAATACTGTCAAACTTTGCGTTCCACATTTATAATGGGAAACCCAATGGCGGAGGGCAGTGGTAGTATACCTCCTTCTGCTCAAGCTGGGAGCTTCTGACCTTCAGTTCTATCAATCCTCATGCTATACTCTGCGTGCATCCTCTAGTATTCAGGGTTCTAGAGTGTTCTGCTTGATAGTAGCTGAACTTTATTCTAGTGCTGCACCACCCAACTTCACAGCAAATCCTTCAGGCAATTTTCGCATCTGCATTTTCAGATAGTCAAGAGAGAAGTTTTATGGAATATGACCTTTAAAGTGATGATTTTGGATGATAATGAGTTTCCTCTTTTGCTCTTTGTTCAGAAATGCTTTAACTTGCCATGAGAAAGTGGAAGTCTGCAAACACATGAGAGGGATTGTGTTTCCGGTCTTATTCCGGCATGTTTTCTTGTTTTTATTCTTGAACTTTAAAACATTTGCGTCCTCCAGGAAGTGGTCTTGGCATTCATCACATCCTCAGCTCAAGACAATCACACATATCCACTTATGGGAACGGCCTATGCAGACAAGGTTTCTTTATGAATGTTGGTGGTAAAAATTGGAAATGAAAAGCAGCTCTTCAAGAATATATACCATAATGTAAAGTGTAATGACTCATCTTTGTAGAATAAATACAGGAGCCATTATGTGTCTACAAACAGCCATGATACAAATGATTGATTAATATGGAGTATTGTTGACTAAGACATAAGGAGAAAATAGCTTTTTGGATAATATTATGGGATCTTTAAAATCCACCTAAACACACAGATGGGAATTACCTGTAATGTCCTATCTAAAGGAATGGCACCCCCAGCAATGCATCACTCCCCCTATATTGCAATGGTGTGTCAAGCTTGACCATGATTAAAGACCCAATGTGGGTCAAGCTTCTGACTCGGAGGTAAAAGTGCTACCAACTGAGCCACATTGATATCATTGGTGAAATTCCTTCAGTCTTAGTTTGGGATTGTTGGAGAAAAAATCTCATGTTCTTCTGCTGCCTTCAGTCACTGGTTATGGAGGGTAGGCACTGCTCATTTCCCAGCACTCTTACTTTTAAGTTAGAAGGTTGTGTTATCGGAGGTGCCACCCTTCAGATGAGATGTTAACTCAATGTCCTGTCTGCCAGGTGGATGTTAAAGATCCCTTTATACTGTTCAATAAGAGAAGTGAGTTTCTCCTGGTGAACAGGCCAACAAACACCGAGATCAATTGTTCATAGTTGTTTGTGAAACCTTGCTGTGTGCAAATTGGCTGCCGTATTTGCCCACAAAAGACACAGTCACTGAACTTCGCAGTAGATTCTGTGCAGTGCTTTGAGACATCTGAAAGATGTGATAAGGCACATCAAACATAAGAATTATTATGATGCCACTTGTCACACACATCTGCATGTTTCTTATCCTGATCATATGTGGTAAACAAAGCAGTTCCTTTACACTATTAATGAATAATAGAGCTGCCACAAAGAGACTGATTTGGCCAACTAGCCTTTCTATGCATTCCAACACTTCTTGACTCCAGAATTTCCTGAATGTCATTTTTTCAACTTTTGTAGAATAGCTACTTACAGAAAAAAAACGGTGATGGTCCAGATTAATCAAATCAGCAGGGTTTGGTCAGAGTATATGAAACGATTTAAATGCACAAATTTTTATTCAGTGAATGATAATTTTCCGATGTTGTTGCTTTTCTCCACCTTCGTGTAAATGCAATTGTTCGCTGAACATTGAGTCTAGTTCCGTTAACCTCTCATGAGAATCTATGAATTACCTTTAGATTGCTTGACATAATTTGCTGGATTTAATGATCAAATGAGGTGTTGTAACTGATATCAGACTCGCCTTGTGGTGCATATATTGTCAATATTTGCTTTATCTCTACGAGATAAAGAACCAATATTGGTTTCGATTGGTTTCATTGAAACCAATGAAAATGGTTTCATTTTCTGAAACCATTATTGAAACTTAATCTGCAGAAATATTTAAGTCTTGGAAATTTATGAGGAACCATCAATCATATTCCTTGACACTCAAAAATGAATGTGAACACAAGCTTTTTTAGTCTCATTATAGTGACTGATCTCTTAATAAATATGGTTACTACATGAGACAGCGATGACATGTGAAGCACTTTGCAATATTTTCTTGCCATTATAGGAGCTAAACCAAATATAGGATTATTATTAACTTTAACGTTAAAAAACGCAATGAGTGATTGCCCTTAAAACTTGATCTCTCTTATCCTAACATAAATGTAACTGAAGAATAACGTTGGCATAGAAAGTCAGCTTTGATCTGATCAATGGTAATGTATTCTAACTTCTTTACAGACATTAGTGCAAGGTGATGATGTTCAATATTTTGCTTAAGATTTTGCTGGAATTTATATCACCTACCAAAGAGAAGCCACTGACATACATCATTTTGTAGGCTTCTCTTGTTGAGGAATAAGTCATTATAAATATGTCTGTTTGAGGAATAAGTCATTATACTTCCACTTTGACCTTACCAATCCCCGACTATCAAGGGCTCTGGGTTAGGGGCATTTATATAATTCCCCTTAAGCAGGATAGAAATTACTATCCTGTGTGAGGGACTCTATATAATTGCAAGCTGTTGTTCTTGTTATATATGTCCTAAATTAGATTAGTAAATTTGAAAGGAGAATTTTGACCCTCTGAATTTCGCCTTATAAGACTAATTTGTCTTAAATTTTAAGACTGTAATAAATTGGGTTTTCCTAAATTTAGCTTTAATTTGGAAGCCATAATTCCGCAATTCTGTGCTATCTTAAACCTTAAGGCAAAATAGTATTACAGGAAAGGGTAGGTGGAATTTGGGACCTACAATAACTACATAGCACAGTTACTATATTGCGTACGTTACAGTTCTGTGTTCAGTACTTGCCTACATCCTTGTATACAACAACCTCTTTGTCTTTACAGCTTTATATTCAAAATTACAATCACATCCAAGGCTCCAGCTTTCCTCCGTTCCAAGTGCTGTGCACTTACACTGAGCAGGAGGGCAGGTCGGTAGAGACTAAACAATAAAACACAGCCAGGCAGCAACTAGTCTTCAAAGGGACTGGAACAGCAATGCTTTGGAGGAACTACAGTAGCAAGGAAATGGCTTTGTTTTGTATCAATCTACTAAATTAAACCAATGTGTACCGGGCTGCAAACCTTACACCAAACTATTTCAAAAGCTGAAACTTCAAGAAAAATAAACTGTACTAACGGAAATGCTCGGTGGATAAGAGTTTCCTGAGGAGTTACCTCTTCCTTTACAGGTATCAGCACAGCAAGACTGAACATTTTTGAGCCTCACAAAAGCACTCTCATAGATCTAAAGGACTTCAGAATATTGCTGTTGTGACACCTGGTTTACGCTTGTAGTTTCACATCCATGTCATAGTGAATCTTGTTTCCTTCACATTACTAATTGGTGATTTACTTTCGAACAGAGAGAATACAGTAAAAATGTGTTTATCCGGCACCCTTGGGACCTGGCCAATGCCGGTTAAACGACATGCTGGATATTCGGGCGGATCTGATGCCGAAAACCCGACACAAGTTTGAAATAAATGTATTTTAACACATACCATATTAATAATAGACTAAATAATGACAGATAATAACAGACCTTTGTTATTCACCTAAAAATTCACCTAAAAATCACCTTTGCTGGTAGATGCCTGGTTTGAAGCCATGATGCTGGGGTTGAGGTGTACAGTCTATCTTCTACAATGGCCGACTGAGGGAAAAAAACGGCAGTGCGACTTTAAGGCTCTACTAACGGCAAGCCGAAATACCGATGTGAGGGAAAAAAATGGCAGCGCCACCTTCAGGCATTAATAGCAGCATTCTGAAATACCAATACGAGGGAAAACAAATGCACCACCGCGATTGTGCCGGATAAGATCCGGTTATTCGAATGGAGACGTTTTTTATGAGGTGCCGGTTACACAGAAGTTATGGTTGATCGGGTCATGGATAAACAGGCTTTTACTGTACTAAGATAGGCATCAAGCTGATGTTTGCTTCAGATGGATGTTTGAGAAGCTGTAATGAACAACAACAAATTACATTTGTATAGTGCTTTTCACAACCTCCCAAGGTGCTGGACAATCAGGGATCTGCACCTGAGCTGGTGGTTGGGTTCGGGGTGGGGGGGGTGGGCAGGGAGGGTAGGAGCAGGAGGCTGACTGAAAGCACGGTCAAAGAGGAGGGTGTTCAGACGGGTGTTGAAAGAGGCAAGGGAGGGGGTAAGGCAGAGGGACTGTGGAATGAAGTCAGAAGGTGGGGAAGAGAGGTTGAAGGCCTGCCTGCTGATGGTGGGGTGGTTTGGGTGGGGGTCATGGAGCAGGCCATAGTTTGCTGAGAAGTGGGAGTAGGCGGGTTGATATGGGGTTAGCAGGTATGGGAGTGGACATGAGCTGCAGATTTCTGGAAGATCTGCAGCTTGTGGAGGGAAGAGTTGGGAAGGCCGACAAGCAGGAGTTGGCAGAGTTGATCTTAGATGTAATAAATACTATTATTTATTGTTATTGTAGCAGTTCATTCAATAAGTTTACTGGCTGCTGTTCCCTCATGAAATTGTGCTTCACTTCCTCATGCAGGAAGGAGTTAACATAATTTAATGAATCAGATGTTGTTAATGGTTTATATCAATATTCAAAGACTTGTTTTTTAGATCAAGGCACATATTATCAAGTATCACGTGCAACCACTAGAATTTACTTATTGCAAAATCTCATTCATATGTTGAATCTGCCTTTGTCAGATCTTGTGACTTGTTGAGGGGTATGATATATTTACTGATATGAGCAACATTTTTCCAGCCAGTTTAAAGTTCATAGTGTAGGTATTTACAGAGACATAAACCTGACCTACACACAATATCTTATTCAGAACTTAAGGCTGGAAATATGTGCACAATTATACTTTGGTGGCCTCTATAGGAGACTTAACTCCTTTCCAACTGAGTTGCGCTGCAACTTCTGAAGAGAAAAACAACTCAAGTAAATGTTTATGAACCAAATATCCCCCACATGGATGGCCTTGGACTCACATTTGACAGTCTTGTACATACCAGCTTTGAGCTCTGCTCTTTTATGCTTTTGGCAACTTTCTCGAGATGGTAGGTGCTCAACACAGAACAAGCAGC
Source organism: Hydrolagus colliei (assembly GCA_035084275.1). Taxonomy (NCBI): domain Eukaryota; kingdom Metazoa; phylum Chordata; class Chondrichthyes; order Chimaeriformes; family Chimaeridae; genus Hydrolagus; species Hydrolagus colliei. Next base: position 16,741,725 of record CM068742.1, on the reverse strand, counting down.
TTGGCTGTCTTTCCCCTCCCTCCTGTGGGGGCTTACATTCCACACAATGGATTTTCAAGACTGGTCTTAGCAACTCTTGCACACAGCAGAGTAAACCAAAAGTGCAGCCAATTCCCATACAGCAACCAAAATGGGTCAAGAAAAAAAACCTTTTCAAGGAGGCAAGTCAACCACGTTAGGAAGAGAATACACAGCTATGCAGGCAGCCATTTCATGTGGTGTGTAAAGCCCATACCCCCATATATTTGCCAACAAAAGTCCTAACCCTAAGTTGCTTTCTGACCAAAGCAACTGATGATATCAAATGCAAGGATTATTATTATTTATTATTGAGCAATCTAGAGTTTAGAATCATCTGCCACTGCTGTGCGCAATTGGCTGTTGCGTTTCACCCACATATATACAGTCAATTCACTTTATATGTTCTGTGAAATGCTTTGAGATGTCTAGAAGACATGAAAAGCGCTATATCAAATGCAAGGAGTATTATTCTCACTGAATTCATTCTGGTTAAAGACATCAGAAAGATTTTATGTTCCGGTCAGTTTGATCTTGTCAGCTGTTAATTCGATTACCTCCGTTATAATCACAGCAAATGCTTATGTGTAAGGCAGACCAGAATTTAACCCATTGGTCTAGCAAATTTAACATGGAAAACCAACATCCCTCAGTAATCCCTCAGAACAAGGTAGCTCTGCCCTATATACCGTGATCATGGTCTCCATTTTTTCTGCTGTGTCTCGATACTATTAACATCCTTGTCCATTGATAGTTGGGCCAAATGCTCAGTTTCCAGGCAATACCATTATATGTAACTCTATGTGAACCATGTGAGGATGCACTGAACATGACACAGGCATCATTGTGTTGCGTGCTATCGGGCTGCACGAGCGATTCAAACCTTCTCTCCAATTGTAATTGCACTAATGAGCCATTGGGGGCCAGATAGTACTTTGGCTGAGACTGTATCTGATTTCCGTCTTGGTGTTTGCTCTCATGCCAGGGAATGGTGGACAACTAACATTTGAAAAAGTGCCAAAAATACAGTTTGTATTTCACTAACATTAACATACGATGGCCAGTCCGACCAGTGATCCAGGAATCTAAACAAAGTGCAGATTGGTGATGTATTATGCAGTAATGCAGTAACACTGCAGTGCAATTGGGGCAAAAGTCAGCTGTCGTGGCCTCACAACTGACAACATGAAACCTAAACTCACATTTCTCTGCCCGTCTCAGCGTGCTCTGTTAATAATACTCATAAATTCTGACAAAAGAATCATTTCAGATTGAATTTGATTTCGTGAAGAGGATTACCAAGAGCAGAGGACGGTATGGCACTGGCATTCCATCAAATTTGCGGCTTCTAGCGAAATATCCGACCAACAAGTACTCCTTAGTAAAGTCCTCAGGTGCCTGCCTGAACACACGTGTGAGATTCCTGCAAGACATGCCGTCATTCAGCTGTTAGATCCTACTCGGTTATTATACAAGTGACTCATGGAAGGGAGGGAAGCCGACAAAACTGTCGCAAAGTCTGCTATGATTTGTAGTGGAAAATTTCACCAATTCTTCATCTTTACATCTCTATGTCTGCCGCGCTGCTGCTAAGGGCTCAACGGAGTGATACAACACAGACACTTAACTTCTGCTCTGAGATTTTCCCCAATGTACCAAATATAACTGATTTTCACATGGCTCTGTTTTCTGTCAGAATCCTTTCAATCAAATCATTCTTGGCATTTGTTGACAATTAATCTTCCGCATTTGGAGCTGTACTGCATATCCCACAGTCCTTTGTTGCATTTCATACCTCTGCTCCAGTAGAAATATTCTGAGATAAATATTTGAAAGTTCTTTGAATTTTACTGCTTTTCCCATCGCTTTACAACTCTAAGCATCCTCTCCTACTCTGTATTTCTCAGTATATAAAAACTGAAGTCCCCTAATACCCACAGCTTCTTCTCCTCTTACAGCATACAAGTTTTCAAATCCAAGTTTAGGGATATTTTGGAACAAATAATCCTTGCATTGTGATACAGCATTTTTCACATCAGGAGGACATGACAAAGTGAGTCACAGGATTCCTTATAAAGTGTAGTGGGTTGTGATTTTGCATGCAACAACTAATTTGTGCACAACAGTGCCCCACAAATAACCTTAAGATGAATGATTAATCAGAGGAATTGTTGGCCAGGATAGCAGGAGAAGCTCCCTTCTCTTTTCGAGCAGTGTTATGTAGGGGTGGACTTGGGTTTATGGGAAATCAGGACATTTTCCTAGTGCCCAGTGAATGGTCCCCAACACTTATCACAATTTCCATTTAAGTCCGCTAATTTTTTTTAAAAAGGTGCCGATGTTTTATGCCTTTGGTCACTTCCCCCCCAAATCAGCACCACTCTTTCGCATAACCCTGAGTTCTCTCGGGGAGCCAGTACACCACTGGTGCCATGGGATCTTTAACACCCACTTGAATGGGTAGTCACGACCTCAGTTTAACGTCTCGTCTGATGGAAGGCACTTCCGACAATACAGCCTCTCCCTAGTACTGGATTGAAAAAGCCTCTAAGAAGTGAGTTCAAAGTCTCTGTGTGAGGTTTGATCCTACAACCTTCTGGCTCAGAGGCCAACTGAGCTCGGTTGACACCTTGCTTTTCCTTCTTGATTTATCTTGGTTTCTATTCCTTTAGCGGTGCCCTGCATTGTGGGGCTTGGTCCATTACTTTGAACCATAGAATTTTACAGTTATGGTTCACATTGAAGGTTATTTGGCTCATCGAGCCTGTCCTGGCTCTTTGAAAGAGCTATTCTTCTTGTCCCAGTTGCTTGACTTTTCCCCATGACAATTTATAGTTTTGCTTTTCAAATACTATTCTCAATCCCTCGTAAATCCAAGGATTATTATTATTTTATTATTATAACTGATATGGATTCTGCCTCAGCTATGTTTCTAGGTAAGACATTCCATATCCTGATAACCCTCTGTAAAAAAGTATTTCTCTTAACCTCTCCCTTTGCTCTATGCCACCTTGTTACCAATTTGCTGACCTATGAAAATAATGTAGCCCTGGTTACTTTGTCAAAAACCTTTAACAGGGAACACAGCCTCGGTTCCTCTAGGCTCCTCATGAGTAATTTGGGTTTTTCCATAAAGAGTAATCCAGGAGCCAAATTCTAGTGTGTGAAAATGGAATTGAGTTACACACATACTTTATAATGGCTAGTTTCTGTTGAAACGTGGAGGTTTAAGTGTTTCTCTCACTCAACTGGATTCTACTGCTGCAACTGTGAATCACAGCTGCACACTGTCACTGCTGCCAGAAAGAGTTAGACTCTAAACCATTGCCACCTCTGCTTTTCCTGGACCGCCTAGTTTAACCTCGTAACCTGGAATAAACTGCGTTCCTCATATGGAAAAAAAGCCCCCGGCTCTAATGGAAAACCAGTGGTTTCTGGTCACAAGCCTCACTGCTTCTTTTCCAAGTGGTTTATAAGGTCCACAAAGAACCCAATAAAGCAGTAGAATGCTCATAAGGTTTATTGAGAAATACAATGTTTTGCTGCACATCATGTCACCAAGAACTGAAACCAATGGTTTTCCCTTCAGTTGAGCATTTATTGATTTTATCATGTTACCAAGCTGCTCAGCGCACACGTTTTACACTCCTATTGTTGATAGGTTTAGATCTTTCCTGTTTTTCTTTGGTTCTCAACAACAACTTAACAACAACTTCAATTTATATAGCGCCCTCCACGCCGGACGGCATCTCAGAGCGCTTCACAATAGCGGATCCCAGGACTGAGCCAGGGGCAGGGCTAGAAAGGTGACCAAAGGTGCGGTCGAAGAGAAAGGTCTTCATTTGGGACCTGAAACTGAGAAAAGAGGAGGCGAGGTGAAGGGAGTGAGGAAGGGAATTCCAGAGCCTTGGGGCATAGCGGCTGAAGGCACGGCCGCCGAGGGTGGAGTGGAGGATTCGGGGGACATGGAGGAGGCCAGGCCCGGTGGAGTGAAGGCAATGGGTGCTGGTTTGAGGAGAGAGGAGGTCAGGGTGGTGCAGAGGAGTGCAGGGATTTGAAGACAAGGGTGAGGATCTTGAAATCGATCCTCTTGCCAGTGGAGGCAGGCAAGGACTGGGGTAATGGGGGAGTGAAGTTTGATGCGCGAGAACGTGGGCGGCATAGTTCTGAATCAGCTGGACTCTGTGGATTGTGGAGGAGGGGAGACCGGTGAGGAGGGCATTGGAATAGTACAGCCGAGAGGTGACAAAGGCGTGGACCAGGGTTTCAGTGGCTTTTGGGGTGAGGTAATGCCGGAGATGGGCGATCCGTCAGAAGTGGAAGATGCCGGTGCTGGTGAGGGATTGGATGTGAGGGAGGAAGGACAGTTGGGGGGTCGAACCTGATGCCTAGGTTGCGCACAAGTTCGGAGAGTTTTAGGGGCAGACCGGGAAGGTGGAGGAAGTGAGAGCTATGCGAATGGCGATGTTGACGAGAGCCAAAGAGTATGGCCTCCATCTTGGTCTCAAAGTCTGAGAGTACAATGTTAGAGGAGACAGCAGAAGCCCAGCTCCATAAAGGTGTTCTAAATTAAGTTCATTCTTTCAGAAAATTTCTGCCACCAGATTAATCTTCCCTTTCGCAGTCACCGTCCTGTCAATGTGAGCTGCAGCATCAAGGAAAGTCTCAGCTCCTTTGTGACACCTTATTGCCATGGTAAAGGTTTATTGCCAGTGTAACAGCTTGGTACCTGCTTAGGTACAACAATCACTGCTGAATTCATTTTTACAATGTTCTTTTTGTTTGCTTTCCTGCTGTTCATTTTTAATTAAAGGTAACATTGACCTTTAAGCGAGAGCTGACAGGACCACCAACACGGAGACATCACATTGCTCCATGTACCTCCAGCAGACAACAATGCCAGTTAACAGTTCAGCTCAGTTATGTCAGGCCCGGCTCACATCATCTTCCACAAGCACTGGACACAGTAAACCGAGACAGTCTCAGTTTTACTTTGGTGGCTGGTACTTGGGGAATTAACCCCGTTAACATAAAACGTCATCTGGCCAGCAAGACCAATGTCTGAGTGATACAATTCTGCATACAGTTCTTGCGTACACTTCCTGAGAATTACAATAAAAACAGGAATCCAGTCTGACCCTCGTCACCTAGCCTGCACATTCTGGAAGATCCCATCGCTCTCATTGGAAATAACAAGTTTCAGGGATCAGTTACTCTGGCTTCAATCCAGGGAGAAAATTCTCCTTTTGCAGTTTTAATAGCATTTATTTAAGGACATTTAGTCTGAAAACAATGAGGAAATGTAACGGTGCTGAGAACCCACCAGTGTTCCAGCGTTGGCAACATCTGGAAGTGATCATTCAGCAAAATGCCTTCCATTGACGTAATGAGGTCCTCCAGATGTGACAGAACCACAACTGTTTAAGTTACCAGCAAGGGCCCACGGCTTCCAACAACGTGGCTACATAAAAAGGCATCTCTCGCTTTTAGAAATTCAGCAAGGTAGTTTTTCTAAACTCTCGAGCACTTTAACAATTCATCAGGAAATGACTAATATGTACACTGATTAGGTTAGAGCACCCCAACCCTCACCAGTCTTCACTATGTTCCTGTTTCCCATCAGATCAATTTCAAGGTCTTCACCCTCACAAATAAATCCATCCAATGGCTCCCTGGCACCTCTTTATCTTTGCAATCTCCTCTGCCTCTATGCCTTCCTTCATTCAGCTAACTCTACTTGCCCTGTGTCCACTTACCTCTCTGCACCATCAGTGGTCAGACTTCAGTTCCTACTCCCCAAACCTCTGGATCTCCCTCGCTCTAACACTTTGTCTCATAACCTTTCTTTCTCTGTTTAATTCTCAGCTCAAATCCTACCTTTTAGAACAGATATATGGTCTCCTCTTCCCTTCCCAGCTTTCGGTTTCCAACCCTGTCCCCTGGGATGTGCTCTGACATGTGAAACAAACGTATATAAATGTAAGTTGTTGTTGTAGAAGCGGGACTGTCAGTAGTTTGTTCCACAGTCTGTGCTGAGCAGCTCATTTCTGGAGGCTACACTACAGTCACTGCACTTACAGTAAATTCTGTTTGTAAGGCACTTTGAGACAAAGCAAAGATTATTATTCTAAGAGTTATTATCTCAGTTTTCGGGGTACTATATTTGATCTCAACAATTATGGTTAGGGAGGGGAGAAACAGCTAGTGTTCCAATCTTTTCTCCCTGTTGGAAAGTATGTGGATGTGTGGAGGTCAGGTAATGCGATTGGACTATAATATCCCAATTTCCCATGGCTGAATAAGCTTATGACATGCACTGTAAAGGCAGATGCATAAATACTTAACACTTAGTTGAGGTAAAAGAGAGCAATTGCTGTATCTGTCACCCACCCCTCCACCCCCAATCCCAGTGTAAGGAAAAAGGAGTCAACCACATTCTAAAGCAGAGATGAAAAACAGAACAGAGAAGTGTCAGGAGAGAGGAAAAATATATTACATTTGAAAGGCCATACAGGATAAAATAATGTCAAAAAATCAAATACAACTAGTCAACATTGTCTTGTTCACATTGAATTCTAAGCATCTGCACCATTCAATAGGAGCCATATTTTATGTTTGTTATACTCGGCGCCCTCCATCCCGTTCTGTTATTATGTTTGTGAGATCTGTAGGATTATGTTTTTACGTCTTAAGTTCCACAGGAGTGCTCAGTTGTCACATACCATGTGTAATCTATGCCCCGACTCTCTTTAAAACTTTGCAGTTCTTGTGCCCCTGATACATAAATATCAGGTTTCATCCATTTGTCAAAATCTCTGACCTTCCCAAAGAAACTGCAGTTTTGTACAAATATCACGTTTGGCCACACACACCACAGGACATCTGTCCTTGTCTATTGCTGCTTTGTTTTTTGTTGTGAAAAGAATTCTGAGGTCTCTCAACATTTGGTGATTTTAATTTCATGCTGCCTTTACAAACAAATTGAGGCCATGTTGATATGCACTTTCCCATAGTAATATAATGATAATAATCCTTGCATTTGACAGTCAAAACTTCTCAAAGTGTTTCACAGGGAATCTCTATAAAGATGGCTGTTTTGAGAACATTGCTGTGTGTAAATTACCTGCAGCATTCATCTACAAATACACAGTCACTGCACTTTACAGTAAGATCCTCTGAGATATGTTGAATGTGATAAGGCGTTGTATCAAATTCATTTATTTATCAGACACGCATTCTCATTTCATACTTGATTCTGTATATTATGAATGCAGCTTATTTTGTTGTTGGAATTTTTCAGCACAAGGTCACATCGTGTCTTCCTGTGAATGTTTCCCGTGTTCCAGGGTAGGGATTGCAGCAGAGGGAAAGCAGAGAGGATTTGGACATGTGCACTATTTGCTGATTTTGGTTCTGAACGGATTCCAGTGGCATAAACAAACAAATGGCGAGGTCATGGAGTACAGTCTGCATGTTTCAAGGTAAAGTAACTTTACGTTGCAGTAAGCTATGATCTGATCACTTCAGACAATCCCAGGAGATAAAATCTACAGCCCGCACAGTGCTAGTGGTATTCCAAGTAAGCAGGTACAGCTCTACTTATTCAGAGCATGGGTTCAACTCTGATTAATCCAATCCCTTAACACAGGAGCACTGGAGCCAATTTAAGTGCCCCAATTCCTGCCCCAGCTAAAGACAACTCACTGAGCACAGACTGTACTTGACTGTGAATTGGTTATGTATTGTACTGGGTGGCTCCCTTTATCTCTAAACCTTGAGGGAACTTGTGCAAATTGAGCTGCTTTACATCATAAAGGGACTTGGTCGGAGAATTTATTTAACCAGATAAAATAAATAGGTGCCAAAACAGAGATCGCTGAGAACACTCAGCAAGTCAGGCAGCATCTATGGAGAAAGGAAAAGTGGGTAAACTTTCAGGTCCATGACCTTCGGTAGTACTGAAAGTAAATAGGTGATCTGGTGATAGGGTAGCATTTATCATGGTGTCGATATGGTAATAAAACAAATGCTATATGATCACAAAATTGTTGTTTTTAGTACAAAACTGGAGGTTTGAAAAATTGCCAGAGAAATAACAACTTATAATTTTACAGCAACTTTCAATTAAGTGCTTCACAGGAATGATTGGGGGAAACCGTGCGGTGAGGAGAGAAAGGAGTATTTAAGGGTGTTGACAAAGGCATAGCAAAAGCGCCTTTTGAGGGCAGGCAGAAAAGGAGCAAAGCAAATCTTGGGAGAGATAGTTTCAGGGAGCAGGGACTTAAGTAGTTGACTGGTGATCTTTCAATTAACAGTCAGGATTATGTAGCTGTACATAATTTTTGTTGGGCTTATTTCTCTGCAGTGCCTTTTACGAGTAGACGTTAACTCTGGCTGAATGCAACCCAAACTCTGAGTTGCAAAGTTGCTGCATTTCCTTGTGCTGCCAAATGTTGTTTTTGGACAGTTGGGTGTTTTGACACATGCAGAGACCCATCGCCGTGCTTAAGAGTATCCAAACCGGATTGATATTTCCACATATGCATGACACCTTCGTAAGGAAACTTCCCTGGGTCGAATATAATGAGCACTATCTCCCTGGAGGAACACACAACAATGTCTTACGTAATCAGTTTCTGACACAGGTTGGCAAAACCAAGGCTTGTGGTTACGGGCACTACTGACTATGTCTGCTACAGAGGGGAAACCAGAACATTTATAAAACTTCAGATTGGGAAATGATGTGTCATTCATCCACAAGTGGTATAAATAGGTGCCTGGTTTTGCTGCTATGAAAATGAATTAAATATGATTTCATAATCCACAGAACAACATAATATTCAACTCAATGTTACAAAGTATGTATTACATACAGCAAATCAAACTAAATGGCTACAGAACCTATCATTGGAATCCTGTAGCTCAGTGGTTAGAGCACTTGCCTTACAAGCATGAGACCCGTGTTCGAATCGAGGCAGGTCAGGGCGAAACCTTGCGCAAGTTTCCTTACTCCACATGCCTAATAATAATGCCTCAAAAAAACTATGATGAATTGCAATCCATGGCTGTTTGTGGGACGATGCTGTGAGCAATTGGCAATTGTTTCGCCCACAACTGCAGTCAATTCACTTTACAGTATATTCTGTGAAGCTCTTTGAGATGTCTAGAAGACTTGACAAGCGCTATATCAAATGCAAGCATTATTATTATTATTATTGCCTGTTCAGTGGGATAACACTTTTAAACAATAATTTCACTTCTTCCTCAGTGATGGAACTAATCCACTCCAGATTTCTGATCCTGGTCCCTGTTCAGTAAATCCACTCCAGGCTTTTGATCCTGATAACTATCCAATAATTCCAATCCAGGTTCCTGGTTCTGATCACCATCCACTGGATAGTGTTGAGAAATGAATCAGTTTGGCTCTGACCTCCTCACAGCTGTATAGCCAGCTGACAGTTGGTATCTTCACTCACATATGAAGAATGACATTTGGACATAGTATGGAACTGTACTCCAGTGGGATTCAGCCCGTTCCTGCAGGAGTAAGTGCATTCAGAAGTGGAGAAAATAAAAGTAATGGATTAGGAAAAATAAATTAGCAATTGAGGTAAGGAAATTGTACTTGGCTCTGCTGTATGTTCTTTGGGTTCCAAAAAGGATACAATGGCTTGGAACCAATTCAGCGGAAGAACAACAAGCCGCAAACTTCCACATTTGAGGTTTAATTGCAGGAGCTGAGAAAGGATTAATAGTTATTAAATCCTCGATCTGTTGTGACTGGCCTCCAAAAATGCTGTTTGGATGTTACTCTCATGGACACTGGAACTGAGATCAGTATCCGAGTGGAGTTTCAATTGAACTACAACAACAACTTGTATTTATATAGCGTCCTTTGCTTAGACTAGCGCTTCAGAATGTTTTACAGCGGCCAGATTGAACATAGAGCACGGGAGAAGGAAGAGGTGGAGGTGGCCTGATGGAAAGAGCTAAATCAAACTGGAAAATGTCACTAACTGGGAATTGTGTTGTGACCCCTACAATTCAGACTCCATTACAATTCTGTTGCTGTTTCATGATGGGTCATCTACAAACAGCTGCTTTCTAATCAGGTTTTAGAAGTTCCACCAGTAAACTTTTACAAAGTCATTGGCAAACCAGCCAAGAGCTGATATTCAGCTGGAGGCTCCAATCCCTCTGTTTCTTCACCCTGCTCAGCAAAAGGGAAATGATCTTCCAGAGGAGGAATGCCAAATCTGTGCTTTTCTCATTACACATGTTTATGGTCGGATACTCGAGGGAATAAAAGATATTAAAAACAATCACCATTTGCAGTGGTTGAGCTGCTCAGTTGCATTCTAACTGACTGATGTTTTACTATGGTTACTATAGTCTGTGACTGTGCTCACTGGGACTCATTAGAAGCTGTGATAAGAATTTGACGCATCAGTTAGTTACACTTGGAACAATCAGTAAATGCAAACTGGCTGCTTCTATCAACATCACATCAGCAGAATTTTCCAATTATGAGGAAATGAGGTGCAATTCTGAAGGTCTGGTGGCACAGGCAAAGATTTGAGTCTCGAAAGGAGGAAGGAAGTCATTAAACTTTTCATTCAATCCCATTAGGCCATCTTGTGTGCCAAGCTGCAGCAGTGTGTAAAGCATATAACATTACGTGCTAAAACACAGTAATAAGCCTTACGAGAAACAGGACATCTCTGTGTATAGGTTTATTTGGGATGAAGGTGGACCGTCTGCTATTAGCCTGGAAACGGACACTGAGCGTGTGCTGTGGTAGTAGCTTTGCAACCAGACATCTGCCTTGGTGGTACATATCCTAGAGGCAGGAACTGTAAAGCGACTCTGTTATCCTGCATATTCTGGTGCCAGAAACCATAAAAGACACACATTGCGAAGATACCTCCATTAACTCTCAGCATTTTATGAGATTATGAACGTGAATTCAATTAGCAGAGCATCTGACAACAGAACGTCTGATCCCACTCTGAGCAGTGCACAGGTTCTCAGAGGCTCCCACAGGAGAGATGGGAAGCAAGTACCTGCAGCATTCAGGGTTGCTATCACCTCGGAAACAACAACAACAACAACTTGCATGCATACAGTGCCCCTCATGTAGGGTAGCATTCCATAGCGTTTGAACTATTAAGTGTAACTGATGGCGGAATAAAAAATAAACAATTCTTGCATTTAATACAATGCTTTTCACATCAAGGGGACGCAACACGCTTCACAAGATATTCTAATGTATAGTTACTGTGTATTGCTAGGGTTTGCAGAATGTACTTTGAGTGATATGGCATGGAAATGGTCCACTTTGTGAGATACATGTTTTATAATAATAATAATAATAATCATAATAATCCTTGCATTTGATATAGCGCTTTCCACATCTTATCAATGTCCCAAAGCGCTTCACAGAATATACTGTAAAGTGAATTGACTGTATATATTTGCGGGCGAATTGCGGCAGCCAATTGCGCACAGCAGTGTCCCACAAACAGTCGTGGATTGAAATGACCAATTTTATTATTGTGTTTTTTTTGGAGGGATTATTATTAGGCGTGTGGAGTAAGGAAACTTGCCCAAGGTTTCGCCCTGACCTGCCTGGATTCGAACACAGGTCTCCCCAGCTTGGTGTCCCCAGCTTGCTTGTTTTCCCCATCTTCATATGAATTGTAACAGCAAATTATAACTTTCTGTTTTTCATAAAATCCACTCTTATTATCTTTGTTGTTTGTAATAAATAACAACACATTTGTATAGTGCCTCTCATGTTGAGAGGACATCCCAAATAAATGCAATTTATTGGCTTCATGTTTTCCGCCCGACCCGCCTCAACATTGGCAGTCGAGTGTTCAGCCTCTCTGCCCCCATCCTTCGAAACTCCAGCCCACAATCCCTTCCCCTTGCTTCCTCCCTTGCCTCCTTCAAGGAGGTCTTTTTGACCGCGCCTTCAGCAGCCGTCCAACCTCTCGGCCCTCCCTCATCTCAACCTTGCCTGACTCCTGACTGTTTAGTGCCTTGGGATGTCCTCCCGACGTGAAAGGTGCTTTGTTAATTTAATTTTGTTGTGATTGTTATATTGTCTCCACACCATGTTTCACATGGTAATAAAGCTCTGGGCTATCTTTCTGCTTCTAGAGGACAATGACTATACAGGACATTCCGCTTTAGATATATAGATTTACATAGAGTGGTACAGTATGGGAATGCCCTTTTGATCCAACCAGCCTATCCCAGTATTTATGCTTCACATGAGGCTCCGCCCACCCCTCCTATTCCTGTTGCCTATCAACTTTTTTCTTTGGTATATTGATGCTTTCTGCTTCAATCACAGTTTCTGGTAGTAAATTCCAAATTCTCACTACCCTCTGGGTTAAGAAGTTTTTCCTAAGCTCTCTATTATGTGGAGCTCATGTAGCTCAGTGGTTAGAGCACTCACCTTACAAGCATGAGATCTGTGTTCGAATCCAGGCAGGTCAGGGCGAAACCTTGGTCAAGTTTCCTTACTCCACACGCCTAATAATAATCTCACCAAAACCCCACAATAATAAAAATTGGTCATTTCAATCCACGACTGTTTGTGGGACACTGCTGTGCACAAATGGCTGCTGCGTTTCGCCCACAAATATATAGTCAATTCACTTTACAGTATAATCGGTGAAGTGCTTTGAGACATCAAGAAGACGTGAAAAGCACTATATCAAATGCAAGGATTATTATTATTATTATTATTATATCTACTTCTAGCTGTGCCTCATTCTGGCTCACTTAGTGGCACACACACATCTGAGTCAGAATGTTGTGGAACTTATGTAGTCTAAGCTGACACTCCACTGCAGTGCTGGGAGTGCGCTGCATTGTCAAAGGTGTCATCCTTTGTTTCAGACTTTAAACCGAGCCCACGTCTGTCTGTTTTGGGTGGACATTAAACATCTCATGGCAATAGTTGAAAAGAGAATGAAATTTTTCCGGATACTCTGGCCAACAATTCCCAACTGATATTGAGCATTCATTGCATGGCTTTCTAACCTCTCGAAGATGTGATAAGCTGCTGTATCAAATGCAAGGATTATTATTATTCCTATTATTATGGTTTCGCCCACAAATATACATTCAATTCACTTTACAGTATATTCTATGAAGCGCTTTGAGATGCCTAGAACACGTGAAAAGCGCTATATCAAAAGGCAAGGATTATTATTATTATTATTATGACTGTTTGTGGGACATTGCTGTATATGAATTGGCTGCCATATTCACCCCCGAAACACACAGTTATTACGCCATGAGGGCTTTGCGACATCTCTTGATGTGAAAGGTACCATACCAAATGTAAAGATTATTATTATTATCTTGTGTCCTCTAGTTGTGACTTCTATGCTGAAACTAACGCAGAAGACGCTGGGGTTGATAACCCGACGATCTTTATGGGAAGTTCCATTACAAAAGATGACTATGTTTAGCAACCTATTGCAATTAATCCCTTTTGGTAGTTTCTGCAATGTTGTAACTTCCCAGCAGTCTCGCCAGCTTCTTACCCACATAATAGTTGTAACTCCTCCACTGAGTGTTTTTCCATCTACTGAATGCAGGCAATCAGTGTGGAAAACGTATGATGCTTCTCTCCCCCTCACCAACTATCACCTGTTTTTAAACCAAAGCTTTAAAATAAACGCTTTTTATTTTGCTCTTTCGTTAACAGTTTTAGAAAATAATGCCCTTGAAAGTCAAATACGAGAGATGAAGATTGAAACATGAACACAAATCACATCAGCTCTGTCAAACAACAGCACAATAAATCATCCAAATGGTTCTGGTTGCAGAGATCTGGGTCAGAAGTTCACTCCATGAAAATAAATGGGAACTTAAAAGTCGAACTTTTATGTTCCTTCAGTTTATCTCAATTGTACATAATACTTGTACTGAAGGAATGAAATTCCTAATCTTTTGCATATTTGACTATTGCCCTCATGGTTTGATTTAAATTTTTTCTAAGGCCAAGAATACACACAAATAACAATTATGTGTGCAGAATCTCTTGTCAGTCTGCAAAATCGTAAATTGTCGGTTTTCCTTTTGTAGACTTGTCTGTAGTTTCAAACAGCTTTTACTTTAATGTAAGAATATCTTAATGTTGGCACTGAACCAAAAGGCCTTCTTAATGAATGGGCTCAATATTCCATCACTCCAGTTGTATAATCTGTATCTGGCTCATGAACATCAATTCAATAGTTCACCCATTATAGATAATGGTCCAATATGGAATTAAGAGGTACAGATCATATTTAATCCTCATTTGTTTATATTGAGCTGAGATAGGCCAGTGTTGGGAAGTTTCAACCGCCTCCGGAAAAATCAACAAAGATTCCCGCCAAAGTGATTCATGCTGGAAAGTGCGCGTGGGCGGACATCAGCGATGCGGTCAGAATTGGTCTTTGCTGAGAATAAACTGAAAAATATAAAGAATAATAATGCTTGCATTTGATATTGTCCCCCAAAGCACCCGCATTTCTCCAGAGTATTCCACGAGCATTTGCTGGCAACTCTGCTGACTGTATTTGTGGGCAAACGTGGCAGCCAATTTGCACACAGCACAGCGACGTCTCCGCACAGTCATGAAATGAGAATCCCGCTGAGTGAGAGTCACTGTTCAGGCTCACACTCAAAGAACGGATGAAATAACGAAGGGCTGTTTGTGCTTGTGGAATGGTACCCATCACGGGTCAGTACCTATGGGTACTGGTAAGAGAGCAGAAAATAGGAGGGAGGAAAACAAAATAGAAAGTGTTGAAATATTAGTCTCCAAAAGTACTGAAGCTATGATTTGAAGATGTGAGATGCATAGTAAGCAGCATCGAGGTGAAATACTCAAATGATGAATTTCTTTGTCAAATGCAGTCAAGCATGCGTTAAAACAGTTTAGAATCCTTCTGTGTGGTATAGCGCCTTTCACTTTAGGAGGACTTTTCAAAGAGCTTTAAGGGATATACTATTCTGTAAAATGTAGTGACTGTGTGTTTTTGTGGGTAAATGCTTGAAGGATTCAATGAAAAACTCACTCTTTACTTGTCATTTGACACTTGCAATCCTGCCACAAGCTCTTTGTGTCACAAACGCTGCTTCATTGCCATTCCTGTCACACAGAGCCAGTGTAACAGCCATTAACAAGTGAGTGCATTTCAATTGAAATCCTCAAGCACCCAGCACTGTGCATCTGAAACCATTACTTTGACCTGAATGGTACCAATGATTTCGAACAGGCTCCTGTGGTTTGATCGTGGGCCTAAAGTGAATCCCTCCAGTATGTATCAGGCTGACAACACACACCCAGTATTTATTTCTATACACTACAGTGGTAGTACTTGTAATAGGAGACACTACAAATGAATAAGACAAAGTTACCTTTTCACCAACTATGGGGAATAAATTATCTGCATATATGTGGATTACAGTATAAATCATTGATAATAATCATTGCAATTGATATAAAACATTTTAGAGGAAGACAACATCTCCAAGTGCTTCACAGGATTTACTGTAAAGTGTAGTGACTGTGTGTTTTTGCAGGTGAATGGTTACAAATGGCTCCAATTCAGTTACAACCATAATAATCCTTGTGTTTCATGTAGCACTTTTCACATCTTCGAGATGTCTGAAAGCACTTTGCAGAATATACTGTAAAGCGAATTGACTGTATAAATGAAACAAAAACAGAAGTTGCTGGGGAAACTGACAAAGGGTTGTAGACCCGAAACGTTGACTCTTTTTCCTTTCTCCATGGATGCTGCCTGACCTGCTGAGTTTCCCCAGCAACTTCTGTTTTTGTTTCAGATTCCCAGCATCTGTAGTATTTTGTGTTTTGTGACTGTATATATGTGGGTGAAACATAGCAGCCAATTGTGCACAGGAATGTCCCACAAACAATTGTGGATTGAAATGACCAATTCATTATAGTTTTTTTTTCTTGAGGAATTATTTTCAGGTCTGTGGAGCAAGGAAACTTGCCAAGGTTTTGCCCTGCTGGCAATCAAACCCAGGTCTCTCAATTGCGAGGCGAGTGCTCTAACCACTGAGCAACAGGACAGTTATTAGTATTTCAATTTTGTTTCTGCTTTAATTTATTTTACTGCCATGTGAATTTTTCCACTTACTCCTCCACTGAGTGTTTATCCATCTACTGAATGCAGGCAATCAGTGTGGAAAACTATGATGCTTAACCAATCAACCAGTTTAGACATGCTATCCTGCATGAGTGTGCCATATAAATGCAAGTTTTTGTTGTTGTGCTGGGTTTACTCAAGGTGGATTTTCCCCAAACAATATAGACAATATATTCTGTGAAGTGCTTTGGGTTGTCTCAACAACGTGATAAGGCGACAATGTGATAAGGCGCTATATCAAATTGTTATTGCAATATCCCTCTCAATGTTCACATCTGAGAATGCCATGGCATGATTTGGACCCTCCGCCTCTATGCTGAGAGGCGGAGGGAGAGTCCAAGGAGCTGCGAGCTCAATTGTTGAGGTCACACTGTTACCCTGGCTGATTTGGCGTATATCCACACTCAAACCTAGGGCCTTCTTAGGTCTTAGTGGCCGAATGTAATGAACCAACGAGGAGCAGATGTTCCTCATCTTTTAACCAGTTTCATAAACTTTCCCCATTTCATTGAGGTTCAGTTTAATTACAAGCCTTTTGGGATTAATTAGAAATCTCCCGTTAATGATAGTGAAATGTAGAGTGACATGATGGGGTGGGGGTGCGAGTGAGGAGGAAGAACAGACAACCCAGAACACGATGAAGCTGAAGTGATAATAGGTTTTACCTGAGCACCAGAAAGAAATCTGTTTATCTGAAATGGTTATTGTTTCTGCTTTGATAAAGTCATGTTCATACGGATACAAGCTGAAGAATGTTTGAATATCACTGAAAAATAATGAGGTCAAGGTTCACAGAGGGGGATAATAAGGGAACCACTTGAGTGGTAAAGGAAATGGGAGCCCAGTGCACACACTCCTACCTACATCCAATGCTTTTACACACTGACCAAAATAAACAAAGCTTCAGACGTGTTGTTTGATGGAGGTTCACACCTTGGATTTATTGAAACAGAAGCTCAAGGATTGAAACACACCGAAGAGATGGATGATAGAACAATATTTCCGAACAAATACATTTTCTATTGTTAACTGATAGTTCCTGGAATGGGCTAAATGGCAATTTTTTTTATGGCTCCCTGGGAGATTGCTTTAAATTGTCCAGGTAATTATCTGGATCTTCTCAACCAAAAACTAACTCACGTTTAAGAAGTGAGTTACATTTTCTTGCTATTTATGTCAAATACCATTCAACATTGTCAAGTGCTTTGAGACATGCTCCCAACATAACAGGCTCTCTATAAATATAAATTGCATTGTACTGTACTCTCTCCTCACGAGCCTTATTTACAACCCGATAAGTCAGCTTAGATCAAGTTCCAATCTTTTTTGTTGGCTAAATGTTTCATTGAGGATCTCTCTGACATTTATTGAAATAGAGAGTTAACAAAATCTACATTGACACTCGATGTATTACATGCTTATACAAATGTAACATCTTAGGTAATTACCATTTGATTGATTTTGAGTATTGAGGCTTATGTTTTTATTATGAACAGAATTGGAAAATTATAGCACAGATGAATGCCATTTGGCTGGCCCATCAACTCTGTGTTGGTTTTTTAAGAAATATTGTTTGAGTTTCATTTATCTGTCCTTTTCCTCCATGTATATTACTTCTTTCTAGATAGCGATCTAATTCCCTTTTGAAAGGCAAATATGGATTCTACCTCTGTCATTGTCCTGTGGCACAGTGGTTACGACACTTGCCTTACAACCTCTGGAACTCCATTCCGCAGTCCCTCAGCCTCACCCCCTCCCTGGCATTCTTCAAGTCTCGCCTCAAGGCTCTCCTCTTCGATGGACCCATCGACAACTCCTAACAACTCTCCCCACTTCCCTCCCTTCGCCTGTCCCCAGCTCGGGTCTGAAATAGTGACTGTCCAGCGCCTTGGGACGTCCTCCTGACGTGAAAGGCATTATGTAAGTGTAATTTTGTTGTTGTTGTTACAAGAGATCTGGGTTCCATTCCAGGTAGGCAGGGCAAAACTTTGGGCAAGTTTCCTAACTCCACAAACCTGATAATAATTGCTAAAAACAACAGTAATAAATTGGTCATTTCAATTCAAGACTGTTTGTGTAACACTGCTCTGAGCAATTGGCTGCTGCTTTGCGCCCACATATGTATAGTTAATTCACTTTACAATAATATTCTATGAAGCGCTTTGAGATGTCTAGAAAACGTGAAAAGCGCTATATCAAATGCAAGGATTATTGTATAACTAATTCTTCCAGCAAAGCATTCAATTCCTTGCCTTATTCTTGCACCCCTTCAAACCTCTCTCTTTCATATGAGGGTCTACTTCCCTTTTGAAAGCCACAATAGACTCCTCCTCCATCACCCTACTGGGTTCAACATCCCAACAAGTCTCACAGTGAAACAATTCCTTTTAAATTCTCTTTTCACTGTATCTGTGGCTTTCTTTTACTTATGTCCTTTATTAATGGGAATATTTCTCCCTTTACTAAGTCAAAACCTTCAGAAATTTGTACACCTCGATTAGGTTCCCTCTCAACCTTTTCTGCTCCAAGGAAAACAGACCCAACCTCTCCAATCCTTCCTCATAACTGTAGCTCTTCTGTAGTACTATAAACCAGTGAAAATATTTCTCTAATACTCTATCAAAACCTCTTGTAATTTTAAAGACCTCGATCAAGTCACCTCTCAAGTTTTATACCTTCCGTTTGCAAATAAATGAGGAAAAAATGTTTTCCCAAATATTATTTTATGAAGGTAAATTATTCTTGTGATCTCACACCCATATACAGTCCTGTCAGTGTAAAACACATCTAACGTGTGTTATGGCCTAAAAATAATTTCACCCTTTCTATATTAGTGATTTGGAGATCAACGCTGTGCTGTTAAATGTCGATATAATACAAGCCGTGATTTGGAGGATTACATTGAAACATCTACTTAACCTTTTAATGACTTTCAGATCAGGAGGTGTGAAGAAAATTCAGTTAAAAATGATCAGCGAATTCAACCCTAACTAGATTAGGTATCCAATTAGGAATACAAGTCGTACTCTGAGTGAGAGTTGTTCACCGCAGGCTCCAGTGGGTATGTTAGCACATAGGACATCTGCAGCACTTCATTAACAGGGAATTAGGGAGGAAGTGCTGAAAGGTGACAGTGTGAAGCATGAAGGAAGAAGGCAATTATTTTCTGGGCACCAATTATTCTTGTGGATCGGAGCTTGCCTGAATACACCAGCTGCAGAAGTCAATAAAGCCCTGTTTATATCACAGCTACACCGTTGACAATGCAGCCTCCAACACCAGCCTGGAATATGAACAAGATGTTGTCACCACCGGGCCCTGAGGTGCTCGACTTAAAAGGGTAAAAACACCCAAACATCGAGGTAAGGGTTTGTGACCCACAAGCACGGGAGTAAGAAGTGAGCTATCCTGCTTTTTTTCTCAACAGAAATAATATCCTAGGTTTTGTTTCCCAAATAAGGTGCAAATATTGCGTAGGATCAAAAAAAAATAACGATCTCCAGATAAAATTAGTCATTCACTTGATTGGCTGCTTGTGAGACATTGCTGTGTGCTGCAAGTTGGCTGTTGCATTCGTCTTGAAATACGGAGTCACTCAATTTTACAGCAAAATCCCATCAAGCGCTTTGAGATGGCCTTCCAATGCGAAAGTGGTAAATCAAATGTAAGGATGATGTATTTATTTAAATAAAAACTAATTGGCCCATGAAGCCTACTCAGATGCATTAATAGTAGAGCCACTGTGCAATGGACAATGGGCGGCTGAGGTAACTTCTGTTTTTGTTTAAAATACCTTTTCCCATCCGTGCTGCAGACCATGTGACCAATGCCAGATTTATATCGCTGCACTGTGGGAGCCAATTTGCACACAACAGTGTTCCACAAACAGTGAAGTAAATGACCGGTTTTATCTGGAGGATTGTTGGACAGGCCTCTGGGAAAAAACTCTCTTTTTATTTTCAATAGAGCCATGGGATCTTAAGCATCAAGTTGAACGGGCACAGGGGACCCCAGTTTAACATTTTATCTGAAAGATGGCACCACTGACAATGGGTCTCCGCTAGCACTGCAGTGGAATGTCAGCATCAGTAACTAATCACTAACCAGTATATACCACAAAAAGCATCTTGCCTGTAGTTGTCATCCCATTCCTATGGGGTCACACTTTGCCTTCACTCAGATCCTTCCTTAATGACCTGACAAAGGAACATGGAACAAGAGAAATTATGGCCAGTAGACTGCTAACCATATGTTCACACACATGTAACAATTGGAAAAGACATAACCATTGAGCTCATAAGCACACAAAGATAAAGTGTCTCTCCTGTGAACTTTCAAAAGAGATTGGCTGGGAAGGAAGCCATATTTATTTTAATTTTCATTTGTTTGCAAGGTTTTGATTTAAAGAAAACCGGTTTCATTTTTGACGAAAAGCCCTCTCCTCTGAGCTCTGTGTCTATGACCAACTCAAACCCTGACAGGTCATCTCACTTGACTGGAGCCAGCAAGATTTCACAGATCTTCGTTAAGCCTTGACATGCTTCTATTAATAGACTGGCCTTTGGTGCTCTTCCTTTTTGCAATTGCTGCTGTCAAGTGAAAGGGAGGACAAAGGTAAGAGTGAGGTCTGGGAACTAACGTTGAGAAAATCAAGGCATTCAAATGTTGCAGCTGTAGCAAAGATGTTCCAGATGTGAAATCCTATGGAGGGATCAACAGAGCCAGCTTGCTGCTATATTAATGTGGTCAATGTTATTGCAGCTTGTACTCCGAGTAAAGAAAAAGCTTTTAAAAAACATTTTAAGACTTCCTGTAGTGTCCATGAAATTAGTGTATTGTTCCGTCCATCCCCCCCACTGGAATCTCCCACAGTATTTGTTTCCATTTGAAAGAATCTTTTGTTGCTAAGCATGTTATTCCACCCCTGCGCCCATCTTGAACGTATTTGTAAATATTTTTGGTCAACCAGTTGCCTGACACATGCGGAAAACCATCACCATGCTTAACAGTATCCAAACCAGATAAGAGTTGCACATATATATGTTAGCTACACATGGAAATTTTCCTGAGTTTGGAATTGAATGTACACTATCTCTGGGAAGAGATGCACCATACATAACTAATTCCATATAATGTTAGACTTGCAGGTTGACAACAGTCAAGGCTTAGAAACTGCTGAGTACGTGTTGGTAGAGATTAATTAGTTGAAACTGCACAGCCTGTCATTTCTACTTTTTCCAATTCAGACCATCTTGCAAGTTAGACCATTGGCTTCATAGGAGCTGAGGGGTTAGAATCCTCCTCCCATTGATTGGTCTGCTCCTTCATGTCTTGCTGATAAGCCAGCTGGCTGGTCTGACATTAGCAATGCCTTAGAGAACATGAATGGATTGAATACAACAACAACAACAAAGTGGCATTTGTATAGCGCCTTTCACGTTGGGAGGACATCCCAAGGTGCTGCATAGTCAGTATTCTGGACCCAAACTGGGGATAGGGATTGGGGAGGGTGGAGGGCAGGGGGCAGGGGGGGGAAGGAGGTTGATCAAAAGCACAGACAAAGAAGAGGGCTTTGAGGTGGGTCTTGAATGAGGCGAGGAATGGGGCAAGGTGGAGGGACTGTGGGATGGAGTTTCAGAGAGTGGGGAAGAATGGCTGAAGGCCCGCCCGCCAATCGTGAGGTGGGTGAGGTGGGAGACTTGAAGCAGGCTGGAGCATGCTGAGTGTAGAGTGGGTGGTTTGGTAGGGGGTTAGAAGTTTACAAACATAGGGGGAGCGAGGCTATGGAGGTCTTTGAGGGTGAGGACCAGGATCTTGAACTGTATCCTCTGTGTGATGGGAAGCTAGTGGAGTTGAGCGAGGGTGGGAGTCGTATGGTTATGGAGCCTAGTGCCGGAGAGGACAGGGGCTGCAGAGTTCCAGATGATCTTCTACAGCCTGTGGAGGGAGGAGTTGCACAGGCTGATAAGCAAGGAGTTTGTATCGTCAAGTCTGGATGTTATGAATGCATATATGAGAGCCTACCAATCCTACCATAGAGGATTAACTCAATTGTGACATTCCATTGCCAAGCTCGTCAACTTGGAGGCAACTGAGTTCCAAGGAGACACTGTCTATTTCACGGGCAAATTATTGGGCAAGTGTCCTTACTTCACACACCTCTGTTTACCCAGTATTAAGTAGGTACCTGATTGTTAGTTGATTGGCCAAACCCTTTTGTGGGGTAATAATTTATCTAAAACAACAAAAAAACTGTGGTCACTGAATGTACGATTATCCGTGGTGCACTCCTGTGCACAATTCTATGAAGGGCTTTGAGATGCCTTGAAGACATGGTAAAGAGCTGCATCAAATGCAAGGATTATTATTATTATACAAAGATAGAGTGAGACGTGCATATTGAACAAACCCATATTGAACAAACCCTTTTTCTTCCTTTATTCCTCTCAATCCAGAAACCAGAGATGGTTTCTGGATTGAGAGGAAGAAAGGAAGAAAAAGGTGGAAACATGCAGAAATTTCAGCGATGTTTTCTAGATGTCTCAAAGCGCTTCACAGAATATACTTTAAAATGAATTGACTGTTTATTTGTGGGTGAAATGCAGCAGCCAATTGTGCATAGTGGTGTCCCACAAACAGAAACTGCATCCCAGGTGACTACTGGAGAGAGTGTTCAATGTGATGAATACCAATCCCATGGACATCAGAATTTGCAATCCAAACCATACAATAAAGCATTCCACAAAGACTGAACTGATCTCATTCTCACAGTCTCTCACTCTTATATTTCATACCACTGGAATTACAAACTGTTCTTGCACATGTGTGAAAAGATCAAGCTGGCACATTCATCCAAAGCATCCAATGACACCGTGGGAACTGCAGTAACAAACCATAAAACAATTCCTAACCCCAAATCCTTCTCAACCAGCAGTAGTGTTGGTATTGTAAATTGAAAAATCTTCAATTCTTCCTCTTCCCTTTTCTGCTCTCTGCTCCTGTAGGATGCTGGGTGGTGGGGAGGAGGAAAGGGGGAGGGTCTGCTCCATTCATTGATATGGAATCCTGTAGCTCAACGGTTAGACCAGTCGCCTCGTAAGTGAGAGGAATCTAGTATGATTCCCAGGCAGGGCAAAACCCTGGTCAAGTTTCCTGACTCCACACACACCTCTAATTACCTAGCAGTAAGTAGGAACTTGGTTGTTAGTTGATTGACAGATAGCTTTCTGGTAAGCTAACAATCTCTTTTTTTAAAATTTGGTCACCCAATCCACAACTGATTGTGGGACACTGCTGTGTGCCACACTTCGCTCACAAATATAGTCAATTCACTTTAGAGTATATTCTGTGAAGCCTTTTGAGATGTCTCAAAGATGTGATAAGACACTATAGGAAATGCCAGGATTATGTTCATCACCTCCTCAAACTTGGTAGGTCATCACAGCCACTTTGCTGTGAACACAATTTCGATAGATTTCTGGACTGAATCAACTCACTTTCCTAATCAGGCACTCTGAGGCCAATGTTTGCACCACATTACTGCCCAAGCACATGCAGCCAACTCAATCCAGGGATTGAATTTGGGAGAGATCGTGTTATTTTGACAATTATCTAATTGCTTAAAATTGTGGTTAAATTAGTTCACAATTGAAGATATCAATTGGCCCCTCCCCCGCCCCGGGGCAATTGTTGAGTGTAAAACTAGCCAAAGTTGTTAGCACATCACGATAGCCGTGGAACACATGATTTGAGTGCTGCTTCTTTGAGGATACCGGTTGAGCTCAATCTGACAGAACTGCGATCATTATCATCTTATTCAATTTTCACCCTCTACATGTTTGACTCTACCTCTCAAGACTTTAATGTTTGAAGAGCAAATAGAATATGAGCCGAAGGAAATTCAGGATCTTCATCTGAGTGAAATAAACACATTAATACTGGTGTGATATGTCCTAGATTTATTTTGCAGAACAACTGACTGCACAAACACAATGGCTCTGCCCTCTGTGTTCATGTTAGGTCATATTGTCAACAGCTTGAGTGACAATACAGGAGCACTTTCATCTGCGCCCGAGTGAAAGGCTTCACCTCTAATACACAGGTGCCTGTAAAGTGAGAGTGCATTGCTCTGGAGGCAAGATCTAGAGAGAATCCAAGAGGAATGCAAACAAATGTGAACAGGCATGGCTGATCAAACATCAAAGGATCCCTCTGCTTAAAGAGATCAGAGAAATCAAGCACAGGAGCCCTTTGGAGCACACAGGTATGTTTACAAACACCAGACATGCAGCACGGAGCCAGCATCTGTATCGTCATCTTATTTCGCAATCTCACCAAGCTATCAGCACCAAAGTAATGTCAGTGTTACTGGGGTATCAAGCCTCTGTTCATTGACGTATTTCACTGCAAGCAGTGAATCAGACATACGCAGCGACACAGATGGGAAAATTCTGACCTCGTTCTCTAGGATTTCATCCTGGATTCGCTTTGCCTCGTCCTCCTCCTTCACCACTGCCTTCAAAGCCTGCCTCACAATTTACCTCTTCAATTGCATTTTCCATCATCTTACCCCCACCCCCCACACACACCGTCCCCCCCCCCACCACCACCCTACCCCCCTCCAATCTGTATGAAGCATTTTGGGACATGTTCCTGACAGATATAAAAGGAAATATATAATTGTAAATTATATTATACATTTACCAATGATGAAGAAGTGAAGAAGCCCCCCACATTCTCGCTGATAAATGTTGCATTAAATAATGTAGCACAAGAACCTGGAAAACCCAGGAGCACACAGTGGAGTCAGGGCTCACAGAGATAAGTGCTCCAGCATTGGGTCCATTTAGTGATACATTAAATAATTATCAATAATTATCACTGAATTATCCTGCTAAAGGCAGACTCCTCATCCAATGTTGCTCTCAGTGACAACTTTCATAAAAATGGGTACATGGCATTGGGTCTCCAAAAAACCCTTTTTATAGTTGACCATCAAAATAAATGTTCTTGATTGAATATTTTGTTGATTCATGCCATAAATCAAATGAAGAAAAAAAAATGGAAACATACTACTGATCGAACATGGACTTACCTAGATTCATACAAATATTTTGATTCTTGATAGCCCTGCGAGTCACTTGCCATCTGTGGCCCACAGATTGACAACCACTGGGCTATGGTTAGGTTATTACACCCTAGGTTGCACAGAGGTAGTAACTGACCACTTCTTAGTCCAGAAGAAACTATAGTTACTAACAGTAGTGGGTATATGGGGGCAGGTGTTGAGTTGGTGTTCACCGTTGAACAGAATAGGATCAGTAATCTGTAAGAGATGGAAGACTTGGCTCTACTGGCCATTTCCACTTACATATGATACAAAGATAATAATAATAATAATAATCTTTACATTTGACATAGAGCTTTTCACATCTTCAAGATGTCTCAAAGTGCTACACAAAATACGCTATAAAGTGAATTGACTGTATATTTGTGGGCGATAACAGGTAAAGCCAAAAAAGATGTGATGCAAAGATGTGTAAGAGCAAACCCTGGTATTGGGAGAAGAGTTCCAGGAAGGACTCGGCAAGAGGCTGGACTAGAGGAGGAAACAAGGGAAGAATGGAAATTGTTCAAGTCCAGTTGAAGAGATGGAGAAAAGAAATACCATATGAGAAAATCTGCAAAACAATAATGTCTGAATAAGTAAGTCCAAATCACTCAAAGAAAAACAAACTATTTTCAAATTGGTAACAAACATGGAATGAAAATCACCTCTTGTGAAAATGTACTGTGGATTGAGAGTCACAATCAAAAAATTAGAGATAACCAAAGTCACTATGTAAAAGGGTAAAAAGAGAATAGTAAAACTGTCTGTGGTTAGCAGCAATAGTAACCCATCAACATGTTTTAGTTCCATACAAAGTAGATGGAAAGTTACAGCTCCATTAAATTGCTGGAAGTGGTAATACATACAATAATAAGTCACAGCAATGAATGTTTCAGAGACAACAACTCAATTTATTCTTTCTGGCACTGAATGCCTTCTCCAAGGTTGAGGAGATTTCTGTGCATTGTAGTGTGAATTGTTGTACTAAGTACAACAACAACTTGCATTAATGCATCGCCTTTCATGTGGGTAGAGTATCAGAGTGTTGAAATCACACACGGACTCCTTCCAGGCCTGCTTCCTGGCATCAAACACGATTGACTTTCTCATCCTATTCATTGTAATTATCCTTGTATTTGATATCATGGCTTTCAGATAGGGGGGGAACGTCTCAAAGGACTTCAGAGAATTTACTGTGTTGTGCATTTGTAGGCAAATTCAGTTAGGAGTTCTATCAGCAATCCATTATGACCTAACTTAGATTTTGTTGCATCAAAACATTTTGAAAAATGTGTAAAAAAAAGCTTTACAGTCATTAGTAAAACAGTCAGTTTTAGTTACTGCCTTAGTACTCCCAACACCAACAGCAAATACCACAAACAGCCAGCTATATTGACTTTATTAATAATCGTTAGAAACCTTGTACTGTATTTGATTATGCGCCTTGTTCTGACCACCCAAAACGCTTCACGGGATATTACTGTGAAGTGTAGTGACTGTGTATTTGGAGGGAAACTTTATCGGAATAGCATAATCTGTGGCAACTGCTGACAAACACATACACATCCTGATATTGCACCACACTTGGAACAGCATTGGGTCAGCATCTTAAAACAATCATTAAAAGGAAATAATTAGTATAATTATGAAATGAAAAGGAAACATCAAGCTTTATTACATCGCATTGCTGTGTTATTAGAGTGCTCGGTATAATTGGTGTAGAAATTTTCCACTGAATTGAATGGCAAGCTGGGCTTTGATGTCTTGCAGTTTCTGACAGCTCAACCTATTGCTGGAGGTCATTGTTATGATCTCCTCCCCATGAGTTCGCAGGATCACACTCCTTCCCTGTGCCCTGACCAAAACATTATTTCACCATGCAGTGAATCATGGCGTGACGGTGAAACACTTTTAGATCTCCTTTACTTTTGGGTTGATATTGATTAAAAACTATAAAAGGAAAAATTGCTTGGTCGTTAAAGTTGTGGCAAACTACTCTGGATACCCCGCTGGTAACTGTTCAGCTTTAATGAAAGATTCCCTGCTTTGATTCTCTGATCTAAGGTTCCACTGTACATTCCACTGCTCTGTACAGAAGTTGGCTGTTTGAACATTTTTATTAGAATATTAATTATGTGTGACATTTAACTTTTCTATATTCTACTATATAGTCTTACTTTCCTGAATAAATTCAGCAATAACCAAACTGATATGCTCTGAGTTAGTTTGTCACAGTATTACAGTATTAGGATTCCTTCGGGTGAATTTTGTGGCATTAAGTAATCCTGTTAAGAAATACTACAAAATAGTCTCTTTTGCACTCTTCCTCCTCAATGCATCTTTACTCAAGAATAACTAAATTTTTCAATTGTATAGCGATGGTCAAGTTGGGAAGATGTCTCAAAGCTTTACTCGGTTGAAATCAGAATTAATCACACTGCGTATTACACTAATTTATTTTCCCAGGATTTCAAGAATGTCTATGTCCTGAATTTTGTTCTAGAAGATTTTTTTTAAATGGACCATGGCATCATCTACACATGATGTGATTTGACATGATAAATCCAGCAATATTAATATTTGGAATCATCAAAACTGAATTAAGTCAGTATCCAGTGAAGGAGCAATCCAAATCTGCCACTGGGATGTTAGATCAAACACTTGTCATAGTCTACAGGTTCAAACTTGACACTGAAATTTATTTTGTAAAGCCAGCAGAAAAAGACTGATCAATTGTGAGGAAGTTGGGGAAGGGTGGGGGGCTAGAAGAGGAGGGAGAAGAGGAGGGAGGTGGGGAGGGGTTTGGATAGAGGATCAGGGGAAGAGCAGGGAGCAGAGAGTAGATCCTTCGAACACGTTATGAACTGCCAATTGTTGCACCGAGGTAACCATTATTCTTAAAAAAGAATAAATGGGTTTGATTCCCAGGCACGGCAAAACGTTAAACAACAATAACAAACAACAAAATTACACTTGTATAGCGTCTTTCACATCAGGAGGCCATCCCAAGGCATTGGAACAAGTCTCCTTACTCCACATGCCACTGTTTACCTTGCAAATAAGTAGGAACTCGGCTGTTAGTTGGTTGGCAGATTGCTTTTCTGAGGGTAAAGATCGCTCAAAAATAAGCTACTAATAATAATTTGGTCATTCAATCCAAAACTATTTGCAGGACAATGCTGTGGAAAATTGGCTGCTGTATATCTTCCACAAAATACAGTATACAGTCAATTAACTTCACAGTATATTCCGTGAATCACTTTGAGAAGTTTCAGAGATATGATAAGGCATTATATCAAATGCAAGGATTATTATTATTATTCAATCTCTGAGAAGTGCTCAGTGTCTCTTTTGTGTAATACACTTGGATACCCAGCTCGGCAAAACATTAGGCAAATTTCCTTATTTAACTGGCAGTAAGTAGGAATACGGTTATTATTCGATTGGTTGATCGCATTTACGGGGTTAATAATCCTTTAAAAAATTATTAATAATCATTTAATTGCTCAATCGATGTCTGTTTGTGGGACACTGCTGCACGCAATTATCTGCCGTGTTTCACCCGCAAAATATACAGTCAATTCACTTTACATTCTGTGAAGTGCTTTGAGATCTCTGAAACACCCGATACGGCGCTATATCAAATACAAGGACTCACCAACAAGTATCCTCTGTGTGCATGCCATTACAACATACACACAATATAAATGTATGCCTTTCTTTATTGGCTTTTATATTTACACTGCTGCTAAATTCAATATTTCATTCACTGCAATTCAAAAATATTTTTTCAGTTGTGTTCCAAAACATTGTGAGGCAGTTCATTTAAACATTCTGCAATATTCTTTACATAAAATCCGTCCATCCAAATGAATCGTGTTACATCTGTCATCCAGTGGAGGAACTAAAATCCAACATCTCTAAAGGCAGGTCAACGATTATAACCATAAAGGATGAGACAACAAATAACCTGTACAATTTACCTCTACAACAGGCTCCATATCACCATGTAATGAAAAAGCACAAGGTTTTAGCGTGCAAGAAGCTTGTGACACCGATCCCTTGAAATAACATTTCTAACGATAATGTAAGAATGGAATGAATGGCTTTTGGGTTAAAATGTTGGACTAGTCTATATTGAAAGCTACAGTGTTGTAAAAGACTCACCAACAAGTTCTAGGATCAAATCTAGGAACATTAAGTCTCTTGTATTAAAAAGTCCTAGGAACATAGGAACAGGAGTACGGCATTCAGTCCTTTGAGCCTGTTATGCCATTTAATTAGATCATGACTGACCTGTACCTCAACTAATTCTTTCAATTCCAATTTCCCGCTTTCTCCCCATATCCCTTAATACCCTGACCTACCAAAAATCTATCAACCTTACTCTTGAAGATATGGATGGTTGCAGCACCCACAGCCTTTTGGGGGAAGAGTTCCAGCTTTATACCACCCACTGAGTGAAAAAATCCTTCCTGGTTTCACTCTTAAATGGCCTGGTTCTAATTTTAAGATTATGCCCCTTGTTTTGGATTCCCTCACCAGAGGAAATAGGTTCTATGTGTCTACCCCATCACCCTATTGAATCCCTTTATCATCTTGAACACCTCAATCAAATTACGGTTTAACCTCTAAACTCGAGGGAATACAAATCTACACAACGTTTCTTTGTAACTTAACCATTTAAGGCCTGGTAACATTCTGGTGAACCTGCGCTGCATCTCCTCCAGGACTATATGATGAAAAGTCATCGACCTGAAACATTAACTCACTTTCCTCTGTTTATAGATGCTGCCTGACCTGCTGAGTGTTCCCAATGACTTCTGTTTTTATTTCAGATTTTCAGCATCTGCAGTATTTTGCCTTTTGTTCAAGTCGTACAATAATCCTTATATTTTGATATAGCGCTTTTCACATCTTCTAGACGTCTCAAAGCGCTTCACAGAATATACTGTAAAGTGAATTGACTGCATGTTTGTGGGTGAAACGCAGCAGCCAATTGCGCACAGCAAACAGTCGTGGATTGAAAATGATCAATTTATTATCGTTTTTTTTTTGGACGGATTATTATTAGGAAATGCTTGAACCTACTC
This sequence comes from Hydrolagus colliei, assembly GCA_035084275.1. Taxonomy (NCBI): domain Eukaryota; kingdom Metazoa; phylum Chordata; class Chondrichthyes; order Chimaeriformes; family Chimaeridae; genus Hydrolagus; species Hydrolagus colliei. Next base: position 16,711,318 of record CM068742.1, on the reverse strand, counting down.
AGAGCGGCTCTTGCCCACTGTTACATGTGACATTTACATTTTCATCTTTGTGACCTTTACGAGTGACATGGACCAACACGACCAGACTTATGGATGGTGTGGCCACACACACAATGCCGCAAGAAAACAAATGTCTGATCTTTCACACAACACCCCTTCAGGCCACAGAGTGGAGACTTACATGCTGTTAATGTGCATTTGATCTGAACAAAGACACGGAGCCTGAAACTTTCACATAAGCTTAGTATTAACACTATGGTCTCAGCATTTTGAGATTGTGGTGAAGTCTTAATTTAGAATCTGTTTTTTCTACAATCTTGAGATCTACTAATGAAATCATGTCTATACAATATACCTAAGAAGAGCTGAATCAAACACTGGGTGTAAATGTGTGTCCATTTTGTCAATGGGTGACGAAGGGAAGGGAGGTAAGAGGATGACTTAAGGCAAAAAAATCAAAAAATTAAAAGCAAGTTCATTAGCATGAAAATTGAATACAGCATGAAAGTCAAACGATTATTGAAGGTGCCCATTTATAATCTTATAATTTCCATTTATGTTGCACCTTTCACGTTGATCTGGCCAGCTCAAAGCATTGTATGTGCTGGTGGGCACATAAATTGTGAGGTGGGAGTGGAAGGGATCGGGGAGGGGAAACTGTTCTAAAGTTCATCTGTTCAAATCCTGTCAGTACAATTGTACAAATTATATCGTCATTCACAGGTGAGTAGTCACTTAATACTTTTCGTTTTGACAAGAGTCTTCGTACACCTTCCCCTCAACCCCCTCCATTTCTCGCAGTTTGGACTCCCAGTTAGCTGTGTGTAGTGCTTCATGACATAATCCCACTTGCAAATATACATGTAAATTGCTGCTGTTTACCTTTTACAATGGTTATATAGTGAGCTGACTGAGTTGTCAGGATTGATTTCGCTTGTCAGAAACAAAATGGAGGGACAAAATTACTTTAGTCAGCCTCTGAACACTGAACTTCAAATTAATTGCGAAACAGATGATAGAATGGGAAGAAATACAGAGGGACAGAAAGTTCCCAGATTGTTGTCATCTGATGAATTGAGGTCTGTACAGAACGTCTTGGTTTTGTATTGAAGTGATATTTCAATGTGACGATTGTTTTCATGTCCGGTAAATAGATTCCTTATCACAAGACATGACTTGAAACAGAACTCGAAGCTACATGGAGCATACTGGCTAAAATAGTGAACTCGCCGACTAACCAGAAGTTACTATTAATTCTTCACGATTCCAAATGTTTTGGAACACAGCTTAGTTATCATTCATCTTTGGCTCTGTGTATTTTATGTAATCTCAACTTTCTATTGGAATACTGTATTTACACGCCCCCAGAGGAATGCGTTCAAAATCGTTGTGCTCATTTTAAAGCTCTTACACCACTCTACCTTTGCAAACGTTTTAAACCCTATCAAACCGTCTACTTCATCTGCTAAGAAGTCACTGGCCCACTCACCCCACCATCAGCAGATGGGCATTCCAGCATTTCTGCCTCCACTCTCTGGTACTCTGTCCGGAATCTCTCACCCTTGCCCCTTCCATTGCCTCTTCACACAAGACCTTTCTCTTCAACTGTGCCTTTGGTCGCCTTGGCTACCACTTTCCGCTGGGTCTTGACCCCTCCCAAATCAAACCCTTACCTTGGGGCAGTCTCCTGGTGTGAAAGGTGCTTTATAAAAGCAATTTGTGGTTGTTGTTTACGTTGATTTTCTTTACTCAGGAGGTAATTAATGACTGGAACAGGTTGCCACAATGGGGCCAGGAACAGCTTGATGCTGGGGTGGGGGATTCTGGAGGCAAGAAGTCACATAGGTCACATAGGCTTCCTTCAGCCAACCCGATCTTGTGATTGTCTTACCAGTAAAATTCAACAAACCTTGATTCAGTGGCTTTTTTGGATTTATGCCCAGTTATAATGGGGTGTTTGTGGTTATGGACTTGAAACAACACATTACAATGTATAATCTACTGTATAATTTCTCTATTCTAAGTCAGCTACTTCAGTGAGGTGGGGTAGGGCGGGGGATGGAGGGTAGGAGCGGGCTTAGTGGGGGTGGGGAGAGAGCAGAAAATGAGTGAGGCATAACCAACAGCCATAGTCTATCTAGATATTGTCCAGGATAACAAGACAGTTGGATGCAGATTGTTATAAAGTTGATAAATTGGATGTAAGCGTTCATCCCAGGTGTACATTATCACACCTCAGTTACCACTCCTTCCAATGCCACAGTTCCAGAACCAATGGAATCTATGCAGCTTTTATCTCACATTTCTTGGCAGTCATGGGGTCCTGAAAGCCGTAATGCTGTTACTGTAAATTGTGTCCAGACAATCTGTGGCAAAATGCTGCTCTGTGAGTTTGAGAAAATCATCATGGAAGTGTTGTGATAAGGGCAAGGCATCCTATATGTGAGCCATTAGAATTTTAAGCAGTTATCTCTGCTTCTCGAAAATCAGATGACATTTCTTGCAGCTCTTATTGTTTCAACAAAAGGCACTGCAGTTAACAGTGAAACAGAAATTCCAAATCTACCTGTAATTGGCAGTTTGCATATACAGCACTGTACTCAATTGGCTGGAGGTCATGATGTCACGTATGAGACAAGACACAATGTCTGCCAAGAGAGTGACTCAGAGAGCGTCTGAGAATATCTGGAACCGGGGAAAGGGATTTTACAACAACACTGGTTGCCTCCAGAGACAGACTTATCTCTGTGACAAGACTAGCAAAATAAAAGAGGTATGAATCAAGGGGTTTTCCAGACAGAGTCCAACTGAGAAATCTACCTCATGATATAAACTATAACCACTTGAATGCACCTGCATCACTGCAGTACAGAACCACGGAAGAGAGATCATGATCAACAGAGCCTTGTGTGCCTTTAAGTCACATTTCAATGTGATTTATCTATCCGAAGCAAAAGAATAAAAGTTGAAAAATAAGCTGTAGTGTTTGTTATTTGGCTGCTGTCATCATTGCAATGCGATACTTGTTCCTTTGAAATGAATCAAGATCCTTTCCCACACCACTTTCTGGCACTGTGGACGATGAACTTAGAAAACCCTGTTCAGATGTAAATCTCCCACCAAACAGCGCATCCAAGAATATGTCTTTGACCATCAAACATCAATGCGCAGGGAACAATATGCTCGAAGAGCATTCTTTGAAATCCTGGCATGGAAGCTTGAGCAAGGAAAAAACACCCTGCACATTTTACTGTAAAATGCTGCCCGTTTTCATACAAATTGACGTTGAAATTATTCACAAACATTACAGCAAGCCAACCCTATTTACCACTTCACACACGGATGTACAGCTATTTATGATCAGTGGCTGCAGGCATCACACACCTACAAGACCACTTCAAAATTTTATTGCTTTTAACAGCTCATGGGTAAAGTCACATCACGCAGAATGATATCCAGTTAAATGCCATGGCGCTTCACAAAATACATTGAAGTTTGACACTTTTCAGCTTGGTAAATTATGAAATCAACAACTGCAGGATCTGAAAAACAGGTTACTCACCAGCCTTCCCTTTCTCTGATATCATTGGCATTGCCTAAAAAAGAAACAGCACAATAACAAACTGATAAGATGATGTAATAAAACACATATATTTCACATCACAATTTGAATTGGAACACATTTGGTTTTGTTAATAACACCTTAAAGTATTTAAGTGTCTCAAAGCACTTACACAGGTGATTACTGTCAAGGGAAGTATCTGTGTATTCAACAGCAACGTAGCAGCCAATTTGCACACAACAAATTCCTACAATCATGAAGTGAAAGAACAATTTATCTGCAGAATGATTGGCTAGGACATCAGAAAAAACTTTCTGTCTTCGAATAGTGTCATGGGATCTTTAACGTCCACCTGAACAAGCAGATTTTAAAGTATCTTTGCTTTAAAGTTTCACACAATGGCTTGAACTATTTTTCCCAGTGACCTGTTCCGGTTGTTAATTACTCTCTGGATAAAGAAGTTCTTCCTGGTGTCTGTTCTGAAATTTCCCTTTGCTCTCAAAACCTGTGTCCTCTTGTTCTGCTGTCTCGATCTTAAAACACTGTTCTGAGTTTTCTTCACAATCCCTTTTACGATCTTCTATGCCTCTATAAGATTCCTTCTGAGATGTCTCTTTTCAAAACTGGAGAGCCCAACGTGTCTAATCACTACTTATAGCTCATTCTTTATTTCCATGTTTTAAGTTGCGTGCATATGTGAAACTGGCATATGTTCAGTCTGATTTTGATATTCTTAATCTCGGTGACAGGCCAACACCTGGCTAACCAGAAAGAAAGCATGTGACTGATATGTGAGTGTTCAGAAACACTCTTGGTATGATGCGGTGATGGCACGGTGCCATGATATGCGCACAGTGTTCCAGTTCAGCAATTTCTGTACATCTTCATTTTAAAGAAACTATTTCAGGGATTGACCAGAGGCCATTTGGCACTGGAGGTAAATCGGAAATTTGAAAAGGGGAGGCGACTAATATTGGGTTGTGTTTGTACCTGTAGTGTCCTAGAGGCCCTGACAGTGGGGGGGAACTCTTCCTAATGCTAAACTGTGATATCATAGTGTACATTGTACATTTCCTTTGAATGTGCAGAAACATTGGTGGTGCATTTTGGAGGTTCCAACTAAAATAACAGTTGAATACTTTTCACAGTTCACTATGACTATTTAGGTACAGGCCAGCTTCGATATTGTTTGCTGATTGTTGTCTGTTTGTCTCCTTTCCCCTGCGGGTCCCAGAAGCAAACACACATGGAAAATGACACGGGACTCATTCCATCACATGATAATCATGTATAATCACATAATGCCATAAGTGTAATATTGTCACATTGAAACACTGTGACGTCACCCATTGGCCAGGGCTGTCAATCCTGAATGCTGCCGCAAATTCCGATTCTAGTCCAGGGTTCGATCTGCCCATCAACAAGAAACTTGTTTACAATGACTAAGAAAAGAATCATGTCTGAAATGCCCAAAGTTAGCCTTTCTCCTTTGCTGTCTTAGCCAGCAGCCTGAACTACCTTTAATTACAGTGATTTGTCTGATTATAAACTACCTTGTGGTTACTACATATACAATCAGTGAGTAGCGTTCTTGGATCCGGTTCAGTAAATTGCAGGTTTGTTTTTCTCCACCAAGACGTGAGGTCATTATCTAAACTGAGACCCTGCTGCAGTGTGAGAAGGGTTGTATTGTTGACTGATGCCATCCTTCAGCAGAGGCATCAAACCAGGCGAGTCGGTGGCCTGATCTGGGGAGTTTGAGTGAAGAAACTGGTCTGTGTAACTACCTTGAGCTTTGGTCACCTGGCTCAGACTGGGCAAACCCAGGCTAGTGAGGTCAACCAGTCACATGATTTGCTCAAGTGGTCGACAAATTGGGTCCGTGTCGTCTTGACGATTAGGAATCCAAAAATACGGGGAGGTGGGGGGGCCCAGCTGCCTTCGGGGCAACCTAATTTCCCATTTGAGGAACAAGGCATTCATTCAGCTTAGTAGAGGGTTAGCAAGGACATTCTTGCTCACCAAAAAAGTCAAACCAAGGGTTTTGAGTGACGGTTCAAGTGGTTGTTAATGAAAGCACACAATTTGTTAGTAGTCGATCAGGTTGACTTCTACTGCGTAATGGACCAACATTTTAAAATCACCGAAGTTAACTAAAACAGAACATCTTAAATTACATAGAATTACATAGACTGAACAGCAGGAAAACAGGCCATTTGGCTCATCTAGTCCATACAACAATAACTTGGACTTATATAGCACCCTCCATTGAGGGTAGCGTGTCAGAGCACTTAACAGTGACGGAGCCTGACTCCGAGCCGGGTGCAGGAGGTGGCTGTAAGCTTAGTCAAAGAGGTATATTTCGCCCACAAATATACAGTCAATTCACTTTACAGTATATTCTGTGAAGCGCTTTGAGACGTCGATAAGATGTGAAAAAGCGCTGTATAAAATGCAAGGATTATTATATTATTTATATATTTTTTAAGTGGGACTTGAAACAGGGGAGAGGGGGGTGAAGCGAGAGAGAGTGAGTGGTTAAGAGATTTGGGGTGTAGTGGCTGAATGTGTGACTTCCGATGGTGGGGCGGAGGGTGTGAGGGACGAGCAGGAGGCCGGTTCCTGTCGAGTGGAGGCGCCGGGTGGTGGATTAGGAAGTGTGGAAGTCAGAGAGGTGGGGATGTGCCAGAGAATGAATGGATTAAATATAACCTATCAGATGCTATATTCCACACGAGTCTCCATCTCTGCTATTCCTTTCCATGCTTTTGTCCTTCATGTATGCATCAAGTTTTCTATTAAATAAATTGATTATAACGTTTCTTTATACTTTCATAGGATGTTACTGGGCTCAAGTTAGGTGCCACATTGCCTTCAATGTGATAAATTGCTACACCAAATATAAGGATGATTATTTCTGCCTGAAAGTGAGGAACTGCCAACATCTCAGACTCTAAGCGCTCTGAGACGCCGTCCGGTGTGGAGGGCGCTATATAAATCGAAGTTGTTGTTGTTGTTGTAATGCTGCCATCAATGCACACCTTCAAAATGACACTTATTTTGTTTGATGAACATATAACTGCTTTTTGAAAAAAACGTCGGGCAACCTTGCTAAAAACACAGACACGTTGCAGAAACCTGCTGAAAAGACATGGAATTGGCTGAAATAGCACAACTCAGATGCTTTCAAAAGACAGTAAATTAAGCGAAATTAACACAGCATGCTACATATTAACTGCTTTTTACAACGTGAATTACTGTGGAGATTTGACATAGCTGAAATATTTTTGCAAAGTCAGCATGAAGAGAAAGTGACTAAGGGTAAAACAAAGAGATATCTTGTGATATCGATGAAGCTGTCTATCAGATTGGATGCTAACATTCTCTGGCTCCAACTCATGAGAACAGACTGGTTTATCTCCCTGGAATCTGGAGATTAATACAATTTTAGCTGTTTATCTGATTTTTTTTATATAGGAAAGACAATTGTTACAAATCTCTCAAGGTGCCTTAATGAGGGTTCTTGCAGCCAGCTGCATCTTTTGTCTTCCTAGATATGTAGGACAAAAGGAATGACTGAGGAGTTTGATTCTCTTTCAATTATATAGATGAAGAGCAAGAAAGACTTCTCTTGTCTTGTGTGATCCCACCAATGATAAGAGCAGAATCTCATTCCTAATCAGTCTGGCTACAGCCTACCCTCCAAATCTCATTGAATAACTTGATATTTATCAGCGCTTTTTGCAAAAGGAGCCTTGATTCCAAAGAGAATTTGAATCCAACAGCAAAATATTGGAGAGGCAGGACATATTCTTACAGGATGTATTGAATTAGCGGCTCACAGATATTTGACTTGACTTTAATTTAATGATGAAAAGAACAAGTATTTCTACAGGTGATCAGCCCTGCTTTAATTTCTTTACAATAATGTAACATTTAAGTTTATATTGCTTGAGTACTATAGTAAATGATTGCTTGTATTTGGTCCTGGCCAGATCCCTCAGATAAAATTGGTCAGTCATTTAATGGCTATTTGTGGGAGATTGCTTTGTGCAACTGGTTTGCGTATTTGCCTATAATAATAATAATCCTTGCAATTGATATAGCGCTTTTCACATCTTATCGAAGTCTCAAAGTGCTTCACAGATTATACTGTGAAGTGAATTGAATGTATATTTGTGGGAAAAACGTGGCAGCCAATTGTGCACAGGAGTGTCCAACAAACAATCGTGGATTGAAATGACCAATTTTATTACTGTGTTTTTTTTTGGAAGGATTATTATTAGGCGTGTGGAGTAAGGAAACTTGCCCAAGGTTTTGCCTTGATCTACCTGGATTCGAACACAGGTCTCATGCTTGTAAGGCGAGTGCTCTAACCACTAAGCTACAGGAGCTCCACAAATATAGTCACTACACTTTTCAGTAAAAATCCTGGCAAGCACTTTGAGATGTCTCGACAATAAAAGGTTCTAAATCAAATACATGGATTGTAAGCATTATGTATTCTGAGGAAGTTCCTTTTCCACTGGTACAACAGAATGGTAACACATCTACTATCTTAAACGTGGAACATCGTTTTGACCTATTTTTACTGCTCCCAATGGTTGAGAAGATATTTGCAGGCCTGTGATTAAATAACTTTATTGCTGCCATATATTTAGCGCAGAAAGAAAGGTCTTTGTATCTGTTGGCAATACAGTAGAGAAAATTCTTCCTGAATTCATGCTGAACAGTTTAAAATAACATTACGATGGAGTTATACAGAAGTTCACGGCACAGAAGACAGATATTTGGCACATCTTATCTGTGCTGGCTCTTTCAAATAGCTTTCCATTCAGTCCCATTTACCTGCCTTTCCCCATTTCCCTATTTACACATCTATTTGGTTCCCTCTTGAAAGTTAATCTGGATTCTGCTCGATCACTGCTCCTGGCAGGGCATCCACATCCTACCAACTCTCTGTAAAAATAATCACCCTAATGGCTCCCTTGGATCCTTCAATAATTATCTTAAATTGAGTCACTCACTCACTTACTGGTGAAGACAATTAATACAATTCAATAAATTTTTCACACATCTTCCCCTTCATAAAATAAAAAAACATATATAAAAATAAATCTGGGAACTCCCTAAATATTACAATAGGAGGAAATCTGAACATTTTCAAGGACATAAACATTCAGACCTGAACTTCCGAAAGCTGCACCCGTGATAATTCAAACTCCACAGGACCGTTACATGGAAAATAATTTTTTAGAACAGCTTGGCTCTTTCCACAGTGATGCTTCACTAATATGATGAATAACATGACAAAGATGGTGCATTCATAGATTAAACAACGCAAGTTAACACAAGTTAACTCAGTGCTGATCCACCGGACAATGAACCTTGGCCTGCGATATGGTTCAATGTCACATAATCTGATATATTTGCCCACTAAAGTAGCAGCTAGCAACCACTATAATGAACTTCATGAACTTTGAACAGACTTTCGGCACCTCCCTTGCAGCTTATTCTCCCATTCAGCCTTACAAAAAAACTCTTTGAGACGTCCTCCCGGTGGTATGAAAATGTAAATTGTTGTTAACACTAAGTATTAACTTTGCCGGGTTGCTATGCTTCCAAGTTAACTCACTGAGCCAGGTATGGTGTGTGATTCTGGCCGGTGTGCTGCTTTACAGGTGTTTCTTGCCAAAGACAAGACCCTGAAACTCCAAATATCAGAAAGAGAAAAATCAACTATAAAGTCATCTCTAACTATAATAAAAAAAATTGCAATTCTTATAGTGCCTTATTTTATCGTTGAGACATTTCAAAGCACTTCACAGGATACACACTAAAGTTGATTGACTGTATTTTTGTGGGTGAAACATAGCAGCCAGTTGCGTCCAGCAAAGTCCCACAACCTTGGAATAAATGTTCAATTTCATTTGGGGGATCCCTCTCTTGTTGAATAGTGTTGAGGGATCTTTAGCATCTACCTGAACAGGCAGATAGAACCTCAGTTTATCGCTTCAGCCAAAGTAGGATATGTCTGACAATGCAACGTACCCACTGTGTTGTGTTAAGAGTGTCATCTTACACTATGTGATACCAAGTTCCGAGCTGGCCTTAAACCCACAACCTTCTGACTCAGAGGTGAGAGTGCTACTTCTGAGACGATCTCTGCCACCTTCGAGATCGTGATTTGTTTTCCTGATTACCTTTTGGTGAATTTGGTCATGAATCACAGAATTTCATATTGAAGCACATTACATTAATAATAATGTAATGTGAAGCCCCCCCCCCCCCCCCACCCCCGCCTTGCTTCGCAGAATCCGTTCTGCGGTTTCCTCCCCCCATCTTTCCTCCACCTCCACCCCTCCATCCGTTACTCCAACCCCCACCCACCCTCCTTTTCACACTTTCACCCCCACCTCCCCGTCCTCACTCACAAGAACAATCACTTCCATGAAACCCACCACGTGTTCACTGGACCCCATCCCCACCCCCCTCCTCCGCACCCAGCTCCACTTCCTGGTCCCGCTCATCTCCGACACCATAAACCTCTTCCTTTCCTCTGGCACCGTCCCCATCTCCCTTAAAACAGCCACCATCACCCCTATCCTGAAAAAACCCTCCCTTGATGCGTCGCAGCCTTCAAGCTACCGACCCATCTCCAACCTCCCGTTCCTTTCTAAGGTCCTTGAAAGAGTGGTTGCCTCCCAACTCCGCTCTTTTCTCTCAACTCACTCACTCCTTGAACCCCTCCAATCAGGTTTCCGCCCTACTCACAGCATGGAAACTGCCCTGGTCAAGGTTACAAACGACATCCTAACCGCCTGCGACCAGGGCTCCCTCTGCCTCCTCGTCCTCCTTGACTTATCTGCTGCATTCGACACAGTTGATCACACCATCCTCCTCCAACGTCTTTCTTCCCACCTCAACCTTCAAGGCACAGTCCTTGAATGGTTCCACTCCTACCTGACCCACCGCCTACATTTCGTATCCTCCAATAACTTTTCCTCATACCCCCGTACAGTGTCTCATGGTGTCCTCCAGGGCTCTGTCCTTGGCACCCTCCTTTTCACCTTATACATGCTCCCTCTGGGCAATGTCATCCGCAAACATGGGGTAAACATCCACATGTATGCGGAAGACACCCAGCTGTACCTCTCCACCTCATCTCTCAACCCCCAGACCATTGATGTTCTGACAGCATGTTTGTCAGACATCGAATCCTGGACAAGGGACAATTTCCTCCAATTGAACGTGAGCAAAACAGAGGCCCTCCTGATTGGCTCAAGCCAGCGCCTCCGCACTTCGGGTGCTGCCAGTATCAACATCCAAGGCTGTACTCTCCACCTCACAAAGCCAGTCAGGAACCTCGGCATCACGTTCGACCCCAAACTCTCCTTCCTCCCCCACATCTGCACCTTGACTGGCACCGCCTATTTCCACCTGCGCAACATTGCCAGGCTCCGCAACTATCTCACTCCCCAAGCTGCCGAAACACTCGTGCACGCGTACATCACCTCACGGCTGGACTATGGGAACTCTCTCCTTGTCGGCCTCCCCAGCTCCTCCATTCACAGCCTGCAGGCCATCCAAAACTCTGCAGCCCGTGTACTATCCGCACCCGCCTCCGCGACCACATAACCCCCACCCTCGCCCATCTCCATTGGCTCCCCATCCCCCAAAGGATTGAGTTCAAGATCCTCGTCCTCACCTTCAAGGCCTTACACGGCCTTGCCCCGCCCTACCTTTCCGACCTACTCTCCCCCTACAAGCCCACCCGGACCCTCCGTTCAGCAGGACTTGGCCTGCTCCAAGCCCCCCACCCGAGCCGTCCCACCATCGGAGGCCGGGCCTTCAGTTTTTCCGCTCCCACCCTTTGGAACTCCATTCCCCAATCCCTCCGCCTTGTTTGCTTCCTTTCCTCTTCAAGGCCGGTTTGAAGACTTTCCTTTTCGACCGTGCCTTCTGTTCCCCCACTAATTCTTCGACCTCCCCTACATTTCTTACCCTCTCCCGAACACTCCCCTCCCAGCTCGGGTCACACGCCTCCTGTGCAGCGCCTTGGGATGTTCTCCCAACGTGAAAGGCGCTCTATAAGTGCAATTTGTTGTTGTTGTTTTGTTGTTGTTATAGTACCTACTGTAAAGTGTAGTCACTAAGCATTTTTGACGCATTGTTTTTAGTTTGTGAAATGGTGCATTATCAACCCTCGTGTGTCACTTGTGAGTGAAATTATGGTGAGTGAAATCATGGTAAAAAGAACTCTCACCCGCACCAAAATAGACCGGGGTTAAAACAGTCTGCACGTTGTGTAAAGATAGCAGCTCTCTTTACAGAGCACCTTATTCTCCTATGTATTGAACTGGGAGAGAATTACATTCAGATTGAAATGGATTGCTTAAAATAATTTTGGTTATCCCACTTAATCTGATTTGTATTGAAGTATTGAGGCATCAAAGAGCAGTGAACAAATAGTTTATATTCTGACACTTCCACTGAGAACAATGGGACAGTAGTGGGTAGGAAAATCAGGTTGTGGCTCAGACAGTTCCAAATACTGTACATGCAATACATGGATAGACACTTTCTGAGGTGGTTGCAAAGAGACAGAAAAGTACATTCCTACCATTGTCATCCTTTGCCTGTGTCTTTCTTTTTCTTAGAAAATTGAGTTCGACATTTTAAATGAACAAAAGCCACCAAACTCAATGACAGAACAAAATATATTGTGTGCAGTTTTGCTAAGCCTAACGGCAGTATTTTTAGAGTGAACCTGCACGAATGAGAAGTGGCTATGAAACTGTTGAGCAGTCCCAGCATGAGCCTCGGAAGAGATGCAAGTACAGCAAAGGTAAGATCTGAGTCCTCATTGAAGCACTTTTGCTCATGACTTATCCAGGGCCATGAAAGCCAAATATAACATCATAATATTCCTCTTTACAGTTAATATAGACATGGCAGTTCACAATCAGAAGCACTTTAAAAGTGCTTTATAGGATATTTTATGTTTTATAGATAGTTATATCTAAAAGCATTTTATAGGATATTTTGTGAAGTGTAATGACTGTATTTTTCAGGCAAATGCAACAGCCAATTTGTGTACAGCGATGTTCTTCAAATTGCCATGAAGTGAAAGTTTGACGTGTGGGAATTGTTGCGCCAAGGTAGCCAGAGAAACCCCCTTCTTTTATGCAATAGGCAATGGGATTTTTAAAATGGCTCTGAACAGGCAGAGAGGACCTGAGTTTTAATGATTCATCCAAAGAGCAGCACCTCCGACAATGCAGTACTCCCCAAGCTCTGCACTTGAGTATCATCTTTGACTGCGTGTTTAAAGTGTGTTTAAAGTCCCATTAGCCTCCTTACTCTGCTGGAGTCCTGCCCGCTACCCTGACTGAGATCCGCTAACATAGCGTAGACCAGTATTGAAACCCAGTCCATCCCTTCCATTTATAGCCCGAAGCTACACCATTGAGTGGATTCACATATTGACCCACTGGACATTTCCCAATGTTTTTGTTGACCAGTTAGTTGTATGAAATAGTGTGTAGCTTATCAATCAATATTAGGAAACTCTTCAGCTTCTCCGAACATTATTGGGCACTTGGGCATGTTTAGGGGAGTTGGGACAAAGTATATTACAACAACTTCGATTTAGGTAGTGCCCTCCACGCTGGACAGCATCTCATTACAGTAAAGTGCTGTGGCAGGGGACATTTTTCTTTTCCCTGACTTACAGGTATGAATAATTTATTGGATGCCTTTCTACTGGGTATAGTGTGCATGATCTAAAGTAACTGTAGGATCAGTTAAACAAGTTATGAATCACTTCTGGCAGCTATTAGATGTGTTTTACCTTCGGCGGTCATTAACACTTGATGTTGGAAAACTGACAATTATTTGTCATTTCTCTGCCAAACGACTATCTTGGTTGCCTCATAAAATAAGTTGTAATTTTGTATGACCCGACAGCGACCGATAAGGTGGATTCTTCACAAGCAAAATAAAAAGAACAAAGTTGTACACACTGGATTCCACTCATGCTCTCAGATAATTCAATGAAAATAAACTGATTAGAAGTTCTGCTTAATCATCTTAACCCGAGAATAATTAAACCCTTCGTACAACTTCAAAAAGAGCCACTTAATAGGAGCAAAACACAAAATACTGCAGATGCTGGAAGTCTAGAATAAAAACAGAAATCACTGGGAACACTCAGCAGGTCAGGCAGCATCTATCGAGAAAGGAAAGTGAGTCAACGTTTTGGGTCCACAACCCTTCGTCAGAACTGGGACATGTTGGGAGTGAGAGGCTTTTAAGGATTAATAGAGAGGGGCAGGTAGGGCAAGGGAAACAAAAGAGAGAATGTGGTAGAGGACAGGAGATGATGGGTTAAGGAGGTCTTAATGGTGCAAACTAAGGGGGTGGAGGGGTGGGGAGATTGAAACAAAACTGGAGAGAAGAGCTGTTAATAATGCAAAACAAAGTGGGGGGGAATTGCAAAAGAACAGGCAGACCAGAGAGAGAAAAGCTGTGCCTGGGACTCGGATGATGTGGTAATGGTCACAGAAGAGAGGGGAGGCATAAGTGAGCTGTTATGACCTGAAATTGTTGAAAGGAGGTTGTATTGATAATTCTGCTGGTTGTTTCAAAATACTACAATAATATTGACAATCCTGGCATTTGATATAGTGAGTTTCATGTTGGGAGTGTGTCTCAAAGCACTTCACTGGACCTACTTTAAAATGTAGTGACTGTTTGTGTTGTAGACTAGGGTGTGTCTAACCACTAGGTGGCACTCTGATGCATTATCAAACAGACAAGAGGAAAGAGCGATAGAACTGTGTAGTCAGTGAGTACGATTGAAAAAGAAGCGGGATGTTCAAAGTATACCATGCATTCTCATAATAAAAATATAAACTTTAATGTTTAAATTGCGTTAAATATCGCTCCTTTCTCTTGTTTTTATTGAGCAACTGTGATACGACACCTAGCGGCAACTGACCGGTTAGAGTCCCCCTATTGTAGACAAACACAGCAGTCAATTTGTACATAGCAATGTTTCACAAACAGCCATGAAGCGAATGACCAAATCTACCTGGGAATTGTTGGCCGGTGCACCGATCTGGTGTGCTCCCTTCTCTTTCGGAATAGTGGAGTGGGATCTTTAAGGCCCGTCTGACTAGGCAGATGAGACCAAGCTTTAATACCTCACATAAAAGATGCTAATGGGAGTCATTAATATTCATTTAAGTGGTAGTTGAAACTTTGTTTAAAGCCTCATTTGAAAGATGTCGCCCCTGCAATGCTCCCCAAGTACTCAACTTGAGTGTCAGCCTAGACTCGAAGCTCAAACTCATGACCTGGGCCAATAGGAAAGCGTAGTCGCAACTTTTCATTGGAATTCACTCAGAACAGAGACACCCTCTGCTAAAAACATGTAAAAAATGCTGTTTGCGCAGCCCTGGTCCTCCGTGCACTGCTGCCGGGTGTTTGCTTGACGCCTTCTGTGCCACTACTGTGGGTGGAACAGTTTGGGATGCACATGCGATAATAACACAGTACTTAAAACTACTTCACTTCAGAGGTGAAAACCCTGCCTTCTGAAACAAGCTGGCCCTAACTCTCCAAAAAATTATATAGTTCTTGCATTTTTCTATAAAATTTAAATGATGCATCATTAAATGCTAATGTGTGACTTTACGATGCATCACCAACATTTTACTGTCACACTAAACTCCCAGTTCAGAATCTGCGTCTGCACCTTCATAATCCCTTCCATATGTTGTGCATGGACTACATTCTCAGGGGCTATTTAACAGTTTCTTTGTGCTTAAGATTTCCCTCCTGCATTGGATGGATTCACAGTTGTGCAAAATGTAACATTTTATCCCACAGCAAAACTCATTCCAAAACAGGACGAAGAACCTCTATTAGTAACTGTGCACTAATGTCTACTTACTCCCATCTGGATTCAGCCAAAGCTCTATTTGAGCTGCCATTTCCTGTAAACCTCGTCTTTGCCTCATTACACTTGACAGTAATAAACGTACAGCATTTTGCGATAGTTTGATATATAGCATCCTCAAAAATGTTTGTTTTCTTTGTGAGCCATTAAATATTCTATTAATAATGTAGATATCCTGATTTGGTAGTAGCCTTGTCTCTGAACCAGGAAGTATCAAATGTAAGGATTATTATTATTTGGTTAAGTGTCACTAGCAGTCATTTTTGAAATTAATGACTCTCTTTTCCTTGATGCAGATATGAACAGAAGCAATTTACTGTTATGTATTAACAAGTTGTACATATGTAGAACTCTGTAACTCTGCCTCAATCCCTCTGCCTTGTCCCTCCTTGTCAATCTTCACGCTGAACCTGAAGATTTTCCTCTTTAACAATGTCTACGGTCATCTCCCCTCTCTCCACGGCTCAGCGTCAAGCCCCTTAAGTGCTCCAAGTCATCACTCCGCATATATAAATCTCCTGCACGTAAAAATACAAGTTGTTGTGGTTCTGCAACAGCCTTGCTCTCCAGAAAACCTCCCCAATAATTGAATTACAGATACATTCTGTCGAATGACTACAACTACAAGTAGAGCAGCTAATAGTTTAATCCGCCCATCTCTTTGCTCGTGAGAACAAGGTTTAGAAAGGATTCTGAAGTATTCCGAATTTCCACAGAACATTGATTCTGATGCAAACTGGCAGAAGGTTGGAAAGAAAAATGTTGATGACATACTTGGTTTTTATTACAAGCACAAGGCCCATGTGGGGCTCATTCCAAGCCATGCAGCTGGACATTGAGCATCTGCACCTAAACCAGATGGATGTATCAAATGCAGTTCACAGCAAATCCCACTTTAAAAAAAAGACATTGTTACCAAAGCCATCACATGAGGAAACAGTTCATGACCAGCTGAGGTCTTGTTCCACCTCCCCCAGTATTTTGAAGTGTGGGAAAATATTTCCAAGTTTATCATTTGGACACATTGCTGGCTTCCAAATGAAAGCAGATGCAGAAGTTTGTCCACTTGTTTGTGAAGCGACTGCAAGACACTGTTTACAAAGGCACGGGTGTTTAATTGACCCTGGTATTATTGTCATAAAAGAGTCAACAAAATCATATAGGCAATAATCTGCTTTATCAAGGGACATCGCTAGTCATTCAGCAGGTTATAATTTGGAAAAGGAGACGGAGAGTAGATTAAAAGGAAAAGATGGCTTAAAGAGATGGAGTGGGAGTAGGATCCCAGGTAAAATTGATCACTCATTTCGTATTTATTGTTTGTTCAACATTACTGTGCGCAAATTGGTTGCTTCGTTTGTCTGTAAAGTACACAGTTTACAGTACTTCCTGTGAAGCATTGTTTTGATGATGTGATAAGGCCTTATAATAAATGTAAGAATGAATTATTATTTACACAAATTGCCATGATATGCAGTTAGATGCATTCACAGTTACTCAAAGTAACATTTATCCCTTTAGGACATAGCGCTGTGAGATGCCGCCCAGTGTGGAGGGCGCTATATAAATGCAAGTTATCGTTGTTGAGTGTCTGTCTAGACCAGGAGCGAAAATCGCATCAAGGAGCTTGTACACACAAAAAGGTGCAAGGAAGAGCAAAGTGTACCTGAAAAGAAGAGAACAAAAATATAAAAGAAACATTTGTGTTATGACCAATATAGGATCTGGTAAAAGTCAAAGTGTAAAGAAAGCAGGCAACCGTTTGGACATTGTGCAGAATTTTCAGAGCAAAGTATTTCTGGCGATTTCAGAACCTTAATGCCTCATTCCAATCAAATTGCTGACAGCAGCCATTAAATGAATGCTCCTTGTTTGACTCAGTCACAACACAATTCACTTGTGATGCCAGTTACTGTTACTCCTTTATACTCCACATCACTGCAAAAATAATGCATGTGTTTGTCTGAGGACTGGGGAATGTGATGGATTTAATGTTATGTGACATGTATTATACTGATGTGCCAATAAAGTACTTTGCCTGGGGGTAGTGTGTTCAATCTAATATTATTTTGTTGTGATAAACATCACAAGATCAGGGAAGTCTGGATGAAGAAGGTCCTTTGGCTCATTTGATCTCATTCTTCCAAAATATCAATCCTACCATCTTCCCATTACAGCATCAAGTTGCTTGTTAATGTGCCCATTGTTTTGGCTCCAACCATTCATCTTGGTGAACTATTCCAGTGATTTAGAGTCCTCTGTGCAGAAATACTTCCTGCTAAGTGTCTCGAGTAATGAAGTGAAATCAGTCTGTCTTCAGTAATGGATTGACTGTAGTCTGCTCATGCTAACGATTAAATGAATCCTGAAGGACAAGGAGTGTAGAAACTATGCAAAAGGGAAATTGTGTTTACACCTGCATCTTGACCCCCTGACTTCCTAAACTTAGCCCCAGTTGGTGTGGAGATGAAGGCCAAACATATCCCGCATGGAGAAGGTACTATCTCGAGTTGTTCTTTAGTATCCTCCAGTGTGTGAGGTCAGAATGACATTGGCAGGAGGTAGGGTGCAGGTTGCTTGCTCTCTCATCTTTGAATGGAGTGTGATGTGGGATGTTACATAGATAAAAGGGAGAAAATCACTTGGTAAACTTAAGTTTGTGTCGATCAAAGTGAGTTATAGTCATGCTAGTAAAATTAACACTTCTTGGGACAGCACCAAGTATCTCAGATCAGTATTAGCCCAATGTATCACCTTGTCTCTATATCGTGTATTAGATACAGAACATAGGTAGTTTGGGTTATATGGGCATGTGACTGCCAGGAAGGTGGAAGGTGAACTTGATGCATTTTTCTCATCTAGCATTTCTTACCTTATGTCTCTAAGAGAAAATAGGCTGAAAAGAGGAATTGTTAATCTCAGAAATATCAAATATAAATCAACCAATACAACAACTAATAGAACTGCAGTTAAGCAGCAGAGATCATGTGAGAAACCGGCTAATCTGGAAACATTTGCAAACACTGTTGAAAATCATGTGTTTCCAATTACATCTCAGCAACAAGCTTACAGAAAATGTTCATGTCAAATATTGTCAATTTTGGAAAAGATATCATGAGACTTGTCTCATGACAGTGAGGGGCCCCGCTCAAATTCCCTACCTCTCATTTAGAAGTATAAATGCAACCCTATAAACCACAAATTGTTAGAGAAGCAACAATTTACATTTCTAAAGCACTTTTCTTGTCGGTGGGTTGTCTCAAAGCACTTCACAAAGCTGACCGGGCAGACAAGGTGGGTGGGGAGAGCTGATGAAGGTGTGAGTGGGTGGGTTGTGGGGGTGGGTGAGGGATAGGGAACAGAGCGTGGAAGATATCAGCTTGTCTGGCAGACATCAGGGTCCGGAGGAGTGCAAACATCCTGTAGCTGAATGTGGTGCATAAACCATGCTCTTTTGCTCCCTTCAACATCTTCACTCCTGCAGATCTAAACTCCTCAATCTGCCCGGGCTGGGTGTTCGGTTAAACCCCCAGCTGTCCTTCCTCTTCCACATCAAGACCCTCACCAGGACCGCCTTCCTCCACCTCGGCCACACGACCTGACCCCCAAATGCAGCCAAAGCCCCAGAGCATACATATGTCACCTCCAGCCTGAAGTATTCAAATGCATTCCTTATGCATTCCGCTGCTCCATTATTCAAAAAATCCATCTCAATCAGAACACTGCTGCCCGCATACTGACTAGGACCAAACTCCATAATCTCACCAGTTCTGGCCAAGGCTACTCTGGCTCGCCATCAATGAACAGATGGACCACACAATCCTCACACTCGTGTTCAAATCCCTTCATTCTCTGGCACCTCCCAACCTCCTCACTCCCCAATCCACCATCTAGTACTTCAGCTCAACTGGCACCAGCCTTCTGATTGTTCCCTCACATTCTCCGCCCCAACGCATTCCCTCACATTCTCCGCCCCAACATTTTCAGACCTTACGCCCTGAAATTGTGGAACACTCCCCCTCAATCCCTCCACCTTGCTCCCTCTCTCCCATTTTCAAGTCCCACCTTACAACCTCCCCCTTTTGACCGTTCACCTCCCACCCCCACCACCCTTTTCCCCCCACTCTTCAGCCTGGCTTTAGGCTCTGCCATTGGTAAGCACTCTGTGATGCTGTCCTGCGTGGAGGGTGCTATATAAGTGTGAGTTACTATTATTGTTGAAAGGTGACCTTCCATGGTTGAAACAAAATTCTCATTTCACATAGTACACCATAATAATAATCCTTGCAGTTGATATAGGGCATGTCTCAAAGCGCTTCACAGGATATACTATATATTTCAGCGCCTTGGGACATCCTTCTGACGTGAAAGGTGCTCTACAAATGTAATTTTGTTGTTGTTGTATGGGGTTGTGACAGTATTTTTGAGGCAAAGGTAAACGCCAAAAACTAACAGGCAGAGAAATAACAGGAAAAAATGTTCTTTTAAGTATTATATGGTTATTGTAAAAATAAAAGTTAAAAAAAATTACAAATTCATATTTGATATTTTCAAATGGTTGAATTGCTCCAAATAATTCATTTCTATGAACCTCGAGGCTCAATCACACTCGTTCTCATGAACCAGCAATATTATGCAAGTTGAAAATCGTAAGAATTTGCCAGGAACTGAAAGTCCAGGAATCTAAAAGGTCCCTTGGAAGTAGCCTGGGATGTTGAAATTGTGGCCCTAATGATGTGGACGACTCATTATTTATACTGAATGAGAACCAGATGAAAAAAGGCTCCTGAATTAATACATTCACCAAATGCTGCTTACGGTGTTGGTGGAGCTCTGAAAACACTTCCACCCAAACTATGTATGTACCCAAGTCATTCCCCGTCGCCAACACCAAATGAAGGGATGTAGGGGAGGAAGTATAACTGGAAATCAAACCCGACATCTAAGTTGCTTGGTGTGGAGGGTGCTATATAATGCAAGTTGTCGTTATTATCACTTGTGTAGTTGCCACGAAGCTCACACACGATCTGAAACTTAGCAGAAACTTGGAAGCCAAAATGGCCTCATGATCAAAACTGGATACCTCCATTGAGGTGAGAAGGGATGTGAAAAGAGAAGGCTAAATCATTAAGGAGTGAATGAGGCCATTTTGATGCTGTCTGTTTTTGCAAGTGTTTCCAATTGTGCTGTTGCCCAATGGCTGATTACAGGCAGATTTAGGTGATGTATCTTCACACAGTGAACACAAACTGTTAGCAGCTGTGGGAAATCCTGCCGGGTTCCATCACACACTATCTTGTTTCTCATACCAATTGTGGGATGCATAAAAGAAAGCCAAGGAAATTATAGGAAACAAAAATAAATAATTGAACTTCTAGACTATATTTCATTAACAGCAGAAATAAAATGATCATTTCAATATCTTGATTTATTAGAAAACAAAACAAGATTTGTCCTGCGCACAATAATAATAATAATAATAATCCTTGCATTTGATATAGCGCTTTCCACATCTTATCAACGTCCCAAAGCGCTTCACAGAATATACTGTAAAGTGAATTGACTGTATATATTTGTGGGCGAATAATATTCCATCATTAACCTTCTGTAGCTCTGGAATAATGTCAGGGCAAACTCCATCGCAGTAAGATCACCAGAAACAACATCTCCCCTCACTTCTACCATTACAGTATTACAACTTAACTAATGTGTGCTATAAAGGCAGGTTTTTGCCATAAAGCAGGACTAGAGACTCCAGGTTGGGGGTTCAGTGCTTTGGCACATACTCCTGATGTGATGGGTGCGATGCAGGTGTCATGTGTTGTTCTTGTTGCTGCTTTGCTCTGTGTTATTTGTTGATGTGAGTCAGCTGTGCAACTCAACCAGCATTATCTACCTCTCTGAACTGCTAACCCCCTATCAACCTGTCCGCTCCTTCTGTTCAGCAGGCTCTGTTGCTTCTTGCCTCTTGAATAGGAGGTGATGTTGACAACATCCTTGCTTCTCCCTTTGCTCTGTGACCTGCTAACCTCACAGCGACCCGTCTGCTCTTTCCAATTACAGGATCTGGCCTGCTCCATGTCTCCTGACCTGCCTACCCGATCATCACTTTCGGGCCTTCAGCCTCTCTGCCCACCCTTTGGAACTCCATCCATCCAGCAGTTGCTTCATTTCACTCCCTGCTTTGCCTCCTCCAATTCAAGACCCTCCTCTTCAACCGCCCCTTTGGTCACCCTCCTTTTGTGGAACTCCTGTGGCTCAGTGGTTAGAGTACTTGTCTTGCAAGCTGGGGAGACCTGATGGGGAGACCTGTGTTCGAATCCAGGCAGGTCAGGGCGAAACCTTGGGCAAGTTTCCTTACTCCACACACCTAATAATAATCCCTCCAAAAAACCCCCCACAATAATAAAAATAGACATTACAATCCACGACTGTTTGTGGGACTCTGCTGTGAGCAATTGGCTGCCGTGATTCGCCCACAAATATATACAGTCAATTCACTTTACAGTATATTCTGTGAAACTCTTTGGGATGTCTAAGATATGAAAAGTGCTATATCAAATTATCCCTGACCCACTCTGCCCCTGCTGATCCCAAACCCCAGCTCGGATCCAATTTCTTGACTTTCCAGCAACTTCCTCTTGGTGCTATACAAATGTAATTTGTTGCTGTTGTCCGCCTGACAAGAAAGGCGCTGTTTAAATGTAAATTGCATTGTATTCTAATTGTAGCTACTTTAGCCTTAGCCTAAAGCTTGATATCCTTCACACACGTTGTCACCAATGTTCTTTCTGCCAGTTGATGCCCATCCACAGCCACTTGCATAGAAGGAGATGGTGTGGTCGGCTGACAGAAAGAAAGGTTCATTTGTATATAGGAAAAACAATCTAAGCACAGCATTCCAGTGGAACAAGCCACTTACCATTCCCTCCTGCTGAATAGAATTCCTGATCCAAGCAGAAAATGTGCTCAATTGCCTGTTTTTTTCATGTACGTGACCACACTAAATACCAGTGCACTGGCAGGTATCGCCAAGAGACATTACAACACTGTAAGTGTTGAATGACTGGTGTAAGGCGCATATTTTGTTGAATGTTTTCTGCTGTTTGTACATACATTGATTTCTTGAGTGAAAGATTTGTAAATTGACTGTAGATTTGCATGACAGAAATAGTGGGCCGTCTGAATGGTCAGCAGTCTATTCTTAGTCTGTAGTTAATAATAGTAATAATAATCCTTGCATTTAATATAGCGCTTGTTACGTCTTCTAGATGTCTCAAAGTGGTTGACAGAATATATTGTAAAGTAAATTGACTGTATATTTGTGGGTGAAACGCGGCAGCCAATTGCACACAGCAGTGTCCCACAAACAATTGTGGGTTGAAATGACCAATTTATTATTGTGTGTATTTTTGGAGGGATTATTATTAGGCATGTGGAGTAAAGGAAACTTGCCCAAGATTTCGCTCTGACCTGCCTGGATTCGAACACAGGTCTCACGCTTGCAAGGTGAGCTTGCTCTAACTACTGAGCTGCAGGACTCCATGATCGTGTTTATAAAAAGTGCAAACTTTCTTGTAAACCAGTCATTTTGATTTTATCACCCAATTATACTATCCACTTGCAGCTGTTGCCTTACAGGGCACTAAAGTTGGGTGAAAGTGTTCAGCAAACTCTATTTCTCTCCTCAGAGGGCAGAGAGCCTGAGGAGCAGTGCGTTGTCTTGTTGCAATCGGGTCAAGTGACCCTAATGACACATTTCTACTTGAATGTGCCATTGTGGTGAAAAATGTAACTTTCAATATTATGTTTCATCCAAATACACAGTCAAATCACTTTACAGTGTATTCTGTGAAGTGCTTTGAGACGTCTAGAAGATGTGAAAAGCGCTATATCAAATGCAAGTATTATTATTATTACTAATGATTAATCATCACGTCGATGGCCATAATATCTCAGTCAATAACTCGGTGAGCAACCCTACTCTTCCTCACATTTGTGAGAATCATTGAGCCTCGAGCTACTTGAGGCAGTAATTGATGCATATAATGTGTTTCAGTATCACATATGTTAATATTCTAGGAAAGACTGAGAACTTTTAACAGACTGAACTGACAAGGATCATGCAATATTATCTTTTCCTGCATTAAGTGTCATATCAAGTAGAGTAGAAAACACAGGAGGACAACAGTAAAAAGGGCACAACAAATCGGAAACAAAGAGACAATCTGGCCTTCCATCAGCGATGGAATAGACAATAGAAACCATTCAAATTTAACAATAATCCTTGCATTTGACATAGCACTTTTCATATCCTCTAGACGTCTCAAAGCGCTTCACAGAATATCCTGTAAATTGAATTGACTGTGTATTTGTTGGCAAAATGCGGCAGCCAATTGCACACAGGAGTGTCCCACAAACAGTTGTGGATTGAAATGACCAATTAACGGGCATGTGGAATAAGGAAACTTGCCCAAGGTTTTGCCCTGACCTGCCTGGATTCAAACACAGATCTCACGCTTGTAAGGCGAGTGCTCTAACCACCGAGCTACAGGAAATCCACAAATATAGTCACTACACTTTTTAGCAAAAATCCTGGCAAGCAATTTGAGATGCCTCGACAATAAAAGATTCTAAATCAAATTCAGGGATTGTAAGCATCAACTTTCAGATGAGACATTAAACCAAGATCCCATCTGCCTGTTCAGATGGACATTAAGAATCCCATTCAAAAAGAGGAGTTTCTTCAATGGACATTGTTCACCCTCCCAAACCCTGTTGAAATGCTCATTCTTTAAGTGCAAGCTCAGACAGTGAGGCTGCCACTGGTGAATGTATGGATTGACTCTGAGCTGAGCTCCTGATTCATTGATTCAAACCATAACATCATACAGAGAATTCAGGTGGAACGAGGGACACAGCATTTCAAAAGGAAATGAACTCATAGGCTATGCAATCATTTTAACATTAAGGTACAGACTTACTGACTGTGTTTGTTTTAAACTTGCGCTATCATTTACTTTTAACATTGCAGTACTGATGCCAGTGTAATGATAGTGCCACATGAAAGAAATATGTAGTTACTTTCACAGCTCGGCAAATAACCAATCAGTTCAGTCAATAACATCAACTGTTGATGTACTGAGATAGTTGAGTACATCTCTTTGTAAACATGTCTCTCCCAGCCATTTATCTGATTAAAAGTAACTTTTGTCATACATTATTGCATGGTTGGATGTATATTTCTGATTTTTTTTCCATAGAAACAGAATCACAAGTCAACATGCCACACTTAATGCTTAGGGCTATTTACACTGATTTAGAGAAGGTTAAGAAGGGATTTCAGTTAGGTTCTTCAACATACTCAACATACTCTTCAACATACCAGAAGATCTCTCAACGATGTGATACGGCATTATGCCAAATGCGAGCATTATTATTCTGAAAGGTCTTTGAGACATTAATGGTGAAGAATTATTCCCACCGGTTGCTGAATCTGCAGTAAGGGAGCATAATCTTAAAATTGTCACTGGGAGAGTTAAATGACTGCTTTGTCCAACCCAGCAATGGCTCAATGGCTGACGTGTCTTCTTCTTATGATTCCTATGATTCCATGATCTGTCTCAAGTGACAAATGTACAAAAAGTACTCAAATTCCTAAAGTTGAAAGAAAGTTTTGAAGGGTTAAAATCATGTCTCGACAAAGCTCCTATTGAGAATACAAATTCGCCTATAAAATACAGTCATGACACATTTACGATAAATCCAGTGAATCACTTTGGGATATCCTTTCGACGCAACAGGTGCTGTATTAAATTCAAGGATTATTATTATTAGTTAATATATCAAGTACTATTGGCTCATAGTCTGGTTATAAGAGTAAACGGTGCTAAGTTTCGAAAGGGCCGCATGTTGCATTTGCAATTTCTGTATGAACTTCAAGCATTTCTTTTTGAGCATCTGCAATAATGCAATACTCCCCCAGGCCTTGTGTTTGGGTTCAAAGTCAAAACATGGATCTTGAATCCATAACCACATGACCCAGAAGCAAGAGTGCCACAAACTGAGCCAGGGTGACATCCATTGACACATTGCCAACAATCTCTATTCTTCAAAGCTAAAACCAAATAACTTCTAAAATTGACCTGGAGGCTGAGCCTGCCTGATCATTGAAAGTTGACCCTAATTTTAAAAAAATTGTGGTGAAGAGAAGTCTCCTCTCCTAATCAGATAAACCTTGGGAAAACAATATTAACGGCAAAAAAACACATAGGATTGAAATTTTACAAAATAGGATTATTCGCCTCAGGGTGAAAACAAATGGCAGCATTCACATCCTGAACAGAGCAAACCCAAACCCACTTACCTGAAGAAGGGCACCATCTCCTATTACTCCTAGATGCTTGCTTATCTTGTGTTTAGAAAACATTAAATCAGGGTTTAAATAAGGGAAATTGTACCCCTCTGAATAAACTATTTTGCATCTGACTTTTGAGGACTCTGGGTTATTGGCATTTAAAGATCTTTCACTTTGGCTTTTATTTCAGCGCTATTTTCTACCCTAGGATAACCTTTAAAATTAATTGTCAGGAAGGAGAGGAATTGACGCTAGGGCAATGATTTATAAAGCAGCTTGATGATATGATGGGAGGCCGTTGGGGTAGATGCTTTGGAGGGATGACATGAGATGGGCTAAAGGGCCTTCTTCATCCAAACCTTGCGATTGTGTAAATTTCATAGTCAGGAAATCTTTTGTAAAGGGTGGACATTATTAAAGATAACAATTAATCTTTTCAATTAAACCATTGCTAAATCAAGTGCAAAGATTATTTACAGTTAATAAAAGAATCTCCATTTGAATTGCCCTATTTAAGACAACAACTACATGAGCATTTATGTAGCATACTTCAAGGTAGCATTTCAGAATGACTCACTACATCAGTTTCCAATGTACTATACTAACATGCAAACTTTGAAAACGACGTTTTGTATTCTATTATAATCTGTCCAGATTAGAATATAAATTATAATCTGTTTGCTCTTCAGCTGAATGAATGATCAAAATAGTTTGAAAAGTTTCAATATAAAGCAATAAAAAATGATTCTCCAAGATAGATCATGAATTTGAAGTGGCAGAAAAAATAAGTCACATTTTATATATTGTGCCTTTCGTGACAGGAGGAATTCTCAGAGCTCTTCAGTGGATATTGTGTATTTTGTAGAAAGGTCTGCGTTGCTTAATATTTCATATCGAAACCTCCCGCAGGAAATGTGCACTGTATCTTTTTGTTGCTGCTTTTGTCAGGGACAAGTCAGATTTTCTGATAAAAACATTAGATTTAGTGAACAAAAGGTTTGGTTTAGGTGAGGCTACAGGATGTTTGCTGTTATTATGAAACTGCAGTCGCCACACAGGAATGAGGAAGGGCAGGACCGTGGTTCTGTACTGAGCAGCTCACGCAAACACCAGTCAGGCATTCCACTCCCTCTGGGATTCTTGTGTAACTGTATCCAAAAAGATGTGAACCTGCCCTGACGTCTATCTTACTAAGATGCTTGTTGAAACATGCGCAAAAAGTTCCAGTGTATTTCTATGTATTGAAATGCACTCGTTGACCAGAGACTATTCAAGCAAACGTCGTTTACCTCTGGGCTACATTACTGCAGATTTCTTACAGTTTGACACCACTGATCAATGAATGGTCCTCCCACTCCCTTCCTCATTCCTGTTTGGTGATAGTAGTTTCATAACAACAGCTTCAGAATACCTCTCTAATTCATACTACAAAGGATATTCTGCAACATTAGTTTATAAAAGCCAAATCCTTTCCAAATATAATTTTTGAAAAAGATGGGCAATTCTTTTTCCTGAAAAAGCCTGGTAAGGAGTCCTGTAGCTCAGTGGTTAGAGCTACTTGTCTTACAAGCGGAAGATCTGGGTTCAATTCCAGGCAGGTCAGGGCGAAACAAACATTGGGCAAGTTTCCTTACTCCACATGCCTAATAATAATCCCTCCCAAAAAATCAATAATAAATTGGTCATTTCAATCCATGACTGTTAATAGGACGTCGGGAAGACGTCCCAAAGTGCTGAACAATCAGGTCTGGACCCGAGGGGGGTGGGGGTGGGGGGGGGAAGAGGATCTGGGTAGGGGGAAGGGGAAGGAGAGTGGGAGAGGGGGAAGCGTTAGTGGGGCAGCCAAAGGTGCAGTCAAAGAGGAAGGTCTTGAGACCGGCCTTGAAGGAGGAAAGGGAGGCAGCAAGGCGGAGGGGCTGCGGGATGGAGTTCCACAGTGAGGGAGCAGAGAGGCTGAAAGCTCGGCCACCGATGGCTGGACGGTTAGGGCGGTGGATGTGGAGCAAGCCTGAGTCTGCTGAACGGAAGGGACGGGCGGGCCGATAGGGAGACAGTAGGTCAGAGAGATAGGCGGGGGCAAGGTCGTATATGGCCTTGAAAGTGAGGACAAGAAATTCGATCCTCTGGGTGACGGAGAGCCAGTGGAGACGAGCGAGGGTGGGAGTGATGTGGTCGCGAAGCCTGATATGGGGGAGTACACGAGCCGCAGAATTCTGAATGATCTGCAGCCTGTGAAGAGAGGAGTTGGGGAGCGAAAGTGCGAGGGACGAGTAGGCAGCTGTGCCAGTTGAATGGAGGTGCCAGGTGGTGGATTGGGGAGTGAGAAAGTTGGAGAGGTAGGGAGCTGCCAGAGAGTGAAGGGATTTAAATGCAAGTTATAACTATCTTGAAACCCCAGCCAATCCTCTTAACTCTTTCACATAAAATATTTCGTCCCAGTCCATCTTCCTGTTAACTTGTTTATCACTAACCCATTGTTGACTTAACTTTTACACTACCCTGCCATTACAAATGAAACACAAGCTCCACTTTCACTATCAAATCAGCAGTAATCTAGACTACCAAGAAAACTAATTCTAATTCAAACTGGGAAGCTGTAGTCTCTTGTGAGAACTTTGCGATGTTGATGCCTAAAATTCCACCTAGTCTTAACCTGTAAGACTGTGGTGGCCAACCTGTGTTCCAGCAGCCTGGAAGTGGACTGCAACTGCCAAGAAGCCCCCCTCTTTCTCTCCCCCCACCCAAACATTTGCAGGAGTCTACGTAAGTCTATGTTCGATCAGCAGTTTTTTCTTGATTGAAAGTTATGGCATAAATAAAGAAATATTCAATCAAAAATGTTTATTTTGTTTGGCCTTCACTGCTGCAAGACACTATTGTCCTTAAACTTAACAACATGTAGTGTTCTGGAAAGTTCTTCAATGCTCTCCCAAATTTGGAAGTATGTTCTCTTTTTTAACATCAGCTAAGGATTTTCCACAATTCTGTGCAATCTTAATTATTTTTTAGTCAAAATGATCTCAAGGGTTAAAACCTGGTAGATGTTCTAGGCGACTGACCTCTTGGAGGTTGGACAGAGGAGAGACATGGAGGTTTTTAACTGCAGTGACTGCTTGTACAGTCTTTAAGCTCAAACCCACAGCAGCGCATTGGATGGAATTCAACCACAGCATTTAGAATGTTATTTCTGGGGAACTGATGCCAAAGTATCGTGAAACTCAATGCCGAGCTCATTCATTTTACTAACAGCCGGCCGAATTCACTCACACCAATAAGATATTCTGGCCCTACTCAAGCTCAGCAGACACACTTGCAGATGGATGTTGGCTGCTGTAATACAGAGTCCATGCAGCTCTCAACGCCTGCTCCTTTGACGGATGAGCAAAAGAGGTGAAATCTGAACGTTTGTGTTTTTCTCAGAGAGTTTCTGGGATGTGGAATTAATTACCTGCTAAGTAAGGTGATAGAGGCAGATTTCTTAGTAGGTCTCAAGAGGGAAGTAGACAGGTATATGAAAGATAGCAGCTTGCAAGAGTATGGGGATAAGTGAAGTTGAGTAATTACCTTGTGCTCTGAGAATCCAATGCAGATTGAACGGGACTGATCACTTCCTTCTTCTTCTATGCCGTAATTTTTTATGTTACCGTGATTAGTTGTTATTTTGAGATATAGTAATTTGGGGATTCAGGACTGCAGATCTGTATGAATAACTGATAAGAGTGTTGCGCCCACATGAGCTGGAATTCTTCCGACAAGCATTATGAGTTCATAATTGTTTTACAGTGACTTTCTTTATCCATTTAAAAGATGATTAGAAGTCATGAGCAAAAAATTTAACTGAAATTTAACCATATGATTTTTATCAGCTGGGCTGCACTTCTATAGTACTGGAATGCAGTAAGGAATATAGCTGGCACTGAAGGCAAGGATTATTTGCATTTAGCTCCCATTAACACAGCAAGCCACAGCCCTAACATTAGGGTGATTATAGCTGGAATAGCAATGAGTGAGCTTGCCAGACAATATCATCAATGGCAAGCAATGGAGTTTTAGCTGGTTGGACACCAGCAGTACCCCAACATAGATACTGGGCTCTGTGGCTAATGCTGTTTGGAATTAGATTGCTTCACTCCAGGGAGAGAGTGTGCCTTCCTTTCCAACAAATATCTGTGGAGTTTCCTTGTGTAGGTGGACTGCATGGAACTCTCAGTTTGGTTTCTATTTCTGACTGTATTTGTAGACAAAGTTACACACAGCAAAATCCTCCAAAATGCCCACTGACCAATTTTTTTTCTGGTGGATTGTTGGCCGGGACATGGGAAGAAGCTCCCTACTTTTATATTTCTTGTTTTATAGAGCCACCTGGACAAGCAGACAAACATGGGATCTTAGTTTAATGTCTCATCTGAAAGGGAGCACCCTGAACAATATAACCCACTCCTACTTCCCCAACACTTTGGTGGAGTGTCAGCATAGAATGCAATCTCAAAGTCCCAACCTATATATAACAATCCTTACATTTAATACCGCTCATCTTCTATGAGGAGCACGTCTCAAAGTGCTTCACCAAATACTGTAAAGTCGAGTGACTTATAAATGGCTCCCAATACATCAGCTATTTCTTTGAAATGTTAATTTCAGGTGTTGAGTGTTGTCTATCTCAGTTGATAGGACTTCTCGCCTATGAGTCAGAAGAGTATCGGTTCAAAGCCCCACATGTTGCGTTGCAGTAGGTTTCACACGTTTCAGTTTATATTTCACATAGAGACAGTTTGTCTTGAAAACAAATGAGGAATTCTACTGGGAAACGAAATGTACCAAATCAAAACACTTCCATGTAATTTCTGTGGCAAAGCAAATCTTGTCCCTGCAATAGGAATGTGCATGGTTCTGATACATGATCCTTTCATTTCAGTACTCTGTAGTCTTCACACACTACAACCCAATCCAGAACGTATTATTACGCCAAAATTCTGAGTGGCAATTAGCAATAGTTACAGTGAAAATGCTCAGAAACAAAGTTTGGAGGCATGTCGCGTATTGATCAGAGCATTCGATTCCCAAGTAGGGCAAAACCTTACGCAAGTTTGCTCTGTTTCTTCTTTACACCTATGTTTACCTGTCAGCAAATAGGAATCCCGCTGTTAGTCGATTGGCGGATTGCTTTTCTGGGAGTAATAGCCTCTTAAAAAACAGTTATAATAATTTTGTCACTCAATCCATGACTGTTTGTGGAAAGCTGCTGCACTCAATTGACTGCTGCATTCTACCTACAAAACATACCGTCAATTCACTTTACAGTGTTATTTAGCTGTGAAGCCCTTTGAGACATCTCAATGTCGTGATAAGGCGCTATATCAAATGCAGATATTATTATTGTTATGAAGTAAGAAATAATAACTTGAGTCCAAAATCAAGTCAAGATACAGAAAGTGGTATTCTGTTTTCAGTTTATATCATATTCATCCTCACCTTCAAGGCCATTCATGCCTTGCCCCCGCCTATCTCTCTGACTTACTGTCTCCCTATCAGCCTGCCTGCAC
This sequence comes from Hydrolagus colliei, assembly GCA_035084275.1. Lineage (NCBI taxonomy): Eukaryota > Metazoa > Chordata > Chondrichthyes > Chimaeriformes > Chimaeridae > Hydrolagus > Hydrolagus colliei. The sequence continues at coordinate 16,679,891 of CM068742.1, read as the reverse complement.
CCTCCGTTCAGCAGACTCAGGCCTGCTCCTCGTCCACTGCCCTAACTGCCCAACCATTGGCGGCCGGGCTTTCAGCCTCTCTTCTCCCACACTGTGGAACTCCATCCCGCAGCCCCTCCGCCCCGCAGCCCCTCCACCTCGCTTCCTCCCTTTCCTCCTTCAAGGCCGGTCTCAAGACCCTCCTCTTCGAATGTGCCTTCTGCTCCCCTCCTAACTCTTCCCCCTCTCCTACTGGATGGGCCATCAGAGGCTGGTATCTCTTAATGTAAAATGAATGGTCCTACCCAAGGTAAAATTCTTTAATGGAGAGCTCAGAATAACTCAATCCCTTCACGTTACTGGCTGTCTGGAGGTTAATGGATAAAGGGGGTCATATGTCCAGATATTTTCAGCTATCAAACATGGAAACAATTATGCAACAACAATAGAATTGGTGTCCAAGTATAATATATTAACTTTCCTTCCTTACAAAAAAAGCCGAAATACAAATATTCTTTTCTCTTCCTGCTTGGAGTCGTGTCCTCCTAGGAACAGGAGTCAACTTTGTATTGTGATGACAGTAAACACTCGGGCTGCTATGCAGAATTAAATAATTGCATATATTTTGGGCTATCTTTCTTGCCTTTACTGAGAGGAAATGTGTGCATAATGACCTCCGAGACCCTTTTTTTGTTTAATCTGTCCAAGAAAACCTATAATAAATTGGTCATTTCCGTCCACGACTGTTTGTGGGACACTGTTGTGCACAATTGGCTGCCGCATTTCGCCCACAAATATACAATCAATTAACTTTACAGTGTATTCTGTGAAGTGCTTTGAGATGTCTAAAAGACATGAAAAGCGCTATGTCAAATGCAAGGATTATTATTGTTATTATCTGCTATACATCCCCCGATCATAGTCCAGGCTGAGGCTTCAACACTGTACTGGGGAAATAAAAATGTAACTTCAATAATAAAACCTGATCAATTCTTTAAGATGTCTCAACACACTTCACAGAATATACTGTAAAGTGAATGACTGTATATTTTGTGGGAGAAGCTTGGCAGTCAATTGTGCACAGCAGGGTCCCACAAACAGTTATGGTTTGATTGACTAAATTATTCTAATTTTGTTTAAGGGATTATTACCCCCGGAAAGTGCTCTGCCAATTAACTAACAACCAGTTTCCTACTTACTGCTTGGTAAATAGAGATGTGTAGAGTAAGCAACTTGCCTAACGTTTAGCTCGGCCCAGTTATTGATCCCAGGTCCTCTCAATTGAGAGGGAAATGGTCTAACCAATAAACTGCAGGACTCCACAATGCTGTATTATTGTATTATTGAAGTTACCATCCTTCAGATGAAAGGTTTACATGGTGTATGTCTGCCTATTCTGCATTGGTCGTTAAAAATCCCACAGCAAATTCAAAAAGCCAATGGAATTTCTCCCAATGTCCTTGCCAACAATCCTCTAGATAAATTGATTATTCACTTAAATGCAGATAGGATACCTTCCTGTGCACAAAATCTATCCAGTTCATCAATCAAGAGTAAATCCAATGAAGCACTTTGAGAATCCCATGTGAAAGAGCACTACATCAAATTCAAAACAATTGTACTGGAATATTGATGCTAATATATTTATTTATTTATTTTTATCACTTGATTACCAGACAATTTGAATGCCCTATGATAGATACAACCCAAACGTTATGTACTTAAAGCTTGAAAAGTTGAATATGAAGCTTGAACATTTCTGGATATCGCTTTACTGTCAGTGGAATCTATAAATTTAATACTAGTTAATCTGCAATACTACAGTGAAGAGAAGGTATTAATAGTCATTCTTTATTCTGGACTTATTTTTAATTGGTAGTTCAATGTTCCATTGCTACATAACATTTTCTCAGGTAACTTGATATTAAATAAAATGTAATGCGAGTGTGAAATTCTCCCCATCATTTTGCCACCACTAAAATACAACAATTTTCAGCAGTAATAGTCATACAATTGCCAGAGAACATGGTATAGTTTGTTTAATATGATTGAGTCTGGATTTATTAGTAAGACCGGAATGCACGGGTCAGTCAGTGTCCTCCATGCTATGGGGGACACTGGCCCATGGTGAAATTGTTTAAAAATATAATTCTGCAATAATCTATACCTCAAACCTTTCAAGTGAATTCTTTGACAAATAATTATCTAGTTAAAGTGCTCTGAGATGCCGTCTGGCGTGGAGGGCGCTATATAAATCAAAGTTGTTGTTGTTGTATCTAGTTCAGAACCAAGATCTCAGAGAGTCTACATGAGAATCATGGATTTTTTTTACTAGAACTGAGTACTTTTATAAGCAGCGCTTTTTCAATTTCAAATTCTGCCTAAATGATGTGTACAAATAAACTACAGGAGTGACCTGAACTCTTAGCACAAGTGAACATTTTTTCTCTGACAGCTCGGTGGGTATAATTGAACTATAGAGGTGTCAGGTTAGGTCCTTTGTTTGTGCTGAACCAACTAATCTCAGCTCAGATGCTGGTGGTTCAGTGCTATGGTTGATCATCAGATTATGTGCTTGTTCCTGATGCTGATCCAGTGACCTCTCATCTATTTATTGTGGTGGATGGCAGGTGAGAACAGGATGAGGCAAGATTGCGAGGCCTCCCAGATGAAGTAACATCAATGCTCACCGTCACAGCTGATAAATGAAGAATAACCAATTGGTTGAGATACAAGGAGGCACCTGGTGTCAATAGGAAGCACAAACGATCAAAAACGTGAAATGTATCTAATAAACTCAGTGTTGTATATTCAAGCACTGCCACACCAATAAATGTAGAGTTACTTCTGAGCTCTTTACAGAGGACAGTACAGGTAGACCCGGCTTAACGTCATAGTTTGATTCTTGCAAAGTGTGACTTTTAAGTGAAACGACGTTAAGCGAATACATGTTTCCCATAGGAATAAATTTAAAAACTGGAGTTAGCTTCTTTTGGACATTTTTTGTCAAAGTTTTTCTAAAAATAAACTATACAGTGCTAGCTCCCTGACTCCTGCCTGGCTCACTCACTCGATCCCTGACTGCCTCCCCGGCTCACTCACTCACTCCCTGACTACCTGACCGGCTCACTCACTCAGTGCCGGTCTCACTCGCTGCCGGCCTGGCTGACTCCCAGGTCCTAGCGCCATCATGCCCCCTTTCCACCTGCTGGTGAACGATGTAATAGCGAATGTCGCAACGTTAAATGAATACATGTTCCCAATGTATGAGCAACGTAATATCGAAAAAACGTTAACCGAGGCAACGTTACGCAGGGTCTACCTGTATACAGTTCAATATTCCTGGCTCACATGACCACTGGGCAAGTCACACATACAGATAATTGTGGCTTTATTGTTTTCTCTTCAAATATTCCATTGGAAACTAACAAATTATTCCTCCCTACTTTTTCTGGGATCAGTTGGCCCACTCATATTTCCATACTCATCTTTCCTGACTTACTACTTCCCACTCAAAGTTTATGAGGCTACAAAAGTGTCAATCGTTATCATTCCTGGAATTTATTCTGGTTCAAAGTTACTTCCTGAATGTTTTACCATGTTCCTGTTCTGTTTAACGTTAAATATCCAATGATACTATTCAAAAAGTGAAAGAAGATTCTCCCAGTGTCTGGTCAACAATTTACTAGATCAATTAATCATTCACTTCACGATTGTTTGTAGGACTTTGCTTTGCTAAAATTATTTAATGCATTTACCTACAAAATAGACGGTCACAACACTTTATAGAAATGACATGTGAAGTGCCTGGAGATGTTTCAACATTAATAATAATAATAATAATAATCCTTGCATTTGATATAGCGCTTTTCACATCTTTTAGACGTCTCAAAGCGCTTCACAGAATATACTGTAAAGTGAATTTACTGTATATTTGTAGGTGCAACTTGGCAGCCAATTGCGCACAGCAGTGTCCCACAAACAGTCATGGGTTGAAATGACCAATTTTATTATTGTGTTGTTTTTTCTTGTGATTATTATTAGGCGTATGGAGTAAGGTAACGTGCCCAAGGTTTTGCCCTGGCCTGCCTGTATTCGATCACAGGTCTCACGCTTGTAAGGCAAGTGCTCTAACGACTGAGATACAGGACTCCATTATAAGAAAGTTATTATGTATTTTATACCTGGCAAATATATCAAAATATAACAGTTGTTCAGACTATCGTAGACATTTTCAATAGACATGTATTTTCTAGAGAATACGTTTCTGTTACTATAGCCAATTGTACTGCAATAAACAAGGTGCTGCCTTTTGAAAGAGTCATTTTCAAGTCTTCCTGAAAAACCAGATCATTCAACTTCACCTATTGATCTGCAACTCCTTGTCTGTCAATCAAGACAAGCACATCCACTTCAGCATCAACCTCAATGGAATGTCAGCTATTCTCTGAACTGACTGAATGGAGGGTTAAAAATGAAGATGGTTGAGGGCTGATGTTCAACAGTAAACGTCAGATTAGCTTCAACAGCATGCATTTCCATTACAAAAAGTCTGCTGAAAACATCTGCCACCTTACATTTAAAATCCAAAGCGAAACCAAATTCATAAACTCTTTGAGAGCTTTTCCCATCGAGAATTCTGACTACTTAGAAACAGTGACATTACTAATCATTTCCGACTTGAACCCAAGGTCAGTTTTAAATCTCAGAGGTTCCTCTGGCTTATTTTGCAGGAACCAGCTTTCAACTGTTTATTTTTATATTTCCACTCCAATGTGTTAGCTCTCATTTTTTGTGATTTATATGTAGTTGCATCACTACCACCACTGAAATGGTATGATTAGCACAATGTCATCCCAGTGAATGCAAGTGCATTTAGCAAATAATTACATTTTAATTCAGGCAGCCCAGGTAATGGCTACCCTTTCTCAACCGCAACTACTGACTCAGAGAGAACACGTGTGGCTTTGAAAGACCCAAACAACTCCAAATTTAGGGTGGAGACACCCATAATACAAGTTAACATATCAACAGGAAGTCAAATAGGACAAAATAGAACAAAAGATTTCCTCCAACATTTTACTCCCTTCATAGCCAAATCCAGTTGAGCAGAGGCAGCGGGTGGTGGAGTGGGGGGTTTGCAAATCAGATAGATAGGGAGGTGCAAGGGCATGAAGCGGTTTAAAAACATCTTCAAAATAAAGGATTTCAAAATCCTTTTTTCAAGTGAGTGGATCTTAAAATTCATCCATTTGATAATTTGGAGCCACTGGAGCCTGGCAAGGATTGGTGTGACAGGGCGAGGAGGGAGGGCATTGGAATAGCCCAGGTAGAAAGTGACAAAAGCATGAAGAACGATTTTGGCTACTTTGATTGTGAAGTATTTGTGATTTGGTGAGTCTGAAGGAGAGCCCAAGGAAACAGACCTTATATTCATCAGGTTTTTCATTCCTAATTTTACACAGTAATTGGATGACATTCATTGTTTAGGAAAATAATATTTCAAGCTGAAAGAGGACAAAGGCAAATATTTGGCTGGTCCAGTCCAGCTTCCTATTTTGGCTCCAATCTTTTCTTGTCTCTGCACATCTGTGAAGCGCTTTGAGATGTTCTAATGCTATGTGAGATGTATGGAGGGTGGTGGGCAATATGAAGCTCCTGTAGCTCAGTGGTTAGAGCACTTGCCTTACAAGCCTTAACCTGTGTTCGAATCCAGGCAGATCAGGGCGAAACCTTGGGCAAGTTTCCTTACTCCACACGCCTAATAATAATAATAAAAATAATAATAATCCGTCCAAATAACTCACAATAATAAAATTGGTCATTTCAATCAACGACTGTTTGTGGGACACTGCTGTGCGCAATTGGCTGCCACATTTCACCCACAACTATACAGTCAATTCACTTTACAGTATATTCTTTAAAGCAGTTTGAGACGTCGATAAGATGTGAAAAGCACGATATCAAACGCAAGGATTATTATTGTTTATTATATACTTCCTTTATATACTTTTTATTCTGACTTTGAGGTTGAAAGAATGAGGGAGGAGAGTGTTTTCTTGATCATGGGCCATCAACAGAGAGATTAACCAGTAATTTGGACAAGTGTCTGAAAGGGGCCTGGTGCACGAATTAGTTGGTATTTTCTATTGAGGAGCCTGTTTCAGAAACTTTATGTAACAATCAGGAAAAGACAGTGTCAATTTTCAATGATGTCTTAAGGAGCAGTTAATGAGGTAATTAGTGCACATCAGAAATAAATACACCTTGACATGAGAAAAACATGGCAATGTGCCAAGACAGGAGACAAAAACTGTGGAATAATCAACGGAAGAAGTAGAAGTGAAATGGAAATGTGATGTGTTAATGTGTTAAGACCATGAATTTATATTTATTATTGCTTGTGAGACAAATCAATTATTAATTATCCCTAGAGGGTGAGTGGTGATACACTTGCCTCTCTAAGGGTATGGGTTCAAGTCTCAATCAGGACTGGAATTCACATTGTTTTAGCTGACATTACAGAGAGAGCATTGCATTTTCAGTGGTGCCGTCCTTTGGATTGGAGACATTAAACCTAGTTCCTATCTGTCTAGTTGAGTGGAAGTTAAAGATCCCAGGGCACTATTCAAAATGAGAAGGGAGTTGCTCCCAGTGACCTGGTCAACAATCCCCCAAATAAAATTAGTCATTTGCTTTATGGCTGTTTGTGTGCACAGTTGGGCTGCCACATTCTCCTACAACAACAACTTGCATTTATATAGCTCCCTCCACACCAGACGGCATCTCAGAGCACTTCGCAATAGCGGAGCCCAAGGCCAAGCCAGGGGGAGGGGAAAGGTGACTGTAGGCGCGGTCGAACAGAAATGTCTTCAGACGCAACCTGAAGATGGAAAAGGAGGGTGTGAGGTGAAAGGATTGAGGGAGAGAGTTCCAGAGTTTTGGGGTGTAGTGGCTGAAAGCACAGCCGCCAACTGTGGAGCGGAGGATTCGGGGGACAAGGAGAAGGCCAGACCAGTACAATGGAGGCAGCGGGTACTGCTGTGAGGAGCGAGGAGGCTAGAGAGAGAGGTAGGGGGGTGCAGAGGAGTGGAGCGATTTAAATACAAGAGTTAAGATCTTGAAGTCGATCTACTCTGTGACAGGGAGCCAATGAAGTCTGGCAAGGACTGGGGTAATTGGAGAGCGAAGTTTGGTTTGGGTGAGAATACGGATGGCGGAGTTCTGAATTAGCTGGATTTGTCAATGGTGACAGAGGCGAGACCGGTGACAAGCTGATAGAACATCAAGGGACTGTGGGTCGCAGTCTGAGGTGGAAAAGTAGATTTGAGTGTCATCCGAAGACATGTGGAAGTTTACCCCATGTCTGCGGATGGCATCACCAAGAGAGATATTTAAACACACAGTCATTCCACTTTACAGTAAATCCTGCGAAACACTTCGAGACATCCTCCTGAAATGAAAGACTCTATAATCAAATGTAAGGATTATTATATTATTATTACATTTGGTACATTATGTGGAGTCCTGTAGCTCAGTGGTTTGAGCATTCGAATGACAAGCGAGAGACCTAGGTTTGTATCCTGGCAGGGCAAAATATTTAGTAAGTTTCATTATTCCACACACCTCTGTTTATCTAGCAGTAACAACAACAACAACAACAATTTACATTTATATAGCGCCTTTCACGTCCGGAGGACGTCCCAAGGCGTCCCAAGTAAGTAGGAATCTGGTTGTTGATTGATTGGCAGATCACTTTTCCAGGATTGATAATTCTTTAAAAACAATTGATAATCCAAGACAGTTTGTGGGACACTGTTGTGTGCAACTGGCTTCCTTGTTTCGCCCACAAAATATACGACAACGACAAAATTACATTTATGGAGCGCCTTTCATGCTGGGAGGACGTCCCAAGGTGCTGATACAGTTAGTTCACTTTACAGTATATTCTGTGAAGTGCTTTCAGATGTGTTGAAGATGTGATAAGGGAAATGCAAGGTTTATTATTATTGTGATTATTATTTGTCAGCCTTTCACAGGATACGCTTATCAGGTTGTCGAAATGTCTCAAATCACATGATTTGAAAATCACATGATTTTTACTGTTAAGCGTTGCAATTGTGTGTTTGCAGGCAAATGTGGCAGCTAACTTGTGCACATGAATGTCCCAGAAGCAGCCAACAACAACAACAATTTACATTTATATAGCGCCTTTCACGTCGGGAGGATGTCCCAAGGCGCTAAACAAGAAGCGTGTGACCCGAGCTGGGAGGGGAGTGTTTGGGAAGGGGTGAAACACGAAGGGGAGGTAAAAGAGTTCAGGGTGGAACAAAAGGCACAATCGAAGAGGAAATTCTTCAAACCGGCCTTGAAAGAGGAAAGGGAAGAGGCGAAACGGAGGGATTGAGGGATGGCATTCCATAAGGTGGGAGCGGAGAAACTGAAGGCCCGGCCTCCGATGGTGGGGCGGTTCGGGCGGGGGGCTTGGAGCAGGCCAAGTCCTGTTGAACGGAGGGTCCGGGTGGGCGTGTAGGGGGAGAGTAGATTGGCTAGGTAGGATGGGGCAAGGCCGTGTAAGGCCTTGTAGGTGAGGACGAGGATCTTAAATTCGATCCTCTGGAGGATGGGGAGCCAGTGGAGACGGGCGAGGGTGGGGGTTATGTGGTCACGGAGGCGGGTGCGGGATAGTACACGGGCTGAAGAGTTTTGGATGGCCTGCAGCCTGTGAATGGAGGAACTGGGGAGGCCGACTAGGAGAGAATTTCCGTAATCCAGCCATGAGGTGATGTACGCGTGCACGAGTGTTTTGGCAGCGCGGGGGGTAAGATAGTTGCGGAGCCTGGCAATGTTGCGCAGATGGAAATAGGCGGTGCCGGTCAAGGCGCGGATGTGGGGGAGGAAGGAAAGTTTTTGATCGAACATGATGCCGAGGTTCCTGATTGGTTTGTGAGGTGGAGAGTGCAGCCTTGGATGTTGAGGCTGGCAGCGCCCGATGTGCGGAGGCGCTGGCTTGAGCCAATCAGGAGGGCCTCGGTCTTACTCACGTTCAATTGCAAAAAGTTGTCCCTCGTCTACGATTCGATGTCGGACAGACATGCTGTCAGAACATCGATCGTCTGGGGGTTGAGGGATGAGGCAGAAAGGTACAACTGGGTGTCATCCGCATACATGTGGAAATTTACCCCATGTCTGCGGATGACGTCGCCCAGGGGGAGCGTGTGAAGGGTGAAAAGGAGGGGACCGAGGACAGAGCCCTGAGGGACGCCGTGGGAAACTGTGCGGGTGTTCCCCACAAATATGGGTGTTCCAGAGAATTCGAGATTCCGAGCAATAACTCGGCAGCTATGACCAACACATTATCAGAATTACAACAACAAATTACATTTGTATAGCACCTTTCATGGCAGGAGGCCTTCACAAAGCACTACATTATCAGTGTTTCAGTAAGGGAACACTTCAATAGTTGTACATAAAGTATGTATACATTTTTAATGAAATAAAACAATGTCAGAAATGAAGATATCCAGCCACAGATTTCCAATAGTTCTTAGTCATTTCTTATGTTAATTTTCAAAGGAATAAGTTAAAAATAGTACCACAAATATCCCCCCTAGATCCAGTAGGACATCAATTAGCAGTGCAACAGCAGTCCACATCAATGTTCGGCTTTCTCTAAACATACCCGCTAAGACAAGAAAATATATCAGAGAATAATTATAGTACTCAAATAAAAATGTAAAAAATGGTATCAACCTCTAACTACAGAGCAGCAGGATTATTAATAGCAATGCATCGCAGATAGAAGCTTCGAGTCAGAACACAATTAAAACCATCAATCTGCATTCTGAGTGAATGAGGATAAATAGGTGATCGAGAGTTAGTCTTAGTTCTTCAATGAGCTTTAGTGAATGTTGACTTTGCAAATGTTACCCTTCAACGCTGTCACATAAAGGATTCACATCTAATACCATCATGGTATCCATCTAAACCTTACTTAATGTTTGCATTTCAATCACATCAGTCCACATGTTAGCAGATTTCAGGCTCCTTTAGTTCAAGCCACTTTTTGATAAGCCGAATGCAAGGGTAATCCTTACATTTGTTATAGTGCTTTACATATCAGGCCACATTTCAAAGCACTTCACAGCAGTTACTCTAAAGATATAATGACTGTGTATTTTGTTGGCAAGCGTATGTGTAAAAATGAGTTTGATATACAAAAAATGGGAAATTGGAACAATAAAGCAGCAACTCCAAATTCTGATACTCACTGGTTTGTTTTTAAACAGCGTGATAGAAATATGGCTTCCAATGATCTAACTCTCCTGCCAGGTGGTGACTTACATTAAAGGGTGTTTCTAACCACATCTTGGGATGCGTGCCACTGAGATACCTGGTTGGCTTGACTGAGGAAAAGATGAATCATCTATGTGGTGTGGGACTGGAATCGTGTTTACCAGAGCAGGTAAAGTTGGCAGATTTTCTATCCTGAAACAATGATTCAAACAATTGGACGTTTACAACATTTCAACATTTTCCTGATGCCGACTCAAGTCACCACATTTTTAGAAATCAAATTACGCAACTACTGCAAAGGGATACAACTCCAATAGGAGACCTTTCTTTTCGACCGCGCTTTTGGTCACCTTTTTCCCCCTCCGCCTGCCTCGCCCCCGGGCTCCGTTATTATGAAGCGCTCTGAGACGTCATCCGGCGGGGAGGGCACGACATGAATCCAAGTTGTTGTTGTAATTCAGAACTCTGCAGCTCGTATACTCTCCCGCACTAGGCTCTGCGACCACATCACTCCCACCCTCCCCCGTCTCCACTGGTTCCCCGTCCCCCAGAGGATCGAATTCAAGATCCTCGTCCTCACCTTCAAGGCCGTTCATGGCCTTGCCCCCACCTATGTCTCTGACCTGCTGTCTCCCTATCTGCCTGCCCGCCCCCTCCGATCAGTAGACTCAGGCCTGCCCCTCGTCCACCGCCCTAACTGCTCAAGCATCAGCGGCCGGGCTTTCAGCCTCTCTGCTCCCACTGTGGAACTCCATCCCGCAGCCCCTCCACCTTGCTTCATCACTTTCCTCCTTCAAGGCCGGTCTCAAGACCTTCCTCTTCGATAACCCCACTAACTCCTCCCCCTCTCCTTCCTCCTACCCTGATCCTCCCCACCCCCACCCCCCCGCTCTGGTCCCGACCTGACTGTTCAGCGCTTTGGGACGTCCTCCCAACGTGAAAGGCGCTTTATAAGTGGAATTTTGTTGTTGTTGTAATTTCACCTCTTCGCTACCATCTCTGAAATGCAATCCTCTGATTCACTGCAACAATTTGCATTTACAACAACAGCAACTTATATTTATATAGTGCTGTTCATACAAGGTTGCGTCTCAGAGCACTTAACAGTGGTAGAGCTTGACACTTAGCCACACGGAAGATGTCAGATGGCTGAGGGCACAATCGAGAGGAAGATCCAGATGAGATATCAAAACAAGAAAAGCAGAGGTGAGGAGGAGGGATTGAGGCATAGTGGCTGAAAGCACGATTGCCGATAGTGAAGAGAAGGGGATGAGGGACGCGGTGGATAGTGGCAAGGGGTGTTAGCAGGCCAGAGAAACAGGTATGTACCAGATCATAAAGTGATTTACATGTGAGTGTGAGAGTCATGCAATTGATCCATTCTACAATAAAATAGATAACAAATCAACGTTATATTTGATGATTGTCCTCTTACATCAGGATTTTACGGCAAAATGTGGTGACTGTTTATTGTTTGGGAGATCGTTTGGGAGAAATAGCAAATTGGACCAATTTGCATACAGTAATTTCTCACAAACAGACTTGAAGTGAATGATCAATTATATTGGGGGGATTGTTGGCCCTGACACTGCGAGAAATTGTGTTTACTTTTTCGATCTTTAGTGTCATTTGAACATGCAGACAGGACCTCAGTTTAATGTCTCATTTAGAGGAAGGCACTTCCAACCTCAAACAATACAGAATACTCCTAGCACTCTATTGGAGCGTGAGTTCAAAGTCCTGACTCAAAGTTTGAAACCACAATGATACATATAAAAGAATTTGTAGATATTCTATGTAGGTAAAACACAGCAATAAATTCCATATTGCCAATATAATTCACTGCTCCACAAATCTGCAGATATAATAATAATCCTTGTATTATTATAGCACACGATATAGCACTGTTCGTATCTCTGGACGTCTCAATATACTTCACAAAATATACTGTAAAATGAATTGACTATATATTTGTGGGTGAAACGCGGCAGCCAATTGCACACAGCAGTGCCCCACAAACAGTCGTGGATTGAAATGACTGATTTATTATCTTTTTTTCTTGAGGGATTATTATCAGGCATGTGGAGTAAGGAAACTTGCCCAAGGTTTTGCCCTGCCTGGAATCAAACCCCGTCTCTCGCTTGAAAGGCGAGCGCTCTAACTACTGAGCTACAGGACTCCACTCCACTACCAAACTAATAATAATAATAATCATAATCCTTGCATTTGAGCTTGCGTTTTTCACATCTTATTGACGTCTCAAAGTAGAATTCATTGTGAGTGTTCGAAAGGGTAACAGGTAGATTATTGGCAAGTAAGGTTATTCAGGGGCATGACAAATTAAACATGTGTCCTGTCCACTATTTCAAACAAAAATAATGCTCACAGGGGGATACCAACTGGCTCAATTTATCCTCTAAGTGGATCGATTTCATGTTCTCACCCTCACCTATAAATCATTTCACACCCACAAAATGAATGCAGGCTCAATGCATAAATAAAGCCATCCATCATAACATTGAACAATCTGGTGTTTTTCAACAGATACAAGATTTACCGTGAAGCGTACTTACTGTGTAATTTGTACGTGAATGCAATTTGCACACAACAATGTTTTACAAATAGCCGTGACGTGAATGATTGGCATCAGCTATCATTGTGACCTCTCTAGATTGAGACTACATCTCCGATTTCTGGACCAAACGACAAAAGTTTAATATTGCTATATGTATGTATAAATAAAGCCACACAACAAATTTTGAGGAAAATAAATTGCCAACAAAGACAATTTTTAAAGCAGAATTAGAATCTCTGAAATGGATCATTCATGAAGCTTAAAGTAATTAAACGGATAATAATAATCCCTGCATTTGATATAGTGCTTTTCACGTTTTCTAGACATCTCAAAGCACTTCACAGAATATACTGTAACCTGAATTGACTGTATATTTGTGGATAGAACATAAACTGGAATTTCCAAGCGTGGATGGGATGCATGGAATTCTAGGTTTGGTTTGGATACTCTTAAGCATGGTGATGGGTTTCCGTATGTGTCAGACACTCGGCTGACCAAAAAATAGTTCAAAAGTTTAGGCCATAGTTGAAAATTATTTTATCCAGTACCATAATTTGGTCCTTTTTTGAGGTATGAGTTTAGTGCTCATAGGTGCCATGTGCCTGGAACTGCTTGCATTACTGAAAAGTATCAGGCTTTTTATTAGGAACTGCTAGCAGGTAATTGTTGGCTGTAATCTCATCGTTGCTGCATAAAGTTAGATAATACTGACCACCCAAGGCTTTGTTCAAAGTTTTGTCTTCATCACCTCATGTATGTTAATAGTATAAGTTTTTAATCTGCTTCTTTCTACAGCTGCCTGACAGACTAATACCAGTAATAAATTAAAATGTCCACCTTGCCCCGCAGCAATTCTCTTTGGTGTTTCGTAAATACAATATTGTAAATGATATAGACATAGATCTTGGCTACTGTACATATTTTGCCAGTTGCTTCACATTAAAGAATTAAAAGTGGTGTAGACAAGTGCTAAGAGTGAAGGTACATATAATACAATGCTTGGACCATTAGGCTTCAGGTTTCATGCAACTGAGCCTTGACTCTTGGCTAGCAATGCAGTTCAGGGAAATATACACTCACCCCATTTTTACATTATTTCCTGTGAAAGGCTTTGAGACATTCTCACAATGTGAAAGGTACTATAATAATGTAAGGATTATTATTATTATTACTCTTAATGCTGAATCCTGTACAAGAACAAATAAAGGACCCTTTGCTACACCAACATCCTTAAAACAAATTTACACAATATTAAAGCTGAATATGGAAATTAATTTTGGACAATAAATTAATGATACCAGATAATCTGAACAACTACTTGTAGGATAGTAGATCTAGGATAGGCCGGTGGAACTAAATGGGCAACTTGACCTGAGAGACGTGCACAATCATTTGGCCGAATGTCCTTCTGTGCTATAAATTTCTAACAATAATAATAGTAATAATAATCCTTTACATTAAGTAGACTGACTGTATGTTTTGTGAAGAAATATGGCAGCCAATTTGTCCACAAAGATGAAGTGAATGACTAATTTTAAATTTTATTTGGGGGATTGTTGGCCAGGACACTGGGAAAACTCTTCTCTTTTATAAGAATGCCATGTGATCTTTAATGTCCACTTGGTCAAGGCAGACACTTTGAATGTCTTATTCGAAGGATGCCACCTGTGACAATGCAGCAACCCCAAAGCACTGCACTCGAGTCTTACATTAGACAATATGGGTTCTAAGTTTCAAGGTGGAACGTGAACGCACAGCGTTCTGATTCAGAGGCCAGAGAGCGAGCCTCTCTGATTCTATGAACCCCAGAATATCCTTCCGTTGGATATAGTGCCTTTAATGTCAAAAATATTTCTGTTCAAACTCTTAAGAGTATTTCCGTAAATTGTGATGAGTGACTATATATTTGTAGGTACATTTCGGTGTATGGTCTAGTTTGCAGTATTTCTCAGTGGGATTCCTCAATACGAAATCCGAGTTGGGGCACTGGTAGCTCTTTCTGAAAACTAAAACGTATGTGATACTGAACTGTTGGAACATAAATCCCCTTCTGGAGCAAAGTTTGTAAAGATTACACAAACAGAACTTCTTATTAAATAACTGTTAAATAAATATGTCCATTTGTAGAACTCAATATTATATTCTGCACAGCTTTCTGTGTAACTGGACTCATATGACCTATTGTTTTATTTGGATTTGTTTAAAGGTCTATGGTCAAGTCTGTTTATTTTCAATCTTTTTATTACATATGTCAGACTGATCTCGATCGAATGATGTGACATTCCACAGTTTAGTGTCAAACTGGGATTGTGGGAAACTCAATTCAATTACAGACACAATGAGAAGTTGTGTCTATAAAATTCAAATGAAAAATGATCCATCATTATTGTACAGGACAAAACAGTACTTACTGAACTCTTTCGGGAACATTTTTCTGAACTATTACCATGAAGTACATTGTGTAATAGGGTACAAATTCTTAGCAGACGCCTGAAATGTTGCCATTTTCCCTCTCCCAACTCAATTGGGATGAATGTCTCAAAGCAATTACCATTTGTAACAGAGAATGGGTAAAATAGAAAAAATAGAGATTCTTTCCCGAAGAGAGAGCACACCAGAGAGCGTGGACATGGTGGCTGAGCACATAATTGGAGCTGCAAAAGAACTTGAAAAAGGAAAACTGCAGCTTAAATGGTGAAAGCATTGGATAAAGTGCCCTTAGATGTAAAGTGTGTCTTGTGCACCATGTATGTCACCATGACTTGTAACAACTCATCTCTGAAGTGATCGTGGGTAATGGTGGGGGGAGGGCGTCTTTTCTGTATACGATGTTCTTTACGTCCCAAGACACTTTATTGGCGCTGACGCTAGTTTACACCAGGGCTACACCACCCGAGGGCTTTTCAGCCTCAATGCTGGCAGTATGATCCATCAACCAATAGATTGTTCAGCGTAGTGAGGCCATTATTTTACAGGAGAAAGCGGAATCTTTACTGAGGCCTTCAGTGATCCGAACAGATGGACAACACTTGGTGCTTTCATTTCTGGCTGAAAAACAGCAGTGTAAGTGAGGCAGGCATTCCACCCTGCCGCCTCTGTGTGGTCTGACCCGGGTTCACTGATTCTGAGCAGAGAGTAAATAACTTGAGACATTGGGGACAATGTGAAAGGTTAAATTAAATTACACAGCTGGTTACATCTGAATGCCTTCAATTCTTCTCCTTGTCAATGCAATGCTGGTAAAAGTGGTAATCAAAGTCTAATGCTTCATTACCCATCTCCACAAACTCCACCCATTAGAAACTAACTCCTGCTAACAGAAACAGATACTCTGTACCGCTCGACTACTCGAAAGGATCGCTTGAAGACCCAAGTCGAGTCGCTATAAATTTCAAAACTATAAATTCTACGTGTGCGCTCAGGCAGAACAGCAATAATTCCCTGAGGTCCATTCGCTGACCTGGGCGTGCTCATTCAATCACCAATCTGTTATACAACCACTAAGCTTGTTTATTGCTGATAGCATGTTGTTTACTTGGAGGGCACTTTAGGCTTTGCTTACCCGACCAGACCAGACATCGATTACAACACTGTCCCATATTTACACCATGAAATTTGTACACATATAAATCCACTGTCTAATGCTCTGCAGTACTTTCCTGTGTAGTAAACTCAGTATAGAAAGCTGTTCTTGCTACGAGCTGTTCAATGGTGTCCCAGGCTGTCTAAATTTAGTTTATCGAATGTCTCCATGAACCAAACCAAATACATTTTGACTGTCTGGGCATTAAAACTGACCAGTCTTTTCTAACCTTTGAAATAAATTGTCACACCAGCTAAAATGGCCCAAAGTAACTCAAAACCATCTTCTAGCAAACTGGGGGCACATGTAAACATAGGGGGTGAAATTGATGTTTTCTAACACATTCCTTTTTTGAAGAGCACGGTTAGGATATGTTTTAATATAACTATACTGCCACCCGCTCCACCACCCCGCCCTTTCTTTTCCATAAAGTCTGAGTAATGGTAGCACCCAAAGCTGACTGCAAATGCTTAGAGCCTTGGAATCCCACTCAGTAGACTTGTTTTCAATTCTGGGAATAAATTTTCAGATATGACTTCACAGGATATGAATGTGACAGGTCACAATTTGAGGGGCAAAACATCACCGATCACCTCCTAAAAACCGTCAAGCACGGTGCCAGCATCATATGGTAGCTTACAGGCACCTTCTTTATAGTTATTGCCACACTTCCTTAGGCCTTGTTAGACAGATGCACATAATACTTGCCTAATGCATGAGTATATTCCACACTAACGCCTTCATTTCACTCCAAGCGTCACTTGGAGGTACCACAAGTACCGTACCTCATTCGCAAGGTGACAGTTTCTTATAAAAGTTAGTAAACGTATCTTGACGGCAATTCCAAAAGCAAAGAGTGACTTTTCTCTAATCCTTTGTTTGAACCAAAATCATTCCTAATCATACCTATGGCACTCTGTTCATTCTGTTTTTCAAGGGGCTGCCCTCTTCAGAAACAAAGGCTTTTTGGTGGGATTGAGTAATGGCCACGGTCACCTTAAATGTAATTTTGTTGTTTTGTAATTTCCGCTTTGAAATGATGCCACATGCAAGAGATTAAATGAGATGTACTTTTGGAGGATTGAAGTTTTTATTCGGTGTAACTATCAGAAGACATCTCCTTTTCACATTATTTTAGGCTCATCTCACACACTGTAAGGCACGTTCTCTACAAGATAAAGTTGGTTTGGTTATACTTTGGTTCAGCTTCGTAAAATCAGCCTCTTTACTGGATCAGGGCGAGTGAAACAAAGGCTGGTGGTCAGTGGTTGCAGATCATCTGATCACTATTGACATCGCTTCGTTTGTACTGCATTACCAGCTCTTGCAAGCATCGCCAGCAGTTGCTGGGACACAGACGGAGACCTTCTACTTGTTAATGTGCAATAAGCTTTTCAGTTTGTGCTGAAAGCCAGACATGTGTGACATTGTAGTGCGCTGTGTGTCCATGACACGTCTGTGCTGTAAATAGGCCAACGTTATACAACAGATTCTGACAAACGAGCTACAGTTTAGGCATGGTTTGTGGAGAATGTTCACTAGATTTACTTTATTTGTGTAGCATTTCAGAGCAAATTGTTAACATCAAAAATTGTGTCCTGTAGTTCTTAAAAGAACTTACAGAAAAGGAGCTTAAAAATTAAGGCAGCAGTTAAGCATTTGCGAAATTCTGAAAACTCTGAAATGCTACATATAAATAAAATCATTTATATTTCTCTCCTATTATGCTGGGGAAGACAGTCATTTATGATAGGATGCCACGCTGATCCGCGTGATAAGATGGCAACATGTGCACATATTTATGTTGTTTTGTTTGTCTGTGTGCAATAAGATTGTTGTGAATTAAAATTGCCACAAATGACTGACTCACCAGTCTCCAGACTGTGGAATATGTTTCGTGTAGATTATTTTGGAGACAAAATCAGACAATGATTCACTTGCACAGTCAAAATGCTTCCATATAAAGGAAATGCAATTGATTTCAGTGGGAAATAAATAACATCTGTTTTCAATGTAGGATTTCTAGTTAAACAGTTGTTAAGAATTGAATGCAATTGCCTCAATTAGTCCCGTTCAGTTTGCTTCACAACAGCCGTAATCACAGTCCACAGCTGACTGAATGGGAGTTTCAGGGAAAGTATAGACAATATGAAAGGTTTCAGGTGAAGTGCTGTCTGTTAATGATCGTATGATGCAGTTTGGGCTCTTTCTGTTGATGACAATGTTAATAAAGTTGCTCACGTCTGTCATGTTAACCTGGACAAGTTGTATTTCTGCACCAAAATACAGTGGAGCTCCATTAAACCCCAGTATTTGGGGTCCATAAAATTGCAACCAATGTGATTGTTGATCAGCCCTA
This sequence comes from Hydrolagus colliei, assembly GCA_035084275.1. NCBI lineage: Eukaryota > Metazoa > Chordata > Chondrichthyes > Chimaeriformes > Chimaeridae > Hydrolagus > Hydrolagus colliei. The sequence continues at coordinate 16,661,099 of CM068742.1, read as the reverse complement.
CAGCTAACCACTAAGCTTCCCCTGTACCAGCCAGCTCCCTGTGCTAAATAATGGCCAACTTCAACAGGTCACCGCCGATGCCACTTTATGCGAGAAGTTATGTACACAGTTTGCATAAAGACCCCAATTTTAAAACATAGAGGTGAAGTGACTCTTGCTTGAAGGAGTGTAAACAAACACTGAAAGAGTTATTAATTTGCAGTGACCATCCAATTTCAATCCCCAAAACATAATTCAGCACTAAAATCTCACCTGCCTCGAAAGACTATAGAAACCAGTGCCAAACACAACACTTACGCTTTGCAAGATTCCAAGGACATCTACAATTCAAAAAGTTAGTACTGTGACAATACACATGACCATAGGCTTTTTTCTATGCGAGCTCAGAATTTTTTGGCTTGTTGAACATTTTAGAACTTACCCCAGACTTTGGTTTAGCGCCAGAACTTGCCATTGGGGACCCAGATCCAAATGATGAGTGGACAAGATGAACCTTCTGGTTTTGGCTGATTGCGATCGCATCTGCTCCACTCTCTGAATCCGACTCTCGATCCTGCCAAGAGACCGTGGGAATCGTTTCAGTTTTAACCCATTCAAAGAGAAAACAATAATCATAGCTCTCTGCATACATTAGCAATCTGGAACTGAGTTGGACTATGGACTTGCCTGGACTTTCCGTGACCCAACTGAAACCTCTACACAATAAAGTGCATGCAAAAAAGGTGTATGAACAGCATTTGATTCATAAAACATTTTTTTTAAAGTAGCTGTATTTGCAAAACATTATAAATAATAATTCTTGTAATTTGAAATAGCCCACAGCATCAAAATGCCTCAAAGTGCTTCATACATAACAACAACAAAAATTACATTTGTAGAGTGCCTTTCATGTCAGTAGCATGTCCCAAAATATCTCATAACTGTTGTAAGGTGCAGTATTTTAAACTGTATATTTGTGTACAGATGCAGTATTGAATTTGTTAATAGCAATGTCCCCCATGAAGTGACTGACTATTTTTATTGGGTGTTTTTGGTCAGAGCACCGTTTCTTTTTCGATAGTGTTATAGAATCTTTAATATCCTCCTAAACAGGCAGACAAGACCTTGTTTTAATGTCTGATCCAAAGAATGGATTGTATGTTAAACAACACTCTAGCTGTATGTTCAATGCTTGCTAGGATGTTCTAACTATGAGAGCAAAAGGCTCTCAGTGGCAAATCCACCTTATCTTTAGTTCCATGTGTTCCATGTTGATCATGACAAATTACACTGAAAAATGCAGAGTGAACCGACAGTCTCCATCCAGCTCCTGTTTTAGAAGTACTTCTCGGCAACTCATTACATTTGCCCTCATAACCTACAGACATATCATTTTACAATATATTCTGTGAAACTCTTTGAGATATCTCGATGACATAAGACCCTATAATTAAATGTAACGATTATTATTACATTTATATAAATCAGTGATCAAGAACATCTTATCTGTAAAAAATGTTAGACTCACAACGTCATGAACCATATATTTTGAGCTGTAACAGTAAAAATGCTCCTGATTGTTAGGCCAATAAATGTACTAACCTTGCAGAATTTCCCCAGATGTTTACCTCATGCAAATTATGTTCATATGTTGTGCGCGTATTTTAAAGAGACAATTTCAACAATCAGCGGTTGGAGAGATTTCAAGGCACTTTGTAATATGAGGAAACTGGAGAGGTTTTAAGATGAAATAAGATGACAGTGGTATTAATATTCTTGAAGGACATAATTAACTGTGTGAAGGATCTTCTTTCATCAGAATAAAATTTTGAGGCCATTTATTATAAGAATACGCAATAATCCTTGCATTTGATACAGTGCCTCAGCACATTGTTGAGATGTCTCAAAGAGCTTCATAAAGAGCTGTAAAGTGTAGTGACTGTATTTGTAGATCAAATTGGTGCATGTAGATGGCATTGTGAGTGTACACATTTACAATGTTTATGCAGCAATCGATTAATAAATGACTAAACACAATGCACAAATATATATGCTTGTGTTTATATAATAAATGTGGAGCTCCTGTAACTCAGTGTTTAGAGCACTCGCCTTACAAGCGTGAGACCTGTGTTCGAATCCAGGCAGGTCAGGGCGAAACATTGGGCAAGTTTCCTTACTCCACATACCTAACAATAATCCCTCCAACAAAACCACAATAATAAAATTGGTCATTTCAATCCATGACTGTTTGTGGGACACTGCTGTGTGCAATTGGCTGCCGCATTTTGCCCACAAATATACAGTCAATTCACTTTAAGTATATTCTGTGAAGTGCTTTGAGACATCGATAAGATGTGAAAAGCACTATATCAAATGCAAGGATTATTATTATTATTATTATGGCAGTACTCTCTGTATTCAGTGCCTTGGGACATCCTCCCGATGTGAAAGGCGCTCTATAAATGTAATTTTGTTGGTTTTGTTGTTGTAACATAATCTCCGCTGAGTGTTCTAGTAGTCTGTAGTGTGTCTTGCCACTGTACGGTTGCCAGTAAAACGTGATATAGACATAAATGTCTCCAGGGTCGCCCCTGCTTAGTGCACACCCTCGTTATATTTTCGCCAAGGACTTACGCTTTTATCAGAGTTGAGGTGTCATAAATTAAATGGTGGCTGCAGATCTGCTTCAGGCAGAACCATTGTCACAGATTTGTGGAGGGTTCACAGCAGAAAGTGTCTAAGATAATAATAATAATAATAATCCTTGCATTTGCCATAACACCTATAAAAGCAGGGTGGGTGTCTCAGAGCTCATCACACAACTTACTATAACATGCAGTGACTGTATATGTAGGCAAACTATCTATCTCTGAAACAAATACATCTCGGGTATATAGGGGACAACATTTAGGAAAATGTGACAATGTTATCTGAAGACTTTGCTTTCCCGTTACTTGCATCCCCATTGACCTCTGATAAAGGAATGCTATAAAATGTGTTCAAAGAAATATAAAGATGGAACATATCAAAGCTTTTGCATTTTCTTTCCAAGAACAAGATTTTTTTTGTAAACGAAGGACCCTATAATTTTATTATAAAGAATAGAAGCTTAAAGTGGTATGAGAATAAGGTAGTGCAGTGATAAGAATGGATAACTTGCTCTGATTTCCAGGATAGACTCGATGGGTTAAATGGCTTCCTTCTTTGCTGTAAATTTCTATGAATCCATGGGAAGGACTGATTGAACTACCTCAGAAACGATGTCCCTCCATTGGTCTCAAACTGTTACATTAATAGTTATTAAAACAAGAAACAATAGTAAGAATAATTATTTATTAAAACATGATTTGCATTTTTGGGGTGGGGGGTGGGAATAATCACTTCATTTTAATCCGATCAAGTTCAGGAGAGGGTTAAAGTCTGTGATCAGTGATTAGATTACTTTCCAGTCCAATGACTAAAAGAGCACTCTTCAGATAACGGTTATTGAGAACAGAGAGAGGGTTGTCTGTTGCTGAGCTTGCCTTTATCCTCCTTTGCGTCACTGTGAACTCCTTGCACTCTTCTCTTTGGGCTTGACATTCCCCTTTCTTGTAGAATTTGCTCTTGATTTGAGCTTTAGTCATGATGGATGAGCTCTGGACTAACACCAAGTACTGTACTGAGTTTTTTGCCAGCTCCTGTGTTAATCCTCGCTGTTTCATCTTCACTCAGAATAAGTAGCAATATCCAGCCCATGCTTTGAATGAGATTTACTGAAATAGCAAGACTACATAGAGTTCATTGAAACAAAAAGTAAAATACTGCAGATGCTGGAAATCTAAAATAAAAACAGAAGTTGCTGGGAACACTCAGCAGGTCAGGCAGCACCTATACAGAGAGGACAGTGAGTTAACATTTCAGGTTGATGACCTAACTAGAGGATTTTAGAAGGAAGCAGTTTATAAGGACAAACAGAGAAGGGGCAGATCTCAACATCCCCCATCATCCATCTAATTTTTTCCTTTGTCTTTCTTTACCTCCCTCCTTCTCTGCTTGTCTTTATCAACAGCTCTCTTCCAAAATCCTGCATTTCTGACAAAAGGTCATCGACCTGAAACGTTAACTCACATTTATTCTATCCATTGGTACTGCCTGACCTTCTGAGTGTTTCCTATGACTTGGACTTCATTTGAGTATGAATTGAAACAACAAGGTCAACACCGCAATAGTTTATCCATTGTTGAACCAGCCCGGTTAGTGTGAGGCAAAGGAATACATCTGAACTCTACTAGAGAGACTACACTACACATGAGTCCGAGGGTGGCCTGCTGAGCCTCCGAGAGGTGTAGCTCTATATCTCCACACAAACTGAATGTATTTGTGGAAAGATAGTTGTAAAACCGACTTGTTTCCACAAGCTGACAAGACAATTGAGATAGTTCAACGACAAAGCTCAGCAAATTTATGGACCTCAGCTGGTGAGAATGTCTTATTCTTCACTGGTCCATAAAGCATCTGACTTTGAAAGAGAAAATACCATTAGCAGGCCAAGTACTGCATTCACTGATCTATCAAGATCTGTCAATTTACCATCAATTAGAGATACAACTCTCAGAACTGTGATTAAAAATGTACTTTAGCTTGAATGAGAGTGTATGTGTGTGTGTCTGTGTGTGGGAGGGCAGGATGGGGTGGGGGGAAGGCAGGGGGAAAACTTGCTATAGCTTCTATGGCATGGGAGCAAATTTGTTTTGGTCAGTTGTGTGCCTGACACATGCAGAAACCCATCACCATGCTTAAGAATATCCAATCCAAACTGCTGGAGATGTGAACATTATGTGAGAACAAGATTGGAGTTGGTTTCATGTTCCTATGGTTGAATAGCTTGCTGATGCTCACTTATCAGGATCACACATGAAGAATGGTCTCATTGGCCAGGCCCACAAGGGTTCTGTGGAAGTATTCTATACTCTAGTAGAAGGAAAACATTGCAGGGTGAAACGTATTTAAAAATATATATTTAGGCTTGAACTCATATGAGTAAGTAAATGATGGCAAACGAGTTTCAACAATATTTATATATTTTTAAAAGCTTGAAAATCTTTATAAAAATTGTTTCTGGCATGGGAGATCTATATTTTTCAGTATTAATGAAGGAGGTTTTTGTTTTGAGTTGGCAGCTGTTCAATGTAATGGTTCCCTATAGATCAAGACATTCCACAAATGAGCTTTGCTTAATAAGCGCTCAAGACCCTGGTCTCTGCTCATGATGTCAACATTTTCAGCGAAGTAAGTGGAGTTTCTTTGGAGTTGAATGGGTTCCAAGGTGACATGCCTGCCAATGGAATGTTGGAATCGAGTCATCTTTCCACGGCAGTTTGTAATAGTCCAGTTCCTGATCAGGCGGGTCCATGGCACAGCCAGGCTGGTTCATCAGCAGAGCTAGGGAAGAGCAGTCATTGGGAACAGGGATTCTTCCCACTAAACACGTTTATCCCTGGTCCTAACTCAATAAGCAGCGGGAAACTTGTCATACAGAGTTATCAATGGCAAGCTATGCATTTTAAACTGCAGCAGTATTTCAACGCACACTCTGGGGGCTCCAAGCACCTGGGGCTTGCCAACCTGTGCCTGATACCCTTTGGAGCTAGGTAGGCAGGGTGCAATCTTTTAAACATCCATGCGTTGGTGGTGTACATGGGACTCTCAGTATGGTTTCTCAGTCTACTTCATGGCAATTTGTGGAACATTGCCTTCCGCAAAATTGGCTGCTGCTTTCCCCTACAAAATACACACTTGGTACACTAAAATCCTGTGACGTGCTTGGAAATGTCTTCCTAACATGAAAGGTCCTGTTTCAAATATTATTATTAACTGCATTGACGTTCCACAACTTTTTGGAGATTAGAAATGGAAATACAAACTGTGGGAATGTACAGAATCTCCTTACGTGTTGAATACTGTTACAAATTTTAAGAATGATGTCTTACGTTCTTTAGTTACCACACCATTTTACTCCCGTTTCCTCTCCCAGAAGACCTAGCAAAACCTGTGGCAACATCTGTAAACAATAACTCATGTTTGTGATGCCATCATTCAACAGCAGGCAAAGCCTGGAATGAAATCCTGTTCTGCTTCTGCTGTACAACACACAGGCTCAAACAGGGGTAGAAACCTTGATCCAAACCTAATGATCAATAACCTGCCAGGGGTGAAGAAATTCTACCAGGATTTACTCTTTTTTAAGTCCATTGTAGCATTTTAGAGTGTGCAGGATTCAGAAAATTGCTGCATTCATTCTTAACTTTGAAGACGGCTTGCTGTAGTTCCACAGAAACTTACAGAAAAGCAGCTTCAAGATTAAGACTGGATTTACTAACTTGCCAAATTGTAGATGCTCTAAAATGCTAAATAAATATGAGTAAATCTTGACCCAAGTGAAATATCCACCTCTGCTTGCAAATACAAAGAATAGATATTAAAAAAGTTACTTTTATAACATACAGTGGTCGCTTCGCATAATGTTTGCCTTTGTCTAAAATAAAATACATTTTAATTTTGTTTCTTGTGTGGTCCCCTTTCTGGGTCTCTCCTGATGCATGTTGATTACTTGTCTATGGCCTGTTGTGGAGAGCTGAGGGACCTATTAATATCTCAGCATAGCCCTGCCTGCCGCCTGTTCTGCAATTCGGATGTTGTAATGTCAAGGGGCATGTTGTTCTTTCACTCTGGGAGGTACATTTACCTTGCTGAGATAAGGAGTTGCTGTTTTGGGAATGTTTAGATTGAAATGTCACTTGTCGCTGGGTGTATATGAACAGTGTCCTGTGTTGATGTGTTAGATGCTAGGCTGGCCGATCACTCTCTGTCTGTTCTAATAAAACTACCATTGAATAATTTCTCTCACCGGCCGTCACACAACCATACAACTATTCCCCAAAACTGCTACTCCTTCCACCTCAGTTTTACTTCCACCAGGGACTAGATTTAATTAATGTAGCATTTTAGAACAACCAGAGTTGGCAGTTTCTTAAATAATAGCCCTTGAATTTGATATAGCATCTTATCCCATTGTCAAGATCTCAAATAGCTTCAGAGGTTTCACTGTAGAGTGTAGTGGGCCGTCCTCCTGACGTGAAAGGCACTATACAAGTGTAATTTTGTTGTTGTTATAGTGATAAAATAGCTGTCGGCAAATGTGTCAGTCAATTTATGTACAGCATTGGCCGAAAGACAGTGATGCAAGTGATTAGAAGATTCATTTGGGGGATTATTGACCAAGACACCCGGAGAAGCTCCTTTCTCTCACCGGGCAGCTCTGTTTAACATTTCATCTGAAGGAGGCCGTCTCCCACACAGCAAGACTGTGAACTCAAATTCATTCCCCATAATGGGTTTAAACCCACATACTTCTGACAAGTGTGCTACAACAACAACAACAACAATTTGGATTTATATAGCGCCCTCCATGCCAGCTGGTGTCTCAAAGCGCTTCACAAAGCGGATCCCGGGGCCGAGCCAGTGGGAGGGGGATAAAGGTGACCAAAAACACGGTCGAAAAGAAAAGCCTTCAGACGCGACCTGAAAATAGGAAATGAAGGGGCGAGGTGAAGGGAGTGAGGCAGGGAGCTTCAAAGCCTCAGGGCGTAGTAGCTAAAGGCACAGCTGCTGACGGTGGAACAGAAGATTCGGGGATAAGGAAGAGGCCAAATCCAGTGGAGCAAAACCAGCTGATTCATACCCAGCCTTAACCTTGAACCTGCTTCTTTGTAAAAATCATTTAAACACGACAGAATAATAAACTGAAAATTACATCTGAACTCAACAATTTACCAAAATTCTGGACACACCAACAACAACAAATTACATATATATAATGTCTTTCGCGTCAGGATAACGTCCCAAAGCGCTGAATGCAGCTCAGATGAAATAAATCTGGACCCAGGTGAAATCTCTCCCCAGAACTAGTACCCGGAATTGGCTACTAGTCAGGATGTCCTACAGACGTGAAAGGCGCTCTATAAATGTAATTTTGTTGTTGTTGTTACAGTAGAGAAAGCAGTCGCACAAGATAACATTAAAAGTAAATGTGCTCACAGGTATCTGCCTTCTTTTCACAGTGGGTGTGTTGGATGGAGATGAGTTGGAGCTCAGAGCATTCTCAATGTCCTGATCAAGTTGGTCCAGTTTCATGATCAGCAGCACCATGGAATCCAGCCGTGCCCGATCTCGTTCATCTCTCATTTCCTGAGGAAACACAATGCACAAATACTTCTCAAAGATGTGTGCCTTATTATATGCATATGTGTTTGTGCATGTGTGAGTGGGGCTGGGGGGGTTCTATAATAACTATACAATTATTAAAGAAAACCATTGTCACACATTGTCAAATGAAAATGTCATTCAAAATTAAAACAATTTCCACTCTGAAAGATGTTATTTTAGTTTGAGAGTCTTTGCTTCAGTGAGGAGCAGAAGAGACTTTTATGCTATTAATTGTACTCAGCATTTCTGTCATTTCCTGATTTCCTGGGCGGGGGTGAAGTGGGAGGGTGGTTATATGTGGTTTGTTCGGTACATATCAATCATTTCCACTGATGAAGCCAAGAGAGAACATTCTAACATGCTGATTCCTTGAATAAGACATTGCGAATTCCGGTTGTACATTGAGTTAGCTGAGTTGAAGTGGAGAACCTAGATTTATTCTGCTGGCTGACTGGAAACCTCTCAACACCACCGCTCAACATGTCTGAAGATCCTGAGGGCGTATAGAAGCAGTTCAAAGCCGGCAATAAGGACTCTGCATTCCACAATTAATTTTCAATTCACAATAAAGTTACACCAGAGGAAGCACATCCACACACAAATATGTAACAAAAACAACATAATCAAATGAATGCTTTACACATCCTGGAGTGGATGTAGTTTGATGGTGAGCGGAAAGAAAGGGGGAGTGAAGAAAGTCGTATAATAAAAATAATGATAATAATCCTTGCAGTTAATAATAATAAATAATAGTAATCCTCTCATTCGATATAGCGCTTTACACGTCTTCTAGACTTCTCAAAGGGCTTCACAGAAAATACTATAAAGTGAAGACTATATATTTGTGAACAAAATGCAGGACCAATTTATTATTGTTCTTTGAGGGATTATTATCACGTGTGTGGAATGAGGAAACTCGTCCTAGGTTTTGCTCTGCTGGGAATTGAACCCAGGTCCCCAGCGTGTGAGGCGAGTGCTCTAACCACTGAACTACAGGAATCCAAATGATATTGAAGTCAGTGATGATGGAGTAAGGAGACACAAGGTTTTGAAGCTATTGAGATGTCAGCAAATGACTGAATAAACTTTCTCTGGAGGTGGTGGGATGGAGTAGAAGGGAATGTGAGATCCATTTTATTTTTTGTCACCCTCACTTTTTTTGGGGAAAAAACTCAACAAGTAAATAAACGCAAGAGCAAACTATCCTTTCTCACTCTCTCTCGCTGTCCTTTCCTTAATCTCTTTCCATCCCTTCTTTCGCTCTCTCTTCTTCTTTCTTTCTCTCCGTCTCCCTCCCTCTTTTTTCTATTTCTCTCTCCTTTTTTTCCATTCTCTCGCTCCCTTCCTCTTTCCTTTTCTCCCTTCCTCTTTCTTTCTCTGCCTTTACCTCTCTATTCTTCTCATTTCACTCTTTCCCTCCTTTTCTTTCTATTTCTCTCTCTCTCCCTTCTCCTTCATTTTCTCTCCCTCCCTTACCCTATCTCAATGATTTGATTCTGCTCTCAAATTAATGCTCCATCTCTAACATCCCTTTCATATCTAAATTTCTGGAACAAGTTATTGCTTCCCAGCTTCGCTCCATCCTTTCCCTCCATTCCCATCATGAACCCTTCCAAACAGGTTTCGGTATCACTCAAAGCATAGAAATAGTTTTGGTCAAGCCCCATTATTGGGAAGGGGAAAAAGGTGACCGAAAGCACGGTTGAAACAGAAGGTCTTTAACTGAGAATAGGAAGAGAGGAGGCGAAGTGAAAGGATTGAGGAAGGAAGTTCCAGAGCCTTAGGGCATAGTGGCTGAAGGCACGGCTGCACGGCTGCCGATGGTGGAACTGAGGGTTCGGGGGACAAAGCCAGACCCAGTAGAGCGAAGGCAATGGTTGCTATTGTGAGGAGATTCTGTCCATTTTGTCCATCTGCCTGCTTGTCCTCGTTAACCTCCCTGCTGACTTTGATAACATAATGTTAACCATTCTATCCTCCTTCACCACCTCTCCTCTCACCTCACCCTTCACGGTTCTGTCCTTGAATGGTTCAGATCCTACCCCTCACATCATCTCCACTTCATCTCAACAAACGGTTTCTCCTCTAGCCCCACAACATCCTGTGTGGCGTTCCTCAGGGCTTTGTCCTTGGTCTCCTCGTCTTCAATATCTATATGCTTCCTCTTGGTAACATCATCCACAGACATGGGGTCAACTTCTACCTGTATGTGGATGACACCCAATGCTATCTCTCTGCCTCCAACTTCGATTCTGTCAGACATCTAATCCTGGATGAGAGTAACTTTCTCCAGCTGAACGTCAACAAGACGGATTGGCTCCTATCAAAGCCTCCAGACCTCATGCACTGACAGCATCACCATCCAACGATGCGCACCCCACCTCAACAAGCCAACAAGCCAATGGTATCTTGTTTGAAGCTCAACTGTACTTTCTACCCCACATCCGTGCCATGACGTGCTCTGCCTTCCCACATCCACAACATTGCCCTGCTCTGCTATTACCTCACTCTTCAGACCACCAATAATAATAATAATAATCCTTGCATTTGATATAGCGCTTTTCACATCTTATCGACGTCCCAAAGCGCTTCACAGAATATACTGCAAAGTGAATTGACTGTATATATTTGTGGACGAATTGCAGCAGCCAATTGTGCACAGCAGTGTCCCACAAACAGTCGTGGATTGAAATGACCAATTTTATTATTGTGATTTTTTTTGGAGGGATTATTATTAGGCGTGTGAAGTAAGGAAACTTGCCCAAGGTTTCGCCCTGACCTGCCTGGATTCGAACACAGGTCTCCACAGCTTGGTCTCCCCAGCTTGCAAGACAAGTGCTCTAACCACTGAGCCACAGGAGCTCGAGCATCCATGCGTTCATCACATCTAGGCACAATTACACACACTCCCTCCTTGTCAGCCTTCCCAACTCTTCCCCCCACAACCTGCAGATCATCCAGAATTCCGCAGCTCCTGTCCTCTCCAACACTGGGCTGCATATCCCCACCCTCGCCTGGCTCCACTGGCTCCCCATCCCTCGGAAAATAAAGTTCAGAGCCTGTCCTTGCCTTCAAGGCTCTCCACAGCATTGCTCCTCCCTCCCTTTGAGACCTGCTGATGCCATATCAACCTGACTGCCCCTAACTCGCAGTCGGCTGTGTCCCCAGGCTGACCCGCTCCACCATTGGCAGTTCCCCTTTAGGCTTTCTGTCCCTGCCCCATGGAACTCCATCCTGCTTTCCCTTTATCATCTTCCTAACCTCTTTCAAGGTGAGTCTCAAAACCCTCCTCTTTGGCCATGCCTTTGGCCACTCTCCTTCTCTCCATGCCCTCCACCCTCCCCAATCCTGACCCAAGCTCGGGTCCATATCCCTGACTCTCCAGCGTCTTGGGACATCCTCCCAATATGAAAGCTGCTATAACAAATGTAATTTTGTAGTGTATTGAGCATTACTGAGCTAATTTAGTATAGTAAGCTAAATTGTGCCAATGTACAACAACAACTTGCATTTATATCACACCCTTCACAAGTGATACAAAAACAGGGTCGGACACCAAGCTAAGAAGAGGAGAAGTAAAGTATTCAGACAGGCAGGTTTTAAAATTGAATTTAAAGATAGATAGAGAGGGTGGTAAGATAATAATAACCCTTGCATTTGATCGGGCACTTTTCACGTCTTTGAGATTTCAAAGCGCTTTACTGAATACACTGTAAAGTGAATTGACTGTATATTTGTGGGAGAAATGCAGAGAAACACGGCAGCCAATTGCGCACAGCAGTGTCCCTCAAACATTGTGGATTAAGTGACCAATTTATCGTTATTATCCCTGGAAACACAATCCACCAATCGATTAACAACCAGGCCCCTTCCATCCTATAGCTCATAGATGGAAAGGTAAAGAAAGTGAGTTCCCGAGTTAGGGTGTAGTATCTGAAAGTTAAACCACCTTGGTGCTGCAGAAAGGTGGTGATATGGTATAACAAGCCCGAGTTAACCAAGCGGAAGGGAGTAGATTTCAGTACGGCAGTAAACATTGGTAGTGTTGATAAATATTATTGAACTTTGTGGGAGAAATCGAACAGCTGGTGTGTGGTTTGTTACTGGGCTGCAACTAAGTGTTTAACTAATGTTGAATATCCTCCTCCCCTTCCTGGCTAAACAGACTGACAGGGTATGACTCTATAGACACAAAACATTCTTATGTACCCCTTCATTCATTTATTCATTCATTCATTCATGAACCGAGACAGTGAGTATTGGCAAGACATTCAACTGTATAGACCATCTTTGATCTATTCTTGGCTATTCTTGGGATGTCCTCCCGACATGAAAGGCTCTCTATAAATATAATTTTGTTGTAGTTGTATTCTTATATGAGTACAATTCTTATACAATTCTTATATTAGTACAAAGCAGTATACAGCCTGAAAATACACCGTTGACAGGTAGCTTTTGTGTAAAAAAAGGGTTACATTTGTAGGATTTTAATATGTTTTTGATGTGACACATTGAATGAATTATGAAATGTAAATTTCATCTCATATAAATGCAGTTACCAATTGTGTAATTTGGTCTCTTTCTTTATGCTGTTTTCGTATTGATATCTTCCACTGCTTTGAGGGACTTCAAATGCACTACATTGCCTTTTCGGTTCCTACAGATTTCTGAGTTCCTTTACCTTGTTTTAATAATAATAATAATCCTTGCATTTGATATAGCACTTTTCACTTCTTCTAGATGTCTCAAAACACTTCACACAATATACTGTCAAGTGAATTGACACTATATTTATGGGAGAAACGCGGCAGCCAATTGCGCACAGCAGTGTCCCACAAACATTCGTGGATTGAAATGACCAATTTTATTATTGTGGATTTTTGGAGGGATTATTATTAGGCATGTGCAGTAAGGAAACTTGCCCATGGTTTCGTCCTGACCTGCCTGGATTTGAACACAGGTCTTGCGCTTGTAAGGCAATTGCTCTAACTAACCACTGAGCTACAGGACTCCATTATATTGGACTCAGAGTAAGGAAATGAAACATAACAGCAAAAGTAAGTATTGTAGTAAGGGCTGTAGTATCTTGCAGCTTTGATGTCACCGGGTTTCTTTTAAAGATAATTATTTAATGCACTGGGAAATTTTCAGGTTTGTTTCCTCAATTTAAGCAAATGAATTTAAATACGTATCACAATCTAATAATAATTTAGTCTGAAAATCAAGCATTTTCCAAGAAATATACTTGTGGTTCTTATCAAGTATGAGGTAAACTTCCCAGTGGCTAAACAAACTAAAACATGTTTATGCAACTCTATTCAAATATTCTGTGCATGACTCCTGAAGGAGACGGCTGCTCTGGTTGTTTACATAATTGTTCGCAGCTCTTAACAGTTAGTTCAATAGCTAAACACAGTCAATTCATTACCTGTGTATGATCCCACCCATACTTAGAAATTGTGTCCCCCTTATTACAGCTGATGCACAGCAAGTAATCCGAAGGATCTTAAAATAGCGATCATTGCATTCGTTACCGCAACCCTATTAGTTCAAAATGTCTCAAACCGCTCTACAAGCAGTATCCACAAAGTTTGCTGATAGTTACAACACAAATCCTTGCATTCAGCACCTTTCATGTCCTCTGTGAAAGCGTTATAAAAATGCAAGTTGTTGTTGTTCATATCAGGAGGTTATCTTAAAGCACTTCACTTTTTTCGAACAGTGCCATGGGTTCTCTAACATCCATCTGATTCAGATGTGCAGCTTGAACCCACAACCTTGTGACTCAGAGGCGAGTATGCTACCAACTGAGCCAGGTTGATACCTAATGACTGTTTGATTGTTAATGAACATGGGAGGCAATTTGCATACAGCAATGTTCTATAACGAACAATGGAGGAAATGACCAGCTCTTTATCTAATTGATATACAGTATTGTTCCTTTCAGCTGCCTATGTTGGATAAGTCAGCCTCTGGAGGCTACCAAAATGCCTGTTCCAATGGAGGCCAAAAGCAACGAGCTGTGTCTTGGAATCAGCTTCGTTTGTAGCTCAGCACTTTTTAAAAACAACTTTGTACCTTCCAGTCTGTCCTGCCGAACAAGAACCCAATTTTGGTCAATCGTATAGCAATTAGTAGCATCCGCTGTGATATTTTGCCAACAAAACCCAGTCACTACACTCAGCAGTAATTATTTATAAAGAACTATGAGCTATTTTTATGTGATATTGTGCTATATGAAAGGGCAGGAATTAAATACAAGCTCTCATAATTTTGAGCATTTCTATCAAATTTCCTCGCAAATGTTCTGATGAAAACAGTTTCTCTTGAATTTCCTCCAAACTAAAGACTCTCATTCCTGGTATCTCTTGTGAATGTTTACTGTACCCTCTCCATGAACTTGACATCCTTTGTAAGGTTTAAGTGCTCTGAGACATTACCCTATTTGAATAGATAAATACAGCTTGTTGCAAAATTGAATGCCAGAACATGGTCATAGCAGTTGATCTGTAGCCTAACCAATGATCTGTACAAGCCTAACTTTGCCTCTTTGCTCTTTAAATAAAATTTACATTTATATAGCACTCTTCACTTCACAAGGACATGAAAAAGTTTGTATATTTTATACCTCAATTTATAAACCTATGTTCCCATTAGTGCGTTTTGCAGCTTTGTCAAGTTCTACATTGTTCAAACTTTGCTTTTACATTTTACAGACAATCTGAACTCCTCAATCAGATTACAGTATTATTATTACTCCTGCCTATTCACTGCTCTCAATCTAATTTACTCACAGGATTAAAATTGTTCTTTTTCTTAATCACGTATTTGCCTTAATGTATGTGAATCTCTGTCTGTACAAGAATGATTCTTCTGCAAATATTTAACTCATGTATCTGTGCGGGAAGGCTGGATGGAATCTTAAAGGCATCTTTTTTTTCTTTTCTTTATCTTGTTTACCACTTGCTTGTCGAGACTATAAACTGCATTCTGCTGCTATTATATCCAACAGTTAATCCTTTTAAACGTTCTCATGACATTGTGGAATTTTGGTCATTTGGAGGGCACGAAAGTAAAAATACATTCCACAATGACTACAGCAACTTGATTATAGCCATTTTCAAATGTGCACTATTTAAAGATTTCAAAGAGAGGTTTGTTTGAAAAGTGTTGACTGCTGAACTCCCCCCCCCCCACCCCTCCCATCTCCCCCCACACACACACTGCCTTTGATTATCCATGGACTGAAGCCCCCCACTTGTAGGCCAGAATTTGAAATAAAGAAGAAAACATCCAGTAGCTGAAAAGCCCCTTTGTGCACTGATACCTTGAGGAATGTTAGCCATCTTGTCATAGTTCTGTGAACTGCTAGTGAAGTATATTTCTAATACGACCACAAGGTCAGCTAGTTATACACTCGGGGTATCTGCAAGTTGTACAGTGGGATTTTAATGGATGTTTTGCAGAGTACAATGTGTGTGCAGCTTGTGGTTTCATTTCATTTCACGTCTAAGAAAAATACAGCAAATCAATTCCAAACAAGGCTTGCAAATGAACAAATCCAATTCCTTTTAACCGCGTGTTTTGAGTGGTGCTTGTTGCCCTCTTACTGTCAAATTCCATTTTGTGCCATAAAAGTGGTTAAAGTGATGACAAGTTGATGTCTGATCCAGATGTGTTTATCTGTCGTGGATTCAATGTATTAGCCACAGAGCACTCTCCTGCTGATGTGCACATGCTGCTCAGCCTTCATAGCAGATGAATGAAGAATCAAGAACCCAGCTTGACTCCAGCCCATAGAGAGGAGCTTCTTGGAGAACTTAACAGGACAGGATAGTATAGGGCACACAAGTTGCTTGGTGGGCTGCTTATATTTGTGTATCCAGCACTTTGGGACGTTCCTCCTGACGCGAAAGTACAAGTGACGTACAAGTGTAATGTTGTTGTTGTTACGGTTTACAATTTCTTCTTTTCTCATGATTGAATATATTCTCTAATTAGGCCCCTGCAAACACCGTCATTAGATTTGAGATCTAAACAGATAACTTGCTTTTCGCGTTGGGAGGATGTCTCAAAGCACTTCATAGGATTTATTGTGAAGTGCAGTGGCTATATATTTTTTAAGGTAAATATGGCTGCCAAGTACCCTTTCAGCTCATGGATACCTTCTTCCTCACTGGTGTGCTTGCCATTCTCTACAGTTATAATGGTTTCCAATTTACAGCCTAAATCATCCCAAGGTGTGGCCAAGTCTTTCTTAGCTCATGGCAATTCTTGTCATCCACAAAGTCAAGGTTCTGTTGAATGTGGCAACGGTGACATAAAAGATATGTTGGTAGCCTGGCTATTAGACACCATGGACCATGCAATCCTCCTCCATCACCTCTCTTCCCACCTCAACCTTCAAGGTTCTGTCCTTGATTGGTTCCAGTCATACCTCTCACACCGCCTCCACTTTGTCTCCTCCAACGTCTTTTCCTCCAGCCATCGCACAGTCTCATGCGGCATTCCTCAGGGCTCTGTCCTTGGCCCCGTCCTCTTTACCCTCTACATGCTCCCTCTCAGTGACATCATTCGCAGACATGGGGTTAATTTCCACATGTATGCGGATGATACCCAACTTTACCTTTCCTCTTCCACCCTCTATTCTAGGACTACTGGCGTTCTGACTGCGTGTCTGTCCAACATTGAGACCTGGATGAGGGATGACTTCCTTCAACTAAACGTCAACAAGACAGGGGCCCTCCTGATTGGCTCGCGTCAGTGCCTCCACACCTCAGGCACTGGCAACATCAGCATTCAAGGCTGTATTCTCCATCTCTCAAAGCCAGTCAGGAATCTGAGCGTCTCAACCCTGAACTATCCTTCCTCCCCCAAATTCCTCCATGTCCCCCGCCCGAACCTCCCTACCATTGGTGGCTGAGCTTTCAGCCTCTCTGCCCCTACACTCTGGAACTCCATCCCGCAATCCCTTCGCCTCGCTTCCTCCCTTTCCTTCTTCAAGGCCAGTCTCAAGATCTTCCTCTTCGACTGTGCCTTCTGCTCCCCTCGTAACTCTCCCCCCTTTCCTATTCTCCTTCCCCCTGCCTCTAACCCAACCATTCTCCCCCTGCTCGGGTCCCGACCTAACTGTTCAACGCTTTGGTATATCCTCCCAATGTGAAAGGCGCTCTATAAATGTAATTTTGTTGTTGTTGTAGAAGATAACACACAGCATTGGACAGTTGGCATTAAATTTGTGCTGTTCAAAAAGAACTATGCTCACCGGAGGTGATTTCTACAATGAGCAAAATGCCTGGTTTCACAATTTTACTAAACATTTCAAGGGATTCACAAAATCCCTGGTTTCAAAATTTTACTGAAAATTTCAGGGAATTTCGGAAAACCCTGGTTTTAGAACTTTACTGTAATATATAAAAGATTCACTATTATTCTGATGACATCTAGTGATAAAACATAAATAGTGCATTATTCATTTAACATCCTGGATCTGTACAGCAGGTCAAAAATGATTGATATAAAATTTAGACAAGTACCATTGTTATGTCCTTGACAACTATTGAAAATTATTACAGAGGATTGTAGTATTAATTACAAACATGAGAGCCTGCATGCATTAGTACTTTGTTAATGCAATCCCTGAATTAAATTGGATTAATCATGCAAACAAATCCAGGTTTATAAATTGTCACTGACTCAAACATTTCTGTGATGCCTCCCTTGTTTTTGGCAAATCTGAAAATCTTAATCTGGGATTATTCACAGAGTACTAGTTTAGTATCCTTCCAATAAGATCTGAAAGGTCACGTCTCGTGCTCGAAATTGATCCCATCTCAGTGGGAATCCAATAATGGGCCAAATAGGTCTTTTGATTACATTTCAGTGGATGGGGAAAATATGACATATTTCAAAACACATTTGAACACCACTCTTTAAATTAGGAATGGAATGCATGAAGATCTTCGGTTGAGATGTTAACATCGAGGTCTGTCTAATCAGGCAGATGTTTAAGATCCCATGGCACTATTCACCATTGAATTTCTTCCCGTTCTTTTGCCAACAATCCCCTAAATAAAATTGGTCATTGACTTCATGGTTGTTGGTTGGACATTTGTGTACACAAATTATTTGTTACGCTTTAGTGTAAATCTTGTGAAGTGATTTAAGATGTCCTCTTGGCATGAAAAGTACTATATCAGATTATGTCATACACCAAATGCAAAGATTAATATTATTACTTTAATTTTGTTCCATATATCTTGTAGTTGGAAAGAAAATGTGCATTTTAAAAATGAAGTAGGTCAATTAATAGCAGTATTCAAAGGGTGGAGAAAACATAGCTTTCTCAATGGCTTTGAGCTCTGAACTACAATACTATACTGATTTACCACTAGGAACCAGCCAACCCAAATTTTCAGGCCAGCAACTGTATGACTAAAGCTTTCTCAACTAATAAAAATTGATAGCACAATTTTTGACTGCTTTCACTGAAACATGTAAATTACCAGATGTTGACATTCGTTTGGATTTTTATCACAAGGCTATTTGTCTGCAATTAAAATGAAATGTTTTGATCATAAAAGTGATGCATTGTGATTCCTTTAAATAGGATTGTCCTGAGAGCAGCCGATGGGAGAATTTGCAATGATGCTCTACAGGGCTACTGGGAATGCCAGCTAACCACAGCCAAGTAAGAATCTGTAATATATCCCCGTGCGATATAGAGATTATAGAGAAGATGGATGTATGAAGACACAAGGCTGTATGAATGTCTTCATCATAAGTACTTATCTTCTATCAAGATCTCTCTAAAGATTCAGGGATATTAGAATTAGAGATAAACACATTGTGGGAAGTTGGATGGGTTGGCTAGATAGATTGACCCTCTAATCCTGCCTGAAATTATAACATCACTTAAGTGATGAGGTCAACGCCAATCATGATGAATTTTCTTTCATTTGAAACCCTTAATTTATGCCTCGAGGGAACTTGTAACCTTGTGGGCCAAGTGCTCTCAATGCTCTACACTTTTCTCATACTTTGTTTGTTTTACGTTGCAAAACATCTTGCTTTCAGGACTGTTTCAGAGTGCTGTGTGCATCAGCTTGCCATAGAGCAAAGAACAACACATGTCTTCCCAAGGGAAAGGTTCTGAATAAATATTGTACCATTCACATTGAGAGGATGTCTCAAAATGCTTCAGACTATTAGCCTGAACTGGGGGTGAGGGGGTGAAAGGTGGGAGTAATTGAGAGGAAAGGGGAAGGTGACTGAAAGTTCATTTAAAAAGAGGTTTATGATGGTCCTTGAAGTTGTGGAAGGAGGAGTGAAAATGGAGGCTAGGGTCTCAGAGTGCATGATGTACACAGACAGACAATTAACTCACAATCAAAATATAGACAAACACCACACACACGTGTATGCACACACACACACTCACAAGACATAAACTGTATAAGAGGATATTTGAAGCCGAATATTTTTCTCTCCTTTCTGAGGTGGAACAATGGTTTTGCACCTTTCTCAGTCGCTGCCAAATGGGTATTGGTGTGAATCAAGCAAGCGTTTCACTAAGTATCAGCACAGTTTGATGCTTCACTAATCTCCACATGTCTCCAGGCAATAAAGACATCAATGCCATGACCGCAATCCTGTTCAAACACCCCTATGTGTGCAACTTAATTGAAAATGTCATAGTTTGCAATATTGTAGCTTTGAGTATCAGCCTGGCTCAATTCTTGTCACCCCTGTCTCTGAGTCAGAAGTTTGTGGGTTCAAACCCCATATCAGGCTTTGAACTCACAGTTGAGACCGACACTCAAGTGCAGTACTGGTGGACTGGAACTGAAGATCCGCCTGTCTGTTCAGATGGACATTAAATATCTGATGGACATCCCTTAAAGGGGCATATCATTATAATAACAATCCATGCATTTGGTACAGCTTCTTTCCCATCACGTGGATATCTCAAATGGTTGCAAAGGACTTTTACTGTGAAGATTGGTGACTGAATTTAGTAAGCAGCCGTATCAGCCGATTGTCACACAGCAATGCCTCGCAAACAGCCATGAGTTAACTAATTTTACCGGGACACTGGGAGAAAGTCCCTTTGTTTTTTAAATAGTGCCATGGGATCTTTAAAGTCCAGCTGAACAGGCAGTCGAGATTTTGTTTTAACATCTCATCCAAAGGATACCATCTCCGACAACACAGTACTTCTTCAGCGTTGCATTGGATTGTCAGTCAAAAAAATTGCTAGGATTGAATCCATAGGCTTCGGACTCTGGCATGAGTACTATGTCAAGAAGGCTACAGAATGAGCGAGGCTGATACCTAAAATCTACCTTCTGAAAGCAAAACAAGCAAAATAAAATTGTTTTGCCTTTCCAAGGTGCTGGATAGTTACTATTTCAGACCAGAGCTTACCAGAGTTGGTAAAGGGAAGGGAGGGAAAAGGGGAGGATGACCAATGACACGGTCGAAGAGGAGGGTCTTGAAGGAGGCTAGGAAGGGGGTGAGGTGGAAGGATTGAGGGATGGAATTCCAAAGGTTAGGGGCAGAGTGACCGAAGGCTCACCCACTAACGGTGGGGTGCGTGGGTTGGTGGCAATGGAACAGGCCGGAGCCCACTGAGCGGTGGGAGCAGGCATGTAGGCGGTTAGGAGGTCACAGAGGTTAGGGTGGGGCAAGGCAGTGGAGGGCTTTAAAGGTGAGGACCAGGATCTTGAATTGGATCCTTTGAATGATGGGAAGCCAATGTAGTCGAATAGGGGAGAATAGGGGAAATGGGTTCCCGGAGCTCGGTGCAGGAGAGGATAAGGTCTGCAGAGTACTGGATGATCTGCAGTCTATAGAGGGAGAATTTGGAAAGGCAGGGCATTGGCAGTCGAGCCTGGATGTGATGAAGGCATGAAAGAGAGTTTCAGCGGCCTGAGGGCTGAGGTACTGGCTGAGTTGGGCAATGTTGCGGAGGTGAGGGACGGCAGAGTAGGTCATGGCGTGGATGTGGGGGAGAAAATACAGTTGAGGATCAAACAAGATACCTAGATTCCTGACTGGCTTGGAGTGTGCAACCACGGAGGTTGATGCTGCTAGGGTCTGATGTGTGAAGGCGCTGGCCTCAGTCTTGTTGACATTCAACTGGAGAAAGTTAACTCTCATCCAGGACTTGATGTCTGTGAGGACAGCAGTGGTCCTGGTATCGAGGGTAGAGGCAGAAAGATAGAATTGAGTTTCATCCGCAAAATGCTGGTGTGGCAATTCCAACATTGAATGCTTGGATCACGTCGGTTTATACACATTCCACAAACATGCAACAAATATGATTTAAATGCATTTGTTGCTGGATTAAATAACCTGGCAGACCTCGATGTTGGGTCTTCAAAATGGCCAACAGGATGACAGAGAGACTTAAAATAGATTTCTCAGTTATCATTTAACCTAATCCTCTTCAGAGGTTCATCAATCCATTCTTCAGGCCGCAGTATTACAAAGTAGATTCAAAGCCTGGGTCCAGAGACTCAAATAATTTACATTACTCATTCCTGTGCTTGTGAAGAAAAGATAAATAGCAGACAAGGTAAATATGCTGAACCTAAGAATCACAGCAACAAGTTTATGGGAATCAACCCGTATTTGAACATCGTCGGAGAGAAATCTAGATACAGTATATAGTGACCCCAACTGGTGTTATTTGCCAACTACAACTGAAATACTTTAGCATAATAAGTCATAAAATTACATGGAACACTACGAATGGAAACAGGTCACTTGGGTCCAACTAGTCCGTGCTGAAATTTATATTGATAACTTAATAATAATCCTTGTATTTGAAATAGACTCACACTTATGTCAAATAATAATACTTGCATTTAATATAGCTCTTTTCACATCTTCTGGATGTGTCAAAGACATAAGCACTTCACAGAATATACTATAAAGTGAATTGACTGTATATTTGTGGGCGAAGTATGGCAACCAATTGCGCACAGCAGTGTCCCACAAACAGCCATGGATTTAAATGACCATTTAAAAAAAAAGGGTTTATTATTAGGGATATGGTGTAAGGAAACGTGCCCAATGTTTCGCCCTGACCCGTCTGGAATTGAACCCAGGTCTCTAGCTTGTAAGGTGAATGCTCTAACCACTAAGATACAGGACTCCAGGTTTTTAACAAGATTTACTGTACATTGCAATGACTGTAATTTGTGGGTGAGAGCAGCAGCCAATTTGCACACAGCGATGTCCCACAAACAGTGGGGCTGGCTTCCTATTCTTGTTCCCAAAAGAGCAAAATGTTCCATCCACACATTTCAGTACACATTCAGCTTTTCTGGTGACATTTTCACGGATTATTTAAATGAATGTCCCACCATTAAGATTAAGAGTGTGCAAATAACCTGAAAGATGGCAATGGAGAGGATACATTTTAAGATCCATAGGGAGAGGACGGGGTAGTGGGATTGATTTGGACAGCTCTTTTCAAAGACACGATGGGCCGAATGGCCTCCTTCTGTGCCGGCTCTATAATTGTATGATTCTATAAATGCTATTTTATGCTATGAATGCAGGTCAAGGCAAAACCTTGGGCAAGTTTCCTTACTCCACATGCCTGATAATAATCCCTCCAAAAAAAAAAAAATTGGTCACTTCAATCCATGACCGATTGTGGGATACTGTGCAATTGGCTGCCATGTTTCGCCCACAAATATACAGTCAATTCACTTCACAGTATATTCTGTGAAGCACTTTGAGACATCTAGAAGAAATGATAAGGCGTTGTATCAAATGCAAGAATTATTTTTATTATTTAAGAGGAAGTTTAGTAAATAAAAATTGGTATGTTGGCAGTCGACAATATAATTTCTTTTGTGCTTAAGCAATCCTTATAGACGTAATACAAATCCTTTAAAAGAAATAACCAAAGTATTTTAGAATTAAAAATTGCACCCTGTGATATATTAATTAATAGTACTGTAGTAGCATTTGAATGTGGTTCCCAGGATCTTGACCTAACTCAGATATTTTTCTTGTGCTAAGCCAGTATCCTGGGAATAGGCACAGAACGCGGTGGGTGACGAGTTCAATGGCATTCTACAGACCATTGAGCTGAAGTCATGGGGGATGGGGGTGGATGAGAAATCAGGACCACAGACTGTTGATTATCATCTAGTTTGACCACAATTTTTGATAATGTGGTATTTAGCACATCACACAATTTTTAACTCATGGTACTCATTTCATCAACCTCCAAAGCAGGAAAGGTTCAGTAGATTCATGAGGCTTTGATTCCAGAGATTTCTCTGAACCGGTTTGAGTGATAATTGTGCTCTTGAAAATCTGTCAGATAGGACTAAGTTTTGGCTCCTAATGATTCTTCCAGTACTATCAATCACACTATTTAATGAGCAGTCAAATTAATATATACAGTACTTGTCAGACCACACAAGATCACAGCAATTAATAATATCAATCCATATTGAGGAACCAAATAAACTTCAAACAGATATTCCTTTAGAGAAAACCACAATAATGACAGTCTCAGAAGCTTTGCCTTTCTCCACGTTTCTTTGCAGATCCAGGAAATGTAATTTGAACAGTGAATACAAAGATACAACACAATTTAGGCACATTGTGCAAAATGTACAAAGAGCCAAAAGTTGAGATAACCTACTCATCACTGGACATTCCTGATCTACAGGTGTCAATGAGATGTGGGCAGAAATCCTAAAATGCTTCCGAAATTGTTCTCATGTACCATTTGGTCATTTTATTGGAGCATTGAAACAGTCATCAGTGATCATTCTCATCCCAATTCTCTATGTATTAAAGTCTAGCCACGGATGTGACATACCTCTTCTCCGGCCCCAATTTTGGCAAAACGGATGAGCCTGAAGCCAGTTTGAGGATTTCCTCACCTATGTTTGTGGCTAGTCGTAACTACCAATTGTTGTTCTTGCCAATTGAAGAGTTGACTCAATCGGTGTTCAGACTTGAAGCAGCATTGTACCTCATGCCACAACATTCCTATGTTTTGCTTTCTTTGTCAAAAAAGCGCAGTGTGCGCCTATAATTATAGACTTTGCTAGAACAGCCGACGTGGCTGTAATTCAGTTTAACATATGGTACTCGTTTAGTTTAACAAGAGATTTGCATATTCATATTCGCTTTGACAGTGTCATTACACAAAACCACAAACCACCTTTGATTGTGTTGCTCAATTTATTGGATAGAATAAAGGTATTCGGATTTGCTGACTGATGGCAATGAAATCCTAAAATGAAAATAACTTTTCCCTCAGCAACTTCAATCTAGATCTTAAAGTTTGCTATGTATGTATGGAGAAATTAAGCAAAATGTATTATTATGTCAATAAATTTAGCAAAATTATCAAAAGTAGGAAGCAGTAGACAGATGGGAAATGCATTAACAGACTTGATGGGTTCTGTTACCTATAGTTCTCACTGTGTATCAGTAACATTTATTTGAGCTAAATTCAACTTTTTCTATATCTTTTTGAATGATATAGCTGATTCTGGCAAGAACCCCTGCTTTGATTTTGATGGGAAAAGGCATTCTGTGGAGAGGGGATTTTACTTTTTGTTGGCAACAACTATTGAAGAAAAAATCTTAGAGTATGTTTGAGGAACTACAATATGATTTCGCCCACAAATATACAGTCAATTCACTGTACAGTATATTCTGTGAAGCGCTTTGAGACGTCGATAAAATGTGAAAAGCGCTATATCAAATGCAAGGATTATTATTATTAATGCAAATAAATTGCTGCATTAAATGGAGCGCATTTATGGATTTAAAGTTTAATAAGAGAATAGCCAAGTGGAAGAAACTTTGAAGTAACGTGGCTCGATAATTCGTTACAAGGAGGAATTTGTAGTACTCAAATCTAAAGTAAATTAATGCCAGCTATTAGTAATAATAATCCTTGCACTTGTCACATCATGTCAATGAAATGGTTCAAAGCATCAAAAGTGTATCTTGTGGAGGGATGCAGCAGCCAATTTGTTCATAGCAATGTCCCACAAACAGCTACAGAGTAATTGACCAATTTTATTTGGAGGATTGTTGGCTAGGACACCGGGAGAAACTCCTTTCCCTTTTCGAATAGTGCCATGGGATCTTTAACTTCCAAACTGAAGGCGTAGTTTAATGTCTCATCTGAAGGATGGCACCTTTGACTATGCAATACCACCCCCGGCCGCCCGCCCGCCCGCCCACCCACCCCCACCTCCTCCCCATCAAACACACCCAGCACTACATTGGGTTGCCATGTCCCCAAATGAGGAGTGGACTCACAATTTTCTGATTCAGACGCAAGTGTGCCACCATTGTGCCAGTCTGACACAGTACCATCCAAATCAAATAAGGACGGAATGTAACCCCTATTGATACCATCAAGGCCTCTGCTCATTTAGGTTTTGCTATACGTTGTTTCACTTAAAATCACACTTTTCAAGAACACATCCCCGACGTTGATTGAGGAGTCCCAGTAATGTGAAACATATTGAATAGTGGTTGACGTGGAGCCTTTCGCTTTGTGCTTCCCCCTTCATCGTCAGCCTCTTCACTCCCGTTGGAGACAGTGGCAGTGGTGATGCCGGTTGGATTGATCCCAGTCGTAGCTGAGACAAGGTTGCTGAAGAAAAAAAACAGGAGGTTACTGTAACTTGTGATGTATGTACCGTTAGTAATGGCCACAACATCACAGTGTGAGAGATACCTTCATGCTCAATCCCCATTCACATCTCTTGTATCTAATGGAGATTTAACTATTGTTACCTTCATAGTGCACAGACATGCCCACTTCTCCCTTGGGATTCCTGGGGTCTCCTGTTCAAGGGAAGAGGTATTCCCTCAGTTGTGGTGAGCTGCCTCTCCTTAAAAGAGGCTGACTTAATTTTCCCTAAATGAAGGAACAAAGTACAGTCAATGTAAGCCTTTGCATGGCAATATTTTCCTCTTGTCCTTGGGCTGAATGCCCCCAAACTGAAGGCACTTCCTGCCATTTGAAAATAAGACTTTTGCATTTGCTGCTAATATAATGACACGCATCCCACATTTAACAAGAGCACAAAATTTAGGCATCGAATAAAGGATTACTGTACCTTGGTTCTCCTTTGGAATTCATCATACTTCTTTTTGTTGTACTTCCAGGTGTGTCTTTTTGGTATGACAGATCAGATTGATCCTTTGAGTTATTCCCTTCCCAGCCTCCCATCTCACATTTCTTCACCTATGTGACCTGCTGTACCATAAAGACATGTAGTTTCGACACTCTCTCTGCCAGAAAAATGTTGCTTGTCTCACGAACCTGATCTTTCAGATCGCTGGCACTTCTTCATTATATCTTTCACTTTCATATGTTGCCATGATTGAGGCCTAGAAACAGCAGAGGGATGCTGCTGCCGATGTTATCAGCTGACAATAAACCTTGAATACAGACGTTTGTGTGGGGTGGGTGGGGAGTGGGAGGGTGGGATAGTGAGGGCTACAATGGTGAATACTATTTGAACGGAAACCCATGCATATCCCCACACAAAGATTGCTGCAATACTGGATACTAATTTCAATACAAGTGGTCAAATACTATTGTTTGAATAGATATGTGAAGGTTACAAACTAGGGTTCTCTGCAGTTTTCTGAATATTCAAATTATGTCCATGTACCATAGAGTCATTGTGAACACCCATTCCATCTTCACTTAATATCTTTAACCCATTAACGGGAGTAATGCGCCAATTTCAATCTCATTTGTTTCCAACTATAGAAAACCATGAATTTATTTTTATTCAACAACAACAACAACAAAACATTTGTTTAGCTCCTTTCACATCAGGAGGACGTCCCAAAGCGCTGGACAGTTACTGCTTCAGACCCGAACTGTGGACAGTGGGGGGAAGGAGTTGCCGATGGGTCCATCAAAGAGGAGAGTCTTGAGGTGAGACTGGAAGGAGGCGAGGGAGGGGGCAAGGCGGAGGGACTTCAGGATGGAGTTCCAGAGGTTGGGGGCAGAGTAACTGAAGGCTTGCCCACCAATGGTGGGGCGGGTGGGTCGGGGATGTGGAGCAGGCCAGAGCCTACTGAACGGAGGGGGCAGGCAGGTTGGTAAGAGGATAGGAGGTCACGGATATAGGGTTTGGTGAGGTTGTGGAGGGCTTTAAATGTGAGGACAAGGATCTTGAATTGGAACAAATTCAAACAAAGTTAATGCAGTTATGTAGACATTTGTATTTATATGTAACAGACATATAAATATTGGTTAAAGAAACACACGTTAGCACAAAATTAATGTAATGAGAAAAGACAGTAACTTCAGAGAGATTCTTTTACTTTTGTCTATATATCTTGTGTGTGTTATTACTTCCCTGAGTGGTACTTGACATGTTTTAAATACATGTGGAGTGTAACTAATGTGCATCAGCCTTGTATGTGTGTCAACCAGGTTCAGTTGGTAGCATTCTCACCTCTGAGGCAGAAGGTTGTGGGATCAAGTACCATACTGCAAATTGGAAGCCATATATCGTACGCTGATGTTACAACACAAATTTACATTTATATATCGTGCCTTCATTTCAGGAGGACATCCCAAGTTACTTAACAATCCTGGTTTGGAGCTGAGAGGGTGGGGTGGGAATCAAGACCGAAAACATGGTCAAAGAGTTAAATCATGAGATGGATATTTAGCAAGGTGAGTGAGGGAGCGAGTCGGAAGAAATCTGGGATGGAGTTCCAGAGAATGGGGTTGGATAGGCTGACTGTTGAGGGGGAAATGTGTGGGGTGGCCATGAAGCAGGCCAGTGCCCACTAAGCAAACGGAAAGGTCGTTTGGTTTGAGGAGGTTGGGGAAGTAGGATGGTGTGAAACCGTGGAGGGATATAAAATGTCATGAAGGATTTGAAAAGTCTGCATTTCATTTTGAAGAACATTATGCAGGAATGATCCTTTAGGAGTTATGTGTTCCAGTTAATGAATTTATTATGGAAATAATGTGTTAACTTCAATGAAACCGGGGCTCCACCAGTGAAAGGGAAATAGGTGAAATTTGTCGTGATTCATAACATGTGGCCTTCTGATAATTATCACATGACATGTGTTATGAAATCTCACCCTTGTATTAACACAATTGTTTATCAAGTCATACTTATCTTGCACATCTCTCGACATTATAATGGTACATCTTAACTCTAACTCCAGTAACCACAGCAATTCCATTGCAGTTCAACTATGTGTAAATTTAACCAAACATTTTTTCACGTCAATTACTATGTTGTGGAGTTCTTTAAATAGCTTATGTAATGGAACAGTGTTACACACATGGAATGCATGTTCCTGAAGGAGAGTACACAGTTCACTATTTTATTTTTACTTCACAGGGTTTTGAAGGAGCACACATATGTCTGTGAGTGTGGGAGAACAGTGCATCGTCAAATATTTAAGGGAGGCTGCAACAATGGAATGAAACATGCACCAAGTAATGTGATAATAATCATGGGACACTGGCTTCACTCAGATTAAATTAAGACAGTATCTGACAAAGTGGCACTGAACGTGCCACCTTCCATAGGCTTCAAGTGCGGAAAGCTTTGAGCTGACTTCACGACATTCATTGTTCCCAAGTTGGGGACAGGGATCGCACTTCATCACAATCATAATACAGTACCTGCATTTGATATTGAGCCTATGAAGTCAAAACATCTCAATGCACCACAAGTGTTAGTGATTGTTTATTTGCAGGTGACCACCTCAGCCAATTTGCGCAGAGCAGTGTCCCATGGAGATCAATGGCAACTTTATCTGGGATATTATTGGCCAGGATACCAGGAAATAACAGAGAAGGATACCCTTCTCCCTTCAACACTGAATTGTTATCCCAAATCGTCATCTCAAAGTCTTCAATAAGTGGCATGGACCCATAACCTTCTGCTCAAACGGTGAGAATGCTATTAGATGAGTCATGTTGACATTTGCAATCAGTTGATAACTATCAATGAGTTCATCCATAATTCTCAGGATAACGTCTTACAGACATCAACAAACGTTATTGAATGTTGCATTACAATTTGATAATGCCACATATATGGAAGCTGAATATACAGTATATCAAATGCAATCATTATTATTTGATTATTATGTAACTTGAGCTGCAGTCAATACTTTAAAAAAAATGTTTTTCATGTTCAGTACAGCATAGGATGAACAAAGCAACATCATCTTTGGAAACCGTATCACAATCTTTTCCACCATGTGCAATTATTTAATATTTGCTGTATGGTTCATTTTCTTGAAAGTGATATTTTATTACACTTGAAATGAAAGATTTGGTAGATATTTTCTGAATCTCTGCAGTAATCTTATTAACTGCCAGGCCAGCATTTCTCACAGCAGTTCTGCCTAATACCTAAAGCAGGTGCATAATGTTTCACAATGTGAATCAAAATAAACCTGTAAAAATCATTAATTACAGTAGAAGCCTGTTTATCCGTGACTCGATGTGCTTCCTATAACCGGCACGCCAAAAAACAAGTTCCCATTCGATAAACCGGAACTTATCCGGAACGATAGCAGTGGAGCATTTGTGAGTCATTATTGCACAGGTGCAGTATTTCGGTTTGTCGCTAGAAGAGTCCAGGGTTATCGGCTTGCTACTAGTAAGGCTTTAAAGTCGTGCTGCCGTTTTTTCACCCGCTTGGTATCCTCCATTTTAAAAAGAATCGCTGGACTGTAAATCTCAACCAGTAAAGGTGAGAAGCGCAAGAGAGTAGTTTTAACAATAAGTACCAATACAATATTCTGTTATTATCTGTTATTATTTAGTCTGGTGTGTATGGTGTGTGTTAAAAGAACTTTAATTTTTTTGTGGTGGGTTTTCGACAGCGGGCCGCCCGAATATCTGGCAGGCGCTTTAACTGGCAATAGCCAGGTCCCGCGGGTACCGGATAAATGGGCTTTTTCTGTATATAATATAAACAAAGCAGAACTTAGTGGTTCAGGAAATATAAACCCCCCAGTGAGTAAGGCCTGAATATTCGGTCTAACAATTATGCATTGCATAGAGTCATAGATATTGCAGCACTGAAGCTGGCTATTTGACTCATTGTGTCAATTCTGGTGAAAGATCCTCCACTAGAATCATCTATTATAATCTCATACCTCAACTTGTTAATGTTCTTTGATTATAACTTACTATTTTTTTCCTGGTAAACATCTCTGAATCTTGTGTGTATTTAATACTTTACACATACATATACAGTACAGAAACTGTATATAGATGTAAATTCCTCTTTTCTGATCACCCAATTCCATGTGCTTCCCAGTTTGGTCTGCCAAGTGTCTGGCACACATGGGAACTCATCACCAAGTTTTCCGCATTAGCATGGAAATTTCCATTTGTCTATAATTGACTGAGCACGGTCTCCCCAGAGAGATGCTTCCTGCTCACACAACACCCATATTATAATGATATGGGGCACGTATTTAGACTGGCAGTTCTAATCACACTTGGACAATTGTCCTGGAAATTTAATGCTGGATAGTTCCCATTGCAAACTCTTCTCCATAAACATCTGAATCGACCAAAGGCAGTAAGTTAATATATCCAATGTAATGCTGGGAGAAGTCATTCAAATTTACTGCTCTAATGAGCAGAGGTCAGCTGCTTGACTTATGGAAATGAGGCTTATTACATTGATGGTGGCAAAGAGATGAGATGAAGTAGAAACAGAAGACTCACAGAAAAGCTTTCTTCAACTGTCTATATATCAATAGACCAGTCTGTGAAATTCAAACTTGGTTTTTGTGACAACACAAATGCTTTGCTCACAATAGAATAATACAATATATACGATCTGCAACCTTGGAGGAATTACTCTGCTGTACCAATGTGGTTCATGGATCATACATTGAAAGTTTCTAGTCATTGTGAACCGCAAGGACTGCAATATAAGGCTACATAAAAATGAGGGTAAAAACTGGGCATTTCTTAGTTAAGAACAACAAAAAAATTACATTTGTATAGCGCGTTTCATGTTGGGAGGATGTCCCAAGTCGCTGGAGTCCTAGTCAGTGATTTGGATCTGAGCTGGGGTCAGCGGTGGGGTGGGATAGGGTGGAGGGAAGGGAGGAGAAGGGGGTGATCGATGGCACAGTCGAAGAGGAGGATCTTGAGGCAGGACTTGAAGGAGGCTAGAGAGGGGTAAGGTGAAGGGATTGCGGATGGAATTCCAAAGTTTGGGGGCATTGTGGCTGAAGGCTCGGCCACCGATGGTGGGATGGAAGATTAGGAGACTCGGAAAAGGCTGGAGACCCTAATTGGAGAGAGCAGACAGATTGGTAGGGGGGTTATGTAGTCAGGTGGAGCAAGGTCATTGAGGGCTTTAAAGGTGAGGACCAGGATCTTGAATTGAATCCTCTGAATGATGGGAGCCAGTGGAATCAGGCAAGATTGGTGTAAAGTATTGTTTACCAGGTGGCAATACATCCCATCTATTGCAATGTTTTCTTCCTGTTCAGATCTTAATGCCTGACCTTTTTTAAGTATGAGTTTTTTTTTGAATCCGAAGCACTGGACGGGCCTCTAAATTTTTTTTAAACTGAGCATTTATCTACCAAGACTGATCTGCTGAGGAGAGATGAAATCAGCATACTCCCCAGACAAAAGTTAACATTTTACAGAGTATCCTAGAGGGGTCTGTTTAATGTCTGATCTGTCGGAGACAATACCTCTAACAATGCAACACCTCTCAGCAATGAGTCTGAGGTGGTTCTTAATCCAGATCTTTCTGACCCTGAAGTGAGTTGGCATCTTCATTTTCATCCTCTGTTATTAATACGGTACTCATAATACAGGCCTCATTATTATGCCATTAAAAATTAGTCAACAAGTGAAGAAATTGGTTGCTCTATGCAGTGAGCCCTCTGGTGAATGTGTCACATTTCTTGAGATTACAAACAGCCCACTGTAGCTTTGGACTTGTCCTTCTATGACACCTGAAAGCTGATTAGAGGGGATACCTTCTTAACTGAATTAAGAGTTAACTGAACAAATATCACATATCACATTGTCATACTGCTAATACCAGCATGTCCAATGATGGGTTAGCAATAGCTGACTCCAGCTATTGTCACAGAGTTAGGGGAATAAGTCATAACTATCATCAGCCTGATCAACCGATCTCAATTAATGCTTTTTTATCAATAATGTGATAATTATAACTGATGATATTTAACAACAACAGCAACAAATTACATTTGTATAATGCCTTTCATGTCAGGAGAACATACCAAGGCGCTTGACAGTCAGGGATTTCATGTATCAAGTCATGGTAATTTTTCAGCCAAAAGTTAAACATTTTTCAGTGAATGGAATTGAATAAAGAGCTATAAACGTAACCTCAAGTGCAGTAATATGCCGTGCATCTGGTAACGGAAACTGGCTGGCGTCTATTCACCTGCATTACGCAATCTCTCCTGATTCCAAATTCCATCAGCGTTCCAATGTTGAGTAATTAATTCCAACAACCTTCCTTCAGAGCTCATTAGGGCACAAATACGAAGCGCAAGCCAGCTTGTGTCATAAAGTTGCCAGAAAAACTAACTCTCACATATCAGAGTACACCCATCGGCCCTTTCCCATGATTGACACGTAAACCATGACTGCATATAATCCTCTTAAAACAGAAAAATCAATTGAAGAACATGATAGTATTTCATACCAGGATGAAACATCACAGAATGCTTTGCAGGGATTTGTTTACAAATCTCCACAATAACCTTGGAGCTCCTGTGGCTCAATGGTTAGAACACTTGTCTTGCAAGCTGGGGAGACTAAGCTGGGGAGACCAAACTGGGGAGACCTGTGTTCAAATCCAGGAAGATTAGGGTGAAACCTTGGGCAAGTTTCCTTACTCCACACGCCTAATAATAATCCATCCAAAAAAAAACACAATAATAAAAATTGGTCATTTCAATCCACGACTGTTTGTGGGACACTGCTGTGTGCAATTGACTGCCGTGATTCACCCACAAATAGTCAATTCACATTACAGTATATTCTGTGAAGCGCTTTGGGACGTCGATAAGATGTGAAAAGTGCTATATCAAAAGCTAGGATTATTATTATTATTAAAAGCGTAGTGACTATGTATTAGTAGGCAAATATGGCAGTCAATTTATACATAGCAAGGTCCTACAAGAAACCACAAAGTACAGTAGAAGCCCATTTATCCAATACCCTCGGGACTTGGCCAGTGCCGGTTATAGCGCCTGCCGGATATTCAGCAGAAAATCCAACACTAAAACAAAATTACATTTTAAACATAGCATAATAGACTAAATAATCATTTATATAATAATATAACATATAAATAATAATTATAATCATTTTACACACAGCGACCAGGCAGTTCAGAGAGATCTTTAAACTAGTGCAAAAGTTACACGTCTGAATGACACTGGTCTCATTGGGGGCAGAAGAGAAGAAAACTTGTGTTATTGAGAAAGCAGAGAGTGAGTGGCGGCCGCTCAGTTCAGTTAACTTTCTTTCCAAAGTGTCTCCTGTGTGTGTGTGTGTGTGTGCACTAATTTGAAACACTGCACTCTGTAAAATTAGCATTGCAGGGATGAGTCTTTTTTATTACATAAAAGCCAATGAATTGATCTGCAAGCTTTGCTCAGGGTGGGTGTGTGTTTTGCTATTTTGTGGCTAAATTAATCAACTCACCCTCTGCCTCTCAAAGAGTACACTCCGGAGAGTGCATTGCTTTACAGTATCGGCAGCATTCTGAGCTAGCGCCACTATCAGGCACCTAGTAGCAGCATTCCAAAATACTGACGCAACACAAAACACCCAAAAAATGCATTTTTCTGGATAAATTCTGGTTTATCGAATACTGACCTTTTTTTTGCAGTGCTGGATATACGGAAGTTACGGTTGATCTGCGCCCTTATCAGTTCGTCCCCAGCACCAAGAGAGAAATTGAGTATTGATACTTCTTTTAAGAAGCCACAGCAGGTTTCAATCCCAAGCCTCCCTTCTCCAAGATCCTATGCCCACTACAATAACAATGTCTTCTATCATGGGTCTCACAGTTTTCATCCCAGTGCCTCAGTGGCCGGAGATTTGCCAAAGAAAATCAGCTCGAAAGAATGTACCAGACAACATTGCTTCTATTTTTATTTTCTTCCATTCCGGTGATGTAAAGCGCAGTATGTCACAACATACTTACATTACTTCAGTCAACACTCACAGTAACAAAAGCAGTAGCTCATGGAATATTCTTGGCTTCAATAACATTTTCCATGAACATTTCAAAATCATTTGATACAAAATATAAAATCTTAACGTCGATGAGCAGTTGCCAAGATCTGTTGTTGTATTTTGGTTACTGTATCCAGGATCTTTCTTTCAACCCTGTATTTCCTTAGAACAGTGGCACAGCCTGAAGCCCAAGAAATTCATTTTGAAAAACTATACCTTACAGCTGGGCCAAACAAGTGGGAAATCAAATTGTAGCTAAGAAAACAGCCTTTGTTTATATAAAGGTTTGTTCCTGTTTATTTTCTTTTAGAAAATTAAAGAATGAGCTTGGGTTTAGAAGGATTCAGCATCTACTTTTGGAGGTTGATGGAACACAATATTCTCTCAGGTTTTCCTAATAGAATACCAGCCATTGTCTCTGAGGTCAAAATTGATAATAATAATCCTTGCATTTGTTATACAGTAGTACCTTTCACATTGGCGGGGTGGGGTGGGGGTCTCCAAGCACTTCACATGATTTTACTATGAAGTGCAGTGACTGTATTTTTCTCGGCAATTGTAGAAACCAATTAACACGCAGTAATGCCTCATAAGTAGTCAATTAATTAAATGACCATATTTTAACTGGGAAATTATTGGCCAGAAACTTCCTTCTGTTTCTGAATAGTGCCTTGGGATCTTTACCATCCACCTGACCAAACTGATGGTACTCTCAGCAATACTATACTGCCCAGGACTTCACTGGAGTGCCATGCACCAAAACCCAAATAACTGAACCTAAATAATACAGCCTTGGTAACACTCACTTTTCGTTTGTGCCTCACATCTGGTAACTTTTGATATATATAAATTTGCTGCCTAATTATTTGATGATACGATACAAAATTTGATTTGTAAAGTGTCTTTCACATCAGGAGTATCTCCCAAGGTGGTGAATAGTTTGGGATTAGGACCCCAAGCCTAATTGGGGGAGGGGGTTTGGGATACGTGAGGATGGAAGGCAGAGAAGGTAGAAGTGTCACCATAGGCACGTTTGACATCCTTGAGATGTACCTTGAAAAATGCAAGGATAGAACGAGGTGAAGGAAATGTGGAATAGTGTTCCAGAGGGTGGGCAGAGAAGCTGAAAGCCTGACCTCCTATGGTGAGGTGGGCTAGGCCAGGCTGGTTGGGGGTTTGTGGAACAGTGTCAGACACACTGAAAACCAATCCAGTACCAGGGAGGATTTTGGTCTAGAATGATCGGTGATTTGATAATTATCACCGATAATAATGATCGGATCACATCGTACATTTTTGTCATCTATTGTTGATTGGGGTGTTTGCTCTTAGCATTTCAACTATTTTTCACAATGCTACACTTTAACAGGGGCTGATGGGAGCCTGAATTTCTTAACATAAGTAAAATTCCAATTACTACTAATAATAATCCTTACATTTCATATAGCGCTTTTCATGTCTTCTAGATATCTCAAAGAGCTTCACAGAATATACTGTAAAGTGAATTGACTGTATATTTGTGGGTGAAACTAATAATAATTGTTAATTATAGAGAAAAATCCCTACATTGTATTTGTTTTATAAGTAGCCAAACTGTATGTTACAGTATCATTGCTTAGGGAAACATGTTTGGATCACAGATACTTGGATCCATCCCTGTGACATTCCCACGGTAGAATTAAAAACAGAAATACAGATGGCAGGCAGAGAAAACTCCATATGCTTATATACATTATAAATTGAAGTTGTCTCCAGGCAGTACCATATCTCAGTGTTGAGATAACATTAAAAATTCACTTGAGCTTCTCTCTCTTTCTTAGTTTACAATGTCATAACAGCCCTGATATGTGTTTCCTTTAATAAATACTGAGGTGGAAATGTGTAAAAGTAGATGAGTAAAATCTTATGAATATATTTTAAAAATTCTCTGTTCGGCTTGGGTGGGATGGGGTGCAGGGGGGCGGGGGGGAGCGGATGGGGTGGGGGAGCGGATGGGGTGGGGGGGAGCGGATGGGGTGGGGGTGGAGCGGATGGGGTGGTGGGGCGGGGGGGTGGGGGGTGTTGTTCACTCTGCTAGGGTCCAGTTGCACTTAGTATTTTTCCATTATAATTTTTATCTTTGGTGCCTAAATATGGGAAAGTGTGATATTGACAGCTCTCTCCATAGAGGACTCAGCCCCACCAATGACAATGTGGGTCACCCCCACCCCGAGGCTCTGCCTAGTTCATAATTTGTGCGAGCGGACAATCACGCTAGTTTTAAACTGGGTCTGTGCAGGATCACAAAACTATGATATTTTAGAGAAGAGATGGGGAATGAAAATGACTGCTTTTTTT
Organism: Hydrolagus colliei; assembly: GCA_035084275.1. NCBI lineage: Eukaryota > Metazoa > Chordata > Chondrichthyes > Chimaeriformes > Chimaeridae > Hydrolagus > Hydrolagus colliei. Next base: position 16,624,261 of record CM068742.1, on the reverse strand, counting down.
CTGGCCATTTCAAAATGTGGCAATTAGAAACCAACCGAGTGGCAACACTACTGTGGTTTGAACATTGCTCTCAAGTCATCTCAGGTGCACAAGCAGGACAGAGACAAGCAGAAATGTCTACAGACTGTACATACAATCAGCCGATGAGGTTGTTTTAGCAACAGCATTCTATTTCAGAAGAGACCACAAAAAACAGATGCAGTTATTAGGGCCGTTGAATTCCTCTGAAGGTCCGAGAGAATAAAATGATCAGATTGCATATCTCATAAGAAGCTCGGAGAATCTTGCTGCTCACCATTTCAGAAGCGCGTTTTTGTAATTATGTTCAAAGCCAAAAAAAAATGCAGAACTGCAATTCAGCAACTGAATTGGTGAAACAATTCAAAACCTTTTGCATATTACATGGAGCTCTGAAGGCAGATATGACTCATGGAAAATTTTAATGCTTGGCCATTGCTTATATCATCCACTTAGTGACATAATTATGGCCATATAAATATGTACTTAAAATTTCACACTCTGGACTATAAAACTCCTTTCACCATGGAGAGCAAGAAAGTTGCTGGAAATTCTGAGGCTACATTTACTCCTGCTCGGAGCCAGAGAACTGATGGCAAAATTATTGAGTCATGTGAACACAAATTGACAGATGCTACTCATTTTACTGCGGCTATCAAATCTTTATGGTTACCTTCTTATCTTTATGTTGCTCTGACATGTGACGCATTCACGTAACTCAGCAACAGAGAGTTAGGTTTTCCAGAACTGACCGATTCATTGAACAATTGGTGGCCTCTGACTTCTGACATTTAAAAATCTGACTCAATCCAGATTCCAATTGAAAATTTGAACACCAGGCTCTTTGCTTAGTGTTCCTAGCCTCCAGATCTCCCCATCCAGGCAATGAATGGACTCAGTGAATCTTATTAATAACTTGTTTTGGTCGAAGATGTAATCTTACTAAAGCCTCCCTGTTCATATAGTTTATTTTAGGCTCACTGTTGCTTATATTTACTGTGTATGCAATACAATCTCAACAAACAACAATTTATACCTGCATAGTGCCATTCACTTTGTGAGAATGTCTTAAAATCCTTTACAAAAGCTGAGCTAATGATGGAGCTGGGAAGGAGATTGGGTAGTTTGGGGGTTGGGTGGGGGGTGAAGAGGTGAAGAGAGGAGGGGATGTCTGAAAGCACAGTCAGTATTATTTTTCAGGAGATATTTGGCAGGAGGTACGGAAGGATTGAGGAGAGCAATTTCGGGAGAATGTTCCAGAGCATAGGGGCAAACTGGCTGAAGGTTTACTGACAATCGGTGAGAAAATTTTAATGGTGGGGGAGGCTAAAACAAGCTAGAATTCACGGAGCAGAGTGGAGGGAGTGCCTGGGTGAAGTATCCTCATAGCTCATCACTCCAAAACCACAGGATCTGTTTTATCATTTATCTCGAATAGTTCTTTGGGAGGACAGGGTTGCAGGGGGTTGCAGGAGATCACAGAGATAGGTGTGAGCATGGGGAGGCATTTAAAGGTGAGGATGAAGGTCTTAAGAGTGGATCTTCTGGAAGATAGGGAGTCACACATGGTAAATAATTACTTAAAATATAATGTTACAACCTGGCTATTGCCCGTATTTTAATAATGATATGTATTAGCATAAAAGAACCAAGTGTAAGACATTGATATTTGAAATATCTCTGTTTGAAAATACTGTAAAGAAGAACAACAGCTGTAAGCTGTAAAAAAAAATCAACGGTAAAGAAGAACAGGCGAAATAATTTAACATAATTTGTCAAAAATAAATGAGGAAGTTAATAAAGTATTTGAACATAGCATCATTCAAAATACTGTACTGCCTTTCATTTCTTATCTTCCCTTTCCACGACAGATTTAATATCTTTAAAAGACTTGAAACCAGTGGTGTGCAAACAAGCATGCGCAAAAATGGTGGGTCGACCATCAATTGGTAGAATTTGTTTTTGCCAGAATCCATTCCCATGAGATTTTCAAAGAGTTTACAACATTCATGTTTATCAGAAATGTCTCTGGGACAGGAAGTAAAGGGTGCAGAGTTGACCTCATCTGGATTCCTTCCAATGTCAGAAGGTGATCAGTCCACTTAGAAAGTCTCCAATCCCTTTCCTCCATATCTAATTGCTTGGTCAGTAAATAAGCTCCATTCTACTTTTCACAGCTTCATAATTCACAGCAGACTCCTCCGAGAGTTCATTAGAGACAGTCTGCTTGGTCCTCGAAAGAGTGAAGGATTTGTACCTCCGTGCCTGCCTGGGTTTCGTAAGATTTTGTTGATCAGTGGAAATATCCTAATCGCTTGATGAAGGCTTTTTGGAGTTCAAAACACAGTATCTTGCTTTCTGAAAGGCAACTTTATTTATTGTATAGCGCATTGCAAAGTAATTAACAAGGTTGCTATTACAAAGAGAGCAATGAGTCACGAACTCTAGAGAATCAGGGTAGTTGGCACTTTGTTACATAGATAAGGAGAATACACAAAATACTCCTTTCTCAATTATTTACGTTTAGAAAATGATGTTAAACACAGCAGCACAAAGTATTACTTAATAAAGTACTCTAGATGGCAGTTGAACTAGAGATAATAAGAACAACAACAATTTACAGTTAAACATTGCCTTTGCATCAGGAGGATATCTCAAAGTGCTTCAAAACAGCTAACTGACTGGTAGCCCAAACCCAAAGTTTCCCTCATTTACACTTAATCCTCCTTTTTATCACTTGTTTGAACCACTGTAGTAACTTGAGCTCCCCACTTAGTTGATCCTCCTGGCTCTCCGCATTCCTGCTCACTCTACCCAAAGAAATGAATACAACTGTACTTCATGCCATCCAGGAATCAAGAGAGCAGAAACATACAGCAACAATCTACAGTACTTAGTTCTCAAGTAGCCCAGAGATTATCCAGCTAACTCAGTTGTGTAAGTACCAGTTTTAGAATTTGGGGGTACTAAACATAATGGATCTGACTCATGATCCTGCTTAAAGTCTCAAAACCATTCGAATGGTTTCATGGTTTATGATGATCTAGTTATCATAATCATAATAATATAGTAATAATTATTAATAGTAATCTGAGGCAGATGTTCATATGTAGGTACGCCTTCTAGCTAAATTCCTAAAGGGTAAAATGGCCTTAAATACAGTTTGCATGGAATTTACAATTATGGTCTTTGAATAAAACATAATATATAATAATCTTTGCATTTGATACTTTGCCTTGTCATGTCTTCAAGACATGATAAGGTGAATAACATGAATCTTATTTGCTGGAAATGAATCTGATCAAGACATTTTTAGGAATTTATATCTTACCAATAATATTACTACTTTCACCAATAACAAAGCAATATTTTACATTAAATGCAGCTGATGTATCCTGGGATTAATTTGGATTTTGAAGTATCCAGGTTTATATTAGGTTGTGCAGAATATGGAGTGAGAAATGAATAAGGTTCACCTTCACAATCTCATTCATTGGGCACATTGGTTTCCTATTTGTGCCAATTTCTAAAGAGAAATACTCTAGAATACAATATATAGTAATATCCAAGAGAATCCAAGTGTTCCTTCAAGTAATGGGAAATGCATCCATTTTTTTTTAATGCTCCTCATTGGCTGGTAATGAGATAAAAAGAGCTGACACCCAATTTTAGAGTTTGTAGGGTACAGATTTTACTCTCAACTCCCCTATCGAGACACTAGGATGACATGCCAATGCAGTGCTGGGGATGTGCTGCATTTTTGGAGGTGCCACCTTTTCAGATAAATGTTAAACCAAAGTCTTGCCTGGCTTGGTTGGGTGGACATTATTTGAAATGACAAGGGTATTTCTGGCCAACAGTGCCAACCCCCACTCCCTCAATCTCCCCACCCCAAAGGTTATTCACTTCATGTTTGTTTCTGCAACAATGCTGTGTGCAATTTATTCCGTTTGTCCAGAACTTGGAAATTTTCCTTTTATTGCACATTACATCTTGAAAAGTGCTTTGAGCCATGGAAGGTGTTATACTAAATGCAAGAGTGATTATTTATTATTATTTATTGTATGATATCCTTCGTACCACATCTGTATCAATTATTAAAAACTGACATGTACAAATTGCAATACAGATGTTCTTCCCAGGGAAAGCAGATGGCTTCAGTCTGGAGTATCTAGTGTTATGGGACGAGAGCCAGAAGAATCTCCAAATATTTATTTGATGAGAAAAAAGTGCCCTTTGTCATTTGCATCATGTTTTCCTTACTTAAATTAATGTCTGTTAGAATGATTGGTGCCAAATCTAAATTGTTGCAATTGGAACTTTTTGGATTAAAACAGAATAATTCAGATTTGTCTTATTTTTTACTCAATTTGGATTCATATATATTTCAGATACTGTTTCTTTATATATAACTGCAATGGCATAGCTCCAATTTCTTTATTTTGTGTACAGTTTTACTTTTAAATCAATTCAATCATCCATTGTGATAACTGTGTTTGCAAAGAAAGGAGCAGATATTGATAGAATCATAGAATCATAAAATAATTGAAAATTTTCAGCACATTGGGCAGTCATTGAGTTTTTACCTGTTCTCAGAGCAAGATGTTCATTTAATCCGACTGCCTTGCCTTTTTTTGTACATATCAATCCTCTACCCTTCACATACCTGATTACTTCCTTCTCGAAACCCACACAAATGGGTTCAGCCAAATAATAATAATAATCCTTGCATTTGATGTAGGGCTTTTCACGTCGTCTAGATGTCTCAAAACGCTTCACAGAATATACTGTAAAGTGAATTGACTGTATATTTGTGGGCGAAACGTGGCAGCCATTTGCGCACAGCAGTGTCCCACAAACAGTCGTGAATTGAGTGTCCAAATTTTTTTATTTTTTGGGGGAGGGATTGTTAGTAGACGTGTGAAGTAAGGAAACTTGTCCAAGGCTTTGCCCTGCTGGGAATTAAACCCAGGTCTCCCACTTGTAAGGCGAGTGCTCTATTCAATGAGCTACAGGACTCTGGATAATAGGATAAGAAGCATGAATTACAATTTTGTTATATTAACCAAGTGTCTGATACAAGTGGAACCAATCAACATGCTTAAGAGTATCCAAACCGAGAGTTCCATGCATCCCACCTACACATGGAAATTCTGGAGATATTTATGAATTATGAAAACCACTTGTGAGTATTGAAACCATCCCATTTGGGATTTTCTAAATATATTACGGATGTTGATGAATTTTGAAAGTTGAAAAAAGCCAAAGAGCAAATCATCATTGATTCATTTCATGTTCCAGCCTTTTTAAATCTGGAAATTGTAACTCGATGGAAATTGCAAATATCACAAATTTGTCTTCTGTTATACACAAATTGGTGTCACAACTAACGCTGAAACCAACTGTGTGAATATTAAAAATTTATGTAATTGTTTAAGAATGGTGGAAAATTGCTTCCAAATTTAGACTAATTAGGGAATTTACCTACATTGTTCACAATCTTAAATTTCCATCTTGTTAAGGCTAAGATGAAGAGATATTATGGGTATCAGATTGGAATGTTGAATTATCTATATCAAAATCCATAGCTTGCATTTAAGTTCCAGTGCCCTCGATATTATATCACTTCAACGCTCGCACAGCCATTGGTGAAATTAACACATGACAATATCACCTATGAATCTGGATAAACCAATGTAATTTTATGTTCCCGTCTCTTTTGGTCTCTGGTAGTGTTCATCACTTATACTTCACAGAGTTTCAATCAACGAAATAGCAGAATAATATTTCAGCATGTACACTTGATGGAAGACCACTACTTTCCATTGATTTCTGAGTCTGTGCTATTTTGGATAAAAAAAAGAGTCTGAACAATAAATGTACTATTGAAACTGACGTTAGATGTTACTTAGGGACCCATGTTCTATGCATTGCATTATCCAATATATGTTGTGAAACAGCGTTTACTGTATATCATTTCACCATTGTAAAACTTCCCATTAAATAAAATGTATATTTTATGATTATTGAAACCAGGGCTTTAAATAAAAACCTAACACACAGACAACCACTATAACAAGCTGTTCTTAAGAGACTATTTTCTGCTATAAGTTAATGACATCAGCCTGAAAGGAGGGGATGGTGGGGGTGATAGGGACTCACTTCCTGAGTGAGTCTCAGGGCTCAGGATTGGAAGACACTTTAGAGACCAATGGAATTCCAAACGTTTGTGAACTTGAGAGCTGCACGGAAAAACTACAGCTGCTGCTACACTATATCAAGTCAGGCTCAAGTATGGAAAATGTCCATGTAGTTTGGTTTTCAGCAAAAGCTAGAAAAATGTTTTAACTTTATACAGCTTGAAGAGTCTCCCCCCACCCCCACGCCCCCAACCCCCCGCTCGGGTCCCGACCTAACTGTTCAGTGCCTTGGGACGTTCTCCTGACGTGAAAGGCACTCTATAAAAGTAATTTTGTTGTTGTTGTTTGTGACTAGCATATAACTGGCAGTTATAAACATCACTGGGAATGGCTGACTAATATAACTACTGACATCAATGAAAAAATTAATGTAAAGGCTAGGCATCCACTAGTACGGATGTCACTAACAATCCCATCCAGGCCATCTGCAGAAGTTTGAGATTAACCAAATATTACGCTATTTGTTCTCTTGAATAATTCACTTATTTCATTGTTTAACTTTATTGGTTTTGTTTGTTAAAAAGAGGATGAGATATGGTAATTTTGGTGGGAATGGAATTCTTTTTCCTGCTTTTTATAGTGTATGATCTTCACAGGAGAAAATCCGGGATAGTGTAGTAGCCTTGCCCTTCAGCACATCAGCAATGTAGGTGTAAACCCTAACAGTGGGGGAAAATACCCCCTATTTAAAAAAAAATCAGTTTAACCATTGCTTCCATTAATTTGCATAAGGATCAGATTAAGAAAGACCACAAATTTTATCCCATTGGCACTAATACAAAGAAAGATTTTTGATTAATATACACTAATCATAAACAATGATTTCTAAATCTTATTCTAATAGCATAAAAGATGAAGTGATATTAGTAGGTATCTAAACAGATTAGGCAGTGAGAGGTATGTGCTTTCAATTTACTGCTCAATAATTTCCGACAAATTATGATTAAAATGTTGGTAATTGCGACTAATCTGCTGAGTGGAGTCCTGTAGCTTAGTGGTTAGGACACTTGCCTCGCAAGCAAGTGGACCTGGGTTCGATTCTTGGGCAGGGTGAAAAATTGCTCATGTTTCCTTACTCCACACACCTAGCAGGAAGTAGGAACCCGGTTGTTAGTCAAATGGCGGATTGCTTTTCTGGAGGTAATAATCCGTTCAGTTTAAAAAATATATATAATCCTATGACTGTGTGGGACATTGTGTGCAAAATTGGCTATCACATTTTGCCCACAAAATACAGAGTCAATTTACTTTACATTATACTCTGGGAAGCCGTCTAGAAGACATGATAAGGTGATATATCAAATACAAGGATTATTATTATTATTATCTGTATTAACATATTTATTCAATAAATTTAACTGCAGATAAAATGCTTCAACTAATTTATCAGTTACCATCTACCTCCCATTAACTCACAGAGTCACGCTCTTATAATTACCTACTTTACCAAACAATTTATTAGTTCTTCTTCAGGAGGCCCTGCAAAGTTTTTCTTACAACCAATGTCAAATGTTCCTGTGGGATTTGAATGTATAAGTCCCCCTCTCGCGTCTCTCTTCCCTCTCTTTCCCTCGCTTCCTGTCCGTCCACGTCACTGTGAAGTGTTTTAAAACATTATGCTACATAGAAGGTACTATATAAATGCTACTTATTGTTGTTGAAATACACACTAAACACTCTTGATCCTGACATTTACAGTAGAACAGTTAGCGAGACTATAAACGGAGTTGTAGAGTTAGTTCCTTAACAGTTTGTTTACTTTATTAAAATAGTAGTGGACCATTTGTTTAGTTTTTGCCAAGATAATCATTGATGTGATAAAATCTCATTATCTGTATGGCTTACCATTAGATCCCTTCTATTAGATCACAAGCCTTCTCTGACATGCACTAGTGTAACAAGTATGTTTCAATAAAATAAAATTATGTAATAAAAGCAAATTTCACCAGAAATTGGATGTGAACCAAGCAGTAATCTTTAGTATAAATCAAGTAAAACTGTACTTTTGCATTTCTAGCCCCTTTAGAAATCCGTCAATGCAATATTTCAACAAACTATTTTGTAAAACGAACGCTATAATTTCTTTTAAGATTTCGTCTCTCGTTGAGATTTGAAGCATCATTCTACCATAAAGGTGGTGGAGAGCCAAAGGAAGAATGAATATAGTAATTTTCCTGTGAAGAAACCACAATGTGCTCAAGAGTAGCAAAGATAGGGATTTGTGCTTCTTTACTTGAGAGCTGGGAAGAAGTGGATTCGGATGGTGGAAAACAATGCCAATGAGAAATGAATTGTAGTTCCTGAGTCCAGGATTTGTAAATGAAACAAAACTAAAGATAGGGTTCAGGGTTGATATTAAAACTTTTTTAGCCCTTTATGTGGTTGGTTTGGTTTTGGTAATTATGTATCTCTATACAAGCATTATAGACTGATGATAGTAAGCCCGTAATTTAGATAAGTACATTTCTCCTGGTTCTGTTCTGCCATTTTAATGAAAACAAAGATTACAAGTGGAAAAGGAACGTATGGACAGGACATCTGTCTGCACAGAAAAATGTAAGCCAGATGGAAAAACTTTAAAGAATTTTTATTAAAACAAAACTTGGAATGCTTTGTGCATACAACTGACAGGTAAACCAGTGTAAAATCAAGCAGTAACTATTATGCCCTTGGGGAAAATCTGGGCCAAGAACGTGAACATATGTGTAGCACCTGTAGTTAATATATGGAGCATATCATTCTGCTTATGGAGTCCTGTAGCTCAGTGGTTAGAGCACTCGCCCTACAAGAGTGAGGCATGTGTTCGAATCCAGGCAAGCCAGGGTGAAACCTTGGACAAGTTTCCTTACTTCACACACCTGATAATAATTGCTCCGAAAAAAACCAACACAATAATAAAAATTGGTCATTTCAATCCACGGCTTTTTGTGGGACACTGCTGCGCTCAATTAGCTGCCACATTTCACCCACAAATATACAGTAAAATCACTTTACAGTTTATTCTGTGAAGCACTTTGAGATGTCTAGAAGACGTGAAAAGCGCTTATTCAAATACAAGGATTATTATTATTATTCTTGTGTTCTAATCAAACACAATACAAGTGATACACTTTTACACGATGGTTAAAATCATCATCAAACACAAAATATCCTCTTTATCCCAGAATTGATGCATTGCTCCATTTGAGCTCTCCGTCTGGCATGGGGGGGGGGGGGGGGGGGGGCGGGGGGAGTGGGGGGGGGGCTATATAAATCCAAGTTGTTGTTGTTGATGCTCAAGACAATAACTGTTTTTAAAAGACAGCAACTGCTCTGCTGGCACGTGGGAGAATAACATCCCAGTTGACAGGCCACCAGCCAATCAGGAAAGTTCTGCAATTCAGACAAGTTTTTACTTTTTATATCTCCAAAAGAAAATGAATTTAGTTTATGGTTTTTGTGGTGGCTATATGTTTTGATAAGTCTAATTAATTGTAGTACAAACATTTGTGTGACACGGGCAGTTTTTCCGTGTTTTTCTGAATCACAACTAGTTCTGTCATTTTCAAGATACATACCATAGTTCATAACTTTTGAAGGCAGCTGAGCCTTTTGGATCCCTATCTCCGTTAGAACAATAGAATATAATGTTACAGCAGAGACAAGGCCATTTGCATGAAATGTCACCATGAGACACCTAGTCTAATCGCATTTTCCCGCTCACTCCCCATACACTCTAATATTCCTCTTGTTCAAACATCAATCAGATTCCTTCTTAAAGGAATTGTTGGACTCAGTTTCAACAATGGCTTTGTGTCAGAATTCCACATTCCCACCAATACTGCATAAAGAATTTTGTTTAACCTTTTCTGCAATTCTTTTATGATTACCTTAAATTTCCCTCTCAATACTGACTTGCTCACCTTCAGAAATAATCCACAGGAACAATAACAACAACTTTAGTTCATATAGTCACTGGTGGGGGGGGGGGGGGGGCACTCGATAGTCCAAAGGTTCAATAGTCCAAAAACACAAATTTGCTATACCCGGGGCGGTTATCGTGGTTACCGCTCGAAAGTCCGAAAATAAGGTTCATTATTCCGAACATTTGGTGCGATAGTCTGAAGGTTCATTGGTCCAAATGCTAGGGTTAGGGTTAGGGGAAGCTTTGGACTAACGAACCTTCAGACTATCGAACTGTAACCAGTCACTGCACTGAAGTCACTTCAGGTGGTACAGCGCTTTGGAGTGCTTAATGCTTAAGAGGCAGAGCTTGATTCAGAGCTGGAGAAAGGGGAAGGTCTTCAGGTGTGATCTGAAAACAACAATATATGATCCTCATAACCTTCATAATCTTGGAAGATTTTTATCAGGTCAGTCCTCAACAATAACTCTTGTGAAAACGCTCTAATTTCTTAAGTTGATGTCCCGTGGTTTAGAGCACTTGCCTCGCAAGCGAGAGACCTGGGTTTGATTTCCAACATGGCGAAATGTTGGGCAAGTTTCTTACTGTACCAGCCCCTGTTTACTCAGCAGTAAGTAGGAATCTAGTCGATTGGCGAATCGCTTTTCCAGGAGTAATAATTCCTTTAAGAAAATAATAATAACTGTTTATGTGCACTATTGGTTGCCGCGCTTCTCCCACAAAATATAGTCAATTCACTTCACAGAGAATTAACTGTACATTATGGAATCCTGTAGCTCAGTGGTTAAAGCACTCGCCTCGCAAGGGAGAAACGTAAGTTTGATTCTCGGCAGCGAAAAACCTCGGGCAAGTTTCTTTACTTCATACACCTGATAATAATCCCTCAAGAATTAAAAAAAATAAATTGGTCACTTTAATCCACAGCTGTTTATGGGACATTGTTGTGCGCAATTGGCTGCCACATTCATCCACAAATATACAGTCAATTCACTTTACATGTATTCTGTGAAACGCTTTGAGACGTCTCGAAGACCAGATACGGTGCTATATCAAATGCAAGCATTATTGTGATTACGATTATTATAAGTCTCTCTTTCTAAATGCAACCTCTCATTCCTGGAATATCCTGGTGAACTTTCACGGCATTTGTCTATTGCTCTTTATTCTTCCTATATTGAGGTGTCCAATAAGTGTTCAACTGTGGCCAAGCTAAGTTCACACAGTGTTTTCTGTGTATCGTTACATGAATTCAATAGAAAATGAAAGCTTAATTCATTAGTGTCATCTGACTCACTGATATCTGGTCCTATCTGGTCATGTTACCCTGACTCAGTTGGTAGCATTGTCACCTCTGACTCAGAAGATTGTGGGTTCAATCTCCACATCGGGATTTAGAACCCATACAGTCTATGCTAATGTATAGCCTATGCTGATGTACAGTTTATGCTGATATATAGTGAATCCAATACAGAGCTAGGTAGGCTACTTTGCCAGAAGTGTCATCTTTTGGAAGAGACATTAAATCAAGGTCCCATTTGCCTGTCCTGAAACTACTTGATGGTAAAGTCAGATGACCGAGTAGAAGTATCTTCTGCTACCCAGCAGATCATTAAAGATCCCATGGCACTATTCAATAAAAAGAACGAGTTTCTCCTGTTGTCCTGTCCAAAAATCCTCCCCCAAACAAAAGTGATCCTTCGCTTCATAGATGTTTGTGGGACACTGCTGGGAAAGGTTGGTTGTTTTGTTTGTCCACACGTTACATAGCTTTTCTGGTATCCAGTGAAGCATTTTGACATGTCCTTCCTATGTGAAAGGTGCTATATCAAACATATGAATTATCATCAATAATATTATTGTATGATTCATAATTTTGACTACGCAATGACTCCTTCTGCTAGCCATTCATACTTTTAATCTGTCAGCTCCAATAACTATCTGATCATGGATCTCCACTCACCTGAGAATCACTGGACTGCAATTCTCAACTGTTCATTTAGTATCAGTCACTGTACATTTTTTGAGCTCCAGTCACTGTGAAATCATAGGCTTCCAATCAATATAGAACTCCTGGGATTCAATCACTGTAGAGTGATTGGGCTCCAGTTGTTACCTGACTTCTTTCCTCGGCTTTTTATATTATTACCCCTGTGTCTAATATTTGTTAGGCTCGTCTTCAAGTGCTGTGCTGTTGCTGAGCCATTCCATTGATGTCTTAGCTAATATCAAGGCTCCAGCAGCTGTTGCATTTAAAAGATTAAGATCCACTTTGAAAGTTAGAAATAACACACAGACAATCACATTCTAGGTTCATTTTATTGTATAGACTCTGACAGCTGGGCCAACATCTAAACAGCAGTGCATTATGTATACAACTGAAAATACTGGAATTGCATAGAAAATTGTCGAGAATGTGAAACAGCATGATATGGTTCAGATCTGGTGTTTAATGAGCACTGGAAAGCTGGAGAAATCCCTTTATATGTCCAGACAGGTCAAATTAGGATACAGCCAATAAAACAAAACAAAGGGAGAAATAACAAGGGGCCTAGGACTCAAATTTATTGATCATTTGCAAAGAGGCAGCTGAAGTATGATTAATAGATTCTTATGTGCTGTAAACTATCATTCTTAAGATAAAATCACAGAATCCTAAACATTTACAGAGCAGAAAAAGGCCATTCAGCCCAGCAAATGTCTACCAGCTCTCAGAGCAAACTATTCATTCAATCCCATTGTCTTGCCCTATCCTCCTACCACTTCAATGCTTTATCTATCACACAGTTTATCTAATTCCCTCTTGAAACACACAATCAAGTCTGCCCCTTCTGCACACTATATAAGATCAGCAGTTGAATGTAACTCCAACTGCTCCAAGCCCCCCGCCCGAACCGCCCCACCATCGGAGGCCGGGCCTTCATTTTCTCCGCTCCCACCTTATGGAATGCCATCCCTCAATCCCTCCGTTTCGCCTCTTCCCTTTCCTCTTTCAAGGCCGGTTTGAAGACTTTCCTCTTCGATCGTGCCTTTTGTTCCACCCCGAACTCTTTTACCTCCCCTTCGTGTTTCACCCCTTCCCAAACACTCCCCTCCCAGCTCGGGTCACACGCCTCTTGTTCAGCGCCTTGGGACGTCCTCCCGACGTCAACAAGATCTTGTTTAATCCATTACTGTCATAATCTACCACAGGTTTATGTTGTTTGAATGCAATCCCATTCATTTCCTCTCAATCCTCATTTGAGTAGGCTTCAGGATGAATTTCAATTTAGGATATATGGGCCCAGGCCCTCATCCCTATAGCTCACAGTCATCACAACACTGGGCAGAGATTTACTACCTCCACTGAGATTGTCCAAACCAGAGTAACCCCAATGATAAAGAATGGGAAACAAAATCCACCCCCCCACCCAACCCCCATTTTTCTATTTCACAGAATAGTTTACCATTGAATTGTGTATCCATGTGAGTGGCAATCTAGTAATTTGAGTATTCAGAATCTGGTGAATTTAGAAATTTTGGAGTTCATATTTACGTGTACATTTTGCATTTTAGAGTCTATTGTTTCCAAATTGCTTACAAAATATACAGTTGCTACACTTTCCCGTAAATGTGGTGAAACACTTTAAAAAATCATGACATTTAAGGCATTATCCCATATAATAAAGATCATTCTTTTTCTTATTATTATAACAGTTGTTATTATTATTCATCACTGGGAAGCAGAAAACATGTCTACCCTGTCTTATGATTTTGCCATCAAGTAGTTTCAGGTTAATAGTTAGTTGTAGAATAAATCTTCTCTGTTTCCCCCAAGTACATGTCGTAACCTCAACTTCAGCGGAGAATTCCCTGTTGAATTCCCCACCGAAGTGTGCACTCTTTGCCTTTTGGCATAGCAGTCAACCTAGTGGGCCCCTTAATTTGAAGCCATTCGTGGTTACTTTTCTATGGGAAGGACATGTTTAATTCAAAAGATATTCTGAGCAAAATGCACATAAGGAGTCAAACCACTAGTTGGGAAAAACGGCAGTGCAACAGTCTGAGGTTATGTAAATTTCCCAACCTTACCCTGTTTGACTTGTTCGAATTAAATAATAGTACATAACTTGCTGACAAACAAATCTGGGATGTAAACTCTATAATGAGAACATGATAGGGGTTGTTCAGCCATTCTAGACTGCAGTTTGCTTGGAGGCTGCACAATTTTCCTAATATGAATACCACTCAACTTAACTAATCTCCTGAGGGAACTAACAAAGCTTCCAAGGTAAAGTTCTGCAAAATCTTTCCATGAACTCCGAAGATAGTGCAGCAAAAATCCAGGATATCAACCCTCCATTATATTATTCAACGCTTGCAGGGAATTTCAAAGTTGTTGTTGGCTGAAAAATGTGCCAAAATGGACATCATGTCATAGTACAGGACACAACCGTGGGCCAACGAAATGATAGCTGTCCCTGTTCATTGGTTGGTGTACATCTTAGTTTCATTAAAACTGCTTGCAGTAATTACAGAAGTCAAAGTACAACACAAAGCAGAACTCTGAAATAACTCACAACTGAGATAACAATCAATATTTTTGTTTGGAGAAAAGATTTTCTTTTGACTGTAGATACGCAACATTGAAATATGTACTTGACAAAAGCTACATGCTAAGATATCAAATACCACAAATTCCATTTTGGCAGACCGTAGCGTTAACATGCTGAAGGAATATAATATGCAACCTTTGCTGCATATTCATTTTGGTTTGCAGTCTAGACAGTGTTGGCAACATCTGAAATTTAGTGCCTAATATTAGCACAAAATGTCATGTAGATTTGCATAAAGATTGGCTGTAAAATAACCAGCAGACCCAGAGAACAATTGTATTTCACTGTTGTTTATAGTCTCAGAGTTATCTGAATTGGTACCATCCTTCATCTCATTTAAACATTTAACAGTGGAAACCTAATCATGCCAAAGAATAGAGATAGACTCTATCAGCAGGGTGGGAAACAGAATCTGTTTTATTGAAAAGGGACACCCGTGGTTTATGAACATGTTTAATCTGAGCTATTGACACTCACTAATCAGTTTTACACAACGCACTCTTGACAATCCAATGGGTCCCAAGTTATTTTTTTATAATTAAAAAAAGCAAAATAGCTTGGGTACTTTTTATTTCTCAACATGCTTAACAATTTGAAGGCATGTATGAACTGGCCGATCATGTAAGCGGAGGAAAAGGAAGATAAAATAAACAAATAACTGCTTTGTGAAACACCAATGCATGTTTTTGTGAAAGATGGATTCTTCTATTTGATTGAGATCAGTGATGCCATTATTAATGATATGCTACTTCATCATAATTTAGCAAGGAATGGGTGAAAATAAGCTTGATTTATTGTTTCATATAGTGGTGCACTTTTATAGTGCACAAGAAATCATGGTGGAAAAATGCAGTACAAGATGTGACAATTATCACATGCCACACATTCTCTCCCAATATTTTGTCATGCATTCTTCAGGCTATTTTCCATGGAGTCTAATATGTTTATGAATGGGAATAATATCAAATTGAGAAATATGAAGATCGTTCTTATCTCAGCATATAAGGAAGTAAAAGGCAGAGCTGGATGAACAGTTGGGGCCGAACATAAGCTTTCAGCTTTTCAGAGACCTTGAAGGAGTCTAATCCTTCAAATACAAGGTCAAGAATCAGCTGATTGTGACTTTGCGAAGCCTTCCTGTTACGTTACACAATTAAAAATGCGAGGAATCAACATGCAGTTATTCGTAAAATATGCTTCCACAATTTTATATATAAAAGTTAAAAAATCTACGCATCATTTGAAAAATTTGTTGAAACTGTAGCTGGTGCAGAATTACTTTCATTTAGAGTCCCTCCACATCCAGTGCATTTCACTAAAAGGTACCAACGGAACAAAAACAAATTGCATTTATATAGCGCCTTTCATATCGGGATGATATCCCGAGTTTCTGGACAGCCAAGAGTTGGAATCAACCGGTGGTTGGAATTGACATAAATGGATGGCAAGGGGGCTGGGGAGTTTGTGGATGACTGAAGGCAAGGTCAAAATAAAAGGTTCAAGACGGGTCTTTAAGGAGCAAAAGAAGTGGGTGAGGTAAAAGGATAGAGTTAGAGGATGGAGGCAGAAAAGCTCAAAGCCCAGCCACTGATGATGGGGTGACAAGGCGAGAGACATGAAGCGGGCCACTGCCCACTGAGCAGAGGGAGCAGAACAAGCAATCAATCAATCAGTCAGTCAGTCAGTCAGTGAATCAAAACTTACATTTCGAGAGGACGTGAAAGGGGCTGTACAGTTAGGCAGGGACAAGAGCAGGGGTGGAGGGGTCAGGGCAGGATGAAGGAGAGTAGGAAAATTGACTATATTTGTGGGTGAAACGCAGCAGCCAAAATGCCATCTTTCCCCTCTTTTTCCCTTAATCCCACTTTTATGACTGTTTGTGGGACACAACAAACTGTTTGTCCCACAAATAGTCATAGAAGTGGGATTAAGGGAAAAGGAGGGGAAAGATGGCAAGGGGAGGGGTTGGGATAGGGGGAAGGAGAGTAGGAAAGCCGACTATACTTATGGGTGAAATGCGGCAGCCAAATTGTGCACAGCAGTGCCCCACAAATAGTCATGAAAGTGGGACTAGGAAGGTTGTTAAGGGAGCGGGTAGGTTGTAGAAGTAGGGAGGAGCAAGAACTATAGAACTATAGAAAGTTACAGTACAGAAGGAGGTCACACAGATGTCTTGTCTGTCTGAAAGAGAACTATTCTGCAACAGTACATTTCTCTAAATAATATTTGCATTGAGTTGGAGATTTACAAGTGTTTCTGAGTTCCATGATATGAATGAAGAACTATAGGACAATGAATCTGAAGCAACTTTCTCTAGTGGGCTGGAATATAATTAGCCTATAGTAACTCTGTAATATTCCCAGTTTATCTATTGATTCAAAGGTGATACAAATATCGAAGCCGATTCATTAGGGAAACCATTGACTTCCCTTGATTGACCACCTAACCAATTAATCACTAATGTTTGTAGCTAATAGATGAGCAAAATTAAAGTTTAGAACAATTTGTTAGGATAGTCAATGAAATCTATCTTTTATGATGTTGTTTGAAATGTCAGGTTTGTTGGATTAAGTTTGTTTTCTATTTTTACTAACAATTTAGGACCATAATCCTATTTAAATTCGCAAGAAAGGAAATAATGGTCGACAGTATATCAATTGCTTTTCACGCCTTAAATCAAGTTGTCTGACCACATGTTTTTCCACCAAGTACCTCAGGAATGGTTAATAAACACTAAACCTTATAAAACTAGAAATAGATACTGTGCAGTTGTAAACCCAAGGCATAAATGCTTATTGCACTAGGATGAGGCGACATCAGATACAGTATGTAGTTCCATTTCAGAGATGTCACAATAGTAGCTCACTGCCCAGGATAACATTGGCTATATTATACTGTAATGCAAACCCCAAATCTATTTGAGTAAAAAGGATAGTCAGTATGAATTTTTAATAATTACCATAATAACATGAAAAGGGTGGGGAAGGTGAAAACCATTGTAATCCCAACTGTGAGGAGTGGAACCCCAACACCAGTGTTTCGATATTTCTTAAACACTCTGGTTATTCTGGTGTTGGTTAATGTTGTGCTCATCAAATAGAGGAATGTTATGGCTAGGAAATAGAATTTTTTCTCATTTGTGCATCTAAAATATTAGCATCAAGCACAGTTGAATGAGCATAATATACATGATAAGATGACCCATTCATGATTCCTTGTTACAGAATAATTTCCCACCCCAGCCATCTAGTGGTCTCTCCAAGGTACACAATATAATACCGTCAGTGGTTAATAAAGGATAGTCTGAGGGGAGATCCCATGCCCTCCAGCAATTGCGTTGAATCTGCCCCTAATTTTCCATTTGATCTTTACGAACAACAGCTTGAGGTCAGTCTGGCTATATTTACATCAGTTCTGGATATTTGAAAGTGGGAAATTCATGAGGGAAATAGAACAAATAGAGCTTGGAAACAAACCATATGTTTACCAGAAGGTTCAAAAGTTAATGCTTCATTTATACATCTACACATATCATACAGACTTTCTTTTTACAGAATAAGCTCTGGTGCAGTTCTGGTTGAGCAGTGTATGGTCAGAGGTTCTGTCCTGCTGATGAACTGTTGAATGAATGAACCAAGGTCAATCACACCATGGCTACTTGCGGACATTGCTAAATGCATATTGGTTGCCATATATGCCCCCCAAATTCACCTAATTTTACAGTATATCCCGGGGAATGTCTTGACAATGTTATCGGACATACTGTATAATGTGATGCCAAACACAATGATTATTATTATTGATACCTTGAAGTATGCAGCAGGATAAATTGAAATATGTCAACGAGAAGTGGTCTGCTGATGCAAAACTTGGATTGTAATAGCATTTAGAATGGGGGAAATGCCAATTTTGTCGTGATTTACATATTATTTCAGAATTTGACTCATTGTTTGAATTCAGTCTCAACTTTAAAGTCAGTCTGTAGTTCTGAAAATAAACAGAAAAACAGCTACAAATTCAAGGCTGTATTTAAGTACTGTATTATAAATAACAAGCTTGTCATTACTCCATCAAAGAGCATCATGTCTTCGAGACGTCTCAAAGCACTTCACAGAGTATACTGTGAAGCAAATTTACTGTATATTTTGTGGGTGAAAAGCGGCAGCCAATTGCACACAACAGTGTCCCACAAATAATCGTGCATTGAGTGACCAAATTATTCATGTATATTTTTTAAGGGACAATTACCCATTCTGGAAAAAAAATCTGTCAATCGACTAACAATCAGGTTGTTACTCACTGCTACGTAAACAGAGGTAAGTGAAGTAAGGAAACTTGCCTACCTTTTCACCATGTCCAGGAAATGAACCGAAGTCATGTCATTTGTGAGGCGACTGATCTAACCAATTCTGCTAATGCAGGATTCTACATTAGCTACAGGACTACATTTTACAGTATATGTTGTGGAGCACTTTGTGATATCTTCCTTGATTTGTACTAATCTACGGTTTGGGTTAGCAAGATGTCAACTCTTTAAACATTTAAATAGTTGCTTCAGTGAAAACAATTGCATGATGTAATAGCCTCAACATCTGCAGTGCTAGAAGTGTGAAAGTAAACTGGACAAGAATGGAAGTACTGTATAACATATTTGACAGACTATTAAGTTTTAAGAGTGTGATGTCTTTGTGCGGTAATTTAAGCTTCATAAACTGACATCTTTCTGCTTGTACTGCAACCTTTTTTACTGCACTTTATTTAGACTTACAGTGCTGCGAACAGGAGAGCAAAACCATTCAGAAGACTTGACAGTTTAAGTGAGTGACCTGAGAATAATAATTGGTTGAATCACATAAAATAAAAAAGCAACCAGTCACTCAGGTGCCAAGTGGCAAGCAAAATTAATAGTAGAATATTTTCTTACCTTTCTCTTCCGAAGTTTTATAGTACAATCCACAGGATCGCAATTGGTTGTATTTTCCTGTAAATTTAAAACCGGGGGTTCTTGTTTTGATACATTTGCAGTAACATTTCTTGAAAGAGGGCCATCCTGAGATTCTCCCACATATTGAGTGACTTCCCCCTGAATGGCTTCATCACAACTCTCCCTTGGACATGTCTGAGCCTCAATCATCCGTTCAACAGGAGAGACCACTGACACTACCCTTACATCACTGTCAGCATCAATACACAAACCAACAGATGATCCCACCGCATCTTTAGTGAATTCACTCTCATCTTCGTCTTCCAACGCCTCATGCTTTCTTCGCTCCTGTGCAACAACATGGGTTTGTGGAAGCTCCTCTGTTGAAACATTGATGCTTTCTACATCCAAATTCTTATCCACTCCTCTCTTTGGTAAATCCCTCATATCTATCACCTCGGAAGACTCCAGTGGGCCTGCAGGGATGCACATTTTAGCATCCTCCTCCTCCTCCTCGTCTTCTTCTGGAACTAAATCATAATCAGGTTCATCAACTATTTCAAAGTTGTCTGGCGTACTCCTGGGCACTGGTTTGATCTCCAGTCCTCGGGTGATCTCAACGAGTAACTGTTCCTGCCCTGAATCCATCTCCTCGCTTGCATTTTGATCGTCCTCTGAACTGAGTTCCGCATCTTCATCCGATACGTGGACCAAGGTCTCCGTGCTTGCTTCCAGTGGCGGACAGTATTCCTCACTTTCATGGTTGTCGTTTTCATCCACTTCGTTTCTCGAAGTTGTGTGACACAATTTTTTCTCTTGAAACTCAAAGGACTCGGGGTTGTGGCAACATTCTGGTAGGGAAATACTGGAAAATCGCTCCTGCTTGTCCAATTTGGACACTTCATTGCTTTCCATACTTGGGTTTAGATTATCAGCCACGAGCCCATGACAACAGACTGCACCAGAATCAACAGAATCGAATGAAAAGACAGGCCAATTAGTCACATGGTCTTCCCAGCTTCTCTTCTTATTGGCTACAGACATGTCATCACAATTCTGTTACAGATTTTCCAGGCATATTACGGAGAGAGAAAAAATTGGGACGATCCCTTCACTTTTTCCACAAATAAGGGCACTTGGCAATTTCTGTTCCTCAATACCATGTTAACAGCATCTGTGTTGTGAAGGAAAAGAAGAAATTGAGAAGCTTGACAAAAACTGCATCTTACACAGTAAAAGGCACTATCTCTGTGCCAAGATCTGATTCATTCTCGTTGTTTTTTTCTACTTATATGAATGCTGGAACATTTCAATGGAATACAAAGTATGCTGACATTTTGAATATTCTGAAATGTGAAAATGAAACTGAGCCACACAAACATAGGTTGCTCCCAGGTTTGGTTTCTGTATGTGGTCTGTGCGGAGTTAGCTGAGCTCAGCCGCATTGGCAACAGGGTTTACTGTAAGCAGTACCATAGAAATTTACAGCACAAGAAGGCCATGTTGTCTATTGCGTAGAGAGGAGAAGCATTAAAGAACTCACCACTTTGATTTATAGAGATTCCTGAAGAGAAGGTAACAGATATGAATTTGATGGAGCTTTGAAGATAACTTATTGTGGGGAGGGCGGGGAGGAGGAGGAATGAATGACTGCATCAAATTCTGTTTGGCAGAAACTACTGGTAAATGACTACTGTAGTGTAGAATTGATCCTGCTGCATTATCTATTGTCATACAGTATGAAACATCTGCCTTTGTTCTTCATATAAAGCTTTCAGATTTTTTAATATTTTCTTATTGAGTCAACATCCCTTACAAAAGCAAACCAAAGCGGAACCAGTAGATATAGAGGATTACGGGGGGATGGACACAAAACATGGACTAGTTGAGCCTCTTTCTATGCTGTAACATTTTTACTTAATTATATGTAGGCATTATGATGGTCAGTTTGAATTCTTGAGAATACGTTTCCAGTATAGATGAATGATTCTTAAAATAAACTTTCACAGTGTAAGATAATTATACGCTAAACCACTACCCAGAACGTTAATTACAAGATGGCAAATGTGTCATCATTGGTGATAGCTATCACATCAGGTGATAAATATCACATCATGTGCCACAGTTTTCATCTCTGTTTCTTTAATCTTATCCAATTGGGACATCACTGAATCTCACTCATCAAGAACAGAAATGTTTTTGGAATTCTAGAAGTAACAGCTGTGAAGAACAGCATATTTAGAAGAAGTGAATCCTGTTTTGAAGCGCACTGAGACGCCGTCCGGCGTGGAGAGCACTATATATCTCAAAGTTGTTGTTGTTGTTGTTGTCCTTCAGAGACTCGCTGTGCAAGTGAATAAGATTGATGGCAAATGTATAATTGATTGGATAAGTGTATCTGAATGAAACCGTAAATCATTATTCCAGTCAGGATCTCATCAAACGCTAAATCCTAAAAGTTCAGTAATTTCCTCCACAAGATGTTTAAAAGATTCTGCTTTGGAATATTCCAGGAAGAGTCACAAAACATGCATCTGTTAGATTTATCGTGGAATTTTGTAGTTTGAATGGTTGAAAAAAAAGTTCAATAGCATCAGAATTTCATCACACCGAGGTCCAAATTATAATATCACGTCTTTCCTTAATAAGGAATCCAAATGATCTAGCTTGGAGCCCTTCCAATTATGAACACTATGTCATGCTGATTCGAAGGAATTCTATTTCAATGTGACCCACTTATGGAGTAGGATTTCCATGGACCAATGCCTCCCATTATGAAATACCACAATTTACATCCTTTCTCTTCACAATAATTTGCTGTACATAACTTCCGTGGTTTATAATCTATGTGATAATATAGAGAGACTGATGTCCAACGTACATATCCACCAAGAAAAGAAAGAGGAAGAGGCCTGATTGAAACTGAAGCAACTTATAAATGAACAATTGTAGAATTAGTTGAATATACCAGAAGAAACCCTAATGATAGTATAAAAATGGTAGAAAAACATGAAAACAACAACTACAAAATTACATTTCCAAACCTTGAAAACAAGAAAATTAAATCTTCCATCATTGAAGAAGTAGAAAGCAGAGAGTAGCAATAAACGGATCATTCTCGAATTGGCAGGATGTAACTAGTGAAGTGCCACAAGGATCAGTGCTTGGGCCTCAGCTATTTACTATTTACATCAATGATCTAGATGAGAACATTGAATGTAACGTGTCTAAATTCACGGATGACACTAATCTAGGTAGCAGAGTGAGCTCTGAGGACGATGCAAAAAGATTGCAACAATATATAGATAGGTTAGGGGAGTGGGCAAGTAGGTGGCAGATGGAATTCAATGTTAGCAAGTATGAAATTATTCACCTAGGTAGCAAGAATAAAAGAATAGATTATTTTCTAGAGGGGGAGAAGTTAGATAGTGTTAGTATTCAAAGGGATTTGGGTGTCCTTGTACACCCGTCCCAAAAAGTTAGTTTGCAGGTGCAGCAAGCAACTAAGAAGGTGAACGGCATGCTAGCGTTCATTTCAAAAGGATTAATTAGAGTATAAAAGTAGGGAAGTCTTGCTGCAACTGTATAGGGCTCTGGTGAGACCGCACCTAGAGTATTGTGTGCAGTTTTGGTCTCCTTATTTAAAAAAGGACATACTTGCCTGAGAGGGGGTGCAGCGTAGATTCACTAGGTTAGTTCCTGGGATGAGGGGACTGACCTATGAGGATAAGTTGAATAAACTAGGGCTGTATTCTCTAGAGTACAGAAGAATTAGGGGGGAACTTATTGAAACATATAAGATTCTTAAAGGGCTAGATAACGTAGGCACTGAGGGACTGTTTCCCCTGGTAGGAGAATCTATAACCAGGGGTCACAGTCTTAAAATTAAGGGTCAGCCTTTTAGAACAGAGTTGAGGAAACATTTCTTCACTCAGAGGGTAGTGAATTCATGGAATTCATTACCCCAGAAGGCTGTAGATGCTCAGTCCTTGAACATTTTCAAGGCTGAGACTGATAGATTTTTGAAAAATATAGGGATCAGCGGATATGGGGATAGGGCAGGTAATCAAAGTTAGGTGAGAAGATCAGCCATGATCTTGTTGAATGGCAGAGCAGGCTCGAAGGGCCGAATGGCCTACTCCTGCTCCTAATTCTTATGTTCTTATGTTCTTAAGAAGCAATTAAGATCAAACAAGAATATGACATCCATCAAAAAGAAATAAAAGGTAACTCATCTGAACCAACAAAATTTACCCACGGAATGAGAATTGTGCATAAAAATAAAAATATATCTTGTAGACAAGTAATTATTTGTTTTAGTCAGGTGGGTGTCTAACTCACATGGAAATCCATCACCACACTTAAGAATATACAATCCAAACTAGGAATTCCATCCATCCCACCTACACATGGAAACTCCAGAGATAGATTGTTGGAATAGGATGCATACTCTCTCTATGGTGGGATGCATCCAGCTTACTTCATTCCAGAAAGCTTTAGGCACAGGTTGGCAAGCGTCAAGGCTTTAGGCACTCTTGCCAACCTGTGCCTAAAGCTTTAGGCACAGGTTGGCAAGAGTCAAGGCTTGGGGTCCCCTGAGTGTTCATTGGGGTACTTGTGGGGTCTAACCAGCTAAAACTGCATAGCTTGCAATTTATATCAATGTCTGGCAAGCTTTCCCACTAAGCCACCTAACCTGTTAGGGCTTCGGCTTGCAGAATTAATAGGAGCTGTGTGGAATGACTCCCTACCCTTAGTGACTGGTCTGCCCTTCCAGGTCCTGCCAAAAAGCCAGGCTGGCTGTGTTGTCATCAGCAGTGCTCTGGAATACTGCAGATCCACCCGACTCAGGAACCAGACTACTGAGACCGCTATAGAGAGATGGCTTGATTCTAACATTTTGTTGCCAAACATCTAACCTTGCATCCAGTTCAGTTCCAAGGAGACCCTGGTTAAGAAGAAGCTTTCTAGGTTAATTTCCAAGAGAAATGAAAGTCCTAGATATGAACCAAAGATATAACTGGTACTGATGGGCATCTGAGAGCTGAAACAGAACCTCTCATCATATCAGTACAGAACCATCTATTACTATCCATTATTATGAAAATTAGAATAAGATCTTAAAAGAGAAACATTGATCCAAAATCTCAAATATGTCATCAAACACCAGAAACATTCTACAACATATTGTCATCAAGTCTAGCACAATCAGAGTATCTGATTCAACACAAGAATGTAGCTAAATATATTCATTACACAATTCGTTAAACGAATTGTGTAATGAATATATTTAGCTACATTCTTGTGTTGAATCAGATACTCTGATTGTGCTAGACTTGATGACAATATGTTGTAGAATGTTTCTGGTGTTTGATGACATATTTGAGATTTTGGATCAATGTTTCTCTAAGCTTTTTTACATGTGAAGACAAAATAGTATGAACCTCAAACAACAAAATACCTGGTGTACAAAACATCAACCTCCTGCAAAAAGTAACTGTTTAAGGAAGTTTGAACATACTAAGAAGTAAAAGTACGACTAAGAAAAATAACTTCCATAAACATGCAACGTGGCCAGTGTTATTGGTCTGGATGATAATTCTCATGTTAATTATCACAGTGACATCACATCCACAGAAAATCCTGCTCTGCTATTGTCTAGCTATGGGTGTGACTTCCTCCCAGCCCTCCCTCTAATTCCATCATAGTGAACAACCCTGGGCCCAAAGCCAGCCAACTGTCATCGTTCGACTTGCCAGCCTATGGATGGAATAGTGCAAAAGAAAACAACAATGATAATTAAAATATGATGGGTTCATCCTTGCATTTGCTATAGCGCTTTCACATCTTGCTATTTAACCTCAATGATGGAATACGTTATAGTTTTTATTTCATGATTAACCACAGTAGCTTTTCAATAAGAATTGTTACATTTATAACCAATAGCATTTTATCACATCAAAACAAACGCAAAGCACTTCACAGTGTTTTCACAAAGCCTTCAGTAAAGTGCAGTGACTGTGTAATTTAAGGCAAGCCCACACCACTGATGCCTAGCCATGGTGTGTCTACTGTACACCTTTCACATAATCCCCAAATTGTGGACCAGTAACTCTTACCATTATCAAATAACTCTCAGCATCTTAACAGCAATGTCAGAAGAACATCCACTATGGCAATAAACTTTTCCATATCCCCAGAGCTATTATCCTTGTGATCTGTCTAAGTAAAATTGATGAGTCTGTGCCAAATTATGAGTAGTAATATGAATTCACACCCACTCAGAATTGATTTCACACGGGAATGTTATTGCTGGCAGAGAGGGGATCCCATCATACCAGTCGTTCAATTCACATCCCAATAGCAAACATCCAGTAAACTAACCCAATCTTTCAGTTTGTAGCATGAATATTGTCTATAATTACAGAGATGAACAAGAAGAGACTGGAGATTCTATATACATATACTGTATGTAGGCAGATCTCAAGGATTGTGTTTTAGCTGGTCTACAGAGGATTGCACTGTGGGTCTGTGACCTGAAGAGCCAGTAATGGGTATGATGTGTAGTTCAATATGGTGTAGAGTAGGAGTGTGGATTGTTAATGGACAAAGAGGGAGTTGTTGGAGTCCAGGCTGGGGGGAGTGGGAGAAGAGGCAGTAGGAGGAGGTGCCTGTAGTTAAAGAGATAGATGTTAGAATTGTTTGTTTTAAAGAGAGAACTAGGTGGTGCTGGCATACCCGCTTTTTAGTAGGGGACATGAAGTAGATCAGAGGGTGGAGCTAAAAGAGTGACTGGGGGTATGTCGGGTTGCTGGAGATCAGAGGTCAAGATGTAACAAGGCAACTCTATGGAGGACCAACCTATTTGATGTCATTGTTAAATGCCCAATCATCTGGGTGAAGCTCTTTGAAACATCATCTTGATATGAAAGGCACTATGTAAATGTTAATTGTGTTGTATGGATCATGACCATCAATGGACAGTTTAGATATACAAACACAGATACGGATAGGTAAACAGCTTGTGGGGTCTTTTGTTCACTGAAAAGCTGGTTTGCTCTAAACAGACAATCGAACCCATGATCAATGAGCCAGAAGCCTAGCACCACAAATCCGGTTTCGCAGATTTTACAGTAGAGTAACAGCGTCTGTAATGTCCTGTTAAGGTCTATTTGCTTTGAAGTGATAAATATCACAGGGAGTGCATATAAGACACCATTACTTGCCTGGGGTAGTGTTTGGTTCAGTTATGAACACATTGAACATAAGCGGGCATGAATAAATAATCTTGCAAGAGTTTGTGTCTTTTACCAAGTACACTTATGAGCCATTACCCTAACTGGTATGTTTTGCTGCTAGCTGCACATACCCAAATGCCGTTAAAGTTTATCATCTGAAGAGAGAATGGAAAAGGGATAAAATATTAATCTAAACAGGCATTTGTAATGGAACAGAACTCATCGTGATCAACATCACATTGATTCTTGATTCATTTCCTGCCCCCTTGTCATGAGATTGTTGTTTTCAAACGTTGAAATGCGTGAGAAAATGCAACTAATCCTAAGAAATGTGGAAGCACTATGAAAAAGAATATCAAAGTAATATACATCACAAGACATGCATGTATTAATTCCATAGGGATGAGGTAGGCTTTTTGTTCTTGCAGCCAATAACATTTGGATTGTGACCTTTTCCACAAAAAGGAGCGCCATATTGATTGCGATGATTTATGAGGCGTTTTAGCCAATTTGACACCCCAGTTCCCCAAAGAATTGATTTTAATTAGCACAAGCAACTCTGTCATCAAACGTCTTGGTTGCATGTATTGAAATTTCCATACTGCAACTTCCACATTAAAACTACCCCCAACCCCCACCACCACAGCTCCCACCCACTCTCCAAAAACATTTAGTAATGGTTTTCACATTGATTTTCCAACTGAGGTGGCTCAATTTTTTTTAAACAGTGTTTTATAACCTCCCAAATCATAGAATGACACTAAGAGCAGGCTAATGAATGCAAGGCATGCATTACATATAGGATTGAAGATGTGGAATATTGAATGGCTGAATTAGATGCCATTAAAACTTCAGAGTAGAAGTAACTACACAGCAGTATTTCTATAATTAGAAATATGGTAGTTGTATGATGGATTTTGTTGACTACTACTACTAATAATCCTTGCATTTGATATAGCACTTCTCACGTCTTCTAGATGTCTCAAAGTGCTTCACAGAATATACTGTAAAGTGAATTAACTGCATATTTGTGGGCGAAAGTCATAATTCCAGAAAACTGTAGTCTTTTATAATGAAGAAACCACAAGAATGGCTTCCCAAAGCCTCTTCTAGCAAGACCTAGTTTTCTATTGACTAAATCATAGCTTTCGAAATGTATTTGCTCTTAGTGGAGCAAATGGAGTCCTATAGCTCAGTGGTTAGAGCACTGACCTAGCAAGCAAGAGACCTGGGTTAAATTCCAGGCAGGGCAAAACCTTGGGAAAGTTTCCTTACTCCACATGCCTGATAATAATTCCTCAAGCAAAAAAACACTAAATCGGTCATTTCAATCCACGGCTGTTTGTAGGATACTCTTGTGCACGATGGGCTGCTGCACTTCGCCCACAAATATATAGTCAACTACTTTATAGAAGCGATTTGCAGTATCTAGAAGACGTGAAATGTGCTATATCAAATCCAAGGATTATTATTATTAATATTATTACTATTATTAATGGATTCAAACCACAATAATTTCAAATAATTATTTTGGTAACCAGAGATCAGTCAGACCTATTCTGAAAATAGATCCACTTCAGAATATTCTTAAAGAAGTTCTTAATCAGGCTTCCATGTAATGATTGAACATAAAAATTGTTCACCACTCTGCACATCTTGCATTTTAAGACAATGTTTTTACAGGATAATACTGGGTGGAATTTGGAGCCTCATGAAGCAATGAGTCTTATTGGAGAGCTGTTCCACATGTATGGCTACCCTCAGTACTTCATCCACATAGCCATTCTTCATATAGAGCTTGAAGATTGAATGACAACAGGTATTTGAGGGGATCATAGCTGAGCCCAATGCT
This sequence comes from Hydrolagus colliei, assembly GCA_035084275.1. Lineage (NCBI taxonomy): Eukaryota > Metazoa > Chordata > Chondrichthyes > Chimaeriformes > Chimaeridae > Hydrolagus > Hydrolagus colliei. The sequence goes on along the minus strand of CM068742.1, from coordinate 16,595,533 downwards.
TTTCTCATCTGACATCACATTCACGCACATTTTAACATGATCCACTAGGTAGTGATCAAGAGCAAACATTTTGGCTTATTGCTCCCTGGGTCTGAGGCGCTGAGGCAAACGTAACCCCTCATACTGCTGCCCGAGGGAAAGATCAGCTGATTCAGCAGAGAGATATTTTTGTGTGACTCAATTCCACAGTCAACTTACCAAACTCAGCCAACAGGGAGCCATAAGCAAACTGAAAACAGCACAACCTTCATTTCAAATGTTACGTACATTTTTGGGGGGGTTTGTTCCAAACCACATAATACATGATACAATGACGTAAATCACGTCAAAATACATCATCACATCACTGATGCGTGAGCCTGCTTCCTCCCTAGATAGGTAAAACATTCATTGGTAAAACATGAATTAGACCCTTTATCATAAAACAAAACGAGGTTTTATATGCGATAATAGAACCATTGGAATATATGATAATGATAAAGCATGTATAAATCTAGATGGTGTCAGCCTGGCTCAGTTTGTGGCACGCTTGTCTCTTGGTCAAAAGATTGAGTGTTTAAGCCCCACATCAGCATTTTGAGTTCACATTTTAGGTTAATGGTGGTTGCATTGGTAGGGGATTGCTATATGTTGGAAGTGCCATCCCTTGAATGAAATATGAAACTGAAGTTCTATTTATCTGTTCGTAGCCCATGACAGTATTAATTAAAGATCAGAGTTTCTACTGTGGACCTAGCTATCAATCCTTTCGGTAAATTAATCTTTCGAGTAATGTGGCATTTTGATGTGATAAATATAGTATTCAGGATTATTATTGATATATCGGTGGGGAGTGGGGTGGAATATGATGCTTCACAATTCATTTACTGAAACCATTTACACTCTATCTTGTGAGGTTCTTTGAGATGTCTTCCTAATGTGAAAGGTGAAATTTTATTTTTATTTTATTATTAATTACATGAAATGTAAGGATTCTTATTATCCTGCAAATGACTAGGTACTCCCCTTGGTAGGCAATGCTGTCTGCTTGGTACTTCCTTTCACCATAATAGTTTGCAAAAATCCTGAAAGTTTGATGTTGGAATGGAGTTGAGTGGGTCGGCACATAAGTCATATCCTGGTATGTTCAAGATTCTATAGTTATGAATCTTTTATGAAACTCTTGTGACCTTTAAATGCATTCTGGCACCAGCACAGGCTCACAGCAAATTACATTGAGATTACACTGCTTTATTAGCAAATGAATGACTTTTGTAGTGGATGATTCCCTTGCACTCAGGCTCCAAAAGATGTTTTCTCAAACACTTTAACTGGGTGTATATTCCTATTAACTGAAAGCTGCTTGGGAATCAAATCAGTTTAAAACAGAAAGCCATAATTTACAGCGGGTTAGTGCAAATAACACTAACAAATCATTCCAAATGTTTTTATATTTCATTTATCCAATATATTTTCCAAATGTTTATATCTTTGAAAATAAAGACTGTTTTCTCTAGGTTGTGTTGAATTAGCTAATCTCAGCTGGATCACAGAAGGGATGTAAATTCTGAAGCCAACAAATGAAAACAACAGCTAGGGTTCCCTCTCCCTATTCTTGTCTGGTTACCACCTCCGCCTGAAATGTGTAAGCGTGACTCCCAGGTAAAGACATGATCAAGCTCAGTGGATTTATTGCGCCACTATTCACTGCTCATTGCCAAGAATCCCACTTAAAGAACAGCAACTTGAATGAGGTGCTGGAGGATCATTGCACCCGGGGAAGGATAGTTTAGCATTTTCAAAAGAGGACTGTTAGGAAACAAACCAACAACAACTATTCACACTTATGTAGAGTGTCTTTTAAATGGCTCGGCGACGTTATCAATGAAGAGTGCTATATCAGTGCAAGTTGTTGTTCTTTTCATACAATAAAAATAAAATACAACATTACATTTGTATAGTGCCTTTCACGTTGGGAAAGTGTCCCAACATTTTAAAGTGATTTATAGAAAGAGTGTGGAAACTCAACGAAGATGGAAAAGTGGGAAATGTGTGAGTGTGGGGGGGTTGGGCGTGGGGGCGGGCAGTGGTGGAGGGTGAGGGTTGCGAGGCGATGGAGTTTGGGAGTGCGTTCCAGAGAGTGAGAGGCATTTATTCACAGGCTTGGTTGGAAGTAGCCCTCTTTCTTCCTTATCCCACATGTGGACTGTGAAAACACATCAGCTTACTTGGTTTACACTTGAATATGATTGACAACTGATCATGTCAGAAGTTTTTTTTAAGAGCAATGGCATCGACTATTTGGCTTCTTCATCCTTTCTCACAGCAGGCGACAGACAGGAGGTCTGACAGCCACCAGCTTGAAAAGAAGACAGAGGTGTAGTTCCGCACCATTATCTGCTGTAAAACAGAAGCCAGGATCCATTCACAGATGTGGGATTCTTCTAATGCGTCTAAATTACTGAACATTTACTCGACATGGTTTTGAGCGGGTATACTTGCACATGTGTTATCACTTTTCCCTTAACAGACATCAAACATTTATTCAGTGTATGTACGAACAAAGAAAAACAGCAGTTGGAGCCCTGGCTTGGAAACACTGCCAGATCTTTAACTCTCTCCTCCGCCTGGAATGTTTGTTGCAGCTTTAAAAATGCACCCATTTACATTGCTATAGTAATCTTATCAATAGTTTTCTATACATTTGTAACAATATTATATACATACAGTATATATATACACTGTATATATAAATAGTGGAGCAATGTGGGCAGAATTGTTTAGCATTCTGAGAGCTGTAGCACAATCCAGGATAAAATAGATAATAATAATAATAATTATTGCATTTGATATAAAGCTTTTTACATCCTCTAGACATTTCAAAGCGCTTCACGGAATATACTGTAATATTTATCACATACTACAGAACAAGGAGGAATTCCTTGCCTCAATCTTTGCCTTTGCGGCATTCTTAATACTTAACAGATCGCAAGAGTACCTAACTCCTTATTGAAGCAAAACATTCAAAATCCTGACTTTATACCTCAAACTATAATTCTCCCTTTTTTCAGATGAAATGTTACACTGGATGATCTCATGAGTTGCGCAGATTAGTCAAGCTTCAGCCCATGAGACCATCAGAGGACTAGTCCATTTGAAGCAGGGGAAAATCATTTCAGTTTAGCTGCATTACATTATACAGTAATAATAATAATAATCCTTGCATTTGTTATAGCGCTTTTCACGTCTTCTAGATGTCTCAAAGAGCTTCACAGAATAAACTGTAAAGTGAATTGACTGTATATTTTGTGGGCAAAATGTGGCAGCCGATTGTCATTAATTAATAATTATTGTTAATAAACATTAGCTACAGGTTGAAGATTTCAACTTTGTGTGCTGAATATTGAATAATACATTTGTACAGTGCCTTTCACGTTGAGAGGATGTCCCCAAAAAAGAGAGACAAGCTTAAAACTTAAAATGAAGGCTAAGGAAACACACATCAGCCTGGCTCAGTTGATAATACTCCTGCATCTGAGTTGAAAGATTATGAGTTTGTTCATACGATCTACACTGACTTTCCAATACAGTGCGGTTGTAGCGCCTCATTGTTCAAGGTATTGTTGGGTGCAAATTTTCTGCTATTCACCAGTTACTACATCTCACAATAAATTCTGTGAAGCAGCTTCCCACATAATCATATTAAGTCCTCCCGATATTATTTTTAGGTGATCACATGGATACCCCAAACAGTATTAGGGAACCAATTTTTATGTCTCTGGTTAAGGGAGTTCTTTGTATCTTGGCGAAAATGATTAGGACCGGGTGGACAAATCAGTTTATTGCTGGAAGCAAAATCACTTTGTTTCTGGTTGTGAAACTTGTGTATTAAAGAACAAGTGCTGGAGAGCACATGGGTTGATAATAATGTAAATTATTCCATTGGGCACTTGAGATCACTGTCTAGACGGAACACTTCCTTGCAGTAATAATAATAATCTTTGCATTTGATATCAGTTCATTGAGAAGTCTCAGAACACATGGCAAGATATACTGTAAAGTGATGTGGCTGTGTGTATTTTGTGGGTGAAATACACAAAGTCACATCAATTGGTAGTACATCCTGGACTAGTGGAGTTCTGTGTTGTCAGAGAAGCCATCTTTGGCCATCCACGGGCTTTAGATGGGACATTACATTGAGGTCTCATCCTCCAGGTGGGTGCTAAACATGCTAGGCTCTATTTAAAAAGAAATTCAAGTTTCTCCGAGGGAAACATCTTGCGGTTAAATTGATGATACCCTTCATGGCTGTTGGTGGGACATTGCGATGTACCATCTACCTGCCTTATTTGCCTGGAAATATAGTCACTACACTTGATAGCATTTATCTGAAAAGTGCTTGAAGAAACTTTATTGTTATGCGTGCCGTGTCAAGCAATATTGATTGATTCTTCAAAAATATATTTTAATTTGTTCAGTGGTGTCATCGTTGCTGCTATCTTTGTTGTAGAGGGGCATCATACTAAATACTTGCAAAGGGAAGAGAAACTCATTCATAATCTTGATTCCATTTTTAATTTGGAGAATCTGAGCTGTTTGGAGTTTATTAATCAGACATTCAAATGTTAAAGCCAGGGAGATAACGTTACGATGACACAACTCTTTTGTGGCTGGAGTACCATCCAGACTGTCACTCATTACCTTCCATGAGAACAGGGAAGCTTAAAGTAGGCTTATCAGAGTCATCCATCACCAAAGAATAGAGATATTTGGCATCAATTTCCTTTAAAAGATAAAGATCAACCTGAAAAATTTAGGTGATGAAATCCTCAAGTGACATTAATCACGTGTACTAAATAAATGTTGGCTGCCCTTCGTATCCTAAGATCCTAGAAGCAACCGCACTCTTAGGTAGCAAGTAGTGTAACGTGGTGTCAAGGAATATCTGTGAAAAACAGACCACTTGCTATTCACATTGGCAGAAACCTTTACCCCAGGAAAGTGATCTGTTAATTGATTACTTACTTCTGCTAGGTCACTGGAGGGATTTGGAATAAGGCAATTTGCCAAAGTGTTCGCAATGTCTGGGAATTGAAATCCGGTCCTTTCGCTGTGAGGCAAGCTCGCTGACCGCTACACTTCAGGACTCCTCAACAATGTAAACAAATATTGTATACTCATAAGTATGGTGTCAGCAGACATTGTTGATGGCCACATCTCACTGACACCATCAACCTCTCCTTATCATCTGTCACCATTTCCACACCCACCTCAAAAAGGCCACTATTACCCCCACCCTGAAGAAACCTTCCCTAGATGCATCACAGCTCTCCAACTACCGGCCCATGTCCAATCTCTCTTTTCTGTCCAAGGTCCTTGAAAGAGTTGTTGCCCTCCAGCGTCACTCTTTCCTCTCCACCTGCTCCCTCCACGAGCCCCTCAAATTGGGCTTCCATGCTGCCCACAGTACAGAAACTGCTCTGGTCAAGGTCACAAATGACATCCTGACCATCTTTGACCAGGGCTCCCTCTGCCTCCTCGTCATCCTCGACCTCTCTGCTGCCTTTGACACAGTGGACCATTCAATCCTCCTCCACCGGATCTCCTCCCACCTCAACCTTCCATCCTTGATTGGTTCAGGTCCTATCTTTCAAACCATCTCCACTTCTTCTCTGCCAATGGCTTTTCTTCCAGCCCCGCAGCATCTAGTTTGGTGTTCCTCAGGGCTTTGTCCTCGGTTCCCACCTCTACACCCTCTACATGCTCCCCCTCGGTGACATCATCTGCAAACATGGGGTAAATTTCCACATGTATGCGGATGACACCCAGCTCTACCTCTCCACTGCCACCCTCAACTCCAGGATTACTGGTGTCCTGACAGTCTGCCTGTCCAACATCCAGTTCTGGATGAGGGACAACTTTCTCCTGCTTAACGTCAGCAAGACCGAGGCCCTCCTGATTGGCTCGTGCCAGCGCCTCTGCACCTCAGGTATGGGCAGAATCAGCATCATGGCTGCACTCTCCACCTCACAAAGCCAGTCAAGAACCTAGGATTCTTGTTTGACTCTGAACTGACCTTTCTCCCCCACATCCACACCATAACCAGCACTGCCTTCCACACCTCCGCAACCTTGCCAGACTTTGCCACTGCCTCACCTCTCAGGTTGCCAAAACCCTCACCCATGCATTCGTCATGTCTAGGCTTGACTACGGAAACTCTGTCCTCATCGGCCTTCCCAACACTTCCATTCACAAGCTAGCTGCAGATCATTCAAAACTCTGCAGCTAGTGTCCCCTCCCGCACCAGGCTCGGTAACCCCATCACTTCCATCCTCGCCTGGCTCCACTGGTTCCCCATCCACCAGAGGATAGAATTCAAGACTTGCATCCTCACTTTCAAGACCATCCACGGCCTTGTCCCATCAACAACAACAAACAACTTCGATTTATATAGCGCCCTCCACTCCGGATGGCATCTCAGAGCACTTCACAATAGCGGATCCTGGGACCAAGCCAGGGGGACCATGCCTCCTACCCGACCAGCCCTACCATTTGTGGCAAGGATTTCAGCCTCTCTGCCCCCACACTCTGGAACAAGATCCCACAGTCCCTCCGTCTCGCTTCCTCCTTTGCCTTCTTCAAGGCCAGTCTGAAGACCCTCCGTTTCAAACATGACTTCACCTGCCCTCCCTTGTAAAAATGTACCATGGTAATAGTACATTTTAATGGTAACCATGGTACTATCATAGTACTACCATGGTACTACCACCATTACCATGGTACTTTTTTTTACAAGGGCTTGCACCTCTTTGACTCCCCTCACCCCTGCCCTGCCCCTCCCACTTGCTCTGGTCCTGACCCCGGATTGTTCAGCGCCTTGGGACGTCCTCCAGACCTGAAAGGCACTCTAGAAATGTAGTTTGGTTGTGGTTGTTGTTGTCATTAACTGTACATGAGTTAAGGAATTTTTCACTCTGTGCTAATGCTGAGCTTCACTGATGCCTCAGTTGGTAAAGCTACAGTCTGGTGTTGAAGTCATGGATGTAAAGAAGGTCCCTGGTTCATACCATGGATTGTGTTGAGTTTGCTGATCTTAGCTAGTGAGACAATGTTTCAATTTGGTTCCCCTTTAGCCTCTCATCCCTCATATCTGAAGAGTTCCTACTTTTAATTTCAAATGAATGTCTTTATTTTGAATGTATAAGACAATTTTATTTGTCCTAATAATCGGATTTGCAATGTGATAAAGTGTTCTAAAAATCAAAATTCTTCCTTTCTATTTAAAGACACATTAATACAAAGAACTCTGTTACATTTACGAATCAGGCACCACACTTCCTTTTAAAGCATTCTTTCTATTTCCTCAATGAACTAGTAGATATGCAATAACTTGGAAGGCTTGTTCACAGATAATTCATTTGATTCACTTAGATACAGAGACAGAGCAACAAAACTGATTTGTTACACCTTCACTACAGTGTACACAGTCATAACATGCTCAAAGCACCCATCGTGATATAATGTAGTTCACTAACTATTAACAGCTTGGAAAAGGGTATCACTTGGGATAAACAATAAGGCATTTTAACTGAACTGGCTTAAGACAGCAAGCTTCAAAAGTACATTTAAATTACATTGCAGTGGGATCCAGTTTTGTACATAAATAACATGTTGTTGCTGTAGAAGTAGTCTTTATTATAAGGCATCAATAACACTGATACATTTGTATTAGCTACTACTCTTAAACTATGTCTACTTGGACAGAGAAAAATGCCACAAAACCTATATTTATGCAGTATCTTAATGACATGCACTCACAATAAAAAAGTTACGGAATGTGTCCACAGATCTAAACTCAAAGTAACAGGAATAGTACATTGCAATGTTAAATGACATTGCTGCATTTACTTTTAATAACTGAAGTCATAAACTCAGCTCTGCTCCACTCCGTAACACATCAGTGCTGTACAATTTCCAGCCCTTTCAAGGAGAAAACGTTCCACCACTGAGCTACTAACATCTTGTGCTGTAGCACACTCGCACTGTGTAAGTGCTTGCGAGCAGAAATTCAAATGGAATCTTACCTAGATTGCAGGCAGGCACAGAAACCACTGACATCATTGCAGTGCATGATCTGATCATAGTCCTGGTGCAGTAGCTGCTATAAAGATCCCCTCTGTTTGCCGCACTGAGACCAGTAACCTATTCTAGGCAGTTTTGTTCAATGTGTTATATTGAGAATACACCCACTCCAGGAGGAACGAGACTAAACTGAACCGAATCCTGTCAAGTTTTTTCCCAGCGTCTCCCGTCTCCAAAATTCAGACGAAACTAATGTTTTGTGAAGGGGCCCAATGACCAGGCCCAGACTGGCTGGAAACTATTTCCTGCCTCCAAGTAGTATATACATGTGTGAGTGAGTGCATGAGAAAAAAAAGCAAAAGAAAGTGAAGGAATGCAAAAGAAGATACTGTAAGGAGAGCCGAGCAGTCCTCCAAAGTTTCATAGAGAACTTTGTGAAGGCAGCTTTTGCCACTCCAACCGGCTAGAATTAAAAATAACATAAACATAAGGAATGAATGAGGTAGAAAACACATCTCAGTATCAAAGACTTGCTTTAAATTCAAAACGGACTTGACCTTATTGTGGCAATCAAGGCATTTTTTCTTTAGCAGCACATTAAGCAACATGCTTTCTGAAGGCAATACCGTACGTTGTTACCTTTCCTGAGAATCCTCCAGGGCAACAGATAACCACCAACAATGTAAATTCACAAGGACAAACTCCATCTTGAGCATATTAGAATTTTTGCTGACATAAAACACGCAGCAGCAGAGCTTTCCAGTTTGACAGAGTGCCTGAATCAGATCCCTGGGACTGCCCACATCTTATGTATCCACAGTTATGAACAGACTTTCCTAAACCATCATCTGTTTATCTTTTTCCCCCCTTTTTTTTCCTCCCTTGAACAACTTCCTCTCTGTTTCTCTGAGCGACTTCAGCCTGGGAACTAAGTTCACCATTTGGTCTTGATTAAAAGCAGACAAGCACCTTTGTAAAAGCCAGAACCATACTATTGCAGATCAGTTTTTTTTTACATTAATTAACTTGCAGTTCAGTAGCTGTCTGTAACTAAATAAGAATCTCAGCACAACATATCGCATGGAAAAAAGATACAGCTTACATTTCTTAAAATAATCCATTAAGAGATACATGTGGGTGGATGGAAGCCAGTGTTTTTTGTTACGTGGGTTAAACTTTTACAAGCCATGTAATGATATTTATGAATTCGACTCAGAAACGTATATTTCAGAGGTGCCCCACTTATCACTCACATGTAAGCTATGGAGCTCAGATATTGATGAAACTGTCACAGGCTCTGACGTTTCACAGGGAACAAAATAGTAGTTTGACCTGATGACCAAAAATATGCTAAAGGCTGCAAAATAATTACGTTTAGAAAATCTGCAGGAGAGAGAGAGAATGTGGAGAAGAAATACAATGTGTAAATCACAATTATACCACAAACAAAGCTTAGACTTGCTTTATTTTTGTTTAGTTCTCCCAATCATGTTTTTTCACGAAAAGTGAATTTGTTCCAGCAATCTTAATTGTCAATCAGATAGCTTCTAAACTTTGATCTTGAGATTGGGATGTGGGGCTATCCAACAACAACTTTCACTTATAAAGTGCCCTCCACACTGGGTGGCGTCTCAGAGTGCTATAAAATAAAGCAATATTTCAAATGCCAGACTTTAGTGCAGATGACAAATATTGAGAAAATGTGCTTCAAGTTGTCGTTTTAAAGTAACCAATTGATAGCATCCTCTTAATTTTGGAAACAATTTGAGAATGTTTTATTTCCCCCCAACCTCCCTTCGCAGCAAATGAACATTGCAACTGCAATGGGGTGGGAGGGAGGCCAAATACAACATAGCACAGACGGCTTAGTACAAGTAAGTAAAGAGTAAAGGAAGAGCTCAACTATCTATCTCTCGGTTAAAGTAGGATCTTTTGTGAAATTACTTCAAAGGATGAAATGCGCAATAAAATGATATTATGTCCAAAATGAATTTATTCAAATAATCTTTTGTTTAACTTTTTAAAAACCTCTCTTGCCAATTTTCTCTTCTACCCTGTTTCTTCTGAATTATGTTTGATTCATGTTGGTGGGAAGCTTGCGCAAACATTGGTTGCCTTCCGGGGCTCTGCACAAGCAGTCATTATTCATGTGTGAGACTTGACAACGAGCGTCAGCAGCCGAGACCAATTTTATCTTCACCCAACATTCACACATGCACTCCTTCGGCAGAGATCATTGGATATCAATCAGGAGCATGGACCCTGACTGATTTTCTGCTCCTTAACCTGGGGACACTGAGGCCAAATGCTGTACCTTTATTGCTGTCCTGGCTAAAATCAGCTAATTTAGCACAGACCAGGGATTGAAACTAGAGCATTCCTGTTCTGTACAATCAACTGCTCACTGGATAAACTCCCTAAGCTATTGGGAAACGACTCCCAGGTTGACTTTAAAATTGAATAGAACCTCATGTTTAAATTTATGACATTGGCAAACTGGATTTGAATCATTGAGACTTGTAGAAGCATGATAAGACATATATTATCGTGCAACTATCATATTGAAAGATTCACCAAATAGTAAATCACCATTTTTTATTTATTTCCTAATCTATCCTAGGAATGCTGCGGAATGCAACAGTAGCTGAGATCAGTTAACTCGCACCATCCGGGGATCTAATCTGTCTCTCTCCATGTCTGTGAGGCTCAGAACCACAGAACATGGTGTGTGATGTTCCAGTTCGAATCAATCCATAACACTCTTATCTCAGAAGGTTGTGAATTTAAGCGCCATATTGGGACTGTTGCTGCATAATAATAATAATTATAATAATCCTTGCATCTGATATAGGGTCTTATCAAATAATTGAGACATCTAAAGTGCTTCACAGAATATACTGTAAAGTCAATTGACTATGTTTTAAGGACTAAACTCAGTAAGCTATTGAACAGAGCAGTGCCCCACAAACATTCATCGATTGAGTGACCAAATTATTATAATTTTTTTTGAAGGGATTATTACCTCTTGAAAGCAATCCACCAATTGACGAATAACTGGGTTCCTACTCACTGCTAGGTAAACAGAGTCATGTATTATAAAGGAACTTGCCTAAGGATTCTCCCTATCTGGGAATTGAACTCGGGTCCTCTTGCTTGTGAGTCAAGTGCTCTAACCAATACTCTACAGGACTCCATGAGTACTTGAGGAGTACTCTAATACCTTTACATCAAAGCCCCACCTGCCTGCTGTTTGTGTGGAAATTTGAATCAGAACAGAATAGCAGTTTGTTTCGCTAATAAATCATTCATTCAGCTACAAGACTACTTTTTGGACTTTGCTGATGCAAATGAACACCATGTTTGCCTTCAAATACAGCCACTATATTTCACGTTTTTACATCTGTCATACTTGACATGATAAGGCCTTATGAAAATGAAAATACAACCTAGAAAGCACCAGTGTGGGGGTTGGGGGCCGAAAGCAAGATTTCTTTATTTAATATTTTTCCTATCCTGAAAATATGACTTATCATGCTTCTATAATAAATAGTTAATTTCAATCCATGACTGTTTGTGGGACACTGCTGTGTGCAATTGGCTGCCGTGTTTCACCCACAAATATACAGTCAATTCACTTTACAGTTTATTCTGTGAAGAACTTTGAGACGTCTAAAAGACATGTAAAGTACTGGATCAAAGGCAAGGATTATTATTATTCCTCAAAGAGGTAAGAAAAGGATTATACATTTATTACCACAATAAACCTCCTATTTCTTGAACAGTTACTGCTACTGCTGACATTCTTTCAAGTAAGGAGAGAAAAACGAGATTCCAACTGCTCAACTGTTTTCCATTACTTTTATATACAATATTATAGGTAACATAATACAGTAACATTATAATGCGTCATGATAAAAATAAAATGGGATCAATCCTTCATGCAATAAATTCCAAGGATGAGAGCTTTTCTTTTTTCCCTCCCATATGTGTTTCTGCTCTCACTGTGTTTAATACTGTGTGGCAGTTAACTGCTTATTGAGTACTGTTGCTTACGTCATCCCTATGGCATTCGAGTTTAGTTTTAGTGCCTTTTTTCCCCCATCTTGACCTATAACATTTAACAACATTCTTCTGTACGTCAGAATTGGATTGTTAGAACAAAAAAAACACTACAAAGGTCACAAGTGTTGGCAAAAACCTCCAGGCCGCATTTTGAGTCTGTCCGGCTCACAAAGGATGATGTACAACATACATCAATGGATGGGCTTTTGTTTAAACTGCAATTATCCTGTGAATGTACAGTGTTGTGGTGTAAATTGTGTACATTAACTGTGTAGACCTAAAGCTTTTTCCTTCCTTTTCTCCTTATTTAATTTTTTTTGGTGAATTTTCAGTTTTGAGTGACTCTGTAAAACTCCCCCTCCCTTCCACTTGTCTTGGTTGCCTAACCAGCTGTATAAAGTGATGCCCTCCCAAAGTGAAAGGCACTATATAAATGTAAACTGTGTTGTGTTCTTCTCTTCTTTTTTGGTGGAACCAAGTCGCTGAATATCAAAAACTCAACAATGAAAATTTATCCAGAAACTTTATCCTGAAACAAAATGATAACTCTCCATGTAAAGTATTTTGTTCCCCAGGCACAATTTGTTCCTCCTCTCCATCTCTTCTGAAAATGCTTGACTCCTTTATACCGGGGTAAATCTTTCTACTTTTCTTCAACTGGGACATGATCGAAAGGGGCTCAGTTGCTCTCTTTTACCTTTGCCAAGAGGCTATTGTGGATGTGTGAGCCTTAGTTGTGATTAACAGGCTTTTGAATATGGAGGGATGAATGTGCAATTAAACTTGAGCCTATTCTCACCATACATTCGCTTTCACACAGATACAATGGGCTAAATAGACTCTTTCTATACCAACATTTCTATGTATGGGATATGAAAGAATGATCAGGAGCAGGAATCCTGCTGGATTTTTCCCTTCCAAGCCCAAGGGAGCTAAACTCCACTTTTGTTGTTGCCTTGGTTAATATTGGAGAACTCAGCACAGACAGAGATTGAGATCTGTAAATGTCCAGTCCATTATTTTAGTGATTTTCCCCAAGAGGAGTCCATCACTTTTTTTAAAAAAGTTAAAAAAAAATGCAAAACAGTTTTTTTTTGTGGCCATCCAGGTGTCCGACACATGTGAAAACCATTGTGCTTAATAGTATCCAATATAGCCAGACTGAGAGGTTCATTTGTGGAACCAATCCATGGACATTTCCCTGTGTCTGCATTGGAATGCATAATCTCTCTCTGGAGGGTTGTATTCTGTTTACCTAATGCTAGAGAGTATCAGGCAGAGGTTAGCAAGCGCCTAGGCTTGGGGATGTCAATATGTATTGGGGTACAGTTCAAGTCGCATCTCACTAGCTGAAATTGTACTGCTTGTCATTTAGACCACTGACTAAGTTGCATGTCCAGCTAACACCATCCTACCCCATTGGGGCTTGGGTTTGCAGAGTTTACAGGAGTTGAGAACAAAAAATCCTTGCCCCCAGTGATGGGTCTACCCTCCCAAACCCTGCTGATAAGCTAGACTGGCTGAGTTGTCATCAGCTGTATCTGGAGTACTGCGAATAGCCGAGCTAAGAGACCGTACATATTACCGCCATAGAGGATTTAATTAATTCTGACATTCTATTGCAAGCACACTACCTCACAGTCGGTTCAGATCCATGGAGACCTTGCTTACCTGCCCCAAGGAGGAGAGTCACTAGTTGGTAATTTGACAACTGCAAAATACAGGTTTGAGCCCTCACTAGATGGTGGAATGTGCCAGGAACTCCCTGAGAGCTTCCTGGTAAGCATCACAGCTGAGCATGAAATGTGTGACAGCATTGCCATCATATACTGTACTTGCCATCATAGACTATACTGTATACATCATTTACTGCCATCATATACTGTACATTGCCATCATATACTGTATTGTATCCCTTGATACACAAAAGGCTTGACATTCCACCTGTCACGCGTTGAAAAAGTGCACATCAGTTATTTTTGTGCCACTTCTTTCCACTCAAATATTCCAGGGGAGATGTGGATCATCTCCAGATTCCAGGTAGTAAGTGAGAGGAGGTGCAGGCAGTCACAATGAAACATGTGAGGAGCCCTCTTTCAGTCTACTTATTGGGTTGATCAAGGTTGCCTTACTTGGACGCCATGAAAAGCATTGGGGCCACCCAAGGCTGCAGCCCAGCAAACAGCAATCAGAAATAATTTGAACAGCTGGTGCTGAAAGGCATATTGAAGCATGTACATGCTAAACAACAACAACTTGCATTTATATAGTGCCCTTCACACCAGATGGTATCTCAGCGCTATCAGATGTAAAGATATACAGATGCTCCAATAAAAAAGACCACAAACATTTTAATGGTAGACGTCTCCCAATCAGAATCACCATCAGTCTCAAATAAAACTCCAGCACCTTTGAAGGTAGATAATTGTCTTGTGTAAGAAAACGAACAGAAGATAACTAAGGAGCTGTAACATTTCCAGTGCAGTCCTAAAGCATTGTTCAAGTGGAGTTTTGTAGCATATTGGTTAGAGCATTCGCCTCACGAGTAAGAGGACCTGGAGTTTGATTCCCAGGCAGGGTGAAAAGGTAAGCAAATTTGATTACTCCACCTGCCTCTGTTTATCTAGCAATAAGTAACAACCTAGTTATTATTCGATTGGTGGATCACTTTCTGGGGGTAATAATTCCTTCAAAACTTTTTATAAATAATAATTTGGTCACTCAATCCATGACTGTTTGTGGGAAACGGTTGTGTGCAATTGGCTGCCACGAGTCTTTTACAAAATATAGAGTCAATTGACTTTACAATATATTCTGTGAAGATCTTTGACAAGTCTCAGAGACGTCTTCAAGCACTATATCATATGCAAAGATTGTTTTAGGATTATTAAGTTTATGTGAAGTCAAAATTTTTGGAATGTGAATGTTGTTGTAACTCAAACAGATGAGATAGTAACCATAAGCAAATGGGAACTTGGCGTTTATCCACTTTTATTCATCATTTGGTAAATTCTATCCTTATTCTTCCAGACTTTGGCGTAGATTTCTTTCAAAATCTTCTTCCAGACTCTGATGAGCATCGTAACTTCATTGATGCAATCTGGAGTGATTTAATCTGCACCCTGTTGTTCCACACCCACTTTGATGCAAGCCTGCTTATTGAGTCCCTCCACCTATCTATTTGATTCCATTGTGGAGCCCAGTGGTTAGAGCACTTGCTTTACAAGCATGAGACTTGTGTTCGAATCCATGGAGGTCCGGAAGAAACCTTGGGCAAGTTTCTTTACGCCGCAAGCCTAACAATAACCCCTCAAAAAAAAGTAATAAAATGAGTAATAAAATTCAATCCACCACTGTTTGTGGGACACTGCTGTTCACAATTGGCTGCCGCGTTTTGCCCACAAAATATACAGTCAATTCAATTTACAGCACATTCTGTGAAGCGCTTTGAGACATCCAGAAGATGTGAAAAGCGCTACATCAAATGCAACGATTATGATCATGTGAATTCCGGATTGCTGGAGTCCAGTAATTCAGGGGAGTTATTGTATTCAAAAAAAGAAGAGAGTTTCTCCCAGTGTTTTAGCCAACAAATGAATAGCTAACCCCGTATAAAATTGTTTATTTGCTTCATGGTTGTTCGTGGGACATTGCTGGGTTGCAAAAATTATCTACTACTGGAATGTTAACTTTGACTGTGAGCCCAGGCTGAGAGACGTGTACCCAAAGCCTTACAACTGAGTCGAGAGTGATACCATATGAGCCACACTGAAGATTGTGGTGATTCAAGCCAGAGGAGAAAACATTTTCAAGACATCAGAGGGGTTTTCAGCACTAAAAAGGGCCAAAAACATACCCCCACAGTGTTGTGAACTGTCCAAATGCATCATAGCGGTCAGCTTCTGGTTGTGTATATCATCCCTATGAAGACTGAGATGAAGGGGTACTGCAAGAGAAACAGTGGTTTCCACTGATATGAGAGAGAAGGAAGGAAATAGTAGCTGTTGAAGCAAGTACAGAGAAAAAATTGTATAGATGTGAGGATGGAAAAATATTCCAATAACAACAATAACTTGCGTTTATATACTGGCCTTAATGTGGGATAGATTCTCGGAGTGCTTTGTTTGATTACTTTGGGGATCAGTGAATATAAAGCCAGGAGATAGAATGTGCCATGGATAGAATAAAAATCATCGACAACAAAAAGAGCATTTATATGCTGCCTTTATAGAGTAATGTGGCAAAGATGCAGAAAATCTGTCTTGATCAGTGATGTAAGGAAAGCTAAGCTGAGGGCCAACCAGAACACCAAGATTACCCATTGGTTCAGTGAGTTGAGGAAGAGGGTGGGAAGGTTCAGGTCGTCAAAACCAGCAGCAAAGAAGCATTAGTGGAAACTGAGGTGCATGGCTTTGGTCTTGTCCATATTTATTCAAGGAAAGATTAGGCTAATCTGATATACATGTGGTCAGAACATCAGTGGATCTGGAATCAATGATAGAAGTAGATTTTGGGGACATCTATGTACATGTGTAAAGAACTAACCCCATACATGTGAATCCTATCACCAAGGTGGAGAGTATTGATGAAGAACAGGAGGTCCTGAGGATACAGCCCGGAGGTACACAGTACATAACTTTGTGAAGGCAAGAAGAGAAGTCATTGGAAGAAACAAAGTGAAAGGGTGAATACCACAATAGGTTTTGTATGGTCTGTGGAATGACTTATCTTAGTCTGTTAAATGTATGTTTTTGTTTCTTGTGCGTATGGCACATTTTCTTTCTTCTATCTAATCAAATGCTGGGAGGGTATTCTATTGTAAACCAAATAAAGTCATTTTTACTTCATGCAACACAGCAATTGAATGTTTACCTATTTAATGTAATTTTGAGTACTCAACCATCAACGAGACAATGTATTGTAGTAAAGAGCTGTAATAATTGTACCATACTGGGACAAGTTAAAGCTCTAAATTATATGAAGAGACTTATGTAACTGAAATGAAACTTGATTTTAGGGGATGAAAAAAGATTGCTGGGGACATGATCTAAGCCACTCAAATTTCAATACAAAAGGAATAAGAGAAAACAACAACAACAATAACAAAATTACATTTGTATAGTGCCTTTCGAGTATACAACAAGCAATTCTGGAGATTAGAAGTTTTTTTACATTCAATGGTGCGATCAACATGTAGAATAGGATCTCAGCAAAAAACTGTTTAAATAATACTGCCAATTAATTCTCAGAAGTGGTATATAACTGTTCTGAAAAAGAACATCCTTGAAGAAAATAGATTGGTATGGACTTCAAATAGTCTAGGTAACTTAACAATCCCACTAGCTCTCCCTGAGAGAATACTCTTTTATCAATTAACTTGAAGTCTCATCCATGCTGCAGTTGAAATGTTAAACTGAAGTTCCATCTGCCAAATACTTTACAGTAAATCTTGTAAAGGCTTTTGAGGCATTTCAATGACACGATAAAGCGTTATATCAAATACAAGTATTATTATTATTACATCATGTCGGATCAGCTCCTGTTCTAAGTTCCTGGGTAATTTGCTTAGACAGGCCAAGAATTTTGAGGGAATAACAGGTTTAGGAGCTAATGCAATTTGCTCCATTAACTGTTTGAGTGCAAATTGCACTGCCTTTGAGGTGGTTCCAATGAGATTTACATTGTTTGATTGCCCAGTGAACTGCAGTTTGTGTATTGTAAATCATCAGTCTTTTTTGGTCAGCTGGGTGTCTGCCACATGCAGAAAAAACATCAACGTGCTTCTGGATATCCAAACTAAATTGAGAGTTCCATGCACCCCACCTAGACATGGAAATTCCAGAGATATGATTGGAATGGAATGCACACTCCCTCATTGGAGGGATGTACCCATTCTAATCTAAGTCTGGAAAATATTAGGCGCAGATTGGCAAGAGCCACGGCTTGAGGACCCCCAGAGTGTGTTTTGGAGTACTTCTGGAGTCCAAATAGCTAAAACAGCTTGCTATTGAAAGCACTGTCTGGCAAGCAAGCTTTCCTGCTGCTTGTCCAACTAGGACCACCCTCTCCATTAGGGCTTTGGTTGGCAGGGTTAATGAGAACTGAGTGGGAAGACTCCCTACTCCTGTTCATTGGTCCGCACTTCCAAGTCCTGCTGATATATCATCCTAGCTCTGCATCAACAGTGCTGCAAACTGGAGTACTGCAAACCCGCCTGGCTTAGATACTCGATTTCTGAGATCATCACAGAGGGCTGGCTCAATTCTGACAATCAATTCCAGGCAGGGCAAAACCTTGGGCCAGTTTCCGTACTCCACACGCCTATTAATAATCCCTCCCAAAAAACAATAATAAATTGGTCATTTCAATCCATGATTGTTTGTGGGACACTGCTGTATGCATTTGGCTGCCACTTTTCACCTCACAAATATATAGTCAATTCAGTTTACAGTATATTACAGTATATAAGCGCTTTGAGACGTCCAGAAAATGTGAAAAGTACTATATCAAATGAAAATATTATTATTATTGGGAAACATGTTACCTTGGAGCCAGTTCAGCTCCATGAACACC
The DNA here is from genome assembly GCA_035084275.1 of Hydrolagus colliei. Taxonomy (NCBI): domain Eukaryota; kingdom Metazoa; phylum Chordata; class Chondrichthyes; order Chimaeriformes; family Chimaeridae; genus Hydrolagus; species Hydrolagus colliei. The sequence goes on along the minus strand of CM068742.1, from coordinate 16,576,837 downwards.
CCACTTGTTACCCCCCAAAGAGGATAGTTACGAGTTGGTCATTTGACATCTGACAAGTGAAGGTTTGAGCTAAGTGCAGGTACCGGGAACTCTTTCCATTGTGAAGCTGACTCCATCTCCGCGATATAATATGAACTGCTTCTCCGAAGTGAGCCTTATTCTGTAATTTATTTGACACTAATAGAATTCAAGATGAATGACCTCAATACACTAATAGAATTCAAGATGTATGACCAGAGTTTTTAGACATTTTGGACTTACTCAAAAAAAATGAATTTAATAAAAAATATCATGCTACAGTGTATCTGAAGGATATGTCATGACTAATATAATATGCATCCCTACAAATGAGGGTGACTCAATAGATTAAAGTGGCAAAGACACAAGTGAATTACTCATTTTCACCAAGATGATTATTTATCATACCATGGTGTTTTCAATTTAAATTAAATGATCTGTAGCCTAAGAAAATGATTTGACGGAGGCTTAGATAGTTATGTGGAATGTTTATACTGATGTACTTCAGTTGGCATGGCAACCAGGCATGGTCAAAAATGACTATTGAAAGTGAATAATTATCACATTAAATAATGTAATAATAATCCTTGGACTTTTATGCCACACCTCAAGCACTGACAGGATCACCATCCAAAGATGCACTGAGCCAGTCTTGTTTGACCCTCAACTGTCCTTTCATAGGAACATAGGAACAGGAGTAGGCCATTCAGCCCTTCGAGCCTTTTCTGCCATTTAATTAGATTATGGCTGATCTGTACGTCCACTAATCCTTTCAATTGCAATTTCTCGCTTTCTTCTCATTTCCCTTAATACCCTGACCAACCAAACGTTTATCAACTTCACTCTTGAAAGTATGGTTGGATCCAGGATCCACCTATTGTGGGAGAGAATTCCAGATTTCTACAACCCTTTGAATGAAAAAATGCTTCCTGATTTCACTCTTAAATGGCCTTTCTATCTCGTATCAGTGCTGTGACCTGCTCGGAGTTCCCTCACCTCTGTAACATTGCTTGGCTCTGCCACTGTCTCACAGGCTGCCAAGACCTTCATACTCCCATTCATAACATCCAGGTTTGAAAATGCAAACTACCTGCTTGCCTGCCTTCCCACTTCAACAACAACAACTTCAATTTATATAGCGCCCTCCATGCCGGACGGCATCTCAGAGCAGAGCTCAGAGCACCTCCTCCCTCTATAAGGTGCAGATTATCCAGATGTAGCCCGTGTCCTCTCCCCTATTAGCTCCATGACCATTTAACCCCCACCTGACTCCACTGACTTTGTTTCACACAGAGGTACAGTTCAAGATACCGGTCCTCATCTTCAAAGCCCTCCATGGCCTTGCTCCCCCCTACCTCTGCGACCTCCTAACCCCCTACCAACCTGCACGCTCCCTCCACTCAGAGGGCTGCAGTTTTACGTCCCCTGCCTCGCCAGCCCCACCATCAGTGGGAGGGGCTTATGCCACTCTGCCCCAACCCTCTGGAACGCCAACCCACAGTCTGACCTCCTCCATTTCCCCCTACTACTCTGATCTGCTTTTGCCCACTCCACTTCCCACTGCCTCTGCTTGGCTGCATCAAGCTTGTCCCTTACGCTATCCATTACATCACTGGCAGCTGTACTTTCAGCCACTAACCCCCTAAAACTTTGCAACTTTCTCTGTTCATTGCTCCATCCCTCCAACTTCTCCCCTGCTTCCCCATTTTCAGATTACACCCGAAGATCATTCTCTTTGACCTTGTATATGGTCACCTTCCTCAGGCTTTGCCACTGATAAGTACTCTGAAATGCTATCTGAAGGGTGCTATATAAATGCAAGTTGTAGTTGTTAAAAGACGGCCAACGTTTTATTTCTGCATCATAATGGTTTCAGGAGGAAGTGAAAATTATTGCTTCCTCCACTGCAATGGAGGAGACCTGCTCATACCAGCCTCAACTGGTTGATTTGTGAGGAGATAAGTCAAGGTATCCTATTGCAGATTCCATTTCAAAAGCAAATGATCATCCAGAGGGCTTTTGGAGGAAGTTTGCTGCACTGGGGAGTTGAACACATTCCTACCTTATGCATCCAATATCAGCATCAAGCACTTTTAGTGTAGCCCAGCTGCACACAGAGTGACGCACCATCTGCTCTGTCCTAACAATGTGGTCTGGTTTGTGATATTCAGCTTATTTGGGGAATCCTGCTCCAACATGTCCAGAAGTCAGCAGTGGAGCTATCCTGGTGCTTGTGTGAGGCACTATCAGCTGCCATTGGGTTCCCTTTGTGACTCAGGGTCCATCTTAAAATCTCCTGTTATAAATCATTTCAAAAAAGACACAGATGTCAAATTGGGAGAGTTTGTTCAACGGATTTGCATCTGCCATGCACTAGTTAGAGCTTATTTCACGTGAACTGTTTGCAGCCAGGAGAGAGAATAGACATGCATCCCATTAGTCTGGGCTGGAGTTGAACCAAAGCTTCCAAGGGTCATTGTTCTATCTCAGTCAGAAACCGCTCAGTCTTGGCAACTACTTTTGATGTTACCTTCTGGTGTGATAAAATTGTTGAACTTGTGACTAATCTTATTTACCAGTGAGTTCTGAAATTCCAACTCATTATAGTCTGTAGCTATATAAGTGACTTAAAATTTGACATTGCACAGAATTGTGCACAATTCTCAAATTCATACTTAATTTGGAAGCTGCGTTCTTTTCTAAATTAAATAAATTTTAGTATCAAGAGATTTGTCTACATTAAATGCTGAGATAATGTATGAATGCATCAAGAGGCTCCCACTTTGTTTTTGGGGGGTTTGTACATTTAACATTTAGAACTGTCATTTGCAAAATTTTTTATTGAAATGTTCCCCTTGAAAGAGCTTCCAGATGGCCAATGCTATGACTTACAATGGGAAAAGGTTAAGCACTAACTCTCACTGCCAAGAGGTTAACTATATAGTCTATTTGCCAGTAGTACAGTCACAGGCAAAAAATTGGACTCAAAGGCTTACTAAGGAAATAGTCCATCAGTGGAGCTCTCACAGGAGGATTTAATACACGAGTCACTTTGCAGTGTCTTTTCCTAATGGAAAGCAGAATTAAATGATGAACTAGTTTTGCAGCTGTCTCGATGAACTTATATATGAACAGTTTGTTTTAATTACATATCACTGGCCTCCACTATTGCCAGCCTTCCTCAATTCGCAATTAATCTTCTTAGTCAGAAATTGGCTTGAAGTTCACCAATACTGTACATGATGGAAAAATCCCACATATCCGTTCATGGAGTCCACATTCATAGTTCAAGGTAGCCGTTAAGAAGCCTGTTTTGAATCACGATGGATCATTGGGAATAAAACAGATATAGTCGCACACAAACTTTACAATCAAGTGTAGCCATATCATTGTCTCAGATAGTATAACAAGTTTGCAGCACGGAATGCCTTTTGTACGAGTTGAAAGTTCATAACTCTTTCAAAATGATAATTATCACATGAAATACATTATGGAATACTACTAATTTCACCCCAGTACTTGCAGAATATTTATATAGGTAATCAATTTCCAACGATGTAAAGCACTCTGAGATGCTACTCTGTTGAAGAATGCTATATAAATGGAAGTTGTTGTTGTTAATCTTAATTTGTAAACAAGCATCTGATACTTACATTGAATTCAACAATTTAAAGCATTTTTGCAGATTAATTGACTGTTTCTTTATGCTACAATTCTAAGACAAAAATAAATGTGAAGCATAGATGTATTGGAGTGAAGTGTTGCTGTGGATCACTCCGAGAATCAATAGGGTTGAGAAGATCTTAAAAATGTAAAGACAATGAAGAAATAAGGATGTTCATCATGACATGAAAAGATGCTTGAAATATCAGAACATGACTAACTCAGTGACCTCAGTTATCTCAAACCTAAGGGCAGATTGTTCTTCATTACATACTTTCCTCGAAGAGGCTGCTAAGTTCTGTTTGTCCATAGAAAACACAAATATTACATTTGACCATAAAAATCGTGTAAACCACTTTGAGATGTTTTAACAATATGGTGAATTTATCTGAGGGAAACAAAGTTGCCACACACCAGAATTAAAGAATCATAGATCATAGAGTTATATAGCACAGTAGAAGACTATTTGGCCCAGCGTGTTTGTGCCAGCTCTTGGAAAAGAACTATCCAAATCAATCCCATTCCCCTGCTCTCTACCCCATTCGCTCTGCAAACTTATTTCCAACCCAAAATAATCATCTAATTAGAAGAACTTCCTATTTTTCAAAATAACACCATTTGACCAGCAAAAGATATACACTTCGACCATGCAATGGTCTATGATTTCTGTGAAGCAGAGATTAATTCTGTGTTCTGGAGTTTCAAAAGCAAGAGTCCTTTGAATTGAAAGAAATTCTGGATTAGTGATCCTGACGTGCAGTACGCTTCCAGCCATGTGTCAGCCATCAAAGTGGTCACAAAGCAAGTCATTTCTCCACGCATGCAACACACTCCTGTTTTGCACCTCCAAGGTATGGTCTTTGGCAGCTGTTTGCTTTGCTTCCTGCTGCTGCATGGAACTCAGGGATCGCACAGTTCTGTATATGTTCTGCCAGATACCTGAGGGGATCATTCTTCCTCACTGTTGGTGGCCTGCACTGGATCCTTTGTGGTGTATTGGATATTGAAGAAGTTGGAGAGCTTTCAGAGGGTCCCCATGGAAATAATTTTTTTCCCCCTTCTCTGCAATAGATATTATGTAGTAGTTTTATGATGGGTCCGTGGGGTTCCTGTCTAATTTTGGAAATTTACAATTTGATCATTCGCCTCATGGCTGTACATACGTCAAACATATTCATAGAATAGATTCATAGAATTTTACGGCACAAAAGGAGGCCATTCGGCCCATCTAGTCTGTGCCGGCTCTTTGAAACGAGCGATTCAATCCCACTGCCCTGCCCGCTCCCCATAGCCTAATAGACCTGTTCTCCCTAAATAAAGATCTAATTCCCTTTTAAAAGTTGTTATCGAATCAGCCTCCACCACCTTTTCAGGCAATGCATTCCAGATTCGAACAACTCGCTGAGTGAAAAAATTTCTCCTCAGCTCCCCTCTACTTCGCCTTGAAACTATTTTAAATCTGTGACCACGAGTCACAGATTCGCCCACGAGTGGAAATCGTTTTTCTCTATTTGCCCTGTCAAAACCCCTCATGATCTTATAAACCTCTATTAGGTCTCCCCTCAATCTTCTCTGCTCCAGAGAGAATAACCCTAGCCTATCTAGCCTCTCCTCATAGCTGAAGTCCCTCAATCCTGGCACCATCCTAGTAAATCTTCTTTGTACCCTTTCCAATGTCTTCACATCCTTTCTGTAGTGTGGTGACCAGAATTGAACACAGTATTCCAGCTGAGGCCTCACCAAAGTCTTATAGAGGTTAGTCAGCACTTCCTGACTTTTGTACTCTATTCCCCTATTTATAAAGCCTAGTATCCCATATGCCTTCTTAACAGCCTTGTCTACCTGTCCTGCCACCTTCAATGAGTCACTAACACAAATCCCCAGGTCTCTCTGTTCCTTCACACCATTTAAAATTGTACTATCTAGCCTATATTGCCTCCCTTCATTTCTTATCCCAAAATGCATCACCTCACACTTCTCTGCATTAAACTTCATCTGCCATGTGTCTGCCCACTTTACCAATTTGTCTATATCCTCTTGCAGATGGCTACTATCCTCCTCACTATTTACTATTCTCCCTAACTTAGTGTCATCTGCAAACTTGGAAACTGTACTCCGTACACCCAAGTCCAGATCATTGATGTAGATTACAAACAGCAATGGTCCCAAAACTGATCCCTGTGGCACACCACTGCTCACTTCCCTCCAGTCTGAAAAACAGCCGCTCACTACAACTCTCTGCTTTCTGTCTCGCAGCCAGTTGTGGATCCACGCTGCCACTGTCCCTTTTACGCCATGGGCCTTTAATTTCCTAATAAGTCTCTCATGTGGCACTTTGTCAAATGCCTTTTGAAAGTCCATGTAAACTACATCAACTGCGCTACCATTATCCACCCATTCTGTTACCTCATCAAAAAATTCTATCAGATTTGTAAGGCAAGATTTGCCTTTAACAAATCCATGTTGACTGTCCTTTATTAGCCTATATCTTTCTAAGTGAAGATCTACCTTGTCCCTGATTATGGACTCTAGAAGTTTGCCCACTACCGACGTTAGACTGACTGGTCTGTAGTTACCAGGCTTGTCCTTCTGCCCCTTTTTATACAAGGGAGTAACATTAGCTATCCTCCAGTCCTCTGGCACGACCCCTGTGTCCAAGGAAGATTGAAAGATCGTGGCCAGAGTCCCTGCTATTTGCTCCCGTGCCTCCCTTAGTAACCTAGGGTGCATCCCATCCGGACCAGGTGACTTATCCACCTTGAGCGACGTCAACCTTTTTAGAACTTCCTCTCTGGTTATAATTATTCTATCCATTTCTCCTACCCTCTCCTCCAATACCATGGCATTGGCTGTATCCTTTTCTTTTGTGAAGACAGAGGCGAAGTACTCATTCAGTACATCAGCCATGCCCTCTGCCTCCACAATGAGATTTCCTCCTAGGTCCCTAATTGGCCCCACCCTATCCTTGACCAACCTTTTACTCTTAATATGTTGGTAAAAAACCTTAGGGTTCCCCTTAATCTTACTCGCTAATTGTTTTTCATGCAGTCTCTTTGCCCCTCTAACTTCCTTTTTTAGTTCTATCCTACACTTCCTATATTCTGCTTGGTTCCCTTCTGAATTTTGAGCCTGACACTTATCATAAGCCTCTTTTTTTTGTTTTATTTTGGCCCCGATTTCCTTAGTCATCCAGGGAGGTTTGGATGCCTTACATTTCACCTTTGTGGGGATGCTTTTGACTTGTGCCTGAACTATCTCCTCTTTGAATGCTGCCCACTGCTCGTTAGTTGTCTTATCTGCCAATTTTTCTTTCCAATCCACCTTGGCTAGGTCCCACCTCAACTCATTGAAATTAGCCCTTTTCCAGTTGAGTGTCCTCACCTGTGATCGTTCCTTATCCCTTTCCATAATTATTCTGAATCTAACGATATTGTGGTCACTATTCCCTAGATGCTCACCTACAGAAACCTGTTGAACTTGCCCTACCTCATTTCCCAAAACTAGATCCAGCAATGCTTCTTTCCTCGTTGGACTGGAAACATACTGATCAAGAAAGTTGTCCTGCACACACTTCAGGAATTCTTCTCCCTCCTTACCCTTTACTCTACTATTCTGCCAGTCTATGTTGGGATAGTTGAAGTCACCCATTATCACTACTCTATTAGCTCTGCATTTCTCCGTGATACGCTTGCAGATCTGCTTGTCTATCTCCTCCCTACTATTTGGTGGTCTATAGTATACCCCTAACAGTGTAACTGCACCTTTTTTATTCCTCATTTCTAACCAGATAGATTCGGTTTTTAGTCCTTCTTCCACCTCGTTCCTTTCTAAGGCAGTCACTGAGTCCTTAACTAAAATTGCCACCCCGCCCCCTTTTCTCCCTTCTCTATCCCTCCTGAATACATTATAACCAGGAATGTTCAACTCCCATTCCTGCCTATTCATGCACAAATAACGTTTTATATTTACTTACAATCATTATACTTGACCATAATTACTGGACAACACAGTGAGACACTTTGTGGGGAAAATTCAGAACAAATCTTTGCAAGCAATATTTCAATGAAAGAATGGCGAATCTGTGGAACCCTAGAGAGACAGTTTAAGTAGGAAGTGTTGGTTTTTTCAAACACAGATTAAACAGTGTTAGGAAATAATATTATGGGATGTAGTAGATAGGTAGTTTGGGACATATGTGCATGTGACCACCAGGAAGGTGAAAGGTAAACTAGATGGGCCTTGGTCTTTTCTTATCTAGCGTTTCTTATGTTCTTATGAGACTTTGACATAAGATGTTAAAGAAATGTGATTTCTTTGTATCACAGGCTGATCTTGTTTCTCAAAGGAATGACTTTACTAAAAAAAATCACAAATCTGTGTGTATATGCTCAAACTATTCAGTAATGAAATAGTTAAAGTCCAGGAATGATAGACGCAGGCATTCATCGTAAATTGACTGAAGTCACAGAGATATATGGCATTTGCAAACTAACGCCTTGTGTATTGTGAATGGAAGCGTGTGGCTGGACCATGGAGTACAAAAGCTGCCATTGTCAGAGGCTGCTGGCATGTTGCTCAGATTTTCAACTTGAGCAAGTTCTGGTCACTACAACATAAAAGAAGTGTTTCATCGTTTGCCATGATGCATGCTGCTCAATCTCTGACCACACGGCTGTATATGGCAGCACCCACATGGCTGGGAAGAATGAGCCTTTCACTTAGCGTTTATAATCCCGTCCTGTTTGAGTCCCCTGGGTCGACAGCCCTCAGTGGTGAGTTGAGAGCACTGAGGAAACGGCATTGCATTCCTCAGGGCAGTACCTTATTATTGGAAAATTCCAGCCTGAAGTTCATGAAGACAGCAGATTTTAAATCTGAAAAAACTCTAAGCAGCTCACGTTTCTGTCATCTCAGAGAGTTCTCAGAAAAAATATACTTTTTAATTTCTAAGATCCATACTTAAGTATTCCATTGGTGTATAAATAGAGCAGCTTCATTGGCGTAGTTGACAGAACATCTATTGTTTGCAGTTCCCTCCTTTTTTCCATGCTGTTCCTTGTCCTCCTTCTTCATTCCCAATCTTTCGATTACAAATCTGTCACCAATTCTTCCACACAAAGTAGTTAATGCCAGAAGTCTGCCTATTTTTAATCTATTAACATTGCAATGGTGTGATATGATAATTTGAATATAAAAACAGAGAGAATGAAATTGGTCACTGCACTTTGACGTTATTTGGATTTCATACACTTATCCGTTTGTCCTCCAACAAAACATATAAGAGCCATTCTGCACAATATATTTCTGCTAGCATACACTGCTAAAAAGTTCTTAATGTGAAAAATATTGCTCATATTTTAAATATACTATCCATTGAAAGAGGCACACACCTATTAAACAGTTTCCCAGGACACACATCCCAAAGGAATGAGAAATCTGAGATTTGTGTAATGATGAAACAGTAGCTGTAATATCTCTGCCCTGGATCCTTTGGATAGATGACCAAAGAAGAAATGTTTTCCCTATGATATCGAGGTGTCAGCTTGATTGAGCTGTTAACCCTCAAGCTCCACGTTGGGACTTGAGTTTACAGCAAGACTGACACTCCATTGAAATATTGTCGAATGCTGAATCATAAGAGGTCTCATCTTTCAGATGAGACAATAAACCAGGGTCTTGTCAACCTGCTTTTCAGGTGCACATTACAGAGTGTTCAAAAAGAGAATGGAGTTTATTTTGGTGTCTTGGTCAAAGAGTAACCCCACTTCGTAACTTACATACCTTAGCTCTTTTACAAGAGGTTTGCGTTTGCGTTTAATAAAGGAGCTATATACCCCTCACATGCCAGCTGCTTTCTGGGTGCTGCAGGTCACTGTCAATACCACTGCTTGTGGTATTTCAGGGTTTACAAAGAAAGTGGCACTGGTGGCGAGCCATATTTCAGTGTGGGAAGGCAGCTGGCGTTCTGCTTGCAGGGGCATCACAGGTCATACAATCAGTGATGCCATGATGCAGAAACTCTGATTGGAGATCGTTAAAAAGCTGGGTGGGATTTTGCAATGCAACTATTGCATTTTAAGGAGCTGTACTGTATATTTAAGTATATTTCATATCTACTGTATATCTGAAATTGCTTATGATTATGAACCATATGGACGATAAAATATGGTCATGACAATACAGAATTTGAGGCCACAAATACAATAAGCAGTTCCTGTATTTGGCCAGGACATTGTCTTAAAATTTTAGATTGTGTCCAATTGAGAAATTTGTTTGCATTCGGTATTAATTGTACCCCAGTTTCCCATAGTTCTATTTAGGTTTGTCTGGTTCCAGCAAGTAGATCAGCCAGGCATATCAGAATATATATCAGAAGTGTATCAGAACAAGCTCCTATTAAGAAGGCAATGTTGCTGCAGGGAGATGGTGGTGGGGTTTTAACAAGTCTCTTCTCACTTTAGATGCTGTATCAGATCATTTAACCTATAGCTCCACCATAAAACGTTGGGGTTAATGAAAGATCTGAGATAAAAAATACACTCAATCGAATACAAAATGAGTTTTTAGGAGACAAGTATTTTATTTGGACTGGTTATGGAATTCATGCTACATTGCGTAACAGATAAAGCTGGACAAAAGTGTAATGAATCAAGGTCCTATAACTTTAGGAGACAGACAAAGTTGTAGCTGAGATGTTTGTAATCAGAATTTGGCGTTTTTACATTTTTAAAAATATTTTCTTACTTTAAGATCTATCACAAAGAAAGCTAATGTATTGGGAAGTTTTTGAATTTTGCACCATTGGCTTTTGTCCATCCATTGTTTCCCTTCTGGATCCTGTAACATTGAATTCTGCCAATACTCTCTTCCAGCAATAATTTTCCTTTCAACATGCCTTTGCACTATTACAACGTATTCCCAAGGAGAATAGAAAAATAAAAGTTTGGACCATTTACTGATCTCTTATTGATAATAATAATTATTATTATGTAATTATTATTATTGTATTTGATACAGCAGTTTTCACATCTTCTAATTGTCTCAAAGCACTTCACAGAATATACTGTAAAGTGAATTGACTGTATATTTGCGGGCAAAGCACGGCAGCTAATTGCGCACAGCGGTGTCCCACAAATTTCGTGGATTAAAATGATCAACATATTGTTTTTTTTGAGGGATTATTATTAGTCGTGTGGAGTAAGGTAACTTGTCCACGGTTTCACGCTACCTAGAATTGAATCCAGGTCTCTCGCTTGTAAGGTGACTACTCTAACCACTGAGCTACAGGACTCCACATCTGACTACAGTTATGTAAATTCATTCAACCATGTTGACTGGCTGCTCCCTGAACTCAGTTTAGCACCAACCTCATGTGTCCCATTCTATCTGCCCCACCATTGATGGAGGACTTGCTTTAAACCATTTTGCCCCACTCTATGGAACACCATCGCGAATCCCACTGACTCGCTAACTTCCTCTTCCCATTCAAGGTCCATTTCAAGACATTCCACTTGAAACAGGCTTTTAGTCATCTTTTCTCTTCCCACTCCCTCGCCTCTCACCCATACCTTGGGGCCTAGGCAACATTCCCGAACACTTTGAGATGTCCTTCCAACATTAAAAGGAGTCCTGTAGCTCAGTGGTTAGAGCATTCGCCTTATAAGCGGGAGAACTGCATTCAATTCCAGCCAGGGCAAAACCTTGGGCAAGTTTCCTTACTCCACATGCCTAATAATAATTCTTCAAAAAGTAGCAATAATTAATTGGTCATTTCAATCCATGACTGTTTGTGGGACACTGCAGTGTGCAATTGCCTGCCGCGTTTCGCCCACAAATATACAGTCAATCCACTTTACAATATATTCTGTGAAGCGCTTTGAGATGTCTAGAAGATGTGAAAAGCACTATTTCAAATGCAAGGATTGTTATTATTATTATTATTCTTAAAGCATAACATAAGTGTAAATTTGGGGTTTGTAATAATTTTTAATACTTCTCATTTACCTGCATGGTGATTAATTTTGGTCATACTTAACTGGCAGACACCATGATCATGAAGGTGGTTCTCTTCGGATGAGGCTATTTCAGGTGTACTCACACATCTCAAGAGCCATCTCCAAGAACCTCCTCTTTGACCAGGCCTTCAATTACTCTCCTTCCATTCCCCCACCCCACTCTTCACCCAACTTGATCCCAAACCCCAGCACAGGTCCAAAACATTGACTTTCCAACACCTTGGGATATTCTTCAAACATGAAAGATGCTACACAAATGTAATTTTGTTTTTGTTGTTTCAAAGAATTTTAGTAGCCATCGAAGAATATAACTTAGGTCACTGACGTGCCTGTAACATTAATTCCAAAGCAAATTATGGTTTCCTATCGAGATCATACGACAAACTGGAGTTTCACAGAAGAATTGAAATAATTCATCCATCCTGAGTATTTGGCGCTCAATAATATCCTCTCAAGAAGGTTTCTAATCCATCTTTGTGATGAAAACTGTGACTTTGTGATAAGTTAATTATTTCTGGCATTGCGTGAAGCCCAAGTCCAAGATTGTTGAAAATACAGATGGTGCAGGTAAATTTGTCAAGTTGGTTTCAGGCCCAACCCAGCAGTGTGTTGGAAACTTTAAGATTCTCTACTTGTGCCACACTTGTCTGAGAAATGGATAATGCTGCAACTGGATGTGGTAAACAACCCATTCCTTACATTAACATCTTGAATTTACCAAAACTAAATTTTCATTTGTTTATTAACATTAGAATTAATGTTATCTACAAAATACAAAGTCATTGCACTTTACAATATATTCTGCAAAAAGCAAAAATGTAAGTATATATTTTTTAATAATATTCACTGATTATGGAGCTAAATCAGAAAAAATATGATATAATTATTAAATATTATTTAATCCTTAAATGTAATCCTTAAATCCACCATTGGCAGCTGTGCTTTCAACCATTATGCAACAACACTATGAACTCTCTGGCTCAATCCTTTCCTTTTCCCACCGACTTGCCTGTTTTTAGACCACATCTGAAGACCTCTTGAACCGTGCCCATGTTTATCTCTCCCACTGCCTGAATCGCGGTCAAACTCCACCGCTGTTAAGCGCTCCGAGATAGCACCCCATGTGAAGTGCACATGCTATCAATGCAAGTTGTTGTTATCCTTGTCAATTTTTATCCTGGATTCATGCAGGATGCATAATTATAAAATAGGTCCTAATCTGATTTGCAGAATCTCTGCTCTGACATGCAGTCAGTGGTATTGCAGTGGTTGCCTGCATGATGCATACCCACTGAGATGCAAACACTACAAATTCTGGATCTTGCATCATTCCAGATTGTGAGTATCGCACCTCAGGTTACAATGTTATTTGTGTTCCAAATATGTTACCGTAGCACAGGTTAAGTAGGGCTGAGTTTTGTACAGGATTTTCTCCTGCTATATGTATTTTTGGTCAATTTCCACTTTAATATCCATAGATTTTCCTCTTCACCCCCCTTCCCTCATTTATATTTTTCCATCCTAGCATGATATAACGGAAATAGGCCATTTGGACTAACTAATTTCTGCCATTGTTCATACTCGACATTCCCTCTTCCATGCCCATTTCAAAATATGGTGGATAGCTCTGAAACACCCTTTGAAACTCCATCTCCCTTCGCCTTGCTCCTTTCAGTACCTCCTTCAAGACTCAAGGTCCTCCTTTTTGACTGTGCTATCAACCACTGTCCAACCTCTCTGCCCTCCCTCATCCCAACCCTGCCCCTCCCCACCACCATGCTTGGGGCCTGACTCCTGAGCCCTGGCTATTCAGCACCTTCAGATGTGCTCTCTATGTGAAAGGTGCTCTATAGTGTAATTTTGTTGTTGTTTAAATCTGCACTTGAACATTTGAAAGCAGATATTGTAAAAACATATGGAGCCCAATTCTTTCTTCACTGGCAGCCTTCTGCCCACTCTTGATGTTGTTGTGGGCAAACAGCCCGAAGCCAAGTTCTGCAGGGAACAGGCACAAGTTTTCAATACAGAAGAACTTCCAGCTGTCCTGGAGCTAATTATAATTAATGTTTGGCTCCAAAGTACAATGCATTCTCATGGGCGGTTTACTTTCCATAGCCATGATTGGGGGATTTAAGTGTCCTACTCTAATATTGTTTGTTCAGTAGCATTAGTTATTAATATGGTTCTGTCTTCTATGTAACACAAGAGTTCTGTAGGCCAGAAATTGTCAATTGCTGGATGATTGGCTTCAGGTCTAAACTGTAGAAGTAGTTGGCTTTTGAAGCATATCTCATTATCGTGGGCCAGCTCAGCAATCCTCCTAGGTTCCTGGAAGCTCAGGAAATTCTAATTCATAAAATAATAGCTTCATGAGGTGCATAATATCTGCATGTAACATACAATATTTGCTTGAAATATAACAATGTATAGTATTTCTTGCATTTTGATATTATGCCATATCACATTGCCCAGAAGTCCCTGATTCACAGGATTTATTGTAAAGTGATTATGTATTTGTAGGCAAATGTGGCAGCCAAACTGCGTACAACAATGTCCCATAAATGGCCAAGAAGTAAATGATTTTTTTTTTGTCTGGGGATTGTTGGTCCTGGCATAAGGAAAAACTGCCTTTATTTTAATAGTGCTATGGGATCTTGGAGCCCTGCAGCTTAGTCTTTAGAGCACTCGCCTCATCCTGGGTTTAATTCCTGGCAGGGTGAAACCTTAGGTAACTTTCCTTACTCCACACACCTTTGTTTACTGAACAGTAAGTAGGAACCCGGTTGGTTAGTCGATTGGCAGATCACTTTTCTGGGGATAATAATTTCTTCCAAAAAATAAATAAAACAAGAATAATAAATTGGCCACTCCAATCCATGACTTCAGTGCCTTGGAACATCCTCCTGACATGAAAGGCACTTTAAAAATGTAATTTTGTTGTTGTTTCTTATTCTTGATGACTGTTTTTGGGTTACTGCTGTACGCAATCGGGTGCCGCATTACACCCACAGATATACAGTCAATTCACTTTACAGTATATTCTGTGAAGCGCTTTGAGGTGTCTAGAAGACAGTAAAAGCGCTATATCGAATGCAAGGATTATTATTATTGTTGTTGTTATTATCTTTACCACCTGGACAGACAGACAAAAACTTGGTTTAACATGTCATCTGAAGGGCAGGCATAATATCTGCATCAGGTTCACAGTAACTGCATTAGGTGTATGAAGTGTATACGTAATCCACCAACAGCTTTTCCTCACTCAATACTTGCTCATAGCAATGTTTCTATTCTTCACGCCTTGAACACCTAACATGACCAATCTGCTATTGGGGAATCATCGAATTAGCAATTAGTACAGGCTTTCCTAAAGTGATGAAATTCTGAGGGTTGATGGCTCCAGGCTCCTGTTGTCTACCTTTTGTTTCCTGGCTTTTAATAAGTAATATTGGTGAGGGTCCTTGGTGAGAATCAGTGAACGCAATCAACAGAGGACGCAATCAGATGGAAGGTCCATCTGTCCGGAAGGGAAGAGCCTGCAAGGAGAGCACTCATGTAAGTCAGGGGAGCAATAGGGATAATCCATCCACTATTCTGGAGAATTCTTTTCCAACATTTGTTTTTCATAACTCTGATTGAGCTTTCTGTTGGATGTAACGGAATGTGTTGATCATGGACATGTGTAGGTGTGTATCAGTGTGTAAATGAAAGTGTGAATATCCATGTATGCATTCTGAGTGTGCATGTGTGTGTACTCTTTTATGTGTGCACGTGTATGCTTGTTCGTGGGTGTGTGTGAAGGGTGTGTGTAATAGACGTTATTTGTTACACATCTTAAAAATCCTACACATTTACTACAATTTCACATTTAGTCAGGATGATCCAAGGTGCTGAGATATCACTGGACCTTCAATATATCTTCGAAGATATATTTGACTGTGTCTTTGTTCACCCTCCTACCCCTATCCTCCTGGCCTCCACCCCCTGATCTCAACTAACAGCTCGAGTGTGGATCCCTGGCAGTTTAACACCTTGGGACGTCCTCCTGATGTGAAAGGCATTATACAAATGTAATTTATTGTTGGAAGTCTGTGATTATTTGCTGTAAATGCGTGGCATGGCTAATGTACTGGGGGAGAAAATAAAGCCAACTGGCTGGTCATACCTAATGATAGGGGTGAACCTAGAGCCACATGCACCATCAAGCAATGATTCCAATTATCTTGCTCTTGATTAAACATGTTTTGAGTAATCTTCTTAATTATTGTGTTGATGTGCATGGGACACAAAAGAACACATGTATGCTTGGCTTGGCACCAGCAAAAATAACTGAATAACCCAGAGACATTCTGTCCTCTGGAAATAAAGAATTTGCGGTGGACATAATTGTTCTCTTCGACCATGCCTTGGGTGTTTTTAGTTGGCATGATCCATGTTTGGGTTTCTTTGTGCCCAAGCCAATAATCCCCCAAATGGTGTTGGGTATTCCCATCTCCGGCAATACCTCACCTTAAAAGCCGCCGAAACCTTGGTCCATGCCTTTGTCACCTCTCGGCTGGACTACTGCAACGCCCTCCTCGCCGGTCTCCCCTCCACCACAATCCACAAAATCCAGCTTACCCAGAACTCTGCTGCCCGCATACTCACCCGCTCTAAGCTTCGCTCTCCCATTACCCCAATCCTTGCCAGACTTCACTGGCTCCCTATCCCAGAGAGGATCAACTTCAAGATCCTCACCCTTGTTTTCAAATCCCTCCACTCCTCTGCACACCCCTATCTCTCTGATCTCCTCTCCCCACAACCCAGCACTCATTGCCTTCGTTCCTCTGGGTCTGGCCTCCTCCATGTCCCCCGAGTCCTCTGCTCCACCCTCGGCGGCCGTACCATTAGCCACTACGCCCCAAGGCTCTGGAACTCCCTTCCTCACTCGCTTTGCCTCGCCCCCTCTCTTCCCAGTTTCGGTCACAGTTGAAGACCTTTCTCTTCGACTGAGTTTTTGGTCACCTTCCGGCCCCTGCTCCTGGTTCGGTCCTGGGACCCGCTACTGTGAAGTGCTCTGAGACGCCTTCTGGCGTGGAGGGCGCTATATAAATCGAAGTTGTTGTTGTTGGGTATTCACTTATTGGCTGTTTGTGGCACATTGTGGTATGTAGAGAGGCTGTAGAGTCTGCCTACAAAATATGCAGTCACTATACTTTACAGTATATCCTGTGCAGCACTGTGAGATATCCTGCTTGCATCCCACTCCTCTACCTGCCCCCTTCACTAAGCTAGTTTATGACTTCAGCACATCCCCTGAATGCTCTACTCTACCATCGGCGGCTATTCCTTCAGTCACTGAAACTCCCTGCCACAATCCCATTTCTTTGCCTCTCTTTGCCATGCTTTAAATCACACCTGATGATTTTCCTCATGAACCATGCCTAGGTCACCACCCCTCTTTCTCCCTGACACCCCCACATCCGCTCCATGACTGGCACAGCCTTCCATCATCTCCGTAATATTGCAGACTCCACCACTATCTCACCCCCCATGCCGCCAAAACTCTCATCCACGCCTTTATCACTTCCAGGCTCGACTATGTGAATTCTCTCCTCGACGGCTCCCCAGCTCCTCCTTTCACAGGCTGCAGATCCACCTTGCTTCCTCCCTTTCCTCCTTCAAGGCTGGTCTCAAGACGTTCCTCTTCGACCACTCCTTCGGCTGCCCCACTAACCCTTCCCCCTCTCCCACTTTCTTTCCCCTTCCACCTACCCCGACCCTCCATCTCCACTTGGGTCCCGACCTTACTGTTCAGTGCTTTGGGACGTCCTCCCAACATGAAAGGCGCTATATAAGTGCCTCAAGATTGACATCATTCATCCAAGACACTCCCCGGAGTAGAAGGCTTAGTATAAATACAAGTTGTTGTCCTCCCACCATGTAAGACACTATATCAAATATAATAATAAACATAATCATAATCCCTGAATTGAATCCTCACACATGTAAGCATTATTATTATTTATCTTCTTTAAATTGGATGTTGAGGCAATTTGGTTACTTTGCTATTTCTCATCTCAAATATTAATTTTCAGATTACCGTTTTTCAACTAATTTCACCATTTAGTGTACTCTTTTAATCATTGTCTGTCTGTATAACCATTAGACCATGGTGGACTATGAGATCAAATTTAAACTCTACTTTGGGCAACATGCACTAGCAATTTGAGGCAGTGGAAATGGCTCCATTGAGGTAATTTCAGGGGTAAGAGGCAGTGCAGATGTGATGGTGGTGAGGATGTTGAGAATGGTAGTGAGGGATTTGTACAGTAGGTTGACAGAAGAGGTAAGTTTGAAGAGTGTCAGGAGTTTAGCAGACTCAAGAGCAGTGGAGAGGGAGTGGGGGAGGAATTGTATTCTTCCAGGAGTGGAAGGAGATGGTGGTAAGTTTGCTGGCAGGGAGGGGTATGAGGGAATTAAAAGAGATGAAGAAGCAATCAGAGATGGCTTTGTTAGAGATGGAATGACCACAGGTGATTATTCAGTCAAGTGGCTGACCACCCTTTATAAGTAGGCATTCTTAGTAGCAGCTGAGGCAAGAAAGGGAGTTGCAGATATCTGGAGATAATGGTGATAATCTATGGTATTTGACTTCCATTAAGATATATTCTACAATAGGGTTTATCATTTGCCACAAGTATTGTACTCTATTTGCTCTTTGAATTGTTGTGGAGAGAAATTCCACAATGTTCGAGATTTGCTCTATTTTCAAAGTGTTTCAAAGTGTGCAGAATTCGGCAAATTGTTGAATTCAGTCTTAAATTTGAAGTCAGTTTTCTATGGTACTCAAAGGAAACTTACAGAAAAATGTCTTCAAAATTAATTGATGATATGATAAGGTGCTATATCAATGCAAGGTTTATTATTTTATTCTAAGGAATATATAATTTTAAAGTTGAATTGCAGTCAATCAAAGCAACAAAAACAATTCTGGACAGGGAGGCATAAATGGATCTAAAACTGCTGTTTTAAATTTTAGTTAGTGGCCTCTGTCATCACCCATGTTCTTAAGACTTACATTGAAATATGGTCACAGAGGGGCTAACATTCCTCTTCCCCATTAAAAACAGCTGTTTCCAAAATGCTGGTCATGAGAAAATGTAATTCCCAACAAAGGATGGGCAACTGCAATAAATGTGTCTTTCACGCTGGTGAAGTAACCAAATCATTCAATGTGCTGATGAAAGTGAAAAGTGAAACTACGACATTCTTGGGGTAAATGGTTCCATGGCAGTGAGTTTAAAGCTAAAGTGAAAAGTTTAAAAACATTTGATAAGAAATTCCACTAGGCTCTTCATTGGCTTCAAACTTCAGTTCAAGGTTGTGGGAGTTTGGAGTGTGGAATTCACTTCCTCTAAGGGCTATTAATGTAAAGTCAGTGAGAACGCTTAAGAGGGAATTAGATAAATACTTGCCTAGTGAGGGTATCAGGCAGTACGAAGAAAATGAAGGCAAATAGTATTGATTTACTGATAAGCCATTACCTAAGAAAATGACAGAGCAGTCTCGATGGACTTAATGGCCAACTCTTTTTCCTTTTTGAGAATTTGCAAAATTTTGAATACTCTGAAACACTACTTAAATTGAGTAAATCCACACTCGGGTGAAATTTCAGTTCAAAGACTAATTCTCCAAGGAGGAGGAGCAAGTACATCTGTAATGACTTGTTTAGTGGGGAAGGTCACCTTCCCACAACATGTAAACCAAAACAACCTTAAAACAGATAACTTCCCTCTTTACCAGAAGAGCATATAATAAGGCTGAAACAAAGGGTGAAATCTTTTTCTGTACTGATGAATATAAAGTCTTATAAAATATCCACTGTATAAAAGATATTTTGAAACTTTATTGAAATGCAAAATTAAGGAGTTTAAGTAAGGAATGCATTGCCTGAAATGATGGTGAAAGCTGATTCGATCACAACGTTTAAGAGAGAAGTAAATAATTATTTGGGGAGTACAAGTTTGCAGGACTATGGGGAGAGAACGAGGGAAGTGGGATTGATTTGGACAGCTCTTTTCAAAGAGCCAACACAGACACGATGGGCCAAATGGCTTTTTTCTGTGCTGTATAATTCTATGATTCTAAGAGTTTTGACCAATGCCTCATTTTATTCAACATTATCAGAGTTCTTCTCTAAAACATTTCTCCCTCCCCCAATATGCACTCCAGCTTTCAACTTTGGTAGAATTGTTGTCTCAATGATTACTGAGTGCCCCATTGTTTGGAACAACCACAATGTAGCATTTGTATAGTGCCCATCTCACATGACGGTGCCTGGGAGCGATTAAAGGTGGAGTCATCTATCTAAAATGATAATAACTTAACTCAACTGGTATCCCATGAGCAGCACTTAAATGCTATCTCAGTGGATGATAAAAGATATGTTGTCTCCTTTGCTATTGAGCAGGAATTGAACATGGAGGTCGAACAATTCTGAAAAGAGGCCTTGGACCAAACCATGTGCTGGGGGAGAGGAGTGTGGACTGAAATATTGCAGTTTATTAACACATGGTATGTTATCAATCTGTTATGAAACACCACATTTTCATCCTACTGTCAATATGTTATAAAACACCACGTTTTCAACCTAATGCTCTTTTGGTTTGATTCTGGTTTGCAACTGTTAAACAAAAGATTGGAACTGAAGCTTAACCAATTACGATACATGTGAAACCAGAGTATAGTCACTTTGAAAATTATCTCACTATGATTATTAAAGAAACGCTGGAAATGAAAGATGGTACATGGTCGAGGGCTATTCTTAGGAATGGCCATCCAGGGCCAGAATTTGAATTTGATTATTTTCTTTACAATGCTTATTGTGGAGAATAAATGTTCCAAATGGAAAGAGGGGTGGAGATTCTGCCTGCATCCTCAATTTCTACACTGTGCCCACATCTTAGTGCTGTCATTGTTGTTCTCGAATTGCCCATCGATGCATTTCATTGCCTCTCTCATGGGATAATGTTGTACAAACTCAATTGCTATTTGACCATTTAAGAGTGAAATCAGGAAGCATTTTTTCACTGAAAGGGTGGTAGAAATATGGAATTTTCTCCCCCTAAAGGTCATGGGTGCTGGATCCATTCATACCTTCAAGAGTGAGGTTGATAATTTTTTGGTAGGTCAGGGTATTAAGGGATATGGGGAGAAAGCAGGAAATTGGAATTGAAAGTATTAGTAGAGATACAGATCAGCCATGATCTAATTAAATGGCAGAACAGGCTCAAAGGGCTGAATGGCCTACTCCTATGCTATCCTACTAACCCTGTGTTTGGTCAGAAGATCCAGGGCTACAAATGAGAAACCAAGCAGTGAAGATCTTGGAAAGATGGAAAATTGAGCAATTTCATAACAGCACATTCTGCAACATGTGGATGGGGAGAAATTGCAAGTGGATCTGGATATTCTCTATTTGTGTAGCACATTTGAGAGCCTAGGATTTGGCAAATCGTTGAAAACAATCATATCTTTGAAGTTGAATATCTATAGTGCTTAAAATACTTACTGGCCTTAATCTTTAGGCTGTAAGAATTTGCCAAATTCTGGACACTTTGAAAAGTTACATAAGTAGAGCAAATATAGACCGTGCTGGAATTTTTCCCTAACAATTTCTTATTTTTCAACTTATTTGTGTTTGTTTTCTACTATTGCCTTTATGAAAATAATCTATAATATTTTCTTGTGTTCAGAGTTTTTTTTTAGTGAAGCTTAAGCAACCACCCAAATAATAAAGCCTGATTAAACTACAGTCGCATCCTAATATAATTTAATGGTTGCTGTCAACAGGGCTGTAACAGGGTACAATTGTTGGTCAGTGTTTCCGATCTGCCTTTCAGTTTTCGAGCAGCGTTACAAGTTACAGCCAAAATACTATAAATGTTAACGGTTGCCATTGAATCAGTGCAATCATAAGTTAGGATCCTTCTGTTACCTTACATTCCAAAACAGTTGTGCTTATTTATTAATCCTCATCCTCCTCTACCCCTCTGCTGCCTTCAAAACCTTTGACCACTCTATGCTCATCCACCGCCTCTTCTCTCCCCTCAACCTTCATGGTTCTGTCTTTGAATGGTTCAGTTCGTACCTCTCACACTGCCTCCACTTCAGCTCCACAAACATTTTCTCCTCTAGCCCCTGTACCATCTCATGAGGTGTTCCTCAGGACTCCATCCTTAGCCACTTCCTCTTCAACATCTACGTGCTCCCTCTTGGTAACATCACCTGCAGACATGGGGTCAATGTTCGCATGTATGCAAATACCACCCAAGTCTCTCCTAATACTGTATCTCTTCACCTGCTTCCACCCTTGGTTCCAGGACCTCTGCTATCCTGTCAGAATGTCTGTTAGACATCATGTCCTGGATAAGAGCGAATTTTCTTCAGTTGAACATCAACAAGACTGAGATTCTCCTGATTGACTCCCGTCAGTACCTCGACACCTCAGGCGCTGATAGCATCACCATCCATGGATGCACACTCCATCTCACAAAGCCAGTCCAGAACCTTGGCTTCTTATTTGACCCTCAACCATCCTTTCTACCCCATATTTGTGTCATGACCAGCCCTGCCTTCCTCCCCCACCTCCACAACATTACCCAGCTCTGTCACTAACTCACACCGCAGGGCGTCCAAACTCTCAAACATTCATTCATAATATCCAGGCTTGACTAATCAAACTCCATGCTTGTCGGCCTCCCCAACTTCTCACTTCACAGGATGCAGATCATCTAGAACTCTGCAGCCCATGTCCTCTACTGCACTGGACTTCATAGTCATATCACCCCAACCTTGCTCGACTTCACTGGCTCCCCATCACACAGAGGATACAGCTCAAAATCCTGGTCTTCACCTTCAAGGGCCTTGCTCCCCTCTACTTCTGTGACCCACTAAGCCCCTCCTAACTTGGCTGCTTCCTGCGCTCAGTGGACTCCGACTTGCTTCTCATCCCTTGCCTCATCCATCCTACCATTGGCGGGCCTTCAGCCACTCCACCGCACCCTCTGGAACTCCATCCTATAGTCCCTCTGCCACCTCAAAACCCTACTCTTCGACCGGGATTTCAATCACCTACTTCCCCCTCTGCCCTCTACCCTCCCCAATCCTTTCCCCCAGCTCAGGTACGACATACTGTCTATTCAACCCCTTGGGACGTCCTCCCGATGTGAAAGGCACTATATAAATGTAATTGTGTTGTTGCTGTTAATACGGCTTCTTGAATTATAGTACTGCCATAAAGGTAAAGCAAAAGTTGATGAAGCAATTCCAAGTATCAATCATGACTAATGTAGTACACTCGGTTTTACGTAAGTTTTTAACTTTGAATATTTATGGCCATATGGTTAACCTTAGATATAGGGATTAAAGTCAAGGTACTAGGATATAAATTAAGCAGTGCTGTTGCCACTTATTTGCCTGTATCACTCTTTCCATTATCGTAACTCACTGTTTTTGACAGGGCATTATTCTGACCTAATCATAGTTACTGAAAATAATTGGCAGAATTATTAGTCAAGAAAATAATGTTATACATCTCAGAGGTTTGAAACTCCATATAGGCTCAGCAATGAAGGCTATTTTAACTTAAAATGAATGGTTGTGCAGAATTGTTGCTAATTTTTTAATTCAGTCTTAATTTAGAAATTATCTTTTTTACGTGATAGCAATTTTCAAATTAAGACTGAATTGAATATTTTTTCACAATTTGGGGGGAACAATGCACTCTCTTTCAATGATCGCTTTTCTGGGGATAATAATTCCTCCAAAAACAAATAATTTGACCTCTCAAACCATGATTGTTTTTTGGACACTGCTGTGTGCAACTGGCTGCTGCATTTTGTCCACAAAACATAGTCAATTAATGTTACCGTATATTCTTTGAAGCGCTTTGAAATGGCTAGAAGATCCCCTATTGTGATTTCCAGCAATTAAACACCCAATTTATGCACTTCTTTTTGCCCAACATCAAAATGTGGCCCAATAAAGATATATGGTAATACAATATTGTTTGAATGTAGCTTTTCCTGCAACACCTTACGTTTCAACAAATATGAGGATTACTATTAGGATTAATATTCAGAAAGAGGGTTATTTGCAAATAACACAACATCAGCAGTCATATAATCATAATCCACAATTTTATATAACAACAGCAAAATATGAAAACAGATATGTTAAAAGGCAATGTTTATTTTTGTTGGAATTAGACGGGGTCAATGCAGAATTATTATTACCTTATTAACCTTATTACCTGAGTAAGTAGAGTAAAGCATATGAAGACACAAAATGTAAATGCTCTTTGTCTTCTTTATTATTGGATTGTATTGACATAAAAAGTGCTAATTAAATGTAAAATTGTTGTTGTTGTTGCCGTTGGTGGATTCTACTGAAATTTGGGCAATGGTTGCTTTTCGACTGATTCAAAAAAACATTCAGGAGATTTACAACAACAACAAAAACAAAACGTTCCAAGGAGCTGGACAGTCATTGTTTCAGACCCAAGCTGGGGTCAAGGACGAGGAGGGAGGAGGGAAAGGGGGAATTTCGGGTGACCGCAGGATGGAAATCCAGAGGTTGGGGACAGAGTGGCTGAAGACTTGTCCACCGATGGTCTGGGGACATGGAGCAGGCCGGATTCTACTGAGTGGAAAGAGCGGGCAAATTGGTAGGGGATTACGAGATTGCAGATGTAGGGAGGTGCTATAATCTAATCTAATCTAATCTAATCTAATCTATTATAATCTAATATTATGATATAATAATATCATATCATACAATACTGAAACAGGAGTTGTCTCATATAAAAAACGCAAAATGTGAAGAATAGTTCACCAATATTTAACATGTGATCCGTTTTTCAAGGGAAGCAGTGGAGGTAAATCATTTGGGCAGTTTGAGGAGACAATTGGCGCTCCTTTGGTCACCTTTCCACCCCTGCCCTTGGCTCGATCCCGGGATTCGCTATTTTCAAGCGCTCTAAGACGCCATCTGGCATGGAGGGCACTATATAAATCAAAGTTGTTGTTGTTGGATACATTTTTGATGGTGGAGGAAATTGACTGGTGATGGAGGAAATTGACTGGGTTAAATGGGTATTTGAAAATAGGATGGTCAGACAGATTGTAGTTATGTTTTCAGCTACTTCATTGACGTGGTTCTATATTGGCTTCACTATGCCAACTTGTTGCAAGACTACTCAACTCTTTTCACAAATTACAGACTATCCAGAACTCTGCAGTTTCTGGCATTAACCTCCACAAGCCTATCACCCTCAGCCTAACCCAGTTCTACTGCCTTCTCATGCGTCAGGGAACAAAGTTCAAGAATCTCATCCAAAATCCCTCTATGGTCTCACACCACTCTACCTCCTCAACCTCTATCAATGTGGCCCCTCCCTCTGCTCAGCTTGCTTTACATCATCCATCCTAACTCCATACTTGAGGACCTAAGTTGCTCTTTTCCTTGCCTCCTTCAAGGTCCACCTCAAGAACTTCCTCTTTGACCATACCTACAGTAATTTTTCTTCCCCAACTGTTCTTGGATCCACTCCCAGCTCAGGTTCAAAGCTCGACTGTCGAGCCCTTGAGACATCCCCCTGATGTAAAAGGCATTTTATATATAGTGTAGTGGATATTGTGGAGTCATATAACTTAGTGGTTAGAGCACTCGCCTTACGTAAGAGACCTGGGTTTGATTCCAGGTAAGGTGAAATCTTGGGCAAGTTTCCATACTCCACACGCCTGATGATAATCTCTCAAAGAAAAAGCAGAAATAATAAATTGATCACCGCAATCCACGGCTATATGTGGGATACTGCTGTGCACAATTGGCTGCTGCATTTCACCCACAACTATACAATTAATTCACTTCGCAGTATATTCTGTGAAGTGCTTTCAGACAGATAGAATATGCTAAAGTGCTAGGATTATCATTTTTTATTATATGTATATTTGTTGTTGTTGCATGTACAAATAAGAATTTGTTAATTCTAGCAACATTTCATTTACACTTGAACACAGAGCACGTGAGAAGTACAATAATGTATTATGGGAATAAGAAGGGGATGCACTACCCTGTGTGTTGGTGGCTCTGTATTGACCAGATGAGACTCAGATCTGGGGTCCACTGATATGTGTCTTCACATGCTACCAATATGATTGAGGTCTGAGATTAATGGCAGAGGGAAATAAAATAAAAGATTTGAAAGCACTGTACTGAAATGTTGTGAAGTGCTTAACATGTAATAATTGTCAAACATAGAGGAAACAGAGGCCAATTTGAAGTTAGGGAGTTTGGATCAGTGCCCAGTGATAATTATTGTCAGTGATAATTATCACATCACACTTCCCTATATTAACGGTAATCTGCCTCAAGGTTCTATTCTACAATATAAACAAGCTCAACTCATCCTGATAATTTATAGCTATTTGTTCTGAAATTATGCTTTTGTCACCACTCCTCAACAGTGCATCATTATTATTCTTTTGAAGGTACGTACTTTGGTATTTCTTGTGTTAGAGTAGTTCAATACCAAATAATGAAATTGTTACTTGCTTACTTGATATCTTCCACTTCCATCGTTAGATTTCATGGACACAGTCCAAGGCATCTTCTAGCAATTGAAATATTTTCCTACAGAAAGCTGCGGAAAAATCAGCTTATCAAAACCCAAACTCAATTCAGAGTTGGTATGGCAAAGAAGGTGTTCAGTTTCAAAAAGTGGACTGAGAAGCTGAGCAATGCAATTATTTCTGAAAAGTTTCACTTACATTTCCAAAACAAAATTTGCAGCAATTTAAAAAGTACCTCGACATTTTTCCTACCTCTTTATGTTAAAATCGATGCTATGTGCAATAGCAATCAAGGAACTCGTACCCTTCCACACAAAGGAATGAATGAGCTTTTTATTCAGCACTGACACATTTCTACCCTACCTTCCTGTTGTTTTTGTTGGCAGCCTGGCTACTTGTACCAGATATTTTTAAACCTGTATTTGCTTCTACAATTTTTTGCTTACTAAGATATTTCTGGTACTCAGATTTCACACTTCTTCCTAACCTGGATGGAATGCATAACTGTAACTAGCGACTCTTCTCCTTGGCAGGGGGTAACTAGGGGGAGCTGAACTAAATCCAAGGTGACATACTTCACAATAAAACATCAGAATTAAGTCAATCCTCCATGGTGGTCGTGGTTTTCTGCTTCCTGAGCCAGGGGCGTCCACAGTGCTTCAGGGCACTCTGGGTGACAGACCAGTCAATCTGGCTCATTGGCAGGACTTGGAGGGGCAGAATTGGATCCTATTAACCTTGTAAGTTACAGCCCTAATGGGTATAACAACAACAACAACAATAAATTACATTTGTAAACAAAACGCAAAATACTGCAGATGCTGGAAATCTGAAACCAAAACAGAAGTCGCTAGGAACACTCAATAGGTCAACAGCATCTAAGGAGAAAGGAAAGTGAGTCAATATTTCGGGCTCACGACCTTTTGTCAGATCCCAATTCCATTCCATTTACATTTGTAAATGACACTTGCAAGTACATTTACATTTAATTACAATTTTACAATTACAGTTGTAAAGCACCTATCGTATCAAGAGGGTATACTAAAGTGCTGGACAATTAGAAATTTGGACCAGAGTTGTGGGTTGGGTTCTTAAGGAATGGAGAGCAGGGAGGATGAGTAGGGAGCCCAAAGGCTCGGTCAAAAAGGAGGGTCTTGAGAAGAGCCTTGAAGGAGGATAGGGAGGAAGCGAGGCAAAGAGACTGTGGGATAAAATTCCAAAGGGTGTGGGCAGAAAGGGCTTTGAAGGTGAGGACGAGGATGTTTAACTCTATCCTGTGTGGGATGGGGAGCCAATGTTTTACAATCTACTTATCACATTAACTCTATCATGTAACATTTGAATTGTTCAACTCAATGATGCAGCATATTATCTGCATTGCTGTAAGCATTAGAGATTCATAGTTTAGCAGAGCAGAAGAAATGGAGTACAACCGAGTGGACAGTTTAGTCATTTTTAATAGGTGGAAATGGGAATAACACCCTAGTCATGACTTAATAAAATAGCAAAATATATTAAATCGACTGAATAACCTATGTATCTTCCTAGTCTTCAAATCTTCCTTAATATAAATGTAAACGGTTTAGCCTCTAATTCTACAGAAGCTAAACTCTGCAGTTTAGAGATTCTACAAATCTCTAAACTACAGAGTATTCTCTGTAGTTCTGTATTCTACAGATAATATTTTTCAATTTCTGATATAAGATTTCTCATGTACTTTAAAACTATATTCTTAATCCAGTATCTTCTATTCACTCAATAATCATTGGACCCAGGACTAGCCAAATTGTTTGTTTTACCAGCTAAATCCACAGAGCTTTCTAGCGTTCCACTGCCTGTCCAACTAGGACTATCCTACCTACTAATGCTTTGCCTTGCAGAGTTAACAGGATCGAGTGGGAAGATTCCAAGCTCCCAGTGATTGGTTTGAATGTCCAAGGCCTGCCGATGAGCCAGACTTGCTAGCCGGCCACTAACAGTACCTTGGAGTATTAAGGATCTCCTTGGCTCAAGAACCGGACTGCTGAGACCACCACAGACGATTGACTCAATTCTAACATTCCATTAGCCAGCCTGCAGCCAGTCAGTATGAGTGAGCCACAAACTACAGCAAAATATCTTCTTTAGGAGTCTTTGTAGACAAAAATAAAATGCCAGACCAGATGGAAGTGGGTTTAGATTTGGTGAAAGTTCAAAATGCCATGATATTTTAGTGAGATTTTTTAGTAGATTTTGCAGTCACATTCTCATCGAGCTCTCCAGAGGGCGTGCTCAGATTCCCACTGCTTATATATTAAGTTTAAAATTAAGGCTGATTGTTGCTCATTTTTAAAATTCATGTTCCATTCTTTGTTAACCACACATCCTGAATTCCACATTCAACATTTGTCTACCAAATACTAGCGCCAGGAAGAATAATGCATGAAACGCTTACAGGAAAGCAAGAGGACAAACTGAATAGGAGATCAAGCATGGGTCTGGGTTCATCAATGGGAAACATTTACAAATTCCAAGAGCAAGAAATAATCTAATTGTAAATCAGGAAACTATTAACATACATTTTTTAATTCACAGCGATGTAATCCAGTGTAAAATGATCAAATATAAATGGTCTGTAGCAACTTTAGATTCTAGTCCTGAAATTCATAGGAATAGAAGACTAGAATAGCTCTTTGAAAGAGCTATGCAACTAGTCCTATTTCCCCGCTCTTACCCATTAAGTCTGCAAAAGTTCCTAACCAATTCCCCTTTGAAAGCCACTATCTAATCTGCTTCCACCACAACTGTGAGGCAGTGCATTCCAGCAGACCATAACAACTCTCCGAATAAAAAAAAATCTTCTTGTCTCCCCTCAGTTCGTTTGCCAATTATCTTAAATAATAATAATAATCCTTGCATTAGATATAGCGCTTTTCATATTTTCTAGACGTCTCAAGGTGCTTCACAGAATATACAGTAAAGTGAGTTGATTGTATACTTGTGGGCAAAATTATGCACAGCCGTGTACCACAAACAGTCGTGGATTGAAATGACCAAATTATAATTTTTTTGAGGGATTATTATTATTAAGGAACTTGCCTAACTTTTCACCCTGCCTGGATTTGAAGCAAGGTCATTAATCTGTGTCCTCTGGTTACTGACCCACCTACCAGAGGAACGTTTCTCCCTATTTATTCACTCTATAAATTCAACCAAGAGTAAGCCTTTGAGAGATTTTGTCTCAAAATGTAAGATCATGCGGAATTGTGAAAAATTCTCAAATTCGTCTTAATTTTAGAAGCCAGTCTTCTTTCAAGAACTGTGGAGCACAAGCTTTCAAATTAAGACCAAACTTACAGTACCATTCAGAATTTGTTTTAAATATGGTTTTACAGATGAATACTTGGGTCGAGCCTTCAGCCACTCTGCCACTAACCTCTGGAATTCCATCCTGCAATCCCTCTGCCTTGCCTCCTCCCTATCCTCCATCAAGTCCCGTCTCAAGACCCTCCTCTTTGACAGTCCCATCGGTCACTCCAAATCACCACCTTTCCCTCCACCCTCCCTGATCCTGACCCCAGCTCGGGTCTGAAACATGAACTGTCCAGCATCTTGGGCCATTCGCCTGGTGTGAAGGCAGCTATACAAATGTAGCTTTTTTTTGCTGTCCAGGTATTCTTAAACCAATTTACGCACAGCAATGTCCCACAAAAAGTCATGATGATTAGTGCTGAATCTTTGAATTCAGTACTAGTCTAGTCTTTGTAACACTGAAATCAACTACCTACAATTTCTTACCTTTTCCCCATGTTCTTTTATCTTTTTCTCTTGATGTTCATCCAATTCACTTTAGATCTTAGCCTCAAAAGCCACTTATGGCAACGTTTTCTGAGAAGCATGTGTTCATTTGGCAATATTTTAAAAAGGATAGTTCAGCATTCCCTCATGTTTCCTAATTTCATGTACAAAAACGTCCTTCAGTGGAAACTGAACAAAGGTTTAGCACCAGTTGTAGAAAATAAGCTGAGGTGGTTAATTTGACAGTTTTCCCCTTGTTTGAACAGTTAGTTATCTGTCTGCTCACTGCAAATTTCCACAATTAGTTCTGTTTGAAGCAAAGATTTGGCTTAATTTGATTTGCATGTTCCTGACATCCAGACCTGTAACCAAACAGTGTTAGAGTCTGTTATGTTCTGACGAACATGGGTAAAATCTGGTATAGAAAAAGTTCTTCACAGCAAGAACAACAACTAGGTACCTTTACCTGCAACAACTGAGAGTTGTAATCATGATGCTCTTTTGGATTTCCAGGATTCGAAGAATTTAATACTCCAAATCCTGTGGTTCCAAATCATGCCTCGTGCAGGGTTCCTGCAGTCGTTCCTTTAACAACAGCAACTTGCATTTATATGGTGCCCTCCATGCTGGACAGCGTCTCAGAGCCCTTTA
Source organism: Hydrolagus colliei (assembly GCA_035084275.1). Lineage (NCBI taxonomy): Eukaryota > Metazoa > Chordata > Chondrichthyes > Chimaeriformes > Chimaeridae > Hydrolagus > Hydrolagus colliei. The sequence goes on along the minus strand of CM068742.1, from coordinate 16,546,098 downwards.
ATTAATCCCTGCGTTTGATACGTGCATTATAGCATCTTCAAGACATACCGAATAACAACTGCTAAGTAAACAGAGGCATTTGGGGAGGATGACTTTGCGAGGTTATGGGGAGAGAGCTGGGGAGTGGGATTGAGTTGCTCTTTTCAAAGAGCCGGCACAGACTCGATGGGCTGAATGGCCTCCTTTTGTGCCGTAAGATGCTATGATTCTATGTAGAGTAAGAAAATTTACTCAACAGTATGAGGTTTAAACATCTGACTATCCGCTCGTGCTAGTCCGTCCTCCCAGTAACTTGTAGGGAAAAGAGAGAGTGGGAGGTGACCATAGGAGGGGTCAAAGAGGCATGTTTTAAAGTTTGATTTAAAGGCAGATAAATTGAGGATGAGCTGGAGGGTCATGGAGTTCCTGTGGTCATAAGTGCAGTGACCGAAGACTTAGCCAGGATAACACGGAGGGGACCAAGGATAAGCAGCAGAGCAGAGAAGTGAATAATCAGCAAGTCAGAGAGATAGGGAGATGCTAGTTTGTGGAGGGACTTATATGTGTCTTTTCACATAGTTAGCAAATCTATTGGCGCTCACAATACAGTCTTACTTGTACTGTGTGATATCCAAATTTGCTTGCCTTAGGGAAATAGAGGGTAAACCATGTGTTAGTTACATGAAATCATATGATAAATATCAATTCACACCAGTGTCCTCTGCAGCTGCATTAAAACATAGTTCTGGAAGCAGTGAAGCAGTGTCAAATGTGAGAATATGGAAACTCCAGGATAAATAAAAAGTGGGAAGCTCATTACAATAGCAATCTCTTCACCATTAAATTTTATTTGCAGCTAAACATTAGCCAAAATTAGGCCTCTTTGACAATGTGTACTTAATAATGACTAACTCACTTTTAGCCATTACAGCAAAACGCCTTCATAAACTTAATTATCGAATGGAAAATTCAGGATCAAAGCCAACATCAATGAAGGCCAAATAACTAGTTTTCAAACTCATGTGAGTTTCAATTCCCATAAAATCCTGGGGATTCAGATGTGATTCCCTGTTCTGTGTTGAATTAGCTGATCTCAGCTGGGACACCAATATGGCACCAACGCAATTGGCCTCAGCTCTCCTGGCCTGGGAAGGGAAAATCAGCCTGTATTCCCCTCCTGTTCATTTCGAGTGACCCCTGCTAGAAAGTGTGTGTGTATGAATATCGGGTAAGTACAGAATCAGGCCTGGCTGTGTGGCTCCCCACAGTGAAATAGCCAGAATACGCTCACTATCTTGGCTCACACACGATGAAGTGCCACATGAGTAAAGTACTGGACAGTAATCAATAGAACTGTAGCCCTGCATGAGCCAGTGATGTTGGGACATAAGAGGAGAAAACGAAACCATGTGGGGGTGGAAAATAAAGTCCAATGAACTTATTGCAACTGGCTAAAAGTTACATTCTGTTCTACTGAGCATTTAGGTACAAAGCTGTTTGTGTTGTGACACAAACAATAATGGAGCACTTCACCACATTTGGTGTCAGCTTAGTTCAGTTTTTTTGATTCCAGCTCCAGGAAATTGTGAGTTCCTACCCCAGGGAAGGCCTTGAGCTTCCAGTTGAGGCTGGCAATTTAGTTATTCCTGGGGAAGAGCTGCTTTTTTTGGGGGTGCCAACCTGTGATTATAGAGCTTAAACACTAGCACCTATATTCCGATGAATGACGAAATTCCCATGAGACTCCTTGTTAACAGAAAGGAGTTTCTCTTGTGGTCCTGGTCAATACTCCAACAGATAAATTGCACATTCACCTGAATGCTTGGCAAGCTAACTGCCATGTCAATATAGATAAATGAACGATAAATTGCATATAGCAATTAAGAATAGGAGGCTTATGTACTCTATGGATCGGTTAGAACTTGCCAAATAGAAAGCTGATGCAACAATAAATAAAGCAAACAGGATGCTGGATTTTATTGTCAAATCAGTTAAGTTCAGATATCCAGCCATCATCTTCCAGCTACACACTGCTTTGGTCAGGCCAGCCCTTGAGTACTGAGTACAGTTCTGCCACATCATAAGGGGGCTGTGCAAGCCCTTTAGTTAAAGCAAACATAAGCGATGATCCCCAATTGTTAGAGGAATGAGCTATGGCTGATGATTAGATAAGCTAAAGGCTTTAGTTTTGAAAAGAGATGTCTTAGAGGGGATATTATAGAGGCACATATGATTTTAAATATAATTGCAGACGTAGATCCAGAACAATGCTTTCAGATCCACCAAGACAGCAGAACAAGATGATACAGATTTAGAGTTGCAAAAGGCAATTTCAGAACAGATACCATGATGTATTTCTTTTCCAAGAGGGTAATTAATAAGGCTAGAATGCTAAACTGATTTTAAAGACAACTTGCTGTTGGGATGAGATGGTGGATATTTTGGAAAGTTGAAATCAAATAGGGGCGAAGAGTCTTTCTTGTGATCTTGTGTTTATCGTGGAACTCCTGTGGCTTAGTGGTTAGAGCATTTGTCTTGCAAGCTGGGGAGACCAAGCTGGGGAGACCTGTGTTCGAATCCAGGCAGGTCAGGGCAAAACCTTGGCATGTTTCCTTACTCCACACGCCTAATAATAATCTTTCCAAAAGAACCACAATAATAAAATTGGTCATTTCAATCCACGACTGTTTGTGGGACGCTGCTGTGCGCAATTGGCTGCCGCAATTCGCCCATGAATATACAATCAATTCACTTTACAGTATATTCTGTGAGGCGCTTTGGGACATCGATAAGATGTGAAAAGTGCTATATCAAATGCAAGGATTAGTATTATTATTATCTACAAAAACAGAAGCACTTATATTTGATTTACAGGACACTCTGACTAAGGTTCACACCACTCCACTACATGGTAACAAAAAACAACACATTTCTTTGAAGTAGCATTCAATCAATTTATGCTCACCTTTATTCATTTCCTTGAATGGAAATATATAAGTGAATATGAATTCTTCCTCATGGAATCCTGTTACCCTGGTTGAGAAGCAACAGAGCTTCTGTACCAGGTGGCTTCTCAACCAGGATAACTGGATTGTATTAGGAAGGTGTGGGCGAATCCGAATGCTGTTATTATACACATTTGCTCGGCTCAGCTAGAGATGAAGCGTGAGTCATCACCTCCAAGCTGTGTCCATATTTACCTCTGTGTTGCATTTTTGAACTATCAAATTACATGTATGGCTAACTGATTTGAAAAATCTTGAATTGGGGCTCAGAGTTTATGTTTCTTACCCCGATAGTCGCCCAAAAGTAATTAAACATTTTAAACAATTTAGCTTAAGGTAACATGCCAGTCTAGTGTCTCCTTAAGTGTCTTAAGGAGTGTCTAGTGTCTCTCTTAAAAAAACACTCACGTGATTCAATCCACAATGGTAGTGATCAAGTTTTTCAGCAGCCTGGAAAGGCGGGAGGGAAGGTGGTGCAAGAGAAAGGAATCATTTTTCAGAAGTCATGCGGTGGTCAGCCTCAAACCATCTGTTAAGAACAAAGCATCAATGACACTTTAACTTAATCTGTTTAGTTTTGCAATCATTTTTGGGCCACTGTACAGGGATACGAAATATAACATTCATGCTCTGGGCCTCATAGAGAATCAGCATAATCATTATCGGTGTCGCGGTAGAGCATGATTTTTTTAGAAAACACGAACTGTAGCTAAATAACACTGAAATTTACAATTAGCCATTTAATTATATCCTTCCTATGACATAACTGAAAGGTGGCCCCAAAACATTATGGTACTTATATATTTATTGTTTCAATGCGTACAGTCTGATATACATATTATTGTGGGTGCCTGGATAGGCAAAAGAGTCAGCAATTTCCGAGGAATACTTCAAACTAGCAGCTGTGTCCAACACACATCTTGTTCTCTCCGGTTTCACATTTCTCATCCTTCAGGAGCTGTGTGTCTTTGCAAGCTTATCTAATATAATACCAATTACAGATGTTGAAGCCCTACTATCTGTATTTGATTTCCATATCCTTGCATGAGGTGAGTAATTGAAGCTCAGAGTAGCTACATAGATATCAGCACCATCATTCCATTGTGGAGACATGTAGTTGAGTGGTTAGAGCTCTTGCCTTACAAGCGTGAGCCCTATGTTTCGAATCCAGGCAAGACAGGGCAAAACCTTGGGTAAGTTTCCTTACTCTACACAGCTAACAATAATCCCTCAAAAAAAAACAATAAAATTGGTCATTTCAACCTAGGACTGGCTGCTGTGTTTCTCCCACAAATCTACAGTCAATTCACTTTACAGTATATTCTGTAAGACGTGAAAAGTGCTATATCAACTGCAAGAATTATTATTATCAACTCTGTGATACCTTCAACTCACATATTAGTCCCACGTGCTTTAATTCTCCATGACAAGACCTGTGTTAGATGCCAATTACTGAGCTTTATTTCAGGCTTTGGACCAAACAGTGCATTATTGATCAATCATCTCTTTAAATGAGGTTCCACAGCAAAACATTCCATCTCTTGTATATGGTCACTCTTGCCTGGATTATTTTGCTGTTGTTTACGCTTTTGCTACCTGCTACCACATTAGGTTACGTTGCACAGTGGCTTATACGCAAAATGAATGCTGCCAATAATGCTTAATAATGGAATGAAAGTACCTGCCATAGTAGAGCTGTTGGTGATGAGGTGCTCTTCTGATTATAGCCATGCAATTGCTTCCAATGTGAATCACTTTCTTTATGAAGGTGCCACAGAGGGAAAATTATCAAGTGCTTCTGAAACTCTAGGTACATAACTTCCACGGTGTTACTTTTATTCACAGCTTCTGATATTCCTCAAGGAAATCTAATACATTTGTTGGAATTAAACCAGACTTTTATAAGCCTATGTTGGCATACAGAAAACACAGTCACTGCACTTTACAGGATAACCCCTGAAGCACTTTGCGACGTCCTCACATCATAAAAAGCACCATATTAAATGCAAGGATTATTATAGTTTATCCAATTTCCTTTTCCTCCTTTATCTCAAGAGCTTTCATTTTAATTGAATATCTCTTGCGAGCCATATCATTAAGTACCTTCCGAAGTCTAGGTGTTACTGCTATTCACTAATTCTGATAATCCTCAAGGAATTCTAACACATTTGTTGGACAAAAATCAATATATCATAAACTCATGTTAGCTTGGAATTATTGCCTTTCTACTCTTGTTCTTGAATTGCTTCCCTTACAATATGTGACAATGCCTTTTCTAGTCTAGATGTCAACGTAAGAGGCTTATAATTCCCAGGATCATATTTCTAACCTTTTTCCTAAAAGATTAAAACAATTTGGCTATCTTCCAATCATCTGGTACTACTCTTCAATTTAATGAGTTGCAAAAACTTTCAGTCACAGCTCTCCTTCACTTCTATCCTAATTTCCTTACTTTTGGATGAATCCCATCTGGTGTTTTGGGTTCTTTAATATTCAAACACCATTTCATTTCTAATCTCTAGTTTCTCCAGGAACATGGATTGAAGCATTCAGCTGTCAGTTTGCAAGACGTGAAATGTAGAAATCCTGTCTGCCTGTTTGGGTAACATTAAAGATCCCATGCCTATATTTGAAATGAGAATTTCTTGGTCAACATTCCTCCAGATAGATTTGATCAATCACTTTGAGGCTGTTTGCTGTGTGCAAATTTGTTACAGCATTAGCCAACAAGTACAATTATTACACTTTGAAATAAATTCTGTAAAGTGCCTTTTAGACATTTCAGCGGTTTAATAGGAGCTATATTAAATACAAGGATTATTTGTATGTTACTGATGGAAGAAAGAGCTACTCCAGATGAATGCCTGTGCAATAGATAAGTGAAAACTAAAATGAAAAAGTATTCCATTGAGTTTATAACTGTGTTGCTGTGCAGTGGGGATGGCGCAGTGAAGTGGTCAGGTTTGGGGTGGTGGTGGAAAAGAGGCCAAGTTTCATTAATAGGGATGTGAGAAAATATGAGTGAATTTCTATTTGGATCTAGATGTTTCACTATTTTCCTATTTTCTATTTCCACATTGTGTGGAAGTTGGGAAATTCTTCAATTCATTCTTATTTTTGAAAACCTAGAAAGTTCATAAAGATTTGAATTATAATTTGTGAACATCTTTTCTCACCTCTTATCATTTCTCAGACTAGGACGAAACACAATATCCTTTAGGAATGACAATGGACAAGACAAACTCAAAAAGCATGTGCATTTTGTCTGAAGTAAAATATGGCAGTGGTAAGTTAATTTTTCTTGGAATTTACAGATTTTTAAGAAAAAAACTGTTTTCATTCAGGCATCTGAACCATTTCTCCTTTGCTTTTTACTCAATGTTGAAATCGAACAGGGAATCTGATTTATGAAGCTCCCCCCACTGTCCCAGTGTACTGTTATTTTTTATTTGCCATTTAAATCCTATGAGGGAACCTGTAACATTGGTATGAGGAAATCAGCCATTAGAACTGCACGTGTCACGAGAAGTTGCAACCATTTATTTGCAGCTGTAAAAACACAGTGAGCTCATGCTTGATGCCCTTGTGAGATAGTCCATTATATTTGGTGGTTTAGTTTGAAATGCACCGTAAAGTATAAAATAACAGACTTGGGTCACGTTAAAAGAATGTTTCATCATCTAAGTGTACAAACATACCTCACTGTGCAGTACGTGGTATGTCTCCATGATTTCAGATGCAAGCAAATGGCATGTGCTCAATTAAACACTTTAACACTGGTTCATTCATGCCGCATCGAAAAAGAAAATATTGAGAATGACATGTGCAGATCAGACCAGCAATCTTGTGGTGCAATTGCTACCCTACAAAGTTTTGGTTCCAGGCTTCAATTCCTGTGGGAACAGTCATTCTAAAGTATGGGTTGAATGTTTGATGAATTTTCTCATTTGCCACACAGTGAGACGTCCTAGGTGAGGAAGTGTTGTTGAAATCTTACCTCTGGTTTTGGAACTCTAATTTGAAAGGTGGGGACAGGATACAGATGTGAAACAAAGTGAACTAAAAGTTGTGACACACCATCAAAGTGATAATATTGGTGCAGGATATTATGGAACAAAACATGAGCTCAGAAATAGACCCGAAGAAGTTATTGTGGTGAAAATCGTAATGTTTGATGTCTTAACTTGAACCCAGAAATGTTACAAAAAATGACCGTTTTTTAAATAACATGAACTGATCTCCAAGTGTGCTAGAATTGGATGCCACCCCCACCTTGATATCCATTGTAATGATATTACCGGTAATTGTGTTCCAAGACCCTGCCCGCATATAAACATAGGTTGTTGTTGTTGATTTTAGATCTGAATTAGATTCTGATTTAACTATGCAAAAGTGTCATGGTGAAAGTGTTATGCTGCTATGAGTCATTTATTTGCATTTGTTGAAACAGCACTGTGCATTTCAAAGAAAACTTTCCAAAAATAATGGATTATCTCACAAGGATACACTGTATTGAGTATGAGCTCACAGTGGCTGAACAGCTACAAATAAATAGTTTGCAGTTTCAGGTGACACGTACATTTCTGATGGATCATTTCCATCAAATATTCTACGCATTGGTCCATTGACAGTGATGGCATTGGACAGTCAGTTGGCAAAATATCATGGCCAACTATGTAAATATCTAGGCATACCAGCCTCTAACCAATAGTCCAATGTGTCGATCCATGAGTCAGCAGCAATGTGCAATGTGGCCATCTTCTGGTCACAGTTATTGTGAAGGATGTTGGGGGAAGGGATTCACTTCGAACATACCCATTAACTCGTTGATGTAAATGAAACATTAGATGAAATAAGATGAAATAAGATCAAATAAGATACATAATAATAAAATAATAATAAGTAAAAGCCTGTTTATCCGGCACCAGATCAACCGTAACTTCCGTATAACCGGCATCGCAAACAAAAGGTCTGCATTCGATTAACCGGAAGTTATCCGGGAAAATGCACAGAATTTTTTGGAGGGCATTTTCGGCCGAATATCCAGCATGCACTTTAACCGGCATTGGCCAGGTCCCGAGGGTGCCAGATAAACGGGCTTTTACTATACTGCTTTCATCTGATTTAGTGTCTTTCACATTTGGGAGGACATTTCAAAGTGGTTCACAGGATGCAGTGATATGTGGGGTTCCATAGCTACAACAACAACAACTTCGATTTATATAGCACCCTCCATGCCGGACGGCGTATCAGAGGGCTTCACAGTAGCGAATCTCGGGACCGAGCCAGGGGCAGGCGTAGAAAGGTGACCAAATGCGAAGTCAAAGAAAAAGGTCTTTAGCTGTAGCTCAGTGGTTAGAGCACTTACCTCAAGCGAAAAACCTGAGTTCAATTCCTGGCAGGGCAAAATGTTCGGCAAGTTTCTTTATTCCACATGGCTCTATTTAGCTAGTGATAAGTAGGAACCTGGTTATTAGTCGATTGGTGAATTGCTTTCTTGGGGGTAACAAATCCGTTAGAAAAATAATAATAATAAAATGGATTCACTTGGATTCATGACTATTTGTCAGACACTGCTATATGCAATCGGCTGCCGCGTTCCGCCCACAAAATATATTGTGTGAAGCGCTTTGAGACATCTTGAAGATGTGATAATGTGCTATACCAAATGCAAGGATGATTATTATGTGTAGTCACTATATTTTGCAGGTGATCGAGAAAAACAGGTTGGGTAAACAACATCCTACAAATAGCAATGAAATAAATGACCAACTTTATCTATCTGCCTCTTGAAGGGGATGTTAAAAATCCCACTGGTTGAATAGAAACAGGACTTTCCCCTTGTGTCATGGTCAATGGTCCCCCAGATAAAATTAGTCATTTATTTTTTGGCTGTTTGAGAAACATTGCCATGCACAAATTGATTGCTGCGTTCACCTATAAATAGACAGTTGCTATATTTTACAGTAGAATCCTGTAATCCTTTATTCTAAACAATACATTCCTTGCATTTAATATAGTGGCTCATCACATTGTTGCATTGAATATTAAATGAAGGGATTATTTTGTTATGTGTATGATATAATGACTCAATAATTATAATTCTGTGCTAACTGACTATTGTGGCCCTTGCATTTGTTATGTGATTTCTTCTCAAATGCGCAGTATAAACTGAGACTCAGTCATTGTGCTGGAGCCCTGGTACAGACAATAACTGGAGGAGATAGTTTAAGTTTAGGAAGCAGTGTAAAGCCAAAGGGGCAAATCATGCTGGACTCGGTGCCTTATGGTCCACGAAAGCTCTTGGGTGTGTACTTCATTGCCAGTTCAGGAATTGTGAATGCAGTGCTTTTAATACCAACAAATACCCACTTGAACTTTCATCCCATCAGTATAAACACAGTGTTAAGATGAACATTGCTAGCCTCCAATTAAATGCAATACAGCATTTTCTGCAAAACATCTGTTAAGCTAACCAGCTTGTAATTCCTAAATTCATGCCTCACTCCTTTGTTGAATACTGGTGAAGCAGATGTTATTCTCCCCACTGTTGATAGCAGTTTTGCAAAATCTTAATAACATCAACTTGAGCCTCACCAAATTCTTGCTTCATTTCCCTTTAATCCAGATGTCTTGAAGATATTTATTCCCTTGCGTGAGTTCATAGCAAATGTTTTACTGACCCCTACATATGTTACAGATTCTTGAGCCAAATGTAAAACGTCTGGAATTTTCCCGTCTTCATATGTGATGAGTGAAGGGAAGAACAAATTTAACATATCTGCTATTTCCTTTTCAACCTTAGTATTTCAACTTAACTTATCCCTTAAATGACCTGTTAGGTCTCACATAGTTGAAATAGGTCTCTGGATTTATTTTACTGCTCTATGCAATTGACCTCTGTATAGTTCCATCACACATATAACGATTTTATTTATCATCTTTGTATATCCCTGTCCTGAAAATTTTCATTGTTTATTCTGTCACTTGTTTCTGTCAGCCAGATGTCTGACATGTGCTGAAACTCATCATGATGCTGAAGAGCATCCAAACTAGACTAAGATTTATATACAGGTAGACCCCACTTACCGAACGCCTGGTTAACGAAAGTTCACTATAACGAGGGTTTCTTTTGTACCACTTATCCGCTTAACAAAGGCTGCTTTCGCTATAACGAATGTTTGCACACACTTTAAATCTCGTGGGCAGCTTCTCATGGTTAGCCTCTCTCCCGGTTGCCCCAGCAACACACACTCAGTCTCTAGCATGCCTCAGTTAAGCAGTGCAGTGTAGCCCCTCCTATATGGGAGGAGCTTAAGCGGCAGGATGCTTTGTGGCTTCAATAATAGTAAGTTGAGGACTGTTTGTATTTTATTGTTTATTGTTGTATTTACTAACATTTTAATATTTCATTGTTGTATTTAAAGTTGTGAGCCTTCAATAGCAGTTATATCTACCTTAGGCCTTCGCTAGTACAGGTTGAGCGTCCTGAATTCGGGCCCGTAGCCGAACCCAGGTTCAGATATTTCCGAACAAATCGGAACGCCAGAAGCGCGTCACGAGTCAGGAAATGCCTGGGCCCAGGTTGCGATATTTCAGTGCGGTGACTGTGAAGACCTGGCCTGGAGCAGGTAGGATTGGCGTTTTTATTCTTGCAATTTTTGTCACATTCCCGATTCCGGAACTCCGGATTTTGAAGTACACCGAACTTGTATGTGTACAACCTGTACACCGAAAATGTTAGTGCTCTGAACCACTGGGAACTAAACTGATTTTAGCGTGGAGGCTTGGGTCGGGGCGGCATTTTGGCTGCGGCCAAATACAGTAAAATAGTTAAACTCTTGCTAACAAAATTTTCGTTTAACGAAGGGTTTTATTAAAGTCCCTAACCCCTTCGTTAAGCAGGGTCTACCTGTATATATAGATATATATATATATATATTTATGCCACACTGCATGGGAATTTTCCTTTTCCTGGAATGGAATATGCACACTCTCCCTGGATAGACCAGGGTGTACATTAAGGTATTGCAGGAATTTAACCAACTAAATCCACCCATTTTACGATTGAGAGCAAGTGTCACAGTGCTTACCCATCTAGGGTCACGCTACACAGAGTAAATAAGAACTGAAGAACAGGTGGAAAGAATCCCTGTCATAAATCTAAGATCTCGATTACGGGAACTCTCTCCTCGTCGGCCTTCCCAGCTCCTCCCTTCACAAGTCGCGGATTATTCAGAACTCATCAGCTTGTGTACTCTCTCTCACTCGGCTCCGTGACCACATCACTCCCACCCTTGCCCATCTCCACTGGCTCCCCAACCCCCAGAGAATCGAATTCAAGATCCTTGTCCTCACTCTCTGACCTGCCGTCTCCCTATCAGCCTGCCCGACCCTTCCACCCCTGCTCGGGTCCCGACCTAACTGTTCAGTGCCTTGGGACGTCCTCCAGACGTGAAAGGTGCTCTATAAGTGTAATTATTTTATTGTTTTTATCTCCCTCTCTATATTCTATTGATGAGCTAGGCTGGTAAATTGTTCTGTGATATGCAATGCCCTGGAATACTACCAATCATACTCAAGAAGTGATCTATTGAAAGACACAGGATTGACTGGATTTGATATGCCGTGGCCAAGGAAGTCAAATTGAATCCAACTAAACTCTAAGGAGACACAACTTAAATCCCCTTAAGGAGGATAGTAATTCTTAACATCTTATTTATGTTTAATCTTCTTCTTTATGAGTCTTTTTACTTTTTCTCATAGGTACATAATTCCTTTCTACCTCTTTAAATTTATTCTGTGTTTCTTTCATTCTCTTGTTCAAAGGAAAAGTAATCTTTCCCAATACTCTTTATACAGCCCCAAGCTTTGCTTTCCAAGTTTTAGCCACAGTTAAGTCTCGTTTGTGGTATTTGTGACAGGATAAAAGTGGTTATTCATCTCAGGCCAAATTAACCAACTTGTGCAACTTGCGAAAACTTCTTCTGACCTCCCTATTAACCCAAGTTACAATCTGTAGTTCATTCCTCTTTTACACCAATTCACTAGCAAGCAGCAGGAATAATCTTGCACTGTCTATCTTCTGAAAACTTCTCAGAATTTGGATGTTGCTTCCTGTTGCTTGTACTGTATTGCATTTTAACCCCTGTCAGAAATTTACTAAGAATGATATGGAATAAAAAAATAGTTGTTGATCACATACATTTTACGAAATGTTTAAAATCTCGTTCATAGTGAAACTTATTTATAAACACAACAAATTCAGTGCTGAAAAAAAATCAAATAATGAAGTGCAGTCTTCCGTTTCTGGTACTTTAGATGCTTCCTAATTCCAAATATCACAATCACATCAGTGAAAAAACATTGAATCTTATCTTTATTCTTAACCATGTTGTGCCTTACCAAATTCTGTACTGGTTAGTTTAAGAATTTAAAATATGAGAAGTATATTTGTAAAACAGCTGTACATTCAACATTATACTGTAAATGAATTATAAATTCAGTATATATTTTCCCAAAATAATTTAATTATATTTTCTTGAATGCCTCCCTGATATACTATAATAATAATCCTTGAATTTGATATAACGCCTTATTACATTTTTGAGATGTCTCAAAGCATATCACAGAATATATCGTAAAGTGAATTGTCTGAATATTTTGTGAGCTAAACGTGGCAGCCAATTGCGCACAGCAATATTCCACAAAAAGTCATGGATTAAAGTAACCAATTTATTATTTTTTTTGTTCAAGGAATTATTAACCCCGGAAAAGCGATCTGCTATTGGACTAACAACTGGGTTCCTACTTATTGCTAGGCATGTGGAGTTAGGAAACTTACCCAACATCTCGTTGTGATGGAAATCAAACCCAGGTCTCTCACTTGCCAGGCGAGTGCCATTACCACTAAGCTACAGTACAATATTCCATTATTGAAAGCTTTTCTACGATAAAATGGCATCTAAGGGTCTGATAAATGTTTCTACTCATTGCATACTACTGTTGCAAACTTTTCTGATCTAAGCAAAGGCAAAATGGCAAAAACAATCAGTGACTCAAACTTCATGATTCATAGAATCATAGAAATTATATTACAGGAACAGGGCATATGGCCTGAGAAACCTAAACTGCTGCTTACTTTTCCACTATAGCTATCTACTCAAATCACAATTTCCTGTTTCTTCACTGATCCGTCCTATTATTTTTTCTCTTCAAATCTCCATCCTATACATTTTTAAAGAATAATAGTCCTTGCATTTGACATGGTGCTTTTCATGTCGGGAAGAAATCTGAAAGCGCTTCAAAGATTTACTGTAAAATGTAGTGATCATGTAATTTGTAGGTGAACAGAACGGAGAATTTTGTGCACCGCAAACAGTCATGGAGGAAATGATTCAGATTAAATTAACGCTTAAACCAAAGCAATTCATGTGTAAATCTCTGCATCAAAAACATTCTTCTCACACGCCTCTTGTTTAGCGCCTTGGGACGTCCTCCCGACGTGAAAGGCGCTATATAAATGTAAATTGTTGTTGTTGTTGTTCTCATGTCCCTCTTAACTCTACCAGTGTCATTCCTCACCTAATGTCACCTTCTTATTGAATTGCCAATGAGTGGGAATAATTTTTCTCCATCTATCCATCAAAAACCTATCAGCGTTTTGAAGATTTTTTTTAGACACCCAACATGCTTACTCTGCCAAGCTGACACTATAAATGTAAAGTGTACATCAACTGTTGAAGTAAAGTGCCTTACTACTTCAAACCTAACTCAGCTTAAACCCTTGAAACATTTGTCAGATTCAGAATTGTCTTCTTCATTGATCTTCTATCACAGTTCTAACCTGCAAAAGATCACAATCTTCCAGATGTCTGCAGCCCATTCCTGGAACATGAGCTCTATGAACCCACCACCCCCATCCTCACTGAAATGCAATGGCTCTCTATTCCTCCACTTTGGGACATTCTCCTGTGTGAAAGATGGGTATATATGTAAATTTTTGTTGTTGTTGTTGTTGTTGTTAAATATAAATGTGTTGGTTGAATGATATGATACACTATTTTTTGAAGCGATTATATTCCTTGTGAATTTGATATGGATGAGTTAGAACTATAGAAACACGTAGGCAAAGGGAACATGTATTCCTATGTTGCACAATAAAAGTAATGTGCTATCAGTTCCAGTATTTGATCAATGGATGTGCATAGAATGGAGTCATTTTGCCTTAATGAAGGATCCAGTTTGGAAATGATTTAATGATTCCAATGGAAGCCCAGACACAGATATGAATGTCATAACATCAGCATATCAAAATACGTGCGCACAACATTTCTGCCCATTTTTCAAACTCTTTGCGACATTATGGCATTGCAGTGACATGAAGCCAGAGTCTGTGCAAAGGAGATTTGTTGAATCGATGTTGCACTGGCTGTGGTTACACTGCAGTCCTGTACATCAATTTGTGTCGGAAACCACCTTCTGGAAGTGGTTTGGATGACAAGCCTCCAAAGCAATTCAATTTCAGAATATGTAATGTAATCTGCTTTCATATGACTCTTTTAGAATCAATTTGATGTGAAAACCGTATTGAATCAGTGCTAAAAGTCCATTATTAAACAGCCACTTGATTGTTCTTGTTATTTAGTCATGGTTATTTAGAAAGGAAAAAAGCAAAATAGTTCAAGAAAACGACTGGTAACTATTGCTTTTGCATAACAGAAAGGTCATTCAAACTCCTTATACTGAAATAACTCTATGTGTCATAAAGCGCCATATAATAGCTAAATGTGGAAGAGAGGATGTATTTCAGTCTTTCCTTAGATTCTAGTACAGCTTTTCATTGTGGAATGGGTATTATTGGACTTCATCATAACCAAGCAGCAATTTAAAAGTATACTAAACTTTTTAAATTCACATGTTCTGAGTTTGGCTTCAATTACAGAATGACTACATTATTGTTGCTCTCTCTCTGAAGTAGAGCAAGGTAGAAAATGGAAAGAAACACGATCTTCATTCTACGTATCTTTTTCTGTTTCTTGTTTCCGTTATAAAACAGTTTGATAATATTATACAGGTCTAAATATAATTAGAACAACAAGGAACTAAAGAAAAATATAGATGTTTGCAAGCAAAATTGGGAATATGAGTAAAATTGATACATATTGTTATCAATAATTGAAATCTGTAAGTTCTACCTTTTTCAAACGTTAGAGGGTACATTTATATCTGTGCAGAGACAAAGAGGATAAAGAGTAAATTAGTCTGTGGTGAGTAACAACCTAACCTCTAGCTGGAAGTAGATAAAATATTCTACTGACTACTGTCAACTATTTTGTTTATAATTCTGTCTCTGCATCCTTTCTAGCTCGGAGGTGCTTTGTAGTGTAGCTATAACTTTAATGAATATTTTCAAGTTGTCTATTTGGAGAAGCTTTTCTATTTTTGTAAAAGCAGATCCCTCATTTATTTCCCAGTCCATTGCAACAGATAGATTCAAAATTCAGCCAATTGCAGGAAGCGGCATTTCCTGGAGAATGGTGCTCTGAATTTGTAATAGGAAGTGCTACTAACTATTTATTTCCCTTCTGTAGTCCATCAGTGTTGTACTTGTTCTGTAAGGAATCCATTTTCAACTGTAATATTTAATAAGTTACATAACCAAACAAATCATGACACATAAACAGAAATCGCTGGGAACACTCAGTGGGTCAGGCAGCATCTATGGAGAAAGGAAAAGTGAGTCAACGGTTCGGATCCATGACGCTTCGTCGGAACGGTCCATAACGCTGAGTGTTCCCAGCAATTTCTGTTTTTCTTTCATATTTCCGACAACTGCATTTTCTATGTTTTTTTTAAGTCATGATGCATACTGTATTGAGTTACATGACATTCAATAATGCAACGACAGATATACAGAAGAGTGTTTTCAGTTATGCAACCAATACATATGTGCAGAATTCAAATTGCTTCTTAGTAAAGAGTGTAGTGAGTTTTATACCCAAAACAGTGAGGATTCAAGAAGGTTGAAGAGTGCATCATATGGCATGCAAAGAGCATATATTGGGGAAAGCATGTGAGAAAGATTAGATAAGAAATAGTCATACTTGTTTTAGTAACTTAAAGAAAGACAGGAATGATTGCGAACGAGAGACAGACCTTAGAGTCGAAAATCAACAGTGAGAGAAGTTGTTTCTTCAATTCAACCAGTTGTGTGAGACACAGTAACGGAGCTTGGTAGGCATGAGATCAGTATTCAAATTATGGATTAATATAAGGAAAATCAAATGATAAATATTTGGTATGGATGACCAAAACAAACAACAACAACATTTGTATAGCGAGTTTCATAATGGGAGGACATCCGAAGACACTGGACGTTTTGGTGACAGCTTTAGAATGAAGGGGTGCCAACATTTTATTTGATATTCACGAACAGCTCTGGTATCCTATCCATGAGTAATTGTTCTTGTGTAAACCTAGATATTTAGTGTAAATTGAGTATTTGACTGATTCTATCCTTTCCGCAATGGAAACACACACATGTTCTGTTGATAGTAATAATGGTAATAATAATATTATTGATAATAATTTACATTTGCCTTTCACATCAGTAGGATATTCGAAATGCTTCATATGGTATATTGTAAACTATAGTAACTGTGTGACTGTCTGTTTTATGGGTTTTGTGGGTAGCAGTGGAACAGTTTGCACACAGTGATATCTCACAAATAGTCAGACCACTCAGTGAAACCGCCATCTCTTTTTGAATTGTGACATACAAGCTTTGACATTCACACCAAGGCCTACCGTTCCGCAGTAGCCTCCACCAACTCCTCCTATTACTCCAAATTAATTTTGGAGGCGAAGGACAATCCTATCCTCCAACTCCAACTTCGAGGAGATGCTGGACTGCCTCGAATCAAAAATCAAAGGGATCCATTCAGCCACCTCTACCTCATCCTCCACTGCCTCCCCACCACCTCCACCCCAGGTTTCACCTCCCTCCCACACCCTATTACATTCCTTTGACCCTATCTGTCCCCCTGCCCTCTCTGCTCGCCTCTGTAAAATGAAATCCACCACCTGCTCCCTTGACCCCAACCCCACCTCTATCCTCATCTGCCAGCTCCATCTCCCAACCCCCTCCTAACTGATGTCATCAACCTCTCCCTATCCACTGGCACCATCCCCACTCCTCTAAAAACTGATGTCATCACCCCCATCTTGAAAAAACCTTCTCTGGACCCATCCCTACTCTTCAGCCAGCACCCCATCTCCAACCTCCCATTCCTCTCTTAGGCCCTAGAATGGGTCATTGCTTCCCAGCTTTGCTCCTTTCTCTCTCGCTACTACCTCTTCAAACCCCTTCAACTGGCTTCTGTGCTGTCCATAGCACGGAAATAGCCCTGGTAAAAGTTTCTAATGACATTCTAAACATCTGTGACCAGGCTCTCTTTGCCTCCTTGTCCTCCTTGACCTCTCTGCTGCTTTCGACACTATCGAAAATTCCATCCTCCTACACCGCCTCTCTTCCCTCCTCAATCTCTGCAGACCTGCCCTTGCCTGGTTCAACTCCTATCTCTCCCATCGTCTAAACTTTGTCGCCACCAACGGCTTCTCTTCCAGCCCACTCACTGTCACCTGTCGCGTCCCTTACTTTTCAACATCTACATGCTCCCACTTGGTCACATCATCCGCAGACATGGGGTTAACTTCCACATGTATATGGATGACACCCAACTCTATCTCTCTGCCTCTACCCTCAACTCCAGGACTACTACTGTCTTGACAGAATGTCTGTCAGACATTAAGTCCTGGATGAGACCTAATGTTCTATAGTTGAATGTCAACAAGACAGAGGCCCTTTTGATTGGCTCTCGCCAACTCCTTCACCCATCAGGAGCTGACAGCATCAACCTCCATGGTTGCGCACTCGACCTCACCAAGCCAGTCAGCAACCTAGGTGTCTTGTTCGACCCTCAATTGTCTTTCCTCCCCCATATCAAAGCAATGATTCGATCTGCTTTTCCCCATCTCCACAACATTGCCCTACTCTGCCACTACCTCACCCCCAAATCCACTGAAACTCTCATTCACGCCTTTATCCCGGCTGGACTATACAAATGCCCTGCTTGTCGGCCTTCCCAATTCCTCCATCCACAGGCTGCAGATAATCCAGAATACTGTGGTCTATGACCTCTACCATTCCAAACTCCGTGATCCCATCTCCCCTATCGTGGCCCGACTCCACTGGCTCCCCATCACCCAGAGGATTCAATTGAAGATCCTGGTCCTCACATTCAAAGCCATCCACGACCTCGCTGAATACTATATCCATGACCTTCTAACACCTTACCAACCTGCCTGCCCCCTCCATTCAGTAGGCTCTGGCCTGCTCCACTTCCCCAAACCCATGCGCTCCACCATTGAGGGCGAGCCTTTAGCCACTCTGCCCCCAACCTCTGGAACTCCATCCTGCAGTCCCTCTGCCTTGCCCCTTCCCTGGCCTCCTTCAAGTTCCACCTAAAAACTCTCCTCCTCGATGGTCCCATCAACAACTCCTAATCACCCCCCTTCCCTTCCCAGTCCCCGGCTCGGGTCTGACACAGTGACTGTCCAGCGCCTTCGGACGTCCTTCTGACGTGAAAGATGCCATACAAGTGTAATTTTGTTGTTGTTGTTGTTGTTGTTGACATGCACCTGAACAAGCTGATGTGGCCACAGTTCAATATCTCATCCAAAAGATGGCAGTCAGTGATACTAACTAATTAGACAATACTAACTAGTGATGAAGGGCAGAACCACTCACCAGGAAGCAATTGCAGTGCATTCGCCTATCAACCTGATATGACACATGAAAACAAGGACTCAGTCATTGATTGAGGAATTGATTGTTTCTCGCACGAGGAAAAGGAATGTTATTCAATAAAATGAAGGCTCACAATTATAACCTAAAAGTAAATGCTAAACCACTGCAGTTTATGGGAGAGTATTTTTGCCTGGAACTTTGTGAGACTGAAAGTCTCTCATTGAGGTGACAATCCCCTTTAAAGACCTGAGCGACTCCATGCCCCTTTAAGGGCTTGCTTGTTGAATGCATACCTGAAATAGAGCCTAATAGATCAATTTCAGTTGGGTTTCCAATGTGCGTAGTTTTCTTGGACCGAGTTCAGTCCTGGTAGCTGCTTTGCTCAAGTGCTTGACTTTTTATAACCAAACATTTACACACAATAATGTAACATGCGATAGGTAATTCAAAGTGCCACATTTTCTTTGAAGTAATGCCACTGCTTTAGGGTTTGAAAACCTTGCTGGCTTTTATGACTTGGCAGCAAAAATCATCTTTTGTATGAAAAAAAGGGAAGAATGCTAAAGTTCATTGCTCTTCACATTCCAATCATTTGAAAATGCGGACTTACATCACTGAGGAAATAAAACAGCTGAGAATAAGGGAAAAACAATCATCGTACATGTCAGTAGAGTCCCAACAAGCTATGAAGATTTGCTTTACCTTAAGGCAAACTATGCCCTTAGCAGAGGCCAAATACTTCAGGGAGAAACTGAGACAGGGAAACATGTTGTGCATTTCCTCTTTGCATAATTAAATGATAGCTACGTTTCTCTTTGAATTATGATGTTCACAATACCAATGTAGAGATGGCCACATGGCAAATTTGAAACACTTTTTGGTGACTGAACGATGCATGAGACAGACCAATGATGTTCAAACATCCTGTAACATGTCTAGCAGTCTTGCATATCTTGGAATCTCTCTGAACATAAGTTATGTAATACAGTACTCTAGTATTTTTAATCTCTGATACATTTCCAGTCAGTATTAGTTGCAATAACCTGTAAAGTTGAACTCAGATAGATTTGTAAGTGCACGTACATTCTGTTCCTCAAAATTAATGGGTTGCACTCAAGCATAAACCACGTGGCAAGTTTCCATCACCGGTACAGTTGAATGTTATACACTCATACGTTACACTCCTAAGGAACATTTGGTTATATAGTTGGAGAGAATCATATGTTCTCATTTTCAAGTTATTAACATGCTTTACAGTATGCATTTGTTTTGAACACAATATTTACTTCTTTTACAGCATTTTTCTCAAATGAAACCATCTTATTATCAACAACAACAACAACTTTGATTTATATAGTGCCCTCCACGCCGGACGGAGTCTCAGAGCGCTTTACAGTAACGGATCCCGGGACCAAGCCAGTTGCAAGAGTAGAGAGGTGACCAAAGGCCACCTTTCGAAGAGAGAAAGGTCTTTAGCTGAGATCTGAAACTGGGAAGAAAGGGGGAAAGGTGAAGCGAGTGAGGAAGGGAGTTCCAGAGCCTCGGGGCATAGTGGCTGAAGGCACTGCCGCCAAGGGTGGAGCGGAGGATTCGGGGGACCTGGAGGATGCCAGACCCGGTGGAGTGAAGATAGTGGGTGCTGGTTTGGGGAGACAGGAAATCAGAGAGTTAGTGGGGTGCAGAGGAGTGGAGGGATTTGAAAACAAGGGTAAGGATCTTGAAAGCAATCCTCTCAGGGATAGGGAGCCAGTGAAGTCTGGCAAAGACTGGGGTAATGAGGGAGTGAAGTTTGGTGCGGGTGAGAACGCAGGCGGCAGTCTTAAATCAGCTGGATTTTGTGAATTGTGGTGGAGGGAAGATCGGTGAGGAAGGCGTTGCAATAGTCCAGCTGAAAGATGATAAAGACATGGACCAAGGTTTCAGCGGCTTTTGGGGTGAGGTATTGCCAGTGACGGGCGATCCGTTGGAGATGAAAGAAGGCGGTGCTGGTGAGGGACTGGATGTGGGGGAGGAAGGACAGTTGGGGGTCGAACCTGACACCAAGGTTGCGCACAGGTTTGGAGAGTTTTAGGGGCAGACCGGGAAGATGGAGAAGGTGAGAGCCGTGCGAATGGAGACGCTGACGAGAGTCAAAGAGTGTGGCTTCCGTCTTGTCAACATTCAGCTGCAGATATCACATTTTCTCAATATTAATGTCAATAACTTACAATTATATAATTCCAATGGACATAGCAATAGGGGCAAATGAAGGGGAAAAAATCACTAGGCTTAGTAATATGCAAGGAGCAGGTTCTAATCTTGTCCCTATAGTTGGTGACCCAAAAAGGATGAGAAATATGACTAATTTTATTAGTTTTATGGTGAATTTATGTACTTATCGAAATAATAGGAACCAGTATTTTTCCACTCTGCCTCAATGGCATTGCTAAATATGGACACTTTTGTGCTCTATAAAACAGTCAGAGACTCTCCTAGCATCTTGTACTTAGAATCCTTGTAGATAGAATAAAAAGAGCAACATCACATCAATGCAGGCTATATTAAGAAAGTGTGTTGACCAATTTGCCCATACCCAATGGCCTTATTTTGGTAGGTATTTGTAAACGTCGCATTATTCAGTTTTAGCAAAAATTCAGTAATCTAGGTGGCTCACTCAGTATCAGGGTCAGATGGTTGTGGGTTCAATACCCATATCATGGTTTGAGTTCACAGACTGTGCTGAGGCACCTGAGGGAGCTTGGCATCATTGGAGGTGTCAGTCAGGAGATGAAACAGAGTCCTGTGGTAACCAAATAGACATTAAAGATCCCATGACACAACTGAGGAAAGGCAATTTCTCCCAGTGTCCTGGAGAACAATCCTCCAAATAAATTGAGCGTTCAGGTTTATGCATAATTGTGAGATATTTCTGTGAATAAAATGACTGCTGCACTTTCACAAAATTGTAGAGTGACTTCACTTGATAGCAATTTGCTGCAAAGGGCTCTGAGACATGTTGATGTTGAAGGAAGGATATCAAATGCAAAGATGATTATTATAAACTAAGACATGAGTAAATGTTGATTTCAATGCAGTTCCAGAATAAAAATTTTCATGTAAACTATGAAAATGTTTGGCATATGAAATGTGGGAATTGATTTTGTACATTCCATACTTTATTCATAAAATGCAAAGAAAATCATCCACTTCAAGGCTGTTCGTGGGGTAGTGTTATTCTAATTGGCTGCTCTGTTTGCCAACAAATACAGCCCGCTTGTTTTGAGATGATTGACAATTTGATAAGCTATCAAATGCAAGGATTATTATATTAACATATTTAAAAAAGGAGAGAAAAATGTTGTTTTACTCATTGATGTTTTCCACTTTAACTTAGTATGGTACAAGTAATGCTAGATATTCCAGGAAAATTGTTTTGTAAAATGAACAGTCTGATTAAAACAATCAAGGTCACTCTTAGAACTATGAGGCTTTGGATGATAATCTAAACCATCGAATAGTGGCCAGCACCGGAGTCAACAAGAAGGAAAAGATGTGTGGCGAGCCAGTTGAATTATTGCTGGTAATGTAAAAGTAGACGTATGCGTTAAGAAGAATTTATAAGATTACATTCTAAGAACTTATAAGGCCAAAGAGCAGGGTTGGAGGGGAAGATGAACATAGGTGTGGGCCAAGAACTAGGTTTTGGGGTGGGATTTAAGAACATTTAGAGGAAGAAAAAGGCAGAAGGACAGTGGTATAGGGACAGAATTCCAGGTACCTTTCAGCACATTTTATCTCAGCCTTTCAGAATATCTACTCTACCATCCTCCCAATACAACATCAATCTGTTTCTTAAGAGTCCAGGATCCTGGCCTCACTCAAACTCCCTTGTAACCTCACCCAGTTGTTAATTACTCTTAGGATAAATAAATATTTAATGGTATTATTGCTGAAACTGCCCCTGTTGCAAGACTAAACATGTATTCTCTTGTTTTTCTGTCTCAATTACATCCAAACATATTCTGAATTTACGTTGTCATGCCCACTTTAAATCTTCTGTGCCTCTAAGATTTCTACTTTTTGTGACTGAACAGCCCTGACTTGTCTAATTGTTGCTCACATCCTCTTAATACTAGGAATCATCCCGCTGCACAGACTCGAGAGCTCGGACATTATGTCAACATGACCAGAACTAACTGACATGAACCATTCTGCGTTGCTGTCATTCCTTCGGTTTGGTTACAAAATAATATGAGAACAACGGTTGATATATGAATTTACTATTCCGAATAATCCATGCATTTCATATGACGTGTGCTATGTTGGGAGGACCTCTGAAAGCGGTTCATAGAATTTATTGTAAAGTGTAATGTCTGCATTTCGTAGGCGCATGTGGTAGCTATCTAATTTGTGTGCAGCCATATCCAAAAACTTGCATTTCCACCGGGGGAACAGAAGGAAATATTTTAAGATTAAATTTACAATCCCGTCGGGTTGAAAAATCCTTTGAAACCATACTTTGTGAGTGACCAAAATAAATATCATGCTCCATCGTCAGTCACAATAACAGTGTCTCTTGAAACTTTCAGGGCAGATTCAGGCTCAGTCATTGCATCAGCATTGTTCATTATCAATTGTGTTCAGCCGTAATTTAAGAAAATGCACCACTTTGACCATGCTTTGTGTCATCTTTCGCTTCCCCACCCCACTCGCCTTCCACCCCGGGCGAAATGAATATGAATTGTATTGTAATTTTTGTTACCAAGACCAGTGATAATTATCACATTATATATCCAATTTTTCACTGCAATATATGAACAGGGGAACCAAGAAGGTAAGGAAATTGCAATAAAAGGCTCTACAATCACTATATGTATTTAGAAGAGATACATTCCAAGTTCCTCGGTGAATGACAACAACACATTGGAAAATATTTCAGCTACCACAGACTATGAAGACCTGATGTTGTTAAACTCCTAAACTCAAAGGAATCTTTTTAAGCGTAAAACAGCAGGGGTTAAAACTAATAAGTGAAGGCGGAAATCAAGACAATAAACTGGGTAACTTTGAAAGGACAGTGAGAGTTGATAACAATGGGGTAATGGAAGTTGAAAAGCTAAAGGAAATTTAATGTAATAGGAAACTAAAAGAGAGACCACGATGGAGAGAAGGGAAAAACCTGTCAAGCATGAGCAGTAAATGGGAAATGCTGTTAGTAACAACAGCAATATAATGTCCCGGAAAATGGCCAGTTGAATAATAATAATAATAATCCTTGCATTTGATACAGCACCTCATCATGTCATTAAGACATTTCAAAGCGCTTCACAGGATACACTGTAAAGTGGTGGGCGCATGCAACTAACCAAGCCAGGCTGACACCTCATCGTTCTCCGGGCTGACATTCCTGTGCCATTGAAATTTCCTTTTCGTTGGTTGTTAATTACACAATTAAGGGCATCTGTAAGTTCTTAGAATTTACACATCTTTCACATAGCATTTAAACTAGATCCTTATGTTTCTGCGACACCGAAATATAAGCTGGTGAGAATGAAACCCGGTAAGAGGAGGAAAAAAGAAACATTTCCAAGTTAAAGAAGCACTTTCTGTGTGTTTCAAAAATATGTCTCAATTAAGCCTTGCAGCTGTGCTTTTAGATGGAATTATTCTTTAAGAATGACTCATTGGCATTTCATTACATTCCTTGTATACAGATTACAAGGTGAAGTATGGATAGTAGAGTTAGAATGAACGAGTGGCTTGTGAATCGACCTGGGGACATCATTGTGGAATAACAGCACCACTGGGACTTCCCGCTGCTTCTGCCCGCCAAACTGGTGTCTGGCCACCATGGTCTGTGGGTTACCACAATTTGGGTGGTTAAGCATGCCATCTTGTAAGGCACACTTCCAACATGCTGGACAGTCTTTGGAGGTAGTTTAGAAACTGGGACCAGATGTTAATACACAAATGTGCCTCATTGAATACAGTATTTTCTTGGACTGAGCTATTTTCTACATTGACTGGATATGCAGTGGGATTCTGTCAGTGGGAAATGTGAATTGGCTGAAGATAAGCAGATGAGACCTGGGGTAGATTCCTGGGCAGGGTGAAAGTTTGGATATGTTTCCTTACATTACATATCTCTGTTTACCTAGGAGTAAGTAGTTGTTGGATTCCTTTTCTGGGGATAATAATAATGCTTTCAAAACCCAAATAAATAAAAAATAATTTGGCTACCGAATTCAGTCAATTCACTTTATAATACAGGTACCCAACCGTGGCCTTGTCAACCGCGAAATTCACACATCAATGGTTTGCTAAATGCGACAAACCCTTGCAAACCACGGCTTATAACCCTTGCTTATCCACAGGTTTTAACACTAATGCAACCCAGTTGCATCAATTCGATGTCGCTTCGCGCTAGCGTCTGGTGCTATGACCCAGTTGCATGTTGCAATCAACCAGCGACAATGCTTCTCTTTTAGGATTACAGTAAATAACATGAATTTATTGTCGCTTCTCTGCACCCTTCTCTCTCTGTAAGTGTATCATATCAAGATCTCTCTCTCTGACTCACCTTCTCTCTATTTCACCTTCTCTTCACCCCACCCCACCCCTCCCCCACCCCCCCTTCTCTCTCTCACCTTCTCTCTCTGACTCACCTTCTCTTCCTCCACCCCCCCAACCTCCCTTTTCTCTCTTACCTTCTCTTTATTTCACCTTCTCTTCCCCCTCCCCCAACCTCCCCCTCTCTCTCTCTGTCTGTGTGTAGATCAGTCAGTCAGACAGCCCCTCCAGCCCTCTGTTTGTTTGTTTGTTTATCTATCTATCTATCTATCTATCTATCTATCTATCTATCTATCTATCTATCTATCTATCTATCTATCTATCTATCTATCTATCTATCTATCTATCTATCTGTCTATCTGTCTATCTGTCTATCTGTCTGTCTGTCTGTCTGTCTGTCTGTCTGTCTGTCTGTCTGTCTGTCTGTCTGTCTGTCTGTCTGTCTGTCTGTCTGTCTGTCTGTCTGTCTGTCTGTCTGTCTGTCTGTCTGTCTACTCACTCACTCACTCACTCACTCACTCACTCACTCACTCACTCACTCACTCACTCACTCACTCACTCACTCACTCACTCACTCACTCACTCACTCACTCACTCTCTTACTTATTTATGAATGAATGAATGAATGAATGAATGAATGAATGAATGAATGAATGAATGAATGAATGAATGAAACATACTTTAGTTTTATTTAAGCATTAAGATTCGCCAGTCAACTTACTGCTAACTCCCATGCCTCCGCCACTATACACCATGAGACGACAGCAGTAATTTTCGCCGTGCGCCAAACCATACATGCTCTGTAACCAGGGCCGGCGCCCCCCAAATTTTGGCGCCTGCCTAGTTCGCCTAAAGGTAGCGCCGGCACTGTGCATGCCAAAGCTGTGAGTATTCACCCACAAATATATACAGTCAATTCACTTTACAGTATATTCTGTGAAGCGCTTTGGGACGTTGATAAGATGTGGAAAGCGCTATATCAAATGGAAGGATTATTATATTATTATCATGTCACCATCGGCTGTTGAGCCTTTAGCCTCTCTGCCCCAACCTCTGGAACTCCATCCTGCATTCCCTTCACCTTGCTCCTCTTCAACTGTGCCTTCAGCCACCCTTCCATCCTCTCTGCCTTCCACCCTCCCTGATTCCAAGCCCCTCCCCTCCACCCCACACTCATGTCCTAATCTGAGACTGTCCAGCGCCTTGGGACGTCCTCCCAATGTGAAAAGCGATATAAAACTATCTTAATTTCTAATCCTCTTTTAACATTTAATTTCCCCGGAGATTCTGTCTTTTTTTGGTGTTATTTTTTGCTTCCCATCAATTTCAAGGTTAAATGTTAATTTATACCTAATAGTTAATTTCAAAAAGTATGCCTTATTTACTCATACTCATTCTTCCATCTAGTGCACCAATATTACTTAAATTTAATTATCTCTGGCAATTAATGTACATTGCAAATTAACAGATCAAGCACTTTGAGACATCCTCCCGAGGTGAAAGGTGCTATATAAATTTAAATTAATTGCTTTGTATCAAATTTCTCATTTGATCATTGTTGAATTACATCAGATTATGTACCAGATACCCATTTGAGATATTTTACCGAGAGATGTTTAAATTTGAAGTACCGATGTTAAGTAACTCAATTAAACTGAGCTGGTATTTGATAATAATAATCCTTCCATTTAATATAGGACTTTACATATCATGTTGTCAAGATGTCTCAGAGCTCTTTACAGGATATACTGTAAAGTGATATCACCATCTGTATTTTGTGGGCAAATGTAGCTGCCAATTTGTACTCAGCAACGTCCCCACAAACAGTTAGGGATGGGTCGAACTCATTGCTTGTTAACAATGACTTAGAACCTGTTAAAACTATATCAAATGCAAGGATTGTTATTATTGATAATAATGGACAGATTTTGACTTTATCTATTTTGGTTCAGCAGTTTTTTCAACCAAAAGGAAGTCAGACGCGAAAAGGCCTATAGAAATGTAATTTGTTGTTGTTCTCAGGACTGCCATAGACTAGAGAGTTGTGATATAGATTAGTAATCTTTTGAACCACTCCAGGACGCTACCTCAAGTGTAGGGCGCTATATAAAGTTGTTATTGTTGTTGTTGATTTCCGTTATATTGCTTCTAGAATTTCGGTTAAAATACATTTGTGAATGAGGATGCCATAATCTTCATGTTTTAAAACAATAAGGGAATTGACAAGTTAGTTAGGAAAAACACACTTCCCTCTGGTAGAGGGATTGGAAACAAGGGGACCTCATTTACCAAATGAAACAAGCATTAAATTGGTTGCATTCTCATCTCTAAATCAGAGGTTGTGGTTTAAAATAAAAAATAACAATAATAATAATAATGCTTGCATTTGATATAGTACTTTATACATCTTCTAGTGCCTTGTGATATCCCTCCGACATGAAAGGTGTTCTATAATGTAATTTTGTTGCTTTTGTTGTATTTTGTTGTTGTTGTTGTTGTCCTAGATGCCTCAAAGCTCTTCACAGGATATATTGTAAAGCGAATTGACTCTATATTTATGGGCGAAACACGGCAGCCAATTGCACACAGCAGTGTACAACAAACAGTCATAGATTAAAATGACAAATTTATTATTGTTTTTATTCTTGAGGGATTATTATCAACAACAACAAAATTGTATAGCAGGCGTGTGGAGTAAAGAATCTTGCCCATTCAGGTTTCTTGCTTGTGAGGCGAGTGCCTGATTTGAGCCCTACCTAACAAAATGTTTCTTCGTGTTTTTTTCTCATGTCCCTTCTTGGTCATTTGTGGGGTACCTCAGGGCTCCATTCGTGGTCCCATCTCTTCCTCATCAATATGCTCCTTCTTGGCAATGTCATCCACAGACACGTGTAAACTTCCACCTGTATGCGGATGACACATAAGTCTACTTCTCCTACCTCCAGCTACAACTCCAGGTCTGCTGATGTTTTGTCAGTATATCTGGCTGATATCAGTGCCTGGATGCCTACAAACATTTCACAACTAAATGTTGACAAGACAGATGCTTTACTCCTTGGCTCCAGTCAACATCTTTTGCCCTATGGCTCTGACCTCCTCAATCTCCCCCCACTTTTCTCTCAGACTCACCAAACCAGTGCATAATCTAGGAGTCAGGTTTGACACACAGCTGTCCTTCCTTCCCCATCAGGTCGCTGACCTCCACCACATTGTCCGCCTCTGATCGTACCTTATCCCAAATGCGGATGAAACATTCGTCCATGTATTTGTCATCTCCTGACTCGATTTTTCAAATGCCCTCTTTGATGGTCTTCCCAGCAAAAATAGGCACAGGATCCATTGAATGTTAAACTCCACCACCCGCACACTCACCCACACTAAACTCCGAACCCCAATCACACTAGATCTAGCTTCTGGTTTCCTTTTGCTGAAAGGATCGAATTTATGATCCTCACACTCATTTTCAAATTCCTTCATGCCCTGGCACCTCCCTACCTCTCCAACCTGCTTACCTCACAACCCACAACTGGCTGCCCCAGCTCGACTGGCTCCAGTCTTCTGCATGTCCCTTGTGCCCTCCATTCTACCATTGGTGGCCGCACTTTCAGCTAAGACCCTCAAAACTGTGGAACACACTTCCTCTATCTCTCCACCCTGCCCCTTCCTTCCCCATCTTTAGTTCCAGCCTGAAGACTTTCCACTTTGTCCATTCCTACGGTCACCAGATTGTCGTTGTGCTCCATCACTGTCAAGGGCTATGGGAAGCTACTAGGTGTGAGGGTCACTATATAAATGCAAGTTGTTGTTGTAAAGCTAGAGATATAAATGACTATGTTCAATGTCTGGGTAACAAGCTTGAGAATTTCTAGAAACTGTTCACTTTCAGCCAAAGGCTTAGATTGAAACAACCTGGACAAATAGCCCTGAGATGGTTCGAATAAAGGTTAAACATGTTTATTTATTAAACAGTGAGGCAAAAAAGAAAAATAAGCATTGCAACATTTGAGGAACTATGGACCTCAGACTGCTCTGTATAAATGCACTTTAGCTAGGTTTGCTGTATTAGTTTTGCTGCATTGGGTAATTACTTACTGCTTGCAAAATGTTATTTGTTTAGACAAATAGCAACAAACAGTAAATTAGGGGCTTGAGCCTTCTCGTCTTCTTTTTCTTCATTTACAGGCGTATCATGGGTATTGCAATTTGATAGCTACGGAAAACATGGTATTGATTTGGCCCATTGTTGTCTGGACTGGTGCAGATATTCGGAGGACCAGTTCTTCAATTCCCCATAACTAACTTTGAAAACAAAACACTGAGCGAATAAACAAGGCAGCTCAGGTGCACTGAACTGGGACAGATCTGATTATGGAGTCCACAGCTTAGAGGAGCTTCATACTTCTAAGTGGTTCAATAATAATAATTCTTACGCTTGATACAATGCCTTTTACACCAGGATGACGTCTCAAAGCGCTTCACTGGAAATATTGTGGGCGAATGAGGTAGACAAATTGTGCACTGCATTGTTTGTGGAGCTTTGATCTCCATTAAGTGAATAATCAATTTTATTTGGGGGAATTATTGGCAAGGACACTGGGAGAAACTCCCCTGTCTTTTCAAATAATGTCCATTTGAACTGGCAGATGGCAATACTTCTGAAGGAAAACTATTCAGTAATTATACTAAAAATTAGAAATCCAGAGAGGGCCTGCTATGAGGACAAGAAACAATTCTCTGGTGTGAAGAAAACTAATAAGAATCAGATTGAACTAATGCACCAAATAGAACAGTCACTATAGACAAGCCAGACCTGTGAAACAACCCACATATGAGGTCAGAGACCTTCAAAGGGGAAAATCCATGTGGTGTCATAAAGGTTGATAAAAGCGGAATTATTATTTAATTTGCCTGTGGTAACTTTCTATTCAAAGTAAATTTCAATACAAATTGTGTTTCTTCTAGAATTGACTCAAGGCATCAAATGCATTGTATGAGAAGTTTATGTCTTTACAAGCTGTCTGTTGCATGGTGCTATCCCAATAAAGCAATTGTCAGGCAGTGCACATGACATGTGAAACTATCTGGACAGTCACAGTTCATAGCCTACAAATTCTATGCCGCATAATGATGTTAGTTCAGTTTACACGCAAAGGGATAATAAGACAAGTGCAGTTAATCCTGAGGGACCAAATTTATCACTTATTCCTTGCTTCCTGTTGGACTTTATTCTTGGAGTGTTTCCTGTCTTGTACTTTTCATGTTCATTAATTACTTCACTTTATTCATACACTTTAACAAAATAGAGTCTATTTTCTGTTCCACCACTGTCTTTTACCAAATTGTTTCCTTGTTCCATCTAATTTTATTGGTGCAATCTACTGCTGGTAGACACATTGTACGACTGGCCCATGCACAATAAACAACAGTAATAATAATAATCATTGTATTTGATATACTGCCTAACCACATCATTGAGACATCTCAAAGCGCTTCACAGAATAGATTGTAAAGTGGATCAACTATGTATTTTGTGGGGGACAAAAAAACTATTTTACTTTAACCATTTTTAAGAAAATACAATTCTATTTTAACAAAAAACGTAAGTACCATAGAATTACATAGAATCCACAGCAACCAGTGTATTAAAAATAATTGATCAGTGGCTTACCCCTATGTGCAAAACTATTTTAAGTCCTGTGTAATGAAAAACTATGCATCTCACTTTCACTGCTTAGGATGAAGTATATCAGTGACTTGTGACTTTTATCAGGAAATATTTTCTTTTTTAAGGCTTTCTCTCTCATTCTTGACTGCAGATTTCCCCATGGGATACAGAAGCAAGTGTGAGAAGCAAGAAACTGTTACATTGCAGATGAATTACAAGCTCTGTGGTGAGCCAATAGCAGCAGGCAATAATACCCAAGTGTCTGAGAATTTTTGGTGAAACTTCAGCTCAGCTAAATAACAGAAAAAAAACTAACTGTCCACCTGGAAGGAAATACCCCCAAAACAATGACAGCTCAGACACGGAATAGTAAAGGAGCCATAAACTCAACATGTGGGATGTTAATAGAAGGTGAAAATGGACTGTTACTCAAAGACAAATGGAAACAGCAACTTCAAGCCAACCGAGTTCTGTTCCCTTCCATGGCCCCACACTTGGGCCACAAAGGAGGAAAAAAGGGATTGAGTCCAAGTTCCAGGGGGAAAGAGGAAGAATCCTCAGTGGATAGAAGAACTTTAAGAAAAATCAGTTTTATGATTGTCTCACTGGACTACAACTTTTGCTAAAAGGATAATAGGGAGCAGATGAGCAGAGGCCAGGCAATAAGGGTTAAGAGTCATGTGGAGGGGGTTAATGGAAACGTTTTGCAAAGAAGAGAAAATTAAATATTTTGGAGGCAACTTAGCCTGGGAGGGAGGAAGGAAGGGAGGGAGGGAGGGAGGGAGGGAGGGAGGGAGGGAGGGAGGAAGGAAGGAAGGAAGGAAGGAAGGAAGGAAGGAAGGAAGGAAGGAAGGAAGGAAGGAAGGAAGGAAGGAAGGAAGGAAGGAAGGAAGGAAGGAAGGAAGGAAGGAAGGAAGGAAGGAAGGAAGGAAGGAAGGAAGAGATTTCTTATATTCCAAAGGATGAGATATAATAATATAATAATAATCCTTGCATTTGATGTAGCGCTTTTCACATCTTCTGGACATCTCAAAGCTCTTCACAGAATAAACTTTAAAGTGAATTGACTGAATATTTATGCGTGAAACATGGCAGCCAATTGCACACTGCCGTGTCCCACAAACAGTCGTGGTTTGAAATGACCAATTTATTTTATTTTTTTGTGGGATGGATTATTATTAGGCATGTGGAGTAAAGAACCTTGCCCAAGGTTTCACCCTGACTTGCCTGGATTCGAAACACAGGTCTCACCCTTGTAAGGCAAGTGCTTTAATCACTGAGCTACAGGATACAAAACCAAGGAATGTCTCTCACTCCCTCAGAATGTCAGTACAAAGCATGAGCTCAGTCCTGATCTGGGGCACGAACTCAAAACCGTCTGATTCAGAGGCAGTATTCTACCTTAAGGTGAAGTCATGAGAGTGGAGCCGTCAAAGGTAAGAAGTGGTAGCTCCTAGATGACTAATATTGTGTTTGTTTGATATTCCAGACATGAACAAGCTGCAGGTAGGTTAAATTAAATTAAACTTGTTTTAAGTGTAACAGATGAAACAGTGACTGAATAGTGCAGCTAATGTACATTGTCAAAGTGATTACATGTAGTTGAATAAGGAGTTTCTCTCCCTGGGTCTTTGAAGAAATGAACGAAAAGCAAGATTATCATTTGCTCGATCTAAGGGCATAATGGATATCAAGGTTTCGTAATTCGACCACTACACATAGAAAGGTCATGTGAAATGTGGCCGTGCAGCCTGAAGGAAGTTGAATATGTACTGGAATAATCAGCAGAAGAGTGGAAAGAGTTGGATGATGAATGGATGAGATCATCGATGAGAAAATTCCGAGTGGGAAACAGAACGGAGGCTTTTGGTTACCATAGAGGGAAAATTTGGGGTATTTTGTATGGAAACTTTCAATAAATCTGTTAGCGCTCTTAGTTTTAAACTCATGATCTGATGGGAATTCTGAAATAGATGATGCCATCCTGTTTGCATTGAAAAACATTCTATGGCAATGACTTTTAAAAAGTTGCTAAATGCTCTGTAAATCTCTTTCTTTTGGCATATTCGCATGTTATGATTTGTAATGCAATATTTATGATAATCATCGTTTATTTCTAATTCTGCCTGCTCTAAGACTGTATTCCTTTACACAAAAAAACTTAAATTCTTTGTTACAAATTCTTCCTGTAATTACTATCACCATATCAAAATTTTTAGAAGTTATGTTCATTTGACATTTGTCAAACATTCAATACTTCTGACTTGTTTTACCTTTGCTTTACGATACAAATAATACAAATATAAGATACTCTCACTTGTTTTCAAATCCTTTCAAGCCTTCGCACCACCCCAGCTATTTGATTTGCTTACCCCCCACTCCTCCATCTGCTGGGTCTGCTCGGCTGACTCTGGCCTTCTGTTCATCCCTTGTCCCCTCCACTCTGTCATTGTGGCCGTGCCTTCAGTTGCTACACACTGAAACTCTGGAACTCTCTTCTTCAATCCCTCCGCCTTTCCCCCTCCCTCTCCACTTTCAAATCCTGCCTAGAGACCTTGCTTTCACTTCTCAAAGGCATTGCAAAGTATTCCTGTCTGGTGTAGCTGTCCAGATGAATGAGATGTAAACACTGTTATGGCTTATAATGCATAAAAAGAGAGTCCCAAATGTATATTTATATGGAAATTCGGCGCTTTTTATTTTTGCTTTCTCTTCTCCAAGGCATTATAAATTTATTAATACTGTTTTCTTGCTCTCCTGAACATCAAACTTTTCTCCCTGCTTTTAGGGTACTAATAAGTAAAGAGAACAGTTGCAGTACAATTGATTTTTAAAATCAACAGGTATGATATAAAAATGTAAAATTAATATTATTCAGGAGATTAATTTGTGGATTGCTTGAAGCACCGGTGTTTTTTGTATTATCAGATATTGTGAGGTGAAATAGGTGGCATTTCATAATACTGTTCCTTGTCTTACAAATTTCATCTCTATATTTATTAATAATAACCTTTGCGTATAATATAGCACCAATAACATCAATGTCTCAAAGTGCCTACAAATTATGGTCACAACAGTCACTATACGTATGTCCTGTGCAGTGTTTTGAGACGCTATCCTACGTGAAAGGCACTATATTAAAAGTAAAGATTATTATCTTATTATTATTTATTGTGGGTGAATGTGGCAATACAAATAGACACATCAATTGCCCACAAACAGCCATGACTTGAATGTCCAATTTGATCGGGTGATTCTTGGTTAAGTGACATTTCCACTCCAACAAAAAGGCAGATTTTCACATTCAGAGAAGTGCTACATCGTGAATATCATTGTACAGTATATTGATTTCCTACAAAATACTCATTCATTTCAGAATGCAAAACATATTGTGTCCTGCTTGTTTTATCACAACAAAGCTTCTTCCCAAAGCTCTTTAAAATCAAATAAATAATTCTGCATTTTTGATCTAATGAGCAGAACAAATCAGAAATGCAAAATAGCATTTGCTGTGAATTGAACTAAAAATTAAGCTAAAAATAATTTAACCAGACCTGCTGAGGATGATCAGTCTCTTACCTCCATGGGTCTTCCAAAATTTACTTGAGAATATAAACCATTGGATTAACCCAATTAACCTCAATTGTTAGGATTAAAAATCTTCTCAGCTTGTAAAGATGTATTTGGCTTCAACAATATTAACATTAGTCCTTCTATATGCGTCCTAAGGCTTCAAAAATAATTTCAATTCTGAAAAGACTGAGGGTGAAATCATTCTTCCAAATTCAGGGGTTGTTTAAGAGTCAGACATGTTGCTAAGGAGAAGTTTTAAAGTTTGCAGTTGATAAAGAGATTTTTAAGTGCAGGGATAATTAAGGAATGGAATGCATTTAGGGATATCGCAATTTAACCCAGTAGTAACAACAGTTTCTGGCAGAAGTACTCACTGGTCATTCGGTGCGATGTTCATTTTGGACTGAAGAGGACAGGTTTTGCCCTGTTTTCACAGATTAACCCTGGGAAGTATTCACAAAGAAAACCTTCAGAAACCATTTGAGGGCCACCAATTGTATGAAAAACATGCTTCAAAATAAAATGGAACCCTGTACCTCAGCAGATAGAGCACTTGCCTTACAACCGAGAGACCTGGGTCCAATTCCCATCAGGTCAGGGCGAAATCTAGGGCAAGTTTCCTTACTCCATATGCCTGATAATAATCCCTCAAGAAAAACAAACAATAATAAATTGTTCATTTCATTCCACGACTGTTTGTGCAACACTGTTGTGCTGCGTTTTGCCCACAAATATACAGTCAATTCACTCTAGACTCTGTGAAGCATTTTGAGACATCTAGAGGATGTGATAAGGCTCTATATCAAATACAATATTATTATTGTTAATAAAATAAAAAGATGGACTCTGTGATCTGAAAAGGACTTAATTGGGGAGGATTGCTGTTACTGAGTGTGTTATAGTTAACACGGAACACAACTAACTTTACCTCATTTGGTTGATTTTTCCCCCTGTGTATGTAGACGAAGAGGATGACAGATTTACTGGCAATAAATGCATGAAACAATTTGAAACCTCAGCTGTTTGGTTTTAATTTGAAAGGATTTAAAACCTTTCTGCTATGGATAATTGTGGCATGGATAATCGAGATTCAACTCCAGCAGCATCCCAACACGCACTATGGGGTCCCCAAGCGTTGGCTCTTGCCAACCTGTGCCTAATACTTTCCAGAATTAGGTAAGCGGGATGCGTCCCTCCAGGGGGAGAGTGCACATTTCATTCCAACAATGGTGATGGGTCAGACCCTTAGCTGACCCCCCAAAAAATCCAGTGTATGGGTAATTCAATGTATTGGTTCAGAATTGTTTGCAGCTCATCTACCCTTCACCTGTGGCCTTGGCAGATTTGCTGTGGTACGTGTTTGTGGACCTTATTCCTGGCCCACTTGGTCCTGGAATGTTGCCAATACCGTTGTCTTTCCATCTCTACTTTACAGTGAACTAAAGTAAGTACACGATATTGTGAAACAGGCTAATGCCAGCATCCATGGAACTAGTGATAGTTCTTCAATCAACAACAAAATTACATATATGTAGTGCTTTTCATGTTGGGCGGACGTCCCAAGGCACTGGTAACTCACACGTCTTCAAGCTTTAAAAGAATGATTGGGCTTCTAATGCTTTTTCACCCAGTTGTATAGAAATTCCTGGCCTCTATTTGGCAGCTACTCACAGGAAAGCAACCGAAATAAGA
Organism: Hydrolagus colliei; assembly: GCA_035084275.1. NCBI lineage: Eukaryota > Metazoa > Chordata > Chondrichthyes > Chimaeriformes > Chimaeridae > Hydrolagus > Hydrolagus colliei. The sequence continues at coordinate 16,509,824 of CM068742.1, read as the reverse complement.
AACTCACCACATGAGGAATCTTAAACGCAAACCTGTGCACCATTAGTATTTTTTGTGCAGGATGTTGGCACGTTGCTGTCAATGCCCTCAAGCAGCACACTGCTCGTGATTGCGACTGTCGGAATAAATCTAAGGTAAATACAATCTCTCAGGACATTTATCCAACTGATACTGAGAAATTCTATAAAGCAATATTGTCAAGATACAAGACAGCACATTGTTTGTGAATTGTTGCTGATTATGATGACAGCAATATTCTGTTCAAAATACCTTTCTGAGATCTATGTAAACCGTTATTGATGACCTGTTTGAAAATGTTGCCTTTTCCTCAACGTATCAACTTGTATGTATAAATTCAAAGTGTTTGGAATCCCTGGATTGGTTTTATTACAGATAAAGAGATGTTTTTTTAAAAAAAACACATGAGATTAAGAACAATACTTGCAGATGGGCAACGGCAGCAGTACAGGGAGTCACAGGTTCAATCTTGTGAAGGGTAATTTTAGTACTCAATACTGTATTGAGTATTAATACTCAATACAATTGAGTATTTCTTCATACACAGGCTAATTTAACATCTAGGATGGATTACCAGCAAGGGTGGTTATTGCCAAGATATTGGACTTATTTAAGGAAACATCTTAATGTTGTAGTAGGAGCAACATTAATGAAAAGACAGTCACTTTGTGTTTTTGAAGAATGAGATTAAATAAACAAATCTGACATTACTCATCTGTGCCTCTGGTGAAAAAAAATATTGTCTTCCTGACAATTACTGAAATCCCAAAACTATTAGAATAAGAAAGGGATTTGAGATACAAATACGTGTTCTGAACCTATAGTATATAGAACATATGTAATATAAATTTGCAACTATCATAACATGTTCCTTGTGATAACTATCACTTGTGTGAATTAATCTGAGGTCCTGTTTGGGAACTGTAATTTGTTGCTTGTGGAGAATGTGGATTTCGCTCTTATCAATAATAATAATCCTTAGTACCTTATCACATTGTCAATATATCTCAAATTGCTTCAGAGGACATTTCCCAAAATGCTGTGCCTCTGTGTGTGGTGTGAGCGACTCTGTGGCTAGAAAACAAACAAAAAGGAGCCGAGAGCTGCTACAGCGCTGCAATTTGAAAGAGAAAATTGCAACGATTCAAATGTAAAAAAGTCACCCAACGGATCTGAGAGACAGGCAAACACTGTGGGAAGGGCCTGCTGTCACCTAGTGGCTGTTTGGTGTTAAATATGAAACGGTCTCAAATTCTGTGCACATGGCAAATTGTCCCAGCGATAGATATATAGATATATAGATATATATACATACAAACGTAAATGTGTTGCGAATTTCACTATGTCATTTCAATGGGCTTTTCAAATGGTTCACAGTTCTGCTATTATGGTCCAATTATAATTCCTTACATTCAATTTACCTGCTCTCTGTATTATATTAGGATAAGACACTGTGTGCTCTACATTGTTTCATGTTGGAGACGCTTCAGGACACAATGGCAGACATATTTCACTGCATCTCTTGTGCCTGAACTTAATCCATTTGAACAGAAATGTCTTATGATAATTTTAAGAGTTTGTTTCCAGGTTTCCCTAGAATTATGTACCACATCAATCATTAACCTGCCCAGCAAATATGTGAAAATTCCATGAACATGCATTTGAAGTTTCAGTGTTATTTAAACCCATCTTATTTAAAATGTATTTCAAAAGTATTGAATAATATTGCATACTGCACTTTCTATATACAGTCACAGTGGCTACATTTGAGATTTTTAAATGAACGAGTCTTGTGAGCACTTTCGATTTCAAAACTGAACTTTTTTTAAGCAGACATGATCTAATGAAATCTTAGTCCTTCTGTTGACTCACAGAACCCTGCTGAACTCAATCATCAGCAGGAAAAAAATTGTTTGCAGATCAACCATCATTCATAGGGTCATTTATACTTTACTGTACACGTGGTAAAGATAGACAAAGTGAAAAGCCAACATTTACACACGGGAGTCCTATAGGAGGGTACATTCTCTGCACAATTCTGTTTACCATGAAACTCTAGGTTTTTCTTCTGTATGAGCAAAACAAGAAGTTAAACAGTTAAACGTCTATCGAGCCCTTTTCTCAGGAAAATCCTGGCATTCCACTAACCCACAGGAAGCTTAGGTCAGGCTGAGCTCAGTAACAGTAAGACATTAGGAAAACACGGAGTTATTTACCCTAAATCTATTGGGACCTATCAAAGAGCAACGTCCAGCCAATGAGGGACAGAGCTGGAATCTGAAAGAGTTGCTGAGTTTGAAGCCCTAAGCTTTACCATACTTTCTTCAAAGAAGTTGTTAACATAGAAATATTATGTTAGGCTCATAGCCACAATCCAGGGTACAGCTAAACAGCAAGTCATGGGAATCTGCTTCAGCAACAGTATTCTAATTTAGTTTATCCTGCAGAACAATTACTTCCAGACACAAACCTTGTAGCAATGACTTCTCAAATTACATTACAGCCCATATGCGAGAGAAGTACCACTTCTTTCCTCTTGTTACCCAAAACAAAATACAGATTGCTGCTCATGCTACTTAAACGCTTCAGAAACATTCACTATTGAATTTCACTCTGTTTCTAAATTACAATAAATGTTATGGGTTTGGGAACTGAACTAAATCAAATCTTGAGCACAAGTGGGATCTTCCCAGAGAGGTATTGGGAAATGCCGTTTGTGCTATTATGTTTGCGCTTGTCCAGTTGGTGCGATGTTTGTAATTGAATTGATATTGGCGATGAAAACAGCTCTACTGATGTCAAGTTTGATCCCTTTAAAAGTCTTGAGTTTTATGAAAAACATTAGTTCACCCAGGAAGGTTCAACTGACCATTTTTGATGTCTTAATTTTCAACTTTCTTAACAACATTAAATAATGCATTTGACTTTATTGCATGTGTGCAGAATTCTCAGCTCCTAATGAATTTCAAATCATTTCCATTAATACAAACTGGATACTCTGTGGTTGTGGTGAAAAGTAGCTTTCCCAACAAAATGCCTGACATTTATAGTGCAACATGTAAAATGGTTGATAATACAACAACAACAGCTTGCATTTATGTGGAGTCCTGTAGCTCAATGGTTAGAGCACAAGCGAGAGACTTGGGTTTGATTCCAGGCAGGGTAAATTTTGTTGAGCAAATTTTGTTATTCCACACATCTGATAATAATCCCTCAAAAAAAAATTGGTCATTTCAATCCACGACTGTTTGTGAGACACTGCTATGTCTGTCCGACATCGAGTCCTGGACGAGGGACAACTTCTTGCAATTGAACGTGAGTAAGACCGAGGCCCTCCTGATTGGCTCAAGCCAGCGCCTCCGCACATCGGGCGCTGCCAGCCTCAATATCCAAGGCTGCACTCTCCACCTCACAAAGCCAATCAGGAACCTCGGCATCATGTTCGATCAAAAACTTTCCTTCCTCCCCCACATCCGTGCCTTGACTAGCACCGCTTATTTCCACCTGCGCAACATTGCCAGGCTCCGCAACTATCTTACCCCCCGCGCTGCCGAAACACTCGTGCACGCATACATCACCTCGAGGCTGGACTACGGAAACTCTCTCCTCGTCGGCCTCCCCAGTTCCTCCATTCACAGGCTGCAGGTCATCCAAAACTCAGCAGCCCGTGTATTATCCTGCACCCGCCTCCATGACCATATAACCCCCACCCTCGCCTGTCTCCATTGGCTCCCCATTCTCCAGAGGATCGAGTTCAAGATCCTCGTCCTCACCTACAAGGCCTTACACGGCCTTGCCCCGCCCTATTTATCCAATCTACTTTCCCCCTACAAGCTCACCCGGACCCTCCGTTCAACAGGACTTGGCCTGCTCCAAGCCCCCCGCCCGAACCGCCCCACCATCGGAGGCCGGGCCTTCAGTTTCTCCGCTCCCACCCTATGGAATGCCATCCCTCAATCCCTCCATCTCATTTCTTCCCTTTCCTCTTTCAAGGCCGGTTTGAAGACTTTCCTCTTCGACCGTGCCTTTTGTTCCACCCCGAACTTTTCGACCTCCCCTTCGTGTTTCACCCCTTCCCAAACACTCCCCTTTCAGCTCGGGTCACACGCCTCCTGTTCAGCGCCTTGGGACGTCCTCCCGATGTGAGAGGCGCTCTATAAATGTAATTTGTTGTTGTTGTTGTTATGTGCAATTGGCTGCCACATTACACTCACAAATATACAGTTAATTTACTTTACAGTATATTCTGTGAAGTGCTTTGAGACAACAACAACAAAGTTATACCTGTACAGCACCTTTCACGTCAGGAGGACGTCCCAAGGTGCTGGACAGTCACTGCTTCAGACCCGAGCTGACGACAGGGCGGTGGGAGGGAAGTGGGGGAATAGGAGTTGCCGATGGGTCCATAAAAGAGGAGAGTCTTGATGCCAGCCGCGAAGGAGGCCAGTCAGGGGCCGAGGCGGAGGAACGGCAGGATGGAGTTCCAGAGGTTGGGGCACTGTGGCTGAAGGCTTGCCCGCCAATGGTGGGGCGGGTGGATCGGGGGACGTGGAGCAGGCCAGAGCCTGCTGAGCGGGGATGACGAGTAGGTTGGTAAGGGGATAGGAGGTCACAGATGTAGGGAGACATCTAGAAGACGTGAAAAGCACCATATCAAATGGAAGGCTTATTATTATTCATTATTATATTATTATTTGTTATTATATTATTATTTGTTATCATATTATTATATTATTGTATTATTATTCATTATATTAGTATTATTCATTATTATATTATTATTATTCATTATTTTATAGTGCCCTCCACATGGGGTAGTGTCTCAACGAGCTTAGATATCAATTGAATCCAAATTATATTTTATTTCCAACATGCACTTTAACTTTGAATGGCTATTACTAATTTCAAGTTGGGGTTTTGCAACATAATTTAGATACCATTTTAGTAGAAACGTGAAACATAAAATCACCATGAAAGTAAATGAATCCTCAACTACCATTTTGCGCACATTTCATTTCTCTTGTTCTCACTTATATTAGAGCTGACAGTTTCCCTTTCCTGAGCCACTCTGCAAACAACATAAGAAGAATAATAATAATAATCATTGACTTTGTTATAGCATCGTATTATGTCACCGAAACATCTCAAGCTTATTTACAGGATATACTGTAAAGTGGTGGTGACGATATAATTTGTGGGCAACATGCATAACTCAAAAATATGTTTCACATGAACTGCAATTGACACGTGCGAATAATACACTTCCACTATTAGAAAGATTAGTTTGGATGAAGAAAGCCCTTCAAACATCTTATCCCTCCAGAATACCCACACTCCCATCCTCCAATTACAGATAGCAGCAAGCTGCTCGTGATCACTTAGGGTGTGTTTCACGCTTGAATGAAAACAGCAGAGAACAGAAGAACCATTTACAATTGTTAAAACAACAACAACAACAACAAAATTGCACTTATATAGCGCCTTTCATGTCAGGAGGACGTCCCAAAGCGCTGAACAGTCTGGTCGGGACTCGAGCGGGGTCGGGGGGTGGGGGATGGTCGAAATAGGGGGAAGGAGAAGGAAAGTGGGAGAGGGGGAAGAGTTAGTGGGGCAGCCGAAGGCGCGGTCGGAGAGGAAGGTCTTGAGACCGGCCTTGAAGGAGGAAAGGGAGGAAGTGAGGTGGAGGAGCTGCGGGATGGAGTTTCACGGTGTGGGTGCAGAGAGGCTCAAAGCCTGCCCTTGTAAAAAAAAAAGTACCATGGTAATGCTGGTAGTACCATGGTAGTGCCACCATAACCATGGTACTTTTTTACAAGGGCGGCCGCCGATGGTTGGGTGGTTAGGGCAGTGGACGTGGAGCAGGCCTGAGTCTGCTGAACGGAGGGTGCGGGCAGGCTGATAGGGAGACAGTAGGTCAGTGAGACAGTAGGTCACAGCAAGGCTGTGAATGGCCTTGAAAGTGAGGATAAGGATCTTGAATTGATCCTCTGGGTGATGGGGAGCCAGTGGAGACGGGCGAGGGTGGGAGTGATGTGGTCGTGAAGCTTGGTATGGGAGAGTACACGAGCTGCAGAATTCTGAATGATCTGCACCCTGTGAAAAGAGGAGCTGGGGAGGCCGACGAGGGGAGAGTTCCCATAGTCAAGTCTGGAAGTGATAAAGGCGTGGACAAGGGTTTCGGCGACGTGGGGGGTGAGGTAGTGGCGGAGTCTGCCAATATTGCGGAGGTGATGGAAGGCTGTGCCCGTCAAACAAACAAACAAACAAACGTAAGGGAACAACTTTTACTATCTTCAATGAAAATGCATCAGCCCACCGAAATCCATTAGTAGTCAATACTCTGCAGCATATCAAGGGGCAACATTATGCCATTATGAATTATGAGCATTTCGGTTTCTCTGTAGACCATTTAGAGACCGTTAATGGACCCACATTTAATAACTACAGTACATGCTGCAAAGCCCACACCTAACAGGTCAGGTGCATACTCAGTGTGATTAGAAAAGTGAATCCACTATAAACAATGACTTTCCACTATATATAGCACCCTCCACTTTAAACAGCACCCTCTGTTATAAATGGCTGTGCTGTGCCGCAACTGTGGGCCAGGCTGGGCCACTGTGGAACTCCATCCCGCAGCCCCTCCGCCTCGCTTCCTCCCTTTCCTCCTTCAAGGCCGGTCTCAAGACCTTCCTCTTCGACCGCGCCTTCGGCTGCCCCACTAACTCTTCCCACTCTCCCACTCTCCTTTCCCTTCCCCTTCCCCCTACCCCGACACTCCCCCACCCCGCCCCCACCCACCCCTTCTCCGCTCGGGTCCTCACCAGACTGTTCAGCGCTTTGGGACGTCCTCCCGACGTGAAAAGCGCTATATAAGTGCAATTTTGTTATTGTTGTTGTTGTTGTTCCTGTGTGTGTTTCTCTCACTCCTCTGCAGGTGTGTGCATGTCTCTCCCCCTGTCTGTGAGTATGTGATTCTCTCTCTGTCTGTGTGTCTCGCAGTGTGTGTATATCCCTGTATGACTGTTTGTATGTGTTGCTCTCTGTTTGTGTGTGTGTCTATATATGTGTGTGTGCATATGGATATCTCTCTCTTTCTGTCTGTGAGTGTGCATGTCTGTCTGTGAGTGTGTGTGTCTGTTTGTGAGTGTGTATGTCGATCTCTGGGTTTGTATGTGCTGGCGATCCCTGTGCTGACTTTTCAATAGAACGTACAGCTGCTGCAATCAATGGCAAGATTTATGTGTTGTGTGGCACAATTCTCTCTCTTTTATGTCCTTTAAGGAAAGAGTTTGAACTCCAAGCTGCAGGGTTCATACGTTCCATGACTAGAATCCCTAAATGGAATGTGACGTTCAGTTGCCTAAATTTCCGAGACTCCTCCTTCCACCTCTTTAATCTCAACAACCCTCGCTATCTCTCTAACATACCAAACTGGGGATATTACATGTCCCCTTGTCTGCATCCTACATCCTGTATCCTTCCCTCCTGACCGTGATAGCTCTAGGAATGTTGCAAGCCAGACCTCCCCAATTCTGCACTAGCCCTGGACATTTGGTAGCCTTAACCTTCCAACAGTATTAACACTGTGTCGGTTTTTAAAAACCCATATTACACAAGAACATGAGTTTATCAGCAACGGATAATAATAATAATGATCCTAGAATTCAATGATGTTTTTCAGATGTCGCAATGCGCTTCACAGAATATACTGTACAGTGAGCGGATTATATATTTTGTGAGCGAAACATGGCAGCCAATTGTACACAGTAGTGTCCCACAAACAGTTGTGTATGGGGGGACTCTTTAAAATATATATTTTGAAGGAATTATTACCCCACGGAAAAGCGATCCTCTAATCGACTAACAACCGGGTTATTACTTATTGCTAGGTAAACAGAGGCGTGTGGAGTAAGGAAACTTGCCCAAAGTTTCACCCTGCCAGGAATCATACTCAGGTCTCTTGCTTGTGAGGCCAATTATCTAACTGCTGAGCTACAGGATGCTACAGTTTTAATCCAGATGATCTCTCAGTTAAGCAAGATGGTACAAAATATGTACAGTACCTCTGATGTATAAATCAAGCAAAATTTACCGGTATTTTAGAAATGTGTCAGATTCCAGAAATTAATTGCAGTCAGATGATAGAGTAAAGAGGATCTTAAGCATTTTCTTACCCAGCTTCATGAACAACCTCACCAGACATACAAGGAATTAAGGTGCTCATCATCAGACTGTTAATATTGAGCAAAATAATACTCACTAAAATATATTTTATTAATTATATTCAAAGTGCTACAATGAACATTTCCTTCGAATTATTTTGAAAGGGTATTTCTTGAGAAAACAGCATTGGTTGTTCTAAGAAATGGAGTGAATAAATCATACCTAGTTTTGAAATGTATAATAATATCAGGCACATAAATTGACATACATTTATGATATCAGGCAGTAAAATCATGGCTATGTGATACTTGTTTGTGCAAAAGTGATGCAATGAAATTAGTGAAATTCAGATAAAAATACAATGTGGGTAAGAATGTCACTGATGATAATCAACACATCACACATTACAATTTTCACCCCAAAATTTAGCAATAACAATTTTGATGCACAATATACAATAATACACAATGTAGAGATTTTATAAAATAGAGTACAATATTTTGACAAGAGCCCAAGGACTATGATACTTGACATACTTTCAAAGCAAAGTATAAACTATAAATGCTGTAAATTAATTGGTAGAAAATTCTACATGAGGCTAGATTTCAAGATTATCATTGTTACATTCAAATTCAATGTCCTCTCTCGCTTCCACTACAACCTCCTTCAATCCCAGTGTTCTGGCTAATCTCACTATTTTACTGTTATCATTTTTTTAAAATCTACCTGGGTTATTCTCTATTTGCCACTATATTTACTGTGCCTATTATTCTCTGTTTCTTTGTGAACTTGCTGACATTTACAGTGTATAGTTAAAATGAATCAATGTTGAAATGATATACAGGTACTGAGAATAATATATATATATATATATTTATATATATGAGCAAAAAAACACAATTCATGAAGGGGCAATTTATGTGCCTGATATTACTATACATTTCAAAACTAGGTATGATTTATTCACTCAATTTCTTAGAACAACCAATGCTGTTTTCTCAAGAAATACCCTTTCAAAATAAGTCAAAGGAAATGCTCATTGTAGCACTTTGAATATAATTAATAAAATATATTTTAGTAAGTATTATTTTATTCAATATTAACAGTCTGATGATGAGCACCTTAATTCCTTTTAAAATTAATCAATCATGATTTAAATGTTATTGATAAATCCTATAAAAGTGCTGTTTAACACAAATTAACTTAACAAATTGGCAATTTTTTTAATTTTTCATGTTTTAGTTTTTTTAATGCATTGTAAGTAGCGATCTCAAAGAAGATACATTTCTTGTGCATTATTAATATGATGATTAAATAACCATGATTATGCTTTGTATAATTTCCTGAATGGAATGAACACAATTACATTTTATTGTTACAGGAAACACAAATTGACTGTGATGTTTTTAATCAAATAATATAATACTTGTAGAACAAAATATAAGGTTCTGAAGAATTCTAATTTTTTTATCTGTAAAAAATTGACAATTATTGAACTCAGTATGGGTTACGCATCTCTTATTTTAAACTGTTCTTATTCTTCTCTCTGTAAGAAATACTCCGTTATACCAAATATAAATTTTGGTGAATGCCAACCAGCACTCTATTGTGTCAATTTCAAGGTACATTTCATTAAACATTCAGCTTGATCAGACCTGAATGGTCACTTAATTACAATTTCTAATACAATTTGCATTAATATAGCGCTTTCATGTTTAATTACAAGAGTAGACCTTTTTCATCTTATAGAAAATACTGAATTCAATTTAAATTTCAGTCTGCAATTTTTCTGGGAAAATGTCAGCGTTGAATAGAATCTGCCAACCGTTATATTGAGTACACTGCAAAGACACTCACTCAAATAATTTTGTTACACCATATTAGAAATAACAAAATACATTTAGAACAGGAATATTGCACTCTACCTGATGAAGGTTTTGACGTTTGTGTTCAAACATTTGGTTCAAAACTAAAGTTCCATTCATGTGAGGAATACCAATTCTTGGAGCTGAATCTCAGCAAGCTCTTTGACTCATTGAAATTTTTTTGCGAGCACAACATAGAGTTCAAGGGAGGGAAGCTCTTATTCAGCACAAGTAGCCGCAAGGGAATATGCATTCATAAAGCACACTTTGCAGACATAGGGGCACACTCTGTTTATTGTCATCAAGATAAGCACTCCTACAAATTAGCTGAATCTTTATGGCTAGCCTCAAGAGATACCAGATCAATGTATTGAGCAAGGGCAGACAAAACCATAACATAATCACACGTCAGATATTTCAGTACCATACGAAGTACTGTCAGGCATGCAATTCCTTACTTTAGACAACATCAATTACTGTTTTTTCGGCCATCAAGTTTCTCTTTGGCGATTGAGACCTCACTTTCCTTTTCAAGCTGGCTGCACACAAATAACAGACCACGAGTTGTGTAACTTTTCAGCAATACTTTTCAGGCCTTGGTTAGGATGTTTTGATGTGATTGATGACATTGTGTGTGAAACATTCATTGTGGCTTTCTTCATAAAATCACACGATGAGAGAAATTTACAGCAAAGGAGGCCTTTTGGCTCTTTGCGTCGGCACCGCCCTATCTCCACATCCCTTGAAGACTTTGCCTTTCATGTATCAGTCCACTTCTTTGAATCAAACCCATGTTGGTCTTCCTCCTCCATCTTACTTGGCAGGGGTTCCATATGTCAACAACTCTCTGAGTGAAAACAAATCTAAGTTCACCTTTCACTCTGCTTGTGACTATTTCATACCTCTGTACTGTGCTAGATGCTTTATAAAAAATGGAAATTCCAGTAATGTTTTCATAGTGGACCATTTAGAATTTCCCTGCATCATAATAAATCGGACAGTGGTTCTAAAATAGTTACCATAATACAAAGTATTTTGTATTTGTGAGTATGTGAGTATGTCCACATGAATTGAATTTGCAGAATTAATATTTTTTAGAGCTCAGATAATTTGCGCTAGTTTTGAGCTTTTCATAAGACATCAGCATCAATATAGTGTATAGTGCCCTTCATGAAAGATAGTGTCTCAGTGTAATAGTATTGAAACTAGGTATTAATGATTTGCAATTTCACCTTAATCTAGATTTACTCTATTCAAGAACATGCAGAAGTTGGCAAATTGTTGAATTCATTTTTGTCTTTGAAGTATGCATTTTGTAAGTCTTAATAAGGTGTGATGAGGGGCTATATCAAATGCAAAGATGATTATTATTCAAATTGAAACTTAAAAACACTGCTTCAAAATTAAGGCGATATATTCTAACTTCTGGTTGCACTGAAATGTGACATAGAGTAATTCTAGATACAGGTTGAGTTTTCAGGTGTAGTGCAGTTCAGTCACAATGCTGTGTATAGTTCTGTTCGCTACACTAAAAATGAGTTGCCCAAGCTCCAGAGACAGTATATAGAAGAGCAACAAGGATGATCCCAATGTTGGAGGGATGAGCTAACGACTACAATTGGACAAGCTAGGGCTTCACAGTCTTATAGAGAAGTGTATCAGAAGGAACCTTATAGAGGTAACCGTGTGAGCTAGCGTGGTTCACTTGTAGGACTCTCAACTCTGAGTCAAAAGGTTGTGGTTTGAAACTCCATGTCAGGATGTGGAATGCATGTAGTCTAAGCTAATGCTCCAACGCTGAGGATTTGCTGCATTGTTCGAAGTGCCATCCTTTGAATGAGATGTTAAACCAAGGCCACGTCTGCCTGTTCATATGGATGATAAAAATCTCATGGCACTATTCAAAAAGAGAAGGGAGTTTCTCCCGGTTCCTGGCCAACAATCCTCCAAATAAAATAAAAATCATTCACTTCATGTCTGTTTGGGACCTTGCGCCTTGGGACGCCCTCCTGACATGAAAGGTGTTCTATAAATGTAATTTTGTAGTTGTTGTTTGTGGGACAATGCTGTGTGCAAATTAGAATTTGCCCATAAAACACACAGTCACTACACTTTGTGAAGCACTTTGAAATATGCTACCAAAATGAAAGGCATCGGTAAGAATAATTACTTATTTGATTTCAAATGGGAAGGTAAATGCTTTTGGGTGCACTGTCTGAAGCAGTGACTGCTTCAGACAGTGGAATGTCTTGAATGTCCTCCTGATGTGAAAGGCGCTATACAAGTGTAATTTTGTTGTTGTTGTTGTGGATGAGGCCAGGATAATAGATTCATTTTAAAAAATGGCTCGATTCTGTGATAGAGGCAGGAGGGTTGGTATTCTGGAAGATTGAAATCAGATGGGTCTACGAGACAAGATTGTGATGTTGTTGAACATGAGAAGGTAACCAGGAGAATTGAAATCAATGGCCCGAGGGTATCAAAATAACAGTAATTACGAACTGACCAACATAACTGAACTGAAATGCGTTTACAGCTTGGTTTATTTATTACTGCAGCAATCTAATCCTAATTTACACCAAACGGAATCAGAAAACAAGGCAAAATGGAGGTACAACAAACTGTATTTTAATAATAAATAAAACGTCAACCATTAGTGAAAAATAATTTAGTACTATAATTATGTCACACGTGTAATGTTATTCAAGCCAAAAGACAAAGTGGATTCACTCAGTCCTTTAATTCCTAACTTTATCAATCAACTTCTTCCAAATCTACCCAGTCGGGTTTCTAGAATCCTTTCGTCCTGGCATCATCCATATTCAATTGGCACTTAAGTCCTGAAAGCCCTATGCAGCAATATGCTCCAAATGTTTAATCAGGGTCCACTTTCTATTATCATATAATCTCGTAACATAATCAGTCTTTATCACAATATGCATGATATCTTTGAGAGTACTGCTTGTTCCATGCCATATCGCACTCTGCACAATGAACAGCTGCACAGACAACATCACAATGATGAGAAAAGAATTAGAAATTGAGTTTGGTATCTTATCCCAGCAAATAATCACTGATGCCTCTGATTGAATTTACAGACTAATACAATTTCAGAGTTCAATTCATGTTCAGAAACCAGCTGAACTCTCTCTCTCTCACTCAAACAGACAGACAGACAGACACACACACACATGCACACACACACTTACTCGCACACATATTATTTAGCATTTCAATCATTTAAATGTTTCAATTGGATCAATGCCTTCGAATTCAATGTCAGCAATTAATTATATCTGTAGAGTTAGAGAGAGAATTGCAGATCAAAATAAAATGTGTGCAGTTTTGTTACAGCTGGATTTTACATTACATTCCAGAATTACCATATATTTAATCAAGCAGCACTTGTCAAATCAATAAGACATATTCTCCATCTCCCACTTGTCTGTTATCACTGGTTCTTTTTGAAATGGTGCAAACTCTGCAATGATCTACTGCTTAAAGACAGAGTGGATCACCATAAAATCTTGGGAGTAGTTAAGGCTGTACAGAATTAAATACTCAACAAATAATAGCAATGTTGTAACATTTATTGGAATGGTACAGGAATCTTCTCATCAATAATACTTTTATTGCTGAGTTATAACTTATCTGAAATATTTTTCCATGAAATGATCCCGTATACTAAGCTGGCATTAGTTATTTCACTTCATAGTGCACAAAGCAACTGCCTTAAAGTACACAATCGCTACACTTTACAGTAAATCCTGTGAAGCACTTTGAGACTTTCTCCTGACATAAAAGGTGCTATATAAATGTAAACTGGATTATACTGTATAAGGATTATTTATGATTATTGCAAGAAGTCATCTACATGTTGCAGTTCTATGCATTTCGGACAACCACTTATCCTAATTGGTCAGATGCTTTCCTGCCCACTCACAGAGCAGATATGCCTGATAGCAGATAGCAGATACTATCTAACCTAATAAACTGCCAGCGTTTAATGACATGAAAAGTAGCTGAAACAATAAAAGGTGATGAACATGTCTTTCAAACATGCTATAATGCAACATGATCCATTTTCTGTAACTAATTTCATGAAAGATAACATTTTGATTTTTGGAAGACATTAAAAAGGTAGCTGTCCCGGTTAATTTTTAATGTTCTTAATGTAAAAATTTAATTATCACAAAGGATCAAAAGGGGTTTGAATTACGGAATCCCTTCAGCCTATTTGATCTCATCCATCTGTGCACTTTAATATATTTATGATGAAAAGCATGTTTCTAAGACTAGTTACAATTTCCTGTTCCAAATGCTGCTGGCTCAGATAATTCCATTGGATCACTTCTGAATTCTTGTGAGTTTTAGTTGTCTATTTGCCGAATATTTTTTGTTTAAGGAAGGCAATTTGAGTTGTTTACTGAACGCTACATTATGGTATGCTAAATCCTGGTTTTAAGCTGCTGTGACATTATTTGCTGATTCTCTTACCAATGTGTGCTTTGTCAAGAGATTTTCACAAGATTATTTTTAAAGGATCAAAACCACAACAATAATAATCCTTTCATTTGTTACAGACCTTATCACATATTTGAGACACCTAAAAGCGCTTCACAGAATATATTGTAAAGTGAATTGACTGTATATTTTGTGGGCAAAGCGCAAATTAGGGGTATCATTCCAAGGCAATGAAGTGTTCAAACATTAAGGTTTCCTCATAAATAAATAGGATCCTATAAAAAGCAAACACGATTCAAACTTCACACACAATAAATCTTAGCATGTTGTTTGAACCTATTATTATTCAATTTAACACTGGCAGGGAATGGTAAATGAAATAAATTGATCACAATGGCATCCCATATTCATCAAATAACACATTGCCAGTTTATAACACTGCATATTGCTATCAATCACCTTTACTATGGCTATACCTAACCAATAAAGAAAAATATGTTTGGTAAAGGGAACGAAATATGAGGATGAAAATTATGAGGGTAAATTAATAATAAACCTTGCAGTTCATGTATCATTTCCTGTTGTCGAGATGTTCTCAAAGCATTTCACCAAGAATTTTATTGGGAGTTGAATGATGATGGGGGTGATAGGCTCACAACAACAGCAACAAAATTACATTTGTATAGCACCCTTCATGTCGGGAGAACGTTCCATGGCGCTGGAAATCAGTGCTTCAGACCCGAACTGGGGTCGGGATCGGGGTGGGTGGAGGGAAAGGAAGGGATTTGGGGTGACCAATGGGACCATCGAAGCGGAGGGTCTTGATTAGATGGACTAACTAAAAAGCAGGTTCCTATTTACTGTTAAACATCGTCTACACTTTGTTGCACGAACGGCTTCTCTCCCATCTCCCACACTGTCACCTCTGGCATCCCCCAGGGCTCTCCTTGGCCCCTTACTTTTCAACATCTACATGCTACCACTTGGTGACATGATCTGCAGACATGGGGTTAACTTCCACATGCATGCGGATGACACCGAACTCTATCTCTCTGCCTCTACACTCGACTCCAGACATCAAGTCATGGATGGCTTTCTACAGTTGAATGTCAACAAGACAGAGATACTGTCGATTGGCTCACGCCAGCGCCTTCATGCATCAGGCACTGGCAGCATCAACCTCCATGGTTGCTCACTCGATCTCACCAATGCAGTCAGGAACCTAGGTGTCTTGTTCGACCTTCAACTGTCTTTCCTCCCCCACCTCCAAACAATGACTCGCTCTGCCTTTCTCCATCTCCGCAACATTGCCCGACTCCGCCAATACCTCACCCCTAAAGCCGCTGAAACCCTCATTCACGCCTTCATTCCATCCCGGCTCGACCATGCAAATGCCCTGCTTGTCAGCCTTCCCAAATCCTTCCCCTACAGGTTGCAGATGATCCAGAACTCCGCAGCCAATATCCTCTGCCATTCCAAACATCTTGATCCCATCTCCCCCGTCCTCACCCACTCCATTGGCTCCCCATCATCCAGAGGATCCAATTCAAGATCCTGGTCTTCACATTTAAAGCCCTCCACAACCTCGCTCTGCCCTATATCCGTGACCTTCTAACCCCTTACCAAGCTGCACATGGATTTGAAGACAATGCAATGTCTAACTTACCATTTTGGGTAAAGGTATCTTAACCAGGAATGGAAACTAACCAGGAGCATTTAGGAAATTTAACTTGTGAGTAAAGTAGAACAATACTAGGTTTATTCTCATTGGAAATGTGTATGGTCCGAGGGTGTGAAGAGATTTGTATGTGAGAGTGGAGTGGAGATTTAGACAGTTGTCCTTCAGCATCTACATCCACATCCTTGATAAGGGACACATAGACCAGTGCATTAACTGCCATTAATATTGAGTTTCCGCTGTACACTTCTTTGTTGAAGATATTATTGTAAACTACAAATAGAGAATTCCATATTCATTAATTACAACATAAACTCAGACATTTTTCATAGTGCTGAATCTGCTGTAGAGATATACAGACTATACTCTTTGTCAAGATTGATCGACACTCCGCTCAGTTAGTGTTTTGATGGGTTTAGAGCAAAGATTGATGTTTGGCTTTATTGATGAAATCCATCAGACAGTGTTATTAGCCGAGTTGTCACCTTTTAGGAAATGCAATCATCATTGCCCTGACAACGTATCTAAGAGGTGCTGTCATTAGTTAGATGGAAACTGGTTAAGATGTGAAAGTATCCATTAATCCGCATTGCTCATATAGCCCTATACACCCCAGCACTTTAATAATATGCCTGCATTTCTGTCACTAAGTTATAATAGCCTTACCTTCATGCACATCAGTGGTCTACCAAACAGCAACTTACAGTATTTCACAGCTCCAAAGGTATAGATATACAGTAGTCCAGTTTATTATTGTTCATTGTATTAGTTTCTCATTGCTCTTACACTGTATTTCTTCTGGGAGCACATACTAATTTGTTTATTGGTGAACGGTTTGGGACCAGTGCACACAATAGCAATGTTGTACCTAAACTATCAAGGAAATGCATCAAAACCTATTACGTGTTAAATTTCTATCCTCCGAGTGTAAATTCTGTGAAGCTATACACTATAAGGTTAAGCCTTAGTGAAATATAATTTGTGCCATTGCAGCTATCCATCATTTATATCAAAACTGCAAGACAACAAAATATTATTTCTTTACAGTCTTACTGAACCTTTATCCTTCTGGGACTTGAGGCTTAGATTGCATTACTTGGTACCTGGTTCCCATGCTTTCCAGACCGAGCCATTAGATTGCAGTGTTGCTGCCCAAGGTCATTTGTTTTCAGCTAAATTAATTATAACCCAGTCTCCTGCGTACCACTCTTGCAAAAGATATTGAATTTTCTATGCAAATTTTCTATTAAAAAGTAGCTTGGGACTGGTGTATCCATTAGTAGGAAAGTATATCTCTTTCCTAATTACATTACGTCTGTCCAATCTAGCCTCACAGTATTTCCTACTTTAAATTCAACTCAATTACACAGCTGTTTTTCCTTCCAACTGTGTATGCCATCATGACCGTTAGCTTCAAATCCTGGTTAATGTAAGCACCACCCTTGTTTTCCCTAATTAAATACTGGTAACGAATAATCAAGAAAGACAGCAACTGGAGATCCTGAACAGAACCACTGAAGAGGCAGAACCTCCAGACAAAGAAAACAAACAAAAAAGCCCACAAGATTTATCAAACAAATTACAGAATAACTCATCATCATCATCATCAACTCTCACTGGATTGCATATCAACTACCTACAGAAACATGTTTTCTTCCAAACTATGCCTGCGTTAAAAAAAAAACTTCAAAATTGTGCTGGTAATTATCATTATTTCTATGGGCCTATTGGGCAGAAATTTTACAGGCGCTACCCGGGTTTATGTAATATTTTGGAATGTCAAGAGTGTTGCAATTTATTCAAATTGTATTATGATTATGAACAAAAATTTTGCCATAAGACGCAGGTGAGATTATATCTCTTAATAAGACAATTTGAAATCAGTTTATGAGCCTTCATGCGGAGAAAAGCAATGAACTAGATCGAATGGTTAGACAAACTAAGGCCTATTTGACAAAGACATATCAACAACAACAAAATTCCATTCGTAGAGCGCCTTTCATATCGGGATGATGTCCCAAGGCGCTGAAAGAAAGAATATTACAGAACTTGCATTTGTATTGTGCCCTTCACACAAGTAGTGTCTCAGAGCATTGGCTTTAAGATATATTTCAGATGTCCAGTGTCCCGGCCAAAAACTCCTCAAAATATAATTCGACATTCACTTCATGTGGAACATTTCCATGTGCAAATTGGCTGACACATACACCTACAAAATATATAGTCACTACACCTTACAGTAAAATCCTGTGACATGTTTCCTGTGACTCCAGACATGAAAGACTCTATATTAAATGCAAGTATATGTCAAGGTAGCAGTACAAGAAGGCATGGATTCAGGAAAGTGTTTCTTTGCAGAGGGTAAGCATTAGCTGTAAAAGGTTAACATGAAAGGTGGTAGGCAGTGTGATGCTAGAATTGGGAAGATAGTATAGTATGTTGATTTCCTGAAAGAATGAAATTAAATGGGTCAAAGATCAATAGGGCTTCTTCATCTGACCTCTTGTGATCTTATGTATAAAGGAAGAACAGCAGCAATGGGACATCTTGAAGCAACTCACCCCTTCTCAATGCTGGAATAATGCAGTGCCTGATATGAGAATTATAACGATGATAGCAAACTGGCAAAAACATGTCCTTAAAACATGTCTCTCATGACAGATTAACACAATCCAATAAAATTTATACTGATGCCTTTTATATCGCTTCGCAATGTTGAATAGGTATGTGAGCTGCAGGCTGGGGCTGAGGGGATTGAGGAGAGGAAAGGTGACCACACTCTAGGCCAAAGAAATATGTTTATAAATGTGTTTTGCAGAAAGGCAGGAGTGAGCGATTCAGAGGAATTCTGGGAATTCATTGAGCAGAGGGTGGAATGGCTGACAGCCTGTCCGCCGATCGTTCGATCGATCAATCAATCAATCAATCAATCAATCAATCAATCAACCAACCAACCAATCAATCAATCAAAACTTACATTTATATAGAGTCTTGCACGTCAAGAGGACGTCCCAAGGCGCTGTACAGTCAGGTGGGGACAAGAGCAGGGGGGAGGTGTCGGGGCAGGATGAAGAAGAGCAGGAAAATTGACTATATACTTGTGGGCAAAACGAGGCAGCCAAGTTGATGACGATGATGATGATGATGATGATGCGAAGGATAGGCTAAGGGACATGGAGCAGGCTGGTGCTTGCTGAGCGAAGGGAGCAGCTGGATCTTTGTGCTTTGCATGAGGTCACAGAAGTAGGGTGCGTGGAGACCATGGAGGGATTTGAAGGTGCGAACGAAGATCTAGAGCTCGATCCACTGGGTGATGGGGAGCCAATGGAGCCCAGCCAACCAAGCATTCCCAAATGGTTAAACATCCCGTCTGACCTCTGAATTCTGAAGAATGGTTTCTCCCAAGCAAACATTTTTAGAACAAGGAAGACCGTATTTTTAAAAAGTTATCAAGTATGGCAAAAGCCTTTAATCAAGGCCATAGAGCAGTTTTAACATAAAATTTAACTTTGAATCTCAATAATAAAACTATATCTGATGAAGCAGGGTTTAATCGCTGGTCCACTGGAGGAATAATTTGGGGCTATCTATTTACTAAAGAAACCCAAGCAAAGATCTGTGAGATTAACAGCACCTTAAGCATGCCAATGATTGATTTAATTGCAATATTAAAGCTCACTGACTGGAATAGTTTTAAATTGAAACAAAACTTTGTTATCAAATGCCAATTCTAAATCAGTTCTTGTTATTGTTTGCTATTTTTTGCACTTTGTTCCATTGATGTTAGCAAATGCGCCCTTTGGAACTGCGATCCGCCAAACCCTCACAATATGCATATTTTGAAAACTACAACAAACATTCAACATTTAAGGATTAATCACCAAAAAGAAGGTTCATTGGGTGGTCTCATTAACCAACATTGTTGCCCTGTTCTAAATTGAAACATGTGTTTCAGGTACGGTCATTTGCAAAATATTGACATATGTGAACTGAACAGAGCAGACTGTTCAGAAGAGACTACCTCCTCCAACACTGACTTAAAGCTAGTCGGCAAGGAAAATCTCAACCAAACACATTGAAAAGTGAATAGTGCTTTCAAATTTGGACTGGCAATGAAAATGAATAAAATACCCAAGAGTACAAGTGAAGCATTCCTTTTAGATATGAATGTGTCTGACTGCAAAACATACAGTCACTGCACTTTATAGTAAATCTTATGAAGCGTTTTGAGTTGTCTGTCTGGCGGGAAACGTGCTTGATTAAATACAAGGAGTATTGATGTATTTTGGTTACCTGGAAGTATTTAGAGTAAACAGATGTGATGTTCGTGTTTGTTCAGTCCTTGATGCTTATTTTGGAGCTGAAAGTACCACTTCTTTTCACCGTTGCACTATTGATGGCCAAATAATTAAATTGTTTGAATCTACATCAGGTTACATAGACAGATTCAAAATAAATTGCATCTCACATCCTCTATTATACCCTAGACACAAGTTAATCCTGATTTCAACAAATTTTTGCTATAAAAGATAGATGCTGCATGTTCCAGACCGAGAGGTTGAAACATTTGAGAGAACTTCAAAAAACAAAACAATAAATGTAAAATATTGGAGAGTAAAGAAATCACTAGCAGACTGTTTATATTTTTGCAAAAATTAGCATGAAAATCAAAAACTAGCTACCATATTTTCAATCTTTGTGTCACAGTTAATTTTTTATGGTTGAAAAGATCATTTAAAATTCTGCATATTTTATTGTTAATGTCATGCACACTTATCATAAAACTTTCTTATATCTGTGGAATTATATTTATTTAAATAAAGGTTCTTAATCATGTTTTGCTCTGTGGTTGAGCAAACGTTCCATTAAACAAGTCATGAATGTAAATGCTTTTATGAAGATGAAAAGTTAGCCAAAAGCATACATTTTCATTTAACTCTATCCTCACTCTCACATGTTTGTACTTTCAGTGCCTGGAATCCACCTTGACTGGTTTGCTGAAATGGAGTTCCTGGTACCTACCATTCACCCAGTGAGGGTTCAAGCCCACACTTGTCAGATGTTGAATGACCAACTAGCGACTCTCCTCCTTAGCGTGGAGGTAGGCGGAGTCTCCTTGAGTCTCATAGGAAAATGAGTAGGCCATTCAGCCCATCGAGCCTGTTCCGCCATTTAATTAGATCATGGCTGATCTGTATCTGATCTGTAATCCTTTCAATTCCAATTTCCTGCTTTCTCCCCGTATCCCTTAATACCCTGACCTATCAGAAATTTATAAACCTTAATCTTGAAGGTATGCATGGATCCAGCATCCACAACCTTTTGGGGGAGAGAATTCCAGATTTCTACCAGCCTTTGAGTGAAAAAATGCTTCTCAATTTCACTCTTAAATGGCCTGGATCTAATTTTAAGACTATGTCCCCTTGTTTTGGATTCCCAACCAGAGGAAATAGCTTCTCTGTATCTACCCTATCAAATCCCTTGACTGCCACAGTTCACCCACAAATATACAGTCAACTCACTTTACAGTATATTCTCTGAAGCGCTTTGATGTGAAAAGCGCTATATCAAATGCAACGATTATTATTATTATTATTTGGAAAATTATGACAAATCTGCAATTTCCTCTCCTATTTCCTTTAACATCCCGGGGTGAAAACTATCAGGTGCTGGAGATTTGTTTATTTTGTTATTTTCTCCATTACCATCTTTTTATTTACATTGATAGGTATAGGTATTCTCCAAGGTGTCATGTTTGGCAACAGAATGTCAGAATCGAGCCAGGCTCAGTGGCAGTCTCGGTAGTCTGGCCAGTATCCTAGGGAAGTGCTGATGATAGCACATCAAGACTTGGAAGGCAGACCAAACACAGGGGCAGAAAATCATCCCATTTAGGTTCCGTTAATCCTGCAAGCCAAGATCCTAACAGGTCGGGTGGGTACTCTTTAGGAAGCAGTAGGAAAGCTTGTGGAACAGTGATATCAATGCTATCCAAAGGATTGGAACCGGATGGTTCAATGGAAGTGATGAAAAAGGAGAAGCGATCAAGGAGAAAAGCATCAAAAGCATCAAAGTGGTTGACGTGAACAAGAAGCAGAGAGAGCCTTGGTCACACGAGTCATTGATAACTTCGAGGAGGGCTGTCTCAAGACTGTTGGCAGGGTAGCACCTGCACTAGATCAAGGAACAGGGTGAAAAGTGAAAGTGAAGTTAGTGGCAACAATGTGCTCCAAGTCTTTGGATCACATATAAAATAAGGGTTCAATGGAATTCAACTGTCTTTGAAAACGACTGCATAAATCCCTGAATGAAATGTAAACAAATTTAGAAAGGCAAGATTAAGGTTGTAATTACTGTATATTTGCTGTCAAGTACCACAGAAGTTTAATCCATCCATGTTTAGCCAATACAATGGAAGCTCCCTAACTGGGGACCAATAAGTATAGCATTCTGCAGTATTTGTAGTTTCATTTGGGCCTTTGGAGATTCTTAGAAGAATAATGTATTATCTCCCTGTTTCTTAGCTGAAATCAGTACAGAAAGCTTTCCTTGTGACTATATTATTTTCCAATCTCCTCGCTAGGTGAAGACACTGACATGTATTGGAATGCTGTTTCACAAGTGGCAGCACCCTGCTATAGTCAGAAAATAATTTTTTGTGTGAGCCTCAGAACCCATATTGTGAGTAAATATGGGAGGAGTTCATTATACCGCCATTGGTGTCCTGTAGCTCAGTGATTGGAGCACTAGCCTTACAACAACAACAACAAAATTACATTTATAGAGCGGCTTTCACGTCGGGAGGACGTCCCAAGGCGCTGAACAATCAGGTCGGGACCTGATCAATCAGGTCGGGACCTGAGCAGTGGGGGAAGGGTCGGGGTAGGGGGAAGGAGAATAGGAGAGGAGGAAGAGTTAGGAAGGCAGCAGAAGGCACAGTCGAAGAAGAAGGTTTGAGACCGGCCTTGAAGGAAGGAAGAAAGAGAGGAAGTGAGGCGAAGGGATTGCGGGATGGAGTTCCACGGCGTGGGAGCAGAGAGGCTAACAGCCCGGCCACCGATAGTGGGGCAGTTAGGGCAATGGACGTGGAGCAGGCTAGAGCCTGCTGAGCGGAGGGCACGGGCAGGCTGATAGGGAGACAGCAGGTCGGAGAGATAGGCGGGGGCAAGGCCGTGAATGGCCTTGAAGGTGAGGATGAGGATCTTGAACTCGAGTGAGAGACCTGAGTTCGATTCAAAGCAGGGCGAAACCTTAGGCAAGTTTCCTTATTCCATGTGCCTGATAATAATCCCTTTTAAAAAACAATGATAAATTGGTCATTTCAATCCATGCCTGTTTGTGGAACACTGCTGTATGCAATTGGCTGCCACGTTTCACCCACTAATACACAGTCATTTCACTTTACAGCAGCATATTCTGTGAAGCGCTTTGAGATATCTAGAAGACGTGAAAAGCGCTATTACAAAATGCAAGGATTATTATTATTATTTTTGCCTGGGTTCAGAGATTGTGCTGAACAATGCCATTTTGACAGCCAGCCAAGGAGAAAGGGTCAATGACCAAGCCACGGACTTTGCAATTGTAAGCACTTACAGGAATTTCTAGAATTTCTAGAATGCGGCTCTTTATATATTAATGGTATGACAAGTACAGTCCAGGTCCTTATTAACATTTTGCATAGGGAGTGGACGGGATATTGGCAACATGCTCCTTCAGTGTAATGACTTGTTAAACCAAATTAAACCAATGTCTTTTTATCATGAGCTAGCTGTAGTTCTGTTTTAAGAAAAACATACAAGAATTTAAGTTACAAATAAAGCCTTTTAATGGTCTTTAATGATTAAATAATGTAAACTCGTGTCAGAAATGGATACATGTTGAACATTTCCTTTCCTTCTTACTCCCTCTGCTGGTATTTGCTGCTCAAAGTTTGGAGGTTCACAGTCAATTTGATGCAGAATAGCAGTGAGGAAGAAACTGATCAGATTAAAAACGGACATAAATTGAGGGTGACAATTTGACGCTCAGATGGAGAGAGGTTTAAGCAATCAATGGCTTTCCAGCTCTATTCACCCTTCAAGTGCCAGTTGCTGCATATGGGTTACTTTAAAATGTAGTCACGATGGTTCTGTACAACAACAACAAACACTTATATAGTGCCCTCCATGCCCAGTAGCATCTCAGAGCACTTAGAAATTAAGCATTTACGGCAATTAAACTGCATGAGCGACATACCACAGACTGTACTGAGTTGAATGACAATTTAAGTTAAGTTTTCGACTTATATGAAGAAGGAATATTGATCTACTCATCGGTAAAACTGCCTGTGCTTCTTAGTGGAGAAAGTCCCTTCTCTCCCAGTACTGAACTGTCAGAGTAGACCAGTGGTTTCCAAATTATGGGGTACACCTCCCTTGGTTGGGGGTGGGGGGGAGGGGGGGGACACGCATACCATTAGCTGGGGGTTGCGGAGCTTTAGAGTCTCGAGCCCCCGAGAGCATGTGGAGCCGAAGCCCCAAGTGCGTGTGGAGTCGAGGCCCCGAGTACACGTGGAGCCGAGTGTGAAGGAGGTGGGGGCGCAACGAAAACTCTGCTGAGTTAGGGTGGGGCGTCACTATTTGAAGTCTGGAAGCCACTGGCCTAGACTGTGAGCTCAGGATCTGACATGGGGCATGGGGACATCCTAGCAATGTGAAAGGCACAATATAACTGCAATTTGTTGTTCCTGTTATTGTTGAAGGCATGCATGTGCTCATGGCCTCCGTCATAACAGATATTTGGAATCAATCAGAATCAATTGGATTTCTTAAGAATAATCCTTGCATTTGATATTGCGCTTGATGTCTTCGCGACATCTCAAAGTATTTTACAAAATAAAACTCCTGAAAGCTCAACCCTGGATTAATTTAGCACTACCACTCAAGTCAAAATTTGGAGTCATCATGTGGAATCCTGTAGCTCAGTTGTTAGAGCACTCTCTTTATGAGCATGAGACCTGGGTTCGAATTCAGGCAGGTCAGGGCAAAACCTTGGGCAAGTTTCCTTACTCCACACGCCTAATAATAATCCCTCAAGAAAAACCACAATAACAAAATTGGTCATATCAATCCACAACTGTTTGTGGGACACTGCTGTGTGCAATTGGCTGCTGCGTTTCACCCACATTTATACAATCAATTCACTTTATAGTATATACTGTGAAGCACTTTGAGATTCTAGAAGATGTGGAAAGGGCTATATCAAAAGTGCAAGGATTATCATGCTATCAATATCCCGTCTGCATTTATGTATTTTAGATATGTTTAACCTGCCATTCACTGGAGTGATGAGCTATCAGGAGTTTGCTATAAACATACACTCCACTTCACATTATAACCTGTGAAGTGCTTTGGGATGGCCTCGAGACAGGAAAGGCACTATACCAAATGCAAGGATTATTATTGTGTTGGATGTCCTTGGGAAAAGGTAAGTGATGCCTCCTTGGAGCTGAGCTGGCTGCAGTCAACATTTGTAAAGGCAGGATTTAAAATTGTATAATTGGATACGCCTGTAAATGTATCTCTGTTTTCTCGAGTCAAGGGAAGAAAATTGGGGGGAAAAGGAATCCTATGTTTTAATATTGCATGAAAGTGCTTTAAATTTATGGCTTTCTGACATTTTAGTACTTTTATTATTGCATAAATGTCACTTTCATCAGTACCAGAAAGTAGTTATACTTCTCACTGTCAAAGAACGGAGCACTTCAGTCCCTAGGATGCTGACTAAAGAATATTTATAGTTAGTGTCATTTTATCACAAAGATAAAAACTTAAACTGTCACTGAGATGAATGATTGTAATATATAGTTTTCAGAACATTAGCCCAAACTGTTTTGTAGATTGACTGGAGAAGATTAGTCCCAACTCCTGCATTTTGCAATTTCTTATATCTGAGTGATACACCATTGATAGCAACGCTGCATGCAGGTGTCAATATTTTTACATGAATGTTTCATATATCAAAAGCACAGAGAGAAATGTGTAATATAGTGCTTTAATGTGTAGTGTAGTGTAGTGTAGTGTAGAGCTCTGGAACTTCCCTCCTCACTCCCTTCGCCTCGCTCCCTCTCTTCATAGTTTCAGGTCTCAGCTGAAGACATTTCTTTTTGACTGCATCTTCGGTCACTTTTTCCCCCTCCCACTGGCTCGGACCCGGGATCTGTTATCTGTTAAAGCACTCTGAGATGCCGTCCGGCGTGGAAGGTGCTATATAAATGGAAGTTATTGTTGTTGTTATTGTTGTTAATGTGAGATCTCAATGGCTTTATTATAAAGCCACTGTCCACGGTAGATCACCAAGACCTGAGGTTTCAATCAAAGAAATAAGATTATCATAATCCTTACATTTGATATAGTACCTTTCACTTTTGGAGGATGTCTCAAAGAACTTCACAGGTTGTACTGTAAAGTGGAGTGACTGCACTGAACCACAATCAGCCACCAACAACAAATTGCAATATTGCACCTTTCACATCAGGAAGGCATCCCAAGGTGCTGGGCAATGAATAGTTTGCATCCGAGCTACAACCTGATATCAGTGAGGGGTGAAGGGCAGGGAGTGGAGGAGGGAAGATGGACAAAGGCGCCATCGAAAAGGAAGGTCTTGACATGGTCTTTGAAGGAGGCAAGGGGGGGTGGGGGGGTGGGGGGGCGGATGCACGGCAGGGAAGCTCCAAGATGGAGTTCCAGATGGCGTGTGCATAAAGGCTGAAAGCTTGACCGCTGATAGTGGTGCAGGCAGAGGAGCCAGAGAAGGCCGGGTGAGGAGGTGGAGGTGATTGGCTCACGAAGGTCAGTGCGAGTCACTAAGTAACTGATCAGTTTTATTTGGAAGATTGTTGACCTGGAGATACTCCTCTTGTCTAATAGTGTCATGGAATCTTTAATGTTCACCTGAACAGGCAGAGTGAGCCTTGGTTTAGCATCTCATCCAAAGGACAGCACCTCACTGATTGGAGTGTCAGCCTAGACTCTGAGTTCAAGTCCGAATGTCAGCGTTGAGCAAAGCTGACACATCTGCTTCAAACGTTGTTCCAAAATTGGTGGAACAGGCTTGACGGGCTGAGTAGTCCACTCCTGCTCCTTTTTTCCCCATGCCCAACCGAAGAATGAGAATGTGTTCGGAGTTTGCCAGCATGTGTCTCAGACCAACTGTACCATTGCATTAATGCACTGCCAAATGCACGATTTCTGTGACGGTGTGGAATTAAATGTTGACAGAAAAATGTAGTGGAAAATGTTGTGTTATTGTAGCTGAAGTCTATTAATTGAGATGCCCAAATGAAAAAGGGCATTGTCTAATTTGTCAAAGCTTTCCTATTAAGCATATTTATCACAGAGGTACTATCACCAGAAGCACAGCAATGTAATTATTATGCTGAAAACTCGTGAAATATGCATACGGAAAAATTTGCATTCATTACATCTCAAGCTAATGCAATGTACGTGGATCAGGAAATAGAAAATACTGCCCTTCTCGTAAGCATTACCGTGATTAATGCATGATAATGAATCTATTGGAAAGTTTGCAAATATGTAATTGTCCTCTAAGCCACCGGGAGGAGTAAAGGCATAGGATAGCATGAGTTGATAATTCTTGATCACAGTTAAGGCAGTGGTGCGATAGCTCTAATAAATAATCCTTCCATTTGAGCCTTCCATTTGAGATAGCGCTTTTCACATCTTCTAGACATCTCAAAGCGCTTCACAGAATAAACTGTAAAGCGAATTGACTGTATATTTGTAATATACAGTCAATTCACTTTACAGTATATTCTGTGAAGCGCTTTGAGACATCAGAAGATGTGAAAAGCGCTATACCAAATGTAAGGAATATTATTATTATTACTATATTTGCGGGCAAAACCCCGCAGCCAATTGCGCCCAAGAGTATCTCATAAATAGTGGATTGAAATGACATATTTATCATTGTTTTATTTTTTGAGCGATTATTATTAGGAGTGTGGAGTAAGGAAACTTGCCCAAACTCGACTATATTCACTTGACACTCATATTGCAACCTCACACCTGAGTTATGGGCATTTGGGCAGAATACTGTAGAATGTGACTCCTGCAGAACAAATCTCCAGCATGAGACTAGCTTTGGAAGAATTAGAAAAGAGAAGGTTATACAGGGGGACCAAAAGTCATGATATCTACCCTATTACAGTATCTAGAAGTATATATCATCTTTTTTTTAAGACTTATTAGACATTGTAATGGTATCACAACTTTTCGGTCATCCGATACTACTCAGTTTAGAATGTGTTATCGTCCAGAACAACAATAACCACATTTGAATAACATGAAGGGCACTACACAAATTGTAATTTTGTATCCATAACTTGTGTTCTTAGTATCAGTAGATCTTTAACAGCTCCACCTGAATAGGCAAACAAAACCTCAATTTAATGTCTCATCCAACAAAGCAGTACATCTCCAGCACTGCATTAGAGTGTCAGGATGGACTTGATGCGTTCAAAGTACTGTGCTGATTTGGGGCTGAAACCTGCAGCCTTCTGACTTAGAGAAGAGAGTGTTACCGACTGAACCAGACACACAACAGACACACAACAGAAGGTGAAACACACTGGCAGAAGCTGTGTTGGAAGCAGAAAGTATCATTGTACAGTAAAAGCCCTTTTATCCGGCACCCGATCAACTGTAATTTCCATATAAACAGCACATCAAAAAAAAGTCCGCATTCGATTAACCGGAATTTATCCGGAAAAATGCATTTAATTTTTTTTGGGGGTGTTTTCGGATGAATATCCGGCACGCACTTTAACCGGCATTGGCCAGGTCCTGAGGGTGCCAGATAAACGGCTTTTACTGTATTTGTGGGGAATCTTGCTGCTTACCTGCATGAAGGATAAACAAATAAAGAATTTAGGCAAAGCGACTAGGAGAGGTGA
The DNA here is from genome assembly GCA_035084275.1 of Hydrolagus colliei. Taxonomy (NCBI): domain Eukaryota; kingdom Metazoa; phylum Chordata; class Chondrichthyes; order Chimaeriformes; family Chimaeridae; genus Hydrolagus; species Hydrolagus colliei. The sequence continues at coordinate 16,480,681 of CM068742.1, read as the reverse complement.
AGGCTTATGTGAAGTACAAGCCTTTACCTTTCCTTCCATTTACCTCTCCTCACCGACACAGACTAATTGATGCAAATGGCCGGTTTCCAAACTACAAGTCTGTGCAATTGTACGCAATATCTCTTTGGTAGTCTTGTGATCCTGTGAGTCAGCAGTTCACAACCAGGGCAGCACTTCGGGAATTATTAATGGTCACTGCATGCCTGGGATACAAAGAGGAACATCAGTCATGGCAGCCTGGATAGAATGGTGATATCTGACTTACAGTGGTCTGCCAATAATTCTCTCAAATAAAACCGGCCACCTCTCTTCATGGCTCATTTTTGCAAATTTGCTGTGTGATAAGATGTGTGTGTCTTCACCTACGAATGCACAGTCACTACACTCCAAGGGAAAATACAGCCGAATGCTCCAGATGTCTCAATGTCATGATAAAGTACTACATCAAATGTAACAACCTCATAGTACTCATGCAATTCTTCTTATTATTATTACGGTAGATTGGTTAATCTGAAATTGTCTGGAACAAAGGTGTTGGTAAAAGAATGTAACTGAATGCTTGTCAGTTTGAGTCTAAACTGCTTTAGTGAGTTCCTAGGAAGGAATGTTCCCATTAACCTTGTCTCGATGAACTGTTGTCAACTATAATATCGCCAATAATTTATTTTTATCATTTTGTAACAGATGCATATGTGTCTAACAAGTTTTGCTTCCACTGGCAATGAGCTAAACATACCATAAATTCAGCAATACGTAGATCATTATGTATCTCATTATCAGACGCAGATGAAACAAAGATGAGGGTGCTCTGATTTTGGACCTGAAAGCTAAATAGGGTCACATCAATAAGAACATGTGGCTTGACTTCTAACTTTCAGTCCTTCTATTTCTTAGTTATGGATCTGTGCAGTCCTATAGCTCAGTGGTTAGAGCACTCACCTTACAAGTGAGAGACTTGGGTACAATTCCAGGGCAGGACGAAACCTGGGGCAAATTTGCTTACTCCACATGCCTGATAATAATTCCTCAAAAACCCAACAATAAATAGATCATTTTCAATCCACAACACTTTGTGGGACACTGCTGTGAGCAATTGGCAGCCACATTCCACCCACAAATATACTGCACAGTAGGGTTCGGCGATATATCGATATATCAGTTATATCCGATATAATTTCTATATCGATATGCCGATATAGGCATTTTAAAAATATCGATAATCGAAAAAAATTGGAATGCGCGCACACTGAACTACAAGACCCAGAATGCTCATCTCTATACACAATACACAGACTGAGGTGCAAGGCACCATATTGTATTCATAGTCCTCGAATACAATATACAGGTATGCAAGGGATGGGGGGAGAGAGACAGCGGGGGGTGGGGAGGAGGGAGAGAGAGAGAGACGGCGGGGGGTGGGGGGGTGGGGAGGGGAGAGAGAGATGGCAGGGGGGTTGGGGGGGGAGAGAGAGGGGGAGAGACGGGGGTGAGAGATGGGGGGATGTGATAATATACAGATGGATAGATAGAGATGGGGGGGAGGGTGAGAGAGGAGAGAGACACAGATACACAGACAGAAAAACACAGAGATGGAGAGAGTGAGTGTGAGAGACACAGAGAGAGAGAGATATTTATCTCCTGAGGAGATAGGCCCCAAATGCATGTGCACCTCCGAATGCGCGCGCTCTCCGAATGCGCACTGCGCGCGCATGCGCAGTACGAAACCCCCGAAAATATCGATATATCGGTATATCTCGATATGAGCCCATCGATATATCTAAATCGGGAAATTTCCATATTGACGGACCCGACTGTACAGTCAATTCACTTTACAGCATATTCTCTGAAGCGCTTTGAGATGCCTAGAATATGTGGGAAGCACTATATCAAATGTAAGGATTATTAGTATTACCCTGTAAAATGATTGCCAAATGTCCCAATAGACATTACATCATAGCTGGGCTGTCTGGAATGAGCAATGCTTGTGACATTGTAAAGTATTTCATGCAATGTTTCTAAATTATACTGCAAAGAAAAACTGTACAATAAATGCAATGTAATTATAACACATTTAAGATTTCAGGTACACTTTGCTCCACACACGTAGATGCAAATTTCTTAACATTTAATTTCTTTAGTGTAACCACAACTGCCTTTGAATATTTATTTTCGTTTCACTACAAGATAATTTGAGTGGTTTTATCAGCATTAGGTGACTTCTAATGGACACTTCAATGCACACTCTAACTGGCAATGCCACTTAAAGTCTACCCAAGCCGTCTTCAATCATGACTCTAACCCATCTATTTACCTATTTATCTATTTATCAAATGATTGATCCGTCCGTCTGTCTGTCCTTCTGTCTATCGATCGATCAATCCATCGATTGATTGATTGACAAGTTTGTGTTATGTGCAAGCTGGTTCACTTATCAACTATAGCATTTCATCAATAGTCATTCTAGTAATCCAAAATGTCCTTGAAACATCTTCTTTCACATCAGTCTGCATCCCTGGACATCCACTAATGACCTCGACTCAAAGTACAATACTCTATGAATGTGTAAAAAGTCTGTTTATAAGAAGCAAGTATAAATCAATAGGTATCACCGATCCAGGTTGTCCTGTCTAGGATTTTCTCAATCTCACCTTCCTTTAAAGACATGCTATCCTGCTTCACTGCGTAATCCAAACATTATATTAATAATGCTTGCATTTGATATAGCACCTTATCACATCTTTGAGATGTCTCAAAGCACTTCACAGCATACACATATCCAATGTCTACAAAAGACAAGGTGTTGTTTGGAGCCAAATCAACACTGAGATGCTGAATAACCAACAATGGCTTTGACTGTACATACTCTGATTGTTAATCTGGCATGCCATCCTATGTATATGGGTATATGTATATACAGTACTGTATATATATATATACACAATACTGTATATATCTAGGGAGGAAGTGGGCTGGGAGCCTGTGAAATGGTTAATGGAAGCCCCAAAGCCCTCTAAAACTTGTGTTGAATCAATTGCAATCAGCAATAAAACAGGTCCATTAGGTAAAATATCTACTCATTTATCACTCTAGATATCATTACATTATGATGCTGCTCATGGACTTATTGGTATTAACAATAATCAGATAATCACCCCAAGGGGTCTTCAGAAAAATGCAGCAAAACTGATAAAAAATATACTGCCAAGTATGAATATACATAATTTCTATAAAGATAGTATCTTTAATGTCTGTTTAAAGGTGGCAAACATAATGCAGAGCCTACTTTATTATTTGGGTTACAACCTGGCTTTTTGGTAGCCTCAGAGGTTTGTGCATTCAAGCCTCATGCCAGGAGTTAAAACCCTCATTGTTAATGCTGACACAACAACAGCATTGAATGTAAACTGGGTGGAAGTTAAAGCCCAATGGCACTATTCAAAAAGAGAAAGATGTTTCTCCCGTGAGCAAGCTGATAGTCTCCAGATAACATAAATTATTCACTTCATGATTGTTTGATTGGAGTCCTGTAGATTAGTGGTTGGAAAACCCTTCTCACAAGCAACAGGACCAAGGTTCGATTGAAAGTGAAACATTTGATTATTTTCCTTACTCAAAGCGCTTCTGTTTACCTAGTTGCAAGTAGGACCCCAATTGTTAGTCGATTGGTGGATGGCTTTTCCAGGGGTAATAAGCCTTTCATTTAAAAAAAAACTGGTCACTCAATCCACGACTGTTTGTGGAACACTGCTGTGTGCAATTGGTTGCCACGTTTTGCTCACAAAATATAGTGAATCCACTTCACAGTGTATTCTGCAAAGCACTTTAAGACATCTCAAATACGTGATAAGGCACTGTATCACATGCAAAAATTGCGAGGCTTATTACTACTGCAAGATTTTTTTGCACGCAAATAGGCTTTTGTATTCAGCTATAAAAAATATAGCAATTACAGTGTCTGCGAAACCCCGTGAAAGGCGTTATGTTAGATGCAAATAATTATTAATATTATTTCAGATTGGATAAACGGTTGTTTTGGATGAAAATGTTAATTTCCAATATCACACTGCATAAATCTATAGCCTTGGAGAATGTCAAACACGTTGTGATAATGGGGAGCTTCCCACAGCTGGAGATGTAACAGAAACAAATTGTTGTGGGGAAACACCGCTACCACCTGGCAGTCATGGATGTCGCTATATAAATGCAAGTTGTTGTTAACTTACTCTGACTTATTCAATTTAGTCAAATTATTTCATCACAAAGCCAGGTGCTGTTATTGAGTGCCTTTGCTACCTACAGCCACTTAGATAATGCTTGAGTGTATCACTCGGTTTCACTCAAGTCCTTCAGGAGAGGATGTAAACTGGAAGAAAAAGTCCTTTAATTCACTTAGTGCTTGATGGTTATACAAATTGAGAGAGTGAGACAGAGAGAGAGAGAGAGAGAGATAGAAGCATAAAATAAACCTGTTGAAAGGTTATTATATTTGAAACTGATGAAATGCAATACATTAGTTAATGTACTGCTGTAATAACATAATCGTCTCAGAGGAACAACAAAATTATATGAGTCTAGAAGAAATGGAAAAACATTAAGTGACAAATTGGGACATAAAGATTGCAAAAAATGCATTAATGTTTCTTTGTAATCTGCCAGGAAGATGTAAATTGCATCTTTGGCTAAAATGCAATATCTACGTTTTATAGATTTAAAATAAGACCAAATAAATTGCTCAGTCTGCTTTTAAAAACAATCTGATTGATGATTATTTTTTCGAATTTCCTTTGACCACTCTTGGAAGAACAATAAATCAAGCTTGTGTGTGGAATACCTGGAGTTGATTTTTGTTATAATGTGTGAAGAAAGCTAAAATGTTAACTCTGTAATTGTTGCAAAGAGCAAATATTATGGCCTGTCTGTTTTACTTTCAATTTTCTCCCCACCTCTATTCCTCTCTTGAAGGGGTTTGACTATTTTCCCTTTACATGGTACTGTATATGGATAACTGTCATCCTTTAATACATAACCCAAGTTGTTATTTATGTGTTAGTTTGGGGAGTAAGCATTATCAGGCTATAATTACTATAAAGATTATTATTATTCAAGCCTTTCTCATTCTTATAGTAACACAAGCCCTTATATTTGATAAAGTGCTTGCAATATCAGGTGGGCGTCTCAAAGAGCTTCACAGGAAATACTCTAAAATGCATTGAGTGTAATGTGTAGATAAATGCAACAACAACAACAACAACAACAAATTAGACTTATAGAGCGCCTTTCACGTCGGGAGGACGTCCCAAGGCGCTGCGCAGGAGGCGTGTGACCCGAGCTGGGAGGGGAGTGTTCGGGAGGGGGTAAAAAACGTGGGGCCAGGGTGTCGAGGGTAGTGGAGAGCAGCCAATTTGCACACAGCAATGTCCCTACAAACAGCTATGAAGTGCATGACCCAACAACAACAACAACAATTTACATTTATATAGCGCCTTTCACGTCGGGAGGACGTCCCAAGACCCACTTTATCAAAGGGATTGTTAGCCTGTATGCCGGGAAAAATCTCCCTTCTTTTTTCAGATAGTGTCAACGGATCCACGTCAACGGGTATATGGGACCTTCATTTAACATCTCGTCAGAAGAATGACAACTACAACAGCAATGTAGTGCTCCCCAAGCACTATACTGGAGTGTCAGCCTAGAATATGAATTCATAATCCCATGTGGAACTTGGACCAATGATCTTTTGATCCTGTGGCAGAGTTCTTCTAACCTCCACTCTTACAAACCATTGAAAAGTTACGTGTTGAATATCAGACACAGGGGGAATACCTTTTGTTGCCTACATTCCAGTTGTTGAAGCCAATTGAAATGCCTCAGTTGCTAGCCCTGGCTTTTCCTTCTGTCCTTGTAGCTTAGTGCTGCACAGAGCTGTACATGTACCCATGAGGCCAGCAGGATTGCTCACAGGATTAAATGCCTTAAATGCATTAAAAACATCAGCAATGACAAATAACAATTTGCTTCAGCAATTCCTCTTCTAGTTATACGATAGGTTCCAACAAAAGTGACAGCTGAATATATCAGCCAATGTAATCTGCTCCATCTGATTCTCTCCTCCAATATTGCTCATTTTTTTCAATTCTTCTAACCCAGTATTATCACAAACTCTGCCTAATTCCCTCCTTAATAATAATACTAATAATCCTTGCATTTGATGTAGCACTTTTCATATCTTATCGATGTCTCAAAGTGCATCACAGAATATACTTTAAAGTGAATTGACTATATTTATGGGCAAAACACTGCAGCCAATTGCATACAGCAGTGTCCCACAAACAGTCGTGGATTGAAATGCGCAATTATTATTGTGTTTTTTTTTGTGGATTATTATTAGGCCTGTGGAGGTTGCCCAAGGTTTCGCCTGATCTGCCCGGATTCGAACACAGATCTCACGCTTGCAAGATGAGTGCTCTAACCACTGAGCTACAGGCTCCACAAGGCTCCTTGCTTTTGGTCCCCATTCTTGACTTCGCTGTCTCTGTGCTTGGTGCTCATTAATTTCACTGTTAAGGCAACTTGAAGATGTTGGATTGAAATGAAAGGTGCTAGACAAGTTGAGGTGTTAAGCCTTGAATCTTAGGCTTCTGTAGAATTTTTTTTAATGCAGCCTTAACATGGAAGCTGGTTTTCTGCAATTAAAAAGAACAATGGCTCGGACCATGTGAACTTCTTATGTTCAATCCGGCTCTGAGACTAATACTTTTCCTTGTTAATATAGAACAATCCCTCCGCTCAGCGGACACTGCATTGCTTCATGTCCGCCACCCCACCCGCCCTATCACCATGGTCGGATGTTAGGCATATCTGCCCCTATTCCCTGGAAGTTTATCATGGAGTCCCTTTGTCTTGCCCCTCCATCGCCTCTGTCATGGTCCATCTTGAGACTTTCCTCTTTGACCGTGACTTTCGGTTGTCCTCCTCTCTCTTGGTCTCACCCCCAGCTCAGGTGGAAACCCTAAACTGTCCGGCAGCTTGGGAAATCCTTCTGACATGGAAGACCCAATAAAAAATGAAAATTTGTTTGTGTAATGGCATATGACTTTTCACCAAGGTTTCAGAATTTTTATCTTGGAATGTTCTACTTCTGGCTCAGATCAATGCATTTCTATTTTATCATGCAATTAATAAAAAGGTTATATTAATTTACAGATATATTTCTGTTTTTTTCCCCTAAATCTGAACTTTACAGTGCTGCCTCAATAAGGATCTCTGAAAATATTGTGTGTTTGTTTTTCATGAATAATTACTGCAGTGTTTATAACAAAATACTATGCACAACTCAATAAAAACATGACAAAACCTTTAAGTTAATTAACATCCTGCCTGTTTTTTTCCAGCTGCCTACATCAGCTTAATGAAAATACAGCCACACTATGCACTCTTGTCTTTCATCCGGTAATCATCTGGCATTTATCAAAGCCACATTGTGGTTTTTAATCCATGCCGCCCTCTCAAAAGCATGTAATAGTTTAGAGTCTGGCGATGTCATCTGTCATAAGAAAGCACCCCAAGTGGCAGGCTTTGCCACAGTGTTAACTTTATGTCAAACAGATTTGCTTTGGGAATAGAATATGTCTGCATAGAATATAACATTCTAAACCATGACCTAAGCCTGCAAGAGAGTCTCTGCCCTCAGAAATAATTGGAGAGATTTTAAGAATCAACATTCTAGAAATTAAGCAGCGTTTTTATTTATTTATTCTATGTCAACCATTAAGTTTGCACCAAGAATGAAACACCTCAGAGCTCTTTGTGAAATAACATCACATTGGAGAAGTAAAACACAAAATTGAGTAACTTCAGATCAATATGGTAAATCAATCCAATAAGCTACTATTAAAGTGTAAGATTGTTTCTTCAGGGTACCGAGGAAAACAAAACTCTGAGTAAAAGGTGAACTATACACCATAGAGCAACATTTGCTGGCACAGACTCAGTGGGCCGAATGGCCTCCTTTTATGCAGTAAGATTCTATGATTTGCAATATTCCTTAACCCATTCCTTAGTATAATAAAGAAAATCACACAACTTCCTAATTTCTTAAATAGCATTACACTTGCCTCCCCCTGTATTTACCTGTCTCTCCTGCTGTTCCTAGCCTCCAATTCCCCCCAGTTACTTTTGATCAGCAGGCCACTTGCCAGTGAAAAACATGCAGCAATAATAGGCAAAAATTGTTCAATTGACAATTGTGCAAAGGAAGATATTCCAGCGAGGCCTCATGCACTTGTCTTGAGGACAAGTTTGGAGATGACAATAGCAAGGCTGAACTTCTCGGTTGTATTGGAGACATAGTGGCACAGGAGAATGGTGTTTCAGAAATGAAAGAAAGCAGACTTGGTCAGAGCTATAAGGTTTAAAGGAGAAATCTAAGGAAAAGCTAAGGTTCTGCAAAGCCTTCATTATTTGGAGGAAGCAATCAGTCAGGTCAGCACCTGAGGTGAGGAGGCACTGGCAGCAGCCAAGGATAGTGTTCTTTTTTTTCCAAAAATCCTTAGAATAATTATTATTATGTTTGTTTTAATGAATTTCAAATTGGAAAGACTTCACAAAGTGCTTTAATGGATAAACTGAAATGCTAGGATTTGATAGGATTTCTGATTGTGTGTCTTGTGGACAAATGTGGCATACAGTAACATCCCATAAATAGCTATGAATTGAATGGTCAATTTATTTGGGGAATCAATGGACAGGACACCAGGAGAGAGAAACTCTTTTATTTTAATTTGTGTTGAGTTGGTGAAAGACACAGCTCATGCAGGACTACACATCTATCAGAATAGCAGTGGTTCTAGAATCTATCTTGACTTATTTGCTGAGCATTTTTCTTGCTCTATATCCACTCTAGTTATACTCAACTGGCTCAAAGACAATTTCTGGTCATCATTCTGCTTTGTTTACTTGATCTTCTAAATAATAATCTTAAGCGATTCATTGAATTTCAGTAAAGTGTAGTGACTGTGCAGTTGAAGGTGAAAATTGCACGCAACAATTTCCCACATAGAGTCAATAAAATGAATGCCAATTTTATTTGGAGAATTATTGGCCAGGACATCAGGAGAAACTCCCTTCTCTTTTCAAACAGTGCTATAGATTCTTTCAAGTCCACCTGAACTGGCAGCAGGGAACCAGGATCTTTCAATTTAATATTTGATTTTAGAGTTTCCAGATAGAAAATGCTTTAATTCTACCAGATTGGGATGGCTTGAACTCAGCTACCTACCACTTAAAGGAAACTCTGCTTCCTGTTGCAGTTCGGGTCAAACGCCTCTTGTTCAGCGCCTTGGGACGTCTTCCCTACGTGAAAGGCGCTCTATAAATGTAAATTGTTGTTGTTGTTGTTGTTTAACTGTATTGATCATGGCAATTTGTGCTTAAAAAGATGTTTCTATTTAATGTTTTATAAGCAAGGGTTGCCCAAGTTGCTACATGTAGCAGAGGATGAAATGTCACCATACAGTGCAATAAAGTAACTTAATATTGAATTAAAAAATATATATTTAATGTATAATTCCCTCCTCTCCTTGAATAGTCGAATGGGGACAAATTCAGCCATTGACACTCTTGGGACTGTCTTTCCTTTAGTCACTAAAATAGGAAAATGTATATATATATCTAATATATATATATTTTAAGAAAATAAATAGCAGTAGGATCCCAAAGGAAATCTCAAAGGAGGTAGTTTGGGGTGACCGATGGGACTGTCAAGAGAGGGTCTTGAGGCCGGACTTGGAGGCTAGGGATGAGGCGAAGTAGAGGGACTGTGGAATGGAATTCCAGAGTTTAGGAGCAAAGTGGCCGAAGGCTCACCCACTGATAGCGGGATAGGTGGGTTGGGAGACATGGAGCAGCCTGGAATCTGCTAAGCGGAGGGAGTGGACAGGTTGATAGGGGGTTAGGAGGTCACAGTGGTAGGGTGAGGCATGGCCATGGAGGGCTTTGAAGGTGAGGACCAGGAACTTAATTGAATCCTCTGGGTGATGGGTAGCCAATGGAATCGGGTGAGAATGAGTGAGATGGGATCATGGAGCTTGGAGCAGTAGGTGGTGGAGTGGATGTGGATGGGAAGATTAAGGGAGGTGAGGAGGGAGGAGAAGTAACCAGAGGTAGAGCAGGAGGGGGTGAAGTGGAGGTTGAAATCGCCGAAGATGAGGAGGTGTTCAGAGCAGAGGGAGAGTGAAGAAAGCAGAGTGAAGGTGTCTGAGAGGAATTTGGGGGAGGGCTTGTGGGAGACGACAGAGAAGAAGAATTTTGAGGGCGAGACTGTAGGGTTGGTAGAGAGTAAAGTGCTCAAAGGAAAGGGAAGGTTCCAGAGGAGTAAAGAAAAAGGCCAAGGGCGGATCCGGGAGATGAGAGCCACACCATCACCACGGGGGTTAGGGCATGGGGTTTGATGAAAGATCCTATGGGTCTGGTGATGCTGCTGAAATCAGCATCCAAGATGTCACCAACTTGGTTTGGAAAATGGTCATTAACCAAACTATTGTGCCTATAATTTGGGAGAAGGTCAATCCCATATCCACTTAGTAGGATTAGATGGGAATGTCTTCATTTCATATCTGATTTGTTTTACACCACTAGCTCAATCATTAAATACAAAATTGTTGGAAAGGAAGATTCCTAAACACTACATTACAAAACATATTTGACAAAAAGCAGGAAGAACATTTGTGCCTCAAGGGCAGGATAATAAGAAGTTGATATTTCCCCATAACATAACGGTGAAAGTCCTGTATTTCTAAATGCTTGTTTCTGGCTTTGAGGTATAGATTCTAAAAGACAGTAAAAGTAAACAATTCAGAACAAATAAATGTCAAAACATAGGAAGAGTTCAATGAACCTGTGAAACAATATGATATTTACTTGACAGTGAACAAATAGGACATGAAAAACAAGTCTCTCAGATTCAGTGTCGCTTAATCGCTTGATCTCTGAAGAGGCTTAAACATATAAATTGCTCAACTGAGGCACAAATATGATCCACTTGTAGAATGGTACAATGAGTTACACATGCGAATGTGGATAAACCAAAATTCAGAGGTTGTGTTCAATTTTAATTCAAGTTTATGGAAAACTTACCACTATGTTAGAATGTTGTTAAATGAGTGTTTAGAGGGTTTTTTGCCATCTGAAATCCTATAACAAGACACCTACACTAAAACAACTGTTTCACTATTTTTTATATGATGCATCTGTCTTAACTCAAACAAATAAAGCAGTTAAGATGCCTATTTCAAATATAACTGGCTTAACTAAATTCAACTGCTACTAGGAGAGTGAAACATTCTTAAAACATAAATAAACATATATTGTTTCTTGCACTGTCTTGCTTTATTTTCAGTGAGATTCACGGTAGAGGAAATACATCTTATATAGGTATTAAAATGAAATCAATTGAATTCATCAATAGATATAAAAATACTATTGTACAGAATCCCCTTCTTGTTAGATTGATAGTCTAATTGGGTGTTTGTCATTTCCATACATTTACTTTGATGTTCCTGAGCACAAAAAGGATTTGTCGAATTGTTTGATGAATTGTTTCAAGAAGAAATAGGAATATTGGAACTTTCTGATTCAGAGAAAACTCACAGAAGAAATATATGCCAGACTGATCTTGAGAATTACACTTTATAGAGGGTGTTGGTGGGCTGAGGGGGTGGGATTAGGGGTTTGCTGCCAGGAGTTTGAAGCACACAGAAACTCATCACATTGGTTAAGATTTCGAGACATGTATGCCATGTATACTCATGGAAATTTTCCTGTGTCTGGGATGGAATGCTCACTCTCTCCCCAGGGAACTGGGGAAGGAGTAAGGAATCACCATGCTTACCTAACTCCAGAGACCATTAGCCATAGGTTGACAAGACTAAATACTTGGGATTCTTAAGTGTGTGCTGGGGTACTGTTGGGAGTTTAACCAACCAAATACACATAGCTTGCTATTGATATCTCTGTTTGGTAAGCTTCCCACTGCTGTCAAGCTAGGACTATCACATCCGTTAGAACTTTGTTTTTCAGAATTAACAGGAGCTGTGGGAGAAGAATTCTTGCTCCAATTTTCCCATGGCTGATCTGGCAATGATCCAAGCTGGATGATCTGTCATCATCAGTGAGCTGGAGTACTGTAGAACTTCCAGGCTCAGGAACTGGACTACTGAAATTGCCACATAGGATTGACTCAGTTCTAAGCACCTTACCTAGGTCAGCTCAAAGCAGGCACTGCTTACCTTCCTCAAAGAAGGATAAAGCACCAAACAGGAACAACCACAAATTGGATTTTTATAGCACCCGTAACACAGGTCGGGTCGCTGAGCATTAACCATTGGTGGAGCGTGACGCTAAAGCAGGAGGAGAAGGGAAGTGCTCATGGGTACGGTCATTGAGGGAGGTGTTCAGATGTGATCAATAGACTGGCACAAAGAGGGAACAGAGATTTCCAAACTTTTGGGGTATACTATGTGAAGGCATCGCTGCCGACAGTGGAGAAGAAGGAACATGGAGCTAGCTGGCAAAGGAAGCAGGTTAGTGGATAATAATTAATTATAATGTTAATAATAATAATGCTTGCATTTGATATAGTACCTTATCACGTCTTCTGGACATCTCAAACAGCTTCACAGAATGTACTGTAAAGTGAATTGACAATATTTGTGGGTGAAACGTGGCAGCCGATTGCGCACAGCAATATCCCACAAAGAGTCTTATATCAAAATGATATTTGTTTGAGAGAGATTATTATCAGGCGTGCAGAGTAAGGAACCTTGCCAAAGGTTTTGCCCTGCCTGGATTCGAACTCAGTGCTCTAACCACTGAGCTACAGGACTCCACAAATTGGGATGTAAGTAGGTGGGAGAGAGAGGGAGATGCTAAGGCATAGACTGATCTAGAAGTAAATAACTAAATAAGCAAGAACATAAGAAATGCTAAATGAAAAATAGACTGAGATCCATCTGGTTCAGCTTTCACCTTTCTGGCGGTTGCATGCACATACTACCAATATATCAGTGACGTGCAGTGATAAAATGACAGGGCAGGCATTTTCCTCAGTCCATATGAACTCATTATTGAGACACTGAGAAAGGAACGCGCATGCGCATCAGAACTACATTCAACTCAATGGGTAAAAAAGGCACGGAGTCTCGCTGCCTTTCTGTTGCTTTTAAGGTAGGCATATCGAATTGCAGTTAAATAATTTTGGTAGTTTCTACTAAAAATTGTTTGCATTATGTAAAAATGTGCATTGTAAAAATATAAACCATTAAATAATCTACAATTTAAACATTTTATTTTCATAAGGTAGGCACTGCCTACCCTGCCTATGCTGACTGAACGTCCATGCTATATACTATATCCCATAATGTTATTTCTGAAAGAAAACTACCTAATCTGTGTTTGAAGGAATCAACACTTACTGCTTCAACCGTCTCCCGAGGCAACCTGTTCCACATGTTTACTATCCTCTCACTGAAATAGTGCTTGCGTAGATTCCTTCGGAATTTACCCCCCTTCAATCGAGGCCATGTCCTCTAGTTTATTATTCAGGACTATTGAAACAGCCAGTCATAAACTGTATTGCCTAGCCCCTTCAGAATCTTAAAGACAACAATCATATTACCCTCAATCTTTTTTCTTGTGTGAGCATGTCCTCATTTACTTAGTGGTCCTCAGCGTCTAGTCCCTCCATTCCCTCAATCATTCTGGTTGGCCTCCTCTATATCCTCTCAATTTCTCCCATTTCCTTTTTGTCCTTCAGTGACTAGAACTGTACACAGTACTCTTAAGTACAGTCCCACCAATAATTTATCCAGTGGCAGGATTACCCCACTATTTTGGCTTGCACTCCCCTCCCAGCTCGGGCCACACGCCTCTTGTTTAGCGCCTTGGGACGTCCTCCCGACGTGAAAGGCGCTATATAAATGTAAATTGTTGTTGTTGTTGTTGTTGTTGTTGCTATTGATCTTTTGATACTTCCCAACATCTGGTTTGCTTTAGTCACAGAGTATAGTTGGGAGAGCTTTAATTTATTGTTGATCCTTTTCATTTTCATTTTCCATACATATGATTTTGTATCCATTAGTCCCTTCCTGGTTTTTTTGCAAGCAAGCAGTGTCCATAAATGCTATAATACTTGCCTGCTATAAGGCCATTTTGATTTTGTCTTAAAATTTAACAGCAGACAGATTGATGGTAAATTTCTAAATTTAGTCTTAATTTGGCATCTGCTTTTCTCCAGGACTTGAAAGAAACCAACTTCATCCCCTACTCATCCTGTTGCGTTTCCATACTCTTAGGAGCATGTGGGCTGGAATTATTTTGGGGATGCTGGTGAGGAAAATGAGTCAAATGATTTACAGTAACCAAACAAAGCCTTAAGGTGCTGGGTCTAAAATGACGTATAGCACACTGCAATTAACCACAAAATAAAGTTACTATCAGATACATGGATAATATTTGGTACAGTATAGTGTATATGACATATAAAAAATATGTTTCAAATTAATATGTTCAAACCAAGGAAACAATTTTCCCAAAAGGTACCTTTAACACACCATTGGGGAGAAATTTCATCCATGTCTAGACTTACTCTATTTTCACAGCATTTCAGAGCATTCAGAATTTGGCAACTTTTGGATTTCAGTTTTATCTTTGAAGTCTTTTTTGTAGCTGTTAAAACAAACTTGAAGGGAACCAGCTTCAAATTGAAGAATTCGCCAAATTCTTATACCTTCAAGTGTTTTATAAGTAGAGTAAATATAGACCTGGGTCAATTTTCACCTGACACAAGTTTACATAGATTTCTGTAACATGAGCTTCATATTACTGGAAGCAATTCTACACCAATATTGGAATTATAGTTGAAATGGGGCATGAACTAACCTCCAATTACCAGCAATAGTATTCAGTGCTACTAAAGAACAACAGGTTTTTCATTGACTTTAAATGCACTGCTTTAAACAGGCTGTGGTTTATTTTGTCCCCCTGCTGATTAATACGATGCTTCTAATTGCACAATTTTCACAGAAAAATAAGGCCCAAATCACAATGTAAACTAGGTTTTATGATCTACTTTTGCACCTTCTTGATATCTCAATAGTCCTTCGGAGTGGGTGACTGAATGGGTCCAATTAGTCTAATGCCCTGGCATCAATACCTCCCACCACCCCCACCTCCGGCAGCCCATTCCAATCATTAATTCCCCTCTGCATGAAGAAAGAAATGTCCTTTGCAACCCTTTGTCCCATTGTTCTACTCTCTTGGTGAAGTATTTTTATGGGCAAATGAACAGATAAATTTGACAAATTTATATTAAGCAAAGACCAGTATACCAACTGATTGGAAACTATTCACTGCAGGATTAAGCTAGATGATGCTTTTTCTTCTGGTGAAGTCAGCAACATTATGGCTAGTCCACAGATGTAACTATATTCAGCATTGAGGAGATAGATGCCCTTGGAAATTAGGCCACTCATGGCATGTAATGTTCTTTTACTTGTTCAGAATTCGTTTTCATTGCATATAAAAATAAACTGAAATAAGCTGCTATAATAACAAAATATTATAAGAAATGACTGGTTTAGCCAAATTAATGCAAACTTTAACCCATGTCAAGATGTACCTTGTTGCCTTTCATTTATTTTTCCTATCCTCACCACTTTGGGTACCCAAACAAGCAGTGCCAAAAGCTTTTAGATGTCCTTGTGACATGAAAGAATATAAATTGTATTGCATTATAACTTTCAATGTGTACAATCTGTGTGATGGTAACTCCTAAACCACTATAACTCAATGGAACTTATGTAACCAACTTAGGTGGACTGAACAAAATCCTCTTAAAACTCTAAAAAGCTACAAGAAGGAACTGCTAGAAACATAATTGTGCTGATGGTATCAATATATGTGTTTTAATGGATAATACAATGATGAGTAAAGAAAATTCAAGACAATCTGGACCAGTTAGCACAACTCAGTAGGCAGCGCTTTTATCTTTGGGCCACAATGTTATGACTTTGTGCTGCTTGAAAATTTAAGGTCATATTCTTGTTGACACTCCAATGCAAGTATAGGTGGACTACCACATTGTTAGAGATCCTGCACTTGGATAAGATCTTGAACCCCTTCAGGAGGATACAAAAGATCTTATGGTTCTATCCAACAAGGGAAAGCAGTTTATTCTTGTGTCTTGGCCAATAAATTCCAAGATAAATTAATTCTTCACCTCATGGTTTTTCGCTTGATTAGGGAATCCCATTCAGAAACCTTGCAAAAGTTACTCCAGCATCTTCTACTCCCCAAAAATCTTCTGCACGATTATATTCCACATTTTGCTTTCTTAGTTGTACTTACAAAATTCAAGCAATTTGCATTTCTAGAAATACTGAACTATTTCTGCTCAATGTGCAGTATCATACAACATATGCATTGTGCACTTAGCTCTATTCTGTATATTGGTAGTTTGGAAAAGTTCCATATAAATAAATGGATATAACTATTAAGTGTAAATAACAGAACTTTAACAATTGAAAGTACATACTGTATATACTTTTAAGTACAACATTAGTTTTCACTGAAGGAAGAGAGATTCTTCCCACTCACTCCTATTAACCAAATAAGCTAAAGCCCTAATGGAAAGAGTGGTTAACAACAACAAATTACACTTAGGTAGCGCCCTTCATGTTGGAAAGTCTTCCCAGGGCACAGGACATTCAGGGATTTTGGACCCTGGTCAAAAGTGCATTGTGTTATCGATGACAAGCTACTTGGTTTTGGCTGGTTTCCCTCCAGTAATACTCCAAAGTACACTCATGGGACCCTAAGCTTTGAATCTTGCCAACGTAAGCCTAATAATAATCTGTCAAAAAAAAAGATTGGTCATTTCAATACATGACTGTTTGTGGGACACTGCTGTGAGCAATTGGCTGCCACATTTCGCCCACAAATATGTGGTCAATTCTGTAAAGTGCTTTGAGACGTCGATAAGATGTGAAAAGCGCTATATCAAATGCAAGGATTATTATTATTATTAATATTATTCTTATTATTACTCTCCACAATTAGGTAAGCAGGATGCATTCATCAGAAGAGAGTCCATATTCTATTCTAAACTCAGGAATTTCCATGAGTAAGCATGAAGCTATCATCTGGTTTGGATACTCCTAAGCATGGTGATAGGTTGCCACATGTGCCTGACACCACCTGATCAAACATAAATATAACAACAAAATTATATTTGGAATTTGAATGTTCTAAACATGCATGAGTTTTATGTGTAAAGACATGAGACTACATTCTTAAAAGGTACAATCAGAGGAGAATAAAGTCTAGGCTCTCTTCAAGGAATAATACCGAAATCCCTGAGTCTGATAAAGTTACATTTTATTTATATATTTGTCAAGACAACACAGTACTTAAAAGGTTAATGTTCTACCAAAATGGCAGATAAGCAAGAATTCAAAAGAATTCACTTAATTTGCTGCTTTTTCTAGTTGCATGTTATCCATATTCACAGGCTGATTTCATTAAAATATTGATAGGCTGAATGGCATCCTTGGAGTGCTATATAACATGAATACTTCTCTTGTTTGTAATTTAAATACACTGACATTTGAGAGACCCCACTAAGAATTGCTGCAGCTTTGACAGGAATAATCATTGACTGTTCTAAAAGGCTAAGCAATTATTTCTCAGTGGAACCTGAATGGAACTGGGTGTAAAGAGGGTCACTACATTTCAATGATATTATGACATACATGAGTGCTGGGTATGAATTTTTATTTTGCAAAACAGCAGGTTATACTTGCAATCATTGTGACTTTGT
The DNA here is from genome assembly GCA_035084275.1 of Hydrolagus colliei. Lineage (NCBI taxonomy): Eukaryota > Metazoa > Chordata > Chondrichthyes > Chimaeriformes > Chimaeridae > Hydrolagus > Hydrolagus colliei. Next base: position 16,462,809 of record CM068742.1, on the reverse strand, counting down.
GAGCAAGTGGAAATTTATCTGTGTAATTATATAATTAAAGCTCCTTCTTTCTTCCAAGTTTTTAGATAAATTCACCACACCTAGACTGACTATTTTCAATGCCACTTGTATGAGATTCGTAAATAGGATATTCATTAGCTTCTTATATTAATAATGGAAACATTAATCAACTCTGATCAGCTTTGCAGACAACTATTGAATGTCTAATAAAAAGCTCATCATTAATTAATTTTGATACAGAGTTTGCATCTTCTTTGGTTTGACGGGATCAAAACCTTCAATCAGAAATTAACAGTGTCCATAAATTGAATGTAGAAACCTAACTAGTAGTGCAGATATTGTACTATTACATTGACACTGATAGTCATGATATTTAATTGTAATAGCACTTGTTTTCAACACTTTTGGTTAACCAGGTGTCTGAGATGTGTAAACCCATCACCATGCTTAAGAATATTTAAACCAGACTGAGAGTTACACATATATATGCCACCTACACATGGGAATTTCCCATTCTCTGGAATGGAATATGCAGTTTCCCCCTGGAAGAATGTACGCTGCTTACCCAGTTTCTGTAGATAACTGGTTGTCAAGGCTCTATTACACTCTGGAACTCCAACGTGTGTGTTGGAGTACTGTTGGTTATTAACCAGCTAAACGGTATAGCTTGCGGTGGAAGATATTGGCTGACAAGCTTGTTGCTGCTCCTCCTGTTAGTACCACCCTAACTGTTAAGAGTTCGGGATCGCTTTTAGACAGCATTCAAAACATTCACTTCATAGAATTAAACTGTAAACCTTATTTAATAAAGTTTGTAGGTGAACAGCCAATTTGCGCACAGTAATGTCCTATAAAGAGTCATGAAGGGATTGACCAATTTTTTTTAATCTGGAGGAGTGTTGGTCACTTCATGTATGACATCCACTGTATAAAAGCTACATGTTAATATGACATATGATGTGATAACTGTTATATCGCTTGCCTTACAAGCAAGAGACTTGGGTTCAATTCAAGGCAGGGTGAAAACCTTGGGCAAGTTTCCTTACTCCTCATGCTTAATAATAATCCCTCAAGAAAAATAAATACAACGATAAATTGGTCACTCAATCTCCGACTGTTTGTGGGACACTACTGAGCACAATTGGCTTCTGCATTTCACCTACATATATACTGTACAGTCAATTCACTCACAATATATTCTGTGAAGCACTTTGAGACATCCAGAAGATGTGAAAAGTGTTATATCAAATGCAAGGATTATTATTATTATATTGATAGGAGGTCCTGCATCCATGTTCTAATTGGTCATTGCCTTATAAGAACTTCCTTTTGTTAACTTTGTAGTACAGTACAGTACTTCACAACAGATAAACTGTTTGTAAGAAGTGCTTAAACTAAACAGGTCAATTTCCCTCCTCTCCTGAGGTAGAATGTCTGCTGCCTTGAGGTGATGAACTTAAGAGCTGTGCTAAAACACTGACCAAACCATTATTATTGAACCAGACACATATGAATCGATACATTAATAAGTAACTATTCACTCCACAAACATGGATTGTTCCAAATTGATAATGTTTCCTGACGTGAAAGGCGCTATTCAAGTGTAATTTTGTTGTTGTTATTAGTTGGTAAAAAAAAAATTCCTTCAGAAAACCGTAACTGCACAATTGTTAACACCTTTGCCTCTGGGTCAGACAGTTATAGTTGAACTCTCAGATTGGGATTTTAAAATCACAGTCTCAGCTGAACACTCCTGCATGTCGCTGCATTGTCAAAAGTGATGTCCTTTGGATGATACATTAAAAATAAAATCCTGAAAAGGGAGATGTGTGGTTATTCCTTGAAGCACTTCTTAAATAAATTCACTTATTCCTTAAGCAATATATCAAATTTTACCCCTGTGTCATGTTGGATATACTGTAGTTGAAAATTTCATGGAAACCCATTTAAAAAAAGCACTGAAATACTTTTTGATCTGAAATCTTGGTGATTTTGTTTTCTATTGTGTCTCATTGTCACTGATGTTATGAAAGCTTATGTTTGAGAGTTTACAAGTTGAAAACCTCCATGAGCTAAATTATTTCTGTGTGATAGTCTGTGATTTGCCTTAATCTGGTCTGAGATTCAGTGTCATGCAGTCCAATGGATCTTTTGAATCTGACATGTTTGGTAACAATAATAATATAATAATCCTTGCATTTGATTTAGCACTTTTCACATTTTCTGGACGTCTCTAAGTGCTTCACAGAATATACTATAAAGTGAATTGACTGTATATTTGTGGGCGAAATGCAGCAGCCAATTGCGCACAGCAGTGTCCCACAAACAGTCGTGGATTGAAATGGTGAATTTTATTATTGTGGGTTTTTTGGACGAATTATTATTAGGCATGTGGAGTAAGGAAACTTGCCCAAGGTTTCGCACTGATCTGCCTAGATTCGAACACAGGTCTCACGCTTGTAAGGCGAGCGCTCTAACCACTGAGCTACAGGAGTTCCTAATGGAAGGACTTACATAGTTATAGAGTCAAATCGTGACAAACTGTCTTAGGATGCTTCACAAGTAATTACTGCCCAGGTTTTTTTTTCATTGGCAAAGGAGGCAGCGACTTGTGTTAGCCCAAACAATCATGAAGTGAATGACACATTTGAAGGATTCTTGACCAAGACACTGGGAGAAGCTGCTTCCTCTTTTTGAATAGTGCCACAAAATCTTTGATGTCCACCTGATAAATAAGCAGACAATGGGACCTTTGTTTAATATCTAATCCCAAAATCAATTGTGACATCACGTCCTTTGCCAGGACTTCCCCAGAGTGCTTGCCCAGCTCATATAAATGTGACATGCAGGTACCCTCTCAGATTAATACCAGTTTATGCTTCCCCAAAAGCTATGCCAATCCGTGCCTGGAAATGTGAATTCAACTGCAACATCACGTTTTCTGGTGTGTATGAGACAGAAAAAAAGTGGGAAACATACAGTTTTTTGAAGCAGTATCTAGGCCATGCATAATTTTGCATAATTTTCTCAGCACTTTCGAAGGGCTATTAAAAATTTATGATTGATGACTTTTTGTTCCCATTTCCACAAGTATATGTTCATCACTATGAGTAAATTAGTGCAGCCTTATGTTATTTGCGTTGTCACCTCAGCTAAAGGAGAACTAAGCACAACAAAGTAATCACTAGACATTGTATTTGTAGAAATCTAAGGATGAACTAGCATCAAATTAAATAAATATTATACCATGTCAACAATCATTTATTCTCTAAATGTCAAACAGCTGAATATTTGAGAATATTTCTTGCAGGAATTTAAAAATTGTTGAACACCTCACAGTGTTCATCTATTGAGACTCACAATCATTTTAAATTAGGATGTTATCTTTCATCCTAAAGCATTATTCACTATTGATCTGAAAGACTTTATGGCATCAAAGTGTATGATCACTCATGATTCTAATTAACAAGGAACTCAGTATAAAACTACCTTTCCCTAATTGAACTGCAGCTCTTAGTCTCTCTGATGAAAACAACAATTCAACGTATGCCACGCATCCAATGATAGAGGAGGTGTATCCTTCACTGAATTTACACTGCTTATAAAAGTGGGTAAGCACTTTTAACAAAATTTGAACATGCTGTGAGCAAAAGAGATCTTGGGATAATTTGCATGGATCACACTAAATTAAGCAATCCTATGCTCCTAAATTAAGATTGTTTTTCAGGTAAAAGATTATTCCAACTGCTTGTGATCTTTGTGTTCAAAATCTTGGTTCTCACTTTCAAATCCCTCCATGGGTTTGTCCCAACCAACCTCTACGGTCTCCTAAAATCCTACGAACCTGGCAGCTCCTTCACTCAGAGAACCATTGGCTGATTAATATCCACCGCTCTGTCTGCCTTAATTTTATTGCAAAGCATAACAATTTCATATTTGTAGGCATGGAGCTCCTCGGCTCAGTGGCTAGAGCACTCATCTTACAAGCGTGAGACCTGTATTGAAATACAAGCAGATCAGTGCAAAACCATGGGCAAGTTTCCTTTCTCCACACGCCTCATAATAATCCCTCCAAAAAAACTACAATAATAAAATTGGTCATTTCAATCCACGACTGTTTGTGGGACACTGCTGTGCGCAATTGGCTGCCGCGTTTCGCCCACAAATATATACAATCAATTCACTTTACAGTATATTCTGTGAAGCGCTTTGAGATGTCGATAAGATGTGAAAAGCGCTATATCAATTGCAAGGATTATTATTATGAAGTGAATGACTCATTTTATTTGGAGGATTGTTGGCCAGATCACCTTGAGAAACTCTGTTCTCTTTCGTGCTATGGGGGCATTAACATTCACCTGAACAGGCAGAATGTTAACGTCTCATGAGAAGGATGGCACCTCCAACGGCAACAACAACTTGCACTTCGATAGCACCCTCCATGCAGGGTAGCATCTCAAAGCACTTAACAGTGGCAGAGTTTGACTTAGAGCCAGGGAGTGGGTGGGGGGGGGGGGGGAGGGGGGGGGGGGGGGGTGAGGTGTGTGTGAGAGGGGAGGTGACAGCCAGCATAGTTGAAGGGAAAGTTTTCAGGGAGACCGGCGAGGAGTAATCCAGTAGGTGGCAAGTGCATGCTCAAGGGTTTGGGCTGCATTTGTGTACGATAAGATTAGAGGCGGGCAATGTGGCAGAGGTGAATAAAGGCAGTGCTGGTCAGTGAATGCAGAGCCTCCCAATATTGTATTTGAGTGCCAACTTATGAAGCCCTATGAATTCAACAACAGTATTATATTTGTATTGCATCTTTCACATTGAGAAGACAATGTGAAAGGCACTGGACAATCAGTGTTTCTGACTCAAACCTGGCCTCGCGATCAGTGGTATAGAGGGCAGGGGCGAGGAGGGTGATGGAAGGTGTGGTCGAAGAGGATGGTCTTGAGAAGGGTCTTGAAGGGAGGATGCGAGGCAGAGGCACTGCGAGTTGGAGTTCCAGAGAGTGGGGGCTGAAGGTCCGTCCGCTAATTCCCTTTGTGCATCTTGAACCAACAACCTTCTATTTCGGAGGCATGATTGACACCGATTGAGGCTGACTGACACCTTGGTTGGTTCATACTATCAGTGATTTTGAGTGCACTGGGCTTGGCAGCTCATCCACACAGATCAACAAATGCATTTTCCCTCGAAGAATATAAAAGTGACTATTTGGATTCTGCCGCAGTGTCAGAATTTGCTCAATGTTCAACAATTTTGACATCTAACTGCCTGGAGTTTCCTGGCTTCCTTGCCAGTGTCAATGATAGGCAAGGATAGTTAAGTATTTAATCACCTTTTAATAAGTGTCTCTCGTGTTGCTATTGACAATGTATAAACTTCTAGAGTCTATAATCAGGGACAAGGTAGATCTTCACTTAGAAAGATATAGGCTAATAAAGGACAGTCAACATGGATTTGTTAAAGACAAATCTTGCCTTACAAATCTGATTGAATTTTTTGATGAGGTAACGGAATGGGTGGATAATGGTAGCGCAGTTTATGTAGTTTACATGGACTTTCAAAAGGCATTTGACAAAGTGCCACATGAGAGACTTATTATGAAATTAAAGGCCCATGGCGTAAAAGGGACAGTGGCAGTGTGGATCCACAACTGGCTGCGAGACAGAAAGCAGAGAGTTGTAGTGAGCGGCTGTTTTTCAGACTGGAGGGAAGTGAGCAGTGGTGTGCCACAGGGATCAGTTTTGGGACCATTGCTGTTTGTAATCTACATCAATGATCTGGACTTGGGTGTACGGAGTACAGTTTCCAAGTTTGCAGATGACACTAAGTTAGGGAGAATAGTAAATAGTGAGGAGGATAGTAGCCATCTGCAAGAGGATATAGACAAATTGGTAAAGTGGGCAGACACATGGCAGATGAAGTTAAATGCAGAGAAGTGTGAGGTGATGCATTTTGGGAGAAGAAATGAAGGGAGGCAATATAGGCTAGATAGTACCATTTTAAATGGTGTGAAGGAACAGAGAGACCTGGGGATTTGTGTTAGTGACTCGTTGAAGGTGGCAGGACAGGTAGACAAGGCTGTTAAGAAGGCATATGGGATACTAGGCTTTATAAATAGGGGTATAGAGTACAAAAGTCAGGAAGTGCTGACTAACCTCTATAAGACTTTGGTGAGGCCTCAGCTGGAATACTGTGTTCAATTCTGGTCACCACACTACAGAAAGGATGTGAAGACATTGGAAAGGGTACAAAGAAGATTTACTAGGATGGTGCCAGGATTGAGGGACTTCAGCTATGAGGAGAGGCTAGATAGGCTAGGGTTATTCTCTCTGGAGCAGAGAAGATTGAGGGGAGACCTAATAGAGGTTTATAAGATCATGAGGGGTTTCGACAGGGCAAATAGAGCAAAACGATTTCCACTCGTGGGCGAATCTGTGACTCGTGGTCACAGATTTAAAATAGTTTCAAGGTGAAGTAGAGGGGAGCTGAGGAGAATTTTTTTCTCTCAGCGAGTTGTTCGAATCTGGAATGCATTGCCTGAAAAGGTGGTGGAGGCTAATTCGATAACAACTTTTAAAAGGGAATTAGATCTTTATTTAGGGAGAACAGGTCTATTAGGCTATGGGGACCGCAGGGCAGTGGGATTGAATCGCTCTTTTCAAAGAGCCGGCACAGACTAGATGGGCCGAATGGCCTCCTTTTGTGCCGTAAAATTCTATGAATCTATGAATCTATGAATCTATGTGGACTTTGGGTAGTATTTTCTATTCCCTCTCGGAGCAATTGAATATCAATGCCTTAATTTAGATTTTTTTTACGTTAGGTTACATAGCAATGGAGTAAACTGTGAAGTAAAAGGGATAGATAGTGTATGAAATTGACCCTGATGATTGTTCAGAATGCGAAAAGACGTTTGCTGCATAAATGAATTCTCCGATAGGTAAAGCTGGAATATTTGTGACATAACAAGAAGTACTGAAACTATATGACCAGCTGATGGTTTTGCAGATATATTATTCATTACACAGAATCTTTGGATTATATGATGCTGTACTGCATGTTCCTTCAATGCTTACAAAACACCATATATCTGGGGCTACATAAATAAATAATAATACTTGTATTGGATTTGGTACCTTCACTTGTTGAAATGTTGTAAGCCACATTGGAATATTGGCTGTGACACTTTTTGTTTGATTTATTATATCCAATTTTTAAAACCCAACTGAGCAACCCCAATAGTCAGATGGGTCCTTGGTTCAGTATCTCCCCTAACAGCTGAAAACAATTAACTTTTTATTGTTTTTCTTGTCTGTTCAGTGGTATTTTGAACAAATAAAAATCAGAATGAAAATCTTTCAGTAGGAAATCCCTCTTCTGCCAACAATTTCTCTCTACAAAACTATTATAGAGAATCGTAATCCTGACATTAGTCAAATGAGGGTATGAATTCATTATTTTTAATGAGTTAGGTTCATTCTTAGTTTTAGTCCATTTTGCTCCAATATGTACGACACAGCAGAACTAGTTCTTATACAAAGGCTCAGTCTCACAGGTGTTCTTTTTTCCCAAAACAATTTGTAAATAGAATCAATTTTCCAAATTAAGGATGGGTTAAGGAATATTCTCAACAATCCACATGCTTACATTTTTGGGGCCAAATTGGTCTCAGGGCTGAGACTAGGAGAATTTTCATCTGCCTGGCCCTTTATCTCCTTCTTGTCTCTCTCTAACAGCCTCTTTCTCTTTCTCTATTCTCTCTCCATCTCTCTCCCCAATTAATAATAATTTGGTCACTTTAATCCACGACTGTTTCCTGGTCATTGCTGTGCTCAAATTAGCTGCAGCATTTTGCCCACGGAGCATTCTGTGAAGCACTTTGAGGCGTCTCGAAGATGTGATAAGGCACTATATCAACTGCTAGGATTATTATTATTATTATTATTTAAGAGACTGCAGCATGGTTCAGTTGGAAACACTCTTGTATGTGAGTCAGATGGTTGTGGTTTCAAACCCCACATTGGGACTTTGAATTCATAATCTAGGCTGGACCATTAGGCCAATGATGAGAGAATACTGCATCGTCAGCAGTGCACCCTTCAGAATGAGATGTTAAACTGATTTATCCATAAATCCTTATGGTTAAAAAAAGTTTTGAAAAAAACAATACAAAGGTAATTAAAATAGTCCATACATTTGATTTAGCGCCCTTCACATCAGGAGGATCTTTCAATATACAGTAAAGTGGAAGGTCTGTGTATATTGTGGGTCAACTAGAGAGCATATAAAGCTGTAACCATTCCTGTGAACTGCTGTTATTTAGTTTGTTAGTAAATATTTTCTATCGCAAATGACACTTACACGTCGGACTTGTATGTCCCTCTCAACACGTTTGTTATCCTTTTTGAATGAATTCCAAGGTGCTCTCAAGTAGATATAACATTCTAAATACAAATTGAAATTATGATATGAGTGAAAAACCTAATAAAGCTCTATCATGAAATAAAATATAATGAAATTGAATCTCTAGACAGACGATGTTTGCGCAGCAACCAAAATAAAATCAGGTAGATTAAATTAAATCATATAACATTTAAAGTGAATAGAACTGGTTGCTCAGTGGGACAGTTGAAACCGCTAAACTAATATATTGCATGAACAGATCTACATTTTATTTCTGCTGCTTGTTATTAAACTCCAAAATATATTAATATCATTCAAATCAAACGCATTCTCAGCTTCAGTAATCTGGAAATGTTTTGCAACATTGTAGATGGCTTTAGAAATGAAATCTAGCATTAAAAATTCCCTCCAAGATGATGCTATGGTAATGAAATTTTACATACCATGTAGGATGAGAATTACAAGAATTACCCATCCCCCAGAGGATCGAATTCAAGATCATCGTCCTCATCTTCAAGGCCATTCAAGGCCTTGCCTCCCCCACTACCTCTCTGACCTGCTGTCCCCATATGATCCTCCCTGTCCTCTCTGTTCAGTGGGCTCCAGTCTGCTCCATGTCCCTCACCCGACCCACCCTACTATCGGCAGACGGGCTTTCAGCCTCTCTGCCCCCACACTCTGGAACTCCATCCCACAATCCCTTCACCTCGCTCCCTCCCTCTCCTCCTTCAAGGCCAGCCTCAAGACCCTCCTCTTCAACCGTGTCTTCAGCTGCCCTCCCAACTCTCTCCCTCTCCTCCTAACTCTCTCCCGCTCCTCTCCCTTACCCTGCTCCTCTCCCTTACTCAGGTCCCGTCCTGACTGTTCAACGTCTTGGGACGTTCTCCCGACGTGAAAGGCGCTCCATAAATGTAATTTTGTTGTTGTTGTACGTTAAGGTCATCTGAGAGCTGGAAATGAAATGTTGTCAATGCTTCCTTAATGGTAACGTTCATAAAGGAAACAAAAATTGTTTGTTACGTAATTTGTATGTGATGGATTCAGAAGTGAAATCGTATACCATAGACAATTTTAATAGGTACTACATGAGTATTGTCAAGAAGCACAAACTGCAGCTTTGCAGAAATGGACAATAGATTTGCAGCTGGGTATAGTTTGATGATAATAATAGTACAGTAATTGGAATCCTTACATTTGAACTAGCGCCTTATCACATCTTTGAGATATCTCAAAGCGCTTCACAGAATATATTGTAAAGTGAATTGACTGTTAATATTTTAACCTATTAATATTTTGTGGGAGAAACGTGGCAACCAATTGCGCACAGCAGTGTCCACAAACTGTACTCTGCTCAAATAGGAAAAATGCAAGGCAGACAGACAGTGCCCAGTACAAACTGATTGACAGTACAACAGTCTAGAAAGATCAATAACTCTCAAAAAGAGTACCAAAGGTAAGAGTTTCAAAAATAATACAGAATGCAAATCACCAAAAAGAAACAATTTAGAGAGAGCAGATGTTTTAAATGGATTTCTAACCCTAGCTCTCACAATTGAATACTAACACGAGTAAGAATAATAATCCTTGCATTTCATATAGCGCTTTTTATGTCTTCTAGACGTCTCAAAGCGCTTCACAGAATATACTGTAACGTCAATTGACTTTATGGACAAAACGTGGCAACCAATTGTGCCCAGCAGTGTCTCGCAAACAGTCGTGCATTGAAATCACCAATTTTACTATTGTGCTTTTTTTTGGAGGGATTATTATTAGAATGAATGATAAACACAAATAATTAACGTGAGAATAAATTTCACCTGGGTCTAGATTTACTGTATTTATTTAACATTTTAGAGGGTCCAGAATTTGGCAATTATTGTTCAGTCTTAATTTACTGCTTCATGCAGTCATTTCAACATGACCATTCCTAATGAAATCTTCCCATTACAGTTATAGATAAGGGTCTAATTCGTGATATGTGCACTGGGCTGTAGCAACTAGGTTGTAACTATTGTATCTAAAAACAATTTAATTTGAAGCACAAATCATCAAATCCCGAATGCATAAAACAATCGAGCCCAAATTGGACCTTATTGTCAAAGACGCTATGCAAGGTGGTATAATGGCCTTCATCTGTGTGGTCATTTTTCTCGGTTCCTTGGCTCTAACAGAATTTCACTCTTTAGATTTGTCCAACATTAATTATAGAGTCCTGCTAGAGATTTCAAAACAAATCTCACCTTGGGGCCATGTTTCTGAACTGATCATGAGTTGTGATTTGTGCAGTGATACTGATGCTATTAATTTCTTAAATAAACATTATTAGATCTAAAAATGCACTTGAGTTCCAGAGAGTATTAGGTGCCGGTTGCCAAGGCCCAAGGTTTGACGGACCCAATGTGTGCATTGGGGTACTGCTGGAGTCAAACTAGGTAAAACTGCATAGTCTGCCTTGAATGGCAAGCTTTCCTGTAGCTTGTCCAGCTAAGAGCACTCTACCCATTTGGACTTTGGCTTGCAGGGTTAATATATATGCAGATGACGCTCAACACTACATCATTGCTTCCACTCTCGATATCAGGGCAACTGCTGTTCTGACCGTCTGCCTGTCAGACATCAAGTCTTGGATGGTAGCTAAATTCTTTAGTTGAGTGTTGACAAGACAGGCCCTCCTGCTTGGCTCCTCTCAGTGCTTTCTTACCTCAGGTGCTGACAGCATCAATCTACATGGATGCACTCTCCACCTCACAGAGCCAGTGCTGAACCTCTGTCTTATTTGTCACTCAAATGTCCTTTATACCCATCATCTGTTATTTGCTCCTTTTGGCTATCCCCCACATGTAATATTACACCATTATCTCTACTCTTGAGCCATTGAGACCCTTATCTGTGTATTTATCACATCCAAGCTTGAATACGTTAACTCTTTGCTTGCCAGATTTTGTGGAGTCCTGTAGCTCAGTGGTTAGAGCACTCGCCTTACAAGCATGAGACCTGTGTTTGAATCCAGGCAGGTCAGGGTGAAACCTTGGGCAAGTTTCCTTACTCCACACGCCTAATAATAATCCCTACAAAAAAACAAACAATAATAAGTCATTTCAATCCACGACTGCTTGTGGGACACTGCTGTGTGCAATTGGCTGCCGCGTTTCACCTACAAACATACAATCAATTCACTTTACAGTATATTCTGTGAAGCGCTTTGCGACGTCTAGAAGACATGAAAAGCGCTATATCAAATGTAAAGGTTATTATTATTATTTCCCAAAGCTTCCCTCCTCAAGTTGCAGCTCATGTCTTCGCCCCCACACTAGGCTCTGAGAGCCTATCATCCCCATCCTTGCCAAACTCTGCTGGCTCCCCATCCCCTGAGGATTGAATTCAAGATCATCATCTTCTGTTTTAAATACCTCTATTTTCTTGATCCTCGATGCTATATAAATGCAATTTGTTATTGGTTACATTATTGAAGTTATTCAAATTGCAAACATCATTTATTGTTCTCTAAATTCTAATCAAAGCCTATGCTTACCATGAAAAATGTTCTTAGTTCACATGAGACAACTCAAATTGTTTGCAGACTTAGTAGAACTGAAAGTCTGCAATATGTTGTCTTGCCTGTTATAGTGTTAATGAGGCTGGACAAGTAATGTTTAAATGCAGTGTCAGCTTCCAATTCCACTTGATGAGCAGGGCCTCAGTGTTTCCAGTTTCAGCAATACACAGAATAATGGGTAGTCACTGATGTAGGTTATTGCAAATTGCTTCTTAGGTAACCCCAAGTTAGTGAAAGACCCAGAACATACTTATGATTCACCATTTGAGCAACAGGGCCTCAGCGTTCAGGGCTTGTACGTACAAGTCTCTTCCAATTCCTAGCAGGCAATTTGGACAGGAGAAATGCAAAGTTTGATCCTGGGAGTCAAATGAGGAGACTTGTGAAACTCAAACCCTCACTTCAAGCCTACTGAAAAGCAATTAGATATCAGTTATCTTTAGGTTATACTTACTTGTTTCCCATGTTATTTTCTCGCTTTTAACTTGAGTTTGTAAATAGAGAATGAATGTTACCACTTTGAAACTTTGTGGATTTATTTCTTGATATTTCGCATTTGATTGACTAATATGCCAGTGGCTGGGCTGCTTCCCCTTCATGCAGATCGCTTCTTGTTTCATTAAGTAGTGAGAAATCTCCAAATGGACTGACAAGATCTCTGTTTATGCACTGTACTTAAACGTGAAGAAGAAAATATTTCCAACACAAGGCTCCACACATTCATTATTCCCCAGCTTTAACAAGTTCCATTGGCTTTTAGTCCCTCAGCAATGAACGTCTTACAATGCACAATTTTACACTTATTTATACTTACACAGTATTCTTCACACCGTGATGATGTCCCAATGTACTTGACAATTCTTGCTTGGCACCAGAGTTAAGGTTGGGACCTGAAGGGGATTGTCATATAAGACTCAGTACATCCACTGCTGTGAAATGGAAAATTATTATTATGATAATCCTTGCATTTGATCGAGTGCTTTTTGTACCTTCTGGATGTCTCAAAGCACTTCACAGAATATACTGTAAAGTGAATTGACTGTATATATGTGGGCGAAATGCGTTCATTCATATTGAATATCATTTGCCATTGATCATCTGGGATTCATATCTTATCAAGTCCTCTTGATAATGATTGTTTAGTGTCAATTGAGAATTGAAATACAAAGAAGTGAGTCTGTTGTGAAACTGCTTACGACAATTCAGTTCAGGTAATATAATTTGCGTTTAAAAAATTTCAGGCAATGCCGTTTTGACATCTTCTTTATGATTAAAATCATCATGATGCTGATATAATATGGAGCCGTGTAGCTTAGTAGTTAGAGCACTTGCCTTACAAGTGAGAGGTCTGGGTTTGATTCCTTGCAGGTTGAAACCTTGGGCAAGTTTCCTTACTCCACACACCTAATAATAATCCCTCAACAACAAAAAAAAATTGGTCATTTTCAATCCATGACCGCTTGTGCTGTGAGCAATTGGGGCTATCACATTTCACCCACATATATACAGTCGATTCACTTTACAGTATATTCTGTGAAGTGCTGTAAGACATCCAGAAGATACAAAAAGCACTCTATCAAATGCAAGGCCATTGCCCATTTCACAGCAGTGGATGTACTGAGTCTTATATGACAATCCCCTTCAGGTCCCAACCTTAGCTCTGGTGCCAAGCAAGAATTGTCAAGTATCTTGGGACATCATCACGGTGTGAAGGATACTGAATAAGTATAAATAAGTGTAAAATTGTGCATTGTAAGACAATATGCTTGCCATGCTTCTACTCAGTAACATAGGTCTACAAACAGGATGATCTTGTCAACTGCACAGTTATGATCTAGTCACTCAATGAGATTTGTTCTTCTGAAATAGATAAATGTGTATCTTTATGTGTATGAAAGCCTCTTGTAAAAGTGCTGCTCTATTTTGTCAATTTTTTAAAATGGATTGCTTGTGATTTATGTGTAGTAAATGTATTTCATTTCCAGTACTTACCTGTAAACTAATCTTTCTCTTTAAAATTAACAGTGCCTGAAGTGCATGTTGTTAATCATTGAATGAATGAGAGTTAGCTCAAGCCATTAATTATACCTACGATCTACACAATATTAAATGTAGCTCAATCTTTTGCGATGTGCTTGGTAGTAAGGAACTGAGTGAGTTCAAATGATAAGGGGTGGTGTATTACAACACTACAACACTTCTGAGAGTATCCCATTTTGTTTCTGAGTGTAATATGTTAACATTCAAAATAATATACAACAACAACTTGCACTTGTATAGTGTCCTCTACGCAGGGTCTATTAACAGTGATAGAGCCTGACATCAAGCTGGGAGTGGGGTTGGTGGGGGCAGTGGCCGTAAGCACGGTTGAAGAGGAAGGTTTTCAGAAAGAGGGGAGAAAGGTGAGAAAGGGAGCAAGGCAGAGGGATTGAGGGAGAGTGTTCCAGAGTTTTGGAGCATCGTGACTGAAAGCACAACCTCCGGTGGTGAGGTTAAAGGTGTGAGGGATGAGCAGAAAGCCAGTGCTAGTTGAGCGGAGGTGCTGGGTGGTGGATTGAGGGAAGGCATTTGAACACGTGTGTGAGGATCTTGAAGTCAATCCATAGGGAGCCAGTAGAGCCTGGCCAGAACTTGTGAGATGTGGGTACGGAGTTTGGTCCAGAGAAGTATGCAGGTAGCAGAGTTCTGAATGATACTAAACCTTTCACATCAGGAGGCTTGGTACATAAGTGACTGGGTACCTCATTATTGCCCATTTGCTCACAGTATTGTCCCACAAATAGCAAGTAAAGTGAATGACTAATTTGAGGGATTGTTGGGCACGACGTCTGGAGGAGTCGCCGATGGGACCATCGAAGAGGAGAGTCTTGAGGCGAGACTTGAAGGAGGCCAGGGAGGGTACAAGGCGTTCTAGAGGTTGGGAGCAGAGCGACTGAAGGCTCACCCGCCAATGGTTGGGAGGGTGGGTCGGCGGACATGGAGCAGGCCAGAGCCTGCTGAGTGTAGATGTTGGGCAGGTTGGTAAAGGGATAGGAGGACATGGATGTAGGGTGGGGTGAGGTTGTGGAGGGCTTTATATGTGAGGTCCAGGATCTTGAATTGGATCCTCTGGATGATGGGAAGCCAATGGAGTTGGGCAAGTCTGGAGGAGATGGGGTCATGAAATTTGGAACGGTAGAGGCCACGGGCCCCAGAGTTTGGGAATAACTGCAGCCTGTGGAGGGAGAAATTGGGGAAGCTGCCCAGCAGGGCATTTGCATAATCAAGCTGGGATATAATGAGGTGTGGATGAGGGTTTCAGCGGCTTTAGGGGTGACTTAATGACAGAGTCAGAAAATGGTGTGGAGGTGGGGAAAGGCAGAGCGAGTCATTGCTTTGATGTGAGAGAGGAAAGATAGTTGAGGGTCGAACAAGACAACTAGGTTCCTGACTAGTGTGGTGAGGTTGAGTGTGCAACCTGGAGGTTGATGCTGTCAGCGCCTGATGCAAGGAGGGGTTGGCGCGAGCCAATTAGTAGGGCCTTGGTCTTGTTGACGTTCATCTGTAGAAAGTTAGCTCTCATCCAGGACTTCATGTCTGACAGACAATCTGTCAGGACAATGGTAGTCCTGGAGTCGAGGGTAGAGGCAGAGGGATAGAGATGGTTGTCATCCGCATACACCGGGTCTGGCCTCCTCCATGTCCCCCGAATCCTCCGCTCCACCCTCGGCGGCCGGGCCTTTAACCACTATGCTCCGAGGCTCTGGAATTCCCTCCCTTACTCCCTTCATCTTGCCCCCTCTTTTCTCAGTTTCAGGTCCCAGCTGAAGACCTTTCTTTTCCACCGCGCCTTTGGTCACCTTTCTACTCCTGTCCCTGGCTCGGGTCCCGGGATCCGCTATTGTGAAGCGCTCTGAGACGCCGTCCGGCATGGAGGGCGCTATATAAATCAAAGTTGTTGTTGTTGTTGTACATATCCTGCAGTACGCTTTGAAATATTTTCCCAATGTGAAAAGTGCTATGTCAAATGTAAGGATTAGTATTTTTATTGTTATCAAGTCTTAACAACCTCCTCACTGCATAATGCACACCTATTTGTTATGGAATGTCGTTTTTCCCAATGTCACCAGTCTGAGTGCAAAAATGCGGGTTGATCTTTCAAGCTAGTGTTGGCATTGCAATTTATTTCTTACTGATATCTTTGTTCACTAACATATTGAAAATGGAAGCAAAAATGTTTCACTCTACTGTATTCTAAAAAGAGTATGTTCAGGCACTCTGTTTAAATAATGTAAAATATCCTCTGTACTTCTGAGAAATCAAAGTTTATTTTCCCATTTATCCAATGTGCTGAAGTGGAATGATATATTTTCCTGCAACATACATCGCTGAGCAATTTAGCCTCGTTCATTCTAAACTATTTTTTTAAAATGGTTCTCTTATCTCCTTTATTGCTCCCTTTTCCTTCCCTGAGAAACACAAGAATATTACTGAGATAAACTTAATTACAGGTAATTCATTTCTGTGTCTGATAATATCAAGGTACCCAAGGCACAGAAATGTATGAACACTATACTAATCCCTTGGTAGCTGTTCTTCTTCTTTGGAACTCACTTTCTGAAATTGGGTATCTTTAATCTAAAGAGCTGAATGAATTTGATGAAGTCAGGCTGAGAAATGATTTGCTGCCGGATTTAGTTGGGAGATTTTACTTTTAAATGCTCTCGTTGACAGGTAGCGTGACAGTGTTGAAACATTTTCACCATTATAATTATGGCAAGTATGTCATGGCGCCATAAAATTTAATTAAACAGAGGTCTTGTCAATCGAAACTTCAGATCAGCAGAGGGCAGTGTTCATTCAGAAACTGGCTGCCTTGGTCTCTTCCAAGTATTCAAAGGAGATATTTTCATGTTCTGAAATATACAATGGCAATATCTGAAAGAGGTGCACACAAAATATGTATGAAATATGTTTAAGAGCATTCATTTAATGTCACTGTCATAAAAGCAAAAGTAACCTCACCTTTGAAATTCATACTTTTGTTCTTCTACTGAATATGGGCAAAGTGAAGCTCCCTTTTTTTTTGAACTCTTCCTGGATGCAATGAATCAATTATACTGAACAAATCATACGTTATCAGTGTGAAATAATCTCATCTAGCTTCATTGAGTGATTATGATGTAGCTGTTTCTCATCTAATATTGTATATTGCATTGTATATTGTTTGATATGCAATGAATGCTACTGAGAATTGAATTGATCAACCCAATATACGAAGTACTGGATGCCAACATTGAAATAAAAAAACTATCTTCACATTTGATAAAATGCTATTCACATCGGAAGTACATTTTAGAAGGTTTCACAGCATCTTCCGGAAAGTGCAATGATTGTATTTTGTGGGCCTATTGAGTACTGGCTTCTTGAAACTGGTATTACTTTTTTTTTAATAAGACACATGCACACGTGTGTATGGGGTGGGGGGAGTGGGTGGCGGTGGGGGGTGGGAGTCACAAGACAATAGGCACCTGGTTAGAAATCCTTGGAAAAATAACCACACAGTACAGGATAATCTTATAGATAGTAACACTACGTTCTAATTATGTCCCAAAAGCAAGCCTGTCCCTTCAGCACAAATAAGCTGTTAGTCAAAAGGCAGGGCTGTGAAGGCAATTAATAATAACTGCCAACAAAAATAAATGCTGACTGTGGAGATGTTCTCCGGTGCTGCTCTTGAAAGATTATGAGCAGAAATGAAAGCAATTCAAAGCAAGTCTCTGAGCAAGTCAGCTTCTTGTGTCAGATTATATGTCATCTGTGATAAGGCGCTGTATCAAATCCAAGGATTTTTAGTATTATGATCTAAATGATGGGTTTACTATATTTCCTTTAATATTTAGTCTTTGAAAGATAGAAAATAAATGACAGTTGTTATTTGATCAATAGCGTGCAATACAACAGAATCCTTGTTGCACGATTGTTCGGGAAATATTAAGTGAGTGTAAGGTTTCACAGCACCATAAACGTGATGTACTGGATTTCATTTGCCAATTAAATACACAGTCACTGCACTTTATAGTGAAATCCTGTGAAGGCATTTGAGATGTTCTCACAAAGTGAAAAGCACCTTATCAAATGCAAGGATTATTATTTTTGTACATCATTCACTGGAGGTGAAATAATTCTCATGATCCTAGCCTTAAGGGCTTTATCTAAAAATGTAAGATGTGCCCAAATTTGGAAAAGTTTTAAATTACAAAGGTGGATATAATCTATTGAAATCTATTGGTTATCTGAAACTGAGGTAACTCCTAGAAGTGAATCACATGGTGAAGAATACAGCTCGATGTGGCAATGAATGTGTTTTACAGGAAACATTAATCACTAACTCTGAATTCTGAGCTTGGTTTACTGCAGATTTTAAAACAAACTGTGCAGAACAGGTTTTCAAATCAAGGGTTAAGAACTTGAAAACATCGATTGCACCTGCCTGGTTTGCTATCATTTCTATTATTATTATTTCCTTTACATAACAATCAGTAGCCTAAGGAAATGTGTGTTATCCTTGTGAGAATCAGGGAAGCTATTGTTAGAAATGTTAAACCACACATTATGTGCTCCTTTGTTTGAATAATTGAGAAGAAAGTTAACCAAAAAATGATTGCAAAGCATCCTCATATGTAAACATTTTTGAATTTCAAATAATATGCGCAATGAGAGCAATGCTTTAAAAAGCATCAAGACAGTAAAACAAGAAGCCATAGGTTTAGAGTCGTAAAGGACAATTTCAGGACAGATACCAGGACTGGAACAGATTCTCAAGCAGGATGATTAAGGCTAGGATACTGGAATCATTTTAAAAGCAGTTCGATGGTTTGAATGTAGGATGGGTATTGTGGAGGAATTGAGATCAGATGGGCTGAAAGGCCTTCTTCATCCAAATCATTCTTGCAATCTTGTACTTTGTTTCTGACCTGAAGCTTTGCAGCCCTGGTATACATAAGGAAGTCTCACGAAAAGGCTGTTGGCTGTATCACCAGCAAGGCATGTTACAGACTGTGTTACAAGCAAGCCATTGAAAATGGTTCTAGTTTGTGAGGTTGCCATTGTTCCAACACACTATACATGCTCTTTTGTGTCAGAAGCGCTACTCATGCCATTTCCCTTGAAAAGTAACTTTAGCAGGCCAACATGCATATTAGTGCATATGCATGACCCATAGGATTTTGTGTTAATGGTGTTTCCTGCATATAGAGTGCTTGGTCACAAGGCATAGAAAGATGGAGGTGACTTGACAATCTAGAAATTGGCTATTTCTTTATTGTGGGAAACTTATTGTCCTAAAACCCATCATCATGCTTAAGAGTATCCAAACCAGCTACATATGGAAGAACCAGAGATAGATTATTGGAATGGAATGAAAACTCTCTCCCTCGAGGGACGCATCCTGCTTACCTAATTTCAGAAAGTATTAGGCGTATGTTGGCAACAGTATTAGGCGTATGTTCCATATGATACTGTTGGAGTCCAATCTTGATAATCCATGCCCCAATTATCCACAGCAGAAAGGTAGGCCCTTTCTCCCTGTAGCCGCTTCTCATGTTTGCCACAAACCCACCTCACTGCTTGATTCTGGACTTTGTAAATGTCAAAGCTCCTCTGCTGCATCCACAGCAGCTCAGATCCAAAAAGGAGGACTTGACTAGTTGGTGCCAGAATGCAAGTGTATTCTGTTTCTGGGAATAGACATGTATGGCAGTGCTGCAGTGACGTATTCTATAATGAGATTCCCCAATAACACCCTTTCTTTATCGGCTTTAATTAAGGTGTGCAGGAATATATTTGGTTCATGTTTCCTGAGCTAGCATTCTTTTAGACTCATTTAGTTTGGGGAAGCAATATGAGAGTTGCAGCTGTTACTGGATACATAATAGAATAGTGGTTTCAAAGCTAACTTAAAAAGAAACACTGACTACAGTAGACAGACAGCAAGTTGCTGGGAATCTGATGACCTATCTAGACCTGGGAGAACAAAAATGCCTCAGGCTTTAAAGCTGTCTAGGTTGGTAGTGACTGAACCACTGAAACTGATGAAGAATGGCTTGCTGGGAAAGTCCAAAGTGAACACAGGTTGGCCTGTATCTGGTAGTGGATATTATAATATCCTTTAATCTCATTTCAATATCTCCTTTCAGGTTCTAATGGTGAACATTTCTGAAGCCAGGCAATAGGCTGCCTGCTGGAATATCAATAAAGTCACGGATGCTCTACATGCTAAAACTATGTACTGCTATCCCTCCCCAACTGCGGGGGATACGTTCCTGAAAACCCCCGTGGTTAGTAGAACCATGGTTCGGAAATACAAGGCCCTATGGGAAACATGGGGTTAGGTGGAGTAAGTTGCTTGTTCTTTTACTAAACACACAAAAAAAAACAATAACCTAATGAAAACAATAAATGTTTAAATAACACAATAAAAAATATATAAAACACAATAAATTCATGTTATTTACCTTAATCCTAAGAGAGATGCAACATCGTGGCTGGTTGATTGCAACATCGCAACTAGGTCCTAGCGCCAAACGCTAGTGTGAAGTGACATCGTGGCTGGTTGATGCAACTGGGTCCTAGCATCAAACACTAGTGTTAGTGATAAAACCCGTGGATACGCAAAATTCACTGCCGCGGTTGGCAAATGTTATCGCAGAGAAGCAACTGTGGATACGTCAAATTCGCGGTAGAAAAAACCACGGTTGGGGCGGGGTACCTGTATTGTATACATAACCAGGCTATACAGTGCCGTATCATGTTTAAATATAGCTACATTTCTGCGTGCTCAGCTATAATTGACTCTATACATGTAGCCCTTAGGGCTCCCTCCAGAAATACCTTTGGATCCTCCAAGAAGAAGAAGATTTAACTCATTGAATTATGCAATTGCTTTGGGAATATCAAGGCCATATAAAACATGTAAATGTCAGATATCTACGAGAATGGCTCATTATTTGCTCCCTTGGCATTTATTATCTCTAATATGTCTGAGCTGAAAGCAAGTAAAATATTAATGGCTTCTGGAACAATTCAGATATCTATCAGTTTCCCTCAGTCGCTTCCTCACCAACAACATTTTACAATTGGCACAGTGAGATAGATCAGTGGCGGCAGGGAATAAGAGGGAGATACAACAACAACTACAACAAAAGTGCATTTTTATAGCGCCTTTCTGTTCCAGCCCTTTGGAGGACGTCCCAAAGCGCTGAACAGTCAGGTCAGGACCCGAGCAGGGGAGGGGGTGTGGTCAGGGTAGGGGGAAGGGGAGGGAGAGTGGGAGAGAGGGAAGAGTTAGGGGGCTAGTTGAAGGTGTGGTTGAAGAGAAAGATCTTGAGACCGGCCTTGAAGGAGGAAAGGGAGGAAGCAAGGCGGAGGGCAGATAGATGGCTGAAGATGAAGCATAGGGGCAGATTTTGAGAAGGGTTTTTAAGAGCCGAGGAAGGGTGAAAGGTGGAAGGATTTAAAAGGGGAGATACAGAGAGTGGGAGCAGGATGGCTGGTGGATGACTTGGACCAGGCTTGAGTTGGGACAGTGGAGGGAAGTATTCCTCTGCTGGATAACTGTACAGTTTCCCATTGGATTTATTAATTTAGATTTCTATGTTACAGAAACGTGTGCTTAACATTTCCATTGCTTCTTTAATCGGTTTGATATGGGTTCAGTTTGTTTCATTTTATCCATTCTCTTTTATTGTTTTAGAAATGCTATTTCCCCATTTTATCAGTCATCAATTGCCTTGGGAAATTCATGGCAGTGCATGGGTCACAAAATACACAATCACAAAATTTTACCATAGATCCTGTGTAGTTCTCCCAACATGAAAGGCACTATATGAAATGCAAGCAATATTATTCATTGTACATTTTTTATGGAAGGAGGTTAGGACTTGTTTTGGTTTACAATGGATTGTGCAGTGTTTTCAATGAATGTTGTCCAGTGTGGTATTTCTGCACATAATATCCCATGGGATATTATAACCCTGTAGAATAGCTGTTGTGCTATGTGCGCTTCACAAGAGGTTGCAAAAGGCCTGACACTCAGTTAAGTCACTGCAAGCTGCTCGAGGTTCTCTACCAGACAATCCATAAAGGCTTTATGAAAAGCCCAGTAGTTGGCAATGTCAGGAGGTGACATTATTTGCTTCCAGCCTGGCCACTCATTGAAAAATGTCAGCTGCTGTCAGACATTGATCTAAAAGATTGTCCCTTTTATTAAGATTGTTAAATCCTTCCAACATAATTCCCTGACTTCCACCTTATCCCTTGAGTCCAATCCAGCATTACTCCCACAGCAATTGGAAACTTTAATGATAATAATAATAATCGTTGCATTTGATATAGTGCTTTTCAAATCTAGGCTCAAAGCGCATCACAGTATACACTGTAAAGTGAATTAACTGTATATTTGTGAGCAAAACACAGCAGCCAATTGTGCACAGCAGTGACACAACAGTGTCTGACACACAGTCATGGATTGAAATGACCAATTAAAAAAAAAAATAGTGGGGACGGATTATTATTAGGAGTAAGGAAACTTGCCCGAGGTTTTGCCCTGACCTGCCTGGATTCAAATATAGGTCTCCCCCTTGTAAGATAAGTGCTCTAACCACTGAGCTTCAGAACTCCAATGATGCAGTGCAGAAGCAAATTCTCCATCTCTCACCCCAAACATTTTTTTTCCCCAAACTATCACAAAATGTATGAGGTGAATAATTGTTCTATAAACCATTTGCATTCGACTGTCCTCATGAAATCCTGAACATTGCTTGCTGGCACCCTTTCTCACGCATTTCCTGTAAGGTATCATTTTAGCAATGTGGAAGTAGATGGAGACCGGTTCACCACCATCTGCTCATCAGGAATGTATCGATCACCCAGTGCATCCTCTGAGTTACCTGCAGAGCTTTGGCAGTCTCTGTTGATTGACTGCAGTTACAGTATTGGTTGGAAACTGGATCCAAGGTGACAAAGGAATGTCAGGATTGAGTCAGCTCTCTGTGGCAGGCTCGGTAGTCCGGTTCCTGAACCAGTCATATCCAACACTTCAGTTCACTGTTGAATGACAGTCCAGCCAATCTGGCTCATTTGTAGAACATGGGAAATCAGTCAGTGATGGCAGGAATTCTTTCTGCTCAGCTCTTGCCAACCCTGCAAGCCAAACCCTAAATCTTAGGCTGGTCATAGCTGAATAAACAGTGGGAAAGCTTGCCAAACAGTGCTTTCAATGGCAAACTATAAGGTATTAGCTGGTTAGACTCCAGCAGTAGCCCAATCCCCGAAGGGCTCTTGCCAGCTTGAGCTTGATACTTCTTGGAATTAGATAAGCAGGAATGTGAACCTCCAGTGAGACAGTGTACATTCCATTCCAACATTTCAGAATTTCTCTGTGCATGGAACATGCAGTTTGATTTGAATACTCTTAAGCATGTTTCTGGGATTCTGCATGTGTCAGGTCAGGCTGATCAAAAAATGTTCACTAGAGGTGAGAATATTTTGGTTTCTTCATAGTTCGTAAATTAAAACTGAGGCGATCATAGGAGAAACAAATCACTTGTATCCCCCAAAATACACACTGATTTGCATTGGAACTCTATTCCAATTATTCAAGGGGTTGACAACTGCCCCTAGAGATAAAAATGCATTGGCTGTGTGTGAATTATAACATGCAAACCATTTCCTTCTGCTGACTTGGTATTTCACTATGCCTTCAACACTCTCCCTTCCAATGAGCTCTAGAACAGTTTCCATGGGAAGGAAAATGAGGTTTGAACTTTCAGCTTCAAAGCACACTCAGAAACAGCACCATAGTCCTTTAATCATTCATTTGCCCTCATTATGCTCTGAGGCAATTCATGCTGTATGTTGTGGACATTTGTTCATTTGCAACCAATTATTAAACCTCCCTGTACTCTTATGCTCTACAGATAAATTATGAATGGGAGACACAGGAAAAGCAGACTTAGTTGAATTCCAGTCATATAAATACAACAACAACAACTTGCACCAACCCGCACAGCATCTTCCACATAAGGAAAACAAACAGAAATTATTTACAAGGTTTCAATAATACCGTTGGAATTATTTAGTGAGTTATTCAATTCATTCCTATTCTCCTTAATAGAAGAATCTTCACTGATAGAGGAATTGACAACAAAATTACTTGATGTGCCATCTCTTGCCATTCTTGGATTCTCCAGAAACCTTCTCCTATCTCCAAAAGCCTAGATTTCATGCTGTATCAATGCCCCTGTAAGTTTCTGATGAGCTGTTGGGGTATTTCTTGTTTGTTTCTCCTCTGATGTTTACATAGCTATATTGAGGTGCACACACACATATTAATGTTTGAGCTAGCTAGCAGGAGGATTGAAGAGACTGTAAAATAAATCAAAGAATGGTGTTCACATGGCATCTTTACACCAGGACCCAGTAATAGATAAATGAGCTCAGATAAAGACCTCTTTATTTGTGACATTCCTTTCCAGACACAGGAAAATTCCAATGTGTAGGTGGGATATATACAGTATTTGTAACTCTCAGTCTGGTTTGGATAATCTTAGCCATGGTGATGGATTTCCTGATCTGTCAGATCACAATAAAATAAATAGAATTCATGGCAGTACACATGCTTTACAAAAAATGGCTTGATGGGCTGAATGGCTAACTCATTTTCTAATGACCCTATGACAAATGCCCAGCAGAAAAATCAATACAGTAAAATGTGAATTTATACAGCACCTTTCACCTTGAGAGGATTTCTCAAAGCACTCAAATCTAACATTATGCACCATAACAAACTGTTGAAAAAAATGTTCAAAGAACTTGCAGCCACTTGTCTCAAGGGTACTCTACCCTACCCTACGGTTCATGATAATGCAGTGTTCATACCAGGTTTTGCTGTGTAATAGACCAATGCATTTTATAACACTGTAATTTTTCTCCACGTGGATCGAGACATTCATTTCTGCAGGAAAGGTTTGGTTCAATACTGATCAGGTCTGACAGCAGCTGTAATCTATCTATGCTTACTTTTAACGGCTTTAGAATCGAACTGTAGTAAATCAATTTTTTTTCAGTATGTTGAATGGATGCTTTGGTAAGTTATTTGCTACTTTTCATTCAATGTGCCGAGAAAAATATGTTTCAACAGTCACTATTTTCAGAACAAAATGCCGTCTGTCGTGGTTGGCTTGATTGAGTGCCGCCTCAAGACCCTCCTCTTCGACGGTCCCATCGGTCATCCCAAATTTCCACCTTTCCCACCACCCTCCCCGATCCCGACCCCAGCTCGGGTCTGAAACATTGACAGTCCAGCGAGTTTGGGACGTCCTCCAGACGTGAATGGTGCTATACAAATGTCACTTTGTTGTTGTTGTTGATACTGTAGTCCAGACTGCCATTTCAATACCGTGCTGGATTGTTGTAGGTGTCATTCTTCAGATGAGATGTTACACCAAGGTCCTGTCTACCTATTCAAGTGGATATTAAAGACCCAATGGCATTAATTGAAAAGAGGAGAGAGTTTCTCCTGTATCCTGGCGAACAATCCCCCACTTAATATCGTTCATTCACTTCATGACTTTTTGTGGGACATTGCTATGTGCATTTCAGCTCCTGGTTTTGCTCACAAAAGAGAGCGTATACTTTATAGTGTGGCTGTGAAGTGCTTTGAGACATCCTCCTGATTTAATCAAATGCAAGTTTATGATTATAATGCTACATCTTCTTCAGGAGCGTTGATTAAATTTACAATCACCTAATCTACAGATAATATAGAGCAATTATTTTGCAGCAGAATCTCTCTTAAGATCAAATATATCACATACAAGGGTATGATTATTAGTAGTTAAACAACCATCATCTAACAAGTGCTTAATGCTGTCGTCTTTATAGGTTTCAGCTTTTATGAAATTGTGTTCTAACAGTCTCATCTCAGTAAAAATAGGTCATCCCTTTGAATTCCAAGCAAACAAATTCACATGCTGCCAATGTTTGTACTCATTGGGACATGTCACTAAAGAAGCAACTGACAGCAACAGCTTGTGCCATACGTTAACACTTCATAAAAAAATCATGTACGTTTTCCTCTTGTTTCGCAAATATTAAAGCTGCACGAGGAGGCAATTAATAAATGTTTAAAAACAAAATTGTGATTACCATCTAATAAAAATAATAATTCTTGCATCTGATATAGCTCCTTTCCATTCAGGATGACTGCCTAAAGTGCTTCACAGGATTTACTGTAAAATGGAGTGACTGCGTATTTTGTAGTGAACACAAAATCCAATTAGCAAACAGCAATGTCCCACAAACCAAACAGCCAATTTTATCTGGGGGACTGTCAGCCAGGAGACTGAGGGAAACTCCTTTGTCTTTGCAAATAGTGTCACGGGATCTTTAATGTCTGTCTGAACAGGACCTTTAACCAAAACAAATTTTATATTTCACATTTGTTCCTGACATGTTTATTTTACCTTTTTTCTATTTTATTCCTACCCTACGTTTTTTGACTTCACCTACTAGCCTGTTTTATCAGTCTGTTTTCCTCATGGTGAAATACTTCTTTACACATTATTCTACCACAATTTTCTCTCTTTGGGAGTTATTAAGACTGCTGTGCGCAATCGACTGTCACGATTCGCCCACAAATGCACAGTCAATTCACTTGACAGTATATTCTGTGAAGTGCTTTGGGATGTCTAGAAGACATGAAAAGTGTGATATCAAATGCCAGGATTATTATAATAATTATTTTGCTACTTGCTTAAATCTGGCAATTGGTCTGCGCTCAGCTAATCTGCTGTTTTAATGAATTTAACATTGAGCCCGTATCAATCCATAGAATTAAATTAAAAATTTGAAAAGAAAACTGAATTCGAAATGGATAAGTTTAGATTACACATCCATTACAGTTATATATAAATATACTGTAACAAATTAGCTAGCTCAAATAATTTTGAATAAACAAAGTAAAACTATCCTTCTTTACATTGATTTATTTTTGATATCTTCTTCTGAGTGTTGATGTTTCTTTGTTCTTGTTTTTGTTCTTTTTTCCCCAATTGGTGTCACACTTCATGTTTATTTTTCTGTCTGTCATTTTCCTTTCTCATCTACATCTATGTTTCATTGTTTTTCCTTTATCTCTCTCACCCAGATTCTATACTTCTGCCCCCTCCTCTCGTGAACTTCCAGACTCTGACCTTCTCTCCAGCTGGATCTAACATTACAATTTTGCAGCTGTGCTTCCATTATTTTCTACCTCTGCTCAACCCAGCCAATTTCCTGGCTTTCTCCTTCTCGAGATCCAGATTCTATTGCCATTATCCTGTCAAGTCAATGATACAGATGCCTGCACACTGCTACTTCACCATTCTATAATTAAGCCTCCAGGTACAACAGTTTTACTTTACAGAGATTATAGGGGTTGTGATTATGATTGACAAATGTTGAAAACGATAATGTCAATTTGGGGTTATTTTGCAGTGGGCCAGTTGCACCCCTGATAATCTGGGGAGGAAATATGGTTTTCACCATCTACACCATTAGCATAATGATGAAATTTCAGGCCCATTAACTTTAATCTTGAAGATGATAAAAAGTCCTTGTAAACTGACTGTAGAAACAGTTTCGATAAAATTAATTTGGGACTCATCAAAAATGCATCAATGTCAAAAGGGTTTGATTTGGAAGGGTCCTGTAGCTCAGTGGTTAGAGCAATCATCTTGCAGGCGAGTGACCTGGGTTTGATTTCCAACAGGGCAAAACCTTAGGCACGTTTCCTTACTCCACATGCCTGATAATAATGCCTCACGAAAAAAAATGGTCACTTCAATCCATGACTCTTTGTGGGACGCTTGTGCACAATTGGCTGCCGTGTTTCATCCACAAATATATAGTCAATTCACTTTACAGTATATTCTGTGAAGTGCTTTGAGACTCTAGAAGACGTGAAAAGAGCTACATCAAATGTAAGGATTATTAATATAATTATGTTATATTTGATTATTTTCATTATTTTCTTCACATGAATTGATCTTGCGCAAAAATTATAATACAATGTTTTTGTTTTGATTCCTGCTTCATTGATAGATTGTGTTTTACTCTACTTCATTAATCTTCTTCAGGTGAGAATTAACATGCAATTCATGATTGTTTAAGTCTTTCCCACTGTATGATCGATCTGCGTCAGGTCAATAATACATTAGTCTTCCAAGAGAGTTACTTGACAACTGAAGCAAGGGAGACAGAGGACGTAAGGAGAGCAGTGAGAAGTGTGTTTGATAAGTCAAGGCAGGAGATAACAAAAGTTAGGTCAGAAGCGGGTAATAGTGCAGAAGTAGAGCAATAACAACAACAACAAAATTACATTTATAGAGCGGCTTTCACATTGGGCAGACATCCCAAGGCGCTGAACAGTTAGGAAAGCAGTTTTGCTCAAGGGCTGAATGTGGGATAAGAAGAAGAGCTGGGGATTGAACCAGATGCCAAAATTGGATACTAGTTCAATAAGTTTAAGAGAGAAACTAAGGAGGTTGAGGATATCAAGGCCATAGGTGAGAAGACAATGATGGGAGTCATGAATGATGGGGTCCATATTTAACTGCAGAGCTCATCCAGGCCTTGACGTGTTACAAGCAGGCCGACACAATATCTGTATACCTGGGATCATAACTAGAGGAAGAAAAATGATTTTGTCATCTGCATACAGGTGAAAGTTAACCAAACATCTGCAAATTATATTGCAAACGTGGAGACGAGGAAGAGGCGGACACTGAAATTAGAGTTATGAAGTACGCCAAATCATTATTATAATCATTTATAATAATGTCCTGGCAAACAATTCCTCAGATAAAATTAATCATTCACATCATGGCAGTCTGTGTGTGACATCACTGTGCGCATATTGGCTGCGGTCTTTGCCAACAAAATACAGCTATGACACTTTAGAGCAAATCCCATGAAGTGCTTTGAGGTCCTCCTAATGCAAAAGTCACTACATCAAATGCAAGAATTATAATTGCTACTCTGGGCATTACCTCTCATTTTTGAAAATATGAAAATGGGAAGTCAAAGGGAGAAATACAATAGGGATTTATGTGGGAGGAATGGTGCGCAGGCTGTCAGATTTGATTAAAATACAGTTGCCACCGTTCAATTGAAAATTATTATGACCATATAATGCTGAGATATGGTGACAACATATAACCTACTCCAGTTATGTGTGTAAAAATAACCAGCTCTGAACAACCATTGATCGGCACACCACAACAGATGTTTTAACTGGTGTAAGCAAAGCCACATTCCCAGCAACCATCTTTGGTAGAACTCTATTCAGAGGAATAGCTGCTGTCTAAGTGCATTGTCAGTGACATGAGCATGTTTTGATGCCACCAAGAATGATATCTGGAAGCTAAGGGAGATAGACATGACCAGGTCCTTAAAATGACAAGAGCCATAAATGATGGAGATTCAAACCGATTATTTGTCAGACAGTCAGAACAGAACTAAGGGTATAAATTTTAAATTAAAAAAGAGTGACAGTTGGAGCAGAGTTGATTGGGCATTTAAAAAGGAATTAGATAAGCAGATGTGGAGGAAGAGTTTCAGAGGCTTCAGGGAAAGAGGAGAGTATTGGAATTAGGATAGATGGCTTCATTAGAGGAACAAACACCAATACAAATGCAATAAAAACAGAAGTTGCTGGGAACACAGTTGGTCAGTGAGCATCTATGGAGAGAGGAAAGCAAGTTAACGTTTCAGGTCGATGACCTTTTGTCAAAATTGAACCTATGCTAATGCAATGGCTCAACTGATCTCCTGGCTATGTCATCAATTTACATAATCCTATGGGACTGAAGGCTAAACTTATTTTTTCCAATCTCAAAATGCATTTGTTATGCAGAATGTAGTGGAATAATTTGTGACATGCGAACCATAGGAATATAAGAACAGGAGTCGGCCATTCAGCCCTTCGAGTCTGTTCCAGCATTCAATTAAACCATGGTTGATCTGTACCTCAACTATTCCTGTCAATTCCAATTTCGCACATTTTTTCCATTTTCATTGAAACTTTGACATTTGTTGATCTGATTCAATTAAATCTGTAATAAACGAATAGAATTTCAGAGAATAATTCTCACCTGGATCAGAACATCCCTGTGATTATCTATTTGTGGAATTCTATATTTTAACGGTTGGAACACTCACTACTTCAGCGAGAGGACCTGGGTTGCAAATTTTTCTAGCCCAAAAGAAGCTGTCTATTGATCATTGTTATCAACTAGAAAGAGAGGAAGAGAAAAAAAGCAAGAAACAAATACAGCACACATTTTAATTTATATACCCTGTGAAGTGCTTTGAGGCGTTTCGGTGACGTGCTAAGGTGCTGTGTCAAATACAAGGATGATTATTATTATTAGTAAAGTTAATAGCAAGCCATTGCGATTATCAGCTACTGAATATAAAGGATTATCAGAATGCTGCTCAGCAGAAACTGTGGTGACAATGTTGCCAACGCATTTGGCTGTTCTATGCTATGATGCTATCATTACAGCTCTGGTGTGCTTCCAGTGTTGACTGTAATGGTGAAAGGTTGATAATGGGAAGATAATGCAGTAGTTAATGGAGTAGCAATTTATACACCATTTCATTAGAGGAAGCACATTGTATGCCAACAGCATTTATAGATTCCACCGATGGGTAATCAACTGAGAAAATTAGAAAAACATTGTATAAAACCAATCAGTGTCTGGTGCTTCAGGCAGGGTTAAGCAATTTTCCTCAGCACTGAGGAAAGGAAGTCTGAAATGAGCCAAAATAAGCTTGGTTCATGTGGTGTTAAGCTTTTTAGTTTCAGTTTAACAACTTTTTGCCTTGATCTTCTGGATCTTATTTGTTTGCCGTATTCTCCAGCACGTATCTGCATTTCACAGGGGATTTAAACTGTTTTCTGGCTCGAGTCAGATTCTTGAAATGTCCTTTCTTATTTGTGCATTCTTTGAATCTGTTGATGTGACTTAGGGTTTTAGGACATGATAGTACAGCAAAACCTTGATAATCCGACATAATCTGGCAAGGTTGGGTCCACTCACCTCCCAGATTGCGGAGTTTGCCGGTGTTTAGAACCTACCCTAGAAAAGGCCTTGGAAGCCCTGCCCCATACGCCACGTGAACTGTAAACACAGTACTGAAGGCAAACAATGGCCGAGCTCCACCCACAGGGCTGGGTGACAGAGCGACCATACTGGGAACTACAAGCAGCTGTTCCCAACTTCGGGAGATATGCGGACATCCGAAAAAATTCTAATACTGTATGTACTTTGAAATCTTGCCAGTTTTAGGGAGTTGTAAGTTTTCGGAATGTCGGATCATCAAGGTTTTACTGTACGACTGACCAAGTGGTTAAAGGCAATGGCAACACTGAATCATAACCGGAGTTAAGGAGTGAAATACCATCAACTATTTATTCGATTTCAAACTTATTGGTCGCAATGATTGAAAATTGCAATGATGTGCTAATGATCACCAGTGATATGATCAGACCCCTGCACAGTATT
The DNA here is from genome assembly GCA_035084275.1 of Hydrolagus colliei. NCBI lineage: Eukaryota > Metazoa > Chordata > Chondrichthyes > Chimaeriformes > Chimaeridae > Hydrolagus > Hydrolagus colliei. Next base: position 16,431,267 of record CM068742.1, on the reverse strand, counting down.
AGCTTTGATGAATGTTGCCAATTGCTATCAGCATTGCTCTGGATGTTTCCTCATTGATTGAAATGGTGAAGGGTCAATATTGAGGGGAAAATGTAGTTTCTCAATTCTGTCACAATGATTGGGCTGAAATTCAATTGTGCCAATCATTGCAATTTGGGCATTTTTACTCAACGAACGATATTGGTTGAAATTTGGTTTGGATTTCTCAATATACACGTGAAACATGTTAGCTTTGTTCAGCGGTTTATGAGTGGAAATTTCCTTCAGTCTGGAGTGGAATGCATATTTTCTCCCTGGAGGAACACTTACCTAATTCTGGAGTGTATTGGATACAGGTTAGCAAAGCTCCAGAATCTGCAGTGGGGCACTGCTGGAGTTTAACCAATTAAAACCACGTAGCTTGCCATTATATAGTAGCTTCCCACTACTTGTCCAGTTAGGACAAATTTTGGTTTACAGGATTAACCGGATCTGAGTGGGAAGTATCCCCGCTCTTAGTGATAGAGCTGAACCCTCCGAAACCACGTCTAATGATGTAGTCTGTCTGATCTGTGATTACTAGTAACCTGGAGTCTCGTGGACCACCTGGACTACCAATAATCCCACAAAGGATTGATTTGATTCCAACATTCCCATCAGTAGGTACCAGATGTTGTCTGCAAGTTTCCTAGTACCATTTCACTCTTTTAGTGTAAAACCACAGGATCTGTGACCTTTTGATTTATGAATATCTGCACTATCTTTACGAATCTGGCCACTTTATCGAGGAAAAATAGAACATGCAACCTATGTGAAGCAATGACACAACAGGAGACACCATCTTCTCAGGAGAGATAATAAATAGGAAAAAAAATGAAGGGAACCTTTCACAGAAACTTGGCTGCTTAACATCAGTCTAAGAAGTGAATCTTTAAACATGGAAGATTGCAAAGATCATAAGGATTTACTTTCCTTGAAATGTTTGGCACTTGTAACCTCTCATTCTAGCACAACTCATTCACATAATTGACAATCAGTAAATTCCACAGCAACAAAGCAATACAATACTTTATATTGGAAATGTATGGCCACAAGTTTCTTTATACAGCAGCCTGTTTGTTTGCTCATGCCTGGTGTGTGTTTTATGCTTTGTTCTCCTTCCAGGCATAAAAATAATGCCGACATCAGCAACAGTACAGCTTGTGGGAACTGTAGGCAGGTGTCTGAGAAATGGATCCTGGTAATGCTGAGGTTACAAAAAGGCCCAAAGGATTTTTGCTGAAGTCTCAAGGAACAACCTCCTCATCCAAGGCACAGGTGGTGACATTGGCTATGGGCAAATGAACCCTAACTTGAACTTACTTGTCAGAAAAATTGCTCCAATACAACTGACATTGAGGTTATTGAAGCACACAAACTCTTTAAATCATGCCTAAGATCAACACACAAAAAGGCAATTCTGCATTCGTTAGAAATAAAGCTTGATTTTTCTTTAGAATAGGAGAGTATTCGATTTTCAATGTCGAAAGCTTTGTTTTTTGAGATATGAACTTGTGCGGTGACAAGCACTCCATCAAGTTCTCTTCCCACTACTGTAGGACAGCAAGTTGAAATCAAAATGTCTAGAATTGTGATGGTGACAAGCAGAAACCCTTGTCCAATCAGTCAAATGTCAGGTTTTGAGTGATCCAGATGACTGAGCACCATAAACAGTTTGTTTGATTTCACGTTTATTCTGTCTGGAGAGAAACAGGTGGTACAAGATCAGACACCTTTGATACTAGAGTTGTTGCTGTATTTTCTAGTTGCTTCTAGTCAAATAAATTGACCGAAAAGACAAGTTTATTGTTGCATTGGAAAATTGGATTAAGAAAAATTCAGTGGAATAAGTAAAATCTATCACTTTTTAATAATAATAATATAATAATAATAACTTTTATGAGAAGCTTGCAAACTTGAACTTGTTCACAAAAGGATTGAAGGTGGAAATCTTCACAATGCTGAGAGGCCTCAATAGGGTAATTTCAAACAAGGTACTGTATTTGACTGAGAAAGTGTTATAATCTAGGAATATATAGTGTAGGGATACAATTACAGTACAAAGCAAGGCAAGCAGTTAGAAAACATGGTCCCTTAGAATACTATTGTTTGGAATCATAATTTAGAATCATCCTCACATCTGGTTAAGAAGTTTGTATCATCTTCATGGTGGAGGTTGAAGTGTGAATTTATAATTTATTGCTGTTATGTGGGACCATTGCATTGCCCACTGTGCCATAATTAATATATAATAATAATCCTTGCATTTGATACAATTTCACATCTTCTAGATGTCTCAGAGCGCTTCACAGAATGTACTGGTGTTGGCTTAACCACACGACCCCCAAACAACCAGACCTATCCTCTTGTGACTGTTGGCTCGCTGATCCACTGTGTACTGTCCTACTGCTAACCTGTCGCTTCTCTGTGTCTCTTCTCTGAGTCTTTCCTGTGTTGCTTCTCTGTGTCTTGTGTCTTGAGTCTTTACCCCTCAACCTTCCTATTTTTATGCAGTTTTTGCAGTTGGAACTGGCCATGGACCCCCTAAGAATCTGATAATTGACCTTTGTTCAAGGAATGAATCATAACTCCATCACAATCACAATCATAACTCCAGACACCACTTGCCTCTCTGGTGTTTTGTTTGTTCTATCACCACTAAACACCTCTTCTCCCCAGTTTTGTTTAAACCCATTGCCTTTTGTTTCTTCCCCTGAAGTCATTATCACATATTCAACCCATCAGTTAACACACCTTTTTCCTTTGTCTTCTTTGTCTCCTTTGTCTTCCATGTCCTGCCTCTCCCCCTCTAACGTCCTTAAGAAACCTCTCCCTCCAAACAGCCCCAGTTCTGACAAAGGGTTGAGACCCGAAATGTTGACTCTTTTTCCTTTCTCCATGGATGCTGCCTGGCCTGCTGAGTTTCCCCAGCTACTTTTGTTTTTGTTTCAAAGGAATGTGTCTTTCTTAGTTATTGTCCCTTAGATCTCCATCAACCCTTTGTACCTCACCCCCATCACAGCCTTGTCCCCATATCAATGGTCGTTACTGTGTCTACCCTATTGTCTTTCATGGCATTCTGTCCCTATCTCTTGTCCACTGTCCCCTGCCTTGCCTCCTTATCTCGTGTCCCAGAGGTGTCTTATCTCACACATTTCTCAGACATTGAGGAGACGTGTTCATTACAGAAACATCACAATTTACACATCCTTAAATTGTCCTTCACAATCCTTTAGCTATGCCCTCTTATTTTCTTGCAATGACATATCTTGTCTTACTCAACACCAACTGCATACTCCAAGTATTTATGTAAAGGGTCTTTGCAAATAGATATGCCCATCATAAAGTAGATACCAACTCCTGTGTGCTCAGGAACAAGTCAGTGGAGTCCCTGCCTGTTCCCACTAGTACACTTGCTGCTTGGGTTCCAGAATTCACAAATGGACCAAAGGAAAGTCCTCCTCTGTATGCCCTGAAACTTACAACCTTGAACGAAAACATTTTAGACATAAGTCGGAATAGATTCTTCACCTGCATTTGGCCTTACTGTTCTTGAAGAGAGGCAAGGACAACCAGAATGTTCTTTTACCCTTCTCAGTGCAGTCCTGAAGGATATTCCAATCAAATGTTAGTGTTCACCCAACACCTAAATACTGATATAAATCAACAAGTAATCAACTAGATTAAAGTCTAGTGGAAATCGATGACCATAACATAGGTGGGTTTCCCCTGGGCCTTATAACATCTCATATAAAGCACAATCTGCCCTACTCTCTCATGATTTTCAACTAAGGATTTGTAGATAGTTATGTATGTTAAAATGTATGCAGTGTAGGATATTGGTACTGCTAAATTGCAGCACAGATTTATAGCTTTACTATATTTTGCATGTAATACATTTTAGTTTCAATATTAGGGATGTTTAAAGATCACCATTGATAGATTTCTCAGTATTTGGAGCTTTGCCCCTGTCTCATTAGTGTAATTTTCAGGGGATTGTTAATTACCATTATCAGTGAGAGCTTCTATCGTAGCTACAAGGAATTAATGTGCACAAAATGATACCTAAATTGTACCTATTGAACCTCTGAATTGTTGGCAAGTGAAATGAAGCACAAACGATAAATAATTAGGATCAAGCACATGCTTTCAAAAATAACCCAAATGAGATTCTGGTGAAAAAGAAGGATCATTAATTGGTTTTATATCTGATATTCCTGACAGAATAATAAAAACAAAATAATAACAGAGCACTTTCAGAACATATTATATCACATGAAAGGTTCTTCACTTTAGTTTATAATAATATAATCCTAGGAATATATATATATATATATAGATATATAGATATATAGTTATATATAGAGTCACATTGCCTCAAAGTACAGTAATTCATAAGATTTGCTGTAATGTATAGTGACTGTATATTTGTACATGAATGCAACAGCCAATTTTCAGACATCAAATAGCCATGAAGTGAATAAGCAATTTTATCTGTGGGACTGTAGGCTAGGACACCAGAAGAAATTCTCCCTTCTCTTTTTGAATACAGTAGTACTATGGAATCTTTAATATCTATCTCAACAGGCAGAATGGACTTTGATTCAATGTTTTATCCGAAGGATGGCATCTGTGACAATGCAGCCGTCTCCCAGTATTACACTGAAGTGTCAAACTAAACTATGAACAAAAAATTTCAAATAAGAGTTTCACCCATAATATTCTGACGCAGAAGTGAGGTTGCTCATAACAGAGGCAGAATCACACCTTTTATAATAAGTTATACTTATTAATCCTTTTGATTAATTTTGATTAAGGCATTTCAATATCAAGCCTTCTCACTTTGTCTGACTGTCTTGAAGTGTTTAATGGGATTTCATTATAAAGTGTAGTGACTGTATATTTATATCAGTCTGTGTTATCTCATACTTAAGCTAAACTACTCACATTACTAACGGTAAAGCACAAATACAAATTTGACATGTTTTCGAGCTTTTGTTTTGCAATTGTGATCTTATTTCCCATCTCTGCTTATCCTGCTGCATCTGCTAGGCACATACATAGTTAAAATCAGTCTGATGTCTGACACAAAGAATATGCAATGACTCAATTCATAATACATTTTTCCCAGAATAGGATGCCCTATCTGTTGGCCTGACTGAGAGCTAATGAAACTCATCACACACATCATTGGCAAAGTGGAATGTCAGCCACTGATGAGACCTAAATCAATAACTAAAGCAGAGTGCATGAAATGGCTGTATTACTGGGACTTCACCAAAAGTCATTTCTGGCTTATAATATCTGTAAAACAGAGCAAGAGGTAATGTTCAGAACCACTATCTTAGGAGAAGCTAATCAAGATTGCCTCTTACCTGCAATTATACATGGTGATCAGTGACATACATAGATAGCTGTCAAAACTTAAATTATGTTTCTGTGCTCTGTGTACACTCTGATAACATTGATCTACACTTTAGCAAGCACAGACCTGGGAGTTCTATTTTAGCACAGAATAGAAATGGTGATCAAGCACAATTGAGGTTAAGTATTGTATAAATTTGGCAAAATTATAAAGTACAGTAAGCAATAACAACAGCAACAACCAAATTACATTTATACAGCACCTTTCATGTCGGGAGGATGTCCCAAGGTGCTGGACAGTATTGGTTTCGGTCCTGAGCTGGGGTCGGGATTGGAGAGGGTGGAGAGAAAGGCGGAATAACTATACAGCAGGACTGAAACTGTACTACAACACTGGAACTTATCTAAATGCTCGATGGCAGATATTAGACTGTACTACAAAAAGCATTCACAATAACTTTGGGGGATGATGGATATTCTCCAGATGATGAGAGGGATGTTCAAACCTTATCGTAAAAGGGAGGACATAAAAGGACCATATTTTTAGTCCTTGTAGTAATTATATCATTATATCAAATAATTATATTTGATTATAGTACTTTCGTGTTACGAGCACATCTCAAAGCACTTCACAATGTATGCCATAAAGTGTAATAATTGTACTTTGAAGGAGAACCAATTGGCACATAGCAATATCCCACAAACAGCCATTAATTTCTGAATATATTTTTTCTGAGGATTGTTAGCCAGGAGATGAGGAGAAACTCCCTTCTCTCTTCAAAAAGAAACCAGAAAAGTACCTGTACAGTAATGATATTAAGTGATACGGTGAAAGAGGGGGAAAGTGAAATTTATTAGAAAGGGTAATTTTAGAGATGGCAAAATAGGGAGAAGTATTTGTTTTTGTGTACAAACTGCTTAATTTAATGTTTATTTCTATCCCTTATTAAAGGCATGCTATAAACATAATATTGTTGTTGTTGTTTTTTGGGTTGTTATTACTCAGGAAATATACAGCTGAGGCATTATGTGATTGCAAGTTTGCCTGTTTTTGTTTAATAATAATCCTTGCTTCATGGTGTTTTCTGTAGTCATTGTGTGTTTGTCGGTAACAACAACAACAACAACAAAGTGCTGAACAATCAGGTCGGGCACCGAGCAGGGTGGCAAGGGTTGGGGTAGGGGGAAGGGGAAGGAGAGTAGGAGAGGGGGAAGGGTTAGGAGGGCAGCAGAAGGCACGGTCGAAGAGGAAGGTCTTGAGACCGGCCTTGAAGGAGGAAAGAGAGGAAATGAGGCAAAGGGATTGCAGGATGGAAAGAGTGTGGGAGCAGAGAGGCTGAAAGCCCGGCCACCAATGGTGGGGCGGTTAGGGAGGTGGACGTGGAGCAGGCCAGAGCCTGCTGAGCGGAGGAGATGGGCGGGCTGATAGAGAGACAGTAGGTCGGAGAGATAGGCGAGGGCAAGTCCGTGAATGGCCTTGAAGGTGAGGACGAGGATCTTGAATTCGATCCTCTGAGGGTTGGGGAGCCAGTGTAGACGGGTGAGGGTGGGAGTGATGTGGTCGCAGAGCCTGGTGCGGGAGAGTACATGAGCTGCAGAGTTCTCAATAATTTGCAGCCTGTGAAGGGAGAAGCTAGGAAGGCCGACAAGGAGAGAGTTCCCGTAGTTGATCCTGGAAATGATAAAGGCATGAATGAGAGTTTTTGCAGCATGGGGGGTGAGGTCATGGCGGAGTCTGTCAATATTGCGGAAGTGGGTGTAAGTCATGGAGCGGATATGAGGGAGAAGGACAGTTTGGGGTCAAACAAGATGCCCAGATTCCTGACTTGCTTCGAGAGGCAGAGAAAGCAGATTTGAATGCTGATGTTGTCAGCGTCTGAGGTGCGGAGGCGCTGATGCGAGCCAAACAGGAGGGCCTCCGTCTTGTTGACATTGAGATGGAGGAAGTTGACCCTCGTCCAAGACTCAGTGTTGGACAGACATGCAGTCAGAACGCCAGTAGTCCTGGAGTCGAGGGTGGACATGGAAAGGTAGAGTTGGGTGTCATCCGCATACATGTGGAAGTTTACCACATGTCTGCGGATGATGTCACCCAGTGGGAGCGTGTATAGGTGAAGAGCAGGGGGCCAGGGACAGAGCTCTAGGGAATGCCGCATATGATTGTTTGAGGGCTGGAGAAAAAAACATTGGAGGAGACAAAGTGAAGGCGGTTGGAGAGATATGACTGGAACCAGTCAAGGACAGAGCCTTGAAGGTTAAGGACTGAAGAGAGGTGATGGAGGAGGATTGAATGATCGATGGTATCAAAGTCGGCAGATAGGTCGAGGAGGATGAGGAGGCAGAGGGAGTCCTGGTCACAGATGGTCAGGATGTCATTTGTGACCTTGACCAGAGCAATTTCCATGCTGTGGGAAGCGCGGAAACCCGATTGGAGGGGTTCAAGGAGTGAATGGAGGTAAATGTGGCAGTCAATTGGAGCACAACAATATCCCATAAACAGCTGTGAAGTGAACAACCATTTATTTTAATCTGGTAGATCAGGATATCAGGAAAAAGTTCCCTTGTCTTTTCATTGGGTGTAGTATGGGATCTTTAACATCCACCTCAACAAACAAATGGGGCCTTGGTTTAAATTTTCACCCAAAGGACTGTACCTCAGAGAATCCAATGCTTCCCCCAACACTGTACTAGAGAACCAGCCTAGACTGTGAGCTCAAAGCCCTGACATGGGCTTGAACCCATTACCTCCAACCAAGTGTGACAGTGTTATCAACTGAGCCAAGCCTCCACCTGATTTAATTTGAAATATCTCGTAACATCTGTACAGCAAACTGTCCTGTATGTTAGATACCAAATTGCAGTACACAAAGAGCAGAGAACTGCACAAATCAATTACCTCTCAACAAATGCCTACATTGTTACAATACAGAAATAACTACCTGCTGTGTTTGCAGAACCAATGTCCTGATCTCAGAGAATAGGATACCATCTGATTGTTGCACAAGGTCTGTTGAAAGCAACAATCAATCTTGCACACTTCATCCCAGGAATTCATTTGAGCTCTTATTTCCCAGCACCATCTCTTTCATTTTATTTCAAACTCGTTGTGGGATCCGCACAGTCCGTTCCTTGGACGTATGAGGCACAGAAAATGGCCATTTAAAAATTTCATGATGAATCTGAAAAGGCTATGTACAGTATTATGTACTGACTGTTCAGCGCCTTGAGATGTCCACCCAACATGAAAGGTGCTCTATAAATGTAATTTTATTGTTGTTGTTTAAACATTCTACCAATATATTTTTACGTGTAAGGCTAAAAATCTCATACCATCTCATACCTATCATTGAAGTTAACTGCACGGACATTGGGATTCCACTATTCATAACTGGAGAGATGTGGTTAGTAGTTTAGTGGTTGGAGCATTGGACTCTTTGGTGAGATGACTTGGGTTTTATTCCCAGGTAGAGTGAAATGTTAGGCAAGTTTCTTTCAGACACCTCTGTTTACTTGGTAATAAGTAGTTATCTGATTGTTAGTCGATTGGTTGATCACTTTCATGATGGAAATAATCCCGCCCAAAACATACTAACTGTAATAATAATTTGTGGAACAGTGGCAATTCTTCAACTGACGAATGGCTAACAATGCTTCAGATGGAATGCTTAATGCTGGACTCCTGTAGCTCAGTGGTTAAAGCAATCACCTTACAAGCAAGATACCAGGGTCTGACTCCGGGCAGCGTGAAACCTTAGGCAAGTTTCCTTAATCCACACCCCTGATATTAATCCCTAAAGAAAATTGTTCATTTCAATCCACGACTGCTTGTGGAATACAGCTGTGCGCAACTGGCTGCCGCGTTTCACCCACAAATACACAGTCAATTCACTTTAAAGTATATTCTGTGAAGTGCTTTGATATGTCTGTAAGACTTGAAAAGGCGCTATATCAAATGCAAAGATTATTATTATCAGTAGTATTTTTCTCATTTTAGCTGGTTAACCTCTGCTTAACCTCTGGCAGTACCCCAGTAGTACCGAGACAGGAATTGGACTTCTGAGTTTAAAGTCCTGATAGTCCTTGAAGCCATAACCTTCTGAATTATGGCTGAGTGCTATCAGCAAGGCCAAGCTAACACCCAGTAACATAAATGAGGGCAGGGAGGAGTGGAGGTGGGGCGATAAACTACAGTGAAGTGCTAGAAGATTGGTGATGTATCCTCTGGAGATGAGAAGGTTGAGGATTTATTTAATGTTCGTAAACAATTATCTGTTCTTGCTAACATCTGTATTCTACACAAAGACTTCCAATCTTTGGCACTCAATTTTATAATGAGTACCTTGATGATTAGATGGAGGAACATATCTTTGGCTTCTGAAAACTGCTCTTGGTTGAAGCAACCACCCCTAAGCCATCTCAGACCACCATTTAATTTCCCTCAATACCTCCATACCCTTCCCCCTGCTCAATCCTCCAAAATTACTTAGCGCCTGTGGAAAACTATCCCCCCCACTCCCTCTCTGCCACCCTTTAATCTTCCGATTTCCTTCCCCCCTGTCCCTCTCTAAATGACCTACCCTCCTCTCTATCCTCAACAGTTCCCATCCTTGATTCCCTCACCTCCTGAACCGACCTCTATTCCTGTAAACTCCCCTGATAACATCAGCCACCTCCAAATGCTTAAGGCGCAAGTGTGAGCCGCCGAACGAGCCTGGACTAAATCAAACGTAACAGTCCACCAGCAAATTTTGCTTGACTTTACCAAGGCCTACTGCTCCGCGCGGCCTAGCCTTCACCAAGTCCTCCTACTACTCCAAATTAATCTTGCAAGCCAGGGACAAACCCAGACCCCTTTTCTCCACCACTAACCGTCTCCTCCGTTCACCCTCCCATGCCTCACCCATCCTATCCTCCAACTCTAATTGCAAGGAGATGCTGGATTTCCTCGATTCAAAAAATCCTCGTGAGAGATCATTTATTCAGACACTAAAACCCAAATACCCTCAATGACCTTCATTTGAGGGGCTTATTCAACAACCAATCTTATTTAGTTTGCCTGAGCCTCCAATTTCCATTGCAACCTTTTCCCTGTTGAAATGTTATTTCATTCATGTGAGAACTAAGGACTGACTGTATGTTCCTTTCAAAGTGTTTTTAATCTCCCCTTACTTTGAACAGATATCTAAGAAGATAATCTTCATGTGATTGTAAGTTTCCTCCCAGAAAATTAAATAATACATAATTCAATATGTATAGCATATATATGCTTGCATCCAATCAATATTTTGACATCAGCAAAACAAAATGATTTTAACATCAATAAATTAAATTAGCATTGATACACAGAATACCAGTAATGATATTTGATAAATATATTATGAGGTTTTCCTGCCATATTCACTAAAATATATAAATTTCACGCTGAAATCTAATCTCGCAGGAATCTTAATTTCTAAGGACAGCAGAATTTTAGATCCAGGTAAGAGAAAAATAGTGAACAATTTCATTAAAAACTCTCATCCCCAAAGACTATCCAAAAAATAGATTATATTCATAGAATGGCTCACTTAACTTATATGTGCAACTCCAGAACTTATGTACCCTTCAAATGACCTAATTAAACCTAAATGCATTCAATAAATGGAAATTCCCAATTGTCATAAAACGAGCAAGACAGCCTGTTTAAAAGTGATCAAATAGCAATGTCACTTTTCCAACCAATGTTTCTCATCATTTCTATTTTCAAAAGGTTGCTGCAGTCTCCTTTTCTTGAAAAGGAAGTAATGTCTAAATGGTTCCAAATGCATTTGTTTACCGCTGCTACAAAACATCTTAATTCAGCATTATTTAAATGTAACTGCAAATATATCTCTCTCTCTATATATCTTCTAAGTTTTCACTTTTTTATTTTGCTTGATAGAATTAATATAAACATAAGTAAGTTTAGGCATTCACTTAACAATGGAAGTTTTCCATGAATGACTCTAAATGAAGTTTGCATAACTCCCAATAGTTATTGAAAGCAAGTGAATTGAAAGCAATAGTATTGAAACATCTATCACATTTCATGAGGATTTATTTCTTCAATTCTCCTTCACAGCACTTTATATCCGTGACCTCTTCTCCCTAGCTCTTCGGTTCACCTACTTGCTTGCTATCTTGGACCTCCTGTTCTGGGCATTCCCCATCTCTCCACCATCACTGGCCATGCCTACAGCCACTACACTCCTCATGTCTGGAACTCTACATCTACATTTTGTTCCCTCTCTATCTGTATTTAAATCAAATATTTTAAAAAACAACGTTTTCAACCTGCCTGTAGTCACCTTCCCTTCCTCCCTTTGCTTAGCATCTGACCCTGATTTTGTGAGACATTATCCCACAGCTTGTCTGATGGACATTAAGACCTGGATAAGGGCAGATTTCCTGCAGCAGAATTCCTGTTCATAAGATGGAAGCCATACTTTTTGGCTCCTATCAACATCTTCTTTCCTGCAGATCTGAACTCCTCAACCTTCCCGGGCTCTCAGGTTCACCAAACCCATGCACAATTTAAGCATCAGGTTTGATCCACAGCTTTCCTTTCTCCTCCACATCTGTTGACCACATTTTTCCACCTTTCCCACATTGCCGCCTCCATTCCACATCCACAGATGTTGAAAGCCTTGTCCACTCCTTATCACTTACCGACTGGACTTTGCAAATGCCCTCCTCTCTGGTCTTCCCAGTTCCACCATACACAAAATTCAATTAATTCAGAAATCCGCTGTCCGCACAAAGTTCTGTACCGCATCATACCGGTCCTTGACAGGCTCCATTAGCTCCCAATTACCAAACAGATTGACATAAAGATCCTCTCAATTATTTTCAAATTACTTCACGTATTCACACCTCCCTACCTATCCAATTTGCTTACCCCCCCACTCCACCACTTGCTGCCTCCACTGGGGGAGGGATATTTGGAGGGGGTTAGGGGTGGGTGTAGTGGCGGAGAAGATGGAAAGCATGGTCAAAGAGATAGGTCTTGAAATGGTAAAGGAATGAGGTGAAGGAAGGTGTGAATGTAGCTCAGTGCTTAGAGCACTTGCCTTACAAGCATGAGACGTGTGTTGGAATTCAGGCAGATCAGGGTGAATTTCCTTACTCCACATGCCGAATAATAATCCGTCCCCAAAAAACACAATAAGAAAAATTGGTAATTTCAATCCACGACTGTTTGTGGGACACTGCTGTGCACAATTGGCTACCGCGTTTCGCCCACAAATATACAGTCAATTCACTTTACAGTATATTGTGTGAAGCGCTTTGAGACGTTGACAAATGTGAAAAGCGCTATATCAAATGCAAGGATTATTATTATTATACAATTGTATAATAATTTATTAAAGCAAATAATTTGAAAAACAAATTAATTGATGGATTTTTACAGAGATATTTCTGTAAAGACACACTTATTACAACTCAAACATGATTCTACCAAACACCAAAAAGGGGAATCAATAAATAAATGCTTAAATAGCATTTTGGTTAAGAGGTATATCAATATAGGGCATGAAGCAATTACAAATATTACACATCAACAATGCAAATGGTGAAATAATGGAAAAAAAGCACTTTAGCAATGAAACAAATTAATGCTTTTTTGTTCACAACCAGTGTCAAAAAATAGTCTCACCACAAGACAGGTATTTCTTGTTAGAAGGATTGTTAGGCTTTTGCAATCTATGTTATTGTAGGAAGAATAATGAAGATTGGCTTTTTATTCAGTCCTTCTAGCTTATAGTTGTCTGATTGCACCACGTATAGAAACATTGGACACTCACTTCTTGGCTGTTTGTGGGACACTACTAGGCACAATTGGCTGTCGCGATTCGCCTGCAATATACTCAGTCACTCTACGTTACAGTTTATCCTATGGGGATGTTTCAATGACATGATAAGGTGCTTTATCAAATGCAAGGACTACCTATTGCACAGGTAACAATTGATGGATAGCCTACTGAGATTTAGTTTAGATTCTCTACTTGCAATAGAGCAACTTCTGTCTGTTGAATGTTAGTTTCTAAAAAGGTTTTCCACTGTGTGCCTGAGGCTTATTGAACATGTTAGTTCCATTTTGCTGATCAGTGTATTCTATCTGCTCAATCCTGTTTTTATTTTACTCCAAATTCAATTTACAACTTGAGTGGCAAAGGTTGTTTTAAATGTAAAGTAACAAGGCTCAACAAGAACAAAATTGTCATGGCTCATTTTCAGCTCACAATATTTTGAGATCTTTAATTTGCTAAAATTAGATCATGTAATACTTTAGAAATCTGCAGTCTTTTGGAAGGCATATGATATATCTTTGGAAAGCTTAGGACTGCACATAGTCACAGTGTCACAGTGCCTTGGGATGTCCACCCTATGTAAAATGCTATACGTGTAATTGTTTTGTTGTAGTGTTCAGATACCAATGACGTCCTCCCGACGTGAAAGGCGCTCTATAAGTGTAATTTGTTGTTGAATTTGAATTAGATTAGAGGTTGAATGTGTGGTCACAGTTCACTAAGAACATAATGTTTACATTCAGACATTGTGATAATACAAACAGTATCTGTGGTCTGCAATTCCTATGTCTTAGCCTTATAAGTATTAACATTTAAGTTAACATTTAAGATCATACAGAATTTTGGAGAATTCTTAAATTCAGTCTTAATTTGGAAGGTTAAGATCATGTGAAGTTTCTAGGTTATTCACTTCAAAGACAATTTAATTTGCATTTTCAACTAACTTCTGACTTTGTTTTACACACAATTGGTAGCAAATTTGTTGTATTTCTTAATAGATATTCTTTGCAAGGAATTCTAATAGAATTTATGTCAACCTCAGGATGTCTGCTTCAAAAATAACTTGGATCTAACTTCCTGTCCGTGGTTAATGACACACTTCTAGTTAGCAGAAATAATATTAGTTCTGTGAGACACCCCAAATAAAGTGTTTAGCCTACAAATATACAGTCAATTCACTTTACATTATATTCTGCGAAGCACTTTGAGACATCTAGAAGACATGAAAAGCGGTATATCAAATGCAAGGATTACCTATTATTAAACTGATGTCCTATCTATCTGTTCAGATGGACATTAAAGATCACATGGCACTACTTGAAAATAGAATACTTGTGTCGCTGTGCTCTACAGTGAATGCTGTGAAGTGCTTTAAGATGTTTTTAACCACTATATCATTCATAAGTATTATTTTTACTTTCTCTGCTACAAATTGTAAACCGGTACACAGGATGTCCTTGTAGCCATTCTTCCCCTCTAAACTCTGACCATTGCAGTTATGACAGATACAATCATCACACATTTTCAATTCCTGTCAGCAGGAGAGCACTAATTCTTCTCATTATGAAAGATTAAAATGTTGGCACATGCTTGCCAACCATTCATGACATTATACTGTCAGTACTCACTAAAAATTAAGTTGCTGCTGAATTGGTGACTGTTCCAACAGGCTAAGTTCCTCCAATAGCCAGTAGGATACTCAATCATGAATTTTCTCAACAAACTTTAACATCGAGCTGTCAGCATTTCCTGAGACTGCAACACCAAGTATTTCCTCAGAAGCCTGCGCAATGGAAGCTTTAAAAGTGTGCACAGCACTGAATTCCTATGTGCTTGAGAATGAAGTAATTAGAGGCAATGCAGCGAGCAACAGTGGAAATAAAAAGAAAAGGCTAGGAAAGCAAATGGTAACATATATTCTGAAATCTCCCATGTTTTAGCAGTGGAGATGAACTGTCACAATAAGAAATCCAATAATTATGACATTTGACATCAGCCTGTCTCATTGGGTAACACTCTCAAGATGGTTGTGGGTTCAAGCCTCATGTTGGGATTTTATTGGTACAGTCTAAGATGAAACTCCAGTACAGTGCTGTGAGTGTACTGTATTATTGGAGGTGACATCCAGTGGACATTAAGCCAAGGTCCTATCTGTTTCAGTGGACATTAAAGTTCTCATGGCTAATCAAAAAGAGAAGGGAGATGTCTTAGAATTTTAGAAAATGACAGCATTACAGCACAGGGAAAGGCTAATTAGCCCATTCTGTGCTGGCTGTGTTAAAGAGTGTTCAGCTTTTCAGTCCCATTTATGTGGCCTTTTCTCGTATTCCTTTAATTTGCTATTTTGAACATATCTTTCTACTTTATTAAACAAAACGTTTGTCCTTTAAACCCAACATCCATGCTTTGTAAACTGGTTCAGCTTCCCTTATCTCTATAACATTGCTTGCTATTATCTCTCCTCTCAGGTTGCTGAGTTTCTTGTTCATGCTTTCCACTTTTTCAGGTGAGACCACACCAACTCTCTGCATCCTAGATTTCCAACTCTTCCCTCCAGAAACTACAGACCATTCAGAATTCTGCAACTCATGTCCACTCCCACATAAAGCTCCATGATCCGATCACTGCCATCCTTACCAATCTTGACTTCAAATTGGCATCCACGGAGAACATGGATGCCAATTTGCCTATAGCAAAGTCCCACAAACAGCCTTTGAGTGAGAAACCAATTGGGAGTGTTTAGGTCAGGACAACAGGAGAAACTCCCTTCTCTTTACGAATAGTGCCATGGGATCATTAACGTTCATCTGGACAGGAAGCCGGGACCTCTGGTTAACATCTCGTTATTGGTAATGGAGCACTTAACAGCTATTTAGAGACATTACAGAATGAATATAAAATTATTCTACATTGGTGAGCTCACACAGGCTTAAATTTAACGCCATTTCAGGTTACAGTTTTAACTCCCATCAGTAATTTTTTTTGTTCTCTTTGTAACTGGAACATATTACAGATATCGCAGGGTGATTTTAAGGTTGTGACTTAATAACGAGGCTGAAAGTTCAGGTTTGCTTCTTTTATTCACAATATCATCTAAACCCCCGAAGGCAATTTGAAGCATTTATCACACCACACCATCTATAATTGTATGTGTCATTGTCGTGGTTTCGGGAACAAAAAACTCTCCATCTCTGCAGCCATGTTAATTACTATCATTGCAAATGATAGCGAAAAAGAACACAGCCAGTTCTAATTTCAGACCAGCTCTCTTGTGTATGCATGTTGTTGAGGTGATTTCTTTGCTCTAGGTACCACTATTGGTTTCTCAGAGACTACTCAGCCCTTAACTCAATCAGTTAAAGTAAGAGTAGCCATCTCTACAATACATACATCTTTTATGATTAATATATCCATCTGACTGTGAACTCTACCCAAAATGTGCTGGGTACATGGGGAGTACACATCAACGTAAACATGGAGCTGAGAAAAGTGGCAGGTGAATCAGAAATCTATTTTTCTCAAACATCGGATGAAATTCAAGAGTAATTGTTAAAATATTCTGAAATATCCAATAATGCAACAACCAATATATTTAGGGAATGATGAATTTAAATTCAGTTTAAAAAATGAGGGAGGGAAATTAGTTTTCATATATTCCTTAAAGCTAATTCAGTGACAAAGTTTATACTTTAGTTTATACATAAAGATGAACAGTGCATGTTTATTGAAAGGACTTTTTCAGAACCTCTATTGAAAGGACAATAACAACAACTTGCATTTATTTCGTGCCCCTCACGCAGGGTAGCATCCCAGAGAGCTTGCGCTATGACACAAACATGTTATGTGTAAACTCCTAGCTGCACATCAGAGTGGTAGACAAGAAAATCTTCTTTAGTACAAAAAATAATTTCCCTCCCTCCCTCCCTCATTTTGAATTTATTACTGTATTCTCTAAATTTATTTGTTGTTGCATTGTTGGATATTTCAGTACTGCTCAGTGGGCTCAGGCCTTCTCCATGTTCCCCCAACCCACCCACCCCACCATTGGTGGGTAATCCTTCAGCCACTCTGCCCCTAACCTCTGGAATTCCATCCAGCAGTCCCTCCGCCTCATCCTCTCACTGGCCTCCTTTAAGTCTCACCTCAAGACCCTCCTTTTCATTGGTCGTATTGGTCACCCCAAATCTCCTTCTTTTCTTCCAACCTCCCTGATTCTGACCCCAGCTCAGGTCTGAAACATTGACTGTACAGCACCTTGGGATGTCCTCCCGACATGA
Source organism: Hydrolagus colliei (assembly GCA_035084275.1). NCBI lineage: Eukaryota > Metazoa > Chordata > Chondrichthyes > Chimaeriformes > Chimaeridae > Hydrolagus > Hydrolagus colliei. The sequence continues at coordinate 16,413,779 of CM068742.1, read as the reverse complement.
AAGGCACTATATAAATGTAATTTTGTTGTAGTTGTGTCTGTGTCTAGATTTATTTGAAGCGTTCTGAGATGCTGCTCTGCGTAAACAGCACTACTGTATATAAAAGCAAGTTGTTGTTATATTCTAGCAATTTAGGATTAAAGAGACCCAGGATTTAGCAAATGGTTTATTTCTCTCTAACTTTGACATCAGTTTTCTGTAAGTTTTTAAAAAAAGAATAACATGAATCCAGGGAAAGAATAAGGAATTGAGACATAATTGCAGATAAATGGCGTTGCTATGGGAATCCACATGGGTCCCAGCTACGCCTGCCTGTTTGTTGGCCACCTGGAACACTTCTTGTTCCGGTCCTACTCAGGCCCGCTCCCTGATCTGTTCCTCAGGTACATCAATGACTATGTTGGGGCTGCTGCGTGCTCTCACAGTGAGTTCGAAGCATTTCTAAACTTTGCCTCCACCTTCCATCCCTCCATAACATTCACAATGACCATCTCTGACTCTTCCCTTCCCTTCCTCGATTTCACCATCTCTACATCAAGCAACTGCCTGTCCACAGACATTTTTTATGAACCCACCAACTCCCACAGCTACCTTGACTGCACCTCATCCCACCGGGCCTCTTGCAAAGATGCCATCCCTTTTTCCCAATTCCTCCGCCTCCATCGCATCTGCTCTGACGATGCAACATTTCATGCCAGAGCAACCGAGATGTCCTTATTTTTCCTCAACCGAGGATTCCCACCAACAGAGATAGTGAAGGCCCTTGAGGGTGTCTGCCAAATTTCCAGCACTTCTGCCCTCACCCCTTCCCCCCCATCCCGGAACCATGATAAGGTCCCCTTCATCCTCACCTACCACTCTACCAGCCTCAATATTCAGCTCATCATTCTCAGACATTTCCGACACCTCCAACGTGACCCACCAAACATACATTTCCCTCCTCTCCCCTCTCTGCATTCTGAAGGGATCGTTCCCTCTGGGATTCTTTGGTTAATTCCACCATCAGCACCGCCAGCTGCTCTTCTTCCCCTGGCCAGTGCAGGAGATGTAATACCTGTCCTTTCACCTCCACCCAGACCACTATCCAAGGACCCAAACACAGCTTTCATTTAAGACAGCGGTTCACATCTACTACTACCAACGTAGTATACTGTATCCGCTGCTCACGTTGTGGTCTTCTCTATATTGGGGAGACGAAGTGCAGTTTGGGAGACCATTTGCAGAGCACCTTTGTTCTCTAAACTGGTCTCCCTCCATCTCAATTCACACTCACATTCAGAGGCTGATCTCTCCAGCCATGCTCTCCTGTACCTTTCCAGTGACCCACAGCGAAAGCTTGAGGAACAGCACCTTATCTGTTTGCTGGGGACCCTACAGCCCTGTGGCCTCAACATCGATTTCAGCCACGTCAGACCATAGAAGCTCCCCCTCCCCCATTACAGTCATCACTCCATACACCCCTTGCTTCTCTGGTGTGTTATCTGCTCTTCACTATTATCACCTCTTCTCCCCAGTTTTGTTTAAACCCAACCCCTTTTGTTTCACACTGCTATCACCTCTTTAACCCATCAATTAACACATTATTTTCATTTTGTCTTCTTTTTCTGTCTTCTTTGGCTCCCTTGTCTTCCTTGTCCTGCCTCCCACTCCCTAACATGTCCTTAAAAATCTCTCCCTCCCCAGATGCCCCATTTCTGACGAAGGGTCATGGACCTGAAACGTTGACTCACTTTCCTTTCTCCATGGATGCTGCCTGACCTGCTGTTTCTGTTTTTGCTCAGCATAATAATGTGCCACTAATAAGATCAATGATGTTTTAATCCATTGGTGCAAGACATTTATTGCCCTGTTAAACCCGTTTGGAATTGCGAATCAAGAAAATCACACAAATTGAGAGCAATAAGCAAGTTGTCATAAGAATTAGCATAAATCAAGAAGTCCCACCTTATAGAAATGATGCTCCTTTGTTTTGCACAGTCTCAAACTCCTCTCATTGAACAGCAAGAAGGAATTCTCTCCCTATTCTCCTGTAAGAAGACATGTGAGGATGTGATTTTGGCACCTAACTGATGATGATGGCCTGTGCTGTCTCCATTGTCCTGACTTTGCAGAAAATAAATGCTGAACGTGTTACTGAGATGTTGCCGTTTTGATTAAAATATGCTCCAATCTCAGGAGGCATAATTAACTGTACCATAAACTATTGCTCTCTTGAGGATTGTAAATTAACCTGCCTTTAGCTTCCTGCTCTTTCAAAACCTCCGGAGTGATCATCTGAATCGAAGGAGGCTGAAAATTTAAATGCTGTAGCTTAATCATCACATCGTTTTGCACATTTACAAATTCAGTCCTGTTGGATATTAGCTGTTTCCATATTCACAAATACAAGCATGAAAGGATGCAATTTTCATGCTGTTAGCTGTGATACCGACCTCAATGTTTGATATTCATTATTCTGTGCCAAATACTTCAGTACAGCCCTCCCTCAATAGAACACTATAGAAAGAAGACAAGGAAAAATAATGGTTTACAGCAGAATATTTGGATGTAAAGCAATAGAAACATGTGTTAATGCTACAACAGTACTCTACACCACTATTCCTCGTGCAGGCAGAAACCTGAACCTAATTTATATTCTCTCATCTCTCATCTTACACAATATCTTACTCAAATCTGCCCTGCATTGTATTCCCCTGGCTCATCACTGAACTCAGACCATGTAAGTAGGTAGGTAGCTGCAGTCTTCCACTGAGTTTGCCTCCCCTGAACATGTCATGTATTTAATGCCAAATCTATTTTGCCCGGACCTCATCAGCCATCAGAAGATACTCAGGAATCTCTGGATGATTGAGAACAAGCTACGTGTCATTAGTAGTTCTGACTCTCTCTTGCACACACCAGACAGCACCTTGTCATTGTTTACATGCTATCCTAGCTTGAAATGTTTTGCAACTGCCAGATGTGGAGCCTATTGTCTGCAGCCTTTCCATAAATCTCTGATAAACATATTGCCATGTTTGACGAGATAATCCATGTATCCTGAGTTCAGTTTAACATTCGACTGGCCTTTGTCCCTTCCCAATCTGCTGAACTGTTGGTCACTCCCTGGTGATGATCTGTTGTGTTATCATGGATGTGATGCAGAAAAGTGGTCGAGGAACACAGGTAGACCCCACTTAACGTCGCCTCGGTTAATGTTTTATCATTATTACATTGCTGATACATTAGGAACATATATTCATTTAACATTGCGAAGTTCGCTATGGCGTCGTTCACGAGTGGGTGGAAATGGGGCACGACGGCGCTGGGACCCGAGAGTGAGCCAGGCTGGCAGCGAGTGAGACCAGTCAGGCTGGCAACGAGTGAGACCGGCAGCGAGTGAGTGAGCCAGGCAGGCAGTCAGGGAGCGAGTGAATGAGCCGGGTAGGCAGTCAGTGAGAGAGTATAATGTTGTTTTTAGAAAATTTTGATGAAACATGTTCAAAAGAACCTAACTCCAGTTTTTACATTCATTCTTACGGGAAAAATATATTCGCTTAATGTCGTTTTGCTTAAAGTCACACTTTGCAAGAACCAAACTGCGATGTTAAGCAGGGTCTACCTGTAGCCCTGTAGCTGTGGAGTCCTGTAGCTCAGTGGTTAGAGCACTCGTCTTACAAGAGTGAGAACTGTGTTCGAATCCAGGCAGGGCGAAACCTTGGGCAAGTTTCCTTTCTCCACACGCCCAATAATAATCCTTCAACAAAAAAGATAATAAATTCGTCATTTCCATCTACGATTGTTTGTGGTACACTGCTAAGTGCAATTGGTTACCACGATTCGACCATAAATATACAGTCAATTCATTTTGCACTATATTTTATGAAGCACTTTGAGATGTGTGAATGTGTGAAAAGCCTATATCAAATGCAAGGATTATTATTATTGCTATTCTAGGTCATTAGGCCACTGTCACTTCCTGTTTTGCTTGTACCTGTGCAAAGGAGGAAGTCACTGGTTTCCTAAGCTAAAAGAAAGAGCTAACTTCTGGATCACCTCCAGGTCAGTTAGTGTTCATAGCAATTGGTGTTACAATGACTGAGAGCCCCAAAGTTAGCCATTTCTTTCTTTAAGCAGCTGGTTGTACACATCTGCAGTCTAACCTGACCTTGATTGTACTTCATCATCGGGCAGTTTGGGATCTGTATTACAATGAGGCTTCACTATATTTAAGAGCACATTATTGTCATTATAAAGTTGTTTTCCTATCGTTTCCTTTATGTTTTTGCATCGGAAGCGAAAATAGCTGACTTATAAGTCATTATGTCACAGTAGACCTCACTGTCTATGTGAATACGCAAGAAGCAGGATTTGACGTTGATAGCCTAACAAGCTGGATGTCAGCCATGTTGGAGTGGCAGCTGTTGGTACCTGAAAAGCAAGCAGAACAGTTGTGTGCATCTGTAGTGAATCCTCACTGCAACGTCTTGTTTATCAGTTATGTTCACATAAACTTATTATAATGGAGCGTCAATGGTATTTTGCTGCAATAGAGTGGGAGAAGTATAAGTTGACACAGAGAAATTGCTAGGAACATTAAGCACGTCAGAGAGGATCTATTGGAGATCTGCTGAGTGTTCCCAGCAACTTGTGTTTTTTGTTTCAGATTTCCAGCAGCTGGTATATTTCAAGATCCTCGTCCTCACTTTCAAGGCCATTCACGGCCTTGCCCCCGCCTATCTCTCCGACCTGCTGTCTCCCTATCAGCCTGCCCGTGCCCTCCGTTCAACAGGCTCTGGCCTGCTCCATGTCCCCCGCCCAAACTGCCCTACCTTTAGCGACCGGGCTTTCCCTCTGACCCCACACTCTGGAACTCCATCCCACAATTCCTTCGCCTCGCTTCCTCCCTTTCCTCCTTCAAGGCCGGTCTCAATACCTTCCTCTTCGACCGTACCCTCTGCTGCCCTCCTAACTCTCCCACCTTTCCTTCTCTCCATCCCCCTGCCCCTACCCCGACCCTTCACCCCCCTGCTCGGGTCCCGACCTAACTGTTCAGCGCCTTGGGATGTCCGCCCGACGTGAAAGGTGCTCTATAAATGTCATTTTGTTGTTGTATTTTGCAGTTTGCTCTTTTTAAATGTGGAAATCATTGTGTAGCTTATAATCGCAGGTACATTACACAGACATTACATTCCCAAGTCCCAATATTTCACAAATAATAATTGCTTTGGTGCATCATATTAATGCTGCTGTGTTTATCTCGGTTGAATAGCATTTTAATCAATTTTATGAATAATTGTAGCAAAAGGCACCTTTCAAATGTAATTTTGTTGTATTTGTTGTTGAAGCCTGTGATAAATAATTTCCAGTAGCCTAATAATGCTGGATGGTTTTTCCCATTTAAAACAATGCTAAATGGAGGGGGAAAAAGCTTCCAAGTTGACACTATTTTATATCAAATTTCCTTAAAAAAATTCGAATTAATAATTAAATGTGAACTTTTGACTGAGTCTCAACTTATTGTAGAGATTTATTACATTCTCTACTTAAAATAGACTCAGCAACAAAAACAACTTGTATTTATATAGTACCTTTCATGCGGGGTAGTGTCCCGAAGCGCTTGACAGTGACGGAATCTGACACCGAGTCAAAAGGAAAGGAAGGGACTGATAAGTCACCATATGTACGATCAAAAATGAAATCTTTAAGGTGGGATTTGAAGGTGGGGCAGGAGGAGACAAGGGGGAGGGATTGAGGGAATTCCAGAGTTTTGGGCATTGTCGCTGAAGGCTCAGCCACTGATGGTGTAGCTGAGGGTACGAGGGAAAAACAGCTAAAAATCTAAACAATAACAGACTGTTAACAGCGTTATTGAAGTATAAATGGTTCGGTTTAATCCCTCAAATTCTACAACTACCATAACATACTTTTAGGACTATCTTGGTGAAAGGAACTACTGTATATTAAAAGTGAAGATTATTATGAACTGCTATGTGTCCGCTTAATCCACTTACCTAATGTTTTCCTTTGAATGACAACGATCACATTAAATCTGTTGCCATTATTCAATATATACTGCATCAGTCTGTTTTTAAATAGTGTAATGATAATAATTATTATATTTGATTTAGTACCTTTCACATCAAGAGGATATCTCAGACATCTCCACAAGATATGCCCACTCCCCACTCCTCTACCGACCGCCTCTGCTCAGCTAGGTCCAGCCTCTGTTGGTCCAGCCACTGAGCCCCGAAACTTTGGAACTCTCTTCCTCAATCCCGCTGCATTATCCCTCTTTTACCCATTTTATGATCAGGCATTAAAAAATTCCGCTTTGACCTTGCCTACAGTCACCTTCTTCTCTCCCCCGGCTCGGTGTCAGGCTCCATCACTGTTGAGCACTCTGGTACTCTATCCTGCATGAAGGTCGCTATATAAATGTAGGTTGTTGTTGTCAGGACTGTGTATTTTAGGGGTGGGAAGTGATTGGATTGACTTCCAAACAGGGCCTTGTCCATTCCAATATGGATTTAGATTGTTTCAAAAGGCAAAATATACATGACACGGGTTTCAAAATGCTTTCCACACTTAAGGTCTTCTTTAACGTGTAGGTTCAATTCAATACATTCTATACATTGCCTGAGATCCTAATTCTGTATGTCTTCAACTTTAAAGTTACAAAGTTAAAAGCGACTTTGTCTTTTTTGTCACTTTGCTGCTTTTCCTCTGCTGATAGTACTCCATTTGTGATTCCTCTGGGCATGTGGCTAGCAACCAGTTGGCAGTCGAGGAGGTCCCAGGCTGTCAACTGGTTATTACAACAACAACAACAACGACTTCAATTTATATAGCGCCCTCCATGCCTGACGACGTCTCAGAGCGCTTTAAAGGACTTTACTAGTCTTTTGGAGTCCTGTGGCTAAGTAGTTGGAGCACTTGCCTTGGAAGCCAGAGATACGGGTTCAATTCCCGGCAGGGTGTAACCTTGGGCAAGTTTCCTTACTCCACATGCATGATAATAATCCCACTCCCCCCCAAAAAATAATACATTTTCATTTCAATCATGACTAATTGGTCCCAATCGGTGGGACACTGCTGTGCGTGATTGGCTGCCGCATTTTGCCCATTAAAATAAGTAAATTCTCTTTACAGTATATTCTGTAGTGCTTCGACACGTCCAGAAGATGTGAAAAGCACTACATCAAATGAAGGCTTATTACTATTATTATTAAGGAGCAGCTCAAGACTTTAACGAGATCACAAACTGCTGAGTCGTGTGCCAGAGGTGCTCAGCTGAACTTTGCTCTTCTCCACTTATCAGTTTAGAGACTGATGTGCACTTTCACCACTGCTAATGAGACATATGAGACAGTCATGGTTCTTCTGCTAGACTCAGTACAAATTCTGCAAATTATGAATTACATCATCTAAGCTCCAAATTACATTTACAAGAAGTGAATGTCCTACTAAAGTGTTTTCCATCAGTCTATAAAATGCAAGCTGATTATTGAGGAATCAACCTGTTTTGTTGTAGATAATTGTAATAAAATTGTAATAAAATTATGCCTGGATTTCATTTTGTTTTGGACATTAATATAAACAATTAATATTTAAATAATATGCTTTGGCATAGACTTTGTCTTCTGGTATGTGAAGGTCTCAGAGTGAACCCTTAAGTAACGTTAGACAGGGTTTCGCTGAGGCAAAAGGTAAAAACAGTAGAGCAGATTATTTTTTAGAAGGGGAGAGACTAGATATTGTTAACGTTCAGAGGGACTTGGGTGTCCTTGTACACCAGTCACAAAAAGTTAATTTGCAGGTACAGCAAGCAACTAGGAAGGCTAACGGTATGTTGGCATTCATTACAAAAGGGATAGAATATAAGAGTAGGGAAGTCTTGCTGCAGGTATATGGGGCCCTGGTGAGACCACACCTGGAATATTGTGCACAGTTTTGGTCTCCTTATTTAAGAAAGGATGTACTCTCCTTGGAGGGGATACAATGTAGATTCACTAGGTTGGTACCTGGGATGAGGGGGATGAGCTATGAGGATAGGTTGAGCAATCTAGGCCTATGTTCTCTAGAATATAGAAGAATCAGAGGTGATTTTATAAAAACCTATAAGATTATTAAGGGGCAAGACAGCGTAGATAGTGGGAGACTGTTTCCCCTGGTTGGAGAAACTATAACCAGAGGTCACAGACTTAAAATTAGGGGCAAGCCCTTTTACACTGAGTTGAGGAAAAACATCTTCACTCAGAGGGTGCTGAATTTATGGAATTCTCTACCCCAAAAGGCTGTAGATGCTCAGTCCTTGAACATATTCAAGACTGAGATTGATAGATTTCTTGTGGATAAAGGGATTAAGAGATATGAGGATAAGGCAGTTAGGTGGAGTTAGATTAGAAGATCAGTCTTGATCTTATTGAATGGCGGGGCAGGCTTGAGGGGTCAAAAGGCCTACTAATGGGGAATGGCTCCTAATTCTTATGTTCTTATATTCTTTACACAACTAATGCCTGGGTACACTGATAGTGCTTTTGAGGCAAATCTAGTAATACAAATAGTGATATGAAATGGTGGATGAATGTTGGAATCTAGAAGCAAATTGTGCTGGAGCCTGGCTGTCAATAGTACCTCAAAGAGATTAATTTGACAACAACTTGATTCAGTCAAGCAAGTAATTTTAACATCACGCAGAAATTGTTGGGTGGTCCCAAAGAATCCATTATTCAAATGCATCAAATGTAGTGGAGTCCTTACAGCCCTTGCCTTGCAAGCGAGTGACCTGGGTTTGATACTTGGCAGGGCGAAATGTTGGGCAAGTTTCCTTACTCTGTTTAACTAGCAGCAATTAGGAACCTGTCTTAGTTGTTGGGTGGATCGCTGTTCCCTGGGTTGTAATGCCTTCAAAACTAAACACAATGATAATTTGATCACTCAATCCATGACTGTTTGTGAGACACCGCTGAACACCATTGGTTGCCATGTTTCACCTACAAAATACAGTCAATTTAATATACAGTATAACTGAAGAACTTTGAGATATCTCGAAGACATGATAAGGTCCGATATCAGATGCAAAGATTATTATTATTATTATTATTACGACGCTGGATGTATAAATAGTATTTTAAAACAATAATTTTCATGTGCACATTGGCTTATGTATAGCATCTGGAAGTGTTTAACCGAGAGACCCAGCAGAGAGTGTGGGAGTAGCGGTAGGTTATATAGGACCAATCAAAAATATATGAGTTTTTTTTAATGATGGAGAAGAGGTGAGGCTGAGGGATTTGTGGAGGGAGTTACAGAGATTAGGACTAATAATTATATTAAGGCCCCAATTTGGAGTATGTGCATACGTGTTGTTGTTATTGGTGTTGTATAATGTTGTGCTATGAGCAATATAAACTGAGCATAATTTGTAATTCAGCTAAAACTTTGTCAATTGAGAACATTTCACTCCAGAGTTGAAATTCTGAAACTAATTGTTAAGCGTGTATCAGCATATCAATTTTAAACAAATGACATTTAGCTCCTGTAGCTCAGTGGTTAGAACACTTGCCTTACAAGGGTGAGACCTGTATTCTCATCCAGACAGTTCAGGGTGAAATCTTGGGCAAGTTTCCTTACTCCACACGCCTAATAAAAATCCCTCAAAAAAAATCACATCAATAAAATTGGTGATTTCAATTCATGACTGTTTGTGGGACACTGCTGTGTGCAATTGGCTGCCATGTCTTGCCCACACATATGCAGTCAATTCACTTTACAGTATATTCTGTGAATCACTTTGAGATGTCGATAAAATATTTTAAGAGAGAACTAGATAGGTATCTGGGGAAGACGGGTTTGCAGGGTTATGGGGAAAAAGCTGGTGATTGGGGTTAATGAAAGTGACTTGCTCGGCCAAACAGCCGGCACAGACTCGATGGGCCGAATGGCCTCCTTCTTTGCCGTAACATTCTATGATTCTATGAAATGTGTAAAGTGCTAAATCAAAATGCAAGGATTAAATGCAAATTCAAGGATTATTTATAAGATAATGAACCACAAGAGGTAAATCTAAGGTTATACTGAGATCTTAGAACGGGAAAATTAATCCTCTTCAATTTACAAGGACAGATTAACCTTGAAGTTGAGGAAACATTTCTTCACTCAGAGGGTAGTGAATTTATGGAATTCATTACCCCAGAAGGCTGTAGATGCTCAGTCCTTGAACATTTTCAAGGCTGAGACTGATAGATTCTTGAAAAATAGAGGGATCAGGGGATATGGGGATAGGGCAGGTAATCAAAGTTAGGTGAGAAGATCAGCCATGATCTTATTGAATGACGGAGCAGGCTCGAAGGGCCGAATGGCCTACTCCTGCTCCTAATTCTTATGTTCTTATGTTGAACAACTAAGTAGGGGAGACTGGTGAAAAATGTTGATGTGTTCCTGAGGTTCCTGGCCATTTTGTTTGCTGCTGTCACTGGAAAAGCAAAACCGCCTCTATTCTCTATCCAATAATTTAGCAGGCACTGTTTCTTCACTGGAATGATTTGCACCACAATTTCAGTAAATTGTCCCTTCACCTTTCCGTTGCAGTCCTGTGCTGTCATTGGAAACAATTAATAACAGTACAGGGATAGATTAACCGTGAGTGATTACTATTCTAACAAATGGTTATTCTGCAACTGAGGAATTCTTCAAGCAACAGTAGTCGGAGGTCCTGTGACACAGGCTAAACTGATAATTACAATATAAAAATAAACAAAACTTCGAAGAAAAGCACAAAGCATGCAAACCATATGAAAAACGTACCAAAACACAACGTAATAATAATAAGAAGAATCCTTGCATTTAATTACAGAGCTTTTCACGGCTTCTAGATGTCTGAAAGCGCTTCACAGAGTATACACTTTCCGCTTTCAGACATCTAGAAGCCATGAAAAGCATGATATCAAGTGCAAGGATTATTATTATTATCAGGTTGTGCATATTTGTGGGTGAAACGCGGCAGCCAATTGCGCACAGCAGTGCCCCACAAGCAGTCGTGGGTTGAAATGACCAATTTATTATAGTTTTCTTTGCGGGACTATTATTAGGCGTTTGAAGTGAGGAAACTTGCCCACGGCTTTGCCCTTCCTGGAATTGAACCCAGGTCCCTTGCTTGTAAGGCCTGTGCTCTAACCTCTGAGCAACAGGGCTCCAATGCACATCTGAAGACTGGGAGCACATTTGTGAACTCAGATACTGTACTTGAAAGTCCATTTGAAACAACACAGAAGCTTAAAGTAAGAAATGATTACGAGTCAAAATCTAATATAGTTCTGTAGCCTTAAGCCCAAGAAGCAATGTGCAAAATGTTACTTTGCTTCACTCCAATTACATCTTGTCAAATGTTGAAGATCGACCATATATGTAACATATCTCCACCTAGCTAGAGCATGCATAACAACTTTCAGTCCTATTTGTGTTAAGTATCCAACCACTGAAGGATTCTTGATAGGAACAGAGAAGGAGCCATACAATATTTATTGGATACTGCACATAAAAGGCCAACCTTAGAATTCAAAGGCAATATTGATTCGGTGACAATTAACTGATTTTAATAACAAGTGTAAAAGTTTCATTCCTGTAGATCGTGACTGGACTGTGGTGTTAAATGGATACACATGCAATGATGTGCAGTGAGGCCTGTACAGGTATCCCCCGATTTATGACGTTTCTATTTTTTAACACCTTTTTATCGATATACAACATTTGGTTTTGTTTGAATGGCAAAAAAACGGTGCATTTTTGTGTGCATGCGCAATATATAGTGTATATATGGATTATATAATCCATATATACACTATATATTGCTATATAGTGTATAGTGCCTTTCACGTCGGGAGGACGACCCAAAGCGCTGAACAGTTTGGTCGGGACCCGAGCGGGGTTGGGGATGGCGGGGGGAATGGTCGGGGTAGGGGGAAGGGGAAGGAGAGTGGGAGAGGGAGAAGAGTTAGTGGGGCAGCCAAAGGCGCGTTTGAAGAGGAAGGTCTTGAGACCGGCCTTGAAGGAGGAAAGGGAGGAAGCGAGGCGGAGGGGCTGCGGGATGGAGTTCCACAGTGTGGGAGCAGAGAGGCTGAAAGCCCGGCCGCCGATGGTTGGACCGATGTATGGTGTTTAAGGCAGTGAACGTGGAGCAGGCCTGAGTCTGCTGAATGGAGGTTGTGGGCAGGCTGATAGGGAGACAGTAGGTCAGAAAGACAGGTGGGGGCAAGGCCGTGAATGGCCTTGAAAGTGAGGACAAGGATCTTGAATTTGATCCCCTGGGTGACGGGGAGCCAGTGGAGACGGGCGAGGGTGGGAGTGATGCGGTCGCGAAGCCTGGTACGGGAGAGTACACGAGCTGCAGAGTTCTGAATGATCTGCAGCCTGTGAAGGGAGAAGCTGGGGAGGCTGGCGAGGAGAGAGTTCCCGTAGTCGAGCCTGGAAGTGATAAAAGTGTGGATGAGAGTTTTGGCGGCATGGGGGGTGAGGTAGTGACGGAGTCTGGCAATATTGCGGAGATGATGGAAGGCTGTGCCGGTCATGGAGTGGATGTGGGGGAGGAAGGATAGCTTGGGGTCGAACAAGACGCCCGGATTCCTGATTGGCTTCGAGAGGTGGAGAGAGCAGGCTTGAATGCTGATATTGTCAGTGCCTGAGGTGTGGAGGCGGTGACGTGAGCCAATCAGGAGGACTTCCGTGTTGTTGACGTTGAGTTGTAGGAAATTTGCCCTCGATGTCAGACAGACATACAGTCAGAACGCCAGTGGTCCTGGAATCGAGGGTTGATTCGGATAGGTAGAGTTGGGTGTCATTCGCATACATGTGGAAATTTACCCCATGTTTACAGATGATGTCGTCCAGGGGGAGAGTGTAGAGGGTGAAGAGCAGGGAGCCAAGGACAGAGCCCTGGGAAATGCCGCATGTGACTGTGCGAGGGCTGGAGGAAAAGCTGTTGGCTTCAACAACAACAACAACAACAAAATTACATTTATAGAGCGCCTTTCACATCAGGAGGACGTCCCAAAGCGCTGAATAATGAGGTCAGGACCCGAACAGGGTGGGAAGGATCGGTGTAGGGGGAAGGGGGAAGAGAGTAGGAGAGGGGGAAGAGTTAGGAGGGGCGCAAAAAGCACAGTTGAAGAGGAAGGTCTTGAGACCGGCCTTGAATGAGGAAAGAGAGGAAGCGAGGTGAAGGGATTGCGGGATGGAGTTCCACAGTGTGGGAGCAGAGAGGCTGAAAGCCTGGCCACCGATGTAAGGCGGTTAGGGAGGTGGACGTGGAGCAGGCCAGAGCCTGCTGAGCGGAGGGGACGGGCGGGCTGATAGGGAGACAGTAGGTCGGAGAGATAGGCGGGGGCAAGGCCATGAATGGCCTTGAAGGTGAGGATGAGGATCTTGGTAAGCAGAGTACATTAGGTCAATTGTTGTATCGCTTGAGCATTGCTTACCGATTGCCTCTGTTAGTAGCACTATTACCTCTGGTTTTGAAAGTTGTGCATTCAGGACCTACATTGGGATTATTCTCAGCTCACACACTCAGGTTAACACTCCAGTGCAGTACAAAATAAGTGTTTCATGGTTGGAATATCGATACAGGAAAATAGTACATAACGGAAGTAAGAATAGGAGGCACGTTTACTTCTTCGAGGGTATAGAATTTGTCAAGAGGAAATCTGAAATAGATATAGAGATCATTGCTTCATCACTCACCATGCCAAATCAGTGTGAGGAAGCAATAATAATAATAATAATAATAATAATCCTTGCATTTGATATAGTGCTTTTCACATCTTCTAGACATCTCAAAGTGCTTCACAGTATATATTGTAAAGCAATAAACAAGGTAAACAGGACTGGTCTTAAATGCCAAATTAATTGAGTTTGGATGCCCAGAATTCACACTCAAGCTTTGTAGTTCTCATGGCTACACCTGAATTATGATGCACAGTTCTGGTTGCTTTGACCTGATAGAGTTTCCCAAGTACTAGAATCAGTGTAGAGTAGAACGAGAATGATCACTGATGATAGAGGAATTAGCAATAAACAATTGGTAATCAAAGGCTTGAAAAGAGATGTCTTACTTCATAGAAGTATACAAGATTTTAAAAGGGATTAATAAAGGCAACTCAGAACAGTGCATTTGGATAGAGACAGCAAAACAAGAGAACAGATGTTTAGGGCAAAGGACAAGTTCAGGACAGATACCAGGAATTCTATAGCTTTGGTTCACCCTCCTTCCCCTATCCACCCCACCCTCCACCCCTCCTCATCCCAGCCACCAGCTTGGGTGTGGATCCCTGACTGTCCAATGACTTGGGACATCCTCCTGATGGGAAAGGTGCTATACAAATGTAATTTGCTGTTGTTGTTGTTGTTGAAATAATATCTGGAATAGGGTACCAGGAAGTGTGGTTAAGACCATCATGGTGGAATCATTTAAAACATAATAATAATTAAAGCATAGCTTGATGCTATGATGGGAAGACAGTAGGATGGATATTCTGCAAGGTAAGATCAAATAGACCAAAGAACCTTCTTCATCCAAATCTCTTTTGTGATCTTGGGAAGTCCTGTAGTTTTCAGAAGGACTGGTATGTGTGCGTGTGTGTATGGTGGTGGGAGGTGTTTGGTGTTAAATATCACAAAACATTATTTCTCCTGGTCACCTGGTCTGCAGAACAATCCTCCAGATAAATTGTTGAATCACTTAATTTTTGTTTACAGGAACCTGCTGTGCAAAGTCAGTATACTTGACAGCAATTATCTGTGAATATCATGGTTAAGTGAATTGATCTGCTGCAAGTATGGCGTAGGGTAGGAAAGCCAAAGTCACCAAAAGATTAGATGTGAGAGAGAGTCAGAGGTATGAGGAAAGGGAGTCACAGAAATAAACAGGCACTGTGGGGATGGAGACCGAAAATAAAAAGTTCTGGCATTGAGAGAGAACAACAACAACAACAACAATATTACACTTATATAGCACCTTTCATGTCGGGAGGACGTCCCAAAGTGCTGAACATTCATGAAGAGATGGAGAGAATAACAGTCAGATATAGAGGTGTGTATGGAGAAAGACAGAGATGATACACTGAGCAAGTTTGATTAGTGTTAGATTTGCATGATGACTTTTATTAGTACAGTTTTCAAATCCCTAAGGGGGACGGTCTACATTTATTGTAATTCCGAGCGTTCTACTAGATCATTAAATTTAGATTTTTGAATCTGAAAAAAACCCACATAGTGACCTTACAACAACAATGTAGACACAATAAATTGCTAAAAATTGGAAAATCTAAAGTTAAAACAAATATTGATGTTATCTGTCAAACAAACAAGACAAAAAATATAAATTGGATATCAGCACACCTATGTATGTATGTTGGATTATTTTGTTTTGCAGCACTGGGTTCAGGAGGTCTTCCTGTTGTTTTCCTCTCCAGAGCTGTAAATATAGTTTTGGTTATGATCTTTTCAGAAAGTGATTAATATCAGGTCATGCTAGGTATGATAAAATTAATGCGTTTCCCTGATGCTGCCTCCTTATTTAAAGGTGTTACACCGAGTGATAATAATAATAATCCTTGCGTTTGATGTAGCATCTTATCACGTCTTCAGGACGTCTCAAAGCGCTTCACAGAATATCCTATAAAGTGAATTGATTGTATACTTTGTAGGTGATATGGTAAGGAAACAAGCCTTTGGCCCAACTAGTCCATGGTGGGGACACAAGCCCCACCTCTCCTTTGCTCCTCTCCTACACCCCTCAATTTATATGTGAAGTTTTCTTTTAAATATGCTGATGCTTTTTACTTCAAACCCAGCTATGGCAGTTGTTGCATACTGCTTTAAGGACGGGGTGGTAAATGAATATAGATGAAACAAGGATAAAGGGGTTCTGGGAAAATGACTGGGCAGATTTGAAAGAGGTTGATTTGTAAAATTTCAATTAACGGACTGACATTGTGTTTTTGGATTAAATAACATTACAGCAATGAGATCTACATTCCCACCAGTCTATGTTACATTCTCACCTCCCTCAGAGAGTTGGGACAGAGAAAAGAACATGTTTTAATGCAATAAATGTTGAAATGCTTAGCAGAGAAAATGAAGTACTGTATAATAATTCACTGAAGCAATTGAAACTAAGAATTTATTTCATCTCTAGCCAATTCCAGAGAAATTGAGGAAAAGCTATTACAGCATATGGAAGAGGATTAAAGAAACAATCAGAAAAAAAAATAATGAAAGATTGATTTCAATTGAACATATCATGTGTGAAAGAGTAGAATACAGAGCATTTAATAAAAGTATAACTCACTGATAATTAATCTTTCGATGGACCAGCATTCACCTGCAGAATACAGTCACTACACTTTACAGGGAATCGTGTGAAGCACTTTGGAATGTCCTCCTGATGTGAAAACGCTATGCTACTTACAATGATTATTATTATAATTTAGTATTACTAAACCAGGAGTCAGTGCATTATATGCCCCTGCCTTTCCATTATATTACAATCAGAACAATTATTAAATTAAAGATTTGTTGTTGGGGGATTTCAGCAATTATTTCCATTTGAATGGAAATGGGGTAAAGAATTGACATGCAATGCGCTAATTATCACCAGAGATATTATTACATTGATATATTGAGATCTTGTTAAAATTTACACTCCTGTGAGTGCTCAGTTGATGTTTGACTATAAATGGCAATATCCCCTGATCCAAAGTCTTTGTTGCAATGTTTGAATACAATATATATCCTCAGCTACTAGTGCAGTTGATATCCCATAAATGTTAGCCTCAGGATAATAATAATAATAATAATAATCCTTGCATTTGACATAGTGCATTTCTAACATCTCAAAGCGCTTCGTAGAATAGTGGAATGACTATGTTTTTTTGTGCGAGAAATGCGACAGCTGATGAGCATTGTCCCACAACAGTCGTGGATGGAAATGACAAATTTCATTTTTGTTTTAATTATTATTAGGAGTGTGGAGTAAAAAAACTTGCCCAAAGTTTTGCCCTGCCTGGAATCGAACTCAGGTCTCTCACTCGAGAGCTGAGCTGCGGATACCATCTGAAATCAGGATAATTAACAATGGAATAATATTACCGCTGATCATTTTTATTTCGGATATCATATTTTTCATCCAATGTATATACAACCTGAGAAAAGTAGATTGAAAACAGATTTAACGTTCTGAGGTATTTCGGTAGTTATTTTAGAAGAAAAATGTGTTAAATAGGCTGTAGTAACTAAGAGGCTATAAAACACCCTTTGCAGAGGGGAGGGTAGATGACTAGGAACAGAACGATTCTTCTCCATTGAAGTACTTTGTAGGAGTGACTGATTCAATGAAGACATCTGCAGATACCTTCCACCTGAAGGAGAGAAAACAGAAAATGGAACAAAATAAAATGTTAAATAAATTAATATTTGGTTTATAATACTACTTCAGCCTTTGCTGCATAAATCCTGAGAGTTCAGCAGAACTTTCAATTCGAAGGCTTAACTTTTTGCAACAAAAAGGCTATTTTGCAGATTGAGTTAACAAGACAAGTGCAGAATGTGTGGGTTAATCATGGGTAAACATGTACAGGATCCCTGAATTATGTAATTAACACCAAATTAAAGGTGTTAAATCTGATGGTTAATCTGCATAAATCATTAGAGTATTGTGCCCAGTTTTGTTTGGACACACTACTACTGTACTGTACGGGATATTACCACACAGAGACAGTGCTGAGAAAAGTTACTAGGATTACAGTGGATTGAGATATGACCAGAGAAACTGGGAATTATTCTCAATGGAACGGAGAAATTTGAGGAGATACCTGACAGGGCTTTGATGGCTTTCGATAGTATTGACAGGCAAAAATCATTTCACCGGTCAGTGAGTCAGTGACTAGAGGGCACCATTTTAACATAGCAAGATTAGTAAGCAGAAGATTAGTAAGTTTTTGTTGCACACACACACACACACACACAGGGAGCTATTAGGATACTGAGATGTGTTAGGAATGTCCTGCCCTGCTTGAGGCAAGATCCACGTTAGCTTTCCAGAGGGGTCTAGATAGATACAGTATCTGAAAGGGAGTAATTTGCAGGGGTACGTGGAAAGGATTGATATAGGTGACTGATTGGATTGCTCTTTCAAGAGAGGACAGACTTAATAAATTCTTATGGTTCTATAATAATAATAATAACTCCCTGAAAACTTTCCCTTCAACTGTGCTGCATTTGATATCGCGCTTTTCCCAGCTTCTAGACGTCTCAAAGTGTTTCACAGAATATACTGAAAAGTGAATTGACAGTATACTTGCGAGCAAAACATGGCATGCAATTGTGCACAGCAGTGATCCACAAACAGTCATGGATTGAAATGACTGATTAATTATTGTTTTATTTTTGAGGGATTATTATTAGGCGTGTGGAATACGGAAACTTCAAAGAATGGATTCAATCAATTGTTTTTATCTTACTGTATTAATTAAAAAATGCCAGGCGTGCTGATTTCTGTGACTGTATCAGATCGCTACATCAAATTTCCTCTGACAATGCTGAAAGTCAAACTGCTGAACCAAATGTTCAGGTGAATGACTGAAGCACAGAATGACAATTAGCTTGCACCTGAATAGTTGCTGGCGAATGTGGTATCAAGAGATTTCTGAAGCAAAAATTTGCAGTTTCATGGGATTATGCACAAGAGCTCAATTTCAAATTTTAAAACCAAAGCAAAAATGTGCTACTATATGTCAAATATTAGCAAACATGAAAACATTTGAAACTGCATTGTGGATTGTATCAGAAAGCAAAACATTAGTCTACAACTAAATCAGATTATTTATACTGCTTTCCTGGATGCAAGCTATCATTTAAATGTTGCACTCTACTGCAGTCGACCTTGTGCACTGAGCTAATAGTGTACATCATATTTTATCATTGAAACTAGCTTTGAATCATCTTGCCCCACATTTCCAAGTCGTTTGTAATGAGGGAGGAAATGTGGAAGACAGGAAATAATGTTTGATAGAATAAACTCTAATATGCTAAATGTATTTTTAAAATTAAATATTTGCTAAATATTATTGAGTCTTTGGGAAAGTTGCAGATAGTTAAATATGCTGGGCAAGTGCAGGTATGTGTTCTCAGTATGACTAGGTATCTGATGACAAAGATCAGCAATGGCATTTGTTGTTAATTTGTGTAACAGTTGTGAGAAGATTGTGAGTTCAAGTTCCAAGATGGGACTTTGAGTTCACTGTCTGGTCTGGCAATCCAATACAGTAATGGGTGAATGTGGCATTGTCATTATCCTTTGAATAATGTGCTAAGTTAAGATCCTGTCTGCCTGCTTAGAAAGATATCAAAGGTTTTCCCTTGGCGTTACTGTATTTGAAGAGATAACGTCATTTCTTCCATTATTCTGACTATCAACGCTCCCGGAATATTGATCATCTAGCTCACAGTTGTTTGTAGGGCATGACGTGCACAAATTGGCTGCTATGTTCGCCTCCAAATACACAGTTAATGGATTTGACAGTGATTGTCCACAAAAAGCTTTGGGACATTTTGAAGTTATATCAAAAGGCAAAGATTATTAATATGAATGTTTAAGAATACAGAAAAACTGAATTTCAAAAATGAAACAATCAACAATTAACGTACTACTACTAATAATAATGTTATAATTAATCATTGTGACCCATTGTGCCTATACCAGCTCTTTGGAAGAACTACCCAATCAGTCCTGCTCCCCTGCTCCTTCCCTATTCAGCTACAATTTGTTTTCTTTTTCAATTCTCTTTTGAAAGTTGATATTGAATCTGTTTCCACCATGCTTTCAGGCAGTGCATTCCAGACTCTAACAACTCTATGCATGAAAAAAAATTCTACTCATCTTCCCTCTAGTTCTTTTGCCAATTATCTTAAATCTATGTGACCCGGTTACTGACCCACCGATCAGTAGAAACAGTTTCTCCCTATCTACTCTATCAAAACTCCTCATAATTTTGAAAACCTCTATTCAATCTCTCCTTAACCTACACTGATCTGAAGAGAACAATCCCAGCTTCTCTAGTCTCTCCACATAATTAAAGTCCCTCATCCCTGGTACCATCCTGGTAAATGTGGACATTAATAAATGATAGATGTATGGAAGTGTGACCTATTACAGGGTATTGAAATGTCATTAGAGGATGAATATTATGCGAGTGCAGTTTTGTGGAGAAAAAGGTGTGACAATTGACTGACACAAACTTGGTATCAGAAAACAAGGTCCAAAAGAATTGTTCCCATAATATTTTACAGTACTAAAATCATTAAACAAATCATATG
Source organism: Hydrolagus colliei (assembly GCA_035084275.1). Lineage (NCBI taxonomy): Eukaryota > Metazoa > Chordata > Chondrichthyes > Chimaeriformes > Chimaeridae > Hydrolagus > Hydrolagus colliei. Next base: position 16,393,430 of record CM068742.1, on the reverse strand, counting down.
ATTATGGCGCACAGTCAGCAGAAATGATTGAGGATCAGACAATGATTGGAATTGAGAATGCAGAATGAAGAGCAAGAGAAATAGTGTATTGGCACAGCATTAATAGTCAATTAGAGAACTTTATTCAACTATTGGACTCTGTTGGAAAATGCAAATGACATGACAGATATTAAAACTAGGAGAGGCATCAGCGTATCTTGTGGCAGGAGAGACCAGTCCATGGACAAAATTAGGAACTGATTTATTTTATTACAAAGAAAGTTGTTACCCCATAGTAGTGTCTGGCGATATATCGATATATTGGTTATAATTTTCATATCGACATGCCGATATTGGAATTTAAAATATATCGATATATCGAAAAATTCGATATGTGAAAAGAAAAATCGATATATCGCGAATATCAGTATATCGCGAATATCAGTATATCGATATATGGGTATATATTGGTACAATGCGGACTTTTTCAACTTGCGCACCCCCGAAAGCACGCACACTTCCGAATGCGCGCACATGCGCAGGACAAAAAAACCCGCGATATCAATATATCAGTATATCGATATGGGCGAACCGGTATATCGATATCAGAAAATTTCGATATCGATGGACCCTACCTCACAGTAATGGACAACACATCAAGATATTTTGAATATGGAGAACGAAAGGGCAAGACTGCAAAAATGGTAAATCAATAATACAAAAGACATGTTTGTGTTATATGGAATACCCAAGGCTAAAATTAGTGGCAAAGGACTACAATTCATGAGTGAGGCATAGAGAAAAGGCCCAAGGGATTGAGCACTTATCTACAAAGCAAATTGGTTAAGTTACAGTTGCTTTGAGGTGAGACCAAATAAACTGAATAACAAGCCCATGATATGGAGTGTATCTTATTCAAGAGGGCTTCGGTTTCACAGTTTCTCAGCACAATAATAATAATAATAATCCTTGCATTTGATATAGCGCTTTCCACATCTTATCAAGGTCCCAAAGCGTTTCACAGAATATACTGTAAAGTGAATTGACTGTAAATATTTGTGGGCGAATCACGGCAGCCAACACCCAAAGACACTTCGTTTTCACAAGCTTACTGGTTGGCAGCTGTTCTGAGGTTTCTGAGTTGTTGTCATGGTGACAATGATGAGACCGGTCATACAATTATTATGAATAAGCATGAGATCTTGAAGAAGAGAGTTAAGTGAGACTCAGATCTGCACAAGTCTGGCTCAAGCTCTGGTTAAGCCTCACTTTGGAGCAGAAATGATGGTCTACTGCCAACCAATCTGATAGAAGCTGCAGAACTGGAGCTAGTGCTAGTCATTGCAACATAAGGCGACTGACCTGCACAAGATCGGCAGTGCAGAGTAATGAGGGTGATCACCATCTTTAGAAGAATAAATTATGAGCAACTATTTGCAAACAAAGCATAACTAGGCAAAAAATAGACAATGTTTTTCAAAGCACTTCTTGATTTCCCTCCCCACCCCCACCACCCTCACACACACACACACAACCACCCTTCTGCTGTGCTCCCCGGTGGCTCTATGAATCATAGAAAATTACAACCCAGAAGGAGACCATTTGACCCATTGTGCCTGTACCAGCTCTTTGGAAGAACTACCCAATCAGTCCTGCTCCCCTGCTCCTTCCCTATTCCGCTACAATTTGTTTTCTTTTTCAATTCCCTTTTGAAAGTTGATATTGAATCTGTTTCCACCATAGTTTCAGGCAGTGCATTCCAGACTCTAACAACTCTATGCATGAAAAACATTTATATTCATCTCCCCTCCGGTTCTTTTGCCAATTATCTTAAATCTATGTGACCTGGTTACTGACCCATCGATCAGTAGAAACAGTTTCTCCCTATCTACTCTATCAAAACCCCTCATGATTTTGAAAACCTCTATTCAATCTCTCCTTAACCTGCATTGCTCTGAAGAGAACAATCCAAGCTTCTCAAGTCTCTCCACATAATTAATGTCCCTCATCCCTGGTACCATCTTGGTAAATGTGGACATTAATAAATGATAGATGCATGGAAGTGTGACATACAGGGTATTGAAATGTCATTAGAGGATGAATATTACGCGAATGCAGTTTTGTGGACAAAAATATGTGACGATTGATTAATTCTTTTAAACATCCTCCCAACATGAAAGCCACTCTTCCAAGTAAAATTGTTATTTTCACTCATATGATACACCAAATATACAGTCAAATAGTACTATTTAATAATAATAATAATCCTTGCATTTGCTGTAGCATTTTTCACGTCTTCTAGACATCTCAAAGCGCTTCACACAATATTTACTTACATAAATTGAATTCCTCTGCCTTTGTTACCCAGTGCCAAATTATTGAATGGTCCTTGACTGAAGCTCACACTGAATCAATGTAAAAACACAATGTTGGTGCTTTACCAGTTTTTGTTACAACTGTCGGTTTATTATCATGCAACCAGATGAGGCTATAACAGCCACAGATGGCTAGATTCATCCTGGCCAACAATCCTCAGATAAGATTAACAACGTAAATTAACACCTCCAACACCAGATTGCAGTTTCATCCTAGATTATAACTGTGAAATTCTGACATAGGTCTTGAATCTACAAATTTCAGACCTCGACTGACAAAACATCAATGATTTGATGTTTAATTAGCTGAAAGGCATTATGGCATTTTACAAACAATTGAAACTAAAATTTTGATTCATAGTTAATCCCAAAATGGAAAGTAATAATCCAAAATGGAAAGTAATAATCGAATATTAATAATCCTTGCATTTGATATAGCGCTTTTCACATCTTATCGATGTCTCAAAGCGCTTCACAGGATATACTGTAAAGTGAATTGACTGTATATTTGTGGGTGAAACGCGGCAGCAAATTGCACACAGCAGTGTCCCACAAGTAGTCGTGGATTGAACAGACCAATTTTATTATTGTGTTTTTTGTGGGGAGGAATTATTATTAGATGTGTGGAATAAGGAAATTTGCCCACGGTTTCGCCCTGATCTGCCTGGATTCGAACACAGATCTCACGCTTGGTAAGAGTACTCTAACCACTTGAGCTACATGGCTCCACATAGAGAGAAAGAGACACAAAGACACACTCACCTAAAGACACTCACTATCACACATACAAAATAGATACACACTCACTCAGATACACACACACACACATAAAGAGAACGATAGACACAGACACACATACATAAAGACACTCACTGTCACATTTGCAGAGTAGAGACACACTCAAACAGACACTCACAAACACACATAGAGAGAAAGAGACACACAAACACACTAACATAAAGACACCCACTATCACACATACAGAGTAGAGACACACAGATATGACAACAGCGGGGCCTCCGAATGGAGTGAAACCCATTTCCTGCTAGCCCTCCATCGCTTAAGAGTCCGGAGCCGCTCTGTCCACAGTAAATGTCAGATAAACAGCGCAAAAGACCTGGGGTTTGAAACTACTCTGACCTACTGTCTCCCTATCAGCCTGCCCGCACCCTCCGTCCAGCAGACTCATTCCTGCTCCGCGTCCACCGTCCTAACCGCCCAACCATCGGCGGCCGGGCTTTCAGCCTCTCTGCTCCCACACTGTGGAACTCCATCCCGCAGACCCTCCACCTTGCCTCCTCCCTTCCCTCCTTCAAGGCCGGTCTCAAGACCTTCCTCTTCGACCGCGCCTTCGACTGCCCCACTAACTCTTCCCCCTCTCCCACTCTCCTTCCCCTTCCCCCTACCCCGACCCTCCCTCACCCCCACCGCGCTCGGGTCCTGACCAGACTGTTCAGCGCTTTGGGGACATCCTCCCAACATGAAATTGCACTATATAAGTGCAATTTTGTTGTTGTTGTTGCTGTAGTACATGTGTTAGCAGGTTTACAGTGATGGTTGTTGTTTACAGAGGATTCCGTTGAAAATAAATTCTAATGGCCCAGGAATGTCCAGTGCAAATGTGTTGCTTTGTAAGACACATTTGGATTCATTGAACCTTTAACCAGCATTTGAAGGAGAGGTCATGCAAGAGGCTGAGGTATATTAAAAGGAACAAATTACTGACAGTACAGTTCAGCTGGGACCAAGGGAATGTCGTCTCTGGAATACAACTGGTCAGAATGAATAACATAAGACTGTAATCTTAGGTTGATATCCTGGAGTTTTCTCTCAATTATCTTTACTGATCTATCATCGAACCAAGTGTTCCCTGTGGCTACCCAGCCTCCTGAACAGACTATCAATAACCAGGAACATTCAATGACAGTGTGAATTGTGAATGATCAGAAATTAGGTTCTTGATAAACGTTCCTGTCAGAAATTCTGTTATCCTATGTAAACTCAACTCCAGAAGCAGTTTTGTATAAAATTCCATGATTCAGCATGATGCACTTACATTTATCAGAAGAATTCTCCAATTGTGCAACTCGGATTCTTTATTGAGGAATCATATTGCAAGTCCTTTATTCTGGAATGTTTCTTTTGTGGTCAGATTCAACACCACTAATCTGTGGAGCTCCCTCCCTCTGTCTCGCCTTCACCCCCACCATAGCCTGGCTCAATTGGTTACATTCTCTGAATCGAAAGGTTGTACATGTAGGCTAACATTAGGATTTGGAACTCATATAAGCTGTAACAGCAGGTTTTATTTCTATATCACATTTTATGCATCATAGCATCTTAGAATACTTATCTGACACTCAAATCCAATGCTGGGGATGTGCTGCTTCATTGGAGTGTCCGTCGTTCAGATGAGACGTTAAACCAAGGCAGTGTTTGCCTGTTCAGATGGATATTAAATATCCCGTGGTGCTATTCGAAAAGAGAAGGGAGTTTCTCTCAATGTTCTGGCCAACAATTCCCCTAAATAAACTTGGTCATTCTTTTCATGGCTTTTGCTAGGACATTCCTGTGATTTTTCTTTCTTCTCCCATTTCATATGATTTATGTGCCTTGGATTATAGTCTTCTGACACTGCTCCTTCTGCACCCAACAGGTCAAACCTGAACTAATGGGAGATTGCTGTGCGCAATTGGCTGCCATCTTCAAGTCCTTCACATTATTTACCACAAAGATCCATGCACAATTTTATTTTTGTTTGGCTCTGGCCAACAATAACCTCGAAGGCAGAGTCAGCTTTACGATGGACATGTTCAGTTACTCAAGTCCCCACATGAGGAAGGTATACATCATGGCTTCTAGCAACAACTAGCCAAACACCCACCTTCTACAGTATATAGTCAGATTGCTGCTGACATCACTCTCTGTGTGATCATCACTCCAGGAAGCATTGCTGTCATTTCCCACAGACACACTCTGCGCAGAAAGTGTCATTGTCGTCACTCGGCGACCGAAGGTGTGTTAGCACTAACCTGACAACTTGGAAAACATGGCCTTTTGTCTTTGCAATGAATAATTATTGACTGGTTTAACTGCAGTTTCCAGCAGTGTGATAAAAATCTCATCAGCAATGGCACATTATTCACCCAAAGTAGCATCAGCCATGCAAGATTGGCATGTCAAGACAGTCACTGACCCAAGCTCTTGTTGTCTGGCCTGCTTTTTTTGTAATGGTCCCCAGGACTATGTACCTTAAAAGTGTGTGGAAGCTGAGAAGAAAGGCAGCAAGAATTATTTTTGATAACTGTCAGGAATCAAACTGTTTGTACTTTCACTGGATTCTTTCTAGAAGCTTCCCAAAGCATTTAAAATCAGATCTCTATCTGTCTCACTCTTTTATTTGCATTTATTGCAAAACAAAAGATGATGACTTCAGTCTCCATGAAGTAAGGTAAACATTATGTGTAATCTTAACAATATATTTCTCTTTCACACCCACTCCACTCCATTTCTCTCCCCTCCCACTTTATCTCGCATCCAAAATTCAAAACTCTTTTTTTCACATGAGCATATTGATTCATTCTGGGACTCCTGAATTATTTATTGTTTGCACACATAAATTACACGCCAGAAATCTCAACAGCATAGAGAAAAAGAGAGAATAAATTTCAAAACATTTGCTTTGCCTTCAATGCAAGAAAAGCCCACATTTATTCATGAATCGTGCTGCCGTGTGGTTCAGATTTTAGTTCTAAAACAAATTATTCTCCTACAAGTTGATTCCCATGATTTCCCAAAGCCATTCTGCTAACAATGGTGACTGTCCCTGTGAGTTAAATAAACACATTTATTCCATGATACTGCAAACATTTTAGCTAATGGCAACGATGGGACGTTAGCAGCAAGATTGCTTTCTGTAACTTAGAATTCTTCATTTAGTGGAATCTACTGTATATGGAACTGTTACATTGTTTTCAAAATAAAATGTGCTGATCCGGCCAATATTTGCATACCTATTCCACTCATGCAGTTTGCATTGCACATCCATTTTCACATGTCTCCACCTGAATCAAAACTCACACAGTTTGCAGGAAGCTACAGTAATGCTTTATATGTGATCTGTTTGTATTTCAAACTTGTTTTACACCAGGTATCACAATGAAAAGAGCACAATAGGCTAAAGTCTAGATGTACTCTTATTTTCTTTGCATTTCAGTGCACACAAAATTTGGCAAATTCTTAAATGTAAATTGAATTTCTGTGAGACAGAATTTAGGTATTTGCCAAATTTTGAACAACAACACACTTTGTAGTGGCACAAACATAGAGTAAATGTAGACACAGATACAATTTCTACCACTTTGAACTTTAAGTAATACAGACTTGCACAGGGTTTATTGCAAAACAGTATGACCAGTTGTACAATTTGAAAACAGCTAGGAAGACCACTGGAATTTGTACTTCATTCATTTGAAATCTCAGCCTTCTAATCAATCTTATTGTCCTATTATTTGAAATGCCGGTAAAATATTACGTGACATCACTCAACAAAATACTTGTGACTTTTGGTCTCTTAAGTATAAAATTGAATCGAGTTCTCACAGCTATATTGACAGTAAGAAGCACACAATGGAAAGGCAATATTTATTTGATTTATGGATTGGTGTTTAAATGAGAATGAGGTAAATAAAAAGAAACTTTGCCATCAATAAAATATTGGGCAAAATGTCTTTGATGGTATTTAACTCGCAACCTTTCCATTTATATTCTTGTCTTCTGTAGTCTTAGGTTATTGCAGTGATAGATACTCCTTTCCTGACGTAAAAGGCATTCTATAAATGTAATTTGTTGTTGTTGTTGTTGTTGCTACCAGTTGTTTTGTTGGGAAACACATATCCCATTTGTTAAGTAGGTTCCTGCTGCCTGGAAGAAATTGTTCCATTCTGCAGTCAGACTTCCTCCCACAGTTTCTTGTACTTATTGGAAAACGGACCATTTGGAATGTTATTGTTTAAGAAACAAGATGATAATTATAATAATAAGCAATATTTTTTGCATTTAATTTAGTGCGTTATCAGATCATTGAGATGTTTTGCAACACTTCACGAGAATTACTGCAAAGTGTTTTGTCTATGTGTTTTGTAGATGAATGTGGCAGCCAAATTGTACACAGCAAAGTCCCACAAGCAGCCATCTTGTGAATGACCAATTATATTTGGAGAATTGCTTTGCCAAGAAAATAGCAGAAACTCTCTTTTGAAACAGCACAGCAACATAACTTTAAAGTCTACCTGAATTGGCAGACTCACAACTCAGTTTAACATCCTACATAAGGGACAAAAACAACAACATTGCATTTATATAGTGCCTTTCATGCAGCACAGGATCTCAGGATATTGCGCAGAGATAGAATAGGAAACCGAGAAAGGGAGGGGGGGTGTAACTGCAGGCACAATGCATAGGACATAGGACAATGCATCACTCCATTGGAGTGATGGTGAACTCAAGGGCCTTGTTTGAAGTGCACCTTTTGCATTTCACTTCACTCTTATAATCAGCATTTCTTTTTTCAGAAATATGAAATGTAACAGTGGACTGTATGATCGTAAGCATTTCTTGATGTAAGAATAAAATAGGCTTTGTTTGGACTTGCAACACATTTAGAGAATGAAACTTTAAAGTGTTGACTTACTTTAAAGAATTAAACAATAAAGAATTGTATCTTAATTTATAAAGAATCATCGACTTTAAAGAGTGAAACAATAACCAGGCAGCAATAGGGTGACTTTGATTTGCCACTAAAAGAAAATCAGCAAATATGTGGGTTTCTTCATCTCTTGGAAGAATTAACAGCACCTGTACAATCTCTGGATGCCCATTTAAAACATAAATCCATATACAGTAACTGGGTATTAGCACAGAAACAGTGTGCTCCACTTACCTAATAATTCATCAGGTGGTGTTTAATAATATATTGAAAAACTGAACAGAAAACAGTTTAAGATGCATCAGTAAACTTCTAATCGTAAAGCCACTGGCTGTGATATTTCAATTGCTGTTCAAATGTAATTGTTTTGACCATGCATGCTCATAATGATTCAAACACATTAATATTGTCAGGCACATTGCCAAGAGGGTGTTTTATATGATTTATCTTCATGAAAGAGTCTCAAACAGTCTTTGTGTTTTCCAGCTTTCCTCCTCCTTCAAACCAGATGCTGCATTAAAGTTTATCCTTGAACATCCATAGAGGTGAAGGATTTGAGCTGTGGGCAGTGGAAATGATCTTTTCATCCAGCAATACATCACTTGCCTGATCTGGGAAACCAGTAAATTCTGTGAGCTTCTCTTGTGTGAGATGGAAACAGCAGCAGGTGTTCATGAGCTGTTTGTCTACGTTGGGTAGCCACCAAAGGCTTTTTTCTCTCTCAAAGGACTATCAATGTCTGGAGTAGATTGCCAGGAAAGGTGGTAGAGGTTGGACTCATTCCAAAAGCTCTTTGATTCCTGAACTTTCACTTGAATTCCCAATTCACTCAAATGTAAATGTGTCCGGGTCCATTTCTCTCTTTCTTCATCTAAATTTATTCACTAAAGAAAACAACTTGGATTTATATAGCACTTTTTACGCTGGATAGTGCCTTGTGTGCTGTACAGCCGAGGGGTTGGATGCCAAGCAACAGAAGGCGGAAGTGACCATAGGAGCAGTCGAAGAAGTAGGTCTTAAAGTGGGATTTAAAAAGTAGATAAAGAGAGCGCGAGGTACCGGGATTGAGGCATTGAGTTCCACAGTCATATAGTACTCTTGTCATATTAATATTGCCCTTTCAATCACATTGCTTTGTACAGTTTGTTGGTGCAACCTTGGTGTGTTTCAGCTCAAAAGATGAATTTCTATCACTGTTCAAATATAAAATACTGAATTGGAATTGCATATCATATTCAAAGACGTGCGTGAGCAATAATTATAGTGCTTACGTTTAACTACTTGTTTAATCTTATAATTAATTATTATGGCTCTAAGAACAGGAGGTAATTATCATCATTGTAAGATTTAACTCCAGACTTAGTATGTTTGTGACTTAAGAACAAAGTGCATCTTGTGCAATCCTCTACCTCCTGTAATGGGATAGACACATCTATCAAACTATAATAAACCGATTAAATAAACCTAGTTGAAAATATGCAAAATACCAAAACACTTCAAACAAAGCACCACCGTGGCTGTCCCAAAACAGATACAATACCAGCATGAAGCAGTTTCATTGTTTTAATAAAAAATCATCCTGTGAATTGTGGGAGAGATATTCCACCTTGGTCTATATTTGTTCTGTTAACATTTTAGAGTGTGCAGAATTTGACAAACTGTCAAATTCACTTCAACTTTGAAGATTGTTTTCTTAGAGGTCGAAAATTAGCTTAAAATTTAGGCTATATTTAAGAATTTGCCAAATTGTGGACGCTCTGAAATGCCACATGAGTTGAAAAAATCTAGACCTTGGTAGAATTTTGACCCCTCCAGAATCTGGTAAATGATTAAGTACAGATTACATTTTTGCTGTTTTTTTCTGCAAGTTTCTCTTAGGAACCTCGCTTAGGGTTTAAGTTCAAAGTAAATGTTCCAAATCCATTGCAATGTTTTACAATGCTAAGAAAATGGAATAATTACAGACCCAAGTTGAATATCTCCCCATGTATCTTTCAACCTTAGAAAGCCAACAAAATGTTAGATATTGTTCTATCTACCCCAGTTTACAGGAATTTGCTTCCATCACTGTACAATGTTACTTGGAGGAAGGTATAGAGACTATACTATTAGAGGGAAATAGGTAAACAGGGTCCCCTAAGGACGGCTCCAAGGTGAAGTATGTGGTGACAGAATATTAGAATTGAGCCATCTTTCTGTGGCAGTCGCAGTAGTCCAGTTTCTCACCCGGGCAGATCCACAGTATTCTAAATAACTGCTGGCAGACTACTCAGACCAGTCTCTGGGGGCAGGGATTCCTCCCTCTCAGTTTTGTTGAATCATATAAGACGTGGCCTTAAAAGGTCCTAGTTGGACACGCAGTGGGAAACGTGCTAGATAGTGTTGCCAATAATACTTGCTTTTGATACCGAACTTTAGAACACACCTGGCTCAAATCTGATTTAATGGTTCACCAACAGATCTGACAAGAAAACGTACCATTTTGCCCTTGCTTCCTCTAAATCGTCCTTCTATTCGAAGATAATCTTGGAAACCAAGAATAACCCCAGGCTTCACTTTTCCACTCCTAACTGGCTCCTCAATCCACCCTCTCACTCCTTGCGCATCCTCTCTTCCAACTACAACTGTGAGGCGATGCTGGATTTCCTCAAGATCAAAAATGAGAGGATTCATTCAGCCACCTTTGCTTTCCCAAATGCTTCAGTCTTCCCAACCGTCACCCCTTCCCCAACTCTCCCTCATACTTCGGCATCTAGGATTTCCTCCCACCATACCTTCGAACCTATCTCCCCTTCCTCTCACACCACCACTATAACCTGCATGAAGCCCACCACCTGCCCCCTTGAACCCAACCCTACCCCTCTCCTTATGTCCCGGATCTACCTACACTTTACTCTCCAACCTCGTCAACCTCTCTCTGTCAACTGGCACCATTCCCACCCCTCTACAAATAGCTGCCATCACTACTATCCTGAAAAAACCTTCCCTTAATCCATCCCTTCTCATTGACTATCCCCCATCTCCAACGTACCTTTCTTTTCCAAGATCCTTGAAAGAGTTGTTGCTTCACAGCTTTGCTCCTTCCTCTCCTGCCACTTCCAATACAAACACATCCAATCAGGTGTGAGCAGCACAGAAATAACTTTGATCAATATGACAAATGACATTCTGTCTGTCTGTCACCAAGGCATCTTCTGTCTCCTCATCCTCCTCAACCTTTCTGCTGCCTTTGACACTGTGCACCACTCTATACTTCTCCAACATCTCTCCTCTTACCTGAACCTTCAAGGTTCTATTTGAATGGTTCAGATCATATCTCTCACACTGTCTTCACTTTGTCTCCATGAATGGCTTCTATGGAGATAAACAAGTCTCACACTATCTTGTTTGGTGTTCGTCAGGGCTCTGTCCTTGGTCCTCTCCTCTTCAACTTATACATGGTTATATCATCCATAGACATGGAGTCAATTTCCACATAGACAGAGATTGCATCCGACTCTGTCTCTCTGCCTGTACGCTTCATTCCAGGACCAATTGTCGTGACAGCTGCCTGTCAGCCATCACTTCCTGGATGAGAGCCAAGGCTCTGCAATTGGACATCAGTAAGACCAAGGCATTCCTGATTGCTTGTGCCATCTCCTCTGCACCTCAGGCACTAGCAGAATCTGTATCAATGGATACACGCCACCTCACTGAGCCAGTCAGGAAACTTGGCATCTGGTTTGAGCCTCGACTGTCCTTTCTCCCCCATATCCTGTAGCTCAGTTGTTTGAGCATTCACCTCACATGCGAGTGACCTGGGTTTGATTCCCAATGAAGCAAAACCTTGGGCAAGTTTCCTTACTCCACACACCAGAAAATCCCTCAGGAAAAAGCAAAACAATAATAAATGTGTTGCTCAATCCAGGGAAGTTTGTGGGACACTGATGTGCAATTGGCTGCACACATTTTGCCCCGAAATATACAGTCAATTCACTTCAGAGTATATTCTGTGAAGCACTTTGAGATGTCTAGAATATTAGAAAAGTGCTATATCAAATGCAAGATTTCTTACTATTTATTACATCCATGCTATGTCTCGCTCCACCATCCCCCACCTCTGCAACATTGCCATACTCTACCACTGCCTCACCCCTCATAAACCCCTCAATACTTGCCTTCATTACACCCAACCCTGCTTGTTGGCATTCCCGACTCTCGTCCCACCATCGGCGTTCAGGCATTCAATCTCTCTGCCTCCACCCTCTGGAACGTCATCCCAAATTCCCTTTGCCTCACTCCTTGTCTTGCTTCCTTCAACACACACCTCAAGTCCCTCCCACCCTCCTACCCTCTCTGCCTTCCACCCTCCCTAATTCCCCCCCCCACCCTCCAAAGTAAAGTAAATTGACTGTATATTTTGTGGGCAAAAGCGGCAAACCAATTGTCCCACAAACAGTCTTGGATTGAGTCACCAATGTCTTTTTGAGGGATTATTACTCATGGAAAGCGATCCGCCAATCAACTAACAACAAGGTTTCTACTTACTGCTAGGCAAACAAAGGGGAATGGAATAATGAAATTTGCTTTATTTTTCATTCCACCCGGGAACCGAACCAGGATCATTTTGCTTGTTAGGCGAGCGCACTAACCTCTATGCTATGGGACTTCACATGGTTTCAGTTAAATAAATTCCATTGCACACTATATAGTCACCAATTTTGGCTCTTCCTAATCTGTAACTCATGTTTTGCAGAACTAGGTGTACACAGGGTGCTTTCCTCTGGGAATAGAGTGTGCAGTCTATTCTAGGCACAGGCAAATGTCCAGATTTAGATGGCAATTCATAAGTGGAACACTCAGTCTCGATTTGATGCTCTTAAACATGGTGATGGGTTTCCTCATGTGTCAGACACTCAGCTGACTTAAAAAGAACAGATACCCTCGTGGCCTCCATTGAGTTTATGTCAATATGAAGCAGTATCAGTTGATTGGGCTTCTGTTTTAACCAGTTTAAGATAACTCATCAGAGAACAGTTGGTGTCATTGGGTAACAAAAAATAGGTGCGGTAAACATTGATGCTTTTTTGCAAATGTTCTCACATAGTTTTAAATGCTACCCTGCCGCTGATTGCAGCTAGTAAAACATAGCTTGGGAACATTTATTGAAAAGCTTAAACTTTTAAAGCTTGCAGCTTTCAGTCGTATTTCTTGAGATAAGTTGTGACCTTTTCTGTTGCTAACATTGGCTAACAAGCTCCCTAAGGAGCTTGTCTTCATTCATCTGGCATGCTGCTTTGCATCATTATGAGATGGGCTGGCTTAAATACTCACAGCTACAACACAGAGTATGTAAATTGTTTATGTTATGTAGCTTTACATTCATTGTGAAGTGCTTTGAGCTGACCAACAACAAGGACAACAAGAACAAGCACAACAATAACAGCAATTTGCATTTACAATAGCACCTGCCATGCAGGTTAGTATCTCAGAGCACTAGACAGTGACAGAACACAATTCCAAACAGGGAAGCACAGCTACGCACAGTCAGAGAGGAAGGTTTTCAGATGTGATCTGAAGCTGGGAAAGAAAGGGTCATGGTAGAGGGATAGAGTAAGAGTGTTGTAGAGTCTCAGGGGAAGTGGCTGAAAATGCGGCCACTGATGGTGGGATAGAATGCACAGGAGGCTAGAGCCAATCGAGTGGGGGCAGCGGGTAGTGGGTTGGGGCGTAAGCAGGTCAGAGAGGTAGGGAGATACCAGGGCTTGAAAGGATTTGAAAAGAAGGGTACAGATCTTGATCGATCCATTCGACAATAGGGAAGCAGTGGAGCTTGGCTAGAAATGCTATATGTACAGTTGAGTATGCAGATGGCGGAGTTTTGGATCAGCTGGATCCTGTGCATGGTGGAGCTGGAGAGACCAACAAGGAAACGTTGACAAACACATGGATGAGTATTTCAGCTGCATCTGGGGTAAGGTACAGTTGGAGGCAGGGCAATGTGGCAGAGATGAAGAAAGGTGGTCCTGGTCAGTCCTGGGTGTGGGGCAGGAAGGACAGCTGTTGGTCGAACTTGATGCCTAAGTTGCACATTTGGATAGGCCAAGGAGATTGAGGTCAGAGCTGCACAAACAAAGACGATGATGGATGTCAAGGAGTACGGTTTCAACCTTGTCAATGTTTCGTTGCAAGAAGTTTGCACTCATCCATGCCCTGACGTTTGCTGGACAAGCTAACAGAACAAACCTGGAGTCACAACTGGAGGAGAAGTATAGATTTGTGTGTCATCTGCTTACCTGTGGAAGTCCACCCAACATGAAAAGCGCTATACCAAATGTAAGGATTATTTATTATTTACGATTATAAGTACATTCATGGGTCAGAATTTAATGTTTTGTCATTTTTTGAGATATAAGCACACCTCTAATAGATGAATTACATGTTCATTAATATTCTATTTAAGGTACTTTCAATAGTCTGGTAGCTCGAACTTTTCACAGCTATTCAAATTCAAATTCAAGCCTCTGGCTTGAATTCTTTGCAAATTGTTTCCACTCTTCTACATCTCAGTGTTGTAAACAGATATATATATATATATTATATATTTTTAAACTCATATCTAGAAAGCTCTAAATCAAAAGCTATATCTTCATCCTCTGGATGGTCTGAGTAAAATGTACATTGACTTGCTGGAACACTTGACGTTTCATGTAAATATGTAAATATACCCTTGTATTTCATGCCTTCAAGGCAGTTGTGCTTTTCTGAAGGATGTTGTAACCACAATAAGATATCAATCCATATTGTTGTGCTTTTGTTGGGTTTGGTGAAGAGTTAAGGTCCTCAGAGGCAGATTTCAACAGAGCTTGTAAGTGAAAGCAATTCTGGTGAATACTTTTTAAAAAAAAGCTGAACTACCTCTGTAATTGATTTGTGCATTGAATCAAATTTTATAGATAGTGTTCTTGTGTTCCAAGCTTGCTTTCAGAATCTTCTGCTGTTCTTCCCTTGTCCTTGTCTAACCCTCTGGGAATTATTTTACTACTTTTCTCAAAGTGGACCAAAATTTATTGGCCAGACCCTTATTCTCTCCCTTTGAACAGTTTAGCAAGTTTGTCACTATGCACATTTTAGTTGAAATTCATAAATGCAAAAATAACCTTTCAGGAATTATTTATAAGCATCTGTCAAATTTGCCAACTCTAGCAAGCCAAGCAAAATAGTCCAGTGCATATTAATAAAATTACTACGTTTAGCAAATGGAGCAGAAAATTTCTCCTCTGACCTGCCTGTGTCATTTGTACTATTGTGATAAATATAGTTATCTTTTTGTTGGAACCGAAAATTAATGCAATTAAATTTATCTGGAAAGCTGCTCCTTTCATTTTAATCTGATAGAAGTCCAATCAAACAGCATTATAGGCAATGACCATTCTAGGGAATGGGGTTATCGAATTTACAAATGTTTGTGGGAAATGAGGGTTTCCTGGTTAGAGTGGTTAGAGTACTTCAGTGGTTTGTGTACTTGCCTCGCGAGCAAGAGATCTGGGTTTGATTCCCGGCAGAGCGAAACCTTGGGCAAGTTTCCTTATTCCATACATGTGATAATATTCAGGAAAGAAAATAGAAATAATGATAATTTGGTCACTCAATCCACAACTGTTTGTGGGAGACTGCTGTGTGCAATTGCCTGTTGCGTTTCACCCACAAATGTAAATTCAATTTGCAATATATTCTGTGAACACTTTGACGTCTAGAAGAGGTGAAAAACGCAATATCAAATGCAAGCATTATTATTATAATCATTATTATTGTTTTTATCAACCTAGTTGTCTATATGATTCAAAAGAGTTTCCACTTAACTCTTAACTCTGGTCACTTAATATGCAGATTTTATGTAATTGCCGAAGAAGAATTCTGAATATCAATGGAAAGTATTCTGGATCTGTACAGCATTCATTCATCCATTCATGAACAACAACAACAAAATTACACTTGTATAGTGCCTTTCACATGAGGAGGACATCCCAAGGCACTGCTTCAACCCGAGCTGAGGACAGAGGAGGGTGGGGAGGGGGAGATTAGGAGTTGCTGATGGGTCCATCGAAGAGGAGAGTCTTGAGGCGAGACTTGAAGGAGCCCAGGGAGGGGGTGAGGCGGAGGGTCTGCGGGATGGAGTTCCAGAGGTTGGGGGCAGAGTGGCTAGAGGCTCACCAGTCAATGGTGGGGCGGGTGGGTCGGGTGACGTGAAGCAGGCCAGAACCTGCTGTGCAGAGGGAGCGGGCAGGTTGGTAAAGGGATAGGAGGTCACGGATATAGGGTGGGGCGAGGGTGTGGAGAGCTTTGAATGTGAGGACCAGGATCTTGAATTGGATCCTCTGGATGATGGGCCAATGGAGTTGGGAGAGGATGGGGGAGATTGGGGTCATGGAGTTTGGAACGATAGAGGACACGGGCTGCAGAGTTCTGGATTATCTGCAGCCTGTGGAGGGAGGAATTGGGAAGGCCAACAGCATTATTTGTTCTTGGTTAACTGTTATGTTCCTCCTACACTTTTTGTTGGCCATCAGTTCTTGATAGCTAATTTATGGTTACCTTATAACTCCTTGGATCCTCAAACACTACAAATACAGAAATGGTGTTTGAACTTACTTCATTACCATTGGGGGAAATGGCTGTGCACAAATTGTCTGCCATGTTGCCTGCAAAATACGGTCACTACACAGTACAGTAAATCCCGTGAAGAAACCATGTGGCATCCTCCCAATGTGAAAGGTGCTATATCATATGCAATGATTATTATTAGAACTTCATTACAATGATTTGATCTGTAGACAGCTAAAGCTTCCTATACCTGCCAAAACTACCTGAGTAATAATAATTATGTTGTTATCAACTGAGCTCCAATTTTCAGGAAGGTGACAAATATCAACAGTGAGAAATATCTCATCACATATGGCATCTTCCACTATGACACGACTCATGGAATGTCTTGATTCTATATTGCTTATGGGTGCCAATACAACAACAACAGTAACAACATAATTACATTTGTAATGTACCTTTCACACCGGGGGCACACCCCAAGGCGCTCAACGATCGGGGATCAGGACCTGAGCATGGTGGGGGAGGGTGGGGTTTGCTGAGTTAAGATGAGGAAGGAACAAAGTACAATTTCTATCAAGTACACTGTAGTCATGCTAAACATTTGTTTTCAAGTTTTTTTCAAGGTATCTCACCCTGCCCTGAAAATAGTTATCGTGATTTTGTTCAAACACACTTAGTTTGTAGCTTTTCCACATACTGTAGTTCTCAGTTCAGTTAATTGAAGAGGTGTGAAAATAACATGAAATCAACATACAAAATTTACCCCCCCACCTAATCGTTTCTCACTTTCGTCAAAACAATAACTGGGAAACACAGTTACTCCAACACAGGTATAGGAAGATATTCGGAGGATTATTCCTTGGAAGCAAAAAACGATAGATTGTGAAATCCAGTAGTGGAATGGCTAGAGCACTTGCCTCGCTTGTAAGAGGACCTGGGTTTGATTCCGGGCAAGGTAAAATGTTAGCCAACTTTCCTTATTCCACACGTCTGTTTACCTAACAATAAGTAAGAACCCGGGTGTTAGTCAATTGGTGGATCGCTTCTCTGAAGTAAACATCAGTTCAGAATATTTTTTAAAAATAATTATTTGGTCACTCAATCCATGACTGTTGTGTACTATCTATACATTTCACCCACAAAATATACACTTTATCGTATATTCTGTGACGGCTTTGAGATGTGATGTGATAAGGCGCTATACCTAATGCAAAGATTATTATTATTACATGTATGGTACAGTAAAAAGTCAAGCAATCTGAGAATGCAAAGCTACCCTGTGTGGAGGGAGCTATAAAAGTGCAAATTGTTGTTGTTGAAAGTCTTTTCGGCTCATTGACGTATGCTCCTCTACGAACCCATCTATCTTAATTCCAATTCCCTGCTCTCTCCACATATATTTCAATGCTTTTCCTTTTCATGTGCTTGTCCAATTCCTTTTTTTAAATGCCACCCTTGACATATCATTCAACGGCAACAATACTGTGGGAGAAGAAGTTCTTCTAACACTCTAATTTTTCAATTGGCAATCATAATTTTGAATTCATGTCTTCTTGCCCCCGGATCCCCTTAAATCCCCTCCCGATGGAAAACGTTTTTCATGCTTAATTCTCCCCAAAACTTTCATAGCCCAAAGCACTTTTTGAAGTTCATATCATCTTCCAAAAAACTTCCTAGATTCTTTGTTAAACTATTAATTATATATTTTCCATTCCTTCTAATAAAGTATCTTGCAGCAGAGCAGTTGAGTGGCTCACAGATGCGATCTTGTTTAGAAAAGTGATTGACCTTGAAAGGAAAACTGAATTATATATTTGATATCGTAAACCTTCGCGGTTGGAAAAATTGCAGTTGGAAAATGCAGGGCCCTATGGGAAACACAAGGATATGGGAAAAACTAAACACAAAAAAACACAAACAGTTATAACATACATGGGGATAGAGGGAGTACGTTTGGGCGCATCTGCAACAATCCACGAGGCTGTCTGACTGACTTACACAGAAAGAGAGAACGGAGGGTGGGGGTGGGGGGGTGACACGGAGGGCTGGGGGCGTGGGGTGACATGGAGGGTGGGGGGGGGAGTGACATAGAGGGTGGGTGGGGGGGTGACACAGAGGGCTGGGGCGGGCTGTCTGACTTATCTACAGAGAGACAGAGACACAGAGGGTGCAGTGGGGGGGACACGGAGGGCTGGTGGGGAGCTGTCTGACTGACGGACTGATACAGACAGACACAGAGAGAGAGAGAGAGGGGAGGGGGGTTGTGGGGGTGGGGAGAAGAGAAGGTGAAATAGAGAAGGTGAGAGAGAAGGGGGGTGGGGGAGGGGTGCTGGGTGGGGAGAAGAGAAGGTGAGCCAGAGAGAGAAGGTGAGAGAGAGACCTGCAGATCCTGTCAGTCAATACTCGCAAACTTACTAGCTAGGCTGCGGAGAAGCGACAAAAAATTCATGTTACTGTATTTACCTTAATCCTAAGAGAGAAGCGAGATCTGAATCCTAGTGCTATACGCTAGCTGTTCGCACACACACAGTACCTGTAGATCCACGAGTGTATCTAGACCATATGGGGTAGTAAAGATGCTGATAGGCGGAAAATGTGGAGCAGATGAATACACACCAATATGCGGATGAATGCGGTCCCTTTTGTGAAAGAGTGAAACTTGAAAATTTAAACCTGTGGATTTAAATCGTGGATGCGCAAAACGCAAAACTCGGTTTGCAAGGGTTGTCGCATTTCGCAAACCGTGGATGCATGAGTTTCGTGGTTGGTGAGGCCGTGGTGGGGGCAGGGTACCTGTAATCTGCTACAAGTACGTTGTAATTACTAACAAATCATTTTTTCAAGTTGTTACATGTAAATGTGATATTTTAGGTTTTGTCCTAAAGGGTCGAAACCTTTGTCATTGCAAAAAGGGTTTGTTCTTAGTGGTGGGAATGAATTAAAAAGGAGTACAATGGAAGGTTGAAAGAGCATGTTACATGGAGGGAAGAGGAAAATATTATGTTTTATGCTTTTCACAGATGAATAAATGTAAATATTGAAACAAAACTTATTTTCCATGAGTGTAAAAATAAGATTACTCTGGTGAGTATAATATGAATGCTCTGTCCTTCTAATTGAACTATAATATGGCTTCCATTCATTGTGGCTTTATTACCCATTTATTTATCAGACTGAATCCAAATTATGATTGTAAGGATAAAGATGGAATCTGATTTGACCATTCAGAATGTAAAACATATTTCAAGTAAGTGCCGGAGTCCTGTAGCTCAGCGTTTAGATCACTCAGCTTACAATTCCAGGCAGGGCAAAACCTTGGGCAAGTTTCCTTACTTCACATGCCTAAAAATAATCCCTGAAAAAACAAATTGGTCATTTCAAGCCATGATTTTTTGTGGAACAACGCTGTGCGCAATTGGCTGCTGCGTTTTGCCCACCAAAATATACAGTTAATTTACTGTACAGTATATTCTGTGAAATGCTTTGAAACGTCTAGAAGATGTGATAAGGCGCTATGTCAAATGTAAGGATTATTATTATTATTATTACGACTGACTAGGACCCAGAATATCAATGGCTTTCGTTTGCTTCACTCTAGTACTTCATGCTTCATGTTATTCTATTTTTCCCCAAGCTTGTTAAGTAGTAAAATTACTGAACACTGTTAAGGAGTCCAGATGCATAAGAAACAAATAAAAAAAACCTCTGGCTCCATTCCAATAAAAGGTCACATTTCCCATGCTATAAACTTATTGGGCCCACTCATTGTTTAGTTTAGATTCCTACACTGGCAATTAATTTTTGTCTTCATGATTTATAATCTATATATTCTCCTAATGTTATATTTACAATCCAGATACCTGTTCCGAATAAAAATTTCAATGCAAAGGAAAGTATTATTTGAAAAAGAGATGAGTTTTTTTCCCCCAAAAAAGGAACACCCTCTGTGCTTTATCATATTTTCACTTATTACGCATTGGTCCTTTCAGAATCTCTTTTGTTGTTTCCTAAGAATATCTTCTTTATGAAAAAAACTTTCTTCAACTGTTCATACTCCAAGGATGTTCATACTTGCTTCACATGAATCAGTGTATCTGTCATGGTAAATCTGATTAGATTGAATTCTCAGAAGACAGAATATTGCTTATGGATTTGCTGATGCCTTAGGCAAGGGCAACATCTTGGAAGGAACTAGCTTCTTCAGTCTAAAAACAATGTTAACATCGCATTCTATGTACCAATGTTACAATTCGATCTTTTCAATCTTTCCTTGCTTTAAAGCTATATTCACAATTCACATAAGATACCCACTTCTCTTTTGAACTTGATCTTCATGTTTGCAACATTGGTCACCGGACATTACCTGGCAATTCAGCACAACCCAAATCAGAGTTTTGCAAAGAACTGGGGAGGATTCTCAAAACAATCATTTGCTGTGTATATATTTATATTTGCATATATATGTATGTATATACATTATATACATGAAATATAGATATATGTATATATGCACCCCCCAAAAATTTGAGTTTGAGGTAACCCTGTCATAACACGATGTCTCCAATTCAAATCATTAAACTCGGTTATAACATGTTCCCCCACCCCCCAAAGCAAAATACTGCCACATTCCAGGTTTTCAGGTCATCACTGACATAGCTTCTGGCTTGGTTTCCTCTGGGCCTTCAGATCGCTGGAAAAATGAAATGCCCTAAATTTCTGACATCAAAAGTCCATCTTCCTGCACATACATGCAGGCTGGTCATCTCTGACTGCTTAAATGTTCGTGAGAGAAGTAGGGGCTAAACTGTTGGCTTTCATCTTACAGTACTCAGAAAGCGGGCAGGTCTGCACTGCATGCTGGAAATGTACCTCGTTTCTGGCGACCACAAGAAACATAGGTTCTAAGTGAATTTGTACACCAATGAGCCTCTTATAATAATATAATAATCCTTGCATTTGATATAGCGCTTTCCACATCTTATCGACGTCCCAAAGAGTTTCACAGAATATATTGTAAAGTGAATTGACTGTATATTTGTGGGTGAGTCGGGGCAGCCAAATGCGCACAGCGGTGTCCCACAAACAGTCATGGATTGAAATGACCGATTTTATTATTGTGGGTTTTTTGGAGGGATTATTATTAGGCGTGTGGAGTAAGGAAACTTGCCCAAGGTTTCGCCCTGACCTGCCTGGATTCGAACACAGGTCTCCCCCCAGCTTGGTCTCCCCAGTTTGCATGACAAGTGCTCTAACCACTTAGCCACAGGAGCTCCTGTGGCTTAGTGGTTAGAGATTGCCCTGCGGTTTGATTCCTGCTTCCAAGTTGGAACTCCGAGCACTCTTGGGAAATGAACTGGTCCATAAAGCTGATGTAAATTGGCACTGAACACTCCAGTTCATTTAATTGCAGAAGTTTTAAACAAGGTACAATGTTAGTTATCCTTTTCTTCCTCTTCTTGCTTCCCGAGAAATAGAACAGAAATCCACAACTCAATATTTGTGTCAGTGTTTGCTCTTCCAGTGAAGCCATCTATCTTAACTCAAATTCCCTGCTATTTAATAATCCTTGCATTTGATATAGCGCTCTCCACATCTTCTAGACGTTGCAAAGCACATCACAGTATATTTCCCATTAGGCTCCCATGCACTTCTCCAGCATGTGCCTATTTAATTCCATTTTGAATTTTTAAGTAAGTCTGTTCCAATAGCTACCTCTGGTAATTCACTTCACATTCTCATAATCTCTCCAGAACATTTTTTCCCAGCTCCCCACATTACACTTCTAGTTTTTTCCTTGTCTTGTCCTTGAGGCACTTCCTCACCATTAATCCTCATATCATATTGTTTTATTTCTTAAACATTGTTCCCTCATTATTTTTGACACCTACATGAAAATCGCCGTGTCTAGAATACAATGATCACACACTTCCTGGAGGAAATGCTCTCTGCTTACCTAATCATACTGAATATTAGCTGCAGATTGGCAATAGCCAAGGCTTGGGAATTGTGTAGCTCAATGGTTAGAGCACTCGCCTTACAAGCGAGAGACCTGGGTTTGATTCCAGGCAAGGCAAAACCTTGGGCAAGTTTTCTTGCTCCACACACCTGGTAATAATCCCTCAAGAAAAAAAAATTGGTAATTTCAATCCACGACTGTTTGTGGGACACTGCTCTGCTCAATTGACTGCTATGTTTTGCCCACAAATATGTAGTCAATTCCATTTGCGCTATATTCTGTGAAGTTATTTGAGACATCTAGAAGATGTGATAAGATGCAATATCAAATGTAAGGATTATTATTAATCAAGCAAGCTTTCCTCTGCCTGTCTAACCAGGACCACTCTCGCCATTGACTCACAGGGAAACAACAAGAGCTGAGTGGGAATGCAGAGCAAGAAGTTGTAATTCTCTGATAAAATGGATATATTTTCTAAATTGAGGGAATAGAATTATACTTGAATTACTGTTAGTATAAATGTTGCTTTATCTGAGACATTTTGAAGGTTAGAAAATATGCCCTAGCTCTAGTATTTAAATTTGCTTCTCCATTATCAGCCATAGGTATTTCAATACAATTCCCTTTAACTCAGAAATCCATCCAACAAATTCATTTTGTTTCATTGCAGAACATTTTGCCAGCAAGCAACATTAAATGCTTTCATTAACTCAGAATTGCTTTAATCTCTTGCATAATCCATGTAAATTGACAAGCCTGCACCTGTGTTTTATCTTGTTAACTTACAAGTTAATGTCTCTCACATTGGTGTGTTGGCCAAAGTCCCAGAATTGCCTCTCACAATTATCAGGAAGTTAAAACAGACAGTTAAAGCATTTAGATAAAACATATGTTTGGATTCTGTCCAATCCATCTTGTTTTGATGTAGAACTAATTAACATGTTGCTAAACAAAATTATTTCCTCAAAAATCATACTCTCAAATGTATGATTGATTATCATTTAAAAAAATCTAATTCTGATTGCTCTAAAATCCATACTATGAAAGATTAATAATCATTTAATACCATTGAAAGAAAATAATAAACCTTGCATTTGATTTAGTGTCTATAGCATCTCTCAAAGTAATTTATAGGTAAATATGTACTGTCAAATTTATCAGAAACAATATACAGTATTTGCGATTAATGGATTTAAGAGTGGTCTTCATGAACACATGAAAGAATAAGGAATATCAGAGAGGGGGCAAGGAGAAGTGAAGTAGGATATAAACATTGGAAAAGACTAGTTTGACCAAATACCGTAGTCTTTTTCCATGTAATGTTTTGTGTAATTTTATGTAATCGTGTAAATTAATGTGTAGTGATAGTGATTATTTATTTGATGTCAACTGCAGCAGCCTAGTTACATGCACCAAGGTCCCACAAACAACAACAATATTGTACCCTCTGTAACGGTAGCGTCTAACAACATTGTGGCGTAATGTGGAGCCGAGAAGAGGGGAAAGTGACCAAAGGCATGGGCAGAAAGGAAAGTCTTCAGGCATGATTTGAGGATGTACAAAGATGCATCAAGATGAAGGGAATTGAGGCACGGAATTCCAGAGATTTGGAACATCGTGGCACAACCACTAATTGTGGAGCGGAGGGGACAGGGCCTGTGCAGCAGAGCCAGGCCAGGTGAACAATGAGGAAGGTCAATCCCATGATTTTCTTCCTAACCCTCTTCAAGTCCCGTTTCATTGCTCAGGTTTCCAAACTTACGCTGTGACATGCTTTGAAATGGCATACTACATAAAAATATTAATAAAATAATTCGTACATTCGTTATAGTGTTTGCAATTTTGAGAATGTCTCAAAATGCTTCACAATGTCAAGTTTAGTTACTGACTGTACTGAGGCTATATACTTGAACATTGTTATTCAAAACCGTTCTCTTTTTGAACAATGTCATGAGGTCGTTTATATCCACCTGAATAAGCAGACACAATCTTGATTTAACATCTCATCTGAAAGATGGGACCTCTGACATTGCAGTGTTCAGCCATTACTGTACTGGAGTGTCAGTCTAGATTGTGAGCTGAAATTCCCGATGTGGGGTTTGAACCTTCTGACCCAGAGGCGAGAGTGCAACCAACTGAGCTAAGTTGGAAGAAATATGTTCCATCCTGTTTGCTGAATTTCTGAAGAGGAGCCATCAACCTGTGTTACTTCAGCCTCAACACCTTTGTCTGAAAACAGGAAAATACCTTTCAGAATATTTAAGTACCCAAAACTTTGAATTAGTGTTGAGGACAAACAAAGTTATTGTTTTAATAGAATAAGTGGACAGTTTGACTTAGACTTTCTGCTATGATGGCTGAACTAAGGATTCTTAAACAGATTTGAGAATACAATAACATTTTAAACACACACAATAGAATAATTGCCTTGATTATTACATTTCATGCTCTATGTATTATTGTCATTTAAAGGTCAATGGTTAATTCATCAGTCAGCAATGGGTGCTTAACAATTACCAATGTAAGCAAACTGGATTAGTTGCAATAGTGAGAATTACATTTGTAAGTAGCCAATCCCTGTTTCTGATATATAATCATTTCTATTACTCCTAGAACTTTATATTAAATTGAGCTGTTTATTTCAACTCAGAAGTCCCCTGTTACAGCCCCTTCTCCACTATAACATATTTTTAATCTCAATATTGAGAATCCCAGCCCCATAAGAAGTCCTCAATCCTCAATGTAGATTGGACACGATGCTGGGCAGCATTTGACGCAAGGAATACTCTTGCGTCAAATGTGCATCTGTTTAATTTCACCAAATGAAACAGATGGTCTCTTTTACCATTCTCTGCAACCAGCTTTGGGGAAGCATTTGCATTGTTATCAACTAAATGTTAATAAGACAGAGGCTATACTTCTTGGCTCCCATCAACATCTTCTGTCCTGTAGCTCTCAACTCCTCAAGCTCCCCAGTCTATGCTTCAGACTCATCGAATTGGTGTGCAACTAATGCATCAGGTTCAACCCACAGGTGTCCTTTGTACCCCATATCTAGTCCCAGACCATGACTATCATCCACCACCTCCGCCACATTGCCCAAATACCCCAGATGGAGTTCTGTGGCTCAGCAGTTAGAGCACTCGCCTTACAAGCATGAGACCTGTGTTTCGAATCCAGGCAATGAGGGTGAAACCTTGGGCAAGTTTCCTTACTCCACAATAATAATCCGTCCAAAAACAAAACTATTATAAATTGGTAATTTCAATCCACGACTGTTTGTGGGACACTACTGTGCACAATTGGCTGCCGCATTTCGCCCACAAATATACAGTCAATTCACTTTACAGTATATTCTGTGAAGCGCTTTGAGATGTCTAGAAGATGTGAAAAGCACTGTATCAAATGCAAGGATTATTCTTGTTATTAAAACAATCGCCCATGTGCACCCGCTACTCATTGCTTCTGCTCGACTGCCTCCTGCATATTCCTTGTGCCCTCCATTCTACCATTGGTGGACTCACTTTCAGCCATTATGATCTGAAACTTTGGAACACTCTTTCTCTATCCCTCCACTTTGCCCCCTCCTTCCCCATCTTCAGGACACGTTTGAAGACATTCCTACTTGACTTGTCCCCACCTCTCCTCCCCCACCACCCCCCGGCTCGGAATTGTGTTCCTCTACTGTCATGCACTCTGGTACGCGTGACAGGCACTATATCGATGCAAGCTATTTTTGTCATCAATAATAATACCATGTCCTTTCAATGATAACTTGTCCACTTTTCACACAATTAGATAAAATTTTCAGTCAGTGTGATATATAAATACTGGCTTTATTTCTACCATCCACTGATGGCTGCAGCCTACAAAGCAAAAGTCTAACTCTGTGGGACCAACTCCAACCCTTGAGATGGGATAACCATTTCTCACAGTTCTTCAAATACTCCAAAAAGAGCAGTGCAAAAGGCAGCTTCCAAATGGAGAGACTCTTTTATATCTACTTACTCCTGCTCTGCGATGTCATCTGGAGGCATTAGATTAACTTTCACATGCATGGCAGATGACTTCTAACTCTATATTTCTGCCGCCACTTTGAATTCCAGGACCACTGGACTATTGTTCACGTGGTCTGTCAGACATCAAGTCCTGGATGAGAGCTCACTTTTCTTCAATTATAACATTCTCCAGTTAAATATTGACAAGTCAGTGGCTTTCTTGCTGGCTCCCATTAATGCCTTCTCACCTCAGGTGCATCAATCTACATGAATGTACTCTCTATCTCACAGAGTAGTGCAGACCCTTGATGTCTTATTTGACTCTCAGCTGTCCTCTAAACATCACTGCCATGACCCATTCAGTTTCCCCCACCTCCCCAACATTGCTAGCTTCTGCCAGTACCTCTCACCAAGGGCTGCCGAGACCCTTCTCCATGCTTCTGCTACACCAAGGCTTATCCACACCAATTCTATGCTTGCTGGATTTCACCATCATTAGTGATCAGGCCTTCAGCCTTTTCACCCTCATCCTCTGCACTCCATCCTTCACTCCCTCCATTTCTCCCCCTCGATTTCCTCCTTCAAGGACCTTCTCAAGTCCCTCCTCTTTGTTCGTGCCTTCAATCATCTCCTCAAACTTCCTGAATCCAACCCCTCGCTCGGGTGAAAACCCTCAACTGTCCAATGCATCGGGACATCCTCCCGACATGAAGGACACTATATAAATGCAATTAGTGTTTTGTGTGATTTTAGATATTAAGATAATTGATCTTGTGGTTAAGACCATGCAAAATCTCAGGCCTCTGATGTGAAAGAGTTTGTTATTTTATGCTAATTCTGGGGTAATTTGGTTCTTCCTCCCATTTCCAATTCTGAGCAGTCGAACAGTGTTTGTAGAGAGCAGAGATCAATTAGTTTTATACTACAGCCTTGTCAACAAATGAAAGATCACAGTTCCAGCAGTCACCCCCAAACCCCAAGGTTGTTCAATTTGTTTGATTAATAGGACATTTTAACAGTCCAGATGCAGCTGCAGCTCCTGTCAGCAAAGTTCCAGACACTCCTGAGGTTTAAAACTACTACTACTAATAATACTACAGTATTAAGTTTTGTCCATAAAATACTGCATGCAATCAATTCACTTGATGGTGTATTCTGTGAAGTGCTTTGAGATGTCTCGAAGAGGTGATAAGGCTCTATATCATGCAGCTCAGCGGTTAGATCACTAGCCTTATAAGCGATAGACCTGAGTTCAATTCCAGACAGGGTGAAACATTGGGCAAGTTTCCTTCCTCCACAATCCTAATAATAATATCTCAAAAAATAAACAATAATAAAATTGGTTGTTTCAATCCACCACTGTTTGTGGGACACTGCTGTGCGCAATTAGCTGTCACATTTCACCCACATATTTACATTCAATTCACTTTACATATATTCTGTGAAGCATCTTGAAACTTCAAGAAAACATGAAAAGCGCTATATCAAATCCAATGATTATTATTATTCAGTATTAATAATCCTTGCATTTGATTTCATATAGTTGAGACATCTGAGAGTGCTTCACAGAAAACACTGTAAAGTGATTTGATTTGCACAAGGAATGTCCCACAAACAGCCATAGAGTGAGCAAAAAAATTTTTTTGGGCATTGTTAGGGAATTTGTTCTGGGACCAATATTTTGCATGGCAGGGTGGAGAAGATATGTAATTCTTGGAGAAAACATTTCTGCTACACCGGATAGGAAAACACCCTTCAAATTGGACAATTGTGAGTCGAAGAAACCACTGAGATATGCAGGTTGATGTAACAAGTGCTGTACGTAATTGGCTGCCGTGTTTTGCCCACAAATATACAGTCAATTCACTTGACAGCATATTCTGTGAAGCGCTTTGAGACGTCTAGAAGATGTGAAAAGCGCTATATCAAACTTAAGGATTATGATTATTAAGTGCTTGAGATGAACATGTGAATCTTGCTCTTGTTGAAATTTAGCTGAAGGAAGTTCTGGAGCTCATCCAGTACTTAATGTGTAACAGGCAATCTGTCAGAACAACACTGCTCGTGATATAATAGAGGGTAATAAGAGAGTTGGGTGTTATCCACACACAGTGGTACCCCATCAGTTCATCCTCATGCTCCCTCATCTGTTCATCTCCCTGGCTTGTCACCTGATGATTCAGTCAGACCAAGCAAGACAAACTCTTCTCTCTCCTCAGGCAATCGCATCTTGCCAGGGTTCCTGTGAATGGCTTTCTTTCCTATTTCTCATCTCACCCTGTGAACTGCCAACTCAAGTGTAATAATTATCATAATGATTCTTGTAATTGATATAAATGTCTCATCACAAATTCAAAACATCTCAAAGTGCTTTACAGGATTTCCGGTAAGGTACAGTAACTTGATATCTGTAGGTGAACATGCAAACTAATTTGCATACAACAATGTCCCACAAGCAGCCATAAAGTAAAGAACCATTTTTATTTTGTTGGATAGGACACTGGGAGAAACTCCCTTTCTCTTTTCAAATAGTGCCATGGAATCTTTATCAGCATCTGCATGACCTTGGTTGAATATCTCATTAATAATTCGGTTGAAAGGAAGGCACCACAAAAATGTTATGCTCCCCAGCACTGTACAAGGACAATAATCTTAAAGTCTTGATATGAGGCTTCGAACACACACCTTTTTTACTTACAGTGTTTCTAACTGAGCTAGGCTCAGTAAATTGCAGATTGGTAGTGCATTCAATACTTTACAGCTTACCAAACAAACACATGCCAAATGTCAGTAGCACTGATCAAGGTTAGATGGGTGTCAATGAACTACAAGATCTCAAGTCTTGTCATTCTGAAGCGTATCAATCTGCCAATATGTTACTGACTTCAAAAGCAGCCGGCATTATACTTGACACTAATTGCCTGCACTTTGAGACATACTAGTTATTTCTGCTTTACTGCCTGTAACACACTTCAAATGTTTGTGTTATTCTATGTACCTTTAACAGAAAATAAAAGGGTCAAAATACCACTAGACAAATGATGAAGCAGTGAATAAACCTAAGAACATAAGAAATTGCTGGCAAAGGAAGACCAAGGTACGTCAAGTTCGCCTTCCAGCATCCTGGCAGTCACTTGACATGTTCCGTCCCAAATTATATACTATATCCGGAGATATTATTTTCTAGCAGAAATTTATTTAATTTATTCCTGAAACAAACAAAATTTTCTGCTTATACCTTTTCCCTCGGGAGCCTGTTCCATTAGTGACTCACTTTTTATTTGTGCTGGTTTAGTTGCACTCGTGTATTTGGAGGAGGCCTTTATCTTTCCTAAAGCTGTCCAGCAAGTGGAGTGGCAGAGACAAACAGAGGCCTGGGACTCAAAGGACCAACTGACAGCCTAGTTAATTAAGGACCTGAATAAGTCCTCTAGCCATGTTGCTGGGGGAGGAGATTCCTAAGAAGTTGTTGTTGTTGTAAACATAGAGAGAACATTTTAACAAATTAACAGTAAATATGAAAGAATACAACATATATTTACATTTATATAGTTCCTTTGACAATGGAAGGTCAATATTCATTCATTGGTGCGAACATTGTTCTACTTTTATACTGGGAAGACATCCCAAGGGTTTTACCTATGTTTGCCCCTGCCACCCCACTTAGATTCAGGAGGGGTGGGGAACAAGGTTGGTGCTGGTGGGAAGGGGTGGAAGATAATCAAAAGGACAGTCGAAGAGAAAGATTTTGAGGCAGTCCTTGATAGACGCAAGGGAAGGAGCAAGGCTAATAATAATAATAATATGCCTTGCATTTAATATCGCGCTTTCCACATCTTCTAGACGTCTCAAAGTGCTTCAAGGAGTATACTGTAAAGTGAATCGGCTGTATATATTTGAGCTAAATGCAACATTCAATTGAGCACAACAGTGTTCCACAAACTGTCTGGGATTGAAATGACCATTTATTATGTTTTACTTGAGGGATTATTATTAGGTGTATGGAGCAAAGAAATGTTCCCAAGGTTTCACCCTGCCTGTGATTGAACCCAGGTCTCTGGCTAATAAAGTGAGTTATCCACTGAACTACAGGACTCCAGCTTTGTGGCCTTGTGGTGATGAAAACATTTATCAAAGCTCCTTTCCCCAATCCTGAAGAAACTTTCCCTGGACGCATTCCTGCTTTCCACCTATTCACCCATCTCCAACCTTGCTTTTCTCTTTAAGATCCCTGAAAGCATTGTTGCTTCCCAGCTTCACTCATTCCTCTCCTACAATTCTTTTCACAAGCTCCTCCAATTGGGTTTCCATGCTGCTCACAGGTCAAGGTCACAAACGACATCCTGTCCATCTGTGACCTGGGCTCCCTCTGCCTTCTCGTCCTCTTTGACCTCTCAGTTACTTTCAACACCTGTCCTTTCACCTCAATTTTCAAGGTTCTGTCCTTGACTGCTGCATGTCTTATGTCTCACACTGTCTCCAACTTGTCTCCGCTAATGGTTTCTCTTCCAGCCCCTGCATCATCTCAAGCGGTGTTCCTCGGGGCTCTGTCCTTAGTCCCCTCCTTCTTCAACCTCTACATGCTCTCCCTTGGCGACATCATTCGCAAACGTGGAATAAATTTCTATATGCTATATGCATCCGGATTCCAGGACAATTGGCATCCTGAGAGACTGCCTGTCAGACATCAAGTCCTGGATGAGAGACAACTTGAAAGTCAGCAAGACTGAAGCCCTCTTCGACTGTCAGCCACCCAACTCTTCCCTCCACAAGCTGAAGATCATCCAAAGCTCCCACCTGAGTTGCCCTCAGTGGCCAGGCTTTCAGCCTCTCTGCCCCCACCCTTTGGAACTTCATTCCACAATCCCTTCACCTTGCTCACTCCCTTGCCCCCTTTCAAGGCCCGACACAATACCCTTTTTTGACCATGCCTTCGGCTGCCCTCCGAGCTCTTTGCCCTCCCTCATCTCAACCTTGCCCTCATGCCCTCCTGCCCATTCTAGGGGCCTGACCCCTGTCTGTTCAGTGCATTGGGACTCCCTTCCAACATGAAAGGTGTTTCAACAAATGTAATTTTGTTGTAATTTTTATTTCTGCAGAGAAGAAAGAATGTCTTACAGCTGCTCTAACTGTGTTTTGCTACGAATGTAGAAGGCTAAAAAATGTTAGCTATTGTTACAAATAGAGGAACTTCCTTATCATTTTACTTTGTTGAGATATTATGAGCTCCCTTTGTCTCACTTGCCATCTTATTTGCATAAAATTAATTATTCTAATTACTATAGTTAAACTGGGATTACTACATAAGTGACCTAAACCTTTTCAATCTGGTCCAAATTGTATTTGACTGTGATCTTGAGGCTAATCCATGATTCACACATAATGCCATTATTCCCTATGCGAAGGAAGTATCTCATCAACATCTTTTACACTATTCAGTAAGTAAATGCTGGCATAGAAATGTTGAGAATTGGGTTACTGTAACAGGAAATGAATGCTCAGCGATGGGAGGTTTACTTGAACAAAGGAAATAATGTACAATACGTAGCCGTGATTTGTTCAACATATCAAATTCGGCCAATATAATGTATATTTAAATATAAATAATATTAAAGGCAAAGATCAAGCTGTTTATGTGTATGTTATATACATAGTATATTGAAATGTATAATGCTGAACTGCTGTTATGAAGGAATGTGTTCTTTATGGGCGGTGGCGGAGAGAGCAAATACAACTAATGATGACAAAGAGTATTTCTTCAATTGCACATAATGT
This sequence comes from Hydrolagus colliei, assembly GCA_035084275.1. Taxonomy (NCBI): domain Eukaryota; kingdom Metazoa; phylum Chordata; class Chondrichthyes; order Chimaeriformes; family Chimaeridae; genus Hydrolagus; species Hydrolagus colliei. Next base: position 16,361,054 of record CM068742.1, on the reverse strand, counting down.
CACTGTGATAAATGACAGATAGCACTCTCACAATAGCAATATAAGAAGAGTGTTGCAGGACATGTTTTCATTGGGACCTATTTAAAGCCAAATGACCACCTGAGAAAGTTATCTGTCTATCTAGAAGGGTGTTAAAAAGAATTGCCCATTAAATGATATATTAGCATATTTGTGTCTAATCAAGCATCTAGGAATAGGCGTGCTAGGAAATTGAATTGGGAGGAACAATGTTGCTTTTCCCATGTTTTTGTTTTCTAGCTTTTGTTTTTAAAATTCAGGTATGGTTGGTGCTGACAGAAAGAGATAAATAATTGATCCTCGGCTCTGCAGGACCTTGTTTTATGTCATATTGCTTAATGATGTGTATGATTTTTCGACATTTTGCCAAGTTAGAAAATAACACCCAGCATGGAAATCCATCAGTGTGTCAAGGAGAAGAGTCTGCAGAGAACATGTCCATAGAAGATGATCATTTTCTTCCTTGAATAAGCCAGGGGAAGGCCTAAACATTGATGAAACATCAGGGTGCAATTATTTTTCCCATCCCCACCCATTCAAAGAAACAATATATTTAGATTAAATTTACATGGTGGATTGCAGTTAACCATTTGGAAGATAAAGTCCTTGTCTTCGTGGGTTTAGGGACAATCAAATCAATGTTTTACTTGTCTTTGATATATCATGCCTGCTCTGTTTGGCAGACAATACTGCTGTAAGTTTGGTAAGCGGTTTAAAGGAAACTGATGGAAGGAACTTGAAACATGAAAGACAACAGTGTTTTACAATGTAGATTTCTGCCAGATCGTGCTGTATGTAGTACCTCTCAGTACTCGAGGCTTCAGTCAGCCCTGGACATCAACAGTATCCCTCATCATTCTGCATCTCTTTCAAGATTATTTCTATTAACATTGTAACAAAGTTGTGGATGGGACAGGTAAGGGAGGAGGGGGCGGGCAGAAGGGAACAACGGCACATAAATTAAGATACAAAGATTGTTCATATTCTCAATGATGTGTTAGTAAGCATGTCTTAAACGACAATTCTCAACTCATTTATTAATTTAATGCTGAGCTAATACATCATTCCTCTCCACTCTCAAAACTTTTTTAAAAAAACCTACCGCTTTAGTACATGCTTTTTGACCTATGTCACAAAGCAAGTGACGGGAGGCGTGCTTGCTGCACGAATGTGCACATGATGAAGGGATGTGAACGATGACCCAATAACCTGGAAGTCACCCATTTTTTCGCACCACACTTAGAATGCGGCATCATAGGACTGTGCTGTAACAAGACTCCCCTGTAACCATTAAGGCTGGGGTCAGACCTACACTATCTGAGTACTCTATCCTCATTAAACATGGTTAATAATGGTTGTGGCAAAATGATTTAAAGTATGGCTATTGCACTGGGTTAATTTGATATTGTCTAACTGAGTGGTTCCCAGCCTCAGGTCCCGACCTAAATCAGGGTCACGGGGGTCCTCAGCAGGGTCGCGAAAGGTCATCAGAATTTTGGGGGGTTGGTTTTTTTAATGCAGAAAAGTGCCCAAGGCGACATCGCCAACCAATTTGTATGAAAGACTGTACTAACAAGTTGCGCTGAGTCCACAAAAGAGACGGAGATATTACCTTGGCTGAGCTTCGCTTCAGTCGTGCAATCGCCCCCTAAGGGAGGGTCGGGAGGGCGTGTTGGTGGCCAATTTAGAGTCACAGCAAAAAAAGGTTGGGAACCACTGGTCTAACACATCATTACTATAAAATAGACTTGGTTCTAATGATCAATGGATCGGTTATGAGCTACAAAATTTTAATCACCCCATAAAAAGCACTTTGTTATAGTTTATAAACTTCAGCAACTCGACATCTTTGGACACGAGGCATGCTACAACTGGTGAAATTTGTTTAATCTAAATGCCTGGATCAAGAAAATACTTCAGTCTCCCTGAGGAGTTTCCATCACAAGATGTCTACTGTGATTGCCGTGTTAGATGATCAACTAGTTGCTATTGTGATTTGTTGCTGCATACTTTTGGGGGGGTTAATGGGATTGACTCACACCAATGATGAATCTACTTTATCGCTAAATTCTTTTAAACTCACTACTGATCTTCCTTCTGAGCCAGACCGACAGCTGACCAAAGTATTAAATACAGTGAAACATTGCATGGGAAAATTTAGTTGTACAATGTTTAGGCAATGATGTTTCATGTTATTTTTTTGTGGAATAGCCTTAAATTTTTTTTATTTTAGTCTCTTCTTTTTAAGATGAACAGTTTTTATCTGATTTACTTGACTGATCTCTTTAATTCCATTTTTCTGCATTTGTCATTTTTATGGGATTCTGTATTAATTTTAAACTTGAAGACACTGTTTAGACTTTTTGGTGTGAAGAAATGTTTGGTGATGAGTGAGCTTTCACCATGTCACAATCAAACTGAATTATTGTGCAATATTCAGAACACACCTTGAACCTTGAATCCTATTTTAGCCTGTGGGTTTTCTCTTCATTAACATGTGGAGTCCTGTAGCTCAGTGGTTAGAGCACTTGCCTTATAAGCATGAGATTTGTGTTCAAATCCAGGAAGGTCAGGGCGAAATCTTGGACAAGTTTCCTTACTCCACACGCCTAATAATAATCCCTCTCTAAATAAACCACAATAATAAAATTGGTCATTTCAATCCACGTCTGTTTGTGGGACACTGCTGTGCGCAGTTGGCTACTGTAGTTTGCTCACAAATATACAGTCAATTCACTTTACAGTATATTCTGTGAAGCGCTTTGAGACATCCTGAAGATCCTGAAGGTGTGAAATAGCGCTATATCAAATTCAAGGATTATTATTATGGAGAAAGCAACTTAACCAGCTAAAGGGTATAGTATTTTCACACCAAAATACCACAGTTTTGAACAATGCAATTATGTAAAACTGATTTATTACATGATAAAACCAGCAGTGCTGAAACATATTAGTTAATATTTTGGTCAGCTGTTGGGCTGAATCAGTTGGTAGTACTCTTGATACACGTCGAGGCTGATACTGCAGAATATTGCTGGTGTTGTCGGGGGTTTTGTGCTTCAGGTGAAACATTGATCTCCCACAAATATACAGTCAATTTTCCTACTTTCCTTCCCCCAACCACTACCCCTCCCCCACCCCCACCACCCGCCCCAACCCCCGCTCTGGTCCCTGCATCATTTCCCCCCTTTCTTCCCTCTTTTCTTCTCCCTCCCACCCTGCTCTGGTGACAACCTTGGGACGTTATTATATGCTGCGAAGAGCTTTGAGACGTCGATAAGACATGGAAAGCGCTATATAAATGTAAGGATTCTTCTTATTATAATTATTATTATCTAAAGCCCCCTCTGCTTGTTCAGAGGGATGTTAAAGATTCCATGATACTACCTAGAAAGAGAAGGGATTTTTTCTCGTTGTCCTGGCCATGAATGCACCAGCTGAAAAAAAAATGGTCATTCACTTCACGGCTGTTTGGTTGTGGGCGCCATTGTGCACAAATTGACTGTCTACAAAACTGTACCTGTATGTTACAGTAAATTCTGCAAAGTCCTCCCAATGCAAAAGCATTTGTATTGCTTTATGATCAATATTGTTTCATTATCTGTCTGCAAATTCTTATCCAAAATAGAAAACTGTTAAACAAGATAAATGTGTGTCAGTCGTAATTTAACTAGGCTGGTTCATCGTTTACGGCAAAGAGTGGTAAACATTTCAGGAAATTTGAAACAAACTGCGGTTAATGTGATAAACCTCCAGTAAATTACCACGAGTGATAGGTGATTACACTGCATCAAACTCATATATGAAAATGCGGAGCATTGCCAAAGCCACTGAAAGTGTAGTTTTCCCGATTCAAGTTGTCCTGCACATCCTTAACAGCTCAAGCTCTATTCTTGAACTGCATTAGTAGATAGAGAGAAGCTATGTTTCGAATAGTTTATATGGGTCAGATTACCATCTTGTAAACCTCAATGTACCACATATATTATGGCATGGTTCGAGCTGCTCATGTGCATTTGTGATGTGAGGTTTGGAAGAAGCTACATGCCCCATTGTGTGTGACCAGTACAGTGTAACCTGGCTGATATAATTGAGGTGATTGCTCACAATATACTTTGCTCACAATAATAATATCCTAGGTATTGCACCTTCCACATCAGGCGGACATCTCAAACAGCTCACCGTAGAGTAGGGTATAGTGGCTGCGTATTTGTAGGTGAACATGGGAGCCAATTTAGGGACGTCCACTCGACGTGAAAGGCGCTCTATAAATGTAAGTTTCGATTGATTGAATTTACACTCAGCAGTGACCCACAAACAGCTATGAAGTGGACCAATTTGATTTGGAGGTTTGTGGCCAGGACACAAGGAGAAACTCTCTTCTCTTTTGAATAGTGCCACGGTGTCTTCAACGTGCACCTGAGCAGGTGTTAGGTGATTACATTACAATAAACTAATATGTGGTTTAATGTCTCACCTTCAAGGAGAGCACCTAAACAATGCATCATCATCATTTAATGATAAAAAATAATATTGTTTTCAAAATTTGGTATGTTCCAATGTTCCCAGGCCACTGGACTTTAAAAAGCATCACTTTTGGCCATGACCTCTCCCCATGTGTGCACTTTCAACAAAGGATACCGAAGAGAGATGAGAACCAGGAACTTTGGCTAACAGTATTAATATTTTTTGCATTTGATATTGTACTTTTCAGGTCTTCTTGACATCTCAAAGCGCTTCACAGAATATACCATCAAATGAATTTACTGTATATTTGTGAGCAAAATGCAGCAGCCAATTGTGCACAGCAGTATCCCACGAATAATCGTGGATATCAGTGACCACATTTTTATTAATGAGTTTAATATTTTTTAATGTTCATATTTATTATTAAGTGTTAATACTCCCCTCTCCAATTCTCTTTAGGGCAGGGCCTGCCCAAGCAACCACAGCTAAAATCAGCAAACGCAGGTGAGACCACAATTTGAGCCACCAAACCCTTATTAGTTGCAACTCAATTTACTGCACCATCAGGGTTGCCATTCTGACAAATTTAAGCAAAACAGGACGCTGCTGGTGATCTAATTGCCAGGCTGGCTCATTGGAGGACATGAAAAGGCAGACCAGTCACTAGGGGCAGGGACTCTTCGAACTCAGCACTTTATGAAGTACTTTGAGATGTCTAGAAGGCGTCAAAAACCCTACATCAAATGCAATTATTATTATTATTATATTATACATAGTGGTCCTAGCTGGGCATGCAGGGTGAAAGCTGGCCAGTGCTCTCAATGTCAATCTATGCCTTGGCTAACCTATGCCTAATTGTTTCCAGAATTAAGTAAGCAGGATACAGCCCTCCAGGGAGTGAGGGAGCATTTCATTCCTACAAGTATCTCTGGAATTTCAATGTATAGGTGGAATGCATAAAACTCTTCGTTTGGTTTGGATGCTCTGAAGGATGGTGATGGGTTTCTGCATGCATCAGCCATCCAGCTGACTAAAACAAATTGCAGTGCCTCTATGCAGTTCAGACATTTTACTGGAAGTTTATCCGTCAATGTTATTTCTGACAGAGTTCGTGACTGAGGTTACAGATTCTACGTCCCTAATCTTTGAATTTACTCTGTCTCATGCCTCTCTATCCGCTTTCAAGTACCACTTCAAAACATACCTCCTCAATGGAACCCACGGTCACATTCCACGTTTCCCCTGCGCAGTGTCAGACCAACCACTGTAAAGTGCTCCGAGACATTATCCCACCTGAAGAATGTTATATAAATGCAAACTATTGTTATTTCATTAGCACACCTATTGCATCTAACTGATTTGATTTAGCTGTTTAGAATTGCACAGCTTTCAATAATGTAGTGCTAATAATTCAAACTATGCATTCATGTTTGATTTCCAGCTCTGTATCAGTTAGGACGATTTCTAAGATTAATCCCAAACAGTTATTGTCTTCTTGCAATATTTCTGAGCTAGTTTTCTGAAATGAATAGAACGTTGTTCATCAGTAAGTCTCCAGTGATATTAGTCATTGTTAACAATCAGGTTTCCACTTTACTTTAATAGGTTTTCTAGATTGGTACCAATAAGATGGGTGCAGCTCATGATAAAAGTCCATGGGGTCTAATTTGTGCTATTTCTTAATGAAATTCCTCAATCATTCCTTAATAGAAAAATCTGAGTCGCACTAGTTGGAGCTCCTTCCAATAACTAGAAATGCATTTGACAGTCCCCCAGGAACTCTGCTCCATGTAATCCACTTATGAAGTTGCATTCCTATGGTAAATAGGAAATATTTTCTAAATGTGGCAATGGTTATTTATGTATGGGAACATTTGCTGCAATATATTGCTGAATTGATCAGCTCCATAATGCTCCATGGTGTAATACTGTACAATACATCCGGTTATATTGGTATGTGCTGTCAAGTTGCTATCAAATGTGGAGTTTCTGCGTCAATGAATGAGGAAACCTCATTGAATTCTATATCACGTGGTTTGCCAATGGTATTGTACATTGCTGCAGATAAAAATGGGACATTAAACAAGATTAGAAAACCACATCTTAGCCGCTGAATAATAATACAAACCATTTGAAAAGACTGAATCTTATATATGTATTGTGAAATTATCATACAATATTGTTGGCACAGTAATACATTGTGGAGTCCTGTAACATACTGGTAAGAGCACTCATCTTGCAAACAAAAGTAGTGTACCTGGGTTTGATTTCCAGCAAGTCAAAATGTTGGGCAAATTTCCTTACTCCACATATCTCTGTTTATCTAGCAGTAAGTAGGAACCCGGTTGCTTTTCCGGGGTTGAAAATTCCTTCAAAATGAATAATAAATTTGTCATTTCAATCCATGACTATTTGTGGGACACTGCTGTGCACCATTGGCTACAGTGTTTGCCCACAAAAATATACATTCGATTCACTTTAAAACATATCCTATGAAGCGCTTTGAGATGTCTTGAAAGTGTGATAAGGCTATATCAAATGCAAGGATTATATATTATTATTTTGTAATTACCTACCAGTTTATCAATAAATTCTTCTCTATTGGTTGGTATTTATTTTCTGCTGAATGTATATGTTTACATGGTGCATTATAGTCCCCATAGTTGTTTTGATAATAAGCAAGTCTGAAAGGATTTTATATATCCATCCTCTGTCTAAATCAGATGAAGTACCATCAGACATAGATTCCTTATCTTGAGAATTCTGAATATCGGTCTGCAAAGTTTATTGGCAGATGCAAGGCAACAATTCTCCAACCTTTGGTAAATGTACTCTACTTCGTGGGTTGAGCTCATTATGAGCAGAGAATTTCTCTTCAATCCCAGTGAGAGATGGGTAACCACAATTTAGTGTTTTCACTTTCAATTTTTCTAGTGATGGAAGCATTGCTGCATTACATCCAGCAATGTAAAATGGACAATGGGTACTCTAACATGCTGTGTCACTGGACCATCCTGTTTCTGTAAGAGCTTACATTAATAATCATAGACACTGTCTCCCGCACCATGCACTTTTATTCTGGTCTACATCCAGAATTTTTTTTTTTTATTAACGTCATTAATATAAGCTCCCTTTGAACTGAAGCATTTCTTTCAAGTTAACCTAGGGACAGGAGAATGATCTACCAGCAGTAATGAGCAGCAAGCAAAACATGCAATATAATCACTTCTACTTTGACCACAATTACCTTCTGGCTGGGAGATAGTGTACTAAAGATTTTGCGAGCAATTTAATATTGTTAATCCCAAACTCGAAAAAGCCGAAACATGCAAGGAATTCCGATGAGAAATAATGGTCTTTGCATTTAAAAATCTTCAATGTGTGAGCCTAGGGCTGGGAGAATAATCTTCCTCTTTGTTTACTGCCGGTGAAAGAGCAGGAGGCAACACATGCCGCTTCATGCTTTCCTGTTCTCCACAATTACTTTGCATGATAATACAATATTGAGCAAGACTGGTATGGAATTAAATAATGATACAATTTGTCTCAGGTATTTTTTCTCAGGCCAGAGAAACAATGTATCCGTGGAAACATATTTTAATTAAGTCACTGGTAAAAATGGTTAAACCATCCATTAAAGAGGGAACTGGTCACAAAGACAGCAATGCATTGGTTAAAAGGCGTATTAAACAAAACATTAAAATGTATTGTTAATTATTTAGTTCTACCACTGCTTCTTACATTCCCTGATTGGAGAATAATTATTTTCCTGTGACAATGTTTAAATTAATTTTTAATCTATCCCTTGCTATTCATTGCTCTGTGATATCAACGTCAATGAGATAATGTCCTCCTGTCAGTCAAAATGCCTTTAGAATACAAATGGACCATTTAATTAGTCCTATTTCTGACAAAGGAAGTTACAAGATTCCTCTCATCAGCATCCACCTTGCCTGAAGTTTACTTATTTTCTGTTAGTCTGGGTCAGGTGATAGTGCTTTTGCCTCTGAGTCAGAAGGTTGTGGGTTCAAATCCCACACAAGGACATTGAACTCAGACATCAAGGCTTAGAGGAGCAACAACTTTCTACAGCTGAATGTTGACAAGATGCTAACCATACGCCTCTCACCTATGGCTCCAACCTCCTTAACCTCCCTGGCTTTAGGATCAGGCCACTGAACTAAAAAAAGACCTGGAAGTATTATCGCTCACACAAAATGTCGCCACCAATTGTCCGAGGTCATGTGATATCTGCCATTTTGGTTGATCCTCGAAGTGACGCATCTCATCTCATCTCATGAAGATACATGCATCTAGGTTTACATTCGCTGTTTTTGTGTAATGATCCTGATACATAAGGTGAATTTAGGTAAAGCTCGTCAGGACATTCGATTCATCCATTTGACCAATAGTTTTTCTTTGAATTTCAGATTAATCTTCAGTATTTTTTACAGTCTGAATCATACTCGTTTTGATCAAAATTTCAGAAACGGTTTGTAAGGATCTTTATGAAACCAAGCCCTGAATAATTTTCTACAGTTTTAAGTGTCAAATCCTTAACTGTTGTAACTGTTGTTTTGAATTAGCAATCAATAAAATGTTTAAATAACCATACTATGTCTCTGTTTAAATACCTTTCCTCAGGGTGAAGAATTGGAATGGGTTGAGGTCTAAAGACCCTTGCTACAAAACTCTACACAACAAAAGTGAGTAGGAAAATTAGACTGTAGAAAAATCACAGAGATATGGAGGAGAGAGCATGTGTACTCTTGTAGGTGAGAGAAAGCATCTTGTAGCTTAGTGGAGTTCTGTTTTTCAGTGTTTAGATCACTCAGACAGTGCACCTTTAAAGCCTAAAGAGCATGGGGGTAATGTAAAATTTTGTGAAGTTCGGGATGTAAGCCATAACCAGGTACTATAGTACAATAACAAGGTGAAAGAATACACATTTAACAATAATGATTCTTGCATTTAATATAATGCATTATCACTTCATTGAGACGTCTCAAAGCGCTTCAAAGGATATACTGTGAAAGTGGATTGATTGTGTATTTTGTGGGTAAAATGCAACAGCCAGTCGAACTTAGCAGTGTCTAGTAGGAACAGGAGTAGACCATTCAGTCCTTCGAGCCTGTTCCACCATCAGAGGGTAGGGAGGGCAGAGAGGCCTATTCCAGTGGGGAGAGAAATACAAAATAATTGGACATTAATTTATTTTGGGATAATTAGATTGGACAGAAAATTGAAATATCATGCCTCACAAGTGAAAACCTGGATTTGATTCCTGGCAGGGAGAAACCTTGGGCAAGTTTCCTTACTCCAAACACAATTATGCGCAATTGGCTGCCACAGTTTGCCCACAAATATAGTCAATTCAGTGTACTGTATATTCTGTGAAGCACTTTGAGACATTTAGAAGACATGAAAAGTGCTATATCAAATGCAAGGATTATCATTATTATTATTTAATTAGATCATAGCTGATCTGTACCTCTGGTAAACTTTTAAATTCCAATTTGCTGCTTTCTCCCCGTATCCCTTAAGAGGACCTACCAAAAATTGATCAGCTTCACTCTTGAAGGTGTGCAACGATCTAGCATCCATGGCCTTTTGGGGGAGAGAATTCCATATTATTATCACCTTTGAGTGAAAAAATGCTTCCTGATTCCACTCATAATGACAAACAGGAGCTCCTGTGGTTCAGTGGTTAGAGCACTTGTCTTGCAAGCTGGGGAGACTCAAGCTGGGGAGATATGTGTTCGAATCCAGGCAGGTCAGGGCGAAACCTTGGGCAAGTTTCCTTACTCCACACGCCCAATAATAATCCCTCCAAAAAACACCCACAATAATAAAATTTGTCATTTCAATCCACGACTGTTTGTGGGACACTGCCGTGCGCAATTGGCTGCCACGATTCGCCCACAAATATATACAGTCAATTCACTTTACAGTATACTCTGTGAAGCGCTTTGAGACGTCGATAAGATGTGAAAAGCGCTATATCAAATGCAAGGATTATTATTATAATTATTATTATTATTAAACAGCCATAGATTGAGTGACCGATTTTATGTGGAGGATTATTGGCTGGACACTAGGAGGACAATCTTCTCTTTTTGAATAGTGCCATGGAATCATAACATCCACCTGGACAGGCAGACAGGTTTAGTTTAAATTCTCATCCAAAGGCTGGCACCTCTCAAAATGCAAAACACTGTAGGACTCAAACCCACCACCTTCTGACTCAGAGGTGGGAGTGCTACCAATTAAACCAGGCTGACACACTGAATTCAATAAACAAAAATAAAATGTACTGTTATCATTAGTGTGATGCACTCAAAGACCAATTTAAAGTTAATAATACTGTATAATGGACACTGATATATTTTACTGAGAAGGCATTAAGCATTACAAACACAAAGTTCTTTTCAAATTTAACAGCATATTTCACAAATATGAATCAGATCATTTTCGGTTATGCACTCAACCAAACACCTGCCTAACTGTTCAAATTTGCTATAGCACTTTTCACATCTTCTGGACATCTCAAAGAGCTTCACAGCTCTTTTGGCTGTATATTTGTGGGTGAATTGTTTTATTTTTGTTGAGGGATTATTATCATGTGTGTAGAGTAAGGAAACTTGCCCAAGGTTTTATCTTGCCAGGAATCGACCCAAGGTCCCTCGCTTTTGAGGAGAGCAGTTGAGTTACACTGACTTCACTCCACTAAGACTTAAATGTCAAGAAGACAGAAGCCGTACTCTGTGGCTCCCATCAACGTATGCTGCCCATGGTTCCGACCACCTCAACCTACCCGACCCATCCTTAAAATTCTCCTAACGCGTGCGCAACTTAGGTGTCAGGTTTGATGCCCAGTTATTCTTCCTCCCACACATCCAGTCCCTGACCAGCACCGCTTTCTTCCATCCCCACCACATTGGCCATCTCCATCAACAACTCACCCCAAAAGCTGCCGAAACCCTGGTCTATGCCTTTGTCACTTCTTGGCTGGACTACTTCAATGCCCTGCTCACCGCTATCCTCTCCTCCACCATCCACAAAATTCAGCTCATACAAAACTCCGCAGCCTGCATTCCCACCTGCATCAAACTTCGTACCCCAATCACCTCAACCCTCCACTCAACTCCACTGGCGCCCTGTCACAGAGCAAATCAACTTCAACATCCTCACCCTTGTGTTTAATTCCCTCCACTCCTCCTTGTCCCCCGAACCCTCCGCTCCACCATTGTGAACCGTAGTTTCAGCCACTACGCCCCAAAACTTTGGAACTCCCTCCCTCAACCTCCTCACCTCAACTCTTTTCCCATCTTCAGGTTGCACCTGAACTTTCTCTTCAACTGTGCTTACAGTCATCTTTCCCCTCCCCCTGGTTCTGCCTCAGGCTCCACCATTATGAAGCACTCTGAGACGCCCCCTGGCATGGAGGGCGCTATATAAATCACAAGTAGTTGTTGTTGTTGTTGTTGTAGTAGAGTGGAGGAGTAGGACTAATTGGATAGTTCTTTCACAGAGCTGGCCCAGGCATGATTTGTGGAATGGCCCTCTTCTGTGCTGTAAAATTCTATGAGTCTATGAAACTATTACCTCTGTTTAATGCTCTAATATTTTCTGACCATTCAGTAAAATTCTCTATTAATACTCTTGACATGACATTCACTGGATCTTTGAGCCACTCACTGCTCTTTTGGTAAATGCCTCCTTGCACAAGATGAAAGATTGTTTATCAAGTGAATGATTTTTAAATGAAAAAAAATTCATTCAGTAACGTTCAGCTAGAATGGTTCACCAATCCTTTCATTTAGACTTGATTATATATATATATATATAGATATATATGTGTGTATTTGGAAGGGATATTACTTTTATAGAGTTTTTGTTCTTTGCTATTGAGAATGCTTATTTTATTGTAGAATGCACATGCAACTAATCATAATTTGTCTCTGGAATCATCATGTGCAGGTGGGATGCATGGAATTCTCAGTTTGGTTTGGATATTCTTAAGCGTAGTGATAGGTTTCCACATGTGTCAGACACTCGACTGGACTCACCCCACTCCACACCCAAACAAAATGATGTGTTCCATTGTTGCAAATTAGTAAAATCACCACAACCACCAATTTCCCCTCCAAATATAATCCCTTTGGTTGACCTTGCTCTCAATAAGTTTGAGTTGATAAACTTTTTCGATCCTCTGCAGACTTAGAAGGAAAATCTTTCCCATGAAATGACCACTTATTTCTCAAACAAGTTTTGATAACCTGATATTCTTCATTGCCTTTCCGTGTAATCCATTTTAAAATAAGTTAGGAAAATTCTACAAACGCGACAAAAGGGAGTTGGCATTTTACATCCAACTTTCCAGCTATTAGCGTTTGAAACAAGACCATATTTTATTCTTGAAAAACAATGACATTGGAGTAAATGCCTATTTAACGTTTTGCAATTTAATGTTAAGCAATGTTCTAACATACTCAATGCATTCCATCAACGTCACACTGCTGACTGACTAAGCTTCCAGAACCTTTGTAATAAAGTCCCATTTGCAGGCGTTCTGTACATTGATGCTGTACCCTTCATTGAAAACAACACAAATGATACATAAATCTTCCATGCTCTGTTTGATGATTTTAATAGGCTTCTCTGCACAACAACTAACCTGACATTGTGCAAATAAAGCAGATTGGAAAAGTTCAGTACTTCATTATGAAAACTGTAACTGACTGGCTAATATTCTACCAGACGCTGACTTCAACCACATTCAACACAATTAAACAAGGAACATATCCACAAGGACAAAATCGCTGGCAAACATTTAAAAAAAAACTAGTTACAGTTGAATCTGAACTTCCTCTCATTCCTTGGTTTCACAAAATGCAGATTGATTACACCAATTGTTCCCTATCTGTACTGGAAGGTTTTTTTTTAACTGACATAAGATGCAAGCATTAAATATAAAGGCTAAGGACTGTTAATTAGACCAATTGAACTACAGAAATTTACAATACAGAAGACCACTCAACCCATTTTGTCTCATTGGAGAGCAATTTTTCAATCCCATTTATCTGCCTTTTCCCATACACTAGTAGTTTACTCCTTTCATCAATTACTTTAACTAAATCCAGTGGAATCTCTTGCAGAAAATATTAAGTTTTCAATGATTTTTGCATTAGCTGAGGGCATTGGTAAACAACACCAAAATTATATTTGTATAGTGCCTTTCATGTCGGACATCCCATGGCGCTAAAATAAGAGATAAGATTGGAAGCAGTTAAATGGAAATAAGCTGTATACTTAGCTCAGGAACTCACAACTTGTACTGTATCTAGACTATGGTTAATCCTACGTTTAAACTGCATGGTTTACAGTGAATTCTAACCCATTTAATGGTGATTCAAGAACATCAACAGTGATTCACTGTCATGCCTTCATTTAATTACAGACTCAGATAGTGGGAATTACCTGAAGCCGCGCTTCCGAAATTACCCTTGAGGAAGTGGTTTCAAAAGTGCAGTAACTGATGCCATGCTGTGCAATATAAACACAAGAGGTGTGACCCACACTCTGCCCACCTCCATACTTATCCTTCAAAGAACTCAGGCGGTCCAACAGATGGCTTGTTAAGGAGCAGTTTGCATATTGGCAATGTCCCAAAACAATCATGAAATAAATGACTAATTTTATCTGGGGGATTGTTTGCAACATACAGTACTAAGAGAAATTCCATTCTCTTTTTGCTTGATTCATCTAAATATTTTGCTTGAATACGCATCAAACACTTGATTTGAATGTTACATCAAGTGGAAGGATTATTATTTTCAACCTTGTAATCCACTCTGCATTGCTAGACGGAACTGGAGTGAGACAGGCAGTGGAACTTTAGCATTAGAAACTTTGGGTTAAACCAAATACTAGTGTTAGTATGGAAAGATAAAGTAAAAATAGAAATTTTACAGAAATTCAAGTGAATTATTTTCATCCATTGCCTAGCAAACTTGTGGCATGAGTTGAAAGGCAAAATACTACAGCTTGAAAATAAAACAGGTCAGGCAGCATCTACGGAGAGCGGGAAGTGAGTTTACGTTTCAGCTCGATGATCTTTCATCGATGACCTGACAATGATTTGGGTCGAAGTTACCAGGGAGGTTTTTGAAGCAGGCACATAACTCAATTGAAGAAGAGAATTTAGCGATTTTTCTGGCCAAGTACATCTCATTCCTCATCCTCACTGAAATTTCCCAATGATGGAAATTGACTGACAATCAGAGAATCAGACCGTGAATGCATTTTTACGGAGACAAGGGATGAAGCAATGAAAGCACTAGCAAGGTATTGATCAATTGAAAGATTAGGGATTATTATGGTCCTAATAGCCTTTTCCCCATACTGGTGGTCTCACTTAGAGAAGCTATGCAGCTATTCTTTCTCTAACCACTTTAACCACTGAGCTACAGGAGTCCTACAGCTCAGTGTTTAGAGCACTCACCTTGCAAGCGAGAGACCTGGGTTTGATTCCCGTCAGGGCGAAACCTTGGGCAAGTTTCCTTACTGCACATGCCTGATAATTATCCCTCAAAAAAAATTGGTCACTAATTCAAAGACTGCTAGAGGGACAATGCTGTGCACAATTGGCTGCCGCATTTCACGTACATTTGTAGATTTATACAGTCAGTTCACTTGACAGTATATTCTGTGAAGCAGTTTGAAATGTCTAGAAGATGTGAAAAGCGTTATACCAAATGCAAGGTTATTGTTATTCTGAGAAATGGAAACATTGTACTCTTGGTCAGGGAACAGAGCACAGAGGTATTTAATCTCTGAAGCATTAAAGAAGATTTGAGAGTGTATAAGGGGAAAATTGTTGCATTTTACTATCCTTTGGTTTATGGAACATGGAAACCAGTAAAATGCTAACAATTTAATGAGTCTGGATTCAATGCAGTAAAGTAGGAAAGTAATATTAATCTTATATAACTCACACTGTGTGCAGTTCCGGCTATTATACTAGAGAAAGGATATTTTAACAATGCGGTCCTCTTCCCGGAGACTTGCAAACTGCTAGAATAAAAATAAGCAATAATAATCCAATTGATACAATGCCTTAAGTATCATCCAAATGTCATAAATAGCTTCACAGGATTTACTGTGACATGGTGTGACTTTGCATTTTGTGGGTGAAATGCAGCAGCCGATTTGAGCACCACAGTGTCTCACAGATTACACGCAAAATTCTGACATAAATCATCAGTGGATTCGGACCCAAGTTCATGGAGTGGTTTATGTGAGTTGCGGGTGTTTAAATGAGAGTATCAATTTACAGGAAGGGTATAGTCACCATTCTGGAGAACAGAAGAAGTAGTTGCAAGCAGATGCTTCTTTTTTCTTTTTCTTCTTTCCTGTATGTGCTTCAAGGAGCAACAGCTAACCTAGCTACATTTATCCCCACTTGTTTCAATTCTAACCATCTGGTCGATCTCAAAGAAACCACTTTCTCACTTCAATGTTTTCATCTCACCAAGACCATCGATTTATACCCTTCGCTCAAAACATGACCACATCGGCAAAAACAGTGACATGAGCTGATGAGGCTCAAGCTTTTTCATTTCCGACCACCTCATTATCATACACTTTGCTTTGGTGTTTTACTTCTTCCAAAGATGTTTGACAAAGTGTCACATAACAGAGTTATATATTAGCAAATTTGAAGACCATGGGATAAAGGAAACAACAGCAATAATGGAGGGTGGTGGTGAATGGTTGTTTTTCAGACTACATCGGTGTCCCCATGGGTCGGTATCTTGTTAATGTGTGTTAATGACTTGGACTTGCATATAAAGAGCACAATAATTTTAAAGGTGGTGCAGGAACCGAGAGACCCTGGGGGTTCACGTACACATCTATTATTCTATAAAACGAGTGGCGCTTGGTAATACATTCCTTTTCCTCCTTTAGGCAGCGAGGAAAGGATAACAAGTATGAATTAGTTCAACTAACATCACCAAGTTATCAATACGATCCCACATGAAGGCATCGCAGTACTAGACGCAGCAAGCAAATTAGATAATGAAATTAATCTATTCATTTCCGGCAGGGTTATAAAGCTACGCAAATCCAATCGTCAGCAAAATTTCACTTAAATGTACAATAATGTAAGTGTTCAGTAATTTTCCATTATAGCCAAAACGCAGAGTAATGCAAGAGCACGCTAATCAACTTAACTGAGTTTCATTGATCTACAGAATTAAAGTGATTATGAATATGTCTTGTGCTGACAAAACTCAGTAATAGTATATATTTCTATCGGGCATAATTCTTATGGCAAGAGCAACTCACCCACAAATATTCTGACCCAACCTGTAACCTAACCTATAGTTTAGATCCCAGTTTCTTCTCACTCAGGTCTGTTTTTAAATGTTTACAAACATGCTAAGACAAAGTAGTTAGTAACAGTTAACAGACTACCAAAAATAATCTAAAAGCACGTTTGTTTTTTCTCACATAAATATTTTATTTCCTGTTCCTTTCGTTGATCATTTTGCACTATACAAAAGTTGTGTAGTTCTGTAGCTCAGTGGTTAGAGCACTCACCTTGCAAGTAAGAGATATTTAATTCCTGGTAGGGCAAATGTTGAGCAAGTTTCCATACTCCACAGATGCCTCTGTTTACCAAGCAGTAAGTAGGAAACCGATTGTTAGTTGTTTGGTAGATCGCTTTTCGTGGGATAATAATTCTTTAAAAAAATAATAATAATAAATTAGACTTTCAATCCGCGACTGTTTGTGAGACACTGCTGTGCACAATTGGATGGCACATTTTCCCCACAACCTACACAGCCAATCCACTTTGCAGTAGATTCTGTGAATCGTTTGAGAAGTCGAGAAGACAAGGCGCAATATCAAATGCAAGGATTATTAACAACAAACAAAAACAGAAGTTGCTGGGGAAACTCAGCAGGTCAGACAGCATCCATGGAGAAAGAAAAAGAGTCACTGTTTCGGATCCTTCGTCAGAAGGATTATTATTATTATTATTGTAGCAGAGGGGAGATCAACCTACCTTTGTCAATGGCAGCGTTGAACCATCGTCTATGAGGTCCATAAGAGCAGCCAGCAGAGAGAGTCATTCCCTGATGTGGAACATCATAGATTGACAGGTCAGCATGTGGAGAGCTCAGGCAGAAGTCTATCTCCCAACACCTTAGTGCTTTACTTGTTTACAAGCAAGTGGATATGAAGAAGCTCGGTATCCAATCTGCATGGCACTGGTTTGAGCAATAGGCAGAATGCTTGTATATAAACGCTAGTTTCCTTGCTCCACACACACGCGCCTAATAATAATCCCTCCAAAAAAAAACGCGATAATAAAAATTGGTCATTTTCAACCCACTGTTGGCTGTTTGCGGGGACGCTGCTGTGCGCAATTGGCTGCCGCCTTTCGCTCTCCCATGAAAATACAGTCAATTCAGTTTACCGTATATTCTGTGAAGCACTTTGAGACATCGATAAGATGTGAAAAGCGCTATATCAAATTCAAGGATTATTATTATTGTTATTCTCTACTTGGAGAATGCCCTAATGAAACACATATATGAGCGACCCTAACATTGATGAAAAAAACTATTTGGCTTTGGCCTTAATATACCTGCTAAACACTCACTATGGTTCAATCTTGAGGTATTTTCAAGTGTACACTGCTGTCTGTCAAGGAGACCACGATTCTCGCAGTGAGCACTTTTTTGAATCCACATAGCAAGTTTTACAAATTCTGTACAATTCATACAATTCAGAATATTTCATTCAAAATTAGATAAATAGCACAGTAGCTATAGAAGTCTCATAATTCACTCATCATCTCCTTTATAGGAAATGTGATTAGGTGAACATTAGTTTACCAACTGCAGAGAAGACTGATGAGAAAGCAATTATACTTACTATAAGTTTAAAATACAAAGTGGACTAATATGTCAAGATTTGCATCTTAGTAAGTATGCAGTTCTTCCACTGTGCATCGAGGCGAACATTTCAATTATTTTTTTACTTATTTGCAGTGGAAGAACCATAATTGCCTCTCCCTCAGTCTTCTCCATAGTTGGTAAATGTTCAACCAAATCACATTTCCTGTCATTTTTTGCATTGTCCAACAATAACAGTCCAATTTGTGAGGTTCTCTTCAAGGATTTGCAATTAGTGAATCTGTGGCCGACCCTCTAAAGCTTCCTTTTGACGCTGATCATAACTTCCAATACGTTACATATCTAGGATTTCCCAACTTCAATTTGTTTTGCAAATTTCACACCTGTGTCAGCCTGCCTCAGTTGGTAGCACCATCACCTCTGAGTCAGAAGGTTATGGGCTCGATCATTACTTGAGAAGAGAAAGGTGTTTCTTCTGTGTCCTGGCCAACGATTCAAGAAATAAATTATTTATTCATTTCATGTGCTGTTTTGCATATTGGCTGCTACATTTGCTTGCACTTTTCTATGAGAAGTGCTTTAAGACGTCCTCATGGAGTGAAAGGCACTACTGTATACGAAATGTAAGAATTATTATCAAGTAACTGCAAATTTTGAAACAGGATGAGAATAAACTTCAATACCACATTATTAATACAACTAACACACCTGTTCGGTGGAGAGTTGAAAGTGCCCATTTAGGTTGAGTTACAGAACGCAGTGAAATGTGTATGAAGAACTGAACCTCAGCACAAACAAATACACCTGCACCTGGAGAAAGTATACTGTGGAAAGTCTCCAGGCTCCCCTGAAAACTGCCCACATAAAGTAACATGCTGTGCTTGTATTACCCCTCCCTCTATTCAAAAAGTTCACAAACAAATGTGCTGGTTCTTCAGGAAACTACATGTTTGTTTAAGCGCAGGTGGTGCTCTGAATCATTAATACATCTCTAATCTACTGTATAACAAGCCAGGCGCTTTTGACACCAGATATGGAGCTCACGTAACAGTGGAGGATGATTGACGGCATCATACAGAGACAGCCAACTAGTCAGTGTTGTGTGGGTGGACTTCATTGAGTGCAGACTGAATTCCTGTATTCATGTTGGTGTAAAAATCCATAGTTATTTGCAGCTTTTTTCCCCACTTAAATATGTACATCATGGGCTTATCATTATGGATGTTTGCTTTGCAAGATGAATGCTGCATGGGAGAAATTATTCTTTTTCCAAACACACAATGTTGTTTCAACCATTATTAGGTTCGGAAGTATTGACAACTTCGAAGCATTGGAGTTCGTCCGCAACAAATTGTGATTTTACACACACAGAATAGTTGTCTTGTCTGTGGAAATGGATCCCGGGAAGCATGTGAGCACTATTGGCTATTTCTCAAGCAAATCTTGCCCTGAACAAAGTCAAAAACGAAAAATGTTCAATGGTGAAGTACTGACCTGCATTTATTAAGTGTGACAATTTAACTCGGCTGGTTTCACTTCACCTCTTGACTAGAATGTTACAGGCTCAAGCCCTACATTGGACCTTGAAACTGACACTCCAATGGAGCACTGGGAATATTGTTGGATTGAAGGAGGTGGCGTCCTTCAGATGAGATGTTAAACTGTGCTCTTGTTTGCCCTTCAATGCTGCCGTTCAAAATCATGTGATGCTATTGAAAGGGAGTTTATCCGAGCAAACAATGTTTAATTGCTCATTCACCTCATGGCAGTTTGTGGGACCCTACACTTGACAAAAATTGTAGTGCCTCAATGTGATAAAGTGGCACTTAATTTTTTATAAAATGCAGCATTTTAATTTTCAAACTACAAAATGATTGTTAGATCTGTGGTGAAAAATGCAACACAAGCTGGTAATAATAATTATCACTTTATTTCACGTTTTTTATCTGAAAAAATAGAAATATGTGTAAGTCAATCAACTGAGTGCTTCTGCGGTGAAAGGACAATTGCTTAATTTGTCGAAGGTAACTTCTAATCAAGATAAACATATGTTTCCCCTTACTAAATTTCAATCCAAAGCAGTGCCAGCAATCTTGCCTCTTAACTCAAAAACATAATTATAGTTTTAATAAGCAGTATTAACAGAATACATTTTTTTTTCCAGAATACATGGGGTTATCGTGAATGTAAATAAGATAACAAGCTTCTGAAGTACTGTACTTCCACTTGCTATGTTTTCATTGTGGTTTAATTTTGAGGTGAATGGCAACTGACTATTAATTGATTTGTGGGGTGAAAGATATTTAGGGATCTAGGTTAGGGGATGTGACTCACATCGATCCACTGGATGTGAACTTCTTAACGTCGCTACAGAATGGTTTCCCGGGATACTGCTTCTAGTCAATCTGGTATCCCACAAAACAGAAATATTGATCCATCTTCTATTGCTGGAATTCCAATGGCACCATTGAAACCACATCAACCCAATGTGCTACAGTAAAGTGGTGGGTGATGGTGAAGAGAGAGTGGAAGAAAGGGAGTGCTCACACCTATGACTATCTGCATTAACTATCACCAGTTCTCATTTTCATAATACTTATTGTAGTTTTCATCCCCTGTGTAATATTAGCAGTGTAGTAAGATTAAACCAAAAGCTTTCAATTAGTAAAACCCATGTACCTTTTTGCCTATTTAGGAGGTCCTGTAGCTTAGTGGTTAGAGCACTCGCCTTACAAGCTTGAGACCTGTGTTTGAATCCAGGCAGATCAGGCAAAACCTTGGGCAAGTTTCCTTACTCCACATGCCTAATAACAATCTGTCCAAAAAAAACACAATAATAAAAATTGGTCATTTTCAATCCATGACTGTTTGTGGGACACTGCTGTGCGCAATTGGCTGCCGCGTTTCGCCCACAAATATAGTCAATTCACTTTACAGTATATTCTGTGAAGCACCTTGATACGTCGATAAGATTTGAAAAGCGCTATATCAAATGCAAGGAACAATATTATTATATTATTTGAAATTGAACCTGGATAGTTTGATAATTATCTGATGAATCTCTTGAGAAGTTTTTGATAATGTGCAGAAATAATGTGAAGAAGGGGATGGTAATTGCATACAACCTACTTTTTAAAACAAGATTTCAAACACTGTTTTATTTTCTGAATTTCTTTATCCAGGTAGACGGAATCTAAATGCAATAACAAATAGAAAAGGTGTGCAGCTTTTGTCCCATCTTTACACTTTTGAGATCCTTATTTTCAATACGATTTCCTGTGCAATATCCATTCATAAAGTTAACTGGAGAACCACATACCTTCTTGTTCATTATTGCCAGCAGACATGGGCATTCCTATTAAATAGGATGTATACTGTACAGATATTTTTGAAAATGTTTGTGTAATTTATACAAATTGTTACAAATTTACAGGGAAGTGGCTAAAAAGAGAATTAATATGTACATACATTAGTTACTTTTATTAAGTAGCAGAAATAATAAAACAACTAAAATACTCGTCCAACAAGCTATTCCAATACATTTTAGTCCTTACAAATATACTTATACACTTTTATTCATCAGATTGTTTTGTCACTAAAAGCAACAGGAAAACATTCATTAACATTACTGGCTGTAAAATGTACACTTACAGCTTGCAGCCCCAGATGGCGATTTACTGTCTTTAAGAGACCCCACGCGTGATTTTCAAATATACCAACCATTTAGATCCCATAAAAGTATATAGGCATAGTAATAAATTAAAATAGCTAAACACTAAAATGATAAATGTATTGCATTAAATGCAAAGTTTGAAAAGTTGTACTATTAAGGGGGTTTAAAGCAAGTCATAGAAAGTCTGTGTAATATCACAAATGCTCACTACTTTCAAGGCCAAATTGTGTTTGCTTGGAAATTTTGTCTCGACCAACCCAATTTTTAGAAAAATGATAATCTATCACTGAGAAGAAGAAATGAAAAGTACCTTTTACAACTAATTAACATCATCTCATAGGAAGACTGACCAAATTTTAACCAGATAAAGGCACAATTAGTCATAAACAGTTTTAACTCACTGGATAATGTTAACATATCTATTAAATGCAATTAAAGGATGTCAAATGTGTAATCATTTCCTAAAAAGCATTATGCTTGGATCCAAGGTCCTCCAGAGTTGAAGTGATCGGGAATGGCACATTAGAAATGTTGAAATCAAGCCCTTAATCTGGAAACAAAACACTGCAGACGCTGGAAGTCTGAAACAAGAACAGAAATAGCTGGGAACACTCCTCAGGTCAAACAGCATCTATGAATAAAGAAAAGTGAGTCAACGTTTCGGATCCACAACCCTTCGTCCTTATTTGTGGACCCCAAACGTTGACTCACTTTCCTTTCTCCTTAGTCTGGAATTTGTTTATCTAAATTTCACAATAATTACTGCATTCACTTTGAAATGGTCCTAAATTGACATTTGTGATAACTGTTTTTTTTTCATTTCCCCAAATTGCAAGGCAATCTGTAAAATATATCTTAGGATCGCACGGAACAAAAACATCTTGTTGAGCTTGTTAACACACAATCTTAATTGATTGTATACAGCAAAAGAATGAGGAGGAAATGATAAAGGTGATAAGGTTATGCCAATAATTGTCACTCGCAGCACAGGCTTCTGCTGGCACAGTTGGTAGGATGCCTGACCCTCAACCAGATGGGCTACAAATGTCATTCCCAGCGCTGCCTTTCTCTTAAAACCTGTTGCCATTGTTGGGCGTAAATGGCAGCAAAGCTTCTTCAGTTTTGTTTGCTTTGGAAATCTAAGGTAATTGACTTGACAACTTCTCAAACCTGGCTTTTAATCCACACGGGTACAAATAAGTCTGACTAGAGGCCTAATAATCCTTAGCTACAGTTAACAAGACATACAGCTCATCTCTTATAAGTAGAAAAAATGTTTTTGTTTTACATAAAGCAAGAGACATAAAGAGACAAAAGCACAGCTTTTGTCATTTTGGCAATATTGCAATTTTACAAACATTTGCATAGAATGTGTAAGAAAATAGTTTTCTTTATCATTCAGATTAAATTTTTCATACATAAAGAAAATGTACTTTAATGAGATCAGTAAAGAAAGAACAGAAAATGGCTAGCAGGCCTGGCATTAAAACAGAAAATAATATAAGTAATGTCCTCTAGGGATGAGCACAATCCAAGTCTGTGTTTATCTGAACCTAAGTGGTTCGCTAGAACCAGGCCAGACCAAACTCTTCTAAGTTCGGGAAGCACCACATTCATTTTTACCACTGAATCAATAGAGGAAACAGCAAATCTAGTAGTTCAGATATGGCCTTGATTTAGGTTAACCAAATATACTGGGAAAGTCTGGTCAAGGAACATGTTCTGGGCTTTTTCACTACATTTAATTTGCGGATGTTCACTCATCCCTAATGCCTTCTTCAGAATTTCTTTTCACTGTCCTACTAGTTAGTAGCAAGTTGCACTGTGCAGTGTTTGGAATTCACATCACACGTACAATTCTTTGGTTTGTACCATATCACAAAAATATTGGTAATGCGAAAAACAATGGTGTCACCAACACTGCTGTGAGAGGTCCTTGTAGAAGGTATGGTTGGCATGTTTGGTTTTCACAGTTGAAAAAAAAGGCAGAAGAGAAGGAAAAATGTTACTACTGCTTTCCAAATGAATGACATGCAAACACCACAATACATTGAAATGCTCTATTAAAACTATTGAACGATTCCTTTGAATTTCCTTTTGCTACTGAATGACAAAACCAATGTTTGTTTAAGTGTTTGAAACGGGAACCAAAGTTCTGAGAAACGACTTGTTACGTTATTTGTGGTATTAGTTATTCAGTCCTTTCATAACCAGGTCCTGCTAACAATTAAAAAAAACTATGTGCTTTACTTGGATTAGCAAAGGCAACTGTGTATTTCTCCCCTTTCTGAGAAAGGATGGTATCCAGCTTGTCCTGGTGCAGGCATATCTCTTCACTGACTGGTCAGTTCCCATACAGAAGGCAGCCGTGTACTCCTGTACTGTGGAAGCAGTGGCTTTGTAACATCATTGTGGTTCCTGATTCACCATGAGAGTCAAAACAGATGCCAAGGGACAGTACCGAAAAGGCTTTTCTGGTGGTAGAGTGCTCAGCGCTCATGGATTTAAATCCGCAAACAAATGTTGCTGCTTGACTGGCATGTGGAACCCACGTCCGCTGGAGACAGAAACAGTTTGCCATTGGGGCAGACGCACACTTCGTAGACAGTCTGATGTTGGGTTGGGGAAGTTGAGGCAGAGCCCTGTGGGATATTTCCCAGTCGGATTGTTTTTGCATTTAAAAATATCTGAGGAACAGAAACAGGAAAAAAAATGGTATCTAAATACTGTAGCGTTGGTAAGACAGCATTTATGTTTGATCAGCCATGATGTGAGCCACACTCTTGTTTATTAAACTACTGTACTTAATTTGCATAACTTGTAATTTCTTATTTTTATTCATGTTGTTCTACAAGATAATGCACTGCAGAACCACTGACACATTCTTGTAGATTTAACAACACTGTAAATTATCTTCAAAGCTCTCGGCTTAAACATATAAAGCTGTAATACTTAAACTGCTGACAAATACAAATTACATCTATTCTAATTTGATTTACTGAACAGATTTTGTGGAAAAATCACCATTGTCTCATATAGTATTCTCCTATATGTTGCAGTGTCCAACAATAATATGTATTCTTTATAACAAAATAATAAACTGGGATATATTCTCAGTAAAATATGTTTCTTACTGAAACATACTACAGAGAAGCCTTGTTAGAATAGGATTGACTTATATCTCAGTGGTTGCTTCATAAAAAATGCATGAAATAGTGACTAACTTCCATCTTCTCAGGACACTGCTGTTCTGTGCATGGAATTGTTTGCATTCTCATGTCATGATATCATAACACTTCCTGAACAGAACACAGCAACTGAGCAAAAAGAGAGGCCAAGTCTGTAGGGTTGAAGGTGTCCACAGAGGTAGGGATGGGATGAGATTATGGAGAGGTTTGAATGTGAACAGAATGACTGAAATTCAATCCCCTGGGAAAAGAAAGTCAGTGGAGGGAGCAAGCAAGGATGGGGCTGAAAGATTCATGGAACCATTCCTAAATAGTCTATAGCCAGGGTAAGGAAAAGTTGGGGAGTCTGGTGAGTAGGGCTTAGAACAGTTAAGCTTGTCTGGGATGAAAGCTTGAGTAGTGAGTTAGTGGCAGATGTGGGCAAAGTTGATAGAGATGAGGGAAAACTAAACAGGTACGAGTACAAATATGGGATTTAAAGTCTGCAGCTCGGGCAGCTCATGTACTCTCCCGCACTAGGCTCCATGATCACATCACTCCCATGCTCACCCATCTCCACTGGCTTTCCATCCCCCAGAGGATCGAATTCAAGATCCTCATCCTCATCTTCAAGACTATTCACTGCCTAGCCCCCGCCTATCTCTCCGACCTGTTGTCTCCCTATCAGCCTACCCGTCCCCTCCGCTCAGCAGGCTCTGGCCTGCTCCACGTCCACCGCTAACCGCCCCACCATCGGTGGCCGGGCTTTCAGCCTCTGTGCTCCCACACTGTGGCGTTCCACCCCATAATCCCTTTGCCTCACTTCCTCTCTTTTCTCCTTCAAGGCCGATCTCAAGACAATGCTCTTCGACCGTGTCTTCTGCTCCCCTCCTAACTCTTCCCCCTCTCCTAGTCTCCTTTCCCCTACCCCAATCCTTCCCCCACTGCTCGGGTCCCCACCTAATTGTTCAGCTCCTTGGGACGTCCTCCCGATGTGAAAAGCGTTCTATAAATGTAATTTTGTTGTTGTAAAGGACAGATGGGAGTCAAATGAGATGTCCAAGTTCTGCACCAGTTTTGCATGTTGGAGTGAATATCCAATGCAGGTTGATGTCTCAGGTAAGAGCACCTCGGGTGGGATCTCAGCAGGAGAGCCTCTTGTTACCTCAGCAGAGGTGGTGAGTAGAGAAGTAGGGAACAAGCAAGTCAAAAAGATAGGGAGGCACTAAGATTATAAAGGGATTGATTTATCTGTGATACCAAGAACAGTGAAGTTGATTTGTTCAGAGACAGGGAGCCAATCAAGATCATGTGGGAAACGACAATACGCTAAATCCTCCTCAAGAGCTTACCTCCCCATCCGTAGATTGGAGCTGGAGATCTCGTCTACAGGTGGCCTTGATTTCCCCTTCATCAGCAGTAATGTGCACTCCCTTTGGGGCTTCCATTGTCAGAGCCCGGGTCGGAGATTCTAGCCTGCAAATTCCATTTCGAAAACAAATCCATGATGTACAAAAAGGTCTGGTAATATCAGTGCAATTTAGTCACACCTCAAGGACTGCAAGAAAAGGATTCAATTGTCAAATTACACGATTGATTTCTCAGATCACTGTGAATGAGAAAAAAGGGTGATGTGCTTGCATGCATTTTCATCAAACTGCGGATCAAAACATCAATGTGTTGTTTTCCTTTCTGGGCATGATTTGAATGAAACTGATATAAAAGAAGTCTCTCCAGGAAGTATCCCTCTCCCTCAATTCGCATTCTCCGTGCCTCACAGTGGATTTGGACAACTTAAAAAACACTGATATTTGTATCACAGCTTCTAGAATTATCCATTAAGAGAACATTACACATTGTTATTATTTCGGCTAAAGAAAATGGAGGGGAATACGGCACTTATTTTAATAAATAAAAATAGTTATTACATTTGGTATAATGAATTTCACATCCAGAGGACGACTGAAAGCACTTCACAAAATTTATTGTGAAGTATAGTCACCGTGTTTTTGGGTAGGAAAATACTGGGAGTTAATGTTCACGTCTCACACCAGAACAAGAAGCACAGAGAGATCTTAGAATCACAGAATCACAGAATTGCACAGCACCCATGGAGGCCATTCAGTTCATCGTGTCCATGCTGTCTTTTTTAAATGAGCTGTCCAAATCAATCCTACTCCACCACACTCTCCCCATAGCCCTGCAAACTTCTCCTCTCCAAATAATTATCTACTTCTCTCTGAAAAATCATTCTGAAATTGGCTTCCAACACCCTTTCAGGCAATGCATTCCAGATCCGAATAACTCACTGTGTGAATACGTTTCTTCTCACCACTTCTTTTAACAACTATTTAAACTGTGTCCCCGGGTTGCTCACCCACCCGTCAGTGGAAATAGTTTCTCCTTGTTTACCCTATCGAATCCCCTCATAATTTCAAAGTTTTATTAAGTCTTTTCTTAATCTTCTCTGTTCCAAGGAGAGTAATCCTACGAGAATAATCTTATTTCCATTATTAAAAATGTATGTGATAAAAACATTTCTGTCAAGTCAAGCTAAATCATGTTTCTTTTGGCAATAATGAATAGGTGTGCACTCTTCTCAGGTGCGTAAACACACCATTATAGTGTAAACCAAATCAGGGCTTTAAATTATCCCAGTTATTCTGAAATTGAAACACAAACTGTTAAATCCAGCATTGCCAGTACATTAAAGCTCTTGAAGATTATTCACATTTTTTTAATACTTTTCAGTTTCATTCTGCAATTTATTTTTCATTGCTCCCTTTAATTGTTTACACAGGTTAAAATAAATACTGGCCAAGTAGTTTATGTTGAGATTTTAAACCGTTTTGAGCTGACAAGACCTATCCCTTATCCCCAGCAATAATTTATTTCAACGCTAGGGAATCAGTAGGAGTGTATCATGATGTGTTTATTAAACCAATAATAGTTTTGTCATCAGATGAAATCCCCACATATCCAGTCCTCAGAGTTCATTACTTGTCATGGATTATATTTAATTTATGCTTCATTAAATACTTAAATGCAATAAAACATCCAATAATTTAGAAATACACTTCACTGCATTCTCTAATTGCTCAGTACAGTAAAACGTATTGCATTTTGATGCAGATTTGATACTCAAACTGAGCTGAATCAATGTCAATAATGCTGAGGTGGAGAGTTACACCTGTCATAAGCATTCCTAGATTAGGAAGAGTGAAAAATCAGACAGGGTTCCTGCTCCTGGTCCAACAATCGTTGGTGTGAATCATACCAAGTTCGCTTCACCATGGTCACCGAAAGCTCCCAATCACGTAATAGACTCTTCAACAATATAAGATTAAAAACACCTGATTTGGGATATGGTAAATGCTCCAAAACCCACGTGCTCCAAAAATTTAGCTGTTATTTCCTTCAGCCTCAAATTCAGCACAATGGAAAACCAGGTAATGTTAAGTAAGTTTCCCGTTGTACAATTTGATGTGAAGTAAGCAACTTCTAATTATATGGTCACAAGCACCCGGTTAGTAGAATGAACCCTCAGCATTCAATTAACTTCCCCAAATTTCAGACAGATTTATCACAGTAATATCATAATCATTGCATCCGACATAGATCTTAGAAAGTCCAGAATGCCTCAAATCCCTTCAAAAAGCTTTCTGCAATGTTTAGTGACGATGTATTTTGCAGGTGAATGAACATATGACAATGTCTCACAAACAGCCACAATGTGAATGATCAATTTAGCTTGTCTGTTGGCTTGGACACCTGGAATAACTCTTGTCAAATGGTATCGTGGCTCGGTAGACAATGCAATGCTGCGCCAGTACTGTTGGGTAGGAATTCCACCTGGGTGGATTCTATGGATGAACTTCAAGGACCATCTGACGAAAGGTGATGTTTAAACAAATATTTAAAGTGAACTGTGGAGGAGGATGAAATCTCAAGCAGCCGATTGTTACTCCGACTGGCTAACTCAACAAAATTCCATTGAACTGAATGCTATGATTTAATAATCAACAGAAACCAGTGCAATGGCTTTCTTTAATTCCAAACCAGTTGTAGCATATTCTAACACAATGATAAGAATTGCTATAGCATGTGGTTCAGCACCTTTCATAGCAGGAAAGTTCATCAAAGTGCTTCGCGGAAAATACTGTAAAGCGGAGTGAATGTGTATTTGTAGGCAAACACGGCAGCCAATTTGTGCGCAACAAAGACTCACAAACAACTATGAATTGATGGATCAATTTTATCTAGCGGATTGTTTGAGAGGTAGATGGGATTTTGGTTTAATCGAATCATCCAATGGACAGCATCCCCAATAATGCAACAACATCACTATCTCCCACCCCTCCACCACTGCAAAATGGTTTCAGTCCACATTTTGTGAGAACCAAATCCCAATACGAAACTTGATCCCATGATTTCTGACCACGAGGTAAGAGTGCTACAACTAGGGTCCGGCGATATATCGATATATCGCTAAAACCTAATATAATTTTCAGATCGATATGCCGATATAGACATTTTAAAAATATCGATATATCGAAAAATCAATATATCGAGGTAAAAAATCGGGATGCGAGCACACTGAACTACAAGAGGCAGAATGCTCATCTCTATACACAATGCACAGACCGAGGTGCAAAGCCGCCATATTGTATTCACAGTCCTCAAATACAATATATAGGTATGCAAGGGGTGGGGGGTGAGAGAGACGGCTGGGGGGGGGGGTGAAGGGGAGAGAGACTGCTGGGGGGGGGGTGAGGGGGAGAGAGACGGCTGGGGGGAGGGGGAGAGAGACGGCTGGGGGGAGAGGGGGAGAGAAACAGCTGGGGGGAGGGGGAGAGAGACGGCTGGGGGGGAGAGAGGGGGAGAGAGACGGCTGGGGGGAGGGGGAGAGAGACGGCTGGGGGGAGGGGGAGAGAGACGGCTGGGCAGGGGAGAGAGACGGCTGGGGGGGGGAGGAGAGGGGGAGAGAGACGGCTGGGGGGAGGGGGAGAGAGACGGCTGGGGGGAGGGGGAGAGAGATGGCTGGGGGGGGGAGAGATGGCTGGTGGGGGGAGCGAGATGGCTGGGGGGGAGGAGAGAGCGAGAGAGACGGCTGGGGGGGGGGTGGGAGGAGAGGGGGAGAGAGACGGCTGGGGGGAGGGGGAGAGAGACGGCTGGGGGGAGGGGGAGAGAGATGGCTGGGGGGGGGAGAGATGGCTGGTGGGGGGAACGAGATGGCTGGGGGGGAGGAGAGAGCGAGAGAGACGGCTGGGGGGGGGGGGGGGAGGAGAGGGGGAGAGAGACGGCTGGGGGGAGGGGGAGAGAGACGGCTGGGGGGAGGGAGAGAGAGACAGCTGGGGGGGAGAAAGATGGCTTGGGGGGGAGAGAGACGGCTGGGGGTGGAGGGAGAGAGAGACGGCGGGGGGGGGGGGAGGGAGAAAGTGACGGCTGGGGGGGTGGTGGGGGAGAGAGACAACGGGGGTGGGGGGTGCGAGAGAGGATCTGCGGGGGGGGGGGGGGGAGAGACGGGGTGGATGTGATAATATACAGATGGATAGAGATGGGAGAGAGGAGAGAGGGAGAGAGACACAGAGACACACAGACAGAAAAACACAGATGGAGAGAGTGAGAGACACAGAGAGAGAAAGATATTTACCTCCTGAGAAGATAGGCCCCGAATGTGCACGCACTCCGAATGCGCACGCCGCGCACGCATGCGCAGTATGAAAAACCTGAAAATATCGATATTTACCTCCTGAGAAGATAGGCCCCGAATGCGCGCGCACTCCGAATGCGCGCACCGCGCGCGCATCCGCAGTACGAAAAACCCGAAAATATTGATATTTCGGTATATCTCGATATGAGCCCATCGATATATTTAATCGGAAAATTTCGATATCGACGGACCCTAGCTACAACCTTAGCCAGGCTGGCATATTCAACATTACATTCTAACAGTGATATGTATACATTTAAATTTGTGCAAATTGGTTCTCCTTTTGTAAC
The DNA here is from genome assembly GCA_035084275.1 of Hydrolagus colliei. Classification (NCBI taxonomy): domain Eukaryota; kingdom Metazoa; phylum Chordata; class Chondrichthyes; order Chimaeriformes; family Chimaeridae; genus Hydrolagus; species Hydrolagus colliei. Next base: position 16,329,795 of record CM068742.1, on the reverse strand, counting down.
TGGAAGTATATTACAAATCTCTATTTCAGTATAGAATCCACCGAGCGTCCAGAGTGCAGTTTCTTTAGGCCATTGGGAATTTTGACAGGAAAGCTTATTAAAGAATTCCTCACAGAGGTATCACACATTGGTCTTTGATACATTCGTTCATTCTCGATGCTCCGCATGCTCTCTCTTCTCATGCTTCCAGCCATTCTTATAACGGATTAATAGAAATAAATTTCCCGTGGAGTTCAATACCAGGCTGCATGGAAATTAAAACCACAGCAGAATCCAGACCACCTACATGCTGCAAATTGCTTGTTGCCAGAGGTATCATTCTATCGAATGCTTGCACTTAATTTGGCATTGATATTCCTTTGCTTGGTTAAAAAAGTGCAAGTTTGTGGAACATTATAGATTTCACATTAGTTATCCTTTTTATACAGTAAATTACTTTACCCCCATGTGACTTGCAGTGCAGTACATTATGAAGATAACGGGCTAGGAACATAATCGTGTTCAATTAGATATTCCTGGAGGAAGAATTGGAGAATGCTTGTACAACATCAATAGTAAAAGATGGCTGCATATCACACAATACATCCTAGGGTAATGGGTTTCTAAAGAAGAAGACTCCATTCATCTTATCTAATGTATTATTGTATTTTTTTTAAATCCCTCTCCCTCCCTCAAAAACTAGCAATGCATTTAGAATGTACTATATATTTTCTCATGCCTTCAGGGAACCCAGCAAAAACCACTGGCCTTGCATTTATTTGATAATACTGTATCTTGAAACATATTACATGCTGTGAAAATGCTTTGCAAATGAGTAATATTCTCAAAGAAACTTGTTTCTTCTTCTGAAAACGAGTGAATAAATAATCCAATTGATAAAGAAGGGAATACTTTGTTATTTTATCACCAATTTCAATAGATATGATCAATCAACACCTTTAACCAATGCTAAAGTGTTAGGCTGTAATTTTAAATTCTGACATATATCAAACTATTGGGCCCTGATTGACATGCACTATGCCACCACTCATTCCTTGACCAATACTGGCTAATGGAAAACATACACCATGTTGTAGCTTGACAGATAAAATTAAACCATTTAGTTCTCTCATGTCCCATGAAGCTTTTAACCCTACTCAGAAACAATTCTATCTGGGCCTAGATTTACTCTTTGCATGTGACCTTGCATGGGAGCCTATGGTATTTGGGAAATATTTGAGATTTGTCTGAACTTTGAAATCAGTTTTTTGTAGTTATTAACATTATTATGCATGGAAAGCAATCAGCCAATAAACTAACAACTAGGTTCCTATGTACTGCTAGGTAATAATAATAATAATAATAATACTATAATAATCCTTGTATTTTGATATAGCACGTTTCATGTCTTCTAGACATCTCAAAGCGCTTCACAGAATATACTGTAAAGTGAATTGACTGTACACTTGTGGGCGAAACACGACAGCCAATTACTCACATCAGTGTCCCACAAACAGTCATGGATTAAAATGACCAATTTTATTATAGTGTTTTTTTGGGAGGGATTATTATTAGGCGTGTGGAGTAAGGAAACTTTTCAAAGGTTTCACCCGGAGCTGCCTGGATTCGAGCACAGGTCTCACCCTTTTCAGGCGAGTGCTCTAACCACTGAGCTAAAGGACTCCACAGGTAAACAGAGGTATGTGGAGTAAGGAAACGAGCATATGGTTTTGCCCACCCGGAAATTGAATCAGGGTGCTCTCGAGTGCTCCAACCAATACATTATATTTTATGGGTAAACCATGACAGGCTACTTATGCACAGCAATCACGTACAGATAGTCATGGAAAGAATTACCAATATTTGTACCCATAGTGAAGTTTCTCTGTTTCATAGGAACTGTGACCTTCAGGACAATTTTTTTTGCAAATTTAAAGGGTGTATGGAACATTCTTGCTGTCTGCTGTCAAAGCCCTCTAGGACACAACCCCACATGAAAGCATTATATAAATTCAAATTGTTGTTTTTAACAATAGTTAGGTTCTGCAAGTAATCAAGGAAGTCCAGTGGGGACAGGTTTTTTGCTTACTGCATCAAATACAACAACAATTTATATTTATACAGCACCTTTCACATCATAAGGTAGTCTCAACAGAATCTGATAACTCAGAATGCAGAAATAAGAATAATTATACAAGTAAAAGATAATAACAACAACAAATTACATTTATAGAACGTCTTTCATGTTGGGAGGACGTCCGAAGGCACTAAACAGTCAGGTCAGGACCCGAGCAAGAGGGACAGGCAGGGTAGGGAGTAGGGGAGGGAGAGAGTTTGGAGGGTAGGGATAGAGTTGGGAGGCCAGCAGAAGACATGATCGAAGAGGAGGGTCTTGCGACCGGCCTTGAAGGAGGTGAGGGAGAGAGCGAGGGGAAGGGACTGTGGGGTGGAGTTGCAGTGTGTGGGTGCAGGGAGGCTGAAAGCCCATCCACTGATGGTAGGGTGGGTCAGGTGGTGGAGCCCGCCGAATGGAGGGGTGGGCAGTTTCATAGGGAGTCAGCAGGTTGAAGAGATAGGCGGGGGCAAGGCCGTGAATAGCCATGAAAGTGAGGATGAGGTTCTTGAATTCGATCCTCTGGTGGATGGGGAGTCAATGGAGGCGGGTCAGTGTTGGAGTGATGTGATCGCGGAGCTTAGTGTGGGTGAGGACACAAGCTGCAGAGTTATGGATGATCTGCAGCTTGTGAAGGTAAGAGCCAGGAAGGCCGATGAGGAGGGAGTTTCCATAACCGAGCCTTGATGTGACGAATGCGTGGACAAGTGTTTCGGCAGCCTGAGGGGTGAGACAGTGGCAAAGTCTGACAATGTTGCAAGAGGTGGTGGAAGGCAGTACTAGTCATGTACAGTTGTGGGGGAGGAAGGTCAGTCCAGGGTCAAACAAGACACCCAGGTCCCTGACAAGCTTTGAGAGGTGGAGAGTGCAACCTTGGATGCGAATGCTGCCAGCGCCTGAGGTGCTGAGGCGCTGATGCAAGCCAATCAGGAGGGCCTCAGTCTCGCGGACATTCAACTGGAGAAAGTTGTCCCTCGTCCAGGACTCAACGTCGCACAGGCAGGCAGCCAGGGCGCCGGTAGCGGAACCGTGGAAGCGGAAGCGGAAAGGTAGAGTTGGGTGGAAATATTTAAATTTACCCCATGTCTGTGGATGATGTCACCAAAGGGGAGCATGTAGAGGGTGAAGATGGGGGGGGACCAAGGACAGAGCCCCGAGGAACACTGCACAAGACGGTGCGGGGGCTGGAAGATAAACTGTTGGCGGAGACAACGCGGAGACAATGTGAGAGAAGTTATAGTAAAAGTTAATATGCTATTCTTGCAACTAAACTGTAAAAATGAATCTTGTTCAGCATTATTAGCATTGCTTTTAGCAATGTCTATCTTTAATGGGATTTTTGTATTATAGTTATGCATTGCCAAAGGCTCTTCATATAAGGCTGAATGGAATTTTTACCCAATGGAGTCAAAAATAATGTCTATCCAACTGTAACAAGGATAGATGTTTCACAAATATATTTCCTGAAGCTCAGTGGTTAGAGCAATCGCCTTACAAGTGTGAGACCTGTGTTCGAATCCAGGCAGATCAGGGCGAAAACTTGGGCAAGTTTCCTTCCTCCACACACCTAACAATAAACCGTCCAAAAAAACACACAATAATAAAATTGGTAATTTCAATCCATGACTGTTTGTGGGACACTGCTGTGCGCAATTGGCTGCCGCATTTTCCCACAAATAAACAGTCAATTCACTTTACAGTATATTCTGTGAAGTGCTTTGAGACGTCGATAAAATGTGAAAAGCGCTAGATCAAATGCAAGCATTATTATCATTGTTGTTATTATTCTTTTGAGTCATAGTAGATGGAAAAATTGCAATATCATAATATTTGCATTTTATATTAGAGCTTTATCATGTTGTCTTGACATTTAAAGGGGCACAGCAGTGTCCCACAAACAATCATGGATTGAATGACCAATTTATTATATTTTTAAAGGAAATATTACACCCAGAAATGCAATCCGTCAATCAACTAACAACCGGGTATATGTTGCTAAGTAAATAGAGGCGTATAAAGTAAGGACATTTGCCCAATGTTTTGCCCTGCTGGGAATCGAACCTAGGTGACTTGCTTGCGAGGTGAGTGTTCTAACCACTCAGCTCCAGGACTCAACGTATATTGCATTTGGGTGTGAAACACTGTGCCTCACAACCAAAACAATTTTCCAATAACAATGGAAACAATAACAATGTTGATGTGCACTCACAGTAGCTGTTGTGTTGCTCTTATAGCGCTGCTATAGTTATTGGCTTACAACTTGGTGACATCTCTTCAATGTTGGAATTGTGCAGCGTACTTGGCATCCAAAAGGACACCCTTATCGGACTTGGCATCGGGCTCTGTATCCTCTGTGTGATGGGAAGCCAATGGAGTCTGGCGAGGATGGGGGTGATATGGTCAAGCAGCCTAGTATGGGAGAGGACACGGACTGTAGACTTCTGCATGATCTGCAACCTATGGAAGGACGAGTCTGGGAAGTCGAAAAGCCGGGAGTTTGCGTACTCATGCTGGGATATTATGAATGAGCGTATGAAGGTCCTGGAGGCATGGGTGTGAGGCAGCGGCAGAGCTGGGCGATGTCACATAGAGGGAACATATAGATATTGAAAAGGAGGGGACCAAGAACAGAGCCCTGAGGAACTCTGCATAAGACAGTGTTGGGGCCAGAGCTGAAACTGTTTATGGAGATGAAGTGGAGTCGGTGAGAGAGGGGGCGCGTACTGTTGGCTGGGGGGGTGGGGGGGGGGGGGGGGGGGGGCGCAGCCGTTATTGTTCTTATTACAGGTCAACTCTGCTTAACATTGTGACGTTCGCTAATAAGTCGTTCGCCAGCGGGTGGAAACGGGGTGCAATGGCGCTAGTGAGCCGGGCAGGCAGTCAGGGAGTGAATGAGTGAGCAGGGCAGGCAATCAGGGAATGCGTGAGTGAGCCGGGCAGGCAGTCAGGGAGAAACTTTGCACTGAAAAGCAAGCTCACACATCACACTAACAAATTCTGAATGTTGTAAATTGTAAATGTAAGTACAGTAATTGGTTTCACAATTTTAATAATTTTTAAAATTTAATTAAAATTGTTAACAATTTAATCTTTTTTGTTATTACTTAAAAAAACTGGTTAAAAACATTGAAAATATTAAATTTACTGTTATCATTTGAGAAAATTATTCAATATGAAGGAGTGGGGTGGGGGGGGGGATGGGGGGGCGCAACAAATCCTTTGCTAAGTTAGTTGGGGCGCTGCTATTTGAAGTTTGGAGGCCACTGGGCTAGGTACACTGGGGTGTTGGAAAGTACAATTGTGTGATTCATGTGAATACCTGCACTTTCAGCAGAACTTTTCAAAATGACCTGAAATATAAATATGAAATAAAACAATCATATGAAAGTGGTTGCACAAGGAGAGAGAAGTGACAGAAGCACTTACTTGACGACTTTTACATTTTTTGCTGGTTTAATGCTGAACACCATAACTACACAACTAAGGTGTTGTTGTCCAATTATATCCCCAAAAAGCAGAGAAAATTTGACTTTTTCAATTTCCCCAGCAATATTTTCTTAATTTCTCATCCACTGAATATCTTTAATAATAATCCTTGCATTTGATATAGCGCTTTCCACATTTTATCAACGTCCCAAAGCGCTTCACAGAATATACTGTAAGGTGAATTGACTGGATATATTTGTGGGTGAATCGCGGCAGCCAATTGCGCACAGCAGTGTCCCCCACACAGTGGATTGAAATGACCAATTTTATTATTGTGGTTTTTTTTTGAGGGATTATTATTAGGCGTGTGGAGTAAGGAAACTTGCCCAAGGTTTCGCCCTGACCTGCCTGGATTGGAACACAGGTCTCCCCAGCTTGGTTTCCCCAGCTTGCAAGACAAGTGCTCTAACCACTGAGCCACTGTGCTCCTATTCAAAAGGAGCTCTTTGAATACATACACGATACGATATGTATGTCACATGAAACATTTATTCTTTGGAAATAAATCATTCTTGATTTAAGTGATATGCAACAGATCTTCTGAGGTAAAACAAAACACAACAAAAAGTGGAGATGCTGGATCTTGTGAGGTTTTAAGGCAGTTAACAGCTTACGTGATTCAACTAAATAACAAGGTTGCAGTCATAGTTGTGTAGATGTGTATGGGAACCATTTATACAAAGTCACCAGTAGTTTCATTGGATAATGCAGTACTATTGAACTGCTAATGTTTTTTATTTTATGCACTTTGTATAAATTTCAAATTATATACAAGCAAAGGTTTAATATTTCTGGTTGAGGTTAATTTTCCAATCTGATAATGTTCTACTTTCCTTTCATCATGCAATTTTACTGCATGAGATATGCTAAATGTTTTCACTGCTTAAATTGCCGCGTTTCGCCCACAAACATACAGTCAATTCACTTTATAATATATTCTGTGAAATGCTTTGAGATGTCGCGAAGATGTGTAAAGCGCTATATCAAATGCAAGGATCATTATTATTATTCAGCTGAAATTCATCAAATATCAAAATGTAAACAAAATCACACATATGTTGTTCTCAGTGGTTGTCGTAGTCAAAAGAAAGTCGGCACATCCCAGCTACATATACTCTATGCATAGTCCACACTTGCATCTCAGGTCACAAAATTACAAAATTTGTTCGAATGAAGATGGTACTTTGGCCAATTTGATCTCACACATCCAGAACCCCCCAAGTGATTATCTCTCATCACCCCACACCCCCATCAAGCTGCTTTTTAAGTGTGTCTAGTGTCCCGGCCTCTACCACCTTTCCTGGCAGCCTCTTCCAATTGTTGATTATCCTCTATGAAAAGAAAAACTTTCTGGTATTTGGCCTGAAATTGCCCTTCCCAACTTTGCTTACCGTTTAACCTCTAGTTCTCTGTGATTAGCCTACATTTCAGGTAATCTTTTTACCATTTCAAGAACCTGTGCAGAAAACACTTTCTCACAGCATCCTTCATTTCACAGTAAATTGTCATTTTAGTGAATTCCAGCCTTTCACTTGCTTAGTTAATGGGACGAGTTTGCCGTCAGTTGCCGTCTTCCTCGTATTCCTAAATACAATGGACAACCGTTTGATTCAAATTGAATCAAAGTTGATATACCTAGCCACTGAATGCTGGCAAGGATGCAGCTCAGGGAGCTGGGAATATGGAGAGAAAGGAGTCTTCACCTGGGGCCATGGAATTTTGATTTGATAGTTTTCCATTTTGGGTCCAGTCCGGCTGTGTATGAATTCCAGATACCTAACGTCTGGCAAACCAAGAGGTACTGTGGTGAATAGTGATGTCTTGCTAGCCAACCCGATGGAATTCTCAGTGTCAGTGCTGGAGCTGAGATCATTGCCTGAGTGGGGTTCCATGGTGTCTTCTTGCAAGATATCACTTGTCTCAATCATTTTTAACACTAAAAATGCATCTTCCTACAACAAGAACAACAGCAGAATTACATTTATAGAGAGCCTTTTAAATCGGGAGGACGTCCCAAGGCGCCGAACAGTCAGCTCGAGATACGAGCAAGGGAAAGGGGCAGGGTAGAGGGGAGGGGCAGGAGAGAGTTAGGAGGGGAGGGAGAGAGTTGGGAGGGCAGCAGAAGGCACGGTCGAAGAGGAGGGGCTTGATACTGGCATTGAAGAAGGCCAAGGAGGGAGCGAGGCGAAGGGACTACGGGATGGAGTTCCAGAGTGTAGGAGCAGAGAGGCTGAAAGCCCATCCGCCGATGATAGCCGGAGCCTGCTGAACGGAGGGGGCAGGGAAGTTCATAGGGGGACAGCAGGTTGGAGAGCTGGTGGTGGGGGTGGTGCTGTGAATGGCCTTGAAGGTGAGGACGAGGATCTTGAATTCGATCCTCTAGGGACGGGGAGCCAATGGAGCAGGGCGAGGGTGGGAGTGATGTGGTCATGGAGCTTGGTGCGGGTGAGGATACGAGCTGCAGAGTTCTGGATAATCTGCAGTTTGCAAAGGGAAGAACCGGGAAGGCAGACGAGTGGGGAGTTTCTATAGCCCAACCCACTGTGCAAACAAAATACTTTTGCTAACCTGTCCTTTCTCTCTACTGATTAAGGTCTCATTAAGGTTTTGATTTCCATTTAAACCATAATAGGAACATGTTGCTGTATACTTTCTTTAAAACAAAAATAATACTTGCATTTAGTAATGCAGTCAAATCAAGAGGCTGTCTTAAAGCACTTCACGTGGTACACCGTGGTCACTGTGCCTTTTGTAGGCACTCACAGTAGCCAATTTGCACACAGGAATGTCCTACAAATAATCACAAAGGGAATGACCAATCTAGTTTATGTGAGCTGATATCCCGACATGGGATTTGAACTCACAAACTTTTGACTAAGAAGCAAGTGTACTAACTACCACCTGAGCCCATAAAATTCTATCCTTCCTTCTGATCCATTTGTAGAGTCCTGTAGCTCAGTGGTTAGAGAACTCTCCTTTCAAGTAAGACCTGAGTTCAATTCCAGGCAAGGTGAAACCTTGAGTAAATTACTTACTCCATACGCCTAATAATAATCCATTAAAAAAATAGTAAATTGGTTATTTCGATCCATGATTGTTTATGGGAAACTGATGTGTGCAATTGGCTGCCGAATTTCACCCACAAATATGCAATTAATTTGCGTTACAGCATATTCTGTGAAGAACTTTGAGATGTCTAGAATACAGGTATCCATCCCCAACCGCTGGGGATACGTTCCTGAAAACCCCCGTGGTTAGCAAAACCGCGGTTGGCAAATACAAGGCCCCTATGGAAAACATGGGGTTAGGAGGAGTAAGTTGCTTGTTCTTTTACTAAACACAAAAAAACAACAATAACCCAATAAAAACAATAATGTTCAAATAACACAATCAAAAATATATAAAAAACAATAAATTCATGTTATTTACCTTAATCCTAAGAGAGAAGCGACATCGTGGCTGGTTGATTGCGACATCGCAACTGGGTCCTAGCGCCAAACGCTAGCGCAAAGCGACATCGTGGCTGGTTGATGCAACTGGATCTTAGCGCCAAATGTTAGTGTTAAAACCTACGGATACGCAAAATTCACTGCCATGGTTGGCAAAGGTTGTCGCAGAGAGGAAACCGTGGATACGTGAAATACATTGAAAAGATTGGTGCGAGGTACTTGTACATAAAAAGCGCTATAACAAATGCAAGGATTTTTTTTTGGCTGGGTTTTATGTAAATCAACTAGAGTGCATTTCATATAGGGAGGACGTCCCAAGGTGCTGAACAGTGAGGTCGGGACCCTATTTCTTACTTTGAATGGGGGCAGCTTAAAACGTTTCTTACAAATTGGAGTTCTAAGTGCATTATATGAACACTGTTAGAATGTTGATGGTGGCCGACCAGCCCTACATTTAATAAAGTGAGCAGAGTGGGTGCTGAGAGCCTTAGTTTAAGTGCCAAGACATCATACCTCAACCCTGTCAGCCTCTCTAGGCCAGAAATTCTGGCATGCCTTCCTTCTGCTGTTGAAACAATCCCATTTGTATTGCAAAATGGTTTCTACAGCAGCCGGATTCACATTAAAACAATGCTGTCTCTCAGTTATTTCAAAACTGCTTCTCAAGGCTATTTCGCTCCTCTCTTCTCCAGTGGCCTGCATAGACTGACAGTGAAAAAACTCGTTCACTGCCTGTAGAGAGATAGGCAGGAGTACTTCAATCATTTATTTCCTCCTAACTTCAACCATGTGAATCGTTTTGAGACAACCTCCCGGCGTGAAGGAAGAACTATATAATAATTTAAAAAATCCTTGTATTTGATATGATGCCTGTCAGCTTGGCTCAGTGATAGCACTCTCCCCTCTAAGTCAAAAGATTGTGGGTTCAGGTCCTCCCCCTCGGGCTCATAAAGTCTAAACTGATATGCCATTTCAATGCTGGGGGAGGGAGAGAGTTATGCTGTCAGACGTGCCGTTCTTCGGATGGGAGAATAAACCAAGATTTTTTCTGCTTGTTCAGGTTGACTTGAAAGATCCCATAGCACTATTTCAAAAGATAAGGGAGTTTCTCCCAGTAGCTAACAATCCCCCAAATAAAAAAAATGGTCATCCACTTCATGCCTGTTTGTAAGACCTTACTGCGTGCAATTGTTATGCCGCGTTTGTCTACAAATATGCAGTTACTTCCTTTCACAGCAAATTCTTTGAAGCGCTTTGAGACATTGTTCTGATGTGATAAGATGGTCTACCAATGCAATAATTATTATTTATATTATTATTATAACATCTTTTATGTCAGGAGGATGACTCAAAGGATTTCAATGTAATACAACCTTCTGACTGAAACCGAGAGTTCCACTGTGCCAAGCTGTCACCGATATCAAATGCAATGTTGTTATTATTAATTATTAGCGCTAATAATCATTGCTATGGATTTTGCTGTTTCGGATGTCATGTTGCCTTATGCTTTATGATGGTTGCTCTTTGAGGCATGGAAGCAAATATCCAGTATTTACTGCTCCCAGACTCCATTGGCATGAATGCTGTTTTTTTAACAGTGAATTTGTTACCCACTTCAACTGTTGTTTTGGCAGCCAATGAAAGGCACTGGTACAGTCTCAGTGATGATCATATGCACCTAACTGCCCACTCTATGCAATCCCTATTTTGTAGAGAAATGAAAACTAAAACATATTTAGTCAGTTGCAAATGCCATATATGTTTTACCTTTAAACAAAACAAGAAACCTGACAAGAACGTGTTCAATAATAAGCCAGAAGATGGGAATTTGACCATCTTTGACTTCTGAATATCATTAACTTTAATCCAATGTGAGCTACCTTTTGATTTAATGTTGCTCTGAAGTCCTTTTAAGTAGTATTGACTGTTTTCTGAATTAAATTCATGTCTTGACGTGACAGGGAAGATAAATGAACTAGCCCAAGAATGATGTGTTCAAAGTGATTGCTTCATTACTAGATAATAAAGAGTGCTCCAATGAATTCTGTGTATGAAACTATTGCCATAGAGAGCTATGAGCCAGAGATATCTCTCTCACATCCTACATTTAAAAGCCATGAATCAATTCAATGCTGTCTCAGCTTGGTGCTAAATTTAACACAAAGCAATGCAGGCTTGGTTAAAGGACTATCTGGAGCTCAGCTGTTGGAATCAATTATTAACAAGTACTGGGCAGCAAAACACAGCAACCCACAAGGTTGGAATCTCCCCTTCCCCATGTCAGCTCCTGGCTGCTTCATCAATTTCCATCTCATTATTCTTCAGCAGGATTAACTGGAAGTCAGTGATACACTATCCTCTACTCAGAAGGAAAAAACAAGCTATTAAAGTTGATCTGCTAGCTTTCCCTTAGGGTTTAAGGAGGAGAAAAGCAACAACAAAGCAATATACCCTCTTATTAAAGAGGTGACAAAGGGCATCACTACCAACTAATAGCACCACAGAATAGAGCTGTGCTGGATCTTTGAATAGATATTAGCCACTAAATGTGTGTTTACTGAATTAGTGTTATCAAAACCAATAAATCTTCTGTAATATTGACAGCACAGTTTATATAAGTTCATTGTTTTACACAAAGGTAGTAAAGAATCCAAGGACAACATAGAAAAACTGCTGAGTTTGAATGATGTGGCACAACAGAATTAATTTCTGTACTTTTTCCATTAATAACCATGGACTAAATTGGTTGATCAGTCGCATCACAATAACCTTGTCAATCATCAATAATGGATTACAAGGATATTTCACTTTCACAACTCACAGATGAACAATGACGACAACAAAATTACACTTATATAGTGCATTTCATGCCAGGAGGATGTCCCAAGGTGATGGACAGTCATTGTTTCAAACCCGACCTGGGGTCGGGAGAATAGAGAGAAAGGGAGGGATTTGGGGTGACTGATGGGACCGTCGAACAGGAGGGTCTTGAGGCGGGACTTGAAGGAGGCCAGGAAGGGTGCGAGGTGGAAGGACTGCGGGATTTTGTTCCAGGGGATGGGGGCAGAGTGGCTGAAGGCTCGCCCACCAATGGTGGGGTAGGTTGGTCGGGGCGTGTGGAGTAGGCTGGAGCCTGTTGAGCGGAGGGGATGAAGGTTAGGAGGTCGCAGATGTAGGCACATTCAAAGCTCTCCACAGACGAGGTCATGGAGGGCTTTGAATGTGAGGACCAGGATCTTGAATTGGATCCTCTGGGTGATGTGGAGCCAATGGAGTCGGGCGAGGATGGGGGAGAAAAGCTTGGAGCAGTAGAGGACACAGGTTGTGGTGTTCTGGATTATCTGCAACCTGTGGAGGGGAAGGAGGACAAGCAGGGCATTTGCATAGTCAAGCCGGGATGAAGGCATGAATGAGGATTTCAGTGGCCTAGGGGGTAAGCTAATGGCAGAATCGGGCAATATTCCGTCAAGAGGTGAGGGAAGGCAGAGAGAGTCATTGCTTGGATCTGGGGAAGGAAAGACAGTTGAGTTATCGAACAAGATGCCTAAAACGAAATATTGAATGGGGGAGATTACACAAACTGGGGAATTGGCAGAAATTAATCTTGCTAAAGATGTAATTCCTCAATTCTCTCTTTTTATATAATAGCTTCAGTTATTCCTGTAACAGAGTTACATAAATGAGATTGCTTCATTTACATTTGTTAATATTTAGCTTCCAGCATATGAAAAATGATCTTCCTAGCAATGATTGCTGAAGGCAGTATCCCTCCACTATTAGGATATTATGGGATTTCCATTATATAGCTGTGGTAAAAAGTTTGACTGGAAACTTAGCCACCATTGTTCTGGTGATCAGGAGCTATGTCTGTCATAAAGGTCAGGCAGAGAAATGAACAACGCAGATCACAGAGACAGGGAGGTGCAAGAGCGTACTGGAAAGAACAACAAAGCAATTCACCCCCTTATTAAAGAAGTGACAAAAGGCATCACTGTCAACTAAAAGCACCATGGAATAGAGCTGTGCTGGATCTTTGAATAGATACAAGCCATTAAAAAGGTATGTTTACTGAATCTGTGTATGTGAGGGTGAAGACCTTGACGTCAGTGACTGAAAGACAGTGATCATGGGTGGCGGAAATAATAAGCTTCAGTGGTCCGTAGTGAAAACAACTAGCCTCAGGTGAAAGCATTTTGCCAAATTCAGGGGGAATTCTCAAATGTGCTGATAACTACAGATACGTTCATACCACACTTTTCGGCAAAGTGATACTTACCACAAATTGTATTTTGCACTGCTATATCAGGTAAAATTGGGATTCAATGTGAGCCATAGTCACTTTGATAAAAATGCTGCAAACAGATATCTCGAACACACCTGACATTTTCTTTTTGGTGCCTGTAAAGTGTCTGATGTGCAGGGTGACAGAGAGCAGTAATGTGTCACGACTATTACTGCTAGAATAGCAGCGGTAGTGGAATTCGTTGCAGATATAGCCTCAGTAGTGCATACAGTTCAGTCTCAGACCCGCTAATAGCCTCAATCACTGAAGACATGTGTCTTCGAACATTCGCAGGTCTGACACTCGATTCTGAAACATCTTGTGAGTTGCATATCTTCTCATCCTGACGGGCATGATTACGGAGGTATCGACAATCTCTGTCTCCATACTCAAGTCCTTCTGCTCCACAATCAGATGTTCAATAATAGCTGCAATCCCCACAATGGCTTTAATGGTACAATGCTACATTGTACCATTAAAGCCATACGGCTGTCACACATGTTGTTAAAACATGGTAGATGCACAATTCCACCTAGTCTTAGCTTGTAAGACCATTTTATTGAAAAACTAAATAGTTAAAGAATTGTGATCCAATCTTAAATCCGGTCTTAATTTGGGAAGCCTTTTTTTTAAGAACTGTGGAAAAACAGCTTCAAATTTAAACTGAGTTTAAGAGATTTCTATAATTATACGAATCTTAATTCAGTAGAGCTTGTATCCACAAACTGAATGAATATTCTAACCACAGTATTTAGGCTACAGATAAAAACAATGAAAGCTTTCTCCACAAAGGACAATCAGAAGTAATAGCTTAAACAATGGATTATTCCGTACCGCATTCTCCAAAGCAGATAAGAACTCCTGATGCAATTTATCATCACATCATTTCAACCTTCTATTTTCAAACATTGCTCATACAGGTATCCCTGTGAAAAACAGTTCAATCAGCTTCTCAATGCCTTTAATAAAACAAACCTATTGCAATAAAACTAAGGTGGTATGAGGCTACCAGCAGACCTACCCAAACATGCATTATATCAGTAATACATTAGAAATTACTGCACTTCCACTCAGGCCATTACCAGCTGTTGTTTTAATCTTCATATTATTTGTGCATTAGAAATATACTACATACAGTATATCTATGACCATGCTTCCAGTCTACTTTGTTAGTGAACAAAGTAGTTCAACTAACCAGCAGGAAGTCTTGGCTCTAAATATGTTTTATTGTCAGCCATGCCCTTACATGAACGAAGGTAATAGGATTCTGCCAGAAATAATTTATTTTATGAACATCATGAGTTATTGCCATATAGATGCAAAACACCATAGTATCCCAGGTGTATTTTCAAGAAGCCCATTTGAATCTCACACCACCCTCGGTTTCACCTTCTGAATTATTGGCGTTCTACATGGATCATCGTTTCATATATCCTGGATGAACATGAGATTAATTGCTAAAACCATACGATCTTGGGGAAAAGATGAAAGTACGTTAACCCTTTGCCCTCACCATGTTGCAATAACCTACAGCATCAAGGTGACCTGCAATATGCCTATACAGAAAACACATTTTACCACTTTTATATCAGATTTATTACAATATCGTCCCAGCTATTACTCTGTCCAACCGTGTACTGTAAGGATATTTAGACAACAATCGTGTTAATAATATGGCAACCAGTTGATTTACTATCTATTATGCCAGAAGATCAGTCCCTAAAGGGATGTATCTATAGGGAAGTATCTTTGAACCCTTCTTGAGACGTTATAATATTCAATCAATAACCTCTTAGTATTCCCTCACAGTCTAAAATCAAAAATATATCATTATTTTGAAGTTATGCATCATGGATTGTGTTATTCTGTCAAATAGCTGGATCGCTGTTAGACTGAGTGTGAATACATTGATTAAAGACTGATTGTTGCCTCAAGAAATCTTTAACAAGGTATTCCTCGATGCGAAGGATCGCAAGAAGGGGAAGAGCTCGGCTGCATTGATAAGGGTAGGGCTGGTGTTGAGTACAGTTCAGTTCATAGTGGAACCTATCAATAAAGGGAAAGACTGAAGTTGCAGTGACAGAAAAAGCTGTTGTTCAATCTTACAATCTTCACGCCTGCAACTGGTTGAAATGAAATTGGAAAGTGCTATGTTGTTTCTATGTTCTGTTTGGATCTCCTTGTCTGCTGAATTTGAAAAATCCCAACTTTGCCAATATTATTAGCAATATTACACAGGTAAAGCCAAATATTTTTCCCCGAATCCTCCGCTCCACCCTTGGCGGCCGGGCCTTCAGCCACTATGCCCCGAGGCTCTGGAATTCCGTTCCTCACTACCTTCGCCTCGCTCCCTCTCTTCTCAGCTTCAGGTCCCAGCTGAAGACCTTTCTCTTGGATCTCGCCTTTGGTCACCTCTCTATCCCTGCCTCTGGCTCATTCCCGGGATCCGCTATTGTGAAGCACTCTGAGATGCCGTCTGGCGTGGAGGGCGCTATATAAATCGAAGCTGTTGATGTTGTTGTTGTTTGGAGCACTTGTCTCTCAAATGAGAGAAATGGGTTCGATTCGCAGCAGGGTGAAATGTTGCGCAAGCTTTCTTATTGCACACAACTCTGTTTACCCAGCAGTAACCGAGAATCCATTTGTTAATCGATTTGGTGGATCGTTTTTCTGGGGGTAATAATTACTTCAAAATAATAAATAATTTGATCACTCAATCCACGACTGTTTGGTAGTGCTGCTGTGTGAAATTGGCTGCTGTGTTTCACCCACTAAAATATAGTGAATTCACTTCTCAAGTCTTGAAAACCTGATAAGGCACTATGTCAAATGCAAAGATATTAACTGCAAACAATGTTATTATTAGGTTCCCCTCACACGGTGTTATCTGTGAACAGCCATGAGGTGAATGGAAAGTGGATTGTCTAGATATTTTGTGGGTGAAACGTGGCAGCCAATTGCGCACAGTGGTGTTTCACAAACAGTCGTAGATTGAGTGACCCAATTTTTTTTAAGTGACTATTACCTTTAGAATGCGATCTGCCAATTGACTAAGAAATAGATTCCTACTTTCTGTTAAACAGAGGAGTGTGGACTACAGAAACTTGCCCAACATTTTGCCCTGCCGGGAAGGAAACAATTGTGGGAAGTGTGCTGTAATCACTAAACTTCAGGATTCCGTCACGGGAGTCCAGTAGATTCATGGGATCTTTAACATCACTCTGTACAGTCAAACAGGACATAAATTTAATGAGTAATCTGAAGGACAGCCCTTCCACCAATGCAGCACATCCCAAGCATTACATTAGAATGTCAGACTAGGATACGTGAGTTCAAAGTCCCTACAGTAGGTCACCTCAAGCGAGTGGTGCTAAATCAATCTTAGCTTCCTGGGTCCCTATTTAGATACTCAGATTGGTGACAAAATGTGGAAAAACTGGTGATTTACCAGCAAACATTCATCTGAAACATCGCATCAATAAAACACTCTTGATGCAGCCATGTGCTGATATCTAGAGGCAGATTGATTCCCATGGAGAATGTCCACTAGCCATCTTTAAGTTCTACATGTTTAAGATTATGAAAGCAATCATGACCTGGTTATTGTATTTGGAACATTTCCCTGCTGAGATTGCCTGCTGGGGAAGCTAACAAATCAATTCATAATCACATTAATAGTATCAACACCCACATGAATATTCAATGAATGAAGCCTTTTTCAGGTCTGAAAACAACTCAATTCAGTGAAGATTCTCTGTGAGGGATGTGAATGCATTTGATAGCTCCCAGGAGGTATGGAAATTCTGCAATGCTAGCACATTCCTGTTTACTTGGTGTTGCTGCAATTGAAGAGAAGTAAATAACAATAATAATAATAATAATAGTAACAATAATAATAATCATCTCTCTTTAGCTGTATTCTGATAAATATATTTTGACATATATATATGCAGCCTGAACAAAGTTGATGAAGGGAGGCATCTGTAAGGTGCCGGTGGAATGTGGGCACTTTCCTTGCCTTCATTAACACAAGCAAACCAAATTCCAAACCCTCTTTTCATTCATATACACAAATAACATTGGACCCACGTTATCAATTTAAATCTGCATCACAATCTAAACATATTGTGACTATAGATGCCAGATTAATCTATCCTTGTGGCTATACTTTTTGGCCTTCTGTTGTTTCTTATCAACAGGAAAATGACAACCATATTTATGTTGCCTTGTTGAAAATGTTCTGTATTTTACACATTGGACTTGGGATTAACATTATAATGTAGTGTCAATGGCAATCACCATTGATGCCTCAACCTTTAATAGCAATTAAATTGGTAACAGAAATTGTGACCCTCTCTTTACTTGCACCTAAGAATAACATAAAGTAAGACCATACACTTTTTCAGAACACCAGAGGCAAACTAAGCTCTATGCTGATACAAAACGCCACGGTCTTTGCCGATATTGGAAACAAACTGAAACTATTTACTGTATTATGCATTATTAAAATAGCAGGTGCCTTGATAAATAGCATGATATGAATGTTCCAATGAGACTTGAGACCTGCAAAAGTTTACTTAAAGAGCTCGTAGCCTCTCCTGAATTGTTTAACCTAACTGCATGCTGACTGGCATGCTGTTATTTTATAGTATAGTACCACTGTATCAGGTTATTTTGGATCCAGCCAAATAGAGCTTAATACATATTATTCTTCTGGGCATCCGTTGTTTTTTTCTGCAATATTCAGCGCATTGTGCAATTCAATCTTTTTTTGTTGTTTGGAGAAATGCTGATCTACCAGATGCTGCTGAGCTTAGTGTTCTTTATTAAATTGCTCATCTGAAATGAACAGGATCTTTATCTCAGATTTGTTTTTGCAAGAAAGTGCAATATATATATTTTGCAAGATATATACGGATGGCATTTTGGTTTACAATAAAAAACACTAGCTAGTTGCAATTCGTAAAGTTTAGGTTGCTAATCTGCAGTAACAGCAAATACATTCCCCCGCGTTTATAAAAAGATCTGTCAAATCCATAGAGACGGTGAATATCCTTTCATGTTGATTAGATACCAAGTTCTTCATTGGCCTTTTGGGGGAAGGGTGCAAGATCAAAGCTTTTATCATGATCCAATCAACAATAATTCTACAAAAGATTTGATGTAGTTGACACCTGTAGTTGTCTTCATATGAAATGTGAATGCAATGTATCAAAGTGTTTGAACACAACTTTGTTCACTTGCTTTGAACTATTGGTTTCTGCGAGAGGTGGTTATTTGGGGAGGACGGATTTGCGGGGTTATAAGGAGAGAGCTGGGGAGTGGTATTGACTTTGAATAGCTCTTTTCAAAGAACCGGCACAGACTCGATGGGCCGAATGGCCTCCTTTTGTGCTGAAAAATTCTATGAAATATACAGTAATTATACGTTTATGTAATAGATGCATAGAGAAAGATATAAGCCTACTGCAGTGATGGTGACAATCACTCATTACCAACTGTACATTACAAAGTGACTTTAACTGTGCTCAGAAGATGATTTTACAAGTGCCATATAAATTAAAATTTGTTGGATTGCTAGATTGCGATCGTTGCCACAAACACAAGGGGATCTTCAGCAGATACAATTCTGATCAGATGAGTGGAGACAAAGAATCTGTGGACAATAATGCTCACTACCTATTTTAGAACAAAATAATAAGAAAATGGATATGGGCTAATTCAACAGCTAGTGAATGCAGTGATGACAAAGATTGCAAAGCAGTGTATTTATTTACATCCACAGATATTTGCAGTAAACAGCTGTGTTTATTGAAATTGTAGCTGCAATAATGGCACAGTGGTAAGAAAAATTTAAATTACTGGTAAGAATTTTCACTCCCATTCAATTCCCCATAAATTACTGTCACTTGACAATGGCAGGGAGACATTAATTTTTCACAAATGGTATTTACAGCATCTGCTCCCTCTGCTCTTGGTCGACAGAAAATGCCATCAGAGAAAATCAATTTCTAAGAAATATTTATCTACCCATAAATGCCTATCAAATGGATAATAGGAAGGCTAATCTATTTTTGTTAAAAAGTTCTCGTATGTCTGCATTTTACAGATAATTCCGCTTCCTCCAGAAGAGTCTGAATGAATGGCACACTGCATGGTTTTTAGATTTGAGTAGCCTGCAAGTTAAATAAAAGGCTGTTCCATTCTTTCCCTCCTCCAGTGTCTTTGTTTTTTTTCTTTCAGTACCTGTTTCCCACAGTATTAATTTGAATTGAGATTCCTTGTATTTGATAAAGCGCCTTTCACGTCAAGAGAGCGTCTCAAAGCACATTATGGGATTCGTTGTGAAGTGTAGTGACAGCATTATGTAGGTGAGAATGGTATGCCATTGTTTCTTTCGAAACAGAATCTTCCAATAATTCACCTATTCATCAGACAAAGTAAACAAAGGATTATGCAATGAAATGTCTCTTGCCATGTAGTGAGGTGCTTTTACGATGTCTGTTTTTAATAGGAGTTCCCTGTTATAGTCAGTGGACTTAATAACAATGGGGTAAAATGTATAATATGCCATGTGTTAATTACCACTTCACCGTAGGGAATTTTGTTAAAAATAGTAGAGGCCCAGTCAGTTTGGATATATTTTTGTCATGAGTGATTGGAGTCTATATACAGTACTTATTAACCAAAATCCGTCTTAAAATGTGAGAGAATTTTTCCCCTCACACACTGAAATGTGAAATTTAAACTATTAAAATCAGAGAAGTTTTGACAAAGTCCAAATTGATCCAAATGACCAGTCTGAAAAGTCTGTGAATTATCCAGGTGTCACTTAAAAATGTAAACTGGTCTGGTCAAAACTGCTGAAAATGTCCATGACACTAACTTGAGTTGTTGTGAGGGTTGAGCTCTGACATGTGGTGTTTCCACTGACTGTTCAAATACTGCACCTTCTGGACCTGTGGGAGAAGCATAATCATCACTATAATTTGTGAACCATATCCTTTGAGATTAAGAATAAAATAGAATTAATGTCAGGAATAACAATAGCGTAATAATAATAATCCTTGCATTTGATACAGAGCTTTATCATTTCGTTGAAATATTTCAAAGCAATCCATGTGATTTTACTGTAAAGTGTAGTCATTGTATTTGTAGGCATAGGTGGCAACCAATTTGACTACAGCAATTTACTTCCAACAACGATAAAGTGAATGACCATCTTTTGAGGGAGGATCTTTGGCCTGGATATTGGGTCAAACTCACTTCCCTTTTCAAATAGTGTCAGGGAATCTCAAAGGTCTACCTGAACAGGCACAGATTGGTTTAACATCTCATACATAGGTTGTTTAATAGCAACATAAACATGTGTGCTTGGACTTACTGATCTCATCTGATTTGTTTCATAAGGAGAATGATATTACAATATTTCTTCATGAATATAAAATCATCTATTAAAGTCACATAATCTTCAGTTTTATTTGTTTGCAAATGATCCTGAAACATTACTGACTCAACCAGCCACAAATGAGTCAGACTGAAGCCTTTGACATTCTGCTGATGTGATTGAGTGCACTTTGATAATTTGCCACAGTGGTGAGACTTAATTTGCATGAAGCAGCAAATAATATTTTTGCATAGCATACAGTAACTTTTCTGAAAATAAAAACAGTTATTGCAGTTATTTGCGATTTGCAGCTTTCGGTATTTGTTGTCGCTAAAATTAATAGAGTAATTGTACAAATCTGGGTGTAGGAATTAAGCATGAATGACCATACAAAAATTGTTAAATTGGAGTCCGTAAAGTATTTCCTACAGAAAATGCCATTGTGATTGAAAGGATAACAAAATGGGAACAACAAAATGGATAGTTTATTTTTATGTACAGAAGTTCATTAGCTCGAACACTGGTCCGTGTCGAATTTGCTGGTTAAATTGGTTCTGTCTTCCCAGGAATAGGGAAGGAATAATCAGACAGGGTTTCTGCTCCTTGTCCGTCTTCAGCACCCACTCCTGGTAGTTGAATGCGGAAGAGGACAGGTCAGATCTGGAGCCAAAACGTAAATGTGATCGGGGGAAAAAAAATAGAATAAAATAATTGGTAAGACAACATTTTAAGAAAAAAAGAGTTTTGTTAATCTATTTTCCAGTCAGAACTTTCATTCCAACTGCATTCTGAATTGTTTTGACAGTGTTAAAGTGTTGTACACAGTACACAGCGATTTAAATGTGATATTCAACCAAGACAAATACAGCAACATCAGATCAATGCTCTAAAACAATAATGTATGAACTATTTAGACTTGGGGGCAGTAACTGTAACTTCATGCACTGTATCTGCAGTTAGAAGCTACCCAGTGATTTCCATTTTAACTTTCTCCTTACAGTGGTTTTCTGGGAAAAAGAATATCAAATCATTCATCTTTTCAAATCTGACCGATAAGAGAAGAATACGATTGTGAGTGAAATGAAGGAATCTGTCTAATGAGAGAAGAGCACAGCTATCAGTGTCAGCGAAGGAATCTCACTAATGGGAGAAGAGAACTATTTCTAGGAACAGAGAAGAATACCTGCAGGACAATTCATCTTCTTATTAGAATCCATAGCTTTCCTTTCTATCCCACACCGTTCCCTGACTAGGAACACATATGTCCAAGTCTGTCGGATTGCCCCGCCTCTCCCAACCAATGCAGCTGAAAACCTCGTCCACGCCTTGAGCACTTCCCGGCTGGATTATTCCAATGCCTTCCTCCTCTCCAGCTTCACCATACACAAAATTCAAATAATTCAAAACTTCACTACCTGGATATCATCCATATAAAACTCCAAACCTCCATCACACCCATCTTTGCCAGGTTCTACTGGCTCCCCATCACAGAATGGATTGATTTCATTACTTTCTCACTCGCATTCAAATCCCTTCATGCCCTTGCAATTGGCTACCTCTCTGATTTGCTTGCCCCCACTCCCCTACCCGCTGCCTCTGCTCGGCTGGCTTCAAGCTCCTGTCTGTCCCTCGTCCCCTCAGCTCCACCATCGATGGCTGAGCCGAATTCCCTCAATCCCTCCCCCTTGTCCCCTCCTGCCCCACCTTCAAATCCCACCTTAAAGACTTCATTTTTGATTGTGCATATGGTGACTTACCCCCTTGCTTTCCCTTTGGCTCGGTGTCAGATTCCGTCACTGTCAAGCGCTCTGGGATACTACCCCGCTTGAAAGGTGCTATATAAATACAAGTTGTTTTTGTTGCTGAGTCTATTTTAAGTAGAGAATGTAATAAATCTATAAGATAATTTGAGACTCAGTCAAAGTTCACATTTAATTATTAATTCAAATATTTTTGAAGGAAATCCGATATAAAGCTTGGAAGC
Source organism: Hydrolagus colliei (assembly GCA_035084275.1). Classification (NCBI taxonomy): domain Eukaryota; kingdom Metazoa; phylum Chordata; class Chondrichthyes; order Chimaeriformes; family Chimaeridae; genus Hydrolagus; species Hydrolagus colliei. The sequence continues at coordinate 16,307,115 of CM068742.1, read as the reverse complement.
TTTTTGTCCCCCCATTTAGCATTCTTTTAAATGAGAAAAAAATCCAGCATTATTAGGCTACTGGAAATTATTTAACACAGGCTTCAACAACAAAAACAACAACATTACATTTGAAAAGTGCCTTTTGCTACAATTGTTTGTAAAATTGATTAAAATGCTATTCATAGAATCATAGAATCTTACGGCAAAACAGGAGGCTATTTGGCCCATCGAGTCTGTGCCGGCTCTTTAAAAATAGCAATGTAATCCCACTCCCCAGCTCTCTCCCCATAACCTCGTAAACCTGTCCTCCACAAATAAATGTCTATCTCTCTTTTAAAAGTTGTTATCGAATCGGCCTCCACCACCTTTTCAGGCAATTTCAACAGAGATAAACATAGCAGCAATAATATGATGCACTAAAGCAATTATTATTTGTGAAATATTGGGACCTGGAAAAGTACTGTACTTGTAATGTCTGTGTAATGTACTTGCGATTATAAGCCACACAATGATTTCCACATTTAAAAAGAGCAAACTGCAAAATACCCCAGCTGCTGGAAATCTGAAACAAAAAGACAAGTTGCTGGGAACACTTAGCAGATCTCCAATAGATCCTCTCTGACGTGCTTAATGTTCCTAGCAATTTCTCTGTGTCAAATTATACTTCTCCCCCTCTATTGCAGCAAAATACCAGTGAGGCTCCATTATAATAAGTTTATGTGAACATAACTGATAAACAAGACGTTGCATTGAAAATTCACTACAGATGCGCACAACTGTTCTGCTTGCTTTTTTCTTGAGATATTATTATTGGGCGTGTGGAGTAAAGAAACTTGCCCATGAATTCAACAACAACAACTTCGAATGATATAGCGCCCTCCACACTGGACGGCGTCTCAGAGCACTTTACAATAGCGGATCCCGGGACCAAGCCAGGGGCAGGGGCAGGGGCAGAAAGGTGACCAAAAGCGCAGTCGAAAAGAAAGGTCTTCAGCTGTGACCTCAAACTGGGAAGAGAGGGGGCGAAGCGAAGGGAGTGAGGAAGGGAGTTCCAGAGCCTCGGGGCGTAGTGGCTGAAGGCACGGCCGCCGAGGGTGGAGCGGAGGATTCGGGAGACATGGAGGAGGCCAGACCCAGAGGAGCGAAGGCAGCGGGTACTGGGTTGGAGGGAGATGAGATCAGAGAGATAGGGGGGTGCAGAGGAGTGGAGGGATTTGAAAACAAGGGTGAGGATCTTGAAGTCGATCCTCTCTGGGTTAGAGAGCCGGTGACGTCTGGCTTAAAGAAATAAATGGCTAACTGGGGTAACGGGGGAGCGAATCTTGGAGTGGGTGAGTATGCAGGCGGCAGAGTTTTGGATTAGCTGGATTTTGTGGATTATGGTGGAGGGAAGACTGGAGAGGAGGGTGTCGCAATAGTCCAGCCAATTGGTGACAAAGGCATGGACCAAGGTTTCAGCGGCTTTTGAGGTGAGATATTGCTGGAGACATGTAATTCGTCAGAGGTGGTAGAAGGCAGTGCTGGTAATGGACCGGATGTGAAGGAAGAAGGACAGTTGGGGGTCGAACCTTGCGCACAGGTTCGGAGAGTTTTAGGGGCAGGCCGGGAAGGTGGAGGAAGTGAGAGCCTTGGGAATGGAGACATTGACGAGAGCCAAGGAGTATGGCCTCCGTCTTGTTGACATTCAGTTGCAAGAAATTTGCGCTCATGCAGCCCCTAATGTCTGAAAGGCAGGCTGACAGAACATCAGGGGACTGGGGGTCGCAAAGTGAAATGGAGAAATAGAGTTGGGTGTCATCGGCGTACATGTGAAAGTGTGCCCCATGTCTGCGGATGACATCCCCAAGAGGGAGCATATAGATGAGGAAGAGGAGGGGGCTAAGGGTGGATCCCTGGGGCACCCCACAGGTAACTGGGTAAGAGCGGGAGGAAAAAACGTTTGTGGAGATGTACTGCTGGCGGTTTGTGAGGTAGGACTCGAACCAGGCGAGTGCGGTCCCACTGAGGTGGATGACAGAGGACAGGCGGTGGAGGAGGATGGCATGGTCGACTGTGGCGAACACAGCCGACAGGTCCAGGAGGATAAGGAGGCAGAGGGAGCCCTGGTCGCAGATAGAGAGGACGTCGTTTGTGACTTTCACAAGTGCAGTGTCTGTACTGTGGGCAGGGCGGAAACCGGACTGTGGGGGTCTGAAGAGGTAGTGGGAGGAGATGTGGGAGCGGAGTTGGTTTGCAACAACGCATTTCAATGCTTTTGAAAGGAAGGGCAGGTTAGAAATAGGGCAGAAGTGGCAGTAGGGTTTGAGGGATCTAGGGAGGGTTTTTTGAAGGAGGGTAGTGATGACAGCAGTTTTGAGTGGGGCAGGGACTGATCCGGTGGAGAGGGACTGGTTGATGATATCAGCCAGCAGTGGGCAGAGGAGGGGGAGCTAGGTGAGCAGTAGGTTAGTGGGGATGGGATCGAGGCAGCAGGTTGTTGGCCTCATAGAGGTGAGAGTGCGAGAGAGGGAGGAAGGAGAGACGGGGGAGAAGGAGTGTAGGAAGGGGGTTGAGGTAGGAGCTGAAGATGGGGGGGATGGGATGGGGGTGGTAGTGGGTGATGAGAGGCTGGAGGATGATGCTGCTTGGTGGATATTGTGGATCTTGGAAGAAAAGAAGTCCATGACCTCCTCGCACTTCGCATTTGAAGTGAAGATTGAGGAGGCCTGAGTGGGTGCGCAGAGGAGGTGGTGGGTGGTGGAAAAGAGGACTTAAGGGTTGTTGTTTGCCTCCAGGATGATGTTGGAATAGTCGGCCATTTTTGCTTGACACAAGGAACGACGGTAGCTGTGGAGATGCTCGAGCCCTGCCTGGAATCAAACCCAGGTCTCTGTAAAGGTGAGTGCTCTAACCACTGAGCTACAGGACTTCATAGAAGTCAGAAATTTTAACATGAAACATCTGATGAATGGGAAATAAGTAGGCTGGCTGCATGCAAGTACAATGAATTGGGTCCACAGTGCAATCATGATATAAGCAAATTTGCACTAAAGTGAAGCACATTATAAAGAGGATGTACTGTGATGTGTATCTTGTTCACTATTGACATATACTTATCACAGTACACATCTATAAACATGCAGGGTGATGTTAAATATGGTTTATTTATAACATATATCTTTGTTTTCTTTCCTTTCTGATCTACCTGCCATAATTCATGTGCTTCCTAAGCAAATTTGAGTGCAGATTTAAATATAACTTGAGGATTTAAACATAAACCATAACAATTTGCTCCAAGACAAACGTGTATTAATCAGATTGTGAACAACAGATACCGAGATTTCTTTAAGGATTCCAAGTAAATAGCTTGATGTCTGCCCTCAATAATACAGCCATCAAACCTAAGCTCTAGAGAATGAACTAATTACTATCAATCACAAAAAACAATTTGAGATTGAAAAAAGAATGCATTGGGGGTGAAGGGGAGGTTGAGTCTCTGTAAGTACCATAGGTATTCACACATCACAACTTAAGATCAAACTAAGTGCAGCTTGTGATGAATAACACTGCTCCTCACAGTAAGGCAGTTCTAATTACTAATATCAGGCTGTGCATTGTAGTTACAGATCTAAGACGAAAAGAATGAGGAGATGTCAAATGTCACTGGTGTCACTCTCCTATTTTTCTCTGTTTCCAAGTAACCAGAAAGCGTGCAGAAAATGAAATCTATGATGGTCTTCCAAATGAAGATTAAAAAAATGTAATTCCACAATTCTGAGTGATTGATCAATTCATTGAAACGACTTGGACAGACAGACATGTTACCGTGGCTGGGATTCTTCTTGTTCAGATCCTGTTAATCCCGGAAAAGCTTCTCTGTCAGTGCTTTCAATAGTCGGCCATAATAATCCTTGCATTTGATATAGTGCTTTTGATATAGTCAATGAGATGTCTCAAAGTGCTTCACAGGATAAACTGTAAAGTGGATTGACTGGGTATTTTGTGTCGTGAATCACACCAGTCAGTCATGCACAGCAATGTCCCATAAACGAGATAGAGGGCATGACCAATTTGTTTTTTGGGGGGTGGATTGTTGGTCAGGACAAAAGGAGAACTCTCTTTTCTTTTCTACTAGTGGCGTGGGTTTTTTGGATTCTACCTGAATAATAGAATCCGTTTAATATCTGATCTGTTTAATATCGGAGAGAAGGAATCTCCAAAAATGCAACACCCCTCCAGCATTGCATCGCGGTGTCATCATAGACCGTGTGAATCCAACTTCAGGCTTGAACCCACAACTTTCTGACTCAGAGTTGAGAATGCTACCACCGCACTCAGCTGATAAATGCAGAAACAGTTTCTGAAATTAGTCAGGAATAAATTTTCGCACATCTGAGCCTTGAAACTATTTTCGATTATGAAATTGCAGAATTGCGAAGAAAAAATCTTGGATTCTGCCTTTGTTTAGAATCCTGTTTGTTTTTTTACCAATTTCTTAAAAAGAAATGTAGAAAAATTGGTTTCAAATTAAGCTCAAATTTTCACTATTTCAGTGATGTCTGAAATTTTATGGCAATCGTCTTGCACCAATGAAAGCTTGGCACTCCACAGATGGATAAAAACGATCTCTTTACAACCTCTCTTCCTTCATAAATACATCAATTATTGAATATTTAGTCATTCCATATCATTATATGAGATATGCTTAGAGACCCATCCGATCAAGGATCATATTCAGTCAGGGGCAATCATCATGTTGCAATTTGGGTGCTTGAAGCCTTTAAAAGTTGCTCTAAAACACAGCATTGTTTTGTTATGCAATCTTTAATTGCAAGGCAATTTCACAGACAATCATTCAATGTGTACTCAACGGGACAGAAAGTAGTTCACCACAATGTAGTTTGGTTACTGCACCACATGTATATGTCATGTAGCTTGACAAAACACATCGGATTTTTTTGTCAACCATCTTGTTGTTTTCTATATTAACCCTTCTCCTGTTATTCATAGATTTCTAGTGAATAATAGTGAAACACAACTTACATTTACATAGTGCCTTTTACGTTAGGAGGATGTTTCAAACTACTTTACAGAACGGGCTGTGCACCTGATCTAGGGACTGGTGGGAGCTGCAGATGGTGGTTGAAAGATAACTGAAAGTGTGGTTTAAGGAGGTATGTCTTAGGCTAGACTTTACAAATGGGGAACAAGAGAGTTGGAGGGACTTTTGGATGGAGTTCTAGTGAATGGGACACGAAGGATGAAAGCCCATCTGGTGATGATGGAGTGGACAAGGTAAGGGACATGAAGCAGGCTGGTGCCCGATGAATGAAGGGATTGGTAGAGTCACAGTAGATAATAGGGTTAGGGTGAAGCAAAGCTGTGGAGGGAATTAAATGTAAATAGAATTTAGTCACCTTATCTTTCTTGTTCTTTTTTAAAGTGTGAGACCTGTGTTCAAATCCAGCCAATCTTTGGGCAAGTTCCTCACTCCACACGCCTAATAATAATCCCTCCAAAAAAATCACAATAATAAAATTGGTCATTTCAAACCATGACTGTTTGTGGGACACTGCTGTGTGCAATTGGCTGCCACATTTCGCCCATAAATATAGTCAATTCACTTTACAGTATATTCTGTGAAGCACTTTGAGACGTCTAGAAGATATGAAAAGCCCTATATCAAATTCAAGGATTATTATTATTTATATCAACAGATCATCAGGAAACATAATAACTCTTAAATGATGTTCTTGGGATCCATAAATTAGGGTTTAGTTAAAGTTAAATTTAAACTGGAGGTGAACAAGTGATCCACAGGCCAACAGTAACATTACTGGTGCCTTGTTGTCAACCCATATAAGGAAACCCATGTACGTCACACTGAAAGACAATGGCCTTAACTGTAGAATTTTTCAGACCAGAGGCTTTGGGAGATAGTGTAACTATATAATTTCAATGTATGACATAGAATTAGTATTGTTAATGCTTTTTCCACACAAGTTACCCTAAAGCTTTTAAGAGGAATTTCATTTAGTATCCCATCAGGAATAAGTTAAGTTAATAAGTTAATAAGTTGAAAAGTTAATCATGGAAAGTTCACACTACAGAACTTGGCTATCCATCAAGCCAATTGTGCAGTTTCTAGTGCTGACTACCCCACCAGAGCAATATAAAGTATTTGAATCCCATTCTTCTATTCCTTTCCTCTGCTTCTGAACACTAGATCTCCTCATGTATTTCTCTGATTCCAGCAAAACCCATCTCCACTATCTCCAAGGAAACTTGCCTTAACGTCTCAAGACTCTGTATATACCTTTAATCTTCCATACTATTCAAATTAGTCATTGTTATCATAATGATATGATTTTGTCTGAGTTCTCAATTTATTACTCAAGCAAGTTATGACTTTTTAAACTCAGGAGTGTGTTAGTGTTAATCATTATTTATTGGCCCAATAATCATTTAACATCTGCAGTTGTTTCTAGAGTGAAACATGCACATGAAACTGAAGGAACACAGCTTGAATTGGTCAGTGACACAATGAAAATACTTCAATTTGCTGTTTTAATCCACCCTAGGCCCAAATTCCTCCTCATCTAAGACTGTGAGATCACTGTGATTCAAAATTTAAACAAAGTACTATATGTAGATCTAGTTAAAATTCTTAAATTCAGTCTTCCAAATTAACAGTAAATTGAAAAATTATAAACACCACATCTTAAATGTAGACGCAAAATATTCTTTGTTTTGAAAGATCAAGCACTTTAAGATGTCTTCATGACATGAAAGGTATAAAATTTATGTAAACTTATTGCAATTGTATTGCAGCTTTCAGGCTAAAACAAGGTAGAATTTTCAGCCTCTTGTGTCTTCCAAAAATTAAAGAAACTCTTAGCAGTGACCATAAAATGTACATATTCTGCAATTGGATCTCTGCATTCAACGAGGAAGTTAATGCAAAAAAAAATTGGGGATCAATGCCACAAGCAAAAACAACAACAACAACAACAACAACAACAAAATCACACTTGTATAGCACCCTTCATGTCAGGAGGACGTCCCAAGGTGCTGGACAGGGTGGAGGGAAAGGGGGGGATTTGGAGTGACCGATGGGAACGTCAAATAGGAGAGTCTTGAGGTGGGACTTGAAGGCGGCTAGGGAGGGGGCGAGGCAGAGGGAATACGGAATGGAGTTCCAGAGATTGGGGGCAGAGTGGCTGAAGGCTTGCTCACCAATGGTGAGGTGGGTGGGTCGGGGGACATGGAACAGGTTGAGCTTGCTGAGCGGAGGGGGCAGATAAGGTTGAAAGGGGGTTGGGAGGTAAGGTGGGGCGAGGCCATGCAGAGCTTTCAAGGTGAGGACCAGGATCCTGAATTGAATCCTCTGGGTAATGGGGATCCAATGGAGTTGGGTGAGGATGGGGGACATGAGGTCACGTAGCTTGGGGCAGTACAGGACATGCGCTGCAGAGTTCTGGATTTTCTGCAGCCTATGGAGGGAGGAATTGGGAAGGCCAACAAGCAGGGCATTGGTGTGGTTGAGCCTGGATATGATAAAAGGCATGAATGAAGTGAGATAGTGGCAGAGTCAGACATTATTACGGAGGTGAGGGAAGGCAGAGCGGGTCATGGCTTAGATGTGGGGGAGGAAAGACAGTTGAGGATCGAACAAGACACCTAGGTGCCCGACTGGCATGGTGAAGTTGAGAGAGCAACCATGGAGGTTGATGCTGCCAGTGCCTGAGGCGTGAAGGTGCTGGCGCGAGCCAATCAATAGGGCCTCTGTCTTGTTGACATTCAACTGTAGAACTGAACACTGACTCTTCTCGTATGGTGTTACCGTGTGATAACTGACCGGTTCTGCGTAGTGATCCCAATACCACACCCAGTCGGAAGGGGGAAGAGGACGAGAGTGAGTACCTTTACACTAGGGTCCGTCGATATGGAAATTTTCCGATTAAATATATCGATAGGCTCATATCGAGATATACCGAAATATCGATATTTTCGGGTTTTTCGTACTGTGCATGCGCGTGCGCATTCGGGGCCTATCTTCTCAGGAGGTAAATATCTTTCTCTCTCTGTGTCTCTCACTCTCTCCATCTCTGTGTTTTTCTGTCTATGTGTCTCTGTGTCTCTCTCCCCTCTCACATTCCCCTCCCATCTCTATCTATCTGTATATTATTACATCCACCACGTCTCTCTCCCCCCCACCCCCCGCCGTCCCTCTCTCGCACCCCCCACCCCGTCGTCTCTCTCCCCCACCACCCCCACAGCCGTCTCTTTCTCCCTCCCCCCCCCCGCCACCGTCTCTCTCTCCCTCCCCCCCCAGCCATCTCTCTCACCCTCTCCTCCCCCCCCCAGCCGTCTCTCTCCTCCCCGCAGCCGTCTCTCCCCCCCCCAGCCGTCTCTCTCCCCCTCCCCCCGGCCGTCTCTCTCCACCTCCCCCCAGCCATCTCTCTCCCCCTCCCCCCAGCCGTCTCTCTCCCCCTCTCCACCCCCCACCCCAGCCGTCTCTCTCCCCACCCCAGCCGTCTCTCTCCCCCTCCCCCTAGCCGTCTCTCTCCCCCTCCTCCCAGCCGTCTCTCTCCCCCTCTCCTCCCCCCCAGCCGTCTCTCTCCGCCCCCCCCAGCCGTCTCTCTCCCCCTCCACCAGGCTGTCTCTCTCCCCCTCCCCCTTCCCCAGGCTGTCTCTCTCCCCCTCCCCCCAGCCGTCTCTCTCCCCCTCTCCCACCCCCAGCCATCTCTCTCCCCCTCTCCCCCCCCCAGCCGTCTCTCTCCCCCTCCCCCCCCAGCCGTATCTGTCCCCCTCCCCCCAGCCGTCTCTCTCCCCCTCTCCCCCCCCCCAGCCGTCTCTCTCCCCCCCCCAGCCGTCTCTCTCCCCCTCCCCCCCTCCCCCCAGCCATATCTGTCCCCCTCCCACCAGCCGTCTCTCTCCCCCTCTCCTCCCCCCCAGCCATCTCTCTCCCCCACCCAGCCGTCTCTCGCCCCCTCTCCCCAGCCGTCTCTCTCCCCCTCCCCCCAGCCGTCTCTCGCCCCCTCTCCCCCCCCCCAGCCATCTCCTCTCCTGCCCCCAGCCGTCTCTCTCCCTCTCCCCCCAGCCGTCTCTCTCACCCCCCAGCCCTTGCATACCTGTATATTGTATTCGAGGACTGTGTTTACAATATGGTGGCTTTGCACCTCGGTCTGTGCATTGTGTATAGAGACGAGCATTCTGGGTCTTGTAGTTCAGTGTGCTCGCATCCCGATTTTTTACCTCAATATATTGTTTTTTCGATATATCGATATTTTTAAAATGTCTATATTGGCATATCAATATGAAAATTATATCGGGTTTTAGCGATATATCGATATATCGCTGGACCCTACTTTACACTAACCATAAAACGTCAGAAACATTGCTTGAATCTGACTCAATGGCTGGTGTTGACTCCGGTAGTTCAGTGGTTAGAGCACTCGCCTTACAAACGAGAGACCTGAGTTCAATTCCAGGCAGGGCGAAACCTTGGGCAAGTTTCCTTACTCCACACACCTAATAACACTCCCACAAAAAAAACACAATAATTAATTGGTCATTCCAATCCAAGAATGATTGTGGGACTCTTCTGTGAGCAATTAGCTGCCGGGTTTCATCCACATAAATACAGTCAGTGCACTTTCCAGTATATTCTGTGAAGCGCTTTGAGATGTCTAGAAGACGTGAAAAGCGCTGCATCAAATACAAGGATTATTATTATTTATGTTCTGACACATATACTCTGACTCCTATAGAGCCAGACTCTTGGGTATAGACTTTTACTATGCAGGAGCCAGAGTAGATCTGCGTTAAACTGGAACATCTCATAATACCTTATGCCCTGTATTTGGATTCAGCTGCACCATTCATCATGTCAAAGGCACTGATTAGAAAAAATGATTAAAAACTTACAACAGTGTCTGCAGACTCCACATTCGTTGGGCAATGTGAGATTAAACAAATGAAAAAAGGATTCAAAGCCATCAAGAGGTGAGCCTGCTATAATGTAACACTAATCTCAAGACTGAAGATCCACTAGAATTTGCATAATTTGCAAATTCTTCAGAATTAGAGGAACGAAATAAATTTAAAATGCTTGACACAGCTTTTGCTATTTATATTCATTATTCATTAAAGATGGAAATATATTGAAATATAACTTGTTCAATTAAAAACCGATGGCATTGCAACACAATTATTTTCTGCAAATTAATATTGGTTAACAACATGGTGGATCATGAGGCAATAAGATTTTTAAAATATATAAATATGATTAAAACATGAAAGCCAGAATGATCATCTGCTGATGATTGTTTCAATTGTGTTCTGTATTCCACTAGGATACAGCTGCTTTCTTTCTTCAAATATCACACTTTTCCTCTTTTCATCTACATTAATTTATCATTTTGTGTCTCCTTCTCTTTTTCTTATGGTAATTTGAACTTTTGTCTCGGAGTGACAGCAAGGAGAGCCGTGGACCCCACCAAATCTCTGTTTCCATAGCCTCCCAATGACAGAGATAGATGGAATAAGCTCTGGCTGGATGACAATGATTCTGCTATACTGTAAGGGCAAATGAAACCCAAAGTCATATGGAACAAAATGGCTTGAGCAATGATGTCACTTTGTTTAAACCCAGAGACATTAAGAAAATAAATTTACTCTTTTACCACTCAACTGTACTGCAGCCACAATTCCCAATTTTTTTTATTTTGTCTCATTATTCAATTATAGATAGTAAGTAAAAAGGGGCCCAATGTTTTTGTTTATTGTGATTCCTGAGAAAGAGATCTAGTCAGAATTCTTATCAACCCGTGGGAACTCTACTCCAAACATTCATGTCAAACAGCACTATGCTGATGTAGTGCTGTGTGCTTGCTGCATTGTTTGAGGTGCCACTTTCAGAGTAGTTTCAGCGCCTTGGGACGTCTTCCCCACATGAAAGGTATTGTATAAATGTAATTTTGTTGCTATAGATGTTAAACTGAAGTCCTGTCTGCTGTTCAGATGGACGTTAACCATTCCGTGACACTACCAGTTTACCACATGCACTGCACTTTATAATAAATCTTGTGAAGTACAGTAAAAGCCCATTTATCCAGCACCCTCGGGACCTGGTCAGTGCCGGTTAAACCACGTGTTGGATATTCGGGCGGCCAGCTGTTGAAAGCCCAACACACGAAAAATTAACTTTTTGATTCACTTTAAACATACCATATTAATAATAGACTACCGTATATCTCCGCGTATAAGGCGCACTTTTTTTCACGTTGGAAGATCTCGAAAGTTGGGGGTGCGCCCTATATGCAGATACAAGAAATGTTGAGCCTCGGAAATACAGTAAACAGGGGGGGCGGCTGGCGCGCTGTCAGCCGGGGTTTGGTCAGTGTCCGGCGGGGGTTGGGGGGAGCGGGTGACGGGGCTTCGGCCTCGGCCGCCCGAGCAGCGGCAGCAGCAGCGGACTTCAGTGCTGTGCCTGCTGCCTGCCTTCTGCCAAACCCAGTCTGCCTGCCTCACTCCCTGCCGCTCTCTCTCCCTGCCTGCCTGCCTGCCTGCTTCCCTCCCTCCCTGCCTGCTTCCCTCCCTCCCTCTCTCCCTGCCTGCCTGCCTGCCTCTCTCCCTCTCTCTCTCTCCCTGGCTGCCGGCCTGCCTCTCTCCCTCTCCCTGGCTGCCGGCCTGCCTGCCTCTCTCTCTCTCCCTCCCTACCTGTCTCTCCTGTCTCTCCTCCCTTCTGCCGGCAATATCATTGAAAATGCTTCCGTTTTTTTTCACCAAGAAAAGGTCAAAAGTGGGGGGTGCGCCTTATACACGGGTGCGCCTTATACGCGGAGATATACGGTAAATAACAATAGAATATTGTATGCATACACCAATAAAGCAATAAATATCGATTACAGTCTATAAATACAGCACACAATCACAAAGCAAACTTCTACAATGGCGGACGGAAGAGTTTTTTACTTCTTAAAGGGGCAGGCACTGTCAGTTTTTTTCCTCTCTTTTTCTTTCTATCTTTCTCTCCCTCCTTCCCGCTCTCTCTCTTTCAAACACACACTCAGTCAGTCTGGCATCTCAATGGCTCCAAACCCAACCTCCCGCCATTCTTTCCCCCCTCCACTCTTCGTCCCCCCCCCTTTTCCTCTCTCCCTGCCTTTCTCTCCTCCTACCCCACCCCCACCAAAGCAGGGTATAAACCATCAGGCTACACAGGCATAGTATCCATCAGAGAGAGAGGGAAAGAAAGGGGTAGAAAGAGAGAGGGAGAGATAGAGAGGAAGGAAGGAGAGAGAGAATGAAAAAGAGGGCCCCTTTAAGAAGAAAGACCTAAAGTGCACTACTGGCAGCATTCAGAACTAATCATACTTTACACTAGTGCAACAATCAACTCATTAAATGTGCCACTCAATTGTGCCGGATAAGATCCGGTTAATCGAATGGAGACCTTTTATTTGAGGTGCAGGTTATACGGAAGATACGGTTGATTGGGTAATGAATAAATAGGCTTTTACTGTACTTTGATTTTTCTGTAATGTGTCTTAACTGTATACTTGTACGATTAATGTCTCAGTCAATAAATCATGAAATGCTTTGAGACATCTCAATGACATGATAAGGTGCTATATTAATTGAAAGGATTATTAATATTATTATTCAGGAAGGTTACCTGTACCCAGACTCTTCCTTTGCTACTACACATTTAGCACACGCGCATGGGGACAATAGGCCAAATTACTTTCTACTGAGCTGACATTTGTATGAATCTATCCAGCAGTTTGAAGAGACTTGAGCTCATGTGAAACAATGATAATTGCTGGGAAGAAATGATGCTTCGGCTGCATAGTGTTAGTCCCATCTGGAGTACTGTGTTCAGGTTTGGGCACCATGCCTCAGGAAGATATATTGGCCCTGGAGGGGGTGGAACATGGGTTCACCATAAGGTTACCAGGCCTAAAAGGGTTAAAGTATGAGGAAAGGCTGCATAAACTTGGATTGTATTCCCTTGAGTTTAGAAGTTTGAGGGGTGATTTGACTGAGGTAATTAAGATGATAAAGGGATTTGATAGTGTAGATGCAGAGAAGCTATTTCCTCTGGTGGGAGAATCCAAAACAGGGGGGGGGCGAGAGAGGCTTAAAATTAGAACCAGATCATTTAAGACTGAAATCAGGAAGCAGTTTTTTACTCAAAGAGTGGTAGAAATCTGGAATTCTCTCCCCCTAAAGGTCGTGGAAGCTAGATCCATGCACACCCTCAAGAATGAGTTTGATATATTTTTGGTAGGTCAGGTTATTAAGGGATATGGGGAGAAAGCAGGAAATTGGAATTGAAAGGATTAGTTGAGGTACTGATCAGCCATGGTCTAAATAAATAGTGCAACATGCTGAAAGGGCTATATGGCCTACTCATGTTCCTATGCATCTATACCCATTATTAACATCCCATATACCCATATTTTGTTAGGACAAGATCGAATAGGTCAAAGGTATTTCTTCATCTGACCTTTGGATCAAAAGATAGTGATTTCAAATTACATCAAAGGATTTAAACTCATAATCTATGCTTAAACATATAGATTACTGCATTATAGGATATTCCATCTTTCAAATGAGATGTTAAATCAAGGTCCTGACTGGCTGTTTTGCAAATAGAGATTCATTGATGCTATTTGAAAAGAACTTATTTCAGAGTCCATTGGCTTGATTGGTCATTAACCTTATGACCTTGCTGCTGTACTAGCTCATAAAAGCAGTCACTACACTTGAAACTATTTATTGTGGTGTATTTTGAAATGATTTGAGGTCATAGGGTGCTTTAAAACTCCAATTTATTTCTAATTTATTGGGCTTGTGTTTCATACATTCATACAGTCCCAAGATGCCACTTTTGCCTCAGAAATTGAGGCACATTTGTATGACAGAGTGAGTAGGAACTCACGGAACAGTATATGTGATTCTTAATGTACCTTTTTCCAACTAGCAGAGTATAATTCCTTACATTTGTGTATCTAGGAATAGCTGCCTCAGTTGGATTTACTGTATTATGAATGAGAAGTTAATGCAATAGGCAACTGAAGAGATTGTGGGCAGAGCACGAGAAAGAGGCAATCTAGCTCATTAATGGCTCTCCAAATTGTTTTGGATTTCATAAAATTAGGTGATTGTATTTTTGTGACTGTACCATTTTATAGAAGTTTAAATGTAGCAGCAATATTGGAGCTGGGACTTTGACTTAAGTAAAAGGATTTTATACCTTGGGCTTAATTGCATATATTTAATGTATCCCCAGACACAGGGTGAGCAGTAGACGTTTCTGTATCAATGCATAAAATGTAGATAAGGTGGAAAGGAGTTAAATATATGATAATCAGTGGTTAAGATTTCCATCTATTGCTTTTTAAACCAAGTTATGCTCCTTTTATACAGCTGGAGCCATTTGGAATTGCTTTCATTTAGCTTTGAAGAACCACCAGCTCCAATTCCAAAGCTGATCGACGGAGCATGTAGACATACCAGTATTTAATCATGACCAGGTTAGGAAAGAAATCATGTCCACATTGCTCTCTGCTTCCATCACCACCTATTCTCCAACGTTATATTCCAAGCCAAAGCCAAAAGCACACAACCAAGTAGAGCTACAGTCCAAACCACTAAGATGAGTTCCCAGTCATACAGATCAGCACAATACCTGGAGCATTGATGTGAACAACCATAATGTCAAACATGTTGCCTTCCCGTTCGATGTTTAAAATTGTTGTTTGAGAAGAGAAAGAGGGAAAGATTGTTGATGATACTATATATGAACGTGCTCTACAAGGGTAGTTTTGTTGTTTGTTGTTGTTGTATCTGTGAGAGGTTAGAAGTTTAATAGTGGAGATCATGAAAAAGATAATATCATGTTGAAGAAAAAACTAGGGTTGGGATACATATGATAAAAGAGCCAAGTGACGCAAGAGTTGGGTGGTATATTTGTGGAGAATGAGGTTGTTGGCAGAAAATGAAGGCGTGCATGAATCCTTTCAGTAAAATATTTTTCAAATTGCTCATGTGAATCATCTGTAGGAAACAACTGGCATCTTACTCCTACGTAAGGAATAACAATATAATAATCCTTGCATTTGACAAAGCTCAAAACCACACTGTCAAGACATCTCCAATCTCTTCACAAGATTTACTGCAAAGATGTATAATGATTGAGTATTTGTAGGCAAACATGACAACCAATTTGTGCAAGCAGTGTCCCACAAACAGCCATGAAGTGATGATCAGCTTTATGTCAGGGAATGGATGGTCAGGATATGGTAATAAATGGTCCTAGCAACAACAACAAAATTACAGTTGTATAGCGCCTTTCACGTCAGGAGGACGTCCCTAGCGCTTAAAGGAGGGAAATGTAGTTTGCATAGAAGATTAAAGGCCACTTCAATGTCACTTAGTTGAGATGCTAAGTACCAAGCAAAGAAATTTAATCATTATTAAAACTGCAGGAGAAGTCAGTGAAATGAAAGTGAAGGGCAAGTAATAAACATGTTAATCGTCTTCTAGTTTGTTTGGATTGACTTTGAAATTGAAAGGCAGCATTAGTAATAATAATGATAATAGTCCTTGCATTTGATATTGGGTCTTATCACGTTCTTAAAATTTCTCAAATTACTTCACAGATTTCTTACTTCTCTACAGTAATTGATACAACAATGATTTTGAAACATCCTGTGCTATTGCTGCTCATAGTTTTTCATTTCAACGTTCTTTGGTTACTAGTCTCCATCTATCAATCCCAAAGCTGCTGTATAATATAAGTTTCCCAGTGCCTCTAATACCTGCCTGCCAATATGAAATCACAAATTAAACAACACCTTGTGACACTGTTTACACAGCTACGGATTGCCCAAAATTACAGGGTAGAAAGTAGATGTTGTGAGATGTATTTTTACATTCAAGCAAAAAAAATTACAAACCAAAACATACAATACTCATGCCACAAAGGCACAGCATAGTGAGAATCAAGCCCAGTAACCACCAATATCAACCTTTGGTGTAAACTGTGAAACGGGTTGACAATCTGGGAATTAAAATTGAGCCACTGGTAACTTTCACACTCTTCCCCTTGTTTCCTCAAAGGTACCAGCAGGTGGCACTGCTTAAGTATCTCTGCAGAGTGCATGTGAACCATAGGTCAGAGTTGTCCTACACAGTGTAATGAAGCAGACGATAGAAACAAGTGAGATACCCTATACTGGTGTGTAGCCACAGTATCAGATTGCTATTTAAAGAATAGTTTAAGTGGCTTTACTGAGACTCTAGTGGAGTTAGCAATGATGTTTCAGAAATCCATCGTGCTCACTTTAGAGTTTAGACTGTTAGCGGGGAGTTGGAGAACTAATTTAGTGAATTTTGTCCTGGTTTTTAATTAATGAATAGTTTAGTTGAAAAAAGAATGTTTCTTTGCTAAACTAAAGTGAAAAGTTTTTTTAATAGATTCAGTGTGATACACCCTTTATGACTCTGAACCTAACTCCTCTTATTCTACTGTCTTGATACATCCTAAAGTATTGTTGTTGTTGAAGTATTGATCTGAGTTTACCTTTTCAATCCCATTAAAATGTGATACATCTCTATGATGTATACCGTCTAAATCATCTCTCAAGACAAGACCATAGATTGGCCAAGTTTAGTAAATAACAACAACAACCTGGATTTATATAGTGCTCTCCATGCCAGACTGCGTCTCAGAGTGCTTCCCAATAATGGCCAAGCCAGAGGGAGGTGGAGAAAGGTGACCAAAAGCACGGTTGAAAAGAAAGGTCTTTAGTTGTGACCTGAAAATAGGAAAGGAGCGGGCGAGGCGAAGGGAGTGAGGAAGGGAATTCCAGAGTCTCGAGGCGTAGAGGCTGAAGCCACGGCCGCTGATGGTGGAGCGGAGGATTTAAGGGACAAGGAGGAGGCCAGACCTGTTAGAGTGAAGGCAACAGGTGCTGTTGTCAGTTGAGAGAGGTCAGAGAGGTAGGAGGTGCCGGGGATTGGAGGGATTTGAAAACAAGAGTGAGGATCTTGAAATTGATCCACTCTGTGACAAGGAGCCAGTGAAGTCTGGCAAGGACTGGGGTAATCGGGGAGCGAAGTTTGATTCAATACCTATAATGGTACAAAATCAATATAGATTTGCCACCATTATGCATCACTTCCATATACCAGCCCAACATGAAATCATTTCAGGCCATTCAAATTATTTTTATTTACAAATAAGTCACATATATTCCTTGCCAGGATCTGTCATAGCCCAGCCTTTACTTATTTAATATACCACTCATAACTTTCAGTACTATAACTTTCATTATGGAGTCCTGTAGCATATTGGTTACCGCACCCGCCCTGGCAAGTGAGAGGACCTGGCTTCGATTTCCTGCAGGGCGAAACGTGAGGCAAATTTCCATACTAACACGCTTCTGTTTGCGTAGCAGCAAGTAAGAACCCAGTTGTTAATCGATTGGTGGATAATTTTTCCGGGGAATAATTATCCCTTCAAAAATATAATTTGGTCAGTTAATCCATGACAGTTTGTGAGACATTGCTGTGCACAATTGACTGCCACATTTCACCCAAACAATATAAAGTCAATTCACTTTACAGTGTATTCTGTGAAGCAATTAGATACATCTCAAAGATGTGATAAGCCTGATATCAAATGCATGGATGATTATTATTGTGCTTTGTTAGGATTTTATAATATTTATCCAAATACAAATTTGCTAACACAATTTCTTCCATATATTAGAGATGCAATTATTTGTTTATTCTATAAAATTGGACCCAACAGATTCTAAACACTTTCAAGATTTCTGTATAAAGGGATATACACAAAAGGCAAGTGCAAAATTTCTCAGAATTGCAATCCAAATCTAGTGATCTATCACAATTTATGAACCTGGCAACACAGCATTAGGCTTGCTTCAACCACAACTTGAACAAGCGCTTAATATTTAATGAGGGATTTGGTAAAAGATAAATAGATCAATAAGAAGGAAAAAATGTTTTATTGGGTCGAATGTCCGTTACCTGTCACTCGTAGTTTGTCAACACCAATACTGATTGCATTTTCATCTGCAGAAAACAGCACCTTCTTGCCATCCTCTGATTTTATTTCAAACCTTCTGCCCCGAGCCTCCACTGCATGTGAACCTAGCAGAAATGAAAACACCTTTAATTCAAAAAAGCCTGACGTGAAATAAAATCAGATATCTTTTAAACTTCCGACTCCATAAAATAAATCACATTTCTGTTTCTGTAACTATAGTTTAATACATGTTTAACAAGTATTATTTCTATTTAATAACTTATTCCTGTGGTCCTTTATTTCCAGTTAAGCCCTCATTCCTCTTGACCAACCTGGCCAATTTACCAGTTGTTTAATAAATTCCCAATGGGTTTCTTGCTATATCTATTTTATGATCCTGAACCATATAAACTAGGTAGGCCTCAGGTTCAACGTGCTAATTTCTGCAGAGTTATCTAATCTCAGTCAGAGCAGCCAGAACAGGTTCAATTACAGCTACATTGAGCTATAGCACTGCTAGGCTACACAGCAAAAATAAGTCCACTAGGATCTTTGCTGCAGATCAGCTGCATTTAAAGAAAGTGTGTAAAATATATTTGCTACCAAGGGAGAATGCGATTAGGTTCAGTTGGGACACCTGCTGACATTCATTGATTCGACTGCTTTAGAGGAAAAGCAAAGCGAATAGTTTAGAATAGTTGAAAAACATATTTAATGTTGCTATGAAATGTATAGTATTTAATAAATATTTGATAATAGCTGGCACAACATTCACTGAGCAATCCTAGTGGAGATTCACAGTTTAACTAACAACTGTATTTTGATATTAACTGCCTATACTCTTACAGTAGATATATACTGTTGAGGAAATAGGGTTAAATGCAGCAAAGAGAATTCACAGACGATAACAAAAGCCACAACAACAACAACAAGAACAAAATTACATTCATAGAGCGCCTTTCACGTCAGGAGGACGTCCCAAGGTGCTGAACAGTTAGGTCGGGACCCGAGCAGTGGTGGAAGGATCGGGGAAGGGGAAGGAGAGTAGGAGAGGGGGAAGGGTTATGAGGGGGGCTGAAGGCACGGTCAAAGAGGAAGATCTTGAGATCGGTCTTGATGGAGGAAAGAGAGGAAGTGAGGCAAAGGGATTGCGGGATGAAGTTCCACAGTGTGGGAGCAGAGAGGCTGAAAGCTCGGCCACCGATAGTGGGGTGGTTAGAGCGGTGGACGTGAAGCAGGCCAGAGCCCACTGAGCGGAGGAGACGGGCAGGCTGATAGGGAAACAGCAGATAGGGGAGATAGGCAGGGTCAAGGCCGTGAATGGCCTTGAAGGTGAGGACAAGGATCTTGAATTTGTTCTTCTGGGGGATGGGGAGCCAGTGGAGACAGGCGAGGGTGGGAGTGATGTGGTCGTGGAGCCTAGTGTGGGAGAGTACATGAGCTGCAGAGTTCTGAATGATCTGCAGCTTATGAAGGGAGGAGCTGGGAAGGCTGGTGAGAGAGTTCCCGTAATCCAGCCTAGATGTAATGAAGGCGTGTATGAGTGTTTCGGCAGCATGGTGGGTGAGGTAGTGGCAGAGTCTGGCAATGTTGCGGAGGTGGTGGAAGGCTGTACCGGTCATGGCGCGGACGTGAGGGAGGATGGACAGTCCGGGGTCAAACAAGACTCCCAGATTGCTGACTGGCTTTGAGAGGTGGAGAGTGCAGCCTTGAATGCTGATATTGTCAGCGCCTGAGGTGCAGAGGCACTGACACAAACCGATCATGAGGGCCTCCGTCTTGTTGACGTTAAGTTGGAGGAAATTGGCCCTCGTCCAGGACACCACAACACACCATATTGATGAACAGATTGACAAATATACTATTGTTGACCAAGATCAGAAGGCACAACAATTTGTTTTGCTGTTGATCAACAACAACTTGTATTTATATAGGGCCCTCAATGCTGGGGGCATTCCAGAACACTTAACAATGGTAGAGCCCAATGCTAAGCCAGTGGGAGGGGTAAGATGACCATAGGTAGGGTCGAAGAAGAAGGTCTTCAAGCTCAACCTGAAAATGGAGAAAGAGGGGGGCAAGGTAAAGGGATTGAGGGAGGGAATTACTATAGCTTTGGTCTGTAATAGCTGAAGGCGTGGCCACCAATGGTGGAGAGGGGGATTTGAGGGACAAGGATGAGGCCAGTAGAGCGGAGGCAGCGGGTACTGCTGTGAGGACAGAGTAGGTTAGAGAGGTAGGGCTGCTGAGGGATGGAGGGATTTAAACACTAACAGTGAGGATCTTGAAGTCGATTCAATCTGTGACAGGGAGCCAGTGGAGTTTGCAAGGATTGGTGTAATCGGGGTGCAGAGTTTAGTATAGGTGAAAATGCGGGCAGCAGAATTTTGAATGCATTTAATTTTGTGAATAGTGGAGGAGGGGAGACTGGCGAGGAGGTCGTTCGAGGTGAGGTGTTCTCAGAGAAGAGTAATGTGGCAGAGGTGGAGGAAAGTGTTCCCTGTCAGGGATTAGACGTGGGTGAGCAAGGATAACGGGGGCTCGGACCTGATGCCTAACTTGTCCACCGAGAGTTTTAAGGACAGTTCGAGTAGGATGAGGAGGTCTCAAGACGTTGGCGGGAGCAAAAGTCTTCCATTTTGTTGACCTTAACTGCAATTGTGTTTTTTTCTATTCTGCAACTTGGAAAAGTTGTATCTTGGAAAACAAAATCAGCTTTGATAATTCAAACGTTAACTTTTAACAAAAGTCAATGAATTGTAGACATTCTACTTTTCAAGCTGTTATTTTGCTGCTGTACTTTGGCCACATGTAAAATCCTGCTGTACCGGTGACAAGCCCTATGCCTCCATTTCCTCACATTTCTATTATTTAATGCACCATAACTAGTTTCCTATTACATGGCTTGGGTTAACAATCAGATCCATTCAGACATCCATGAGATGAAATAAATTACTCTGGTTTTCCTTTGAATAATTTAAATCTTGCAACTAGATCCAGATGATTTGCCCTGAAATAGTTCTAGGAATGTTGGCAGGTCGAGAATTTTTTTTAAAGAAAGAAATTGATTTAGAAATGTTCCAGCAGTTATGTATTTTATATCAGCTCCTTGGGACATCCTCCTGAAGTGAAAGGCGCTACACAAATGTAATCTTTTTGGTTGTTTTGTTGCATAACAAAAAATAATAATACTTGCATTTTATAGAGTGCCTTTTACATCAGAATGTTTTGAAGTGCTTCAAAGGATTTACAATGCTGTTTAATGGCTGTGAATTTTGTAGGGGAACCTGGCAGCCAATTTATGTACAGCCTTGTACAACAAATAGACATAAAGTGAATGTCCATTTTTTTTAATTCGGGGGGAATGTCAGCCAAGACACTTCCCTTCTCTTTGTAAATACAACCATGGGATCTTCAACACGCACCACATCGTGAAGAATGCAGAATGACCGTAGTTTACCATTTAGTTTGAAATGCACCAATGCTGCATTAGACTAACAGCTTAGTCTGACAGATTAATCCGTCCAAAAAGAAAACTATAATCCTTGTCCTCGTTTTCAAGGCCTTACACAGCCTTGCCCCGCCCTATCTATCCGATCTACTCTTCCCCTATAAGCCCACCCGATCCTCTGTTCAGCAGGACTTGGTTTGCTCCAAGCCCCCCGCCCGAACTGCCCCACCATCGGAGGCCGGGCCTTCAGTTTCTCCGCTCCCACCCTATGGAATTCCATCCCCCAATCCCTCCGCCTTGTTTCCTCCCTTTCCTCTTTCAAGGCCGGTTTGAAGACTTTTCTTTTCGACCGTGCCTTCTGTTACCCCCTAATTTTTCGACCTCCCCCACGTTTTTTACCCCCTCCCGTACACTCCCCTCCCAGCTCGGGTCACACGCCTCCTGTGCAGCGCCTTGGGACGTCCACCCAACGTGAACGGCGCTTTATAAGTCTAATTTGTTGTTGTTGTTATAATAAATTGGTCATTTCAATCAATGACTGTTTGTGGGACACTGCTGTGCGCAATTGGCTGCCGCGTTTTCACCCACAAATATACAGTCAATTCACTTTACAGGATATTAGGCGAAGCACTTTGAGACGTCTAGAAGACGTGAAAAGCGCTATATCAAATGCAAGGATTATTATTAGACTGAGTTCACAGTCCCAACACAGAGCTTAAACCCACTGAGTTCTGTTTAAGAGGTGATATCACATGAACAGAATATTATTTTTTTACATTTTGCTTGATGACCAGGATTACCCTTAAGCAATTGAAGTAAATAAATGCAATGGTTTCAATGTAGACTCTAAGATGATACCAGGGATGAAGGGCTTCAGTCATAAATAACAAAACCAACTTGCATTTATATAATGCCTTCCCTTCCAGACAGCGTCTCAGAGCGCTTCACAATGGCGGAGCTTGAGGCTGAGCCAGACGGAGGGGGAAGGTGACACTTATAAGCGCAATCGAAGAGCAAGGTCTTCAGGGGCGACTTGAAGATGGGAAAGGAGGGTGCAAGTCACAAGTGTTGATGGACACTTCCAAAGTTTCGGGGTTTACAGGCTGAAAAAGATTTGAGAACCTTGAACTCTTTCACTGAATCTTGGACATTTAATAGCGACATACAACAGACTTGACATTTTAGAAAGGCTTATGATAGGATAAATAGTAATAGATTGTTTCCATAGTAAAAAGAGGGGCCAAGTTTATGCTTAGAAAAGTAAGATTAGAAAAAGTTTCTTTAAAGAGGATGATTGGAACATGGAATTGCGCAGCAAATTGTTGTTGAAAGAGAGTTTATCAATTTTATTTAGCTCAACTCGGGCCATTGAGCTCAGAGAGCACTGGGATTC
Organism: Hydrolagus colliei; assembly: GCA_035084275.1. Lineage (NCBI taxonomy): Eukaryota > Metazoa > Chordata > Chondrichthyes > Chimaeriformes > Chimaeridae > Hydrolagus > Hydrolagus colliei. The sequence goes on along the minus strand of CM068742.1, from coordinate 16,284,246 downwards.
CAGCGTATTTTTTGGAAGTGCTGTCCTTTAAGTGAGATGTTAAAGAAAGGTCTCATCTGCCTTTTCAGGTGGATGTTATAGGTCCTACTGCACTATTCTAATAAACAAGTTAATTTCTCACAGTGATCAAATACAATTGATCACTTACTTCATGGAACACTGGTGTACATAAATTTGCTGCTGCATTTGCCTGCAAAATACAGTCTCTACACTTTGCAGTAAAATCCTGTGAAGCGTTTTGAAACATCTTGCCAGAGTGATGAGGCTCTATATCAAATGCAAGGATTATTATGTTTAAAACTGAATCAGATGAGTTGCTTCAAAAAAAGAATATTAAGAAGTGCAATGAATATGGTCACCTCTATCAATTCTTCAGTTTACATTAATTGTAGAACACAAAAAAATTGGTCACTTCAGTTCCGAGTATCATTGGCATCAAGGCTGGGATCTGAACATGTAGAGCTCTATGAATTAATGTATGCTGATGAGACATGCAGATAATTTAGAAATTATTTAGTTAATTAGTGGAAAATTAGAATTGCGCATCCAATACTCACGGACGTACAGCAACAGCGGAAAAGCACAACATTTGCATAATGAAGTGTAGTCTGACAATTGTGGATGGAGGTAATGTTCTGATCAAAAAAAGGCCCAATTCTAATGTATTCCTTTAAGGCGACAAGCATACTCTGATGAAAAGCATACTACACACAATTATAACATAATAATGTCATGCTTTATTCAAATTATTAATAACAAAAATAATAAGCAATGTGATAGATAAAACACACCTTTCACATCAGGAAGACGTCTCAAAGCATTTCACTGGATTTACTGTGAAGTTAATATGAACCCCAAATGAATGATTATTTCTTCATTCAATCAATCACTACATTGAGACCTCATGCTGTAAACACTGACTTCATTGAAACATCCAAAGAGCATTGGTTCAGTTCATAATTCAGCAGAGGATGAATATGATGGATATTAAAGTAGGAAAGGATGAAAAATGTCCAGATCAGGTTTCAACTGAAATGCAATGGATACAAATTCTGTTGCGAGCATTGCCTTTGGCGATGTTGCCTTTAATGGGATTTCTCATTATCGTTAGGCATCATCAAAGGTTCTGTTCCTAACGCTGAATAGAAATTTTACCCACCAGACTGTATGAAGACATAAGATTTATGGAGAATCAGGCAACATGGATAAATCTACTTCTTTACACTGTCTATCAGGAAATAGAAATTAATACTGAGTATCATACCATCAAGATCAAACAAAAATGAAAAGACTGCAGAGGATTTCAAAAATGAACCTGACACGTTCTTTAAAATTAAAAAAGACTCGGGGTTATTATATAATACAAAATACACAGTCATTGCACTCTACAATAAATCACGAGATGTCCTCCCGACGTAAAAGGCACTCTATAAATATAATTATGGCGTTGGTTGTTAAGATATCCTCCTGATGCTACATCAAAATACAGGACTACTACTACCAGTATTAGAACAGCAGTAGTAATTTAGGATGGTACTTGAGTACATTATCTGAATTTACCTGCCTGAAACACCTGGGACAAAATGGCGGCGAGAGGGACACACGGGTCTAGAGCTGTCTCTGTGCATTAAGAACATATGGCAGAGATTGCTCAACCTGACCTGACCCACAGCCCACAGCCCATCGACCCGCAGCCCCGGCACCATCCCCGGCACCATCCCCAGCCCCAAGACCCACAGCCACAGCCACAGAATTGGCTCCAGCCCCGAGACTCACAGCCCCGGCTCCGGCCACAGTCCCAGGACCCCCGGCCCCAGACCCAGCCACAGCCACAGCCACATCCCCGCACCCCTGGCTCCAGCTCTGTAACATACAGCCCTGGCTCCAAGACCAGCCCCACGACCAACGGCTTCGTGAAAAACAGTCCCGGCTTCAAGACCAGCCCCACGACCAACGGCTTCGTGACACGCTGCCCCGGCTTCAAGACCAGCCCCGCGACACACAGCCCCGGCTCCAAGACCCACAGCCACGAGACTCACGGCCCTGGTCCCGGCTCCAGCCTCGACGCGGCGACCCATAGCACGGACACACGCAGCCCCGGCGACCGGACCTAAAACCCACAACCCCAGCCTCGGCCGCAGCCCTGGTCAGGCTTCAGACCACAACGCCTCTGCATCCCCCAGCCGCGGCCTCATATCCCTTGGGATGATGCCGCCCCATTGACCCTCGCTCCTGGTCCCCCGCATGCGCAATATGGCTGCCGCCACGACCCGAGCTTCCCTCCCCCTATTCAAGCTTTTCCCCCCAACCCCCCCTCTCCGTTATTTTTTCTCTACCCTTTTTTCTCTTCGCCCTCCTCGTTTACTGTCCCTGCTCGACCCTCCCACCGCTTCCCTCTGTTCCAGTATTGGAATCCTCCGTCGGGCTCACCGTGGCACTCGGCGCTGGCTGTCCAACAGCAGTCACACCAAGTGCCCTGTCCCCCACCATCACCGTCAGCCTCACCGGACACAAACCCGGGGGGCAACCTCTCCTCCCTTATTCAGATCCCCACCCTCCCCGCCGACCATCCCAGACCCCCCTCACACCCCTCGGCCAACTGCTTTTTCCGCATCGGCCTCCAAAATGTCCGCTCTGTCTGTAACAAGGCACTGGCCATCAACGATCTCATCCTTGGTGAGAATGTTGACATCATGGCCCTGACGAAGACTTGGATCATCCCAGGCGACACTTTCCCCCTTGTTGAAGCCACACCACCCAACTACACATTCCACCATGCTCCTCGACCTAACCGTCGTGGCGGTGGCGTGGCCCTCATCTCCAGGACATCCCTCGCCCTATCCCCTTATTCCTCCGGCTCCTTCCCCTCTTTTGAACATCTCACCCTTTCTCACTCCTCGCACAGTTCTTTCAAAATCCTACTAGTTTATCGCCCACCCAAACCCTCCCCCACTTTCATTTCAGACTTTTCTTCACTTTTAGTTTCCCTTTGTGCCTCCTCTGATCGCCTTATTATTCTTGGCGATTTCAACCTCCATTTCACCCCCTCCTGCCCCTTTTCCTCTGAATTTTCCTCTTTACTTTCGTCTTTCAACTTCTCCCTTCATATCAACACTGCCACCCACACTCACGGCCATCCTCTCGATCTGGTGATCACCCGAGGCCTCAACGTCTCTGGCGTCACCATCACAGACAAGGCCATTTCTGACCATTTTTTCATTTCCTGCAACACCTCTATCCCTCCCCCCTCCACTTCCAAACCCACCACCATCTTCTACCGGCCCTGGAAGAAGATTCCCCCTCAAACTTTCACCTCTGCCCTAGAAACCTCCGACCTCCTCCCACAATGGCATTCTTTTTGTACAGACCCATCCTCCGCCTCCACCGCCCTCCACAACACCCTCTCCACTACCCTCGACACCCTGGCCTCCCTCACCTCCAAAACCGTCTCCCATTCCCGATCATCACCGTGGTACACATCTCACCTCCGTTCCCTCAAAAGCCAAGTGAGAGCAGTTGAACGCACCTGGCTCAAATCTGGCCTCACGGTCCACCGGCAAATCTGGCTGGACCGCATCAAATTTTACCGCTCCGCCCTAGCCACCGCCAAATCAGCCTTCTACTCCAGGATAATCCTGGAAGCGAAGGACAACCACCGCCTCCTCTTCGCCACCACCAACCAGCTCCTCCGCCCCCCCCCGCCTCACCTCGCAGATCCTCTCCTCAAACGATCGTTGTGAGGAGATGCTGGATTTCCTCGAAACCAAAATTGAGAAAATCCGCTCTGCGGTTTCCTCCCCCCACCAATCCTCCACCTCAGCGCCCTCATCAGCTACCTCAACCCCTACTCACCCCCCATTTCACACTTTCAACCCCACCACCCCGCTTTCAATCACAAAAACAATCACCTCCATGAAACCCACCACGTGCTCATTGGACCCCATCCCCACCCCCCTCCTTCGCACCCAGCTCCATTTGTTAGCCCCACTCATTTCTGACACCATTAACCTTTCCATCTCCTCAGGAACCGTCCCTACCTCCCTTAAAACAGCCACCATCACCCCTATCCTGAAGAAACCCTCCCTTGATGCGTCGCAATCATTAAGTTATCGACCCATCTCCAACCTCCCGTTTCTATCCAAGGTCCTTGAAAGAGTGGTTGCCTCCCAGCTCCGCTCTTTCCTTTCAAATCACTCACTTCTTGAACCCCTCCAATCAGGTTTCCGCCCTATCCACAGCACAGAAACTGCCCTGGTCAAGGTCACAAATGACATCCTAACCGCCTGTGACCAGGGCTCCCTCTGCCTCCTCGTCCTCCTTGACCTGTCTGCTGCGTTCGACACAGTCAATCACACCATCCTCCTTCAACGTCTTTCCTCCCACCGCAACCTTCAAGGCACAGTCCTTGACTGGTTCCACTCTTATTTGACCCATCGTTTACATTTTGTTTCTTCCAATGGCTTTTCTTCAAACCCCCGCACAGTTTCCCACGGCGTCCCTCAGGGCTCTGTCCTCGGTCCCCTTCTTTTCACCCTTTACACGCTCCCCCTGGGCGACGTCATCCGCAGACATGGGGTAAATTTCCACATGTATGCGGATGACACCCAGTTGAACCTTTCTGCCTCATCCCTCAACCCCCAGACGATCGATGTTCTGACAGCATGTCTGTCCGACATCGAATCGTGGACGAGGGACAACTTTTTGCAATTGAACGTGAATAAGACCGAGGCCCTCCTGATTGGCTCAAGCCAGCGCCTCCGCACATCGGGCGCTGCCAGCCTCAACATCCAAGGCTGTACTCTCCACCTCACAAAGCCAATCAGGAACCTCGGCATCATGTTCGATCAAAAACTTTCCTTCCTCCCCCACATGCGCCCCTTGACCGGCACCGCCTATTTCCATCTGCGCAACATTGCCAGGCTCCACAACTATCTTACCCCCCGCGCTGCCGAAACACTCGTGCATGCATACATCACCTCACGGCTGGACTACGGAAATTCTCTCCTAGTCGGCCTCCCCAGTTCCACCATTCATAGGCTGCAGGCCATCCAAAACTCTGCAGCCCGTGTACTATCCCGCACCCGCCTCCGTGACCACATAACCCCCACCCTCGCCCGTCTCCACTGGCTCCCCATCCTCCAGAGGATCAAATTTAAGATCCTCGTCCTCACCTACAAGGCCTTGCACGGCCTTGCCCCATCCTACCTAGCCGATCTACTCTCCCCCTACACGCCCACCCGGACCCTCCGTTCAACAGGACTTGGCCTGCTCCAAGCCCCCCGCCCGAACCGCCCCACCATTGGAGGCCGGGCCTTCAGTTTCTCTGCTCCCACCTTATGGAATGCCATCCCTCAATCCCTCCGTTTCACCTCTTCCCTTTCCTCTTTCAAGGCCGATTTGAAGACTTTCCTCTTCGATCGTGCCTTTTGTTCCACCCCGAACTCTTTTACCTCCCCTTCGTGTTTCACCCCTTCCCAAACACTCCCCTCCCAGCTCGGGTCACACGCCTCTTGTTTAGCGCCTTAGGACGTCCTCCCGACGTGAAAGGCGCTATATAAATTTAAATTGTTGTTGTTGTTGTTATATTTCTATGAAAAATGAAGAATTTGCACAAGCACAAAAGCTCACACACTGATATACAGACTCCCATGTGCACAGCAAACCACAAAAAGAAAAATAAATGGAAGAAATTGAATATTATTCACAATATTTACAGTTTTGCAAGAACAACACCTGGTCAACAGGGTGATTTGAACAAGATGAATCTTGTTTAGCATTACTATGTTCTTGTGAATAGAATATTGGAGGGATCTTGTGCAGAATCATTATTGAATTAATTTGTAGCTTCAGTAACAATCCTGTAGCTCAGTGGTTAGAGCACACGCCTCGCAAGTGGGGGACCTGAGTTCAATTCCTAGCAGGGCGAAACCTTGGGCAAATTTCCTTAATCCATATGCCTGATAATAATCCCTCAAGGAAAACAAAACAATAATAATTTGGTCACTCAATCTACAACTGTTTGTGGGACAATGAGGTGTGCAATTGGCTGCTACGTTTCACCCACAAAATATACAGTCAATTCACATTCCAGCATTTTCTGTGAAGCACTTAAGACTTCTAGAAGATGAGAATTGAACCCAGGTCATCTTCAATTCCGTAAAAAAAATAAGATTACAAATGAAGTGCGTTTTCTCCCTTAGAAAGGAGAGAGTCATTTACAGAAAACCTAAGCCTTCTAAAGTTCTGGGAGTCATCGACAACATTTGTGTAGAAGGATGGATGTTGCTCTATCAAATATGAACAGATTGATAGACAGATAGCAGCCCTGGAAAGCAAAAATCTTGAAGGAAGTAATTTTATTTAGTTTTCTCAGTTTTTCTCCTTTGTCCATTAATGATGAAGCTTCATCGATAAATTAAGCAACAGTAAAAGAGACAGTAAATTCCAGCTAACCAGGAGAAACTCCCCCCTAATTCAAGACAAACACAATTTTTATAGCATTTTAGATTAGTTCAGAATTTGAAAACAATGTTTATTTTTAGGGGGGTTTTCATGGATTCTTTAGTATGCAACTCAAAAAAATGGCTGATTTGGCTCTTTTTAGCACATCGAAAGCCTGCAATCCCTCATGACCTTGCCTTTGAAATTTAAGATTGTGCAGAATTATTGAAAACCTCATTATGATTTTCAAAGCCAGTTTTTAAATTTGAAGGCTAAGACTTTGAGAATTTGAATTGTTTGAGCAAACCTTTCTTTCCCCCGGTTACTGTGAAAACAACATATTTTAACTGGTATATATTTAATGTTTCCAGGTTATTTTTTTAAAAAAACGATGCGCTTTCCGTAATGCACAACTAGACTTCAACACTTGTATTCCCATTGCCACAATAATACCTCTGTAGCTTCCTTTGTATGGATTGCAACACTGAATTGAAACATAGAAACGGGAATAGGCTCTTCAGCCCCTTAAGCCTGTTCTGTAATTCTACAAGATCATGGCTGACTTGTAACTGAAGTCCAATTACCTGCCTTGGTCTCATATCACTTAATACCCTGACCTAACAAATGTCTATACACAAAACACAAAATACTACAGATGCTGGGAATCTGAAACAAAAACAAAAGTTGCTGGGGAAACTCAGCAGGTCAAACAGCATCCATGGAGAAAGGAAAAAGAGTCAACGTTTCGGGTCTATAACCCTGAGTCCTGACAAAGTGAGTCAGAAATGTCAGAGTGAGTCAGCTTTTCAGAAATCACTTTCACCAAAATTAATAAATATGCAGAATCATTTTGATTGTTACAGAAACTATTGGAAGTTAAACAACATTGAATCTCTCAGAAATAATCAGGGTTAGGACCATAAGATATTAAAATTATGAGACAGAAGAGGCCATTTACCCATCATGTCTTTGCTGGCTCTTTTAAATAGCAATTCTTTCAGTCCCATGTACCTGCTCTGTTCTCATGCCCCTGCAATTTGCTCCTTTTAAGATAGCTGTCCAGTTCTCTAGTAAGGTATCTATCTGGGTTAGTACTCATCATTCCTTGTACCTATTCTATAATAATAATCCTTGTAGTTAACATAGCACCTTATCACATCTTCAAGACATCTCAAAGTGCTTCACAGAATCTACTGTGAAATGAATTAACTACATTTTGTGGACAAATTCTGAAGTCTTTCATTTTAATAAATGTTAAGAAACTGTACAGAATTAATGATGTACAGTCAACAACTGCCCCGCCCCCTGCTTGTTTAATTACAGCCACTGACGCTTCACAGTAAATCTTGTGAAACGCTTTGAGACGTCCCCCTGATTAAATGCAAATATTTAAAGAAAATTATTTTCCAATTCTTTATCTTTGTATTACCTTGACAGTCACTATTCGAGCCCTTGTGAATGATTACATCACTTGCAGGTTAAACAAGATTACAATCTCTTGTCTGCAAAAGTTTGAATGAATCTTTGTTCTTTCATTAAGTATGAACTTTGTGAAGCTGCAGAGCAGGGGATTAAACCGAACTGATTCAAAATGTCCATAGTGCTTTCTCATTATAACCTGGGACATTGCTGTGTAATTTAGCTTTCTTTCCTAGCTGCCTCCTTCAAAATTGATAGCTCCAAACGGCTGTTCTGAGCTGTTCAGAGCATTCTCCTTTTTACAATTTGACTTTCATTCTAAATGAAATCTCGCTCTACAAAGTAGTGACATTTGGTCTTCATTAAATGGCAGAAATGAAACTGTTTGCAGCTTGCGCGATGTCATTTTGTTGCATCTTTCAATGAAATCTAATTAATAATTCATTTTGGTTCAGCTTCTCTTAAGCAATTTTGCAAAGGAAATCCATAAGTTATAGTTCAGGATATCATTAGGAGCAATTCTGTTCACAGGAGTGGAATGAAAATGCTAAATCACCATTTACAGAAAATTAAGGAATGAAATGTGATTTAAAAATGGTCTACAATCTAGGGCAACATAATGGAGGACGTTAAATCTAAAATAATTATTTTTCATGGAATTATCTTATCAAGGGAGCATAATTCTATGCTCGAAAGATGCACACAACTTCAAATAATAGCAGCGTGGCTTTCAATGCCGAATAAAAATGGTCTTAATGCAATTATCCTCAATATTATGTATAAAAGCCTCATTATAAATCCACATAAGTGGTTAATCTCTTCAGGCTACTACATAGTGAATGAATGCCAAAAATTTAATTATGACTCTAAACTGTGCAGTTATTTCTGATTTACAATCATTCAACTGATGGGCAAGACCTTATTGTTCATCCAGCCAGCTGCATAACATTATTAACATGATTATTATTATTTATATTATTTCAAAGCCACTGTTCCTTAAATAGAATCACTTTGATGCTTTTTTCTCTTGACAAACCACTTGTGTACTCAGTGATTAATTCCACCACGATGAAATGGAGAGATTCCCTCTAACAAAACACAAAATACTATAGATGCTGGGCCTCTAATCCTAACAAACTGTTCAACTTTAAGCAACTTCATGTCACGTGTCCTGCCATCAAAATTGTTGATTATTAAAAAGGAATAGGGCAAGTTAACAGTTCAATGCATGTTTAAAATTCAGTGCACTGTGGTCGCTTTCTTGGTAGTTTTCAACTTCATTTCAGAAAGTAAGTGTAAAACTGAAGACCTGTTTTAAAATAATTATAATCCATTGGTATGTAGAACAGTGTCCACAAAGATATAGCAAGTGTGATAGTCCACAAAGAGTTTCGAATCTGGTGCCATATCACTTTCTTTTCAGGAAATGTAGTCATTCTATTCCTGACACAGACTTTCTGTTCAAAAGAATCAGCAGATGGAAAACTCTTTCACAATCACTTTCTTATGGATTTCATATCAAAATAAATCAGAAGATAGATCTGGATTCAGGATGAATATTTTAGTACAACATATGTACTGTATATATTATATATATAACAGCAGCCTGCATTTATGTATCACCCTTCATGCCATACAGTGTCTCGGAGAGCTTATATCCATTTTATTTATGTTTCTTTACACACTATTTGGTTCACTTTAATTTGTCTCTTGCTTTAATGTTTAGTCTTTGCACTTCGATATTCAGTCATTTGTAGAACTTTCCCCCTCCTAATCTCTTGTGTCCTGAAAGAAAAAGATCCTCTCGAAGTTCATGTTGTGCAATCTTGCAAGTGGCATGAGAGTGATACGAGTACCTTGACTATAGCTCCAGTCAAATGGAATTATACCTCCTTCTGTTTTAGATTGATATCCCAAATCTGTAGATTCACTGAAATAGACTTTGATTGAGACTAATCTATAAATTTCAGAGCTCTGAGACAATACGATGCATGATGGGCGCTTTGTGAATGCAAATTGCTTTGTTATCATATGCATGCACATACATTTATCTCGTCTCATCCTACAAGAAACAAATTGTGATGTTTCATGGGTTTAGGACCACCATGTTAGTTTTTGCACAAAACAGAATAGGAATCTGATTTAAGAAAATTAGATGCATTTAGTCTGCATTTCAATATTTTGATATCCTTGTAATTTTCTTTGTGAGCAATAGAATATTTGAAAACTTGGTTCATCTGGTTTTAATAATAAATAGTAATAATAATCCTTGCATTTGATATTGCGCTTTTCACAACGTCTAGACGTCTCAAAGCACTTCACAGAATATAATGTAAAGTGAATTGACTGCACATTTGTGGATGAAACACGGCAGCCATTTGGCCCACAGCAGTGTCCCACAAACAGTCATGGATTTAAATAATCAATTTATTTATTTTTTGTTGCTGTTTTGCTGTTGTTTGTGGCAACATTTTATGTCAGTGTCTCTATTCTGCAAATTAATGCCTTATGACATTCCAGTTGTTACTGCTCTTCAGTCTTAAGGAAAAGTGAAGCTAATACGTGCTGGTGACAGAAAACTCTAATTTTTAGACTTATCATTTAAAACACATTTGTGCATTCGCGGAAACTGATGGCCTTGGGATAATCTAACACCCTTTCATACAGTTAAAAACACTTGAAGCATAGCAGCTAAAAAGAGTAACATACATCAGCTCCACCTGACAGACAGAATTAGGACTAGACATGTCCCTAAATAACAATGAATTTGTAAAAATAGAGCATGTTGGTACATTGAGTCTATGCTGTTATTTTTCTCCGTATAAACCACAATAATACTTGCATTCAATTTAGTGTATTTCATGTCGGGAAGCCATCCCAAAGCACATTACAGGATTTTCCATGAGCCACCAAGGTGCAATGAGCCACCTAATCTTCTGTACACCACCTTTGAATATTATGTACACCTCCTTTGAACACAAGCATCTATCTAATTCTTGTTTGAAATAATTCATGAAATCAGCTTCAACTTCATGTTTTGCAGCAATGAATTTTACATTCTAACCACGCTGTATGTTAATGGCTTCTAATCTTCCATTTTAATTCCTTTTGTGTATTCTTGAAAGCACCAGACAAAATAATATTTTGCAAATAATATTTGTAAATCTGCCTAAATCTCACGCATACCAGGTTCTTTTGTATCTAAATGCAGCACAATATGCAATGCATGTGTCACGGTTTTTCACCCAGATTACCATGAGTAGGTAATTATAAAGCAAATTATAAAGTAAACTCTGTCTTTTAACTCTGTTTTAATTCATGTCAGGAAGGCTACCTTGGAGTGATGACTAATCAGTAATCTCATTGCAGGGTTAAGATAACATTATAAACCATCAAATGAACTGGGGCCACTTCAGAACCACCATCTGCACCTCTTGAAAATCACTAGAAAGTAGCTATTTTTTGATAATAACAGGCTGTGAAATTCTCTGCAATGGAATTTTATTTTTCTCCAATTTTCTCTTGCAAATTGTCTCCCGTCCCCCTCCTCCATCTTGGGCTTGGGATAATGTTTAATGGGTGCACGTTAACCTCCGATACCTCTGGCAAGTGTGTTCACCTTCACAGCGAATCTTGGCAAGCTGTTCAGCCAAGGGAGGATGCATTACAAATGAGACTATCTTTATCCTCATGTCAACATACACCCTCAATAGGGGGTCTTTGGAAAAAGACCAGGAAGCTTTACTCATTTCTGAGGCTAATTGCACTGCACTCCCACTCTTTCCTTCAGCCAAGGCTAAGCCAAGTTCAGATAACTCAGCTCAATGCAGGGATCAAATCTGGATGCATGTTCCTAGAGAAACTAAACACATGATCAACGTGTATTTATTTAGCGCTCTTCATGCTGAGTAGAACCCTGGAGTGCTTAACAGTGGCAAAGCTTGACGTTGAGCAAGGGAGAGATGGGGGAGGTCAAAGGAGAAAGTCTTCAGGTGAGATATGAAGATGGACAAGGAGGGATATAGAATGAATGAAGTAGAGTTCCAGAGTCTGGAGCATAGTGGTTAAATGTTATAAACATTTTCTTTAAATACGAGTCTGAAAAGCTTTATATATTAAGATATATTATAAGTGGATTGACTGTGTATTTTGTAGGCGAATACGGCAGCCACAGCAACGTCTCACAATTTTTTTTTCGTGGAACCGATTTTGTTATTTGGGAAACTGTTGGCCAAGAACCGGAAGAAACACCTTTCTCATTTTGAATAGAACTATGGGATCTTTAACATTCACCTGAACAGACAAATGGGACCTCGGTTTAATATCTCATCTGAAGGATGGCACCTCCAACAATGCAACACACTTTCATTGCATTGGAGACTTAGACTATGTTATTCCATGTCCTGATATGGGGCTTCACCGCCAACCTTCTGATTCAGAGGCGGGTGTGTGTCAGCCACCACTGCGCCAGTTTGACAGACACGTTGTAGGTTCAAACCTCTCATGGGGACCAACACTCCAATACCGTGCTGTAAATGTGCTGCATCGTTAAGAGTTAACAATCATCGGATATTAAACTGAGGAGCTTCCTGCTTCTGCAGGTGGACAATAAAGATCGCATAGCACGCTTCGCAAAGAGAAGGGAACTTCTCCTGGTGTCTTGGTTAACAATCCCACAGCGAGGAACATGACAGAAAGAGTTTCTTTATTTAGAGAGTAAATAATGACTGTAACATGTTGCTAGGAAGCGTGACTGAAGCCAGGACACTGGAGTCATTAAAGCACAGCTTGATACTGTGATGGGAGGTTTGTTAGGGTGGGTGTTTGGGAGGGATAATGTCTGGTGACCTCAAGGGTGTTCTGCATCCAAACCAATCTTGTCATCTTGTGATGTCTATCATGTTATATAGAAACTAGTGACCGTATACTGCATCTAATTGGTGCTTGAGAAGTAGTACTGTACTTGGCTTATGTTATCAAATAGCTATCAAAGAGAACACAGCATTACACAATTTTATTTTAATTATAAAGGTGCGCAAATAAAAACAATGCTGAGTTCAATTGTATCATGAGCGATATCAAACTTGCGAACTGGAACTAAAGCGAAGAAATCGATTAGACAAAAAAGGTTAAAAATGTTAAAATGTTTAGCTTTTGAACACACTTACATTTTTCAAATTCTAAATGTTCATATTCTGTGGAAGATTATGATGTTATGCTGCATCTGATGCACAATATTTATAAAGTGTATCCATTTGTATATTACCAGCCAGCATTGAAATAATGATTACAGTGGGAAGGTGGTGTCGTAGATACGTACTGCCTTCTATTTACATTAAATGACATTATCAAATAGCAAATCTGTCAATATCTTGTATCTTGAATTAGTTATGGTTGACTGGTTGCCATTGGATTACACCAGGGTAAGATTTGAATTAAATAATACTTCAGTGCGAGGAGCTGTGCTTTGGATGAGACATTAAACTGATGTCCCATCTGCCTGTTCATATGAATGTTAAAGATCTCATGGCACTAGTCGAACAGAGAAGAAAGTTCTCTCATGGCCAATAAGGACTCTTGGCTAATGTGGAATCCTGCAGCTCAGTGGTTAGAGCACTCGTCTTACAAGCGAAATACTTGGTTTCAATTCCAGGCAGGGTGAAACCTTGGGCAAGTTTCCTCCACATGCCTAATAATAATCCCTCAAAAAATATTGGTCATTTCAATCCACGACTGTTTGTGGGACACTGCTGTGTGCAATTGGCTGCCACGTTTCGCCCACATCTGTACAGTCAATTCACTTTACAGTATATCTGAGAAGTGCTTTAAGACATCTAGAGGACTTGAAAAGCGTTACATCACAATGCAATGATTATTATTAGAATAATTCCCAAATAAAATTGATCATTCACGTCATGGCCATTTGTGTGATATTTCTGTGTACAAATTGACTGCTGCATTTGCCTACAAAATGTACAGTCACTACACTTTACCATAAATCTGGTGAAATAATTTGAGATTACCTCCCGATGCAAAAGGTGCTGTATAAAATGCAAAGATTATTATTTATTATTATTTCCTATTATATTACGCTCTTGGTTAAAACATAGCATTTTCTATTAAGATTGAATATATAATCATTGTCTTTAACAAACTAGAGACTGTGTTATTGGATTTTAAGAGAGCATTTTCAGCTAGGTCAAATTTAAGTCATGTGTTTGCATTTTTAAAGGAATACTCATTAACACTTACCAGATATATGTCCCGATTCCCAGAGCTCGCTACCATATTGATCAATGGTTCAAGCACTGGAATGAAATTTGTTGCATCAATTGACCTTTAAGCTGCTTTGTCACTTGATTAATACTGCGGTGTTGCACATTGATCGCACTATTCTGCACACAGGCTGGAAACACAGGATAAAGTATAGCACAGGCAATAGTACACCCAATACTACATCATGAATAATATAGCACTGAAAATTCCTAATTAGACTCCAGGGTTAATTGCGGTATCTATATTTCGGACAAATGTGCTTGATTCGGATTATCCACATTTACGTTAAAAAATCGATTCCAGTTCTGTGCCTTCACCTCTATATGCTTATATATCCTATTTGCTGGACAGTTTCATCCTGGAGCCAGACATTCCCCTTGAATCCCAAGGAACAAACATATACCGGCCATGGACAGGACTGGGTGACAGTCAGACAGGCGGGTAAGGATTCCCGAAAGAGAGGGGCAGAGGAACCTCAGGCTTTAGCCTTGTCTAACAGATATGAACTACTTGCAATCTGTGTGGACAAGGAAATCTGCGAGGAAGATGGGAAAGCTGACCCGAACACGACTGTGCAGGAGGCCAAACAAAAAGGAATGGTGAAAATAAATGTAGTTGTAATTGGGGATGAGACAGTCAGGGGAACTGATGCACTTTTCTGTAGCCAGAGTAGGGAGACAAGAAGACTCTGTTGTCTTCCTGGGGCCAGGGTGAAGGATGTCACTGACCGGCTAGAGAAAATTTTGAGGCAGGAGGGAGAGGATCCAATTGTGATGATCCATATAGGAACCAATAATACAAGTAGGGCCAGTAGGGATGAGTAAAGGAGCAACTTCCAGGAATTGGGAGTTAAACTCAAAGATTAATATCAGGACTATTACCTGAGCCAGGGGCTAATTGGTACAGGCAAAAAAAGATCATGATCTGAATGCCTGGCTAAAGGACTGGTGCGGAAGGCAGGGGTTTCAATTTATGGGCCACTGGCACCAGTATTGGGGGAGATGGGAGCTATTCCAAAGGAATGGGCTTCACCTAAATAAGGCTGGGACAAATGTCCTGGCTACGTGAATAAACAGGGAGGTAGAAAAGGCTTTAAACTACTAAGTGGGGTGGGGGGGGAGGTAAAAACATAGTCAGGGAGCAGATTAACAAGGGAGAAGAGCAGAGTGTCTCAAGCGGGGAAAGGAAGTCCAGTGACAGGGTGCTGGTGACTAGGGCCAATAGTCAGAAGTCAGAATTAAGGGCACTATATCTGAATGCATGAAGCATTCGAAACAAGATAGACAAATTAAATACACAAATAGAGACAAACCGATATGATCTAGTAGCCATCATCGAGACATGGTTACAGGGTAATCAAGGGTGGGAACTAAATATTCCTGGGTACGTGGTATATAGGAAAGATAGGCAATGTGGTAAATGAGGAGGGGAGGTAGCTCTGCTAATAAAGGATGGGATAAAAACAGTAGAGAGGAAAGATTTTAAATCAGAAAAGCAGGATGTAGAGTCAGTATGGGTAGAGATACGTAACTTCAAGGGGCAGAAAACTCTAGAGGGAGTAGTTTATAGACCCCCAAACAGCAGTCAAAGTATCGCTCAAGGTATAAATCAGGAGATTAACGGAGCATGTAGCAAAGGAAAAACACTGATTGTGAGTGATTTTAATCTGCATATAGACTGGGACAACCAAATTGGGAAAGGTAAGATAGAAGAGGAGTTTATAGAATGTATTAGGGATAATTTGCTAGATCAGTATGCTGAGGAGCCGACCAGGGAACAGGCCATATTAGACCTTGTTTTGTGTAATGAAACAGGGCTGATCAGCAAACTGGAATTTAAGGCTCCTCTAGGGCAAAGTGATCATAATATGATGGAATTTAGCATTAAGTTAGAGAGGGAAGTAGTTAAGTCCAAAGCAAAGGTCTTCAATTTAAATAGAACTAACTTTGCTGGTATAAGAGAGGATTTAGCCAGAATGTAGACCAACAATGGCAGAGATTCAAGGAGATAGTGCAAAATTCTCAGCGAGCACATATTCCTTTAAGGAATAAGAATGCCATGGGAAAAGTGGTCCAGCCATGGCTAACTAGAACAGTTAGGGAAAGTATAAAGAAGAAGAAGAAGAAGAAGAAGAAGCCTATAAAACAGTTAAGATGAGTAGTAAACCTAAAGATTGGGAGAACTTTAGGGAACAACAAAGGAGAACCAAAAAATTTATCAAAAGGGAGAAAATAGAATATGAGGGCAAACTAGCAAGGAACATAAGAACAGACTGCAAGAGTTTTTATAAGTATATGGAAAGGCTATCAAGGGTGAATGTGGGTCCATTATAGGCAGAGACAGGGGGAATTATAATAGGGGACAAAGACATGGCAGAGTCATTAAACAAGTATCTTTCTACCCTCTTCACCGTAGGAGACACTGGAAACATACCAAAAATAGAGGGGATCCAAGAAGGCAATGATAGTGAGCAATTTAGGGAGATTAATATTAGTAAATAAATGGTTTTAGTAAATTGTCAGGTCTTAAAACCGATAAATCCCCTGGACCAGATGGCCTGCATCCTACAGTTTTAAAGGAGGTGGCTACTGAGATCCCCATTGATTGGAAGATTGCAAACGTAACTCCATTATTTAAGAAGGGTGGGAGAGAAAATATGGGGAACTACAGACCAGTTAGTCTGACATCAGTGGTAGGGAAAATTCTTGAGTCCTTAATTAAAGACGTCATTATGGGATACCTGGAAAACCACAAAAAGATTAGGCAGAGCCAACATGGCTTTACAAAAAGGAAGTCATGCTTGACTAATTTTTTAGAGTTTTTTGAAGATGTATCCAGCAGTTTGGATAGAGGGGAACCAGTAGATGTGGTATATTTAGATTTTAAGAAGGCATTTGATAAAGTGCCACACAAAAGGCTGTTGCACAAGATCAAGGCCCACGGGATTAAATGGGAAAATATTAACATGGATAGATGAGTGGCTAACTGGTAGAAAACAGAGTAGGGATAAACGGGTCATTCTCGAATTGGCAGGATGTAACTAGTGGAGTGCCACAAGGATCAGTGCTTGGGCCTCAGCTATTTACTATTTACAGCAGTGATCTAGACGAGGACATTGAATGTAACGTGTCTAAATTCGCAGATGATAGGTAAGAGAGTGTGCGCTGAGGATGATGCTAAAAGATTGCAACAGGATATAGATAGGCTCGGGGAGTGGGCAGGCAAGTGGCAGATGGAATTTGGTGTGGGGAAGTGTGAAATTATTCAACTAGGCAGCAAAAATAAAAAAATATATTATTTTCTAGAGGGGGAGAGGTTAGTTACTGTTAGTATTCAAAGGGATTTGGGTGTCCTTGTACACCAGTCTCAAAAAGTTAGTTTGCAGGTGCAGCAAGTAACTAGGAAGGCGAACGGCATGCTAGCGTTCATTTCAAAAGGTTTAGAGTACAAGAGTAGGGAAGTCTTGCTGCAACTGTATAGGGCTTTGGTGAGACTGCACCTAGAGTATTGTGTGCAGTTTTGGTCTCCTTATTTAAAAAAGGACATACTTGCCTTAGAGAGGGTGCAGCGTGCACTAGGTTAGTTGCTAAGATGAGGGGACTGACCTATGAGGATAGGTTGAGTAAACTAGGGCTGTACTCTCTAGAGTACAGAAGAATTAGGGGGGATCTTATTGAAACATATAAGATTCTTAAAGGGATGAATAAAGTAGACACTGAGGGACTGTTTCCCCTGGTAGGAAAATCTATCACAGTCTTAAAATTAAGGGTCAGCCTTTTAGAATGGAGTTGTGGAAACATTTCTTCACTCAGAGAGTAGTGAATTTAGAAGGCTGTGGATGCTCAGTCCCTGAACATTTTCAAGGCTGAGACTGATAGATTTTTTTTTAAAAAGGGATTAGGGGATATGGGGATGGGGCAGGTAATTAGAGTTAGGTCAGAAGATCAGCCATGATCTTATTGAATGGCAGGGCAGGCTCGAAAGGCCGAATGGCCTAGTCCTGCTCCTAATTCTTATGGTCTTGTGGTCTTTCGGTCTTATATGCTGTTGATCTCAATGTCGCATTGTTCAACTATTTTGCAATCAATATTCTATTTCTGTCCCACAATCACCCGTGACCAATTTTATCTGGGGATGGAAGTTTGTTGGTCAGGACCCAAGGAGATATTCCATTCTCCTTAAAAAATATTCATCCTTCTGCCATGCTTTTTGATTGTAAAACTCCCCAATTTGTATGTTTTCGACCACACCTTCTTTCACAAGTTCTTGCTTGGTGCCAAACCTCCCATTGTTAGGTGCTTTGGGATTTTTTCTTATTGTTCTTATTGACCAATACAGGTATTAAGTTGAATTAGAAGTTTCAGTTGAATTAGAACAATGTTAAGTTGAATTTAAAAGTAGCCAGTTCAATAAAAGAACAGACAATCCCTTGGGGTCATCAAAGCAAGTTAACAAGCAAGGATTGGCAGCTGATTTTCCTTTGTTTACAGTTCCAGGTCATCTAGCTGGACAAACACACCTCACTGAGACAATAATAGCCCTTTAAAAGTAAATACGAGGGAGTACTACATGTATAACACTCACATTATCCCCAACAACCACTGTTTCAATGCTGGATAATAAAACATAAAAGGTTATTAATGCTCAACAAACAGATTCAGACTGCATGGCTTTGCAAAGTTTCACCTTACCCCCAAAGATGAATCAAACAATGCTACAGAAATACTGCCTTATCTTACATCTTATATCCTGCATCCCTGATTGTTTGCCTTCCTTGACACTAGGGGTTTGTATAGAATTTCCAGACTTGATAATCTGGAACTGAGCTGCCATGTGCAGCTATCAGGAAATGCCGAGTATTAATCAGTTTCCAATTTTTCAACACACCAATTCAATACGAATTATTAGAAATGAGCTCATTAATCCCAAATCACTTTGGCAATCTTAATACAGACCCTATAGTATACAACACAATTTATATAACAACTTTCACATTGAGACGATGTCTCAAAGAGTTTTAAACACCTAATGGTGGAGGAGCTGAAGAGAATGGGGGAAGAAGGAAGATGACCAAAAGCATTGGTCAAAGTTGCGGGCTTTGAAAGTGGAGAAGGAGGGGATCAATCAGAGGATCTCCAAGCTGGGCTTCCAGAGAGATCAGCAGTTAGGAGTTACAGTTTTTTTTATCCAACGCGTAATCCAACAGTAAATCCATTTTTAATAATTATAGAAATAAAGGTATACTAACAAGGTCAATACTAACTTAAATTATATTATATACTCCTGTACATAGATTACATTTGAAAGCAGAAGAAGTGTGCCCATTAAAAAAAAGAACACACACTTAAGTAATACTTTAATGTTTGTGGTAAAACAATTTAAGGATGACCTTGTTTGTTTACTTTTGTTTATATAATTAATAATGATTTACTGCTAGATTTTGCATTGGGTAAAAAAAAGTAAAACTTTTTTTATGAACAATTAGAAATCATAAAAATGTTATAATTGGTTGGGAGATTGAATGCGGTGAGAGAGATGGAGCAGAATGGTATAGATTTTACATTGATTACAGTAATAAAAGTGGGTTTACATTTGTAACCTTAGCCCACTTCACGGCAGAATGATTTCTGCAGTTAATGCATTAAATAATATCTCAAATTATATTTGTGGTGTTTATATATTTGAGACGTATGATCAATCTCATAAGAGGGGAGTTGGTGTGACCACCCTCAAAGAAGATCCTTGCTCGAGTCGGAGAAACAAAAGATTACTTATAAACAGCGAACTGTTTTAATTCCTTATCAGTCATTTTCTCATGGAAAAATGGTCTGCAGCTGGAGAGACCTAGGTTGCATTTGTTTTTACAAAAGTACCATCCTGCAAAAGACATCAGGTAAAAGGTAAATGAGATTGATGCAGAAAATAAATGTAAGAAATAATTGAAGGAGAGGGATTAAATTGGACGTGCCATGATAGCTGAATACTTTTGGGTGATTAAATTCAACATACTATATATAATACCTGGATATTTTCGGATGACTAAACCTACAATATCTGGATACTTTTGGATATCAAACTGGAAACAGTATAACAATACTTGGATACCTTTGATGTACCTATATTTAGATTAAAATGGACATAAAATTCGATTACAATAATAATAATCCTTGCATTTGATATAGTGCTTTTCACGTCTTCTAGACATCTCAAAGCACTTCATAGAATATACTGTCAAGTGAATTGACTGTATATTTGTGGGCAAAACATGCCAGCCAATTGCGCACAGCAGTATCCCACAAACAGTCGTAGACTGAAATGACCAATTTTATTATTGTGTTTTATTTTGGAGGGATTATTATTGGGCATATAGAGTTTGGAAACTTGCCCAAGGTTTTGCCTTTACCTGGCTGGATTCGAACACAGATCCCATGCTTGTAAGGCAAATGCACTAACCACTGAGCTCCCGGACTATGTGTCAATACATAAGCATTATTGTGATGTATTCTTTTAATTACTTATAACTATTACTAATCTGAATTAATAAACATGTATATTTTTGTACAACATTCATGTCAGTCCTTACTTCACTGCATAGTCATAAATTGAAATGAACCCTTTCAGGGGATTCGAATCAGCCCCAATTCGCTGAGCTAAGGGAGCGTTAATACAATTGGGAGATAGATGATTTCCAGAATCATACACTGGGGAAATGCTGGAGTTAGCGGTTATTTCCTGCATTCTGTTTCACTTTTTTTAAAAAAATTCTGTTTATGGAAGCAAAGGTCATAAATCGCATCATCACTTTGTCTAGAACTAAAATGAGCTAATGTGTCTGTATTCCCAGAATACTTCAGCACTGAAATGGGAAGAACTCACTTAGGTAATACTGTACAGCACAGGCAACAATTGACACTGGGGATACTGTTTCCACTCTAAACTATTAGCCTTAATACAACCTTAGGATTTACATTCTGTAGAGACAGTTACAAATCTCTCCTGACCTTGGTGAAACGCAATCCCATTTACTGTTGTTTCCATTTGTAATGAGAAATATCTTGTTCTCTCACCACTCCTTTTCTGTTTGTAACATATGTTTTCCCTGTCCTCTGTTTGCTTCTGTTCCTCTAGGTTTGCTATAAGATTACTTTGCTTTTGTCTGTTGTTTGCTTCTATTCCTAGAGGTGTGGTATAAGATTGCTTTCATTCTGTCTATGGTCTCTATCATCTAGGCATGATATAAGATTGCTTTGCCCCTGCTTACCCCTCTATTCCTCTAGGTGTGATATGGGATTACTTGCCCTCTCTCTATGCCTCTGTTCCTCCCAGTGCGATTGTTTTCCACCGTCTATTGTTCTTTTTCATTGATAATGAATAGTTGTTCCTGTAGCTCAGTGGTTCCCAACCTTTTTTTTGCTGCAACCCAAATTAGCCACCAACAGGTCCTTCCGACCCTTAGGGAGCGACATCACGACTGAAGCAAAGCTTAACCAAAACATTATCTCTGTCTCTTCTGTGGACTCAGCGCAGCTCATAAGCACGGTCTTTCATACAAATTGGTCGGTGGTGTCACCTTGGGCTCTTTTACAGCATTAAAAAAGCATTTTCAACATTAACAAAAGCAAAAACAATTCTGATGACCCTTCATGACCCTACTGAGGACCCCCGCGACCCTGATTTGGGTCGTGACCCGGGGTTAGGAACCACTGCTCTAGCTGTTTCTTCCTTGTTGTTGTTGTTTTGCTGTGACACCAAACTGTGGGGAATCCTCATAGCGGTTATCTCTGTGTTGCACTGTCTGTGACAAGGAGTAACTCATCTGCTTGAAGCTTGCGAATCAAGTTAGTGAGGTCATGGTGCTCCACCAATATTTCAACATTGTCTAGACAGTCTAGACAGTGAGCCTAGACTGATAGCCTAGACAGTGTAGACAGTGGGCCTGTATAGTATAGACAGTAAGCTTATTCATTGAGCCTCGAGAGTAGACAATGAGCCTAGAAGCTCAAAATAATCAGCTTGTTGCTCAACTTCATTTGTCAAACACTTACTTTTTGGAGCAGGATGACTGGCTAGTGATTAAGAATGAAAACTCTGAAAAAAAGAAAATGGAAGTAGGAGGATAATCAAAGGCAAGAGTCAAAGTGGACTTTGGGACGTGGAAGGAGGGGGCAAATTGAAAGGATTCTAGGATGAAGTTGTAGAGGGTGGGGCAGAAAGACTGAATATGAGGCAGGCAGAGCAATGGACGTGGAACAATACCCACTGAGTGGAGGGACCCAACGTGTTGGTAAGGTTTTAGTAAGTCACAGAGATAGGAAGGAGCAAGGTATCAATTCCCAAATATTCATTTGAATCTTGAGCCCAAAACATTTTGCTTTACAATGTTGATTTGTTGAAATGGTCACTTGATCCTAAATGTGAAGTATTACCAGTTTATTCATGTGGAAATCATAACCTAGTGTTGTATTGACATTATGATCCACACAATTTATTGTTCACTTTGCAAACTGCCCAATCGAACGCCGTAACTCAGCAGATTCCAGCCATAAAGTTTGTTATGTTGGGTTTCCCCTTGTTGATGCATGTGCATTTCTGTAGCCGCCGAGGCTGAAGTGAACAAAGGATAAAATGTTCACCTTCATTACTTGAACGCAAGCCAAGATTAAAAAGACAGGCCTTTCTTAGTTTAATTGGATTACTGAGAAACATGTACAATATAAAATGTTGAGCTCCTGTCAGATACCTTCTAAATGCCAGTTGCTGCAAATAATTGAATTGTGCTGTCAGGGTGTTATAGATAAAATGGCCATCTCATTGGAACTCCAGTAGTGAGACATGACGCAAGTGAACATCAAATCACTAATTCTGTAAAGGTATGCAGGCTAGCAAGAAGGAAACGATTTAATTAAGTAACACTGTACCAGAAGTTATTTCAAATAATGGTCATTGAAAATAAGATAATAAAAGCTAAAGCCTTTTAAACAAGAGATAAGCTGTTTCTTCATTTAGAAATAGTACATCTCTATCAGCATGCTTTAACATAGATGTGAAGAGACTTAAGAGATGGCGATAAATGCTGGCATTAATCTTCAACTACTTGGTGACTCCCAAATATGAGAAACATGCTATGCTTTGTTTAGATGAGAGATGAAGTGATTTGGACTGGAATACACATTCACAGAGGCACAAACTCACCGACTGTCAGCTGCCCTGTAATCTGTCCAAGGTTATTGCGTGCATTCACGGTTACATTTCTGTCAGACTGCAACATCAGTGGGCTGTCCTGAGAAATAATGACAAGAGGGGAAACATGGGGTAGGGAAAGATAAAAGAAAAATATATACCGAGGTGAGTTTGGGGTAAGCAGTAACAAAATGATCAGAACAGGCTTATTGACATTCCTTTCAAACCAGGAAAGCAAATTAAGATTTTTAGAACAACTATTTTGCTCAGATTAGTACTTTGTCAAATCTGTGTTGTTCTTCATTGCTCACCTGCAAATTGTTTTGTTATTGCATCTAATTAATCATTGGATTAAGAATGAATTATTTCTTAAACCACATTTCAGTCGTTAATACAAAAAACGAAGCACATTTAAGAACAACTTTTAAGAGAGATGTAGATGGGTATTTGGGGAGGACAAGATTACAGGGCTATGGAGAGAAAGCGGGCCAGTGGACTGAGTTGGATTACTCTTTTCAGAGCCGGTGCAGGCACGATGGACCAAATGGTCTCCTTCTGTGTTGTATGATTCTCTGAATTTATTGAAACCATTAAACAAGCAAAGGAGGAATAAATACTAAACACCCATAGCTTTTCAGATTGACAAATATTCAAGTTAAGACAGTCATCTAACATGATCCTCAGCAGCTTATACATTATGCAAGCTTTGGTGCATCCAGCCTGAATTTTGATGGCAGAAATGTTAAATTTTTTGGCAAAGATCAGTTCAGATGAAGAAAGCTCTTCAGCCCATCTGATTTCAGCCTTCCAGAACACCTATTCTACCTTCCTCCTATCATAGCATCCAGTTATTTTTTTTAAATGAGTCCAGTGTCCTGGTAACGTGTTCTAGCCATTGTTAATAACACACTTTGCAATTTATATAATGCCTTATTACATCATCAAAATGTTTTATAATGGTTCACAGGATATACTGAAAGTGACACGGCTGTGTGTATTATGTGGGTGAACTATATGTGGTATTTGACCTGCCTGGAATTGAACCAAGATTTCTTGCTTGCAAGGCGAGTGCTCTAACCACACAACAACAGGACTCCACAAATCTAAACATAATTGTTTTAGCAATATAGCCCAGCATCCTGTTTCCAATTCATCTGTTTATTAAAGATTAAATAGTGCAAACCTAGAAATAAATACCACAAAAGAGAAGTGTAAGCAATGTGGCAGTTTTGCCCTTTAATGACTTTTGAAGTTGAAACCACTAAGAAAACAGTCTTTGAAAGAACCTTCTAGCAGTTAGAAGCCGTCTGTTTAAATGAAGGCCCTGCATCAGTGATAATGACTAATTTGTCCAGATCTTAGAGGTTATGTTGTTCAGCCAATGGAAACCTATTATCATGCTTGAGAGTAACCAAAGCCATATAGAGTTTCATACATGTATATCACCTACACATGGAAATTTTACTTTCTCTGGAAAACACTAATTTCCACAGAAAAAATATCCTAATTCGTGAATATAATAAACACATCTTGGCAAGAGTAGGGGATCTAACCAGCTAAAAATCTATTGCTGGCCATTGGAGTCCTGTAGCTCAGTGGTTAGAGCACTCGCCTTACAAGTGTGAGACCTGTGTTTCGAATCCAGGCAGATCAGGGCGAAACCTTGGGCAAGTTTCTTTACTCCACATGCCTAATAATAATCGGTAAAAAAAAAACTATAACAAATTGGTCATTTCAAACCTTGACTGTTTATGGGACACCGCTGTGTGCAATTGGCTGCCGCATGTCATCCACAAATATAGTCAATTCACTTTACAGTATATTCTGAAGCACTCTGAGATGTCTAGAAGACGTGAAAAGCACAATATGAAATGCAAGGATTATTATTATTGCAAATACTAGCTGATCCACTCAAGATAATTATGTCTTAAATCCATAAAAGTTGTGTTTCATTTCTGATCCAGTGCTTCAAGCAGGTGTTGTACCTGAATCTAACCTTTAATCTAACCCCCCCGCACAGTTTCCCACGGCGTCCCTCAGGGCTCTGTCCTCGGTCCCCTCCTTTTCACCCTTTATACGCTCCCTCTGGGTGACGTCATCCGCAGACATGGGGTAAATTTCCACATGTGTGCGGATGACACCCAGTTGTACCTTTCTGCCTCATCCCTCAACCCCCAGACGATCGATGTTCTGACAGCATGTCTGTCCGACATTGAGTCGTGGACGAGGGACAACTTTTTGCAATTGAACGTGAATAAGACCGAGGCCCTCCTGATTGGCTCAAGCCAGCGCCTCCGCACATCGGGCGCTGCCAGCCTCAATATCTAAGGTTGCACTCTCCACCTCACAAAGCCAATCAGGAACCTCGGCATCATGTTCGATCAAAAACTTTCCTTCCTCCCCCACATCCGCGCCTTGACCGGCACCGCCTATTTCCATCTGCGCAACATTGCCAAGCTCCGTAATTATCTTACCCCCCGCGCTGCCGAAACACTTGTGCATGCATACATCACCTCACGGCTGGACTATGGAAATTCTCTCCTTGTCGGCCTCCCCAGTTCCTCCATTCATAGGCTGCAGGCCATCCAAAACTCTGCAGCCCGTGTACTATCCCGCACCCGCCTCCGCGACCACATTACCCCCACCCTCGCCCGTCTCCACTGGCTTCCCATCCTCCAGAGGATCGAGTTTAAGATCCTCGTCCTCACCTACAAGGCCTTACACAGCCTTGCCCCATCCTATTTAACCAATCTACTCTCCCCCTACACGCCCACCCTCCGTTCAACAGGACTTGGCCTGCTCCAAGCCCCCCGCCCGAACCGCCCCACCATCGGAGGCCGGGCCTTCAGTTTCTCCGCTCCCACCTTATGGAATGCCATCCCTCAATCCCTCCGTTTCGCCTCTTCCCTTTCCTCTTTCAAGGCCGGTTTGAAGACTTTCCTCTTCGCTCGTGCCTTTTGTTCCACCCCGAACTCTTTTACCTCCCCTTCGTGTTTCACCCCTTCCCAAACACTCCCCTCCCAGCTCGGGTCACACGCCTCCTGTTCAGCGCCTTGGGACGTCCTCCCGACGTGAAAGGCGCTCTATAAATGTAAATTGTTGTTGTTGTTGTTGTTGTTAATCGAGTCTTTAATCTCGAATGTTCTAATCTAAATGAGGATTATACAGCTACATATTGGGTTAAAAATCACTCAATGGACAAAATTGGTGGAAAAATCATCTCCAAATGGTAGCTCTTATCTTCCGCAGGAAGCAGAAGTCTGCCATACCAAGACAACAGCTCAAGATCAAAACTAAAGTTGCTTGAGTTGCCATAATGTACATGGTATTTCCCGTAAAAAACTCAGTTTATATAATTTGAGAGTTTTTTCAACTTTCTGCAATGTTTTAATCCCTAGAGTGTTTACAACATTAGAGGCTGTCAATGTGAATTACTGATATCAGCAATCTCAGATTGATGACTATTTGAAGGTGTACAAATGCAAGGTACAATATTTCAAATTGTATACCCCAGTCAAAAAGGGTTTCTTTATATCCGTGGTTCAGTAAAACAGTAATTGAGGTGTAGACCCCTTTCACTGTACATGTTCAATTTAGCCACAAGCTTCTTGTGAGCCACTTGTCTCCAATGTTAAAATGGCTGTCTTCTGGGACATTAGTTCGTTATTGAGAGTGCTTCCTCCTCGCTGCATATGCAAAAATCTGATAACCAGGAAGTTGGCCATTTTAGCTTCTCGTGTGCTAAAAATGACGGACTTCCAGGTCATCAGGTAATTGCTTCGCTACACCAACTCTCTGTTCACGCCAACGTCCCGACTTTTCCCTCCACAAGCTGCAGACCATTCAGAACAGTGCAGCTTGTGTTCCCTTCCACAACAGGCTCCGGGACCCTATCACACCGTCCTCTCCCGACTTCACAAGCTCTCTCCAACCCCCAGAGGATTCAGTTCAAGAGCCTCGTCATACTTTTAAAACACTCCACCGTCTTGCTGATCCTACCCATTCTCTGCTCGGAAGGCACTGGACTGCTTCACACATCTGCTCTGCCTGTCCCATCCATTGGTAGTCAGACCTTCGGCCTATTTGCCCCCAACTTCTGGAATTCCATCCTGGAG
Organism: Hydrolagus colliei; assembly: GCA_035084275.1. Classification (NCBI taxonomy): domain Eukaryota; kingdom Metazoa; phylum Chordata; class Chondrichthyes; order Chimaeriformes; family Chimaeridae; genus Hydrolagus; species Hydrolagus colliei. The sequence continues at coordinate 16,256,815 of CM068742.1, read as the reverse complement.
TCCGTCTACTCTCCTCTTACTCTTACAGTCTGCCTGTTCAACTAGACATGAAAGATCCCTTGGAATTACTCCAAAAAGAGAAGGGAGTTTCTTCTGGTACCCTGGCTGATGATCCCCGAGATGAAATTGGTCATTAACTTCATGGCTATTTGTGAGTTATTGCTCTGCACAAATTAGCTGTTGAAGTTGCCTATATATGACACAATCACTACACTTTACAGTGAATGGGAAATGCTTTGAGGTGTCTTCCCTCATGATACAATAACAACACCAAAATGACAATTGAGGAGCACCTTTGACATCGGGAGGACATCCCAAGGCGCTGAACAGTCAGGGGTCGGGACCCGAGCAGTTGGTGGGGGTGGGGTGGGGAGGGGGTGGTGTGTGCAGGGTTGGGATGAGGGAGGGCAGAAACGTAGGAAGGCGACTGAAGGCATGGATGAAGAAAAGGGACTTTATAGAGCCAAGCGAGAGCTAGAGATTGTGGGATGGATTTCTAAAGTATTGGGGTACAGTGGCTGAAGGCCCGGCCGCCGATGGCAGGTGGGGTTTGGGAAGGAGATATGGTACAGAACAGAGTCTGCTGAATGGAGGGAGTGGACAGGTTAATGTAGGAGGGGCCAAGGAGGGCCTTGAAAGTGAGGACAAGGATCTTGAATTCGATCCTCTATGAATGGGGAGCCAGTGGAGCTGGGCAAGGGAGGGGGTGATGGGGTCAAGGAGCCTGGTGTGGGAGCAGACATGAGTTGCAGAGTTTGGATGATCTGCAGAGGTTGTGGAGGGAAGAATTGGCGAGGCCAACAAGGAGGTAGTTGCCATAGATGTGACAAACACGTGTGTCAGGGTTTCAGTCACCTAAGGGGTGAGCCAGTGAAGGAGACGGGAAATGTTGCAAAGGTGGTGGAAGGCAGTGCACGGATTTGGGAGAGAAGGGACAGCTCAGGGTCAAACAAGACACCCAGTTTCCCAGTTGGGTTGGTTAGGTAGAGTGTGAGTGTGCCTCCATGGATGCTGATGCTGCTGGTGCCTAAGGTGTGGAAGCACTGGTGCAAAGCAATCAGTGGGACCTCGGTTTTGCTGACATTGAGTTGTAGAAAGTCATCTCCCACCCAGGACATGATGTCTGACAGGCAGTCTATCAGGACACTAGTAGTCCTAGATTTGAGGGTGGAGGCACTGAGGTAGATTTGGGCATCACCCACATGTCGAAATTGACCCCATGTCTTCGGATGATGCCATCAAGGGGAAGCATGTAGAGGTTGAAGAGGAAGGGACCGAGGACACCAGTAGTCCTGGAATTGAGGGTGGAGGCAGAGGGGTAGATTTGAGTGCCATCCACATACATGTCGAAATTGACCCCATGTCTTCGGATGCTGCCATCAAGGTGGAGTATGTAGAGGTTGAAGAGGAAGGGACCAAGGACAGAGTCCTGAGGAACACCAAACAAGATGGTGTGGGGGCTGAAAGAGATGGCACTACATCAAATGTAAGGATTCTTAAATATATAAATAGAGCAAAGGGGCTTCTTCTCCTGAAACATTCTTGTGATCTTGTGAAGTGAAGTGATTGTTCCTTCAGAGAGACAATATTCCCAGTATAGTTTCCTTATCTGTTAGTAAGCAGAAAAGCAATGCCAACTTTCCAACTTTGGATTAGAAGCAATGCTGTGCACTAGGGAATGGCGATATGGGATTTTTCCGGATATGGATATATCGGTTTGCTCATACCTGCTTAAACCGATCTATCGAGTTTTTATACTGCGCATGTGCGTGCATTCGAAGTGCGCGTGCATTGATGGCTTGCGCGCATTTATGGTGCGCGCTCAGTCGCAGTGCGCGCGCATTGACGGTGCGTCCGCACTGACGATGCGCGCGCAGTCGCGGTGCACGCACATTTCGAAATGCGTGCTCTAGGTCCAGAAAGTTTGTAATGTTGGTGTCAAGGTCTGTTGAATTATACGATGTTGTTTGCTCCCTACCTCCCCCTCTGCTTCTCTCCCTCCTCTCCTCTCTCCTTCTCTCCCTCCTTTCCCCTCTCCTTCTCTCCCTCTCCCTCCTCCCTGTCTCCTCTCCCTCCTTTCCCCCTCTCCTTCTCTCCCTCCCCTCTCTCCTTCTCTCCCTCCCCTCTCTCCTTCTCTCCCTCCTTTCCCCTCTCCTTCTCTCCCTCTCCCTCCTCCCTGTCTCCTCTCCCTCCTTTCCCCCTCTCCTTCTCTCCCTCCCTCCCCTCTCTCCTTCTCTCCCTCCCTCCCTCCCTCCTTCTATCCCTCCCTCCCCTCTCTCCTTCTGTCCCTCTCTCCTTCTGTCCCTCTCTCCTTCTCTCCCTCCTTTCCCCTCGCTCCTTCTCTCCCTCCTTTCCCCCTCTCCTTCTCTCCCTCCCTCTCCTCTCTTCCTCTCTCCTTCTCTCCCAACTTTCCCCTTCTCCCTCCCTCCCCTCTCTCCTTCTCTCCCTCCTTTCCCCTCGTTCCTTCTCTCCCTCCTTTCCCCCTCTCCTTCTCTCCCTCCCTCTCCTCTCTTCCTCTCTCCTTCTCTCCCAACTTTCCCCCTCTCCCTCCCTCCCCTCTCTCCTTCTCTCCCTCCTTTCCCCTCGCTCCTTCTCTCCCTCCTTTCCCCCTCTCCTTCTCTCCCTCTCTCCCTCTCCTCTCTCCTTCTCTCCCTCCTTTCCCCTCGCTCCTTCTCTCCCTCCTTTCCCCCTCTCCTTCTCTCCCTCCCTCCCTCGCCTCTCTCCTTCTCTCCCTCCTTTCCCCTCGCTCCTTCTCTCCCTCCTTTCCCCCTCTCATTCTCTCCCTCTCTCTCCTCTCTTCCTCTCTCCTTCTCTCCCAACTTTCCCCCTCTCCTTCTCTCCCTCCATCTCTAAACACAAAATAGAACACACACACACCAAAAACAAAATCTAGAGATTTATTCTCCTCCATTTCTTGCTTGAAAGTAGCATGAAATGTCCACGTGTAAATGAGATCTATTACAATAGAAAAGAGACAGACAGTCTGACTGTTAGAGTTAGAAGCCAGATTATCACTGCTGTGTGTGTCTGACTAGACACACACAGCAGTGATAATCTGTCTTCTAACTCTCTCACACACAAAAATAACACTTACAGCCACAAAATGCCACTTATTTGTATGTAGTCTGAAGTCTGAATTAATGTCCTTCGCCATTGGCAAGCTCTCCTTTGCTATGCAAAAAGTGACAGCATTCGTGATACTTTGCCACTTTTTGTCCCCTCTCTGGTACAATGTTCTCCTCTTAAATAAAGCAGGAATTGTTTGAGCTGCACTGGCCCCACTACCTGTCGCTTTCTCCGAAGCGCTGGTTCGACTTCCTGCTGTTGTCGACAATGATTTCGCTCTGAGGGCAGCGTGCTGGGCGGGGTGGTGCTGCTTAATGTGATGTCGCAGGTTGCTCGTGCTCGAATCAGATGTCTTAACCAAGACCTTGCAAACTGTACATCTATACACACCATTACTGACTGCATTGTTTTCAAAGTAGTCCCATACGGGGCTTCTTTTCCCCATGATGAGAAAGGTAAATTTTCAAACTACAATTTTCAGCGATGCGACTTTGTTAAGACGCCACGACTCACGTCGAGTATACACAGTAAAGTGTGCGAGCGCATCGGATGTGCGCGCCCGTTAATTGTGCGCGCGCACCGAATGTACGCGCATTCCATGCTCTAGATCTTGGAGGTTGCAATGCCGGCGACAAGGTAAGCTGGAAAAGATCGCATTACACTGATAATACCAACAATATTGATATATTGCCAGGAACGATATTAAAAATATATCGATGTATATTTTTTAAATCGAATCTCTCGATATAACAGTTTTTTTAGAATCACCATATCGGCATACCGATCTGAAAATCATATCGGGTTTAATCGAAAAACCGATTAATCGCCGTTCCCTCCTGTGCACACATCACTGTTATACTGGAATTTCAGTCAGAAGAAGCTGATAGCATTTTAGTCTGGAGAAGTAAAGGATGAAAACTGTGGTGACTACAATTTGTTTTGGATGAAACAATTGTGCTCTCAAATCCTATAAAAAAAATTAGATGTACATTCACAATGCTCCACAAGGCTTCAGAAGAGGTCACTATTCCCCCGATGGCATCTAAGTAGCTTATAGAAACAAATATTGAATACAATTTCAGACTGAAACCTATGTTCATCAACCTTTACAAATAACTTGATAGCTCTGCAGCCATTGCAATTCTGGACCCGAAACGTTGACTCACTTTTCCTTTTTCCATAGATGCTGCCTGACCTGCTGAGTATTCCCAGTGATTTCTGTTTTCATTTGACATAACATTTCCTTGGTATCATGATTCGTGGACAATCCTCAGAGGTGGGGGGAGGATGTAAGGGAATCTGTGATGCTGAGAGGTGGGTATTCTCAGCAGTGTGACTTATGGAGCATCCTTGAGAGAGAGTTTGTGTGTGGGTGAGCATGTGTTGTGGTGTGGGCATTACAGTACATGACTGGGGGAAGCTTGCAGCCATTTACAAAATTAGTTTGAATAACGATAGGCACAATCAGAAGTAAAGAAGTGTGATTGATTGAATTAATGCTCGTCATATAGGTTTTGATGTCGAGCAGAATATTCTTCGAGAAAAATGTGCATGCTACATGTACATTTCTCAAATATCATTTTTGATATTGCATGCCATATTGATTTTAAGCATAGTTATTTGACAAGACAAATTAAACATCTTTTAGCTCTGAATCACTCTCTGAAGCTATGTTCTACGCCAGTCAAAAAATAAACTTGACCTTCGTGTAGAGCCATTATTTTATTTCTAATACAATTATCAATTGATAATATGTTAAATGATGGAGAAGAACCATAGGAAATACAAAATCTGAAAAAGGTAAAGTGAGTCTGAAAAAAATTCAAATTTTTTCACTTATACTCATTTCTATGGATGTGCAGACCATTTTGCCTGAGTCTTGACCTTATATTTTATAAACTGATGAAGCATTACGTTTCTGCATTACCCTTCACAGAGAATGCAAATTGCCAGATGTGTAAACTCAACCACTTTTTCCATCTCTTTAATGTTAATGTCCAGTCTCTTCTATCTTCCTTTTCCTTCCATGCTCTTACCTTCACTGTGAGCATAATCTTGATTTCTATGAAGCTGATGGTAAATTCCCACTTTTTAATAATCCTACTCTTTGTATAGCACTGAATCTCAATTAAATTCTCAAAGTGCGCTTGGCATCTAATTACTTTAGAAAGAGTTTGCATTTCTTTTTAGCAACTTATCATGGTTAAGATGCCTCACTTCACAGGTAATTACTATCAGAGCTAGTCATTGTTGTACACAGCAGCCCCCATTTACACTTGCAACATTCCACAAACAGCCATGAGATAAATGTTCAGGATCGTTGGCCAGAACACCATGAGAACTTTCCTTCTTGTTTTGAATATTATCCTGGGATTCTTATCATCTGTTTGAATAGGAAGATGGGATTTTAGTTTAATTAGCATCATCTAATTATTATGCAAACGACAGTACTGCCAAAATACCACAGTACTGCACTACAAGGAAAACACTAAAGATTCCTTGTCATTGTTGGGAAGTAGAAGGAAGTTTATTCTAGTATCCTGGTCAACCACCCCCACACCCGCTGCAGAACACAAAAAATGGTCCTTTACTTCATGGATGTTTGTTTGTTATTGCATGCAAATTGGCTGCCATATTCAGCTACAAATACTGCACTCCACAGTAAACTCTTGTGATGTAGTTTAAGACATCTCAATGACATGACGAGGAACTGCCCCAAACGCAAGGATTATTTAATTGATTTACATTCATACACACTGGTGAGTTTATATAACAATAATAATAATAATCCTTGCATTTGATATCGCGCTTTTCACATCTTATCGACGTCCCAAAGCGCTTCACAGAATATACTGTAAAGTGAATTGACTGTATATATTTGTGGGTGAATCGCGGCAGCCAATTGCGCACAGCAGTTTCCCACACACAATCGTGGATTGAAATGACCAATTTTATTATTGTGGTTTTTTGGAGGGATTATTATTAGGCGTGTAGAGTAAGGAAACTTGCCCAAGGTTTCGCCTTGACCTGCCTGGATTTGAACACAGGTCTCCCCAGCTTGGTCTCCCCAGCTTGCAAGACAAGTGCTCTAACCACTGAGCCACAGGAGCTCCACGACTCCATGACGTTTCCATGACTATAATGTGCAAAACTTAAGTCAAGAACATTTTCACAATAAACACAATTTTATGTGATTGGATTTAATACAATAAACGTATATCTACTAGTGATAATAAAGGTTGGCATTTTATTCGATTAAACTGCAATTTAAAATTACTTCAGTGTGACGATCAGTACATGTGGCACCTTGTTCAATGGCACCCATCACCAGCCAATTGACTAAGTGGATAATACAGTAGAAGCAACCAAATACAAATACTAATATATACATAGACTATTGAGCAATGGGAATCTTACAGTTTACTTGGTTTTACCTGTAAAATAATCTTACGTTAATTCATGCAATGCCATCTTTAGGCTTTCCAGTGTTGCTGCAGATTAACTTTACTGCAATAAAAATATAGCTGCCCTGTTTCCCTGTGATGAGAATGTTACTTTTTTCCTCTCAAATTCATATCTCATCTGCTTTTTCATTTTGAGTTCATTGTGTGACATTCTAACTATCGACCCGTTCATTGATCTGGCAGCATTTGGATCATTTCATTTTAAGAAGGAAACATTATACTCAAGAGTGTGCGAATGGATCTTGGGTCTTGATTTCAAATTTGCCAATATTTCACAGTCAAATTAATTATTTGATCACTTCCCTCATTATTAAGACTTATTTACTGACGGTCATTTTGAAGTGACTCATAGATCATGCTTTCCAGGTCAATTGGCACTTAGAAAGAATTGCACGTAGAAATGATTTATTTTGCTTGTCATTTGGTGATTGTGTTTTTGATTATTGTTTTCAAGTGTTAGAATACAGCTAATTCCATAATAACATCACTGATTACATTTACTAGAGTCAAGCACACAGCAATTTGCATTGAGATGCATTGATGGGTCATCACTAATGGGGAATCCTGCTGGTAAGAGTTAGTATGCCACGGTTGACTTATTGATCACTCTCTCAAATTGCTGGGAGTGGATCACAGTATCTGTGATGTACTGTCAGGATTCCCCATTAGTAACTTTGAGTTATTATTGGGGAAATCTGTTGCTTCTAATAGTTATTTCACCTCTGAGACATTTTGAGGACACAATAAAGTACTGTATCAAATGCAAGAAATATTATGATTTTAAGTCACAATGTAAATTATATTTTATTTATCACGAGTAATCTAAAGATACTTTATTTGCCTATAAATACAGTCACTAGATTTGACACTGTATCCTATGAAGCACCTTAAGACATCCTCCCAATGTGAAAGGCGCAATACTAAATGCAACAGTTATTATTATTATTCAGGAAGCAAGCTGTTATTGAGTTGGGAGAATCAAAGACAGAATGAATAGTTACAGTGAAGTGACCTTCACTTCAAATCATATGCTAAAATTAGCAATTACATTTTTACAAAGGCTCCAGTAGTTAATCCCTATAATTTACACAAAACCAACAAGTTTTAAAAGACATTGACAAGACCAGCATTAGCCAGTATATTCAGGCTCTAGTGTCTACGAAACTGAAGAATGTCTTGTGTCTGCGTTTCTCCACAGCTCTGAGGCACGGAAATAACTTTAGGATTGTCTAATAACTGAAAAGCCCCATCCTTCCTCACAATCATTCCTGTTTGTATCTTACCATTCACCCTTCAAAGCTCTCCATGGTCTTGCTTCTATCTACCTCAGTGACCAGCTAATCCCATATCAACCTGTCCACTCCCTCCGCATAGCAGGCTCCCTTCTGCTCCATGTTCCCCACCCAGCACCACCCTAATCTCCCCACCAACATCAGCGGTCAGGCTTTCACCCTCACTGATGCCAAGACCCTCCTCTTTGACCATGCATTCAGTTACCTTCCAACCTCTATCCTCTCTGCGCTCCACCCCTCCAAATCCCAACCTCCTACTTAAATCCAATTCCCTGCCTGTCTAATGCCTTGAGATGTCCTCCCGACTTGAAAACCAGGATATAAATGTAATTTGATATTTGTTATTGTTAGAGCAACACAGGCACAGGCTTCCAAACACACACGTTATCAGCTTTCTCAGACAGGAAATGGTCAGATGTGCATTGAAAAACTCTCAGGTCTAATCATATCTACTCCCTCTGAATTCTAATCTCTTTTACCAGTTGCTTGCTGTGGCATGTGCCTGAAGATAATAAACAGAAATGCACAAACTAATATCTTCCATTGCGCACCAAAATAGCATTAGTAACCCTTTGAACTCACAGTCAAGGCTGAGTTGTTCTGTATTTTCGGATGAGCCATTAAACCAATATCCTGTCTGCCTGTCCCAGTGGACATTAAAGATCCCATGGCAATTTTCAAAAAGAGAAGGGATTGTCTTCTAATATCCTGGTCAATAATTCTAACAGATAAAATTGATCATTTGTGACTGTTTGTGGGACTGTGTGCAAATTGTCTGCTTTATTTACTTACAAATACACGATCACCACATTTCACGGGAAAATCCTTTGAATCACTCTGATGTGCTGTATCATATGCAAGAATTATCTGTTTTCAAAAAATCACAATAGGTTCAGATGGGCATAGTTATTTGATCTCATCCTTCCATAATGGCCACCCTATTGTGTTCCATTATCGTACCAAATGGTTTCTTAAACAGATCGATTGTTCTGGCCTCCTGCATCTTTGCTGGTAATCTAATATTATCCTGTTGAGTATTTCTATCTCATTTAGTCCTGTTAACCTCGTAAAAGTGACTAACAATTGATTACTGTTGCATTCTCACTGAAAGATACCCTTTCATTAAAGGAAGAAATCCATTTGTCCAACCACAAAATCACTTTTAGACAACTTTGATTGATGCACCGCTTTACCTTTCCCGAATTGTGCATTTCCCCTATTAACTCATGAGCACTGTTAGGAATCGTGGTATATCACTATGCTGGGAATTATAAACCTTCTTCTAAGATCTTTGGAACCGGAAAGAGACACAGACTGTACAGAGCATGGAGAGAACATTTATTTTATTTGCAAAATTAATCCATTTAATCCAGATTATTGCTGGATGTTTCAATTAACACTCCACTAGGAAGCCTTTCCAAAAGATGCTCCAAGCACTTGTGCATAGTGCTGGTAGTGACTTGCAGAATCCGTGAGTTTTTACACCATAGTTGTGTAACTAACAACCAACGTAAATAATTAAATGTAATTAGTGGCAGACTGGCTATATAAGAAATCTGGACATGTCCCGAGCATACCATGTTTACCCACAGGAGTGGGAAGCAGCATCGGCTGTCATTCAGTGGGGTGCTTGGGTGCCAAAAAGTATAAAACATTTGTGCACACATGCTTTTTAGCCTCCTCCACAAACCAACAGCCCTAGTTTACTTGACATTCCAGAGCCTTTATGCTGTTGCATGTGACTGAATCATCCATTCAATTCACAGGTCAACAATTCATGCCCAGTTTGGAATATTTTGTTTATTCATCCAAACACATCACCCTATCTCTCCCCTGTCTCCTAGCAAATTGATTTAATGGTTTCCCTCCCACCTGCAAATCCACTCATCTTTTCTATCTTCCCCTAGCCTACACCTCTTCACAACTCCTTCACTCAGCAAACTTAGGCTTGTTGCGCATCTCCCACTCTCTCATAACCCATTGGAGGCCAATCTTTCTATTTCTTTGCACCAACCTCTGAAACTCTCCTCCTCCATCTCTCTGTGTTTCTAAAGACTACCTGAAACCTGCTTCTTTAAACATGCCTATATCCACCCCCTTACTACCACTGCGTCCCCACCCCCACCCTTCACCTGCTCAGTTTCTAACCTTATCCTTGTAAAACACTCAGTCAGAGACATTATGATACATGAAGAACTCTATACAAATGCAAGTTGTTGTTGTTATAGTAGTTCCTCTTAAGGCAACATTTTATTCCTGATTGCCTAATTTGCAGAGAAAGTATTGTGTACTTGAAGTACAGGTATCCCCCGATGTATGAGGTCTCTATTTACATGATTTTGATTTAACCAATGTAATTTTTTAACACCTTTGTATCGATGTACAACATTTTGTTTCACTTTAACTACATTTTTTTAATCATACTTAATTTGTTTGGGGGTAGAAAAAATATAAATACAGTACGCAGTATATCTAGTATATTTTGTATACCAACCTGAAATGCGTGTAGATGTTGAGAAAAACGTCCCAAACAGTGTCCCAGTCGGAAGTGTATATCTAGTATATCCCTGAGGTCTTGGGGATCACCGGCTGCTGATTGGATGAGGTGGTCAGATGATCCCCAAGGCCTCGGGGCTCACGTTGGGTCCTAGAGACTGGATATGTTCGGGGTACGGGACCCGCTCGACTTCAATCGAGAGACGCGGGACCCGCTCGATTTGGCATTAAATTAATTATTCATTAATTAAATTTATTAAGTCTCATTATCATTAAAATCTTTGTTGCAAAGTGTTATTTTAGTGGGTTTTAGGTCTGAAAATTTTGTCAAAAGAACGCATCTCGGATTATATAATGGGACCGTATGGGGAAACCCGTTCCGATTTATGACATTTCGATTTACGTGACGTTTTTCAGGAATACAACCCTGTTGTAAATCGGGGGATACCTGTACTTGTTTGTCTAAGTTCACAACTATTCAGGGAGTTTCTCCCAGTGTCCTTGTCAACAATCCCCCAAATAAAATTGATCATTCACTTAATGGCAGCAGAGATTGGAAATACATATATACAAATAGCAACAACAACAACAACTTCGATTTCTATAGCGCCCTCCATGCTGGACGGCATCTCAGAGCGCTTCACAATAGCGGATCCCGGGACCGAGCCAGGGCCAGGGGTAGAAAGGTGACCAAAAGCGCGGTTCGAAGAGAAAGGTCTTCAGCTGTGACCTGAAACTGGGAAGAGGGGGTCGAGGCGAAGGGAGTGAGGAAGGGAGTTCCAGAGCCTCGGGGAGTAGTGGCTGAAGGCACAGCCGCCGAGGGTGGAGCGGAGGATTCGGGGGACATGGAGGAGGCCAGACCCAGAGGAGCGAAGGCAGTGGGTGCTGGTTTGGGGAGAGAGGAGATCAGAGAGATTGTGGGGTGCAGAGGAGTGGAGGGATTTGAAAACAAGGGTGAGGATCTTGAAGTCGATCCTCTCTGGGATAGGCAGCCAGTGAAGTCTGGCAATGATTCGGGTAATGGGGGAGCGAAGCTTGGAGCGGGTGAGTATGCGGGTGGCAGAGTTTTGGGTCAGCTGGATTTTGTGGATTGGATTGGGGTAAAATACATCTAATAACACTCAAAGAAAGATCAACAACAGCAACAACAACAAAATTACAAGGTCATGTCCCAAAATAAACAGAAATCAATAGAATTCTAAAGATTCATTTCATTATATTAATTGATTTATATTCAATATTATTACTTTATAAAGCATATCCAGATAGGGTTATGAGGAGTACTGAACTGGAGGTTTTATTGACTCTGACAATGTAAAGCAGCAAATTAGCATCAAACCCAGATCATCATTTAGCCCAGGGGTATTTCTGGAACAGCTTCTTGTACAGTATATTCATTCAGTTCCATTACATCACTTGGTTCAGTAACTAATTTCTCCAATAATCTTCCCTAGTGTGTTTGTATTTACTGTTCAAACACAACTTCAATTGAATTTTTAAAGAAATCCAAAATAAGGCAAAATTGCTATATATTTCCAAATGGATCCTGATTCTTTTTACTGGTGATTTGTTTAAGTTCTCATCGCACACGTTTTCTGAGACGTCTGCGCTCCCAGAATCCAACAAAATAAAAACTCTTAAAATGTTTGTACATGACCTGGCTGTATCTTCTTTATTTCTTTATTCGTCAAGATATTTCAAAGCGTTTCACTGTGAAATTATTTTGTATTGTGTAGACATATGTGGTAGCCAACTTGCACACAGCAACGTCCCACTAACAGCTATGGAGTGAGTGGCCAATTTTACCTGGGCAATATCAGCCAGGACACTAGCCTTCTATTATAAACAAAGAAATAGATAAACATAAGACTTGCTTAAACTTCAGTGTTCAGCTTCACCTACTCCTGATATAATCCCAGAACAGATTACATCACACCATTAGTTACCTTTCAAATTATTGCTTATCTTTTCCAGTGTATCAATAGCAATCAGAGATAGCTAAAAGCATAGTTCAGGACAAGACTCTAAAGTAATATTATCCTCAAGAATCAATGGTAAAGAAAATGGCAAGGCAAATGATTGTATGTGCATACGTGTTAGGGTTAGTGGTAGACCAGGACTATCATTGTTGCAGTGATTTGAGGTAAGATTCTGATGTCTGACCTGGCTTCCCTCAGCCTTCACTCCCATCAGTTCCTACTCCACTCAAGGAAAGCAAAGCCACAGCAAATCCCGAGCCGTCGTTATGGAACATCACGTAGTAAAGATAAAATGGGAAAGTTGGGAATGCTGAAAATATGAAAACAAAACAGAAAACTCTCTTGCAGAATATGAAAGAAAAATATATATTGCTGGATTCTGAGGTTAACAGGAACAATGGGAATACAACCACAAAATTACACTTGTATAACACCTTTAACATCGGGAAGATGTCCCAAGGCGCTGGACAGTCAATGTTTCAGACCCGAGCTGGGGTTGGGAACGGGGAGGGTGGAAGGAAAAGAGGGGATTAGGGGTGACTGATGGGACCGTCAAAGAGCAGGGTTTTGATGCGGTACTTCAAGGAGGCTAGGGAGGGGGCGAGGTGGAGGGACTACGGGATGGAACTCCAGAGGTTAGGGGCAGAGTGGCTGAAGGATCGCCCGCCGATGGTGGGGTGGGTGGATCGGGGGACATGGGGCAGTCTAGTGCCCGCTGAGTGGACAGGGCTCGCAGGTTGGTGGGTGGGTTAGGAGGTAGCAGAGGTAGGATGGAGGGCTTTGAAGGTGAAGAACAGGATCCTGAATTGAATCCTCTGGGTGATGGGGAGCCAATGGAGTTAGGCGAGAATGGGGGAGATGGGGTCGCGGAGCTTGGAGAGGTAGAGGACACGGGCCGCAGAGTTCACGGGCCGCAGAATAAATCAGCAATTTCAAAAATAATTTTTAATTTACTTTTAAAACTGTTAAGCCAATATTCCCCAAACCGGCAGTGAAATGCTGGAATGTTTGGCAGCAGGATTAACAGATCGATACATGGTTCAATAACCACAGCAAACAAAATCAGAGGGAGTTTTTTTCTTCCCCCTCCCCTATAGCATTTATCAACTCCAGGAGTGAATTATCGCAATGTGATATGATTATAGGTGATAATGCTCACATTATATGTCACATTTTTCACCACGTTCATTTAGGTTCTTGAATCCTATTAACTTTCTAATAGCATTCAGACCAGTGCTCATTGAAGATCAATCAGCAAGCTATCTCAAACCATTTAACAAATTTATACTGAGTGAAACCCTCGGAGCTCAGTTTGTTGACAGTAGTGTGTGCTGGCGTTAGATCAGCATTTGTAAAACTGCCACATAGATAGTCATAGAACACACACTACTGTACTACAGCTGAATCTTTTAAAGGTAATTATTTGTTTAGTTCCCTCTTGAAGCGTAATAAGGATAGTGCCTCAACCACTGCTCCCTGTAAGGCATTCCATATCCTGACTACTCTGTGTGTGAAAATAATTCTCCTAACCTCCCCATCTGCTCAATTCAAATCTTAAATTGATGGTCTCTGGTTTACTTCCTCACCGAGCAGATTGCAGTGCAGATCAGATAGATGACTAATCTGATGAAGAAGACACGTGAGGCATGAGATCATAATAAAACAGGAGTTTACAGTAAAATATATTTTAAAATAAAACATATTTGCCGTTGCATCGTCTATGGGGAAAAAAAGATACTGCTTGAGGAAGAGAGAAAAATAAAAGTTGTGCGTGTCAGTGCTTACAATATAAGCCATTGGATGTGCCATCTCCTTTGGGGTATCTTTTTGAATGTTACCTCTTCTTCTTCCCCACCTCCCTTGGCTAAAAACCCTAGTCCATCTAGCATTGTTAAGTGCTTTATGACATCTTCCCCATGTAAAACGTGCTATATAAATCAAAATTATATTCTATATCATAATACTGTTACAGCAATAAGTTCCTTTTAAAAATGAAATTGCATAAAGAACTTGCACATTTTTTAATGGGTTTCCCTCTCCTCTCTCATCCCCAACATATCGACCATTAAACACATTTCGGGTTTCTGTACTGCGCCTTGGGACGTCCTCCCGACGTGAAAGGCGCTATATAAATGTAAATTGTTGTTGTTGTTGTTGTTGTTGCTCAAAGCAGGGAAACTGTTCTGGTCAAGTTCACAAACAACATCCTGTCCATCTGTGACCAGGGCTCCCCTCTGCCTCCTGGTCTTCCTCGACCTCTAAGCTACCTTTGATACCATGGACCACTCAATCCTCCTCTACCACCTCTCCTCTCCTCTCACCTCAACCTTTAAAATTCTGCCCTTGACTTGTTCAGGTCCTACTTCTTACACTGTCTCCATTTTATCTCCGCCAACGGTTTCTCTTCCAGCTCCCACGTCTTGTGCAGTATTCCACAAGGCTCTGCCCTCAGTCCCCTCCTCTTCAACCTCTACATGCTCCCCCTTAGTGGCATCATCTGCGGACATAGGGTAAATGTCCACGTACACAGTTGGCACCCAACTCTTTCTGTGTGCCTCCACCCTCAATTCCAGGACCACTGGCGTCCAGACAGACTGCTTGTCCTGGATGAAAGACAACTTTCTACAACTGAATGTCGGCAAGACCGAGGCCCTCCTGGTTGGCTTGCACCAGGGCCTCCGCACTTCAGGCATTGGTGCCAACAACATCCATGCATGTACATTGCACCTCACCAAGCCAGTCAGGAACCTGGACTTCTTGCTCAAACCTTAACTGTCCTTTCACCCCATATCTGTGCCTTGACCCACACTACCTTCCACAAACTCCGTAATATTGCGCAACTTCGCCACCGCCTCATGTCTCAGACTGCAGAAACTCATATGCATTTGTCACCTGAAGGCTCGATTAAGGAAACTCTCCTTGTCTGCCTACCCAACTCTTCCCTCCACAAGCTGCAGATTATCCCAAACTCATTTCCGGTTTGCAGCCTGTGTCCTCTTCTGCACTAGGATCAGTGACCCCATCACCCCAAACCGTGGCCGGCTCCACAAACTCTCCATTCCTTAAAGGATAGAACTCCCTCCTTTCTTTGGCACTCCATCCCCAAATCCCTTCACCTTGCTCCCTTCCTTGCCTTCTTCAATGCCCGACTCATGACTCTCCTTTTCTATTGTGTCTCCAGATGCCCTCCTACCTCTTTGCCCTCCCTGCTGCTTGGGTCCTGACCCCCAACTGTTCAGCACCCCTTCCCTCCACCCCCCTGTCCCCAGCTCGGGTCTGAAACATTGATTGTCCAGTACCTTTGGATGTCTTCCTGATGTGAAAGGCGCTATACAAGTGTAATAGTGTAATTTTGTTGTTGTTGGACACCCAGGGACAAATTATTTAACAGCATTTAAAATGTTGCATTTCTTCCTCCTTTTCCTATTTCATTTGATCTTGAAATGTTATTTAATGACAATGTAACTTATCTGTCAAGCTTTTCAGTCTCTGAACATTCCACTAAGGTCTATTCTGAATGTAGAAGTATATTTATTGCTCTATCCATTTAATTTACAATTCCATTTGCTTCAATTAAGAATTAGTTCCCTTCTCAATACCATCTGAGTAAGAAAAGACCAAACCTCCATGAGAATAAAAAAGATTATGTTTGAAATATTAGAAGAGATTCACATTTCTTTATGCAGGAAATATACTCCAACAATCTTTGTGGGCAGAAAGAGTTCCACATTCCTTGGGATATCTCTTAAAACATTTATGTTTTTCAGATTGAAGAAAATCTGAAGAAGGCTCTGTTGTGATCCTTCTAATAATGTTCATTTTGAAGTCTTCCTCATTCTTTTGTAGCAACCCACCCATTACTTCAATGGCAAATGCCTGAACTTCACAGCTCAACTATTTGTGTGTGATGAGTGTTGTTTTCATTCAGTGCGTAATGCCCTGTGTTAAAGCAAAACTGCTTCCCTGACTGCTTTACTTAGGGTGAGTGCATTGCTGAGGAAGCTGATGATCCTATTTACATAGAACAAATGCCTCTACTCGGGCATGAGATGATAATAAAACAGGATTTTAGAATAAAGTACAATTGTGTGTTGCATAATGCATAGGGAAAGGATGTTGCTTGCATAAGAGAGTGAAACAGTAAGGTAATCAGCAATCCCAGTGCCTATTATACAACAAAAATGTAACAGCAGGGTTTCAGAAGCCCAATTACTGCTTGATGGTCTTTTAAATTTATGGTCCAAGCACAACAAGATCATGCATGTTCAAATTCTGTTATGACTATTAATATACACAAATTTCTATTAATTTTGATTAATCTGGTGGTTCTGTAACAACAACAACTACAAAATTACATTATAGAGCATCTTTCACGTCAGGAGGATGTCCCAAGGCGCTGAAGTCAGGACGGGATCCGAGCGGGTGTGGGGGGAGGGTGGGTATAGGGGGAAGGAGAGTAAGAGAGAGGGGAGACTTAGGAGGGGAGCAGAAGGCACGGTCAAAGAGGAAGGTCTTGAGACCGGCCTTAAAGGAGGAAAGGGAGGAAGCAAGGCGAATGGATTGCGGGATGGAGGGAGACATGGAGCAGGCTAGAGCCCACTGAACAGAAGGGATGGGCAGACTGATAGGGAGACAGTAGGTCGGAGAGATAGGCGGGAGCAAGGCCATGAATTACTTGAAATTCAGGACAAGCTTCTTGAATTCGACCCTCTGGGAGATGGTGAGCCAGTGGAGATGGGTGAGGGTGGGAGTGATGTGGTCGCGGAGCCCAGTGCGGGAGAGTACACGAGCTGCAGAGTTGTGAATAATCTGCAGCTTGTGAAGGGAGGAGCTGGGAAGAGAGTTCCCGTAGTCAAGCCTAGATGTGATGAAAGCATGGATGAGTGTTTCAGCAGCATGTGGGGGTGAGGTAGTGGCGAAGTCTGGCAATGTTGGAAGGCTGTACCGGTCATGGCGCGGATGTGTGGGGGGAAGGATAGTTCGGAATCGAACAAGATGCCCAGATTCCTGTTTGGCTTAGAGAGGTGGAGAGTGCAGTCTTGAATGTTGCCAGTGCATGGGCACTGAAATGAGGCAATCAGGAGGGTCTCCATCTTGTTGACGTTTAGTTGGAGGAAGTTGTCCCTCATCCAGGACTCAATGTCAGACAGACACATAGTCAGAACACCAGTAGCCCTGGAGTCAAGGGTGGAAGCGGAGAGGTAGGGTTGGGTGTCATCTGCATACATGTGGAAATTTCCCCCATGTCTACAGATGATGTCACCGAAGCGGAGCATGTAGAGCAACCACTCTTTCGAGGACCTTGGACAGGAAAGGGAAGTTGGAGATGGGCCGGTAGCTTGAGAGTCTTTTATGCTCTCCCTCATTTGGGGAGAAATTCCACCGGTCTCTGGATTTACTCTATTTATGTATGTCAGAGTATCTGAAAACTGGCAATTTCTTAAACTCCAAATTTTGAAGCTACTTTTCTCAAAGCTATTTTCTCAAAATTGCAAAACTATATACTTCCAAGTTAAGGCTCAAATCAACAATTTGACACGTGCTCCAAAAAGGCTACATCAATAGAGTTAGGAACTAGATACAGGATAAATTTAACCTTGTAAATAGTGAATCAATCTTTTCATTTTCATTTTAGGTTTTTGCAATGGGAAAAATACATCATATATCTTCCCAACACAACTGAGTGAATTTAATTGTCTAATATGGAGTTGGGCACTTGTTAAATAAAAGTCTATAATTGACAGAAGAAAAGTCATTACGTGCATACTAACTGATGCTGCGATGGTGTGAAAGCATATAATTTAGGCTAATAATGATCATTATTCTAACAATGAGAAGTTGCAGCTTGCTCCTCATGAAAATCTTACTTTCTGATGAGTACTGTATAAAGTACAATTACCCCCCACTTTTTTATTGAAACTACTGACTCAATTTGGAGTACAATACAATAAGAATACAATACCATTAATATTTGTATAGTGTCTCTCATGTCCAGGGATGTCTCAAACCCTGCTAAGAAGGCTGCACATTTCCCTCCACCTGCCCCATCCCCGACTCCAGCTTGGGTCTGAAACAATAACTGTCCAGCTTCTTGGGATGTCCTCTTGATGTGAAAGATGTTGTACAAGTGTAATTTTGTTGTTGTTGTTATAAGCTGGGGGTGAGAGCCAAGGGAAAGATGACTGCGTGTGCAATTAGATGAACATTTTGAGTTACGCCATGAATAGGGGAGATTTAATTCCCAATAAAAGGGACTTGTTTTTACTATATAGATTTATAAATCTGCCATTCAAGTGGTATTTTCTATCTGTGAGGTATATGTGAGCATTATCAGCTGATTTAAATGTTGAGGAATAACAAATTAATAAAATTTCTTGCATTTGATATAGTGCCATTCACTTCATTGGAATATGTCAAAGTGCTTCACGGGATTTATTGTAAAGTGCAGTGAACATGTATTTTGAAGGTGAATAGTATCCTAGTCTGGCTAACCTTTTACTTCTCTCTCGCCCCACAACACTGAGAATAATTGAAGACCGGATTTTGTCACACAAGGCTCTTTGTAACACTTCGAAAGCGGCAGATTTTTCACTCAACTTTATTTTTGAATTTATTTTTGAATGTATACCATCCTCCGGCATCCTACACAATGTTACACAAATAAAATATAAGAACACAAAAGATGTACAATCTGTTTCCTATTTTTGTTTCAGTGGAACACAAATATTTCAGTGCCACTTCTTGTGATACTAAGATAACCTTTAGTTAAACTGGTATCTCTTGATGAGGTTGTCATCTGCAATACTTTTAAGTACCGTGGACCTGCCTGGCTCAGGAACCAGACAACCGAGACCACCACAGAAGATTGACTCAATTCCAGCATTCTGGCCCCAAGCACATCACGTTGGAGAGCATTCAGTTGCAAGGAGACCTCACTTACTTTCACCCCAAGGAGGATCATTACTAAAAAAAAAATTCTGATGCAAAATAACCTCACGATTTATAGGTATGTACATTTTTTGGAATGAATTTCTTTTACCATTATTCCAAATTGTATTTTTAATAATTTATTGACTACTATAATAATTATTATTATAATAAGATATACATTGTGGAAAAAAATTGCACATTCTAACCAACAGAAATGTAAAGAAATGTATGGAACAGCTAATGTTTTTTGAGACACACATAACATTAGCAACATGTGAAATACTGTAATTAGACTCCCACAGAAAGAGGCCAGTTTCTATTGGAAACTCTTCCATGGTTCAAACCCATGGTTGAACCAATATGTAACTCAGTGATGTGGTGTACAGTAAGAATAATGATGAAGGAAATTCTACATGTATAGAACATTTAGTTGTTCAACAACCTATATACTGTATATTGTAGTTTTTTTTAGTAGCTTTAAGGCAGCATCCTTGCTGGGTAAGAAGGCTGCCGCAAAGGGAATGCTTTATACAATTATTTTAAGATTTCATGCCACCTCTGGCCAATGCTTTGAATGAAACCAGCAAGTTTCTATCTTAAATAACAAAGAATTCTATTTGTAGTTTTCTGATACTTTCTATTTTTTTCACATAGAAACACAACACTCAATCCATAATCGAGCTGAAATTTATTTTCCATTTGGAGATTAATGTAGCACAATTTAGATTGTGGATTTGGATTATGATAGCGCTCTACAAATGTAATTTTGTTGTAGTTATATTCTGTGATGTGTTGAGACATCCCACAAACATGAAAGATGCTATATCAGATGTAAAAATTATCATATACACTATAGTTATTTATAGTTAGTCCATTAAATATAATAATGCATATTAAAATTCAGTATCAAGCTGTAAGAATTAAAACATTTTATAACTTTATAGTCAAAGTGCAATAGTGCAAAAGTGCAACAAACTATTATTTGTTCATTTGTGCATAATTGGCATCAAATAAGTCAATTGATAATGCCGTTTAGTACAGTGGAATGTGTATAATTGTGGCACAAGAAGTAATAAAAATTCAACATCATTATCACAATGCTTTATTCCCAATTACATTAAGCCCTTCTTGTGGCTATCAGTGATAAGTGTGCAAAGTTAATAGAAGTTAATTGGAACAATGGTGCCCACCTCCTCCCTAGGTCTTGGAAGAGTGCCCTTCCTAGTCTCACTCCACAGCCCATGAATGTCCATAGAACTAAATTCACGTATTTATATAATAGTATACTAAGTGCTTTCATTGCGACCAAATGCATTATTACACAAAATCCAGGCATTCATTGATTGGGGCGTGAGGGCAGCATTATATATAAGGTTTGCTTAGCAAAAACATGGAGGGCAACTACTCTCCCTTGAGGATAGGCCTGTAAATAATGTAAATAAAACAAAGAAATCTGTACCCCTCCACAAAGATCTCTTGGGAGATTTACTCTTTCTTGTATCCCCCCCCCCCCCCCCCCTCCCCATTGGCATCAGTGGCTTGGAAACAATGGTAACCAAATTTAAAAGAAGAGCAATTTCTCAGAGCGATATCAATATATGAAAGAGTTATAATCTTAAACCAAACCTATCAAACAAAAATGTAATCATGCTGGGTAAATAAATTACTTTGTGAAGTACTGAGCTGTCTTAGCTGTTCATGTAGGGACTTCAGCTATGATTCACAGCCAGTAAAATCCTTCAGCATTGATGATAAGAAACTTCATATCATGCCAGATAGCATGTCTTCAATGGAAGAAATCTGTACCTATACCAGACAAGACGATTTATAATACAGAAGCTTCAGTACAGAAGTAAACCATTTGACCCACTGCGCTTACGCAGGGCTGGCCCTCATTAATAAAAGCAAAAAAAACAATAATAATTATGTCACTCAATCCAAAACTGGTTTTAGGACACTGCTGTGTAACAGTTGACTCCCATGTTTCACTCACAAACTATGCAGTCAATTCACTTTACAATATATTCTGTGAAGCACTTTGAGATGTCTCAATGAAGTGATAAGGCGCTATCACAAATGCAAGGATTATTATTATATATAAGACATCAATAATTGTTTTAGTCCCATTCCCCTTTATTTCCTCATATGCTCAATGTGGAGAGAAGTGTAACTTATGCTATAATTTATGTTACTTGAAAAAGGGTGTGATGTGAAGTATTAATTTTAGTCATCTTGGTTGGCCTAAGAGGAGGCGTTGCGTTTGGCTGTCAAAGCCAAATTTTTTAAAGCTGTCAAAGTGCAAAAAAAAGATAAGGGAGCCATGGGGAAATGGTATGGAGAAAGTACAGAAGAATAAAACTAATTTAAGTTGTTTCAGAGAGACAAAAACGGCTGGATACCCATCTCTCCGATCTGTAAATTTCTTTGGTTTCTACAATTCAAATTAGTGCTTTTCTTTTGCACATCACCCAAATTAAATCTCATTTTTAATGTCCTTACACTCATGCATAAGATGGCAATGTTCCTAAATGTACAATAATAATCCTTCCATTTGGTATAGCGGCTTATCAGGTCTTTGAGACTTTTCAAAGCTCTTCATAAAATATACTGTAAAGTGAACTGTCTGTATTTTGTGGTTGATACATTGCAGAAACCCAGAGATCTGATTTTGCCTGCTTTCTATCTTCAGGAAAACTCAATCAGGATTGAGAGTTTACCTTTATTCACAGTGGTTAAACTCAAGCCAAAAAATAGCCAATAAGTTTAAGAAGTGTAATACGTTAGTCACGGAAATGGTTGAAAAAACAATCACACTATTTGGGGTTATTTTGCTGGTTACTTGATAACAAAATAACCAAAAATAGTGCGATTGTTTTTCAATATTATCATATATATGTTGGAACATTATGGGTTCAAATCCAAAGTCAATATTGCAAGCTGCATTATTGGAGGTGCCGATCTTCAGATGGACTGTTAAACTAAGGTCCCATCTGTCTGTTCAGCTGAACATTAAAGATCCCATGGCACTACCATGGCACTACTTGAAAAGAGGAGTGAGTTACTCTTGGTGAGCTGGTTAACATTTTCCAAATAAATGTTTTTTGAGCATTCATTGCTGTGTACAAATTGTCTTCTACATTTGGTTACAAATATACTGTCACTACACTTTACTGTATGTACCGTGAAGTGCTTTGAAATGGCTTCCTATGTGAAAAGTACTATATCCTATGCAAGAGTTTAAAAATATATATATACAGGTATATTGGTCACCTGAGTATCTGACAAATATTCATCACCATATCCATTAAGAATATCGAAACCAAGCTGAGATTTCCATGCATTCTTCCTACACATGGAAATCCCAGATATAGATTGTTGAATTGAAACATGCACCCCGGGAGGGACGCATTCCGCTTACCTAATTCCGGAAAGTATTAGGAGCAGGGTGGGAAGAACCATGGTTTGGAGACCGTAGAGTGTGCATTGGAATCCAACCAGTTAAAACCATGCAGCTTCACATTGATATTCCTGACTGGCAAGCTTTCCCGCTGTCCAGCTAGGACCACCCTACCAATTAGGCTTTGGCTTGCAGGGTTTATAGGAGCCAAGTGGGATAACTCCTTATATCTAATAGCTTTCACGTAGGATTAATACCTTAAACTGCATGTAGTGTCAGGAGCAAGACTTTTCTTTGGTTTATCTAGGCTTTATGTGCATTAAATGTTTGTCTGGTGTGAAACGTGTAATGTAAACACAGAATGCAAAGAGTTTGATTTTATACAAAGTCCAAGAGATGAGACCAATTTGATTTCACTCTTCCAGAAACCTTCCATCCTCCCAATACAACAATCCATTCCAGTTGTTGATCACATACTTTCTCAATCCCAATTTAAAATCTTAGATACCACTATAAAGTCCCTCTGAAATTTCTCCTTTCCAAGACTGCAGAGCCCTAGCCTGTCAAATCACTGATCATAAATTTTGTTGCCTTAATACTGGTGATCATTATTATTGCTCTCCTCTGCACTATTTCTAATTTCATGCTCATCCTAAAAAATACAAATAGGATAAAATTTGCTTTCATGCATCATTTCCAAGCGAACATTTCTGGACAATTTGTTGTGTCATCACAAATCAAAGAATAAAATCTGTGGCAAGATTAATCGTTCATCTGATTAATCTGAATGTTCCCAATATCTGGAATACATTTAACACACATTCTTTATGTCTAAATAAAGAATGTCCTAGCGCCTTAGGCCATCCTGCTGACGTGAAAGGCACTATGCAAATGGAATTTTGTTGTTGTTGTAAATAAATGTGTATCAACTCACATTGTCCCAAATATTATTTATATATTCAGTATGTGTTGTAGAT
Source organism: Hydrolagus colliei (assembly GCA_035084275.1). Classification (NCBI taxonomy): domain Eukaryota; kingdom Metazoa; phylum Chordata; class Chondrichthyes; order Chimaeriformes; family Chimaeridae; genus Hydrolagus; species Hydrolagus colliei. The sequence goes on along the minus strand of CM068742.1, from coordinate 16,233,214 downwards.
ATTATTGAACAGAACATGTATGAATATTTCAAAACATAAAAATATTAAAGAATAAATCCTAGAGAGTCCTAGGGGACTTTATAGACTGAATAAAAATGACAACCAAGTTCTTCCCAGCAGTTATTTTCCATATATTGCTTAAAACATTGAAACCTGTGAGAGTGCAGTGGGATATAGATTGATGGATTTGTGCATGATAAGTTTGCTAGGTTCATGTTTACCAACAGAGGGAGAGACTTGGAGAAAGCCAAGATCTATCTTATGGAAAGCCCAGGATGCTCAAAGAGAGTCAGCTCTGGGCTGTTCCCATCAAATACACCTCGCTGCTTCTTATACAAGAAAATTAGCAGATGTCTGACAGAAAGTCTCTTTAGAAACAATTCCTACAACTGGTGGTTTTTTTTAATCACCAAGATGTTTGACACAAGGAGAAATCCATCACAATACTCAAGATTATCTTAAACAAACTAAGAGTTTCACATATGCAGGCCATCTACATGTGGACTGTGCACTATCTCCCTGTAGGTGCACACCAGGCTTACTTATTTCCAGAGACTGTTAGACATAGGTTGGTGAGTGCCATAGACAATGACTTCAGATTGTGTGTTTTGGTACTCCTGGAATTTATATAGCTAAAAATACCTTTGAAATTGTAATTGAAAGCACAGTCTGAAAACTGCTTGTCTAACATGGACCACTTTACCCATCAAGATTTTGGCTCACAGAATTAATAATAGAATCCCTGCCCCCAATGATCAATCTCCCTCTCCAAGTCTTGTCACTGAGTCAGGCTGGCTGGTCTGTCATCAGCGGTGCCTTAGACCAGACTCCCCAGCTGGCTTAGAAAATGGCCTACTGAGACGTCTATACATTGGTGACTCAATTATGACATTCTGTGCCAAAGGACTGGATTTAAAAGGATTTAGAAGAGAAAATAAAATCAAACAATAAGGCCTGGGAAAGTTAAGGGATATTAAAGGAGCACTTAATTTTATTTTAAAAAGCAGTTTTGACCAAATCCCAAACTAAATTATTTTTAATTATTTTTAAATATATATATTTAATAAATGAATGCATTTATTTTTAGATAATAGATCTGCAGATTTACCCTAGTGGTATTGAAAAATTCAAATTTCAATACGTGTATTTCGATTTAGATGCCTATTTAACAAAAAAGTTAAATAAGGGAGATAGTTATTATATTTTTCACTACCTGGACAGTTCCTACTTACCTTTCGTGAATGAATTTCTTTGACGTACAATGGAAGAAGGAACTCAGATTTGCCTTCCAGCCGAACCCCATGATTTGTGATTCTCAGGTTTCCCATTCCATCCTGCAATCACAGGAAAGGAAAGCATTTTATTTGAAAATGATGGGCATTACAAAACCCAGACAAATTAAAGACGACTGTTTCTTTGATAAATCATGTATTGAAAAAATAGTTTAAAAATTGCATGTAGATTATTATTACTCCCTGCTTCAATCTCTCCACCTTGCCCCTTCTTTACTTAACCTCAATTTGCACCTGAAGACTTTTCTCTTCAACCATATCAACAATAGCGTTCCTTCTCTCCCTGGCTCAGGGACAAACTCCTCATTATTCAGCACTCCATGATTTTACACTATATGAAGGATGCTGAATAAATAGAAGCTGTTGTTGTAATTATCCCTAGTGACAGACTAAAGATTAATTATGAGTAAGTAACTCTTCAATGTATCCCTTGCCCTATCTGCTGCCCACTCTAAACGAATTGCAACTACAGTACTCACTTACTGAGGCTGATTGAAAAATATTCTGTGTGTTGCAAGAGATAAGTGTCCATAAGGCCTTCTGCTGTCAGAAATTAGATTCCTTCCACGCAAGAAATCCTGTTTGCCAATGAAAAGCCAATTTGGAGCATGAAGGATGGCAGCAGAAACGCAATTGCATCGTCCTTCACTCCAATCACAAGATTTTAACTTTAATGTCTACAAACATTTTTTATTTCAAGACTCCAGAACTAATCTCGTCAAGATATTGTGATTGCAAAGATTATGATTGTACTGTACTATGTTTCTCTCCCACAATTTGATTCTCAGAGCATTACTCTTTTCTACACTCTTTCTCCTCCTCCCAAAAGGTGCAATGATGGTTTATGCTATTCCAATTGTGCTTTATTTATGGTTTTCTGCTCTCCTGAAAGTGCTTGATTCCCTTTTATTCCTCCAAAAGGTGCTTGTTTTCCATTGGTCTCTAATTCAACTGGTTGTGAGAGCCTTAACTGTAAGCATTGGCAGTCTGTTTGATTGTGGGAGACATCAAGGCTAAGCCTGATGCTATCCTCACTGAACGTCTGCCCACATAGACTTTCAAATAACGATTAGGAGTTGAAATCCTGGTTGATTCTCCCTGTCTTAATACAGAGTTGCTGCTGCACTGCAAGCGTTGGTCTGGCTGACACCTGCCACTCAACACCAAATGATGTTTGAACCTCACCTTAGCTTGAAGCCTTAAACTAACTAGTCCATTAGGTTGTGTTCATGCCGGGCGGCACAGAACTCTCCACTTCTTCTCTTCCCGCCCCCAAACAACGCGCAAGTTAATGAAATCATAGAATATAATTTTACAAATCCACAGCCCTTTAAACAAAAGAATGCAGTGGAATTAATCCAGTTAATTTTATACACTCTGTGACTTACCTTCATGCACATTTTCCACCTTTAAAGAAAACTAAAAGTGGTTTGCAATGCAACGATGAAAATGACATTGATCTTTGCCTTTGCATCATGGAATGGCAACTGCATTATTTGCATGCAAAGTCATTGTGATAAAACTGCCTCCAGGAGCTTAGTCTCTCTGCAGATCACCAGCAACCGAGAAATTAGAACATAACTTGAAAAATGAAATAGTCGAAAGAACATGAAAATGTAGCATTGCACTAGTGCCCGTCAATATTGAATTTTTCCGATATCGATATATCGGTGGGCTCATATCAATATATATCGATATCACCAGGTTTTTATTCCACCAGGTGGAGTAAATATATCTCACCCTGTTTTTTTTTATATAGTCTTTTACCCATTTAACTCTTTCTCTAGCCCTCACTTCAATATTCCCTCTCTGCTTGCTTTGTACACCTTTACTAAAGCTTCTAGTCATATAACAAATATTTGTTGTTTATTTTAAGGGAATGTCAGAGCAAAATAAATCAACATTTTAGAAGTAGAATGATGCTCAAGATTGTGTGAGAACCTTTTCCAAATACAGCAAACATCAGGATGGTGTCGCTCCTCATCTTTATTTCCTATAGTGCAGACACAATCTGCACAGATACAATCCCAAACACGTATCTCTCCAATCACACAGAAGATGACAGATTTTCAAGTACAAATAGAAGCCCGTTTATCCGTGACTCGATGCACCAGCATTTCCGTATAACTGTCACTTCAAAAAAAAAGTCCCCATTCGATAAACCGGACCTTATCCGGAACAATAGCAGTGGAGCATTTGTAAATGCATAAATAATAACATAATAACAGAATATTGTATGGGTACTTATTGTTAAAACTACTCTCTTGCACTTTTTACCTTTGCTGGTAGATGCTGCGCTTGAAGCCATGATGCTGTGGTTGAGCTTTATAGTCCAGCGATTCTTTTTAAAATGGAGTGGGTGAAAAAAACAGAGCGTGTATGACTTTAAAGTCGATAAGGCTAGCCGATAACCCACATTGTCACGCAGGTGCAGTATTTCGGTTTGCCGCTAGTAGAGTCTAGGGCTTCGGCTTGCAGCTCGTAAAGTCGCACGACTTTAAAATTGCGCTGCCGTTTTCTTCACCCGCTTGGCGTCCTCCATTTAAAAAAGAATCGCTGGACTATAAACCTCAATCAGTAAAGGTGAGAAGCGCAAGAGAGTAGTTTTAACAATAAGTACCAATATAATATTCTGTTATTATCTGTTATTACCTAGTCTGGTGTGTATGGTGTGTGTTAAAAGAGCTTTAATTTTTTTGTAGTGGGTTTTCGGCCATGGGCCACCCGAATATCCAGCAGGCATTGGCCAGGTCCCGCGGGTGCTGGTTAAACGGGCTTTTACTGTACAAAGGTTTTCTGCCTTGAAATGACAATGATTGACCGGAAGGGTACACTAGAAAGGACAAAGCACTGTGCAGTGAAAAGCAGAATAACAGAATTATGCTTTACACAGAGTCAGCTAAAATGTCCATTAGATCCTTTTGTAGAAATACAGTCAGATAATAGACAAGTTTTTTTTAAAAACTTCGACAATTTAAAATTTGCATCATCACCTTTCCGTATATACCCACTGCATTCTGACTCATTTATCAGGAAAATCATAATCATTCACAACACCATTATAATAATATTTCAATAAACAACACATGCAATTATTAATAATAATAATAAGCCTTGCATTTGATATAGCGCTTTTCACATCTTATCGAGTATTTAAGCGCTTCACAGGATATATTGTAAAGTTAATTGGTTGTATATTTGTGGGTGAAACATGGCAGCCATTTGTGTCCCACAAACAGTTGTGGATTGAAATGACCAATTTTATTATTGTGTTTTTTTGGGAGGGATTATTTTTAGGCGTAAGGAAACTTGCCCAAGGTTTTACCCTGACCTGCCTGGATTTGAACACAGGTCTCACACTTGTAAGGCGAGTGCTCTAACCACTGAGCCACATTAGCTCCACGAAACGAAAGAGAGATTGACTAAGATTGAAGATTTAGAGAGTTGAGATTCAGTAGATTCTGTGAAGCGCTTTGGGACGTCGATAAGATGTGAAAAGCGCTATATCAAATGCAAGGATTATTATTCAGGTGGACAATGAAGATTGAGAGAGAGTGAAAATTCAGATAAAGATACAGAGAAAATTGAGGTCGTAAAATGAATGCTGTACATAAATGTATCAAATGCATGAATGGAGTTTAGCCATGTGAGTTTGTGTGGTCACTTTGACAAAGGATGGGTCATGAAACATGCTCTAATAACAACAACTTGCATTTATATAATGCCCTTCACGTAGGATGGTTTCTTGGAGTGATGATAAGTAAGTAAAACCACTGATGCTTGAATTCCTGTTTGCTCATTACAAAGTGCACAAAACCTGATTAACAACATTTCGAATAATTCAACTAAAAATCTTTTTAGTGCTTGATATTCCCCAGGGCTGAGTGTGAGCATGGTGACTGTGTTAGTGTTGACAAAATGTAGCAGCTAATGAGGTAGTACCTTCAATAATGAGTATTTCACACTGTTATAAACATGTCGCTTTGAGCCAATTTAGCCCATTAAATGCAGAGCACAGATTGATCCAGCTGTGGAATGGACGCAACTGTCACACAAAATGAAACAGAAGATGATTTTGGAGGAGACTCTACAATTCCCTGTGAATGAATGGAGCTGGTTACATTGATAAACGTTGATGCTACAGCATCCCATTCCATGTGGTGGAGAGAACAATCCCCTATATAGTAACCAATAGCATATGGAAACAGGAGGATGTGTGATACACAGAATGAATACATGATTAGACTTTTCTACAGTAAATAATGGTTTATTCTCCAATGATACCTCACTACAACCAATCAGCTTCTGAAATATTTCCTTCCTCACATTTTCTTTTGGTCAGACTGCTTTCTGACACATGTGGAAATCTGTCATCATGAGTAACCAAACAGCCAAAGAATTCCATATATCTATGCCATCTAGGCATGAAAATTTTGCTATGTCTTTCTCTCTGGAGATATGCACGAATTTGTGCATTAACTTAATTCCAAAGTATTGAACGTAGGTAGTCAAAAGTCAAGGTATGGGGACTTCAGAAAGTCCTATGGGATAAGGCTGGAGTTAAATCAATCAGAGAGCACCACTTGACAAGCTTCCTACTGCTTGTGCAGTAGTGATCGCCCTGCCAAGTAGGCTTAGAGGTTAACAGGAGCTGAGTGTGAATAATCCCTGCTCCCAGTGTAGAGCACTGATTGTACTGATTGGAAATGTTTGATGAGGATATGCAACATTTAGATCTCCAGAGCAAAGCAGAGTTTCAAAGCTGCTGCCAAAAAGTAAGGAAACTATAATTACAAATAATTAAAGTTGCTACGGTTACTTGGCCAGTAAAACCTGAGCATAAAAATGCACATTTTATTTGATGCAGATTCCATAAGATTTGTTTCAATGAACTTTAGATAGATGCTTGAAAAAGAGGAATATTAAAACATATTGGGAGGCACACAGGAGCGTGGGATTAGATTATTATATGCCACACGTAAAGAAAAATACCACTGCAGAATGGATGAGGCAAGGGGATTAGTTTGGTGCTCCAGAGTTTTGTGATTCTACAATATATTGTATGTAGCATCCTACAGTTATTTTCCCACAAATTTTAAAGGAAGAGATTAATTTCAGATTAGCTCCAAATAGTGATTGGTGTCAACAGAGACGGAACAATTCAGTAATTTATATCAGGGTGACCATGTTTTTTGTAAACCAAACGCAGGGACACATATATTTAAAAAATAAATTGACCACATTTCCTGATGCTGGCAGTATTGGAGAGGCTTGTCAGATTAATGGCTGTATTTATCCATTAAGTGTATCTGATTTAGAAAGTTATTATTTAGAACTTGCTCTATTTGTTGCTGGACTCAAGACAGGATAAAGTCAGGGACACAATATCTCATCCAGACATTGTCCCCGGAAATCAGGAACGTAAGGTTATCCTATCTTCACTCTGCTCTCTGGTGCTCCCCACCTTTAAAGCCTGCTTTGAAAGCCCACCATGGCCTTGCCTCTCCTAGCTCTCCGACCTGCTCATCCCCTATTAACCTGTCCACTCTCTCCATTCAGCAGGCTCCAGCCTGCTCCATGTCTCCCACCTGACCCAAGTCAGGCCCTCTCGATTATCGATGGCCAGGCTTTCAGCCTCTCTGCCCCCATGCTTTGGAAGGCCATCCTGCAATCCCGTTGCCTTGTTCTCTCCATTGCCTCCTTCAGGGCCGGTCTCAAGACCCTCCTTTTCGACCGTGCCTTCAGCCGCCCTCCTACCTCTCTGCCCTCCCTCATCCCACCCCTGTCTCCAAACCTCCCCCATGCTCTTCCCCTGACTGTTCAGCGCTTCCTAATGTGAAAGGTGCTCTACCAATGTAATTTTGTTGTTGTTGTTTCAGACCTTTCTTTTCAACCACTCCTTTGGTCACATCCCCCATCCACCTACCAAATTTTGGCAAAAATAAAAATTCATATCCTGACTTATCTAAATACAGTACCATGAAAACTGTATATTTTTAATGCAACTACTTGACCTGGATGCCCTTGAATAGAAGCTCTGCTTTAGCTACTGTTTTATAGATGTTCCTATGCACTGTCATTTCTAATGGTTTCTAGTGCTTATTTTGTTGAAGCTATAGATGTAAATATCACATCTTTTCAAATACATTAAAAAAAAGTAATCTCGCATATGGTTGCACCCCAACAGTGAATTTACTTATAAGCCTGTTCAACTGAATGATATCACTGTCATTGTACAGGGGAGAATAGTTACTTCATCTATTGGCTTAACCTTAAAGTTTTGTGTACCTTCTCTACCTACAGATAATAATAAAAGTCCTTGCATTTGATATGTCTCAAAGCGCTTCAGAGAATACACTGTAAAGTACATTGACTATATAATTTGTGGGTGAAACATGGCAGTCAATTGTGTACAGCAAAGATCAGATTTTGTTTAGTTTAAAATCAAAGCAGATACACAGAATCATAATGTAATAAGTGCACCAATACATTTATGTTAAATACAAAGGCTCCAAGTATATGATTGTATCTTCAAAGTAAAGCTATTGAATGGCACTCACTAGTTTTTCCATATGGCAGTGCACAACATATTGGCTTTTACATTTCTCATATGTTTCTATCAAAGTTCTCATTTCCTTCTCTCCCCCGTGGAACATTGAACTTCTGCTCGGTTCTCCCTCAAGAGCTCAAAAAGCAAGCTGATAAAAACTCATCCAATGAAACCACGTTTGAATTAAATTTATAGGCAGAACAGAACTGAACAGGTCAGAGCCAAATGCTCAAGACTGTACTATCAAGCTATTTTACTGCAATGTGTTGGGTTATTTGGTGTCAAAGGCCTACATTATGGTTGAAAAAACTTGGATTGTATTCTCTCAGGTGGTTGGTGAGTGATCTGATGCAGGTATATAAAATTATAAAGGGATTTGACAAACTGATTAGTGAGCAACTATTTCCTTTGCAAAGAGAATTTGAGGACTTAATCTTAAACTTGAGCCTCAAGTGTTTAAAAGTGAAATAAGGAAACATTTTTTAATGCAGCTGGGGTGTGAGTTTGGAATTCATTGCCCCAGAGGGCAATGGAGGCAGAGTGAATTGAAGAATTGAAAAGGCAAATAGATAAATAGATAGGGTTATCAAGGTATATATATATCAAGAGAGGGTTGAGATGGAATTGAGTTATGGATTGGCCATGATTTGGGGAAGTGGTGGGACAGCCTTGATTTCCTTTGTTCTGAAAATGCCAAGCTGATTTGGACACTAAAAAATTATATAAAGGAAATTAATTTTTCAAGTATCTTGGGATCCAGATATTTTAATAAGATAGAAATAGACTGATGTACAGTAAAACCCCACTCAACCTGTCCCATGTCTTTTGATCAAATGTTTCTACCTTTTGTTTACATACGTAATGTTTTTCTCAAGTATCTATAATATTAGTATAAAAATATTATTATTATCTATGCGTAATAATAATCCTTGCATTTGATATAACACTTTTCACATCTTCTAGACATCTCAAAGTGCTTCACAGAATACACTGTAAAGTGAATTGACTGTATCCCCACCCCCCCTCCTCCGCACCCAGCTCCATTTGTTAGCCCCGCTCATTTCTGACACCATTAACCTTTCCCTCTCCTCAGGAACCGTCCCTACCTCCCTTAAAACAGCCACCATCACCCCTATCCTGAAGAAACCCTCCCTTGATGCGTCGCAACCATCAAGTTATCGACCCATCTCCAACCTCCCATTTCTATCCAAGGTCCTTGAAAGAGTGGTTGCCTCCCAGCTCCGCTCTTTCCTTTCAAATCACTCACTTCTTGAACCCCTCCAATCAGGTTTCCGCCCTATCCACAGCACAGAAACTACCCTGGTCAAGGTCACAAATGACATCCTAACCGCCTGTGACCAGGGCTCCCTCTGCCTCCTCGTCCTCCTTGACCTGTCTGCTGCGTTCGACACAGTCGATCACACCATCCTCCTTCAACGTCTTTCCTCCCACCTCAACCTTCAAGGCACAGTCCTTGACTGGTTCCACTCTTATTTGACCCATCGTTTACATTTTGTTTCTTCCAATGGCTTTTCTTCAAACCCCCGCACAGTTTCTCACGGCGTCCCTCAGGGCTCTGTCCTCGGTCCCCTTCTTTTCACCCTTTACACGCTCCCCCTGGGCGACGTCATCCGCAGACATGGGGTAAATTTCCACATGTATGTGGATGACACCCAGTTGTACCTTTCTGCCTCATCCCTCAACCCCCAGACGATCGATGTTCTGACAGCATGTCTGTCCGACATCGAATCGTGGACGAGGGACAACTTTTTGCAATTGAATGTGAATAAGACCGAGGCCCTCCTGATTGGCTCAAGCCAGCGCCTCCGCACATTGGGCGCTGCCAGCCTCAATATCCAAGGCTGTACTCTCCACCTCACAAAGCCAATCAGGAACCTCGGCATCATGTTCGATCAAAAACTTTCCTTCCTCCCCCACATCCGCGCCTTGACCGGCACCGCCTATTTCCATCTGCGCAACATTGCCAGGCTCCGCAACTATCTTACCCCCCGCGCTGCCGAAACACTCGTGCATGCATACATCACCTCACGGCTGGACTACGGAAATTCTCTCCTAGTCGGCCTCCCCAGTTCCTCCATTCATAGGCTGCAGGCCATCCAAAACTCTGCAGCCCGTGTACTATCCCGCACCCGCCTCCGTGACCACATAACCCCCACCCTCGCCCGTCTCCACTGGCTCCCCATCCTCCAGAGGATCGAATTTAAGATCCTCGTCCTCACCTACAAGGCCTTGCACGGCCTTGCCCCATCCTACCTAGCCGATCTACTCTCCCCCTACACGCCCACCCGGACCCTCCGTTCAACAGGACTTGGCCTGCTCCAAGCCCCCCGCCCGAATCGCCCCACCATCGGAGGCCGGGCCTTCAGTTTCTCTGCTCCCACCTTATGGAATGCCATCCCTCAATCCCTCCGTTTCGCCTCTTCCCTTTCCTCTTTCAAGGCCGGTTTGAAGAATTTCCTCTTCGATTGTGCCTTTTGTTCCACCCCGAACTCTTTTACCTCCCCTTCGTGTTTCACCCCTTCCCAAACACTCCCCTCCCAGCTCGGGTCACACGCCTCTTGTTTAGCGCCTTGGGACGTCCTCCCGACGTGAAAGGCGCTATATAAATTTAAGTTGTTGTTGTTGTTATATTTGTGGGCGAAACTCAATGATTATTATTAGGTGTGTGGAGTAAGGAAACATTTCAGTCTGCCTGGATTTGAACACAAGTCTCATGCTTGTAAGGCTAGTGTAACACAACAAATGAGTTCTATATCTATATCCTTGCACATTAGGATATGAGTTCATAATTTTGGCTAATACTGTATGGAGTGTAAAATTGTATCTCAGTGGATAGAACACTCGCCTTCAAGCATGAGACCTGTGTTTCAAATCCAGGCAGGTCAGGATGAAACCTTGAGCAAGTTTCCTTACTCCACACGCCTAATAATAATTAATCCCCAAAAAACCTATAATAAATCGATCATTTCAATCCATGACTATTGGTGGGACACTGCTGTGCACAATTGGCTGCTGCATTTCACCCACAAAAATATTCAATCAACACACTTTACAATATATTTTGTGAAGCGCTTTGAGACGTCAATAAGTGTGAAAAGCACTATATCAAATGCAAGGATTATTATTATTAATGCTGCAGCAGTGGACATTTTTTTCTTTGCAGATGAGATATTAGTTTTGTAACAAACTGCAAAGTACTGCAATTGCTGGAAATCTGGTATGAATACCAGAAGTTGTTAGGTTCTGGTACCAGAAGTTGCTGGGAGCAACATCCATTGAGAAAGGGAAATGGTTAATGTTTTAGCTCAATAACCTTTCATACCCCATCTATCTATTTACATGGACCTTAAAAATGCCAACAACAAGTTACATTTGTATAGCATCTTTCATGTCGGGAGAATGTCCAAATACACTGACATTCTGTAAAACCCCACTCAATCAAAGACACTAATTGAGAAGTTGAAGATTGTTTCTCCCAGTTTCCAAAGCTAACATTCCTCTAGATCAGTAGTTCCCAACCTTTTTTGCTGCGACCCTAAATTGGCCGACTCGGTCACGAGGATCTGTTGGTGGCCAATTTAGGGTTGCAGCAAAAAAAGATTGGGAAGCTCAGGCAAGACAGTGTCTCCTTCTCTTTGGTGGACTCAGTGCAACTCATGAGTAGAGTCTTTCATACAAATTGGTCGGCGGTGTCACCTCGGGCACTTTTCAGCATTAAAAAAGAAAAATATATATTCTGATGACCCTTTGCAACCCTACTGAGGACCTCCACGACTCTGATTTGTGTCTGGTCCCGAGGTTTGGAACCACTGCTCCAGATTCATTGGTCATTCATCTCATGACTGCTTGATTATTCACTGTACAGCTGCAGAAATTTATTCACCATGATAGTTTGAACTAGATCAGAGTAACATGAATGTGGATTCAGATACTAAGATGCTGAAAGAAAGGACTTCATCATGTTTTAACATGTTGCACAAAGCATAGTATCAGACAGGGTAGCATGTTAAGACACTAGGAAGTCCTTTTTTTCAGCTTCTTACTATCTAAATCCACATTCATGTTACTCTGATCTAGTTCAAACGGTCGTGGTTTGAGACCATGGTTTTGCGGTCTAACATGGCATACCGCACTGTATGTGCTCATGGCATATTTTCAATTCTCAAATTCTTTGTGAACTCTGTTTCCTCTAAATTCATGTTCCTTTGTTCCAGCAAGTAATAATCTCTTAGGTGGCTGCTTATCAAATTCTTTACAAAAATTCAAATAGATGACAACCATCAATGTTTTAGCTTTGTGAATCTGTAAATAAAAGTCACACTGAAGTTGCAGCGAGACAACTCAAAAGCCGAGTTTGCGGCCACTGAATCCAAATGAAGTCAAATGTTGTCCCTTTTTAAAATTTCAGAGACAAGCTGTCGAGCTGTGACCTTCAAATCTACAATTTGTTAGGCAAAAATAGTCCAGTTGTGTCTTGTGAAATTTTCTTCATGCATCAGCAGCCTTTTGATGAGCTTTTTATATGAAAAGGGTTAAAACTGTGTCACAGATTGAGTTCGATTTGACCCATTAGCAACGAATCAAAATAAAATTTAACTAAACTATAGCTGGCTCACTCATCCATTTCTATTGTGTAGCCTGTAGCAAAACCGGATGTGGATTTCCTAAATATATTAGACGCTGATTGAACGTTACATAAAGCTTATTTTTTCAAATCAGACAAACACATTTTGTTATTTAGTTATATGGTAGCAATTCCAGAAAAATGCAGTCCATCCATTCTAACTAGCAAGCTTCCACAAGATTCCTTCAATATCTGACAACAATCTTTGCACTTCATACAACAGTTTGTTACACCATTAAAATGGATGAAAGCACATTTGCAGTGTTGACTATCTGTAGCAAATGTGGCCGGCAATTTTGTTCACAGCAATATCCCACACACATGCCATGAAGTGATTGACCATTTTTATCTGGAGGAATGTTGGCCAGTACCATGGATTCTTCAGTGTCTCATCTAAAGGATGGCTCCTCTGACAATAGTGCTTTCAGCACTGTATTGGAGCGTGATCCTAGACTGTGAGCTCAAAGTCCTGAGGAATTGATCTACAAACCTTAAATCAGAGGCATGAGCGCTACAATTTGAGCCGAGCTGATACGTATACAGTATCTATTTCTAAAACTAATAATCCTGAATCCTTTTGCTTAGCAGAAATGTGTCCACTTTGTTTCTGAATCGCTTTATTCATAATTTTGTATTCTACAACGTGTACCAACAGTAAGTTTCACCTGAGCATCACTTCTGTTTTTAAGCTTGTTTCCTAGAGAAATAAAAGATTTAGAACATACCCCCAAAAAATTATGATTGAAATGCAAGTAAATCATAATAATTCTTACATTTGAAAAACAAAAACAACATGTGTTTAAGGTATAAGCAATTTTTCAAAGGGAGAGTGAATGAAGATGATGAAAGTCACAGGTTATTGATGAATACAAAGGATTACAAAGAGCATGCATACTTTCATTCCACATCTACGAGTTGACAGCACTTAACCTGTCAGAGACTCAAGATGAAAGTATAACCTGGTAAAGAGGGCTTGTGAAAACATGTGAAAACAACTAGAATTATTGGTAGTAAAGTGTCACTTTTAACCCAAAGGTATTATTATTATTTCTGAAGACAACATGCAGATATTTCAAGTTTTTTAAAGCTCCACTATTCCATACATTTACATATCACTGCTCTTTGTTGGAAGTTTGAGTGTAGTGATTTATAGCAGCTGCCTAAAAATCATATGATTATTAACTGTGCCACAATGAGAGTACATTACTGCCTGGAATCAATGCCATTGGAATCAACTATTAATGTTTTATTTTGACAAAACTGAAGAAACCTATCCTCGACACTCAATTTTGATTAGAGCACAAGGAGGTAGTTAATACATGAAATGTATTATTTGTGCCTGTGCACAGTGCTCATTGTTTGCAAACAATCTGCTGACAATGTACATAGTACACTATGCAACGCTTAATGGTAAATCATGAGATGTGCTTTGAGACGCCCCCACCCCCCCAACATGAAAGGGCGTGTATCATATATAAGGTTGATTATTATATTATTATTGTTGTCCAAAAGATTGTTTGCAAAGATAGGTTTTAAGATAGGTTTTGAAGGCAGGGAGAGACATTTGATACGGTGGTTACATCTGATACAGTGCCTTATCACGTCAGGTCTGATTTCAATTAAATTGACAGCATAGCCCAGCATTCTGTTTTCCTTGTTTATTAGTTACACACTGATATTCATCGTGAGCAATGAGTTAACCAATTCCACTGGATCTTTTCAGCTTGTGCCCTTTGGCTGTCGTGGCGGTGGTGTGGCCCTCATCTCTAGGGCGCCACTTGCCCTATCCCCTACTCCTCTGGTTCCTTCCCCTCCTTTGAACACCTCACCCTCTCCCACTCCTCCCATCTCTCCCTTAAAATCCTCCTACCCCTTCATCTCTGACCTCTCCACTCTCCTTGCCTCCCTCTGTGCCTCCTCTGATTGCCTCATCATCCTCGGCGACTTCAACCACCACTTCACCCCCTCCCGCTCCACCTCCTCAGAATTCTCCTGCCTCCTCTCGTCTCTCAACCTCTCTCTCCACATCCACTCGGCCACCCACGTTCACAGCCACCCACTCGACCTGGTGATCACCCGAGGCCTCAGTGCCTCGGATGTCACCATCTCCGACAAGCCATCTCCGACCACCGCCTCATTTCATTTAACTCTTCTAATCCTCTCCCTTCTACCACCAAATCTACCACCATATTTTACCGCCCATGGAAGAAGATCCCCCCACAAACTCTCTCCGCTGCCCTGGAGTCCTCCGAACTCTCCCTCTGGTCCACCTCCTGCAGTAACCCATCCTCCTCACTCACTCTACTCCACCACATTTGACACTCTTGTCCCCCCTCACTTCCCGAACTGCCTCCTACTCCAGAACCTCACCTTGGTTCACTACCCACCTCCATTCCTTCAAGGGCCAGGTGCAGGGCGCTGAACGCACCTGGCTCAAATCTGGCCTAACGGTCCACCAGCATATCTGGCTGGACCTCACATCATCTTACCGCTCCGCCCTATCTGCCGCCAAATCATCCTTCTACTCCAAGATAATGCTGGAGACGAAGGACAACCCCCCGGCTTCTCTTTTCCACCACCAACCACCCCGCCTCGCCTCTCAGATCCTCTCCTCAAACTCCCTCTGCGAGGAGATAAGGGATTTCCTGAAGTTCAAAATTGAGGGAATTCACTCTGCGTTCACTGTCCCTCCAACTTCCATCCCCTCCCCACATTCCCTCCACACCCCGTCTTCTACCCATCCCTCCTTCCACACCTTCAATCCCATCTCCCCATCCTCCATCAAAAAAAACATCTCCACGGTGAAGCCCACCACCTGCTCCCTTGACCCCTTCCCCACCCCGCTCCTCACCACCCAGCTCCACCTCCTAGCCCCACTAATCGCCAACACCATCAACCTGTCTCTTTCCACCTCTCGAAGCCAGTCAGGAATCTGGGCATCTTGTTTGACCCCGAACTGTCCTTCCTCCCTCATATCCGCTCCATGACTGGTACAGCTTTCCACCACCTCAGCAATATTGCCAGATTCTGCCATTACCTCACCCCCCATGCCGCCGAAACACTTATACACACCTTCGTCACATCTAGGCTCGACTATGGGAACTCTCTCCTCGTCAGCCTTCCCAGCTCTTCCTTTGACAGGCTGCAGAACATTCAGAATTCTGCAGCTCGTATAGTCTCCCGCATTAGGCTCCGTGACCACATCACTCCCATCCTCGCCCGTCTCTACTGGCTCCCCATCCCCCAGAGGATTGATTTCAAGGTCCTCGGTCTCACCTTCAAGGCCATTCACGGACTTGCCCCTGCCTATCTCTCTGACCTGCTGTCTCCCTATCAGCCTGCCCGCACCTTCCGTTCAGCAGACTCAGGCCTGCTCCGCGTCCACTGCCCTAAACGCCCAAACATCGGCGGCTGGGCTTTCAGCCTCTCTGCTCCCACACTGTGGAACTCCATCCCGCAGCCCCTCCACCTTGCTTCCTCCCTTTCCTCCTTGAAGGCTGGTCTCAAGACCTTCCTCTTCAACCGCGCCTTCGGCTCCCCCACTAACTCTTTCCCCTCTGCTTCCCCCTACCCCGACTATCCCCACCCCGCTCGGGTCCCGACCTGACTGTTTAGCACTTTCACATCCTCCTGACGTGAAAGGCGCTTTATAAGTTGTTGTTGTTGTTTGGTAGGTTCTATCCAATCCATGCAGTTCATGTGATTCCTACATGCAGTATGTACGATTTTTGTGTTTTGAACATCACTCTTCCATGCTCTGTTATAAAATCAGAACAATTTAAATGCCAGTGAATTGATCAATTCACTGCTTAGAACAATTGAAAGAAGATGAACTGCAGGTATCAATGTGGGAGCAGAGACTTCTGGAAAATCAAGGTTAAACAAAAAAAAGTAAATCGAACCTCAGCAAACATCTAGAATCAGAGGCACCAATTACGACTAGCTCAAGGAGGAGGCATACAAAGGGAAACACTGTTCAAAGACATTTCCCAAAGACAAGAGAACCAACTACAAAAGAAATCCCAGTTGAAGGATCCTACTATGACAATCCTAGTTGAAGCTAGGATAGTGGAGATTAATAAAATACCTCATTCAACAGACAAACCATCATCCAAAGTTACAAGAGGCTCTCAACCAGCAACTCAGCCACTGTCACCTTGGTTTCTGTGAAGTGACACTTTAAGTAACCAAAACTTTGTGACATAGTGGTTTGGTAGCTTATGAAGCCTCATTCAGTAACTAGGTGCTAGAAAAGGGAAATAGGATTCACTCAGCTCTTTAATGTAATTCCTTCTGTTTTTCAATATTTAATGCAGGCAAATGAATGAATGAATACATCAATAACAAAATTACATTTATAGAGCGCCTTTCACATTGGGAGGACATTGGGAGGAATAGGATAAAACTCAAAACCAAATAATTGTTCTCGCATCCTCAAAATGTTCTTTTGTTCTTAAGTCCCCTTGAAGGTTACATTCTTAAAGCTGCACAGAATATTGATATATTGTACATCGTACTCAAATACTAGGAAGAATAAGCCCGCAAAGCATCCTTCTCTTCTACATCAATTTTGCCCAGAAATATACAGTCAATTCACTTTACAGTATATTCTGTGAAGCGCTTTGAGAGGTCAATAAGATGTGAAAAGCATTATATCAAAAATGCAAGGATTATTATTATCAATTGAGATCTACTGATAGTCTGTAAATAGCTTGGATATCATTGGAATAAACGGAATATGAGATTGTATAAACACAGTTTAGAGATGACAATTATGTGGCTGGTACGAGCTGAAAACTGAGACACTATCTTAATTCAGAATTTTTGTTTGGAAAACAAACATCCGCTTATTAGACAAGAAAGACGACAACAAAAACAACAAGCAACAACAACAACAAAATTACATTCATATAGCACCTTCCACATTGGAAGAATGACCCAAGGCGCTTTACACACTTACATTGGAACATCAGCTATATCCACTCTTTGAAACAAATGTCAAATTGGTAGCTGAAGCAAACAACAATTTGCACTTATATAGCGCCCTCCACGCTAAGTACAGTCTCAGAGCGCTTAACAATGGTGGAGTGTGCCATGAGCCAGTGAGGGAGTAGCTGGCCAGAAGCATGGTCGAAGAGGAAGGAGTTTTGGGGTACAGTGGCTGAAAGCGCACCTCCGATGATACGGCGAGAGTGTGAGGGACTAGCAGGAGGCCGGTGACTGTCGAGCAAAGACGCCGGGTGATGGATTGGGGTGTGAGAATGTCAGAGAGGTGCAGAGGTGCCAGGGAGTACGTGAATTTGATCACGAGTGTGAGAATCTTTAACTCGATCTGCTCATTGATAGTGGAGCCAGTGGAATCTGGTCACAACTGGTGAGGTGTGGGTACGGAGTTTGCTCTGGGTGAGTATGCGGGCAACAGGGTTCTGAATCAACACCAACAAAATTATATGTATAAAGTGCCTTTCACATAAGGAAGTCACCCCAAGGCGCTGTAATCAGCTGAATCTTTTAAATATTGTATCTGGGGAAAGTGTCAAGGCATGCGCTGGAGTAATCTAAGCGGGAGGTGACAAACACATGGCTTATGATTGTACAGTAAACCAATTTACATGTTTGTTTAAAAATGCTCCTTTAGCTTAGCATGGAAACAGACATTTGGCCCGAATGGTGAAACAGATTAATTCCTTTGATTTTGTGTTATAAACAGAGTCACAATATATAAAATAAACTGCACACAAAGCTGTACAGAACTCATGGATTGCTGCACAGAGAAATGTACCTTTATTTTAGTCATTTAAAGTGCATTATATACGATGAAAGGAAGTCATTATTGGATGGTAAATGGATTTCTCTCACTTGGCTGCACACACTAAAACACTACATAATTAGCATCGAATCTAAATTTATGTCATGGAAATTGCCTGTATAATGTAGATATCAATTCTTCATTATTTACTAACTATGGCCCTACGCTTTGAGGTACCAAAATATAAATGAGGTTATTCTTTACTTAGAAAATGTACCATCCTTTGATTGTCTGTACTTGTATAGGGAAATTTACCAACAAGTGGAGGATAATACAGGCCAATGATGAACAAAGGAGGAATAATCTCCCAAATGTTGAAATCATTGGAGAACTAAATAGCTTTGCAGCATGTATGATTGCAAGGCTTCGAGTGACAAGAAGGAAAAATAATGAACTGGAAAATGTACTATAAACCAAGTGTTTTTCCCAAAAGGAGCAAAGTTCCTCAGACCTTTGTTTTTTCTCTGATTTGACAGCATCACATAAATACCACTAACACAATAATATTAATAATAATAATAATGTAGCACTTTTCACATTTTCTAATGGTGCCAATCTAAATTATTTCTATCACACCATACAGCTCATAGGAACTCATGGAGTCCTGCAGCTAAGTGTTTAGAGCACTCGCCTTACAAGCAGGAGACCTGGGTTCCATTCCAGGCAAGGCGAAACCTTGGATAAGTATCCCTAATCCGCACGCCTGATAATAATGCCTCAAAAAAAAAATTGGTCATTTTAATCCATGACTGTTTGTGGGACACTGCTGTGGGCGCAATTGGCTGCCATGTTTCACCCACATATATACAGTCAATTCACTTTACAGTATATTCTGTGAAGCGCTTTGAGACGTCTGGACGACGTGAAACCATTGGACCTACATTTTATATAATGTTGTTCCACTAAGAACATTAGATCTGCTTACAAAATGGTCTAATGCTCTTAAAGGAACATACAACAGGAGGACGCCTTTCAACATTTGACATCCTTCATGCCTGCTCCACCAGTTTAATAGATCTTGGAAGAACTTTTACTTTCTGACCTTTTGCCTTCATGATTAATACCTCTACTACCCTAGTATGTGTCTATCTATATGTTAAATATCCCTATTGATTCCACCTCCTGAGCTTACTGTGGTAGAGCATTCAGAGTGTTCACAATCCTCTTTGTGAAGTAATGCTTCTCAATCTGATTTCCAGCCACCTTAGTCCTGAATTTTAATGCTGTGTCACTATTCAAAAAATCCAGCTCTTTCCGAACTCTGCTGCCCGCATACTTATCCGGATCAAACTGCATACCCACATCTCATAAGCTAGGCTCTACTGACTCCTAACCATCAAACGGAGTGAATTCAAGATCCTCAAACACGTTTTCAAATCTCAAATCCCGACCTCTCCGGCCTTCTCACTCCCGAATCCACCATGTGCCACCTCCATTCGACTGGCACCTTTCACTCCACCGTTGACGATCACTATGATCGCTATTAGTCACTATGAAACTGGAACAGTCAAATCCACTCCCATTCCCTTCCCACCATCCCTCAGCACACTGTTAGGCTCCGCCACTGTTAAGCGCTCTGAGATGCTGACCTGCGTGGAGGGCACTACACAAGTGCAAGTTCTTGTTGTTTTATGTCTCCTCGAATCCATCTTCTAGATGGAAGAGCCATTCTCTATCTAGCCTATTAATTGCTTTCATCAATCAATTTGTCCCTTCACCTCAAAACTGAATATTTTAAAAGTGATAAGAAACTAAGAATAGTGGAGCACCAAAGGGATTTGGGTGTCCATGTACATAAATAACTAAAAACAAGCTCACAGTTCTAAAAAGTTATCAAAAAGGCTAATGGAATGTAGGCATTTTTCTCAAGGGGGCTGGAATATAAAGGAGAGGAAATGATGCTTTAGCTGTATAAAATCTTGTTCAGACCCTATTTGGAGTACTGTGTGTTGGACACTGCACCTCAGGAAGTGCAACACAGATTCACCAGAATGATACTGGGGTTAAAGGGGTTAAATTATGAGGACAGGTTGCATAAATGTTGTCTCTATTCCGTTGAGTTTAGAAGGTTGGGGGGGGGAGGGGGGTCATCAATCTTCTAAACATAATAAAGAGATTTGATATGGTAGATACAGAGAACCTATTTCCTCTGGAAGCAGTACCCAGAATAGAGTGCATAATCTCAAAATTAGAACTGGGCCATTTTGGAGTGAAATTAGGAGATATTTTTTCACCCAAAGGTTAGTAGAAATCTGGAATTCTGTCCCCCAAAAGGCAGTGGATGCTGGATCCATCCACAATTTCAAGACTGAAGTGGATAGATATTTGTTAGGTCAGGGTACGGGACAAGGGAGGGTAATTGGATTTGACGTATAGATCAGCAATGAGTTTATGGAATGCAGAGGCGTTTTTAAGCCATCAAACTACTCGGTATAATTTTCTTAGGGGGCCCGTCACTGATGGTAAGTTTAGTAAGTGCGCATGTGTACTTTAATAAGTGCGTGCGCAATGCGCAATTTTATTTTATGCAAAAATTAACTTTCGGTGGATACGATGCCTCTTTAAGCAGACTGCCTCCTCTAGCGGGCTGGAGAGAGCTCTGGTTTTCACTATACAAATATTTAACAAAGGACAAGCGCACAGCACCCTCAAATCCTCTCATTTCGATGATTTTTTGCATTACTTTGGGGGTCCGCCATATGAGGTGGCACGGATTGCACCAACGTTAAAAACACCTCTGATGGAATGGTGGAACAGGCTTGAGTTGCTGAATGACCTGCTCCAATTTGTATGTTTCTGTGTGTAAGGGATATTTGGATGAGTTCTTTTCTACCTGTTTAGGTGAACGTTAAAGATCCCATTACACCATTTGAAAAGAGAAGGCAGTTTCTCCCTATCCTCACCAATAGTACTCCAGGTAAAATTGGTCATTCCCTTCACCCCTTTGTGTCTGTTGACATTATGTTTTGCAAATAGAATTACCATATTCAACTACAAAATACATAAGTGACTGCATTACACAGTAAAATCCTGTGAAGTACTTTCAGAGTCCTCTTGATGCAAAAGGTGCTATATCAAATGCCAGGATTATTATTAATAATTATCAAGCAATTGTGTTAGCTCCATAAATATTTCCCTTAAAAGTCCTCAAAATTCTGCCTTTCCTTTTCCAAAACAGAAGTATTATCTCGCTGATAACCTTTCCATGGGAGTGACTTCCGCAGTTTAATTACATGATGTTCAATATCACTTTCAGATTGCAAGCTCTATGATCTTTTGTTGATTATTTTGTCCCATTATGGTTATGAATAATTATTTAGGTGGCATGAACAATCTTCAATACAGAATATTTCTGTGCCGAAAACATTAGAAGGCACCCAACCTCCTTAGCTTTCAATTAAAATGATTGTGTTGGTCCTCTAGCTCTTGTGATTAGAGCATTTACCTTGCAAGCAAGAGATCTGGGTTTGAAACCAAGTTTCCTTACTTAACACGCTTGATAATAATCCCTCAAGGAAAAAACACAATAATAAATTGGTCACTTCAATCCACGACTGTTTGTCGTGGATTGAAGTGACCACTGCTATGAGCAATTGGCTGCCGTGTTTCGCCCACAAAAATAGTCAAACATCTATCAATCGCAATAGCAAACTATATTTCTGGATGTTTTATTCAATGTAAAATAATTCTTGCATTTGATATAGTGCTTTACCAAGTCAATATTTTATAGTGTTTTCTGTTAAGTGCAGTAATGCCTGTGTATTTGTTGCTGAATGCAGCAGCCAATTTGCGCAGAGCAATGTCCTACAAATAGTCCAAAATCTGGGGGATTGTTAAAATGTCCTTCTCTTTTTGATTAGTGCCACAAGATTTTTAACAGCTAACTGAACAGGTGGACAGAACTGCATTTTATTGTCTCATCTGAAGGACATTAGGTTGAACAATGCAGCATTCCCTTGCAATGCATTGGAGTATTATGTCTACTATGAGCTCATATAGTCCCGCTATAGATATTCCAGCACCTTGGGACGTCCTCCCGACATGAAAGGCGCTCTATAAATGTAATTTTGCTGTTATTGTTGTTGCTCAATTATCTAAACCGATTAGGATTTAAAGAAACAAATATTACAACTGAACACAATCTTGACAGAATTGACCATGTTATTTTTAGAGTTTGCTGTTAGACTGTTTGAGCACTCAGAGGTATCCAACAAATGTGAAAGATGCTATACATATATGAATTGTGTTGTGTGTTCCTTTCATAGTTATCTCTGGCATAAAAGAAGCAATGACTAGAAAGGCATGGGATTCTGTACCTGCCATTTGTCAAAGCATTCCTCTGTAACACCACAAGATGTAGAGGTGATAAGTGCAGCAAAGTATACTTCACTGAAAAACACACTGAATATTGAGTGGTTCACAGCATCAAACCCATAACCTCTAGCAGGGAATAGACAACATTTGGAACATCTATTCTAAATCATTACTTAACAGTAAATAACTTAAGATTTCTCCAACACTGGGTTCCTTTGATAATATAAATAATAATCCTTGCATTTGATTTAGTGCCTTATCACATCTTTGAGGCATCTCAAAGTGCTTCACAGGATATACTGTATACTGTAAAGGTAAGTGACTGTATATTTTGTGGGAGAATTGTGGCAGCCAATTGTGCTTAATGGGTAAATGGGTGTGATGTATTCTATCCTGACCAATACAAATCAGAAAAGGGTACAGTAGTTAATTAAGGGTGACTGTGGGATAGATTTGTGGGTCTTTGAACTAACACAATGAAAACTGCAACCTGTGATTGAAATTCCACTGTGTGGATGTGGATGTTTTCATTCAGCAACAGATTCAGAGGTTATTCCCCCTCATCTCCACATACACACTCCATTGTATTGATAAGGCTGGAACCATGTTCAGCTGACTTAATGCTCATGGACTGTGGCAATCGATAGTGACATTGAGATGGTGTTGTGGGTAGAAGAAGGTAGAATTACATCTGTGTTATAGGAATTTGAGTTGAGGAATTTCCATTGGTGTGATGATGATTACCATTGATAAAAGGAGTCCTGTTGCTCAGTGGTTAGAGCACTCGCCTTACAAGCGTGAAACCTGTGTTCGAATCCAGGCAGGTCAGGGTGAAACCTTGGGCAAGTTTCCTTACTCCATATGCCCAATACCAATAATCCCTCCAAAAAGAAACAATAATAAAATTTGTCACTTCAATCCACGACTATTTGTGCGACACTGCTGTGTGTAATTGGCTGCTGCATTTTGCCCACAATTCACTCTACAGTATATTCTGTGAAGCGCTTTGAGACATCTAGAAGATCTGAAAGGCGCTAAATCAAATGCAAGGATTATTATTTATTTACAGGTGTAAGAAAGGGAAGAAAGAGATGGTAAAGATGAGAGGAGATGCCTTCAGCTGAAATTATTTATACAGTTGTTGTGGACTGTAGAGTGCAACATCTGAGGATAACAAAGTTAAACCTGTGCTTCCAACATTTGATTGTCAGAGGAGGAAGGGTGTTTTTGATGGCAGCCAAGGCAAGGAGATTTTGCCACAAATAAAAAGATCGAGCCAATTTGTGTATTGAGGCATTGGCAGCACCAGCATCTATGGATGCACACTCAACCTCACCAAACCTGAGCATTGTGTTTGCCCCTCAACTATCCTTTCTTCCACAAATCCACGCCATGACCAGCTCTGCCTTCCACCACCTCCGCAACATTGCCTAACTCTGCCACTGCCTCACCCTTTAGGCAACTGAAACCTCATTCATGCATTTGTCTCCCCAATGCTTCTCTCCACAAGATGCAGATTGTCCAAAACTCGTATCCTCTCCCGCACTAGGCTCTGTGACTCCATTAACCCCACCCTCACTCGGCTCCACTGGCTACCATCCATCAGAGGATAGAATTCAAAATCCTCATCCTCACTTTCAAGGCCCTCCATGGACTTGCCCCCTCCTACCTCTCTGATCCGCTGACCCCCAATCAACCTGGCAGCTCCTTCCGTTCAGCGGGCTCTGACCTGCTCCATGTTTCCCGCCTGACCAGCCCTACCATCAGCAGTCGGGCTTTCTGCCTCCATGCTTTAGAATTCCATTCCACAATCCCTTCGCCTTGCTCCCTCTCTTGCCTCTTTCAAGGCCCAACTCAAGACCCTCCTTTTTGACCATGCCTTCAATCACCCTCTTACCTTCCTGCCCTCCCTCATCCCAACCCTAACCCCACTCACCTATGCTTGGGTTTTGATTCTTGCCTGTTCAGCACCTTGGGACGTCCTCCAGACATGAAAGGTGCTCTACCAATGTAATTTTGTTGTTGTTTATTGTTGATGACATCATATGCTTATGATAACCCTCAGATTTAAACAAAACACAAAATACTACAGATGCTAGGAATCCGAAATAAAAATGGAAGTTGCTGGAGAAACTCAGCAGGTCAGGCAGCATCCATGGAGAAGGGAAAAAGAGTCAACGTTTCGGGTCTACAACCTTTCGTCAGATTTAAACAGCCTGCTGGCAATCACTTTCCAGGATGATACATAAAAAAATGCAAGCAGCCGACCTGTGCCACAGTGCAAATCTCTGTCAATTTAGAAAACAAAATTCCAGAATGAGCCAGAATCCCCTGGCTCATGTGGTATTATTTTGACGCATTTTACTAAAGCTTCAAAGAAACTCTATATCAGGAACCTGGTGAAGCAACACATTGATGCAGTGATCTTTTGGTGCTACAGAGCAGTTTGACGCTTGGTTGGCCCTGTGATACTTCACACAGTGTGTGTTTTTGTAATTGAGCCTAGTCAAGTGAGGGGGAAGACCACAAGCTGTTGGCAAGCATTGAACAAGAGGACAGAAGAAGTTAAACTGAAAGATGAGTCAATGCATTGACATTTCTCCAAACAGCTGCTGCACAACCAGATTCACTGGAAAGCTTGGAATAAATTGTCTCTCTTCCCTCCTAAAACTTCACCCCGTCTCAAACCACTCTGTCATGAAGTGTAAGATCAGGCACAAAATGGACATCAATTGGCTTTTTCCACTTGTTGGTGAATCCTACTCAACTCCTGTCCACCATTCGCTGCCACCGCTCGGCTCCTTCATGCCCTCTGTTTCACCATCGGTGGCGGTACTTTCAGCTTCTGTTCCCTGAAACCCTGGACTTCTTTCCCTCTGCCTTGCCCCCTCCTTCCTAACCTTTAAATCACACCTAAAGGCCTTCCTTTTTGATCATGCTTGTGGTCATCTCGACTCCCCCTCTTCCCTTGGATCGTTGTCAGACTCTGCCACTCCTGAATGCTACCCAGTGTGAAGGGTGCTATATAAATGCAAGTTGCTGTTGTTAAAGCATTGTTTTCAAAGTGAGTCAATCCTATGTAAAGTTTGCCTTACAACTAAGTTGTAACTAAGTCTAAAATGCATAATTTCTAGTGGAAAGTGTGAAGTCATCCACCTCGGTGGTAAAAACAGTAGAGCAGATTATTTTTTAGAAGTGAAAGGACTAGATAGTGTTAGCGTTCAGAGGGACTTGGGTGTTCTTGTACACCAGTCACAAAAATTTAGTTTGCAGATACAGCAAGCAACTAGAAAGGCTAAAGGTATGTTGGCATTCGTTACAAAAGGGTTAGAATATAAGAGTAGGGAAGTCTTGCTGCAACTGTGTAGGGCCCTGGTGAGACCGCACCTAGAATATTGTGTGCAGTTTTGGTCTCCTTATTTAAAAAAGGATGTACAGTACTCGCCTTGGAGGGGGTACAACGTAGATTCACTAGGTTGGTACCTGGGATGAGGTGGATCAGCTATGAGGATAGGTTGAGCAATCTAGGCCTATATTCTCTAGAATATAGAAGAATCAGAGGTGATCTTATAGAAACCTATAAGATTACTAAGGGGTAAGACAGAGTAGATAGTGGGAGATTGTTTCCCCTGGTTGGAGAACTATAACCAGGAGTCACAGTCTTAAAATTAGGGGTCAGCTCTTTCGCACTGAGTTGAGGAAAAACGTCTTCACTCAGAGGGTGGTGAATTTATGGAAGTCTCTACCCCAAAGGGCTGTAGATGCATAGATGCATATTCAAGACTGAGATTGATAGATTTCTTGTAGATAAAGGGATTAAGAGATATGAGGATAAAGCGGGTAGGTGTAGCTAGATCAGCCATGATCTTATTGAATGGTGGGGCAGGCTCAAGGGGCCAAAAGGTCTACTCCTACTCGTAATTCTTATGTTTTTATTTACTGGTTGAGCTCTGAGATTTTATGCTATGCGATGGGTGTTTTGTGAATTTAATTGTTGGTATATCTTGATAAATATTCCAATCGTAAATCTAGACAGTTCATGGAGCTCCACTTGGAAGGGGATTATGTTGGAGCAGAGTTAATGTTAGTGACTTCTGGTTACCAGAAGGAGGCCTCATTTGTGTAATTTGGATTCCTTAAGTAATCATGTTAAGAAACATTGTACTATGGTCAACAAAAACAATTTACATTTAGATAACAACTTTCATGTCAGAAAGACGTCTCAAAGAGGTTCACATAGTTGATTAGTTGACTAAGATGTCAGGAGCTAGAAGGAGGGGGATAGTGACTGAATGTGTGGTTATAAAATGATTTTTACATTACAATTCAAATGTACATTGATATAATATCTTTCACATTGAGAAGACATCCTTAGGTACTTAATAATTCTGTCTTGGCATGCAAGCTAGAAATGGAGATCGAGGATAGTGGTGAGGAAATACTACTAATAACAATAATAATAATAAGATGACCAAAAGCGCAGCCAAAGACAGACCTTGAATAAACTGAGAGAGATAGCAAATCTCAGTAACTTCAGGATGGAGTTCCCAAGAGCCAGGGCAGATAAACTGAAAGTCTGGTTGCCAATGTGGGGCAGGTAAGGCATGGGACATGAAACAGATTGGTGCCAGTTAAGTGAAGGCAACAGCCAGATCAGTAGATATTGGAGTAATGCAGCTCAGGTGTTAAAGCACCGCCTTATAAGCGTGAGACCCGTGTTTCAAATCCAGGCAGGTCAGGGCAAAACCTTAGGTAAGTTTCCTTATTCCACATGCCGAATAATAATCTGTCCAATAAAAACCTATAATAAATTGGTAATTTCAATGCATGAATGTTGTGAGACACTGTTGTACGCAAATGGCTGCCGTGTTTCGCCCACAAATATACAGTCAATTCACTTGACAGTGTATTCTGTGAAGCATTTTGAGACATCTAGAAGATGTGAAAAGCGTTATATCAAATGCAAGGATTATTATTGTTATTTTTAAACATGAAGAGGAAGAGGTGGAGGGGCAGGGTGGAATTCCAGAAAATGTGAGTAGAATGGCTGAAATCTTTCCTGTTTACTGTAATTTTTTTTGTAATTAAAACATAGCTAAAGTCTGAAGTTGTTCTTGCCTAACCTAAAAAATGACATTGATGCACTCCAGATTTTGAAAGAAATTCATCGTTCATAGTATAAATTACAAAACTTGACAAATTGTTGTCATTCTTTGAGCTTCCAGAGAGGGGGAAAGGCACATGAATTATTTATTGAAACAAGAAGCTTATTTCATGACAGCATTGTCCTTCAGTTTCAATGAGGCTTTCTGGGCTCTAAATGCTTCTCGGCAGAAAAAGGATCAAAATCATTCAGAATGTCAAAGTACATTAAGTTGATCCGAATCCAGATCCGAAAAACTTGCTGTTTGCAAACATTTCTCCTCAACTCTCCTCTGTTTCTTTTAACAACTATTTGAAATTGATGTCCATGCATTACCAACTCACCCAACAATGGAGATATTTTCTCCTTGTTTACCCTATTAAATCCCCTCATAGTTTTTAAAATGTCTATTAAGTCTCCTCTTAACCTTCTCTGCTCCAAGGAGAATAATCCAGCTTCTCTAGTCTCTCCTCATAGCTGAAGACCCTCATTTCTAGTACCATCATAGTAAATCTCCATTGCATCCTCTCCAATGCCTTGATATCTTCCTAAAATGCAATGTCCAAAACTGAACGTAGTACTCTCTCTAGCTGAGGCCTAAGCAGTGTTTTATAAATGTTCATCATAACTTCCTGACTTTTGTATTCTATGCCCCTATTTATAAAGCCTAGCATCACTTATGCTTTTTTAACAGGTCATTTATATAGATCAATAAGAGCAATGGTCCCAATACCAACCCCTGGGAACACCACTGCACACTTCCCTCCAGTCAGAAAAACCATTCACCACTGCTTTCTGTCTCCCAGCTAGTTATGTATCTCGGCTGCCATTGTCTCTTTCATACCGTGGACTTCTATTTTGCTTATGTCTCTACATCTTAGTTCATCACGCTGTTTGATAATCCATATAAACTAGATGAACTGCACTGCCTTCACCTACTCTCTCTGTTACTTAATCAAAAAACACTGTCAGGTTTCCAAGACATGATTTGCCTTTAATAAATCTGAAACACCGGCTGTCCAGTGCCATGGGATGTCCTCCTGACCTAGAAAGCATTATACAAATGTAAGTTTGTTGTTGTATTAACTCATATGTTTTTAAGTGAAACTTTATTTTTCCTTGGATTATAACTAGACATTTCCCTATCACTGACGTTAGTCAGTATCAGTGCCTTGGAACATCCTCCTGACGTGAAAGGCATGCTATAAATGTAATTTTGCTGTTGTTGTTAGGCTGACTGGCCTGTATTTTCTGGTTTTATCCTCATCTCCCATTTTGTACAGGAGAATAACATTTTCAACTCTCTAGTCCTCTGGCACCAACAAGGAAGACTGAAAGGTTGTGCCAGAGCCTCTGCTATTTCCACCCATACCCCTCAGTAATCTAAAATGCATTCCCTCTAGACCAGGTGATTTATCTGCCTTGAGCACAGTCAACCTTTTTAGTACGTCAACTCAGATTATTCTAATTTTATCCAATTTCTCTACCCTTTCCTCCAATGCTATGGCATTGGCTACACCCTCTCCTTTTCTGAAGACAGATGTAATGTACTCATTGGTCCTGAATTGGTTCCACCCTAACTTTGACTAACCTTTTATTCTTTATATGCTTACAAAATATCTTAAGGTTCCCTTTTGTGTTACTCGCTAATCTCTTCACATAGAATTTCTTTGCCCCTCTTAATTCCTTTTTCAGTTCTCCTTTAAACTTTCTATACTCTATTTGATTATCTTCTGTATGTTGGATCTAACACTTATCATAAGCCTGCTTTTTCGGTTTTAATTTAATCCCTTTGCTCCTCCACAGCTCCTAGTCTTTCTCCATTTAGAAACATTCTGATTTGTCTTTCTTGGATTCAAAGTGGATGACCTCCTTACCTGCACTCCACATCCTTCACTCACTTCACCAATTACTTTCCCTTGGCCAGTCTGACCCTTATCCCCTGCTGCCTGAACCTGTCGACTAGAAGGTTTTACACAGATGCTAACATGCTTTAGATAATTATTTGGGGGAGGACAAGTTTGCAGGTTATGTGGAGATAGTGAGGAAGTGGGATTGATTTGAATAGCTCATTTCAAAGAGCCAACAGAGACATGGTGGATCGGATGGCTTCCTTCTGTGCTGCATAATTCTATGATTCTATACTGAAGAAGAAGGAAGAATTTTGTTTTTTTAATGAGATTTTATCACATCGAAACACCCTAAAGTGCCTTACCTATTAAAGCTGTCAAGTGTATTGCTGTCACGTATTGAGGCAGCAAGGTCTCACAAGTAGTAATGAGGTGAGTGTCCAATTAATCTGGAGACCAGGATTCCAGGAGAAACTCCCTTTTTTTTTATCCAGCGGGTTATTAACAACTGGAACAGGTCACCCAAGAAGGGTGTTTGAGGCCAATACTCTGGATTCAGCTTGATGCTTTATTGGGAAGCTGATAGAGTGGGTATTCTCAAAGGTTGAGTCAAATAAGCCAAATAGCATTTTTCATAGAAGCTTCTCTTGTGATCTTTACAAATAGTGTCATTGTTTTTTTTTCTATCTAGAGGATACAGTAGTGCAACTCCAAATCTTATTTATTATTTATGAAACCACTCTATCAGTTTCCGTGATTTAAAAAAATACTGTCTAAACAGTCACAGAGCTATAGGGTATGGGAAAAGGGTAGGTACATGGGACTGAAAGGATTGCTCTTAAATGAGGCAGCACAGACACGATTGGCTGAACGTCCTTCTGAGCTGTTGATTTCTATATTTCTATGGATATAAGCAAACTCAATTCAAACTTTAAGTGGTCATCGTGCCAGATAAATGTTGATTGTTAAGGCTGAGTGTTGCATATCAGGATCACGCAACACTGTTAGACAATATTAAACCAAGTCCACGTCAAATGAGAAGGTGCTATATATACAGAAGTCATGGGGGTTTGAAATATGGCATTCACAAGCTGTATATTACGGTGTTCTTTGTTCTCTTTGGTTTGCGGCTTTGCATTTACAATTTAATAGCAAATTTGCTTTGAAAAATTGCAACTAACAGTTTGCAATTGAGAGCTGCCATTTGCTTTGCTGCCTGAGAAAAGGCCCCCATAACTGACCTTTGAGAGCCATTAACAAACCAATGGGATGAATTCTAGCAGCAACTTGTGCAATTTTAGGCAGAGGATAGACATCTCACATGACAATAACCTCCAGTTTGTGAATGCACATTTTCAACTCCATTGTTGACATAAATTTTTCTTGTTAAATAATCTCCATGAATCTTAACCATAACCATTGTGGAGTCCTATAGCTCAGTTGTTAGAGCACTTGCCTTACAAGCGAGAGACCTGTGTTCAGTTCCAGGCAAGGTGAAACCTTGGGCAAGTTTCCTTACTCCACACACTTGATAATAATTCCTCAAAAAAAAATTAGTCAATTTAATCCACAACTGTTTGTGGGTCACTGCTGTGCACAATTGACTACTGTGTTTCTCCCACAAATATACAGTCAATTTACTTTACAATATATCCTGTGAAGCCCTTTAAGACATCTAGAAGATGTGAAAAGCACTATATTAAATGCAAGGATTATTATTAACCATCCTCATCATGCTCTGATTCATAAAATATTCAGGACAGTCCCATTGGATAAAAGTTACAGCTGACGTAGTAGAGTGCTGTTTCCATAATAACAAACTCCAGTAAAGTGAACATTAGTCTTTTCATGAGATGTTAAGTTGTTAAAGCGGGTTAGTGACATCCCCATAGCAAGCACTCACCCCGCAAGAGAGTAGACCTGGGCAGGCAAAATCTTTGGTAACTTTCTTTACTCAACAGCCTCTGTTTACCTAGAAGTAAGTAGGGACCCGGTTGTTAGATGATTGGCAGATCACTTTCTTCGGGTAATAATCCTTTTTAAAAATTACTAATAATTTGGTCACTTAATTGGCTGCTGTGTTTCACCCACAAAATATACAGCCAATTCGCTATCCTGTATCACTCCATGTGATAAGGTGTTACATCAAATACATACAGGGATTATTATTATCATTTTCTGTGAAGAACTTTGAGACTTTTCAACAACATGATAAGATGCTATATCAAGTCAAAGGATTATTATTATAATTTCTATGGCCTAGATAAAGTAAATTCAGTCAATGTTCACAATGAACAAGCAGGAACAACTAGCTCACAAGTCAATATCTAGGAAACCAGCCTGGTGGGCAAAAGTTAGCAATTCAAGATTTATGTGGAAGATTAAAGCCAGTTTAAGAAAATAGATTTGGCAAGATTTATTCTGACTATTGGTGCCAAGACAGGCAGCAAAGGCAAATAATCTACACTGTATTTCACCGAAACAATTTGGCACTTCAAAGTGGAATTCAGTGCCAGTAGATAAATATTAAAATTTTAAATTTTAAAGCGTATTTAAATATGCTTCCAGCAGGTTTTTTTTTGTACCACATCCACTTGGAATGCTACAGAGGAATAATGATGCAGAGCACTGTCATTTATCCATTTCTTTGTATCCCTCCCCCTCTCCCCCAAACAAATTATATAGTCGGCAGAGATACAAAAAAAAATCCACATAAAATTACACAAAGATTACTGGAACTCACAGCTCATCAGGAGCAGACATTTATACTATTAATATTATTCCTAATTATTCCTAATAATAATATTATTCCTAATAATAATCTTTGTATTTGATTTAGTGCCTCATCATGTTATTCAGAATACTCAAAGCATTTAACTGGTCAGCGCCTTGGGATGTCCTCTCGACGTGAAAGGCGCTATATAAATGTAAGTTTTGTTGTTTGTTTGGATGTACTGTAAGGTGTATTACAGTGTGCATTTTTTGTCTGGGCAAAACCCTGACGTAGAATTACACAACCATAGAAACCTACAACCCAGAAGAAGGCAATTTGGCCCACCATGCATGTTGTCTCTTAGAATGCGCAATCCATTCAGTCCCATTATCAAGCTTTTTCCTTATAGTGTAGCAGCAGTATCAATGGTATTGTGTCAACCATGATCTCAGTTGGAATTCAGTTCTCACACAGCAATGGGGTGGAAGAAAACAGCAAGCTGTAAAAGACTTGTTCATAAAAAAACATAGATGTCAAAAGTGTGATGATGCTATGAAAGACTCCATACATTCATACTTATCTTTAAATGGTTTCACTATTCAACAGAATGCAGTAAAAACTGTATCTAGCAGAATAATCAAAGACGTAGTGGAAATGTTTCCTTCCTATGAAGTGACAAGAAGGTTGTCAGAAAACAATGCATCAATAAATAATTATTCCCAGAAGAACAGGGCAACAAAGGAGGTGGGGTGGGGGGAGTGGGGCAAGAAGCAGGTTCAAAATCTACTAATTAAAACTATGAAACCCACAAAATACCTACAGTCACACTCTATAGCACATTTTGCGAAGTAATTCAAGACATTTCGATTACATGATGAGGCACTATATCAAATGCAAAGACTATTATGTTATTATTAATAATAACTGAAAATTGATTTTTCTATACAGATACTGATACCCAGCATTTAAATGGATCACCTAATTCGTGTAATATATCCAAGGATAAAAATTATTATTCCATTCAATATAGCTCCCTTTGCATCTAGAGGACATCTTAAAAAAAAGGATATCCTGTAAAGTATATATACGTTACACTATAGTGATTGTGCAGTTTGTAAAGTGTGAATGTGGCAACCAATTTGTATATAGCAATGACCCAACAAAGCACCCATGAAGTTACTGATCATTTTTATTTGGAGAACTGTTGGCAAGAACACTGGGTTAAACTTCCTTCTCTTTTTTCGAATGGTGCCCGGTTGTCTTTAACATCCAACCAAGCACACAACTTTGATCTAGTCTCTCATCCTAAGGACAATGCAGTGCATCCCCAACATGGAATTGCAGCACCAGTCAAGGTTTACACGGCTTCAATGTCCCGATTCATGACTCGGAGCTGAGAATGCTGCTAACTGAGCCAGGTTTACAGGTATTGTATTTATACACAGTTTCAATAATTTACTTAGTATATATACCCCATTCATTGAGTTTGTTGTACAATCAGATGAGGTTGAATTTGTTATCTGGAATACTTGGCCAAGTAATCTGCAGCATAATTCTGTATAAAAGGATTGGACAATAATTAGCTATAACAACAAATAGCATTTATACAGTGTCGTTTCCATCAAAAGGACACCCTAAAGTGCTGAACATTTGATGATTTGCAAAAGAATATATAGCAAGACTTTGCTACAATTCAAGTTTAATTCAATACATTTGCTGAAAATGATTTGAAATTTCAGTGAAGCAATATAGATGATTCTTTTCTAATTACTGTAATGCTATTCTAGTGAGTGGCTTGGGATGTGCTCCTAATGTCAAAGGTGCAACACCAAATGTAATTTTGTTGCAGTAGTTTTGGGGGTCAACCTAGTGCTTAACACATGTGGAAACCCATCGCCATGTTTAAGAGTATGTAAACCAAATGGAAAGTTGCATGCATTCTACTTACACATGGATATTCTTGCACTCGGAATGGAATGTGCATTCTTTCCCCAGATCCTGCGCACTTAATTCCAGAGAATATCAGGTGCAGATTGGCTACAGCCAAGACATGGCAATCCCAGAGTGTGCATTTGAGTACTGTTGTAGTTTAATCAGCTGAAAGCATTCCGCTACTTGTTCAACTAGGACCACCCTATCCATTGGGGCTTTGACATGAGCTGAGTGGGAAGCTTCAAGGACCAACCTGTCTGCTTCTCCAAGTTCTAGTCTGCACTTCCAAGTTATACTGATCAGTACTGTGGGCCTGCCTGTTTCAGGGTTGACTTGATTCCAACAGTTGAATGCTGTGTTCCAAAATACAATAATTTTTCAAAAAATTGATTTATAAAAATAATAATTATTATGATTTTGATATAGTGCCCTATAACATTATTGGGATGCCTAAAGGTGCTTCAGAGGAATTAATGTAGTAAAGCAAGAAATTTAGTCCATTTTGTACACATGTCACAAGCCTTTAAGCTTACAGCAACATATTGAACATTGTCACGTGATGCAATTATCACACTCTAAATGCTTTTCCTTCACTTGCAAATGTGGATGTGCTTAATTTTGGAGCCTTTGAATGAACGAGGGCATCTGGTTAAATTATGGTAAAGTCCTAATTCTCTGAGGTTCAGCGTGCTTGAATAAAAGTAATTGCAAGCTGGCAACTGGATGAATCAGTAAACAGAACCAAATTAAGAGGACACTGGAAGCTGAGGAGTTTTGAGGGTAAAGTACGTTCAACAACTGAAAAAGGGACTTATTGCTCCTCAAGTAGCGTGCAGCAGATTACACTGGCACTTCAACAAAATATTCCAAATGCAAGAGAAAGCAAATGGACTAGTAGGCTTTTTCTATCTTATTCACTTCAAATAACCCAAGGGATATTAACCCTTATCTAATGCCTGCACCCCTTTTAATCTCAATTAAAACCTGACATATCCGTAGGGTACAGTTTGTTTAACAAATGGCTTCATACAGGAAAATACGTTGATTACAATTTTGAGCACAGACTTTCAGCAGATGCTCCCATTCTATTAAAGCAGAGATCAAATGGAAATACTCTAAGAGGTAGCATAAGATTCCAATGGGAAATGTTCTCTTTTCAAAAACATTTTTTTTCCCATACATTGACGGTGGAGTCCCATAGCGTGGTGGTGAGCTGCCCCCATGCTCACCCATACTAAACTCTGAACCCCCATCACACCATTTTCTAGCCGAGCTACACTGGCTCTTTTTTGCCAAACGTATTGACTTCAAGATCTTCACACTCGCCTTCACAGCCAAACACCTCCCTCCATCTCCGACCCGCTCAGCCCCCAAACCACAACCTGCTGCCTCCTCTCCACTGACTCTGGATTTCTGCATGTGCCTCATTCCCTCCATTCCATCATTGACAGCAGAGCTTTCAGCCACTACACCCCAAACCTCTGGAACACTCTTCCTCTATTTCTCTGCCCTGCCCTTTCCTTGCTCATCTTCAGGTTGTGCCTGAAGACATTCGTGTTCAACCGTGCGTAGAGTCACATCCCTCTGCCCCAGCTCGCCATCGTACTCAGCCACTTTCAAGCGCTCTAAGTCACTTCTCTGTATGAGGAGCACTATATGATACAAATTATTTTGTTTTCATCTCAATTATATGATAAAATGCTATATGAAATGCATGAATTATTATTACATTGTGGAATCATGTAACTTAATGGTTAGAGTACTTGTCTCGCCATCAAGTGGGCCTGGGTTCTATTCCCGACAGGCCAAAACGTTGGATATGTTTCTTAATATTATTCATTTGTATAAAAAATAGTGGAATGAAATTCCAGTATTTTTAAATTAGTCTTCTTTTCAAAGATCTGCATTAGATCTGAGTGTGAGCAGTGAAATTCTAATTCTGCCAGCTCAGAACTTAATGTTACTTGATGCTCAAGATCAGGGACACCAGTGTCCCTGATCTTGAGCATCAAGTAATTCCGTATTCCTGAGCTGGGGTCGGGGACAGGGAAAAGGGGGATGATTATGATTATCATCATTAGGGATGATCAATGGGACTGTCAAAGAGAAAGGGCTTGAGGCGGGGCTTGAATGAGGCTAGGGAGGTGGGGAGGTGCAGGGACTGCGGGATGGAGTTCCAGAGGTTGGGGGCAGAGTGGCTGAAATCTCACCAGCCAATGGCGGAGCAGGTAGTTCGGGGGACGTGGAGCAGGCTGGAGCCGGCTGAGTGGATGGGGAGGACAGGTGGGTCAGGGGGTTAGGAGGTCACATAGGTAGGGTGGGGCAAGGCCATGGAGGGCTGTGAAGGTGAGGACCTGGATCTTGAATTGAATCCTCTGGGTGATGGGGAGCCAATGCAGTTGGTCGAGGATGGGGGAGATGGATTCATGAAGCTTGGAGTGGTAGAGTACACGGGCCACAGAGTTCTGGATTATCTGCAGCCTATGGAGGGAGGAATTGGGAAGGCCAACAAGCAAGGCCTTGAGGTAGTCGGGCCGGGATGGATAAAGGTGTGAATGAGAGTTTCAGCAGCCTGAGGGGTGAGGTAATGGCGGAGTTCGGCAATCTTGCGGAAGTGAGGGAAGGCAAAGCGGGTCATGGCTTCGATGTGGTAGCTTCAATGTGATGGACAAAAGACACTCGAGGATTGAACAAGACATCTGGGAACCTGACTGGCTTGGTGAGGTTGAGTGTGCAATCATGGAGGTTGATGCTGCCAGCGCCTGCCTGAATAAAACTTAAAAAATAAAATAGACATAAAGCTATAATATTATGGTAGCCCACGAGTGCACTCAAAATGATTGTAAATAAGTGTAAATGTATAGAAGGATGCTCAACATGTCACCAAAGAGTGCCCCGAAAATGTATGTTAAGTGAACATGTGCGCGTACAATGCACATCGGGCTGCCATTCGAAAGCAGCAGGTGACCTGAACAGGGTCTGCGCGAGTACACCCATGGTTGTGGTGCACACAGGGTCGACTCCCAGGAAAAATAAAATACCCTGGACAAATTGGTGTTGGAAAATGGAAAAAGGAGGTAGCGTATTTTGTTTTGGATTTAGGTTACAACAAATATATTTAGAAATATATTTCCATTTTTAAAACAAAACTATAATATTAACCACACAAATTACATTTATATAGCACCTTCTACTTCAGTCAAGGGATTGTATGAAAACATTTCAAATAGCTTCACAGGTGTTTGCTGTAACTGTTGTATGTATTGGCAAAGATTGCGGTCAATGTGTTCACATCAAAGATCCACAAACAAACACGAACAATCAATTATTATTAAAGTCTGCTCAGAAAGAGACTCTCCTCTCTTATTCAATAATGTTGCGAGATCTTTAACATCCAGCTGATCAGGCAGACACCATGGGCCTCATGGAAAGGATTGATGTTGTGAGGCAGGTAGTATGCAGTGTGTCAAACGCTGATAACAGCATGACGAGCTATGGTGTAGCAAAAGTTTGCCCGTTGTTGCAAATACAGTAACATTACATTGCTCGTAGAGATACGAAGGCATTGTGTGACGTCATCTGACATGTTTTACAACTGGAAAGATTTGGATTTGGGTCAAGAGGTCCAAAAAGGGAATTGAGCTTTCAGAAAATCACATTACAAGAAAATCACAATGTGTGGGGGAATAGAGTTATCCCTAAGCATATATATCGATTATATACAACACTCAGTACTAATGATGGTGATAACAGTGAGTAAATGTCCTAGGTATCTATTTAAATTTGAACATTCAGAGTCTCAATACCAACGAAAACACTATTTATCCACTTAGACAGATTTAACTTGTTTTTCCAACCTCCCACACAAATATTGGGATGAATGGTGTAGCTCAGGGCTGCCGAGGTTCAATGATTCAAGTCAGGAATTCGGTTCAGCTAAGCCTGTCCACCTAAATGCCATGCAGGGATTTTAAATCCCTACCATGTAACCATCCTCCACCCACTGTTCAGCTCTGCTGTATCATTTGCACTAGAAACAAAGGAAATCCACAAGAAAGGAAAAATTGCCACAACAATGTAAATAGCTTTATTCTCAGGAGCAAATAGATCTCAAGAGATTTGCTATTTATATACAGCAAAAGCTCCGGGGTAATTTATCTGAGAAATCCAAGCAACAAAAGATGTGGGATTGCTGGAAATGTAAACCAGACCAATACTGAGCCACTCGCTGACCTGATTCAAATACTACTGTAATAGTGAGTTTCAAAAATTCAGCAGTTGCACACCAAACAACACTGAGCTAATTGGGACATGGATTTTGCATATGAAATTGGCATTTTACACAAAATACCAAATTTGCACCAAAAATATCACAGTATGGGAAAGGCCTTTTTGCATCTGGGATTTTATTTTCTAATTTATTCAGATTATGTTAGATCTTTTCTTCGCTTGAAAATGTTGGAAAGCAAAACATATCTGCGAAATGGCCTTTGGCTTCCCTTCAGGATCTCAGTGTTTATCTTCTTAGCAAATGTATTAGTCAGTCTCTTAGTGTCAGGCACAAATAGGAAGTCACTGTTAGATTAGTGACTTCCAGTTTGCAAATACTGCGTTTTCAGCATTAATATTGAACATATCACGGAAATCTGAAAATGAATGTTCTCAGTCATCCCAAAATGTAGAATAATTGTTTGTGAATTAAAAGGTAAAGAGAAAGCAAGGTTTACTTTCTCATCTAAGAATGAACCGATACTCTGACAAGGCTCACAAAGCAATTTCGTCCGGCTTCACATTCCATTTTAAAATGATTTGGAAGCTTGAAGTAGCAGCAATTCAAAGCTTAAGGCTGTATCGTGGAGATAATTAATATCATGATATAAAAATCCCAAATAACATTTCCAATGGATGATAACAAAGTGAACTAGCATAGTGGGGGAAGGAAGAAAAGGTTGAGTTAAGGTTGCTGTTTTATAGAACATGACATAATATAATAATAATAATCCTTGAATTTTATATAGCACTTTGTCACGTCTTCTGGGCATCGAGTCTAAATGTCATTGATCTGCACAATGTCGCTAAGGAGCTTTCACCTCATCTTCCTTTCAGTGCTATAGATTATGAGAGTAATTCAGTCCAAGTAGATAAATCATGTGGGTATGCAAGCCTGCCAATTCATCTTTCTGAAGAAAACTCAACACTCTTGTATAAAAAGGGGCAGAAGGACAAGCCTGGTAACTACAGACCAGTCAGTCTAACGTCGGTAGTGGGCAAACTTCTAGAGTCCATAATCAGGGACAAGATAGATCTTCACTTAGAAAGATATAGGCTAATAAAGGACAGTCAACATGGATTTGTTAAAGGCAAATCTTGCCTTACAAATCTGATATAATTTTTTGATGAGGTAACGGAATGGGTGGATTATGGTAGCGCAGTTGATGTAGTTTACATGGACTTTCAAAAGGCATTTGACAAAGTGCCACATGAGAGACTTATTAGGAAATTAAAGGCCCATGGCGTAAAAGGGACAGTGGCAGAGTGGATCCACAACTGGCTGCGAGACAGAAAGCCTCAGCTGGAATACTGTGTTCAATTCTGGTCACCACACTACAGAAAGGATGTGAAGACATTGGAAAGGGTACAAAGAAGATTTACTAGGATGGTGCCAGGATTGAGGGACTTCAGCTATGAGGAGAGGCTATGAGGGGTTTCGATAGGGCAAATAGAGAAAAACTATTTCCACTCGTGGGTGAATCTGTGACTCGTGGTCACAGATTTAAAATAGTTTCAAGGCGAAGTAGAGGGGAGCTGAGGAGAATTTTTTTCACTCAGCGAGTTGTTCGAATCTGGAATGCATTGCCTGAAAAGGTGGTGGAGGCTGATTCGATAACAACTTTTAAAAGGGAATTAGATCTTTATTTAGGGAGAACAGGTCTATTAGGCTATGGGGAGCGGGCAGGGCAGTGGGATTGAATCGCTCTTTTTAAAGAGCCGGCACAGACTAGATGGGCCGAATGGCCTCCTTTTGTGCCGTAAAATTCTATGAATCTATGAATCTTATCAGTATAAAACTGTGCTAAATTCCATTGCTCCATTTTGCAAAACGATCCATTGTTTTGCTAAAAGAAATCCCCTTTGTTCAATTAACATTTAATATCTCAGGCTGATTTATTTGCATCTAGAAAATATATTTTTTAGAAGCTATCTATATGTTTGGAATATGTAAAATATAATTAAATCAAAGCTTATATTTGCTAACTGTATTTTATTGATGAGCACCGCATTCATCACAAATGATACAGAATAATGGAGCAGTTTATGGTATAAAATAAGTGTTCAAGAAAAAACAAGGTTGAATTCTATTCGTAAATGTCTTGAGGCTTTACAAGACCATCCTATTAGGTGGTTTAAAGCAGTCATAAAAAAACCTATAGCCTTTGACATCAGCTTTCTGAGATTCCAGAGGTGTGCCAGGCAGGAAATGAACTCTGATGTTACAGTATAATGCAGAAACTATTCCCTAGCAGAGCTAAAAAAAATTAGAAAACATTTACAAGCAAACTCTTTGAATACAAATAGGATTAAAAAAACAGTCAAAGGCAAAACCACAATGTGAAAGCTCAGGCATTACTGTGGACAAGATAAAAGCTGGAAGTGGGATTCAAATAGTACTGTAGTGTCATTCAGAATGCCCAGTGTTACATTAATGTTCCTGCACAGAATGCACTTTATGTCATAAAGTATTTTTGCTTTGGATTTGTCAAGAGAATTATTAATGAAAAAAACAATAATCTTTTGAGTTTTGGCACTGTTCTTGCCACTCCCAAAACAGCTGTCATCACCCCCATCCTGAAAAAAACTTCCCTGGACCCATTCCCACTCTCCAGGTACCACACCATCTCCAAACTCCAAACTCCCATTCCTATTCAAGGCCCTGGAACGAGTCATTGCTTCCCAGCTTCGCTCCTTTCTTTCTCGCCGTTCCCTCGTTGAACCCGTCCAATCCAGCTTCCGTGCTGCCAACAGCAAGGATACAGCCCTGGTCAAAGTCTCTAACGCCATTTTAAACATTACAATCAGGGTTCTCTCTCCCTCCTTGTCCTCCTCGACCTCTCTGTCACCTTCAATACTGTCAACCACTCCATCCTCTTAAACTGCCTCTCCTCCCAGCTCAATCTTTATAAACGTGCCCTTGCCTGGTTCGACTACATTTCTCACCATCTCCACTTTGTCTTCACTAATGGCTTCTACTCCAGCCTGTGAACGGTCACGTGTGGCATCCATCAGGGCTCTGTCCTTGGCCCTCTCCTTCTCAACATCTATATTCTCCCCCTTAGTGACATCATCCGCAGACATGGGGTCAAATTCCATATATGGAGTCCTGTAGCTCAGTGGTTAGAGCACTCCCCTTGCAAGCGAGAGACATGGGATCAATTCCAGGCTGGGCGAAACCTTGGGCAAGTTTCCTTACTTCACATGCCCAAAATAATACCTAAAAAAAACTGGTAATTTCAATCCCCAACTGTTTGTGGGACCCCACTGTGCGTAATTGGCTGCCGTGTTTCGCTCAAACATATACACAGTCAATTCACTTTACAATAGTCTGTGAAATGCTTTGAGACGTTTAAAAGACGTGAAAAGCGCTATATCAATTGCAAGGATGATTATTATTATTACTACTATTATTATTCTTATATGTGTGTGGATGACACCCAACTCTATCGTTTTGCCTCCACCCTCGATACTAGGACCACTGCTGTCCTGACAGACTGTCTGTGAATGAAAGATAACTTTCAATAGTTGAAAAACAAGAAGACCAAGGCCCTCTTGATTGGTTCGCGCAAGCGCTTTCTCACCTCAGGCACTGGCAGCATCAAACTCCATGGTTGCACACTCAACCTGAACAAGCCAGTCAGGAACCTAGGTGTCTTCCTCAAGTGTCTTTCCTCCCCCACATCCATGCCATGACCCGCTCTGCCTTCCCTCCCTCCACAACATTGCCCGACCCCGCTACTGCCTCACCATGCAGGCCGCTAAAACTCCCATTCATGCCTTCATCACGTCTAGAGTCCACTGTGCCACTGCCCTGCTTTTCGGCCTTTCTAACTCCTCCATCCATTGGTGTGGGTCATCCAGGACTCTGCAGCCCATGTCCTGTCCTGCATCAAGCTCTGTAACCCAATTTACCCCATTCTCTCCTGATTCCATTGGCTCCCTATCACTCAGAGGATTCAATTCAAGATCCTGGTCCTCACCTTCAAAGCCCTCCATAGCCTTGCCCCACCCTACCTCTGCAACCTACTAATCCCCTACGAACCTGTCCACTCCCTCCACTCAGCAGTCTGGCCTGCTCCATGTCCCCCGTCCCACCCACCCCACCATCGGCAGGTGAGTCTTCAGCCACTCTGCCCCCAATTCCTGGAATTCCATCCCACAATCCCTCCACCTTGCCCCCTCCCTGGCCTCCTTCAAGTCCCACCTCAAGACCCTCCTCTTCAAAGGTGCCATCGGTCACCCCCATTCCCCTCCCTTCCCTGCACTCTCCCCAATCCCAACCCCAGCTCAGATCTGAAACACTGACTGTTCACTGCCTTTGGCAGTAACATGAAAGGTGCTACACAAATGTAATTTTGTTGTTGTTGTTTATGTAACATGTGGAAAGTGGAAACATCTCAAAATGCTGCAGTTATAATTGATGTAATGTATATATGTATACCTCCCGACATGAAAGGCACTCTACAAATGGAATTTTCTTGTTGTTTGTTGTAATGTACATAACACATTATTGGCGTGTAATTATATTTGCACTATGCATCTTTAGGCAAATGTGGCAGCAGTTTTGTATACAGCAGAGTTCCACTAACAGCCAATGAAGCGAATGACCACTGGTGGCGTCGTCTATTGTATGAGATGTTAACAGCATGATCCGGTCTGCTTCCTCAGATGGACGTTAAAGATATAATGGCTCAATAGGAGTTTCTTCCGGTGACTTGGCTAATAATCACCCAAATAAAACTGTTTACTCATCTCATGGCTGTTTGTGCAACACTGTGGTGCGCAAATTAGCTACTGCCAAAATACTGTACAAGGTCATTCCACTATCATATATCTCACTATTTCAAATGTAAGTACTGTATTACTATATTCTAAGTGAATTTGTGCTTTGGTCTAAGTATACCAACATTATAGCAACATCTATGCTAATTAATCAACTTTGTCACGCATATATGTTATTGTATTAGAGTAGACAGTGAGGCAAAACACCAAATTCTTTCCCAGGGTTAGAGAATGCGTAGATCAAAAATAATTAGCCTCATGGCTGTTTGTCACCACCCGTTGAAGGAGTCAAGTAACTGCCGGGGAAGGCAAGGCAAAGAACATTCATCAAGCAAGAACATTGGAGGAAGGAGATCAGATCTTCAGAAGTAGGTCTTGGCAAAGCGTCAGATCAAATGTAATATATTCCACATTCAGCATTTCCCACATGGTTTAGGGCCTGAGTTGGCACTGGCAGGAGATTCCCCAAGCCATAAGAGTAAGTACACAATTCCGTGGAACACTGAATTGTCTCAAGGGACTTTATGATCATTGACTTGCTTCTGCATCTAATGCACTAAACAGCATATTAAAACTTGTTTAGAATTGGTGCCAAGTTCTGCACTTCACTGCAACCCGTGCATATTTAGCAATCAATATACTGTGGGCTTTAGTAGGGTATAATTGTATTACAACAACAATTTGCACTTCTATTGTTCCCAAATTCAATTTAACCAGCTGCTTATCCCTGTTGTTTATTGGATTTGTTGGTGCAGATTGTTTGCCCATAACACAACATTCACTTCATTTCTACCCAATTATTTTTTGTAAAGTGCTTCAAGGCATTTCGTTTTATGTGAAAGGCACCATACAAATAAAAGTTATTATTTTTGAAAAATTTCAAATCCCTCGACATGTGTAATAATTAAAGAGGTTGAGCAAAGGCACAGTTCGAGCTAAATAATTTAAGAAGTTTTTAGAGGTTGGCAATAAAGTGATTTAGAGAAAGAAGACAAGGATTTGGGATGGGGTTGAAATCTCAGTAATGATGAAGTGAGCATATTGGGGAGGGAGCATGGGGCTAAAGTCACAAGTCAAGGTAATGACTGGAATGCAGGAAATGGGCAAAGTGTAGAAAGTCAATATAGGAATTTAAAGACGAGGACATGGATCTTAAACTATCCACTTAGGTATGGGGAGTTTGACAAGGATGAGCGAAATGGATGTGAGGAACTTCATGCAGGATATTTGTGGAAATGTTACTGAATAAAAGTGGAATTTAAAGACCTCCAAATGTGCTGGCAGGGCACCATTTGCCATATGGAAAAGGAGTTCACAGGTTTCAATCCTGGGCTACTGCCAATTGTGCACAGCAATGTTATACAGCTCCCATCTGAATTGTCTTCCCTCAAGACTGAAGAACCACAATTTGTCTAACCTCTGCCTATAGTTAATTCGTCTAATATTGTGGATCATCCTCATTGTTCTGCTCTGCACTAACTCAAGAGTCTGAGTCCCTC
Source organism: Hydrolagus colliei (assembly GCA_035084275.1). NCBI lineage: Eukaryota > Metazoa > Chordata > Chondrichthyes > Chimaeriformes > Chimaeridae > Hydrolagus > Hydrolagus colliei. The sequence continues at coordinate 16,188,413 of CM068742.1, read as the reverse complement.
ATGTGGCATTTTCTCAAATTTGGCTAGTCCTTACCAAGCCCTACCCCTCAACCCTAGCCTCCGCCAACTGCTCCTACTACTCCAAATTAATCTTGGAGGCGAAGGTCAACCCCAGGCTCCTTTTCTCCACCACCAACCGCCTCCTCCGCCCACACTCCCATGCCTCATGTATCCTATCCTCCAATTCTAACTTCGAGGAGATACTGGATTTCTTTGAATCAAAAATTGAGGGGATTCATTCAGCCACCTCTACCCCATCCTCCACTGCCTCCCCACTACCTCTCCCCCAGGATCCATCTCCCTCCCACCCCCCCATTACATACCTTCCACCCTATCTCTCCCCCACCTTCTCTGCTTTCCTCCGTAAAATGAAACCCACCACCTGCTCCCTCGACCCCATCCGCACCTCCCTTCTCATCTCCCAGCTCCATTTCCCAGCCCCTCTCCTAACTGATGTCATCAACCTCTTCCTATCCACCGCCACCATCCCCACTCCTCTGAAAACTGCTGTCATCACCCCCATCTTACAACAAATTTCTCTTAACCCATCCCTACTCTCCAACTATTGACCCGTCTCCAACCTCCCATTCCTCTCCAAGGCCCTGGAACAAGTAGTTGCTTCCCAGCTTCACTCCTTCCTCTCCCATTCCCTCCTCGAAGTCCTTCAATCTGGCTTCCTTGCTGCATACAGCATGGAGACAGCCAAAGTCTCTAACGACATTCTCAACATCTGTGACCAGGGATCACTCTGGCTCTTGTCCTTCTCGACCTCTCTGTCGCCTTCGACACTGTCGACCATTCCATCCTCCTACACCGCCATTTCTTCCTCCTCAATCTCCATGGACCTGCCCTTGCCTGGTTCAACTCCTATTTCTCTCATCGCCTACAATTTGGCTCCACCAATGGTTTCTCTTCCGACCTACGTACTGTCACCTGTGGCATCCCCCAGGGCTTTGTCCTTGGCCCCCTACTTTTCAGCATCTATATGCTTCCACTTGGTGACATCATCCACAAACATGGGGTTAACTTCCACATGTATGCGGATGACACCCAACTCTATCTCTCTGTCTCTATCATCAACTCTAGGATTACCACTGTCCTGACAGACTGTCTGTCAGACATCAAGTCCTGAATGAGAGCTAACTTTCTACAGTTGAATGTCAACAAGACCGAGGCTGTATTGATTGGCTCATGCCTGTGCATTTTTGCATCAGTCACTGGCAGCATCAACCTCCATGGTTGCACACACAACCTCACCAAGCCAGTCAGGAACCTAGGTGTCTTGTTCGACCCGCACATCCTCCCCCACATCCAAGCAATGACTTGCTCTGCCTTTCCCCACCTCCGCAACATTTCCCAGCTCTGCCACTACCTCACCCCCAAAGCCAGTGAAACCCTCATCCACGCCTTCATTATATCCCGGCTCAATTATGCAAATACCTTGCTGATCGGCCTTCCCAATTCCTCCCTCCACAGGCTGCAGATAATCCAGAACTCTGCAGCCCATATCCTTTACCACTCCAAATTCCGTGACCCCATCTCCCCCATCCTTGCCCGACTCCATTGGCTCCCCATCATCCAGAGGATCCAATTCAAGATCCTGGTCCTCACATTTAAAGCCCTCCACCACCTCGCCACACCCTACATCCGTGACCTCCTATCCCCTTACCAACCTGCCCGCCGCCTCCGCTTAGCAGGCTCTGACCTGCTCCATGTCCCTCGACCCACCTACCCAACCACTGGTGGGCGAGCCTTCAGCCACTCTGCCCCCAACCTCTGGAACTCCATCCTGAAGTCCCTCCGCCTTGCCCCCTCCCTGTCCTCCTTCAAGTCTCGCCTTAAGACTCTCCGATGGACCTATTGGCAACTCCTTATCCCTCCCTTCCCTCCCCTCCCTTTCCTCAGCTCAGGTCTGAAACAATAACCGTCCAGCAACTTGGGACGTCCTCCTGACATGAAAGGTGCTATACAAATGTAATTTTGTTGTTTGAGGGCTAGATATACTACATCATATGGCTTGTCACAATAAACTTGGGAAGTCACCTCCCACAAAAATCTATTAGATTGGTCGAACCTTTGATTTCTGAATCAATGTATAATATTGTTTTCTATCCCTTGTTCAGTCTCTTTTGTAACACCACTTGAATTCCTTACGGTAACATCTTCTCTAACTACCTTCTTGTTGTTATCATACTGAAATAATGTTGGGGGGAATTATGCTTTGCATTTGCTGCTATGTATCGTTCCAGTGCTCTCCTGGCTCCTCTATTTTGTTTTTCAATTTATTTCTCTACAGTCTTGTATTCAACAACTACATTACATTTGTAGAGCGTATTCCACATTGAGAGGACATCCCAAAGTGCAGTCAGGTGTTAGGACCCAAGCATGAGGGGGGTCATAAAGGAAGGTCTTGAGTTGGGCCTTGAAGAAGACAAGGGAGGGAGCAATGTGAAGGTATTAAGGGATATAATTCCAAAGACTGGGGACAGAAAGCCTGGACACCAATGGGAGGGCAGGTCAGGAGGAAAACATGGAACGGAGGGAGTGGATAGATTGACTTGGGGGCAGCAGGTCAGAGAGGTAGGAGGGTGCAAGGCTGTGGAAGGCCTTAAAAGTGAGGAAGAGGATCTTGAATTCCATTCTCCGAGGGATGCGGAGTCAGTGGAGCCGAGTGAGGGTGGGAATGATGGGGTTACAGAGCCTGGTGCGGGAGAGGATATGAACTGCAGAATTTGGAATGATCTGCAGCTTGTGGAGGGAAGAGTTGGGGACAAGGAGGTAGTTGCGTTCTTCGAGCCTTGAGGTGACAATCGCATGTATGAGGGTTTCGGTGGCTTGAGGGGTGAGGCTCAATGGTCTTTCTCCCTGTACGCTTTGTAAATTGTCTTTTACAGCTTTCGTGGCTTCCAGAAAACTAGAAGAGTGAATCAATAATTGAACTTTACTCTGAACTACAACTGGGTAAAACTGCGGCAGCTTCAGCAAGTGTACATCGCCATTACAGCAACTTTCATTTACAATAATAATATATTTAATAATACATTGGTATAGAGCCTTTCACATCAGGAGAATATCCCACAGTGCTTTACAGGATATACAACAACAACAAAGTTACATTTATGAGCACCTTTCATGTCGGGAGGAAGTCCCAAGGCGCTGACTTCCCAAGGCATTATACTACAAAATGGATTGTGCATTTTGAGGTGAACGAGCCAATCAATTTGAGCATATAATGTCTTACAAACAGTCTTTAATTAAATGACCAATTTTATTTGGGGAACTGTTGACTGCGACACCAGGAGAATCTCCCTTTTTTGATGTTCCTCCAGTATATCTGTAGTACAAGTTGCTGCCTGGATTAAATGTTCACAAATTGGCAAGGTCAGTAAAAATATATTTTATTTAAAATACTAGAAATTGCGTCAAACAGAAAATTTGATATAAGGCGAAAAGTCGGTTGGAAAATATGTATCAGTGCAGTTACCATAGTTACCGTTCCTTGTCATTACCAGTTTTTGAAATAAATTCTCATATGACTGATGTTCTGTGCATCTTTTAGTTTAAATAAAATGTAGTGTTTCTGCTTTATAACACTTGGATTCAGTGAATTTGTATGAAAACTAATGTAAAGTTTTGTCGCTCACTGTTTAGAGCAAATAGAAAAATGATTCTGCATAAGAAATGTTTCAAAGATAGAGAGAAATGGTGATGGGGGGGAGGGTGGGGGAGGGGGAGAGGAGGTGGTGGAGTAGGGGAGTGTCCAGAGAATGCTTTACTTTGGATGCTTCAGATGAATTGACTGGCCTAATGGGTAACTACATAAATAGTAATGTTGGAGTCTCATCGTCAATCGCATATATCCAAAGAATATAAGAATATCAGTCTGCAAGAAAAGAAAGGTGGTTAGATGCTTTTTCCAATCAATTGATGGATTCAGAGAGAACAGCTTCGTTGGGAATCTGAATGGTAGGTATCGCTAAGAATGTTGGGTGTTTATGTACAGGTAGACCCCGCTTAACAAAGGGGTTAGGGACTTTAAAACTCTTTGTTAAGCGAAAATTTTGTTAAGCGAGAGTTTAACTATATTACTGTATTTGGCCGCAGCCAAAACGCCGCCCCGACCCGAGCCTCTCAACTAACATCAGTTTAGTTCCTAGCGGTTCCTAGCGCTAACATTTTCGGTGTACAGGTTGAGCATCCAAAATCCAGAGTTCCAGAATCCGGAACGTGACAAAAATTGCAAGAATAAAAACGCCAATCCTACCTGCTCCAGGCCAGGTCTTCACAGTCACCACACTGAAATATCGCAACCTGGGCCCAGGCATTTCCGGACTCGTGACACGCTTCTGGCGTTCCGAAGTCCGGAAATACCCGAACCTGGGCTCGGCTACGGGCCCGAATTCAGGACGCTCAACCTGTACTCGCGGAGGCCTAAGGTAGATATAACTGCTATTGAAGACTACACAACTTTAAATACAACAATAAAATATTAAAATGTTAGTAAATACAACAATAAACAATAAAATACAGCCAGTCCTCAACCTACTATTATTGAAGCCATGAAGCATCCTGTCGCTTAAATTCCTCCCATATGGGAGGGGCTGCACTGCACTGCTTAACTGAGGCATGCTAAAGACTGAGTGTGTGTTGCTGAGGTGACCGGAAGAGACACTACCCATGAGAAGCTGCGCATGAGAAGCCCGCAATAATTAAAGTGTGTGTAAACATTCGTTATAGCGAACCCAGCCTTTGTTAAGTAGATAAATGGTACAAATGGAAACCCTTGTTATAGTGAACTTTCATTAACCGGCGTTCGTTAAGCGGGGTCAATCTGTACTTTATTGAAATCTTCAGCATATAGATACTTGTATTCTGTTCTGAAATTGATATATGGAGTCCTAAACCTGTGCTCGTTTGATCTGTTGTCAAATAAAAATAAACAACAGAGAATAACATAGACTCCAGAGGACAGAAACAAACCATTCAGTCCAACTAGTACAAGCCTGTGTTTAAACTCCATAGTCTCACCTCTCATAATCCCTTCTTCTATACTACTCTATTATTTTGTCCCACATGTATGCATAGAGTTCTTTGCACAAAATGCCCTCATTATCATTCTGGTCATGCATTTCTACAGTGAAACACATTCACTGTACGTTTCCCTTTCTAATCTGTTTACATTATGCACAAGACACTCCCTTTTGACCAATATGGGTCTGATTTGTCGTAAAAGGCAGCAAAAGCCCAACATCCAGCACCATAGGAAAATAAAAATTAAACTGTGAACTTTTAGAATAAAATGTAAAATGTCTCTCCCTAGGATATTGGTTTGACATGTTGGCAGATCCTCTTAGATCTTCAGGTAAAAACAAAAAAAATCGATAACTAAAGCTAATGTGACAATGCTTTTTCCTCCTACATTGTTCCTCAATGTAAAGTGGACATGAAAGACAATCTTCCCTTTGATGGTTTATTTCAACTACATCTAAAACCCTTTTAATAATGCCTTAGCAAGTCTCTTACATTGTCCCTATAAAATATTCCTTATATTTGATATAGCAGCTTATCATGTCTTTGAGACATCACAAAGCACTTCGCAGATATACTATAAAGTGTAATGACTGTACATTTTGTGGATGAAATGCAACTGCCAATTGCACACAGCTGTCCCATAAACAGTGGTCAATCCAGTGTTCAAATTATTATGTAGGAGTCCTGTAGCGTGGTGGTTAGCATGTTTGCCTCACAAACGAGAGGACTAGGGTTCACCCTCCAGGCACTGAGAAACCCCAGGCCAGCCTCCTCACTCTCCACACATGCCGCTATCTACCTATTTCTTCTTCAACATAATGAGGCTTTCATGTATAACTTCACAGGAGTTTACGCCAAAAATAATTAAATATTGAAGTTGGATAAAATTGCACACCACTCTCTATAATTGTAGTTTGCATTACCTAGTTGCCTTCGCATAAACAGTGGTCAATCCAGTGTTCAAATTATTATGTAGGAGTCCTGTAGCGTGGTGGTTAGCATGTTTGCCTCACAAACGAGAGGACTAGGGTTCACCCTCCAGGCACTGAGAAACCCCAGGCCAGCCTCCTCACTCTCCACACATGCCGCTATCTACCTATTTCTTCTTCAACATAATGAGGCTTTCATGTATAACTTCACAGGAGTTTACGCCAAAAATAATTAAATATTGAAGTTGGATAAAATTGCACACCACTCTCTATAATTGTAGTTTGCATTACCTAGTTGCCTTCGCACTACCGGGTTTGACCTCCACCTTGTCCCCCGAATCCTCCGCTCCACCATCGACAGCCATGCCTTCAGCCACTGTGCCCCGAGGCTCTGGAACTCCCTTCCTCACTCCCTTCATCTCGCCCCCTCTCTTCCTACTTTCAGGTCTCGGCTAAAGACCTTTCTTCTTGGTCGCGCTTTCGGTCACCTTCTTCTCCCTCCCCTTGGCTCTGCCCCGTGATCCGTTATTGGGAAGCACTCTGAGACGCCATCCGGTATGGAGGGCGCTATATAAATTCAAGTTGTTTGTTGGTATTCAAATTATTTTTATAAAGTCAAACTGTTCGTCAATGTGGAGACACCCTTTCAGATGTGGTTTTCTTAATCCTGTGATACAGATGAAGCCTGTGTGAATGCCTAATCCATTAGGTTTAGAGCAACATTTAGAGCAGGTTATCTTTGGAGTCCTAGTTTGGAATCAAAAAGTAATACTCTAATAAAAATGATCCAGTTCTGACAAAATGTCATTGATGTAAAATGTTAACACATTTCCCTTCTCCATGGATGTTGCCTGACCTGTTGAATGTTCCCAGCGACTTCTGTTTCAATAGTAATCCTTGCATTTGATATGGAACCTTCGCACTTTGTTGGACAAAACATTTTGCAATATAGCGACCTAAAAGTAATTATAAAAGTACAAAATAAAGATACAGAGTTTGCTCCAGCGGCTCTATTTAAAAACAAATCCTCTTGGTTGTTTTAAATTCAAGATGTTAGTGATTCAGTCCTAAACCTGCTGGAGGGAGAAACCATTCTCTAGAAATCAGAGACGTGTTCAGCCCCAAACCTATTAAAAACAGAATAAAAACAACCACAGACTGTGCAACTTACTGGTGATAATTATCGCATCATGCACAGCAAATATCCCCTCAATCAGCCAATTCGCTACAGCAAACCAATCATTATTGGTATACATTTGGCTAATCTAAGCAATTTAATAATTAAGTTTAGTTTGAATGATACATTTGATTAATATTTTGCAGTCAAGATTTTGTTTTAGAAAATTGCAGAAGCTAATTTCACAAAAGCTTTGAAGGGTGCTCCTCCCAATGTGAAAGGACCTCTATAAATGTAGTTTTGTTGTCGTTGCTGGCTGAATGGTAGGCATACTGCCTGCTGTGGTAGAGAGCCATACAGTTTGGGACATATGCCTGGCTCACTTATTGGCACTCTCGCTTGTTAGTCAGAAGCATGTGGATTCAAGCTCAACTGGACTTTGAATTCAAGTAGTCTAGATTGACACTCTAATGCAATGGTGGGGGTTGCTGTATTGTTGCTTGTGCTGTAATGTGGATGAGAAGTTAAACCAAGGTCTCTTCTTCCTGTTCAGGTGGATGTTGAAGATTCCTGTATTGGCCAGTGTCACCTCCCACTTCAGTTACTCTAATGTCCTCCTTGCTCTACTATTCACAAAATCCAACCAATTATTTAATTAAAAACTCAGTCGCATGCTCTAAAACAGCTGCTCTAAACTCTGTATCTCATAATTTCAGTCCTCACCAGACTCTACTGGCTCCCTATTGTGGAACAAACCAATCCTCACACTCATTTACAAATCGGTTCATACACTGACATCTCTTACCTGCTTGCGTTTGATATAGCGCTTTTCATGTCTTCTGGACATCTCAAAGTGCCTCATAGAATATACAGGTACCCTGCTAATTTCATGTATCCACGGTTGCCTCTCTGCGACAACCTTTGCCAACCGCGGCAGTGAATTTTGCGTTTCCACGGGTTGTAACACTAACACTAGTGTTTGGTGCTAAGACCCAGTTGCATCAACCAGCTACGATGTCACTTCGCGCTAGCGTTTGGCGCTAGGACCCATTTGCGATGTCGCAATCAACCAGCCACAATGTCGCTTCTCCGCATCCACCCACCTCGGTGTCACCCACCACACCACCTTCTCCACATCCATCCCCCTCGCACTCGTTGGTGATTCTGGAGGAAGAGGGTGCGCAGGGCCCCTCTTCCATGTAACAGCACATAACACTCCCCCATCATCATCATCATTAGGATTTAGGTAAATAACATGATATTTTTGTGTTTAGTTCAAGGACAAGCAAACTTACTCCCCCTATCCCCATGTTTCCCATAGAGCCCTGCATTTTCCAATCGTGGTTTTACTAACCGCGTTGGGGAGGGACACCTGTACTGTGAAGTTAATTGACTGTATATTTGTGGTCAAAACATTTATAATTAGGAAAACATATTGCATTTATGTAGCATCCTTCATGCTTCACATCAGGAAGTTGTTGCAAGGCACAACATCTCCAGTTCACTTCCAGCTGCCTTTGCTTTGCTGGCTCTGGCCGCACCACTCCATCATTGATGGCCATTATGCCCTGAAAATATAAAATCACAGATCACACCTGTAGATTTTCCTCTGCGACTGTGTCTACAGTCACCTCCCCACCTGATTAGTGTCAACCTCTGCCACTGCTAAGCGACAGGAGACATTACCCTGCATAAAGGGTGCTGTATAAATGCAAGTTGTTGTTGTTCTTATTGAAAAGGGAGCTTCTCCTGGTATCCTGGTCGTAGACTGTTTGTGAGACATTGCTGTGTGCAATTTGCTGCCTTGTTTTGGCCACAGAACACAGTCGCTACACTTTACAGTGAGGTCCGTCGATATGGAAATTTTCCGATATCGATATTTTGGTTTGCCCATATTGACATATATCGATATATCGATATCGCGGGGGGGTTTTGTCCTACGCATGCGCACTCCGGTGTGCGCGCGCATTCGGATATCGACAAAGTAAGTTGAAAAAGTCTGAATTTTTCGATATATCAATATTTTTTAAATTCCAATATTGGTATATCTATATGAAAATTATATCGGATATATCCGATATATCGATATATCGCCGGACCCTACTTTACAGTATGTCCTGGAAATACTTTGGGATGACTCAACGTGATAAGGCACTACAGTATCAAATGCAAGCATTCTCGATAACGACATATTAACAACAAAAAAACAATGTCCCATTTGCAACCACTACAATGTCACCTGCGTCACTCGATAAAAAGAGATTGTGGGGCAAATCAATAGAACACATTACCTGCCTAGATTACCGAGGTGACTAAGCATTGACTATATGGACGTACACTTGTAACTGCTTTCAGTAAATCCACTGAAAAGCAAATCCTGGCTGGTGCACTGACCACATGATTTATTTGTGACTGTGTAGAATATTAAAATGCAAGCACTGCTCAGCAGCACAAAAGGTTAACTGTTCAAAAAAGCAGTTTTTGTGAAATGGGTCTGATTTGATTCTTACGAAAATCTTTATGTAACAGTTAGCTAAGTCCTGGCTAAATGACCCTGGAAAAAACGATACATTCATAAGTGTGACTGGGTTATTCGGAATCGGATAGCTCCTGGTACGAGAATGAAAAATAGGTGAGGGAAATGTCAGAACTGTTATAAACCAAGCACAGATAATGTATTTGGTACATGACATTGGGGTGAAATGGTAATGTGGTTAGTTCTGACATGACAGATACTCTAGGCCGCGACTAGCCAAGGTTGTCTGACGTCTCTTGCACTGAAACGGTGCTGCAGATTCTTGAGCATTGCATATTCCATGGTGAAAAATAGCCTGGTGCAAAACATTTCTTTATCGGTGGCCTTGTAATGTTTCCCCTTTTGCCTCATTATCATCTTTTATTACTGATGTCAACATTGACCTTTCTATCCAGACAAAAGAGGAACACTGATATGAGAAAGAATCGCAGCTCTCTTTGATGAAAAAAAATGCTATTTGATTCTCATGGGAGAGAACATACTGCAGGGATGGAAGGAGCTCACATAGAACCTAACGTACATCAAAATCAGAATTAAGCTGGCAGACAAACAACCAAACAAGGAGCACAGTGCATCATTAGCTGCTGGCTGGCATTACAGGTGACACGCTGCTCGATAAATCAAAGTTAAACTTCAGTCATCAACCTGTCAGATTTCCATTTGATAGTCATGCAAAGGCAACTGTCATGATGTTTGCCTCGTGCAAACAAAGCAGAGGCTTAAACTTTTTTTTTCTGAAGTCTGGAATTTGTTTCAAAGCTTGTCAATAGCGTCTCGCCAATGGATGGTGACTTAAAGTGTCAGCTTGGCTCAGTTGGAATTTCTGACTCAGAACATTGTAGGTTCAAACCCTGGATCGGACCTTCAACTTACATCGTCTAGGCTGACACTCCATTGCAGTGTTGGGGGGATGTAGCATTAACAATAGCATTGTCCTTTTGAAGAGATGTTAAACTACGATCATGTCTGCCTGTTCACGTGGACATGAAAGATAACATGTTGCTGCTTGAAAAGATAAGGGAGTTTCTCTTAGGATATTAGCCAACAATTCCCCAGTAAAAATTGGTAACATTTACAGTAAACCCTGCAAAAGGCTTTGAGGTGCAATTTTAAATGCAAGGAATATTATTACAGCCCCAGCTCCCAAAGGTGCTGTACCTGAATTATTTTATTTTAAGACATTTTCTAATGTACAAAACAAACATACAATAATAATGATCCTTCATTTGATATAATTTGATATCTTGTCTTCAAGATATCTCACAGTGCTTCACAGAATACACTCCAAAGTGAATTAACTGTACATTTTCTGGGTGAAATACGACAGCCAATCACACACAGCAGTGTCCCACAAATAGTGATGCATTGAGTGACCAAATTATTATTATTGTTTGAAGTGATTATTACCCTCAGAAATGTGATCAGCCAATTGACAAACATCCGATTCCTACTTACTGCTAGTTAAACAGAGTATGTGGAATAAGGAAACTTGCCTAATGTTTCGCCCTGCCTGGATTCGTGTCTGGTGATATGGAATTTTTCCGATATCGATATAGCGGTGGGCTCATATCGATATAAATCGATATGTCGATACCACCAGGTTTTTGTATCCTGTGTATGCATGTGCATTTGGGTATGCGCACGCATTCCGATATGCGTGCTCTATGCCCAGGAGGTTTGCAATGCCAGCGACAAGGTATGTTGAAAAAGTTTGCATTAGACCGATATAACCGATATATTGATATATCGCCGGACACTATATACCGATGTTTTGTGATATACCAATTTTTTTTATACCGAATTTTTCGATATACCGATATATTCATATTTCCAATATCGGCATATCGATATGAAAAATTGTACCGTTATAACCGATATATCGCCGGGCACTAGTCTGGATCAAATCTACGTTCCCTCACTTGCAAGGTGAGTGCTCTAACTATAGTAAAAGCCTGTTTATCCGGCACCCCCGGGATCTGGCCAATGCCAGTTAAAGCACGTGCCGGATATTCAGGCGGCCAGCTGCTGAAAACCCAACACAAATTTTTTTAAAGCATTTAATTATTTTTTTAAACCTACCATAGTAATAATAGACTAAATAATAACAGAATATTGTATGGATACTTACCAATAAAGCAATAAATATTGATTACAGTCTATAAACACAGCACACAATCAAAGGAGTACTCTCATTTTACTCTTCCTCTCTCTCTTTCACACACACACACACACAGTCTGGCATCTCAATGGTTCCAAACCCAACCCCCCTCCATTCCTTTCATTTTCCATCCAAATTAATCAACTCACCCTCTCTCTCTCTCTCTCCCCTCCTCTCCCCCTCCCACTCCCACTCCTTTCTCTTTCTCCCCCCTCTTTCCCTCTCTTTCTCCCCCCCCCCCCCCCCCCCCCGCTTTCCCTCTCTCCCGCCCTCCCCCCCTCCCCCCACCACCCCCCCACCCCCCTCTCTCCCTGCCTCTCTCTCAAACCCGGAAGTGCCCTACGGCAGCATTCAGAGGTAATCCCTGTGAGGGAAAAAACCCAGCAGCGCCACCTTCAGTCACTAGTAGCAGCATTCAAAAATACTGATACATTGCGCCAGATAAGATCTGGTTAATCAAATGGGAACCTTTTTTTTGAGTTGCCGGTTATACGGAAGTTACGGTTGATCGGGTCATGGATAAATGGGCTTTTACTGTACTAAGCTACAGGACTCCCCAAATGTAAGCAATTCTCTGGAAACAAACAGAACACAGTTCTTTAAATGAGGGCTGAGTAACCAGTTTTCAATCGAGCATTTTTAATACGTTTTAGGTTTTATCAATAAGAAGGTGAATTTTTAGGCATGATGAACAAACTACAAAGAGTTTGAATAAAAGAACTGCAGGTATCCCTAATATAAGGTGATGTTGGATAGGGACCCCATAAATTGCCAGCTTGCCTTATGATGGGACTCACACAAGAGGCCTTTATAACACGGAAAAAAAGGACTTATTACGGAACAAGTATGCAGAAAGCTATCCGGCACATCTTGATGGTACACCTGCTATACTGTATCGTGAGGAAACGCATTGCCTGTGCTACTCTAGTGTTGTGACGATGGGATTTTAAAAATGGCAATGAGATTTGAAGAAAGACGGTGGGATTTGAAGAACGATGATGTGATTTGAAGCATAGCAATAGGATATAAAGCATGGTAAATGGGATTTGACGAATCATGATGGGATTTGATGAATGATGATGTGATTTAAAGAATGATGATGCAATTTGAAGCATGACAAAGAATGTGAAGCCTGGCAATGGGATTTGCAGTACGATGACGGGATTTGTATTTTCAGGCAAGAGTATGTCAGAAACAGCTATCATTCTACATGTTAAATTATCAATGGAGCAGCTGGACCTTCTCCCAAACCCATTTGCAGTTGTTGTAGTTAGCTGTAGGTCAAGCCATACAAAAACAGCAGTATAAGACTGCTACTTGTCAGGATTTATCCAGATTTTTATTCATTGAGCTAAGTCAATGTCTCACCAAGTTTCTATCTATCACTGGACACAATTCTTTAAATGAGGTCTGACTACCCTGTATAACCACAGCATTACCACAATACGTATTCTATAGTTCTGTATTCAATATTACTAATAGATTTTCCTGATAACAATAAAACATGGATTAATTATTCAACAGGTTCTACGAAGACAAGGAAGCTGTGTTTACAGTATATGTTGGTGGAGAGCAAGTTATCCCAAAGATGTATTAATCTGGACTGCGGTATGTTGAAACAGTTAATAGCTGTGCTGCCCACCATCAGTCTGGCGATGCATTTTTCACAAATACTTAAGAGAATCGTTGTAGTGGAAGTCACTTGATCACTTGATCAACAAAATCCCAAGTCATCTTGATATAACAAGAACAACATAATTACATTTATATAGAACCTTTCACATCAAGAGGACATTTCAAGATGCTGGACAGAGAGTATTTCGGACCCAAGTTGGGGGTAGGGATTGGGGCGGGTGGAGGGCAAGAGGGGAAGGAGGTTGGTTGAAAGCATGATCGAAGATTAAAGTTTGGGGCCAGGTGGAGAGATTGCAGGATGGTGTTCCACATGGTGGGGCAGAGAGGCTGAAAGTCCGCCTGCCAATGTTGGGGCGGGCAAGGTGGGGACATGAAGTAGGCTGGAGCCTGCTGAATGGAGAATGCGGACAAGTTGGCAGCGGGTTAGGTCATAAACGTAGGGGCAAGTGAGGCCATGGAGGGCTTTGAAGGAAAGGACCAGAACCTTGAACTGTATCCTCTGTATGATGGGAAGCTAGTGAAGTCAGGTGAGGTTGGGTGTGATAGGGTCATAGAGCCTAGGGCGGGAGAGGACATAGGCTGCACAGTTTTGGATGATCTGCAGCCTGTGGAGGGAGGAGTTGAGGAGGCTGACAGGCAAGGAGTATGCATAGTCAAACTTGGATGCTTTTAATGCATGTATGAAAGTTTCGGCAGATTGCGGTGTGAGACAGTGGCAGAGTCCGGCAATGTTGCAGAGATGAGGGAAGGCAGAGCAGGTCATGGCACAGATATAGGGTAGAAAAGATAGTTGAGGGTTGTTAAGGTTCTGGATTGGCTTAGAGAGATGGGAGTGTGCATACGTGTGTGGTGATGCTATCAGCTGCTGAGGTGTTGAGGCGCTTACGGACACAGATCAAGAGCCCCTTGGTCTTGTTGACGTTCAACTGAAGAAAGTTAGTTCTCATCCAGGATTTGATGTCTGACAGACATTCGGTCAGGACAGCAGTGAACTTGGAGTCTAGAGGGGGCAGAGAGATACAGCTGGTCCCATGCCTGTGGATGATGTCTCCAAGAGGCAGCATGTATATGTTGAAAAGGAGTGGACCAAGGACGGAGCTCTGAGGAATGCCGCACATGATAGTGCAGTGGCTAGAGCAGAAACCGTTTGTGGAGATGAAGTGGAGGTGGTGTGAGAGATACGAACTGAAGCATTCAAGGATAGAACCATGAAGGTTGAGTGAGAGGAGAGGCAGTGTATGAGGATACAGTGGTCAACAGTGCTGAAGGCAGCAGAGAGGCCAAGGAGGATGATGAGGTAAAGGGAGCCCTGGGCACAGAGAAGCAGAATGTCATTTATCACTTTGATCAGAGCTGTTTCCGTGCTATGGACGGCACGGAAACCCGATTGGAGAATGACCCAATAACAGGATTAAATTTGAAAATAAGATATATTTTCTCTCCAGGTTCCAGCTGATTGGACTGTCTCCCTCACTCCCTCACCCTATTTCCACATTTAGAGATGATTTAAGGCTTGAGACATAAACATATGGATATACATGAAATGGAGCATCAGCTATGGCTGCCAGTATCTTAGAATAACTGTTAATGACCACGCTACATGCCTAAAAATACAAAACAATTTTCAATGTTTTGGTCCCAGTAAGCTATACTCTACTATTTGTTCACCCAGTGGCTTACCTCAAAATCTCATTGCTGAGCCAGTCAGACTATAATAATCATAACAAAAAGAACCCTTGCATTTGATCCTTGCACCTTTCATATCTTTGAGACGTCACAAAGTGCTTCTCAGAATGTACTATAAACTGAATCAACAAATTATACAGTCAATGGTTGACTAGGAAACCAGGAGAAACCCCTTACTTGTTTAGTGCCTTGTGATATCCACCTGACTTGAAAGTCGCGATACAAATGTAATTTCTTGTTGTAGAATAGCGCCATGGTATCTTTAACATCCACCTAGACATACAGACAGGACTTTAGTTTAATGCCTCATTTGTAGGACAGCTTTGTCAATAGTATTGTGCTCTCTTACTACAGCTATGAAATGTCACCCTAAACCAGTGGTTTCCAAATAGGGGCTTGCCCCCCTTAGGGGGCGCAGGAACTGTTGACTGGGGAGGCTCAGAGCCCCCGAGTGCATGTGGAGTCGAGGCGGAGCCGAGGACCCGAGGGTGCGGAGCCAAATACAAGGATGGGGGCGAAACAAAAACGTTGCTGAGTTAGGGGGGGCGCCACTATTCAAAGTTTGGAAGCCACTGCCTGAGACTATGAATTCAAAAACCCTACGTGGGTCTTGAACCCATGATTTTCTGACCCAGAGATGGGAGTCCTAGATTTTTTGTTTTGTGGCTGAATGCAGCCTTCACTTTGCTCCGAGCACCTGAAGGAACAACAAAATACACAGTTACTGCACTCCATCTTAAATCCTGTAGAACCCTTTGAGACGTCCTTCCAACATGAAAGCTGGGGTAAGGATTATTATGATTTGATCAGGTATGACAGTGAATTAAAAGTCAGGTTCAACAAGGAAGTATGTGGGAAGACAAGCTTGAGCAATTGTGCTCATCAACAGTATCATTTTGGAAATATTATCCAGGGAAAGGGAGTTCGTGGACGGAAAGTTAAGGAAAGGCTTGATGATAGGCTTGAAAAGCTTGAAAGGCTTGAGATAGGATTACTACCAGAAAGGATTGCTGGGAAACAGACAGCAAATCACAGATGAAATATATTACATCTAGAATCAGCCAGCTCAACAATACTGTTGTTAACCTTTATTTCAATGCCGGTTCAGTAGTTTCATTGATATTAACAGCACTGGGCAATAAGCACATTGCTAACAGAGAGAAGAACAAAATTACAAAATTCAGAGAAAGAGAAAAGAATAACAAATCTATGGTCTGGTGACATTATTTTCTAAGCATGATGACATTTTAGTTTTGCTATACGGGTATATTAACCACACCCTGCAGACTGGATAGGTGCTTACCAACTGTGATGCCTTGAAAACTGCTACTGCTGGGGCATGAGTGTCCTAAGATAGTGACTGCAGAAAAATTAAAGCACTGAAGCAATCTCTGTGTTTTCTAACTTTCAAAAGGGAATTGATGTATACTGGAAACAGAAAAATGGCTATGGGGAAAGAGCTGGGAATGGGATTGATTGGGTAACTCTTTCAAAAAGCTGGCACAGATATGATGGGCCAAATGGCCTCCTTGTGGACTGTAAGATTCCATGATCTCTGGTTGATGTTAGACTCAGCTAAATTGATTATCTATGGTTGAAGTGAAGAGCCCAAAGCTACAACAAAATGTATCAATGGAAGGCCTGTAGTGACCCCAGCCTGCCAACTGACCTGTTTTCGATAATCTTAACAAACTGACAGAAAACACAGATGGGTGCAGAGATGAAGCATTGAAGTGATCAATTAATTATTACTATTTTACTATCAGACGTGTGGAGTAAGGAAACTTGCCCAAAGTTTCACCCTGGCAAGGATGAAACCCAGGTATCTCACTTGCGAGTTACTACTCTTTAGGCTAATTCCAGTGAAGTGCTTTGAGAAGTCTTGATGACTTAATAAAGCACTACATCAAATGCAAGGATTATTCTTATTATAATAATGCTTATATTTTTCATATAGCACTTTATCATGTTAACATATCCGAAAGCAATGCATACAGAATTACTTCAAATACAGTAATTTGTTATGTCCAAAGAATCAGCTGCTAGTCTGTACCACCAACATACATAAACCTATTTAAGAAATAAATAGCAAATTAATCATGATTTTGTGGTTTGGGGTGAAGATTGAATACTGGCCTAAATATTAACAACAACAACAAAATTTAATTTATAGAGCGCCTTTCACGTCGGGAGGATGTCCCAAGGTGCTAGATATCGAGTGTATTCCTGACTCCATGCACCACTGTTTGTAACAAGGGCAAATCAGAATCTGCACGTTCACTCAGCTGGCTCTGGCTTCCTGCATGCACCTCTCCCCTCTATTCCACATTGGAGGCTGTGCTTTTTGCCACGCCTCGAGACTCCGGAATTCTCTGCCTCAATCTCTGTGCCTTGCTGCATCCTTGTCCATTTCCAGATCACACCCGAAGACCTTCTTCTCTCACCATGCCTACCATCACTTGCCCTCTCTCCCTGGTTAAGCGTCAATCCCTGCCACTGTTAAGCATCCCAACAGACTACTCCATAGGAATGGCACTATATAAAGGAACATTTTTGTTGATCTGTTTCAGCCACCTCCATTCCCCCAACTCCTAATCCCAAATGCTAACACAGATGGCACAAAACCAGCCTCACAGTTCACTGCAAGATGTGGCTTGAACATCTTTGAATCTACTGCCTCTCCCTCACATAAAACCAAACCACATTCTAGTCGAGGATTATCCCGGATGCCACACATAATCCTGTTTCCAACCTTCCAAGATGAAATCCCAAGATCCTGTTTTCCAACACATGTATCACCTCTATGTACCCAGTCAAGCATTCTTGATTCTCACTTCAGATGCCAAGTGTGAAGAGGTCATAGACTTCAAGTCAAAAATAGACTACATCAGTTTGTTACAGTGAATTTGTTTCTGGAGTAGAGTTCCAGTGGCTTTGTGGGAATTAATTAAATAAGATGATTGGAACCTGCATACTAACATGGTACTAAGAAGCAAAGACACAAGATATTTTGATACCACCTTTGGACTTATAGGATAGATCAAGGATGTGAACAGATGGAGCTGGTGAAATGAAAGGTTGACTGAAGACTCTTGGAAAGTCTACACTGGAAATAAACAAAAGTTACCTTAGCTTCAAAGCTCAATGAATCTAACAATTCATTTCAAGGTCTTAGTTGTTTCCCTGGAGAATGCAGCATCAAATTGCTCCACCATCCACAGCCAGTAATTGAACCTCGAAGAAGGTGACATTTGCCCTTAACGATAAACTCACAACAGAATTGAAGTACATGAAATCACTATCCGTGATTACAAAAGTCGATAAGCCCACTAAAAGGGTTAGCTGGCTTGTGGTTGTGGACAAAGCAAATGAACGCATGTGCGTGTCTTGAGCTGCATTATCTGAATGAGTCTGCACAGACAGGACACTACTATTTCACTAAAGAAGAAATTATGCTGCAGTTTACTGACATGAAAGTGAATTCCGAATTAGTTGCATCCAGTGGATTTTGGTAAATATGTCCTTCTGCTATAAAATCATGTATCTTCAACTTCTTCCAAAATAAAATTTGACATTCACGTCACGGCTGTCGTGAGTCTCTGTTGTGCAAAAATTGGCTGCTGAATTTGCCCACAAAACAGCCATTACTTTTAGAGCATATCCTGTGAAATGGATTGCGACATTATTAATAAAAAGTAATTCATATTATAGTACTAACTATTACTCTGGAAACGATTATTTTTGTTGCGTTTCATTCAAAATTTCTAGGGCATTTAATGTACAGCATCATTATATATTATAATAATCCTTGCATTTGATATAGCGCTGCTCAGATCTTCTAGACATCTCAAAGCACTTCACAGTATATACTGCAAAGAGAGTTGATGGTATTCTTGTAGGAGAAACGAGGCAACCAATTGTACACAGCAGTGTCCCACAAACAGTCATAGATTGAGTGAGCAATTTCTTCTTTTCTTTGAAGGACTTATTACTCTCGAAAAAGTGATCCACCCATCAACCAACAACCAGGTTCCTACCTACTACTAGGTAAACAGATATGTGTGGAGTAAGGAAACTTGTCCAAGGTTTCACCTTGCTGGGAATTGAACCCAGCTCTCCCACTTACGAGGCAAATGCTGCACTTTAGCACCGATGATTAATTTAATCAATAATAATAATCCTTTCGTTTGATTTAGCATCTTATGTCTTCGAGATATTTTAAATCACTTCATGGGATATACTGTAAAGTGGAGTTCTGGAGTCCTGTAGCTCAGTGGTTAGAACACTTGCCTTACAAGCGAGAGACCTGGGTTCAATTCCAGGCAGAGCAAAACCTTTGGCACGTTTCCTTACTCCACATGCCTAATAATAATAATCCCTCAAAACAAAACAATAATAAATTGGTCATTTCAATCCACGAATGTCTGTGGGAGAGGCGATCTAGAGGACCTTCAGATGGATGGCTGGATAGGGCTGTGCACATGAAACAATCTGGCTGAAGCAGCGTGTAGAGTTTGAAGAGATTATAGAGGTTGCGTGGAGTTGAGATCATGGAAGGGTGTGAGCGTGAACAGATTTGTTCATATATTTCTGACTTGTGGTTTATGAATATTTCATTGCAAAATTTACAAAATTACAAATCACCAATCAAAATATCCCTCCCAAAAAAAACAGCCAGCAAAACCCAAATAAATCAGCCTTGTTAATATTTGCCTGGTTCTATCAGCTGTCCGAATTGCCCCACCAGAAGTAAGCAAACTGTATCATAATAATACTTACATTTATATAACACTTCACAGGATATACTGCAAAGTGTAATGATTGTGTATATCTCAGGCAAATGCTGCGGCCAATTTGCACAGTCATTTTCCAGCAACAGCTATGATATGGAACATTCAGCCATTTTGCTTCCGCTCTCTGGATCTACATCCCAGAGTCCTGCCACCTTGCTCCCACCCTCCTCACTTTGAAAACATTATAAGATCTACCTCTTACCATGCTTTTGACTACCATACCCAACCTCCCCTCCCTCCCACACGCACACCCACACACAACATATGTTATTTTTAACAACTGGGACATACTCCCAACTTGGTCATTTGGGACAATGACTGAAAATGAAGTATAGCTTTAAAATCAGCAAACCACCTTCAGACAATGCCATTGAGAATTGGAAGCCACTTCACACTTTAACTGTTCAAATGGCACTGGCAATGTCAGGCTCCAGGCAGCAAAGCAAAATGTCTGAGCGTGTTCAAGGGTATAACTCACACTACGTCTTAATTCTGTTACATCCTTGAATAGGGGCGCACATCCATCTGTTATTCTCTCTGTGCAACCAAAGCCGCTATAGCCATCATCACCTGCACTCACATCTTAGATTAACTGACCCCAATAGCATTTGTGAGATAATTAAAGGAAAGCAGAAGAATGAATACAAGAGGGTGCACAGCAAGATAAATAGGAGAGAATGCCATATTTTGACACATCACCGCAGCCAGAAAAAAATCCATTCTAAAAATACTTGTTCCAAATCAGAACATTGAAAGTAAACACATCATATTTTTCATGTGTTTGAGCAGTTCTTCAACACGGAGCAATGTAACAGACAGAAATGCTTACTCTACTCTAAGAAAAGTAAAACTATCATATGTACAGTGAAAGTGGAACAATCCCAAATATATTTGAAGTGAAGCTATTTTTACACAATAGCTAACTGGTCCAAGTTGATGGCAGAGCTTATAGTCAGTTTGTGACAGATATTGATGTTTTACTGTCACTAACTGGCAGATCATGGGAGGGGATGGTATTGTGCAAATGTACGATGCTGACTTTCGCTTATCAGGGAGATGACCTTTAGTATTCTTGCAGTTTTACTGAACATCATGGGAAATGTGAGAACACAGGATGTAATAAGTCACAGAGAAGCTGTCAGAGTCTGCCATTTGTCAATCCTGTTATTAACTTGTCCACGTTTCTTCCCATTTCCAATATTTATTTTTATATAATATATATATATATACTATACTAGCTATGCTTGCAACCAAAGGATCCAATATGGAATGTAGGCTGACACACAGGCAAACATTTCATCTTTATCTATACATATCTGGGAGGACTCCTGTGGGTGAAATCCTTTTTGAAGAATTCAATGGGAGAAATTGGCCTTGTAAAAATGTGATTTTGTTGCTGTGACTTAGCTATGTCCGTGTTCTTTATTATATTCCTTGGCTACATACGTGCTCTGTGATGTAGGATGTCACAGCAGCACAGTCAGGTGATGTGGCCACCATACTGCAGTATGTGCATACATACATACATAGGTGCCTTGTCATGCACAGTGCCATAGCACCACTTTGACTAATCGGCCATCAGATGTAATCGAGGTGAAGAATGTAAAACTGAAACTAACTCAAGAACGATAGGAAATACCTAACAAACAAATTTGCTCATGTCATTCCAAGTATCACCTCTTTCCGATGAAGTATAAATCATGTCTCTATAATAATCCTTGCATTTGATATAGCGCTTTTCACATCTCATCGACGTCTCAAAGTGCTTCACAGAATATACAGTAAAGTGAATTGACTGTATATTTGTGGATGAAACGCAGCAGCCAATTGTCCTACAAACAGTCGTGGATTGAAATGACTAATTGTTATTATTGTGTTTTTTTTGGATGGATTATTATTAGGCATGTGGTGTAAGGAAACTTGCCCAAGGTTTCACCCTGATCTGCCTGGATTCGAATACAGGTCTCACGCTTGTAAGGCAAGTGCTCTAACCACTGAGCTACAGGAGCTATGTCAATTGGTTATTGAGATCCTATTGCGGCAAAGACAGACACTGTTGCTTTAATATATTATAATGAATGGGCATATATTGTATGTCTGTATGAGCATTTCCCTTTTCTCTATATATTTTCTTATTTGGTACCTCAAATGCAAGGATTTATTATTCGTCCTCTATCAAAATCCCTTCAAAAAAATAAAGTATTATTTGGTCACTCCATGACTGCTTGTGGGACAACATCAACAACGACGGGACACTCCTGTGCGCAATTGGCTTCTCGTTTAGCCCACAAACATATAAACATTACAGTATATATCCTGTAAAGCGCTTTGTGACACCTCAAAGACATAATAAGGCACCTTATTAAACGCAAGTATTATTATTATTACATTGGGCACAAGCTGGGACAGCTAGGAACGGGGTCCTGAATTAACTTATAGGCAAGTCCAAGCTATTTTGCGCTGGCAACGTACGGGACTTCAGAACATTAAATCTTCCTCAGACTGACAAAATGCACTAAAAGTCAGCTTTTTTCATACATTTGGAATACGTTATTGGGTCTTTCAACTTCACACAAATAACAAGTAAAATGACACCTTCGATTTTAATTTATGCCAATTAATGTGCTCGGTAACATACGGGACCAGAAAAAAAGGCACTTTTTTAAACTTAAGACTTTGTTTAGCAAAGTTTCTGAAAATTGAACTCCATGAAAATTATCACTAATGAAATTGTATTTTACATCTATTTCACAGCTTAACCACAGAATTTGGGAGAAAAATGACACTTGGTTCATCATATTTTATCAAACTTGAAAATTTAGCATCAAAGGAACAAATACCTTGGACTTGCCCATAAGAGTACCAGTCTAATAGTGAGGTCATGGGAATTAGATACAGGAATACTGATTTATCTAATTTGTCCAACAAAGGAGTTCTGTAAACACAATGATGTTTGAACCATATATTGTAGCAGTATTAACAAAGAAGAAGCTATCTTTCTCTTTTAAATTTGTTATGCCAGACACCATTCCCATGTCATAGATTCTGCATTTGGGATGTCCTCTCAATGTGAGAAGCTCTATATCAAATGTAGGTATTATTATTATATCAAATGTAAAGACTATTATTATTATAATTTATAAACGGGTTTTCAACAACAACAACAAAAAAATATATATATTTGTATAGTGCCTTTCACGACGGGAGGATGTCCCAAAGCCCATCAATGCTAAACATAGGTTGATAAACATAAGAGATTTTTGCATTGAAGTCAGATTTCCATGTTTATACCAGGAGCACAAGAGCTGCCTCTTCTCCAACAGATTATGTTCCATCAGTGGAAAAGTGGATTGTGTTGGGTAATCAGTGGCAATCAATAATGTGAAGAAAGAACAATGAGGAAGAGAATAGATCTCAGGGAACCCCTAGGTTAATGGGAACAAAGTCTGAAGGTGAACTACAGCACTGTTAAAGCAATGAGAAAACAGGAGAAAACTAGAGAGCCACAAAAGCTGCATCAGTGGAAGGTTGCAAAGTGGTAATTTCTCAGCAATGCATTAGGCCAGACTCCATTGGATTCAGCAAGCATTTTACCAACCCTGTCATTCCAAGATGTTATATTTGAGACGGTTTTAGCACTCGTAAATGTACACCCACGATATGGCTCACCTGCCCTCACAATGAACTGGGTGGCTTCTGTGTGGTCAATCCTCACTAATGAAATCAAATCCTTATAATTAGCTGTAATTTGACTAATGAACTGTTCTATGATGACAGGTACTATACCCATCCCTATTTGAATGAAAACAAATTGGGAAGCTTCAGTCAATCAGAGGTTTATTGTATACCTCTGTGACCTAGGCTGAACCTGTTTGTGTATTCCCTCTTTCTTTATACAGAAAAGTTGAGTTAAGCATGATTACCTTAGCTCAACAGAAAGCTATTATAGCTTCAATGAAATCCACAACCCTCGGCATTCAATCTTAAATTACTTGATAAATATCAACAAACACAACTATGAGATAACAAACATTAATCACACTTAAAACTACACATGCTAGCAACCACATGTAATGAAGTTAAAGTAAAGTGCACGATAAAACAATCTCTGACTGCTACTCATCAATAGTCAGCGCATATACACTTGTTGTCATCAGGTAGAAAAATAGTGATCACGAGTACATGCCATTGTTCTTTTATAGGACATTAAGCTTCTCCCTGAATAAGGTACCGAATGTTAACTATATAGCACCAATTACATGCCTTTTTTATGGTCCAATCAGATCTTCCCAAAACTAGAGCACAGGTACGCTTCAAATCCTTAATTTTTATATTGGAATGATAAGCTAACCACCAAATTGTTGTAATCAATGCTACAGTCATTCTTGATGCACCATAAGTATCAAGAGCATTAAATACACAAAAAAATATTTAAAGCACTATTCTATACTTCGAGTAGTATACTATACTTTGAATACAGTATACTTCGAATGAGTATACTTCGATACTATATAAATCCAAGTTGTTGTTGTTGTTACTCATTAGATTAAAAACACACACAGGCATAGAAAACAAAAGCGATGACTATGACATGTTTATAAGGAAAAAGTATCAAATGTTTTTTGTGAATGGCAAAAAGGGAAAGCTTAACATAATCTGCAAAATAAATCATTAATTTTTAGAGACCTTCACTTTCCTCTTTCTCCCTCTGTCTTCAAAACCCTCACTAATTGTGCCTTTTAGGCAAAACCATTACACTTGCCTCTTCAGTCCGCTTACCATCTTCTCTGAAGCATGTCATGACTTCCGTCCCACACTAAAAGCATCATATAAAATAAACCTTGCATTTGATATAGTGCCTTATCTTCAAAGATTTATAGGAATGTGCAGTGACTGTGTATTTGCCAGCATTTATTTCCTGTAATCAATTTATGCACTGCAATGTCACAAACTGCCAGGAGATGAATGATTAATTTTATCTGGAGGATTGTTGGTCACAATTTTTTTTAAAGTGCCATGAGATATTTCAAGTCGAGCTAAGCAAGCAGATAGGACCTCAATTTGAGTTTCATTTAAAGGATAGAACCTGCAACAACAACAAAATTGCACTTATATAGCGCCTTTCATGTCGGGAGGACGTCACAAAGTGCTGAACAGTCTGGTTGGGACCCGAGCAGGGGTCTGGGAGTGTGGGGGTGGAGGGTGGAGGTTGGGGGTTGATCAAAGTAGCGGGAAGGGGAAGGAGAGTGGGAGAGGGGAGAAGTTAGTGGGGCAGCCGAAGAGGTCGAAGAGGAAGATCTTGAGACCGGCCTTGAAGGAGGAAAGGGAGGAAGCAAGGCAGAGGGGCTGCAGGATGGAGTTCCACAGTGTGGGAGCAGAGAGGCTGAAAGTCGGGCCGCTGATGGTTGGGCGGTTAGGGCGGTGGACGCGGAGCAGGCCTGAGTCTGCTGAACGGAGGTTGCGGGCGGGCTGATAGGGAGACAGTAAGTCAGAGAGATAGGCGGGGGCAAGGCCGTGAATGGCCTTGAAAGTGAGGACAAGGATCTTGAATTCAATCCTCTGGGGGATGGGGAGCCAGTGGAGACGGGCGAGGGTGGGAGTGATGTGGTCGCGAAGCCTGGTACGGGAGAGTACACGAGCTGCAGAGTTCTGAATGATCTGCAGCCTATGAAGGGAGGAGCTGTGGAGGCCGACAAGGAGTGAGTTCCCGTAGTCGAGCCTGGAAGTGATAAAGCAACAATACATCACTCATTCAACACTGCCAAGGAGAGTCAGATTAGACAATATGAGCCCCAATACCTGAAATGGGGCTCAAACCCACAAGCTTCATGGCCCAGAGGTGCAAGAGCTACCAATGAGCCATGTTGACAACTGAAATATATAAATGCAACTTGCTGCTTTTTGAGAGAATGTTAGGGTGCAATCCTTTAGCTATTCAGCTTTAGATAGTTAAACTCCGCAGTACGCCAACACACACTCTGGAATCCTTGAGGCTTGGCACTTGCAGGATGTGCGCCTCCAGGGAGATAGTATGCATTCCATTCCAGTAATCTTCTCTGCAATTTCCATGTGTAGGTGGGATGCATGGTGATGGATTTCCACATGTATCAGGCACCAGTTAACTGAAAAAAAACTCTTGAAATAGGTGTCTCTCCAGTGTCATATAACTTTCTCCTATAAATCTTGCAGCATAATGACAATATTTCAAAAGGCATACTTAAAATAAGCAAGTCCAACAGTGTGAGGCAGCAACACAAAAGGAAACAAGAATGCTGGACGATATTACTAATTGTGATAAATTCAAATCCTTAAATATAATTCTCAGGCTATCTTCTCTTCTGGTCAAGCCCAGCATTGGACTTTAACATCAAAAACATCAAAGTGGTCAGCACATCACAAGCCATCCGGTAAAGATCCTCCCACCACACCAAATGCAGATGACCACCGGATTACCTTTGAAGAAGCTCTGAGGCAACAGCTGCTGAATGATTTGGATACTCTTAAGCATGATGTTGGGTTTCCATCACCAAGCTTAACACATCCAGCTGACCACCCCTCTCCGCCTCCCCCCAAACGAAAAAAAACTATCACGCTGCACCAATTGTCTTTACACTTCTGGTGATCACAACATAAGGCCTCCAGAGGCAGTGCAGAGGAGAGAAACCAGGATTCCCAAACTGCTCATCCCTATAAGATGATAAGACCATAAGAATTAGGAGCAGGAGTAGGTCATTCGGCCCTTCGAGCCTGCTCCGCCATTCAATAAGATTATGGCTGATCTTCTGACCTAACTCTAATTACCTGCCCCATCTCCATATCCCCTAATCCCTCTATTTAAAAAAAACAAATCTATCAGTCTCAGCGTGAAAATGTTCAGAGACTGAGCATCCACAGCCTTCTGAAGTAGTGAATTCCATAAATTCACTACTTTCTGAGTGAAGAAATGTTTCTTCAACTCCGTTCTAAAAGGCTGACCCTTAATTTTAAGACTGTGACCTCTGGGTATAGATTCTCCTACCAGGGGAAACAGTCCCTCAGTGCCTACTTTATCTAGCCCTTTAAGAATCTTATATGTTTCAATAAGATCGCCCCTAATTCTTCTGTACTCTAGAGAGTACAGCCCTAGTTTATTAACCTATCCTCATAGGTCAATCCCCTCATCCCAGGAACTAACCTCGTGAATCTACGCTGCACTCCCTCTAAGGCAAGTATGTCCTTTTTTAAATAAGGAGACCAAAACTGCACACAATACTCTAGGTGCAGTCTCACCAAAGCCCTACACAGTTGCAGCAAGACTTCCTCATTCTTGTACTCTAAACCTTTTGAAATGAACGCTAGCATGCCGTTCACCTTCTTAGTTGCTTGCTGCACCTGCAAGCTAACCTTTTGAGATTGGTATACAAGGACACCCAAATCCCTTTGAATACTAACACTATCTTACCTCTCCCCCTCTAGAAAATAAACCTTTTTTTTTTGTTACCCAAATGAATAATTTCATACTTCCCCACATTAAATTCCATCTGCCACCTACCTGCCCACTCCCCTAGCCTATCGATATCTTGTTGCAATCTTTTTGCATCATCCTCAGAGCTCAATCTCCTACCTAGTTAGTGTCATCCGCAAATTTAGACACGTTACATTCAATGTCCTCATCTAGATCATTGATGTAAATTGTAAATAGCTGAGGCCCAAGCACTGATCCTTGTGGCACTCCACTAGTTACATCCTGCAAATTCGAGAATGACCCATTTATCCCTACTCTCTGTTTTCTACCAGTTAGCCACTCATCTATCCATGTTAATATTTTTCCATTTAATCCCGTGGGCCTTGATCTTGTGCAACAGCCTTTTGTGTGGCACTTTATCAAATGCATTCTTAAAATCTAAATATACCACATCTACTGATTCCCCTCTATCCAAACTGCTGGATACATCTTCAAAAAACTCTAAAAAATTAGTCAAGCATGACTTCTCTTTTGTAAAGCCATGTTGGCTCTGCCTAATCTTTTTGTGGTTTTCCATGTATCCCTTAACAATGTCTTTAATTAAGGACTCAATAATTTTCCCACCACTGATATCAGACTAACTGGTATATAGTTCCCTATATTTCTCTTCCACCCTTCTTAAAATAGTCGAGTTATGTTTGCAATCTTCCAATCAATGGGGACTTTTCCAGTATCCCTCTCCTTACCTCCCAGCATCATCTCCTTGACCCTCTACTCACTGACATCACAAACCTCTCTCTGTCCACTAGCACCATTCCCTTCCATGTGAAAAATCCTTCCTGGACCCATTCCTGCTCTCAAATTGCCACCCCATCTCCAACCTCTATTTCCTCTCCAAGGTCCTGTAACAAGCTTCCCAGTTTCACTCCCTCCTCTCTTGCCACTCCCTTCATGAACCCCCCCAGTCAGGTTGACCTCTACTTGACCTCTCTGCTGCTTTCAACACTTTTGACCACTCTACCCTCATCTACCGAAACTCAACCTTCATGGTTCTGTCCTTGAATGGTTCAGATCTTACCTCTCACACTGACTCCATTTGATCTTGTTAAACATTTTCTTCTCTAGCTCCTGCAATATATCATGAGGTGTTCCTCAAGGCTCCGTCCTTGGTTCCCCCCACTCTTCAACATCCACACGCTCGCTCTTTAGCAACATCATCTGCAGACATGGGGTCAACTTACACATACATGTATGCAGATGACACCCAACTGTATCTCTCTGTCTCCACCCTTGACGTTAGGACCACTATCTAGACAGAATGCCTGTCAGACATTAAGTCTTGGATGTGAACTATCTTTCTTCAGTGGAATGTCAACAAGACCTCCTGATTGGTTTCATTGAGCACCTCCACACCTCAGATGCTTACAGGATCACCATTTGTAGAAAAACCATGCATCACCGTGCATGACAGGGCATCTTTGTATGTACGCATTACACTAAGCCAGTCCAGAACCTTTGCTCCTTGTTTGACTCTAAACTATGTTTTCTACCCCATATCTGTGTCATGACTCGCTCTACCTTCTCTCACTTCTGCAACATTGCCCATCTCCGTCACTGTCTCACACAGCAGGGCAACAAAACTATCATACATGCATTCATAACTTCCAGGCTTGACTATGCACAGTACATGCTTGTCAGACTTCCCAATTCCTCCCTCCACAGGCTGCAGATCATCCAGAACTCTGCAGCATATGTCCTCTCCCACATTAGGCTCAGTGACCCTATCACTGCCAGTCTCACCGAACTCCACTGGTTTCGCATTACACAGAGGATACAGTTCAAGGTCCTAATCCTTACTTTAAAAGCCTTTCGTGGCCTTACTTTCCATTCTGTGACAACAACAACAACAAATTACATTTATATAGCGCCTTTCACGTCGGGAGGACGTCCCAAGGCGCTGAAACCACCTAACCCCTTATCAACCTGCCCGTTCCCCCCTTAGTGGGCTACTGCCTGCCTTGCATCCTCCACCTTGCCTGCCCCACCATTGCCGAGCGGGCTTCAACTGCTCTGGCCCTACTCTCTGGAACTCCATCCCACAGACCCTCTGCCTCGCCTTATCGCTTGCCTTCTTCAAGATCCACCTCAAGGCACTCCTCTTCGACCATGCTTACAATCAACCTCCTTCACCCCCTACCCTCTTCCTTCCCAAATCCTGACCCCCATCGTGGGTTCAAAATACTGTCTGTGCAGCATCTTGGGATCCTCCCAATGTGCAAAAATACTATTCAAATGTAATGTTGTTGTTGTTGTTCATGTGTTTCAATGCGAGATAAATTAGACAGTAGAACAAGAGGACATAAGTTGAAGTTGCAAAAGACAATTTCAGGGCAGACACCAGGAAATTTCTCTTTACCTAGTGGATAATTAACTACTGGAACAAATTAATAGGAGGAGAGGTTAAGGGAAGAATGCTGGATTAATTAAAAAAAACAGTTTGATAGTGTGATGGGACGAGAGTAGGGTAAGCCATCTGGAAAGAAGAGATCGGATAGGCCAAAGAGCCTTCTTCATCCAATCATCCTAATCTTATGATTTTGTGAAGGTTCTAACATTTAGATTGTAAGAAGTCAGAGAACACCTCCAAATTTTTTTTTTAAATAATCTTTTAAAAAGGTCATTATTATTGCAATGATAATTTGCACAAAACAGCAGCATTGAGCTGTCACAAATCCTCTTCAAGAAGACAGCTCCTACGGAGACAATGCCTAGTATCGCTAAGCCATCCTAAATGCCATATTATTTTCATAACAAAGCATTAGAACCTAGACATGTTATATAATACAGTACACGATTTATTCTTGGAGGCTGTTTGCATAGAAATGGAAGGCAGCAGACATTAAGGTACCTAAAACCCTGCAAAGTAGATGTTTAAAAAACAACTGACAAGACTGCACAATGCTCAAAGAAAGACAGCCCATAATAACAAGCAGGAAATTAAACAGAATTCTGTTTTGAATTGCATATCCAAGCAAAGGCTCCTTATATAATTTCCAGGTTAAATCCGGAATGGATTTTGCCATGTTGATAAAGATAAGAGATAAAGATTTTGTTAAAAAAAAAACTGCAGTTGCAAATGCAGGAAATGAAGAGCAAGTCAGACTGAGTGAGAATGAGAGTTAATCATGGAATTATACAGCACAGAAAGAGGCCATTTGGCCCATCGTATCTGTGCTGGCTCTTTGATAAAGCAAGTCAATACAGTAAACTCCTGATACTGAACCCCGGCTTAACTTGTCACTACCATTTAAATCATCATGCTGTCAATATTTCAGCTGCAGTTATTTGTGTATTGATGCACAGGCCTACCTTGCCACTCTTGATAACTTGTAACTGGGTCTTTTTCCCTCAGAGTGATAAGTTATCAGTAGCTAAAGGTTCAATTTTGTGTTCAATTTTTACAAGACCAAATCTATTGTTCCCTGTGATTAAGAGCAGCCAGCAATGGTTCAGCCCAAAGCATCAAACAGCAGATTTGATCATCAAAACATAGCCTCCAATCTGAAACAAATATAAATTGGAGTTGGGGAGAACATAGAATTTTTATATACAGTATTTGCCAAGTAGTGGCTTAAAAATAACACTAGCATTAAAAAAAGGAACTTTAAAAGTTATTCTGATAAAAACATAGAACTGTAGAAATCTACAGAGTAGAAGGAGGCCATTCAATCTGTTGAGTCTGTTCAAATACTTGCAAACCAGCTTCATTGTATTAATTTCAACTTCCTTAATACTAAACTTTCACAAATCCCAAATTGGCACAGTCTCAAAAAGGCTGGGTAGCACAGATCCAGTCACTTTGCTCCCTGTCCTTTTTCACTGAAATTGGATTCACAATTTATTGGTCGTGAATTTCATAAATCAGTAGGCATATTTAATGCAAGAAATCCATTGGGTCTAATCACTAAGCATTCCGAGACACCGTCAGGTGTGAAGGCCACAATATAAATGCAAGTTGTGGTTGTTGATTCTCAGTTACACTTGTGATATGTTTGTTTGTTTCCCCTCTTTGTCTCTGCTGTCCTGTTTAAATTAAACAGTTCGGGTATTTATCCATTGATAGTGTACAAAATTATTATTTTGCGCTTAATCAGGATGATTGAAAAGTTTGCAATCCAATTCCCCAGCTGACAAGAAGACTATTTGATGTATTAATTATCGTAAGATTCAAACATTCAATGATGTGCTAATGAGAACCACTGCCAAGTTATTGCCCAGTGCATAGAAGAAAGAATAGAAAAAGTGAACACAATTCAGCCCTCCATAGACAGTGTACATTCCTATCACATTCTCTATCTCATGCATCTTCAAGCAGAGTATATACTCCCTTATTCCCAAAGTTAGCAAATAAATAGCCACAAAATTCAACCATCCACATATCTCCACCAATGGACTCCTGCCAGCTATATAATAATAATGTGCACAATCTGTGTAACCCTTTGTATATCGGTAGGATGTCTCAAAGCGCTTCCACAGGAGTTACAATGAAGTGTAGTAACTTTGGGTTTTGATATTTTGCTTGCCTTCTCCCAATGACAACAAATGCCCCTACTCTATCAGTGCAGGAGGTTTTAGAGGACATTTGCTGTGCTACACAATAATAACACTAACTTGCATTTATACAGCGCCCTTGCTGCAGGGTGCATATAAATACAAGTTGTTGTTGAAATGCGGTAGTGCTTTGGAGTCCTTATTTCTGATTCACCTGCACGGGAAGTGACATTGAGCTAAAATATTGTGCTAGTGCCAAAATAGTGCCAAGTGCCAAAATATTCCAACCCCCATTAGTGACAGCCCCAATACCCAAGAGCACCACACTCACCCCCTCAGTAAAATAAAATAAGGACTTGAAGTGGAGTTTGTTCCGAGAAGGGTTTGGAAAGCAAAGCTAATGAATTAGTTAAATAAATTTTATTATTTCATGACTCTTTATCTTGCCTTTCTTTCCTTATAGTTTTCCCTCATTATGCTCTTAGATGTTTTAGCAGGTGATATTTCTCGCTTTATGTTTTACATTTTACTCTGCTTGTTCAGTGCCTGCTTCACATTTTAGCTGTCTCTTCACTTTTGCTAATTTGCTGGGTTACATTTTCCTCCATCAGCATTTTGCTTTTCATGTTTGCCTTTCTTTTTTTAATTGGACATTTTATTTTGTAGCATTGTGCAATGTTTCGGTGGTAATGATGGGATCTGATTATGTTTGAAAGGAAGCCAGGTGTTATTTAGAATTCTTGTAGTGCTCCTTGCCAGTGAAGGGAGGAGAGTGAAGGTAAGATGAATCTGAATGAGGGCCACAAATTGTTGCTGAACAAAACCGACAAAGGATTGTACAGGGCGGAGTATCTAGAAATGAATGATTTTTTTTAACCAAGGAAACCCCCCCCAAATACTGTCCTAGGGTTTTAGATTGTTAAAGTAAAAGTTGCTAAACTGACCAATCTGCAAAGCAATGTACGTTGGAAATTTTGACACTTGTGATCAACATTTGGCAATAATATAATAGTCTTTCCATTTGATATAGTGGCTTATCGCATCATTGGGACATCTCAGAGTGCTTCAGAGGATGTACTGTAAAATGGATTGCTTGTGTAATTTTGCACAAGGCCCTCAGATAAATTGCTTGTAAAATTATGTATAAAAAATCCACTATTCAACAAAATCAAGCTCATTCAGAACTCTATCACTTGCATACTTACCAAATGTTGTACCCATATCTCACCAGTTCTGGCCAGGCTCCACTGGCTCCATTACCAAACAGATCGAATTCAAGATCCTCACACTTGTTTTCAAATCCCTTCACTCTCTGGCACCTCCCTACCTTCTCACTTCCCAATCGACCACCCAGCACCTCCGCTCGATTAGCACTGGCCTGCTGCGCGTCCCTTGCACCCTCAACCCTATCATTGGAGGTCTCTCTTTCACCCACTATGCCCTGAAACTCTGGAACACTCTCCCTCAATCTCACTGTCAGGAGGAGATCTCAAAGAGTGTCAAAGGATTTTATCCTACAGTATATTTTGTGGGCAAAACAATAGTTTTGAAGTACTGTAAGCAACAAAAATCATTCCAGATACCATAGCGCTTCATTGAAGCTTAATCAGATTTCAAAATGTACTTTACAACTCTTTCTGTTGTGTCTTTAAATTGAAAATGCATTCACCATGATTTGCAACTGAGATGTTTGACCTGTTTCATAAATTCTAGTACAAACCACACATACAGTATGCGAGATAAAATGGTTTTAGATTCAAATCCAGAGCTGCTAACCTTTTTTTTAACAAAAAAAAATACTCCTGAAAGCTAAAAGCAGTATTTTGTAGTAAAAAAAAAGTATTTTCCCCAGAACCTATAGGTACTTAACGAAAAAATGACAGCGCGAAAAGATGCCAAGTAAAATGTCAACTTGCATACAGGAACAAATGACAATAATCATGACTTATTTCCAACGAAATGTAACTGCGTTTGATAAACATAACACTAGGGAAACAAAACTATTTTCCAGAACGTAATTTATTGCATGATACACGCACCCCCAGTACACACAGGGATACGGTAGCCTATAACAGAGCGCTGCGCCCACTAGCATCATTACGATGGAGCCACACTAGTAGAGTATCTTGTAGAGTTAGAGGTCTAGGTATACGTGCGAGCGAGCTGTATGCTGCTTTAATAACTTTCAAACTCATACGCACACACTTGTGAGTAAAGATGCATGTCTTTCATTGCGAAGGTGAAGCAATGCACGATCGCAGCCAGTAGTGTATTGCAGCAGTCAGAACGGCGCACGCAACTCCCTATATGTACAGGTAACCCTCACTTAACGAAGGGGTTAGGGACTTCAAAACGTCTCGTAAAGTGAAAATTTTACAAGTTGCATTATGTCATGGCTTCAGGAATCCAATGCACAGCCAACGATTGACTGATCTGTCTAACTCATCAATACAGTTTGGATGTCTAGACATCCCCTTAACCATGAAAGATAAATCCCTAACTGATATAATATTCCACCTTAATTTAATAGTGTGCTTTTACCATTATTTATTTAAGAAAGACTGGGATGGAACATGTGTGATAATTATATTGTTGCTGAAAATTTCAGTTAAAGTATTTTTCGGGCATTGTTGTGCGCAATGTTCGCTTTCAAATCTCAGTCTATACTTTACAATAAATGCTGTGAAAGCACTTTGAGATATCCTCCTGTTGTGAAAGGTGCCACATCAAATGCAATGATTATTAATGTAAAACAAGTTTTTAAAAAAGTACCTTAAAACCTGTCCTTAACAGCAGCTTTGGGTCTGAACAATATGGCACTGATTTGAAGAGAATGGTTTTGCCCAACCGTGCTCTTGGCTGAATTTTGCTGACTGTTTGTTAAGCAAATAAGGACCACATCCTAGAAGAGTAGTGATTCAACTCTGTTTCAGAGCAAGACCATCTTCTTCAAGGTATTAAGCGGCAGATTGTAAGGACATGTTTCATTTCACCCAAATATTCTGTCCTTTCAATGATTATCACATTATCACATATTCCACAATTACACTAATGTCTTTGGTGAGTGGTATCAAAATTAGCACAAGCAAATAGCACATTTAGGAGATGCAGCTGTCAATCTTTCATGGTAAAGCATTGGAATATTGTAATGAACTATATTGTAATAAAAAAATATTGAAGCCTTTCAGATAAAAGCTTCTTGGGGATCTTTCAAATCAAAGTCCTGGTTTTAACAAAACATAATGCAACTTGCAATTTTAGAGGCAAAGAGGCTTTTATCTATTGGATTCACTACATAGTGAAATAGAAATGTACCAATTCTATTCATGCACTGTATAATGATGTTCATTATTGAGTTATAAAATGGGAAAATTTATAAAGCTTCCTCTGTGCTAAGATCGGTTGGTCCATTAGTAAATGTATTGAGAAGCTGTTCCGAATTCAGGAGTTGATGTGCTACAAACTAGGTTATATTTTGAAGCAATATGCAAATACAAAACATACAAAAAATTTTAATCCCACAAATTGTTCCTTCACTCAGGTACACTCCCATTGTTAAAGGTTTGTCAGGGCGAAACCTTAGGCAAGTTTCCTTACTCCATGCCTATGCCTAATAATAATCCGTCCCCCCAAAAAAACACTAATACAAAATTGGTAATTTCAGTCAACGACTGTTTGTGGGACACTGCTATGCGCAATTGGCTGCCGCGTTTCACCCGCACATGTACAGTCAATTCAATTTACAGCATATTCTGGTAAGCGTTTTGAGACGTCAATAAGATGTGAAAAGCAGTATATCAAAAACAAGGATTATTATTATTATAAAGACCCTATTGCACTATTTGAAAAGAGGAGAGTTTCTCCTGATGTCCTGGCTTTCAATCTTTCAAATAAAATTGGTCATTCATTTCATGGCTTTTTGTGGTACATTACTGTGCACAAATTGGCTGCCAATTCGTCTACTGTCAACCACTTTACAGTAAAGCCTGGGTAGTGCTTTGGAATGTCTTCCTGAAGTAAAAGTTGCTTTATCAAATGGCCGATTATTTATTATTGTAAAGTGTAGTAACTGTGGATCTGTTGGCAAATACAGCAGCCAAATTACTCAATGCAATGTTCTACAAACCGTTGTTCCACAAGCAACATTCTGAGTATAAAAACTCCCTTTGCTTTTTTGGTAATTACCTTATACTGTACATATATATCCACCAGTCTGTCCTTCGATTGAGATATTAAACCAAAGGTGTATTTATTCAGGTAAACCTTAAAAAGTCTGAAGATTAGGGGTCAGTCCTTTCGCACTGAGTTGAGAAAATATTTATTCACTCAGAGTGTAGTGAATTTATGGAATTCTCTACCCCAAAGGGCTGTGGATGCTCAGTCCTTGAACATATTCAAGTCAGACAGATAGAGTGCAGGCTCGAAGGGCCGAATGGCCTACTCCCGCTCCTAATACTTATGTTCTTATGTGTTCTTGAAGATCCCAGCGCATCACTCTGCAAAATGTCCGCTGCCTTTCCAATACGTCACTCACTATCCACAACCTCATAATTGACATCCTCTCCCTGACTGAACCCTGGGTTACCCCAAGTGACACCTTCCCCTGATCGAGACCACACCACCTGGCTACAACTTTTACCAAACTCCATGGCCTACTCCATGGTGGCAGCGAGGCTCTCATTTCCTGGTCCCTCCTCGGCCTTTCCCCCTACTCCTCTGGAACCTTCCCTCCTTTTTAGCACCTTACTCTCTACCACACCTTCAGTCTCTACCTCAAATGAACAGCATCTCTAACAAAGCAGCACACCCCCAGCAATGCACTGGAGTGTCAGTCTAGATTGCAGGAATTTGAAAATCCCAACATAGGTTTTGAACCCTCAATCTTCTGATTCAGAGATGAGAGTGCTACTAACTGAGCCACGCTTACACAAAAAAAGTGGCTGGCCCCCACACCTACTGTTTCCTGACTGAGTGATAAAAATAATATGTATGTATTGTTTGACTAAATGATGCACAATATCAAGTGAGGAACAGAGAACCATCTCCAATACATGAAAGTAAACCAAAAAAGGCACATGCAGGAGTTGTAGGATGTACAATCTTGGCACATGATGTTTATAGAGCTATTCCCCATTGACCTAACACTGCATGTTCCTTATTTAAACTTTAACTTCACAATGTTCAGGTACCTTCTGCTTGGCTGTTGGATTTGGGAATCAGATAACAAGATCTGAAGTGTATCATTGAGCCATCCAAGTCTATCATAGACAATGAAATGTGGTAGAGAGATTTATTTCGTAACATCAATTATCTTATGGAAGGAAACCAGGGTCAAAGGTGCCAACTGTCAACAAAGATTCAAATTGTCTATTGGACATTCAGGAATTATGTTTAGTTATTTGGCTTTTATGGGTCAAATAGTACTTTCTCATAGTTTTCCCATATTTCTTTTTCTGAAACATAGTCTGCGTTAATTTGATAGATTGGAAGTGTCGTTCATGTTTACATTCATTTGCAAATCTGCAAACTTCATAGCTTTACTACAAGGCCTTTGGGAATACCAGGCAAAATAGCACTACACAGAGAGATTTTTTTTGCAAAAAAAAAAGGAAGATTTATACATGTTTAAACCTGAGTTCGGATTTCTAAATAAATGATTGAACAATCTGTTTCATCTTCAAATGCAGAGATCAAGCAATGTGACGCCATCATGGTGAAATTCAGTTTCTCACAAGAATGCACAAATCTGATTCTCCAATAAGACATTTATTTTTACAAACCATGAAAGGTAACAAGCATGGGGGAATTGCTATACTTCATAATCATCAGATCGATCTGTTACTAAAATGTGTGATTTCAGTCAATAATTGTCAACTGGTATCAGATATAAACATTCCAATAGCTATGGCTCAATGGTTTGCTCCTTAAGATAAATTATAATATTGAATCTGTTACGAAATGTCCTAAATTTACTCATTATGTTGATAAGGTGACAAGTTGGTTGTTGTAGTTGACCTAATTAACTTCTTGGCATGAATATGTGTAATCTCCCAGATTATTGGTTATCCAATAATTTGTTTGTTTGTGGGAATCTGCCTGCGCAGATGTAAGCGTGGCTCAGTTGGTAGCACTCTCATCTCTGAGTCAGAAGATTGAGACCTATTTGGGGATTTTCAATCCTTACAATCTGGATTGACACTCCAATGCATTGGTGGGGCTATGTTGGAGGTGCTGTTCATCAGATGAGATGTTCATTGTTCAACTGAGATTTCATGGGCCTTTTTAGGGGATTGTTGAAAATAAAATAGCCCAATTCCAAAAGATAAGGGTGTTTTTCCCAATGTCCTGGCCAACAATTTCCTTAGATTAGATCAATCATTCACTTCCATGATTGTTCTTAGAACTTGCTGTATGCAGGTCACAACACTTTACAGTATATCATTGTTATTATAATATCATGTGAAGCACTTTGAGACATCCTCTTCCCATGAAATGTATGGATTATTAATATTACAAAATATTATTATACCAAAACACTTTGGGATGTTTCAATATGATAATGTGACACAATAGTTCCAAGTTCTTGCTTTTTCTTTTTTTGTTATTGATACGTAGGTGCCAGTTCCACATTCCTGCAGTTGCATAAATCCTTCTTGTCTCAAATTTCAGTCCCCAAAACAGCAAGATTTTAATATTGCCACCTCAGCAGTCCAACAGCATCTGGCTTTGAGAGCAGCTGCAGCACCTTAACAGGCGGCGATTTCAAAATTCCTCTTTTGTCCTGGAAGTGGAGTTCAAACTCAGACCTGACAGATGGCAGCCTCCACTTAAGTCACAGTCGAGATCCATGGTAAAACATGTGCACGTGCCAGCACGGACACATTCAAAGGAACAAATCTGAGAGAAAATTTGGAGCTACAGTGCAACAAATGTTATGCCTCAATCAACATGTGTGGTAGATGGAACATATTTCTGAGCACAGTTGAAACTATGTAAAAAATAAAGGTTTTATAACACAACAACATAAAATCATATTATCCAAATGCGTAACCCATTTGGAATCAAGAGTACAGTATATGAATATTGAACGATAGTTCTGAAATGACCATGCTTGTAGCATCCACACCTCTCTCATCTACCTTTGTTTCACACTTGAAGGATCTTAGCTGCAATCGTTTTCATGCACAATCACTCTTGCTCAAAAAACACACACCTCCATATTATACAGAAGTAATTACAATAAGAGCAACACAATTTCACGTCGGGAGAACGTCTCAAGTCGCTGGAGAAATAAAGAAAGGTGCAGCTGAGGTGACAGACTTTAACTCAACTGTATTATATTTACAGAATAAAATGTCAGCACTTTAAGCATTCGCTACATTTGCCTACATAGATTTGCAGTAACACACTCAGGTGAAAATAACTATGGCCTTAGATAATTCTTATGGACATTGCAAGAACTGTAACTTATCAAGAAAACCAACTGATTATTCATGGGCTCAACTCCCTGAGTACCTCCTCACAATTCATCATCTCTTATCCCAGCAATAGTACAACGAGATGCACAATACTTCAGCCCACAAAATATACAGTCAATTCACTTTACAGTATATTCTGTGAAGCGCTTTGAGACATCTCAAAGACTTGGTAAGGCGCTACTGAATATCAAATGCACGGATTATCATTATTCCATGTACAGTGAATTCACTTCTGATTACTACTTTCCTAGTTCTCATAGCTTGCACATGATATGCCATACATTGTATAACATATGTATGTATCATCTCTATCTGTAAACCATGTGTAAGTAGAGCTTACAGAGAGCATATAAAAGTTATCCACCCACAACAATTCACATTTCGGGGTCTCTCCCCCAATCTATACTAATAATCTGGGATTAGGTAAGCATCCGTCTAGGGTGACAAAGAGAGAAACAACAACAATAGCGACAAAATTATATTCATAGAGCACCTTTCACATCGGGAGGACGTCCCAAGGTGCTGAGAGAGCCTGCACGCTCCATTCCAGATACAGGGAAATTTACATTGTGGGTGACATACTAGATATGTAGGTCTCTCAATCTGCGTTTGGAAACTGTTAAGCATAGCAACAGACACCTGGCCAATTAGGCAAAGTCAGCAGGGAGAACAACCCCACCCTGTCCTCTGAAATGCACCACTCTTGAGCTAAGCAATTATCTACAGAGAGGGTAATAGAAATAAATATTGACCCTAACCTATTTCCATAGCTGGATGAAGAAGGCTAGAGCAACCGCCAAAATAACCTTGAAAGATTTTAAGGGTCGAACTCAGGAGAGAAGTAAAGAGTCTCTTTTGTACTAAGTTATGAGAAATCTCTGATAAAAGGTGTTGCTTTCGAGTCCACAAATAAGAAAGATTTCTCTAATCCGATAAACTAATTAATTCCCTACTTTAAATAGTTCTGCAGGGGAACTTCAAAGATTATTTACTGATCCTCGCATCTGTTTGGGTTGGCTAAAGTGGACTTATGAAAGAGCAAAACATGACAACGCAGTAACAAAGAAAGTGTGTTGTGTGCATCACAATTGTGACAGAAATCTCACTTTTCACTTTACCAAGAATACATAGAGAAACACAAGCACAATCAAAAGCAGAGTTGGCTTGTATGATTTGATCATTTTACTTGAGGCCTCGATGTGTTACGAGTAATTAGGCCCTGAAAGACTATTTGCTCAACCCTAGGGCAAATGTTGAGCAGGATGATGTATTTCAGCAGGTCAATGACCCAAAACGTTTCTTGACAGAAATATAAGAGGTTGAAAAGTAAGGTATCAGCAGTCTACTGTAGATTTTACAGTCACCAGACCCAAACCAACTGGAACACCTCCAAAAAGAGCTGCACGGGAGACCTAAGAACATGAAACAACTTGGAAATTCTTAGCCTTCCTGGTAAGTCTACACTGGGACTTATGAAGTCCTGTAGCTCAGTGGTAAGTGCGGTCATCTCTCAAAATAGGGCACCCAAGTTCGATTCCCAGGCAGGGCAAAAACGTAGGCAAATTTCCTTACTCCACATGCCTCTGTTTACCTAGCAGTAAGTGGGAACCCGCTTGTTAGTCGATTGGTGGATCACTTTCCATGGGTAATAATCTCCCTCTGAAACTCACCCCACCACCCTAAAATAAAAGAATAATTGGTCGCTCGATCCATGACTGTTTGTGGAACATTGCTGCATGTACTTCGCCAGGAGTTTCACCCACAATATATAGTCAATTAATTTTAGAGTGTATCTTGTGAAGTGCTTTGAGATGTCTCAATGACATGATAAGGCACTACTGTATATCAAAAGCAATGATTATTTTTAATAATCAAAGACATTGAGAGATAATGGACAGCCAATCCTGACCTAACTTTACAGCGTCAAGATTCTTCCATATAATTTTAGGTATATTATCTAAGAAATGCTGGAATCACATTTGTGGTACAGTACTTCTTAATTTTGGAATCCAAGTACAGAATTCCTGACAATAAAGTTACATTTGCATAGTGCCTTTCACATCAGGAGGATGTTCCAACATTTCCTTCAAGGAAAACAAATGCAAAATACTGCAGATGCTGGAAATCTGAAACAAAAACAGAAATCGCTGGGAACACTCAGCAGCTCAGGCAACATCTATAAGGAAAAGAAAGTGAGTCAACCTTTCGGGTCCACAACCCTTCATTAGAACTGGAGCATGGTGGGAGGGAGAGGCTTTTAAAGATTAACAGAGAGGGAATGGAAGACAAAGGAGAAAATGGGGTAGAGAGCAGGAGATGATGGGTTATACAAATAAAGCAAGATCAACCCATGCAAGAGATTGAAAGGATGGAAACCAAACATTCTTCGTACCTCTAATACTTCTACAATAATATTTAGTATTGAATTAGATCATTCAATTTTTCATTTGAAAATGTAAGAAATGCCTAAGAATATCCTAACTAAAGAGATTATCATTCAGTATCATCTATAGTTCAGTAACATATAACTCTAATAAGATACAGTTGTGGATAATACCTATAGCCAGACAGTGAGGAGAACATTATACAGTAAAAGCCCATTTATCCGTGACCCGCTCAACCGGATTGCTTGATCCCCCTTCTGGGCAATTCCCCATTCTAGCAATCGCGAGTATGCTCACTTTACACATGCATGCAATGTGTACGCATGCACACTTATTAAACTTACGAACTCTGGGTTTTTACCGATCGGTAAAAAATGCTTTTTTACCCATAATTTTACCGAGTGTGCAGGAATCTTTATTGGTAAGTATCCATACAATATTCTGTTACTATTTAGTATATTATTAATATGGTATGTTTTAAAATAAGTAAATCTTTTCTGTTAGGTTTTCGGAACTTGCCGCCTGATTATCCGACATAGTCAATTAGTCGGCCCCCCGGAGGGTGCCGGATAAACAGGCTTTTACTGTATTAAGCTTCTGAACAGTACTATGTTAAATGTGGAAAATTCTCAGAATGGAGAAAGTAGAAATAAAATCTTGAAAGTCTAATGGAATAGAAAAGCAGTGGTGAACCGACATCAATTACCTAAGTCAAATAATGAAACAAGTGGTGGCGGTGATGGAAACAATGGTTAATGAAAGCTGATGCCCATCTGGGAGATGCCCTGACTTCTATATTGGTACAGCAAACATGAGTCAATAACATACACCCCCCTGAGCTTCTGTCAAATTTTCTTGAACCTATGACCCAGAATATAAAAATGCCTAAGGCTTATATACTCAACAGCGTCAAATTAATTGAACTACATTGTTCAACATCTGTCCAATAATGAATTACAAGTTTTGACTCTAAACAGTAATAAGCTGTCATCATTGATATGGACTGCATTACTATATAGCTGCAGTGAGCTACAGAACCTGCCCAGACTCTATTATATATGCCTCATGACTTATTGTGGGAGAGCTTCATAAATACAAGTCAAATTTATTTGGAGGATTCTGATAAGATTTGTTTTCTTAATAATGTTATACAGTCAAACATTTACTTCGAATCATTTACTTTTGACACAGCTAGTATCCTGATTGACAACCTGGAATACAGGTACCATTGTAATAAAAATAATAATAATAACCCTTGCATTTGATATAGCGCTTTTCACATCTTATCGACGTCCCAAAGCGCTTCACAGAATATACTGTTAAGTGAATTGACTGAATATATTTGTGGGTGAATCGCGACAGCCAATTGCGCACAGCAGTGTCCCATAAACAGTCATGGATTAAAATGACCAATTTTATTATTGTTTTTTTTTTTCTGGAGGTATTATTTAGGGTCCGGCGATATATCGATATATCGCTAAAACCCAATATAATTTTCATATCGATATGCCGATATAGACATTTAAAAATATCGATATATCGAAAAAAACAATATATCGAGGTATAAAATCGGGATGCGAGCACACTGAACTACAAGACCCAGAATGCTCATCTCTATACACAATGCACAGACCGAGGTGCAAAGCCACCATATTGTATTCATAGTCCTCGAATACAATATACAGGTATACAAGGGGTGGGGGGTGAGAGAGACGGCCTGGGGGGGGGGGGGGGGGGGTGAGGGGGAGAGAGACGGCTGGAGGGAGGGGGAGAGAGACGGCTGGGGGGAGGGAGAGAGATATGGCTGCGGGGAGGGGGAGAGAGACGTCTTGGGGGAGGGGGAGAGAGACGGCTGGGGGGAGGGGGAGAGAGACAGCTGGGGGGAGAAAGACAGCTGGGGGGGTGAGAGAGACGGCTGGAGGTGGAGGGAGAGAGAGACGGCGGGGTGGGGGGGAGGGAGAAAGAGACGGCTGGGGGGGTGGTGGGGGAGAGAGACGACGGGGTGGGGGGTGCGAGAGAGGGACGGCGGGGGCGGGGAGGAGAGACGGGGTGGATGTGATAATATACGGATAGATAGAGACGGGGGGAAGTGAGAGAGGAGAGAGGGAGAGACACAGAGACACACAGACAGAAAAACACAGAGATGGAGAGAGTGAGAGACACAGAGAGAGAAAGATATTTACCTCCTGAGAAGATAGGAGCGCGCGCGCACTCCAAATGCGCGCGCGCATGCGCAGTACGAAAAACCCGAAAATATCGATATTTCGGTATATCTCGATATGAGCCCATCGATATATTTAATCGGAAAATTTCCATATCGACGGACCCTAGTATTATTATTAAGCGTGTGTGTGTGTGGAGTAAGGAAACTTGCCCAAGGTTTCACCCTGACCTGCCTGGATTCGAACATAGGTCTCCCCAGTTTGCAAGACAAGTGCTCTAACCACTGAGCCACAGGAGCTAACTATAACAACAACAACAATTTACATTTATAGAGTGCCTTTCACGTCGGGAGGACGTCCCAAGGCGCTGAACAGGAGGCGTGTGACCCGAGCTGGGAGGGGAGTGTTTGGGAAGGGGTGAAACACGAAGGGGAGGTAAAAGAGTTCGGGGTGGAACAAAAGGCA
Source organism: Hydrolagus colliei (assembly GCA_035084275.1). Taxonomy (NCBI): domain Eukaryota; kingdom Metazoa; phylum Chordata; class Chondrichthyes; order Chimaeriformes; family Chimaeridae; genus Hydrolagus; species Hydrolagus colliei. Next base: position 16,144,044 of record CM068742.1, on the reverse strand, counting down.
TGATCGAAGAGGAAAGTCTTCAAACGGCCTTGAAAGAGGAAAGGGAAGAGACGAAACGGAGGGATTGAGGGATGGCATTCCATAAGGTGGGAGCGGAGAAACTGAAGGCCCGGCCTCCGATGGTGGGAGGAAAGACGTTGAAGGAGGATGGTGTGATCGACTGTGTCGAACGCAGCAGACAGGTCAAGGAGGACGAGGAGGCAGAGGGAGCCCTGGTCACAGGCGGTTAGGATGTCATTTGTGACCTTAACCAGGGCAGTTTCTGTACTGTGGATAGGGCGGAAACCTGATTGGAGGGGTTCAAGAAGTGAGTGATTTGAAAGGAAAGAGCGGAGCTGGGAGGCAACCACTCTTTCAAGGACCTTGGATAGAAACGGGAGGTTGGAGATGGGTCGATAACTTGATGGTTGCGACGCATCAAGGGAGGGTTTCTTCAGGATAGGGTTGATGGTGGCTGTTTTAAGGGAGGTAGGGACGGTGCCTGAGGATAGGGAAAGGTTAATGGTGTCAGAAATGAGCGGGGCTAACAAATGGAGCTGGGTGCGGAGGAGGGGGGTGGGGATGGGGTCCAATGAGCACGTGGTGGGTTTCATGGAGGTGATTGTTTTTGTGACTGAAAGCGGGGTGGTGGGGTTGAAAGTGTGAAATGGGGGGTGAGTAGGGGTTGAGGTAGTTGATGAGGGCGCGGAGGTGGAGGAGTGGTGGGGGGAGGAAACCGCAGAGCGGATTTTCTCAATTTTGGACTCGAGGAAATCCAGCATCTCCTCACAACGAACGTTTGAGGAGAGGATCTGCGAGGTGAGGCGGGGGGGGCGGAGGAGCTTGTTGGTGGTGGCGAAGAGGAGGGGGTGGTTGTCCTTCGCTTCCAGGATTATCTTGGAGTAGAAGGCTGATTTGGCGGTGGCTAGGGCGGAGCGGTAAAATTTGATGCGGTCCAGCCAGATTTGCCGGTGGACCGTGAGGCCAGATTTGAGCCAGGTGCGTTCAACTGCTCTCACTTGGCTTTTGAGGGAACGGAGGTGAGTTGTGTACCACGGTGATGATCGGGAATGGGAGACGGTTTTGGAGGTGAGGGGGCCCAGGGTGTCGAGGGTAGTGGAGAGGGTGTTGTGGAGGGCGGTGGAGGCGGAGGATGGGTCGGTACAAAAAGAATGCCATTGTGGGAAGAGGTCGGAGGTTTCTAGGGCAGAGGTGAAAGTTTGAGGGGGAATCTTCTTCCAGGGCCGGTAGAAGATGGTGGTGGGTTTGGAAGTGGAGGGGGGAGGGATAGAGGTGTTGCAGGAAATGAAAAAATGGTCGGAAATAGTACAGTTAGCGTTATCCAGCCAAATATTTACATTTCGCCCACAAAAATAAGTATAAATTCCTGTGTACTTGAAGGCAATGTGGCAGTCAATGGGCATATATCAATGTTCCACAAACAATATTGATGTAAATGATTAATTTTATCTGGGGGTGTGATAACCAGGACAACAGGAGTAACTCCCTCCTCTTTTCTAATTCTACATTACTGTGATATTTTAAAAACACACTTCTGAACAGGCAGGCAAGACCGCGGACGGTATAGTAGAAGCCTGTTTATCCTTGAGTCGATGAACCGGCACTTCCGTATAACTGGCATGCCCCCAAAAAATCCCCATTCAATCAACCAGAATTTTTCTGTAACAATAGTGGTGGAGCATTTGTGAGTCATTGTCGTGCAGGTGCAGTATTTTGGTTTGCCGCTAGTAAAGTCTAGGGTTATCGGCTTGCCGCTAGTAAGACATTAAAGTTGCGCTGCCATTTTATTCATCCGCTTGGAGTCCTCCATTTTAAAAAGAATTGCTGGACTATAAACCTCAATCAGTAAAGGTGAGAAGCGCAAGAGAGTAGTTTTATTAACAATAAGTACCCATACAATATTCTGTTATTATCTGTTATTATTTAGTCTGGTGTGTATTAAAAACCTTTTTTTGTGGTGGGTTTTCGACAGTGGGCCGCCCGAATATCCGATACGCACTTTAACCAGCAATGGCCAGGTCCTGCGGGTGCCGGATAAACGAGCTTTTAGTGCATCTGACTATGCAGTGCTCCCCCAACACAGGATGGAGTAATTGCTTAGAAAATAGGCACTATTGAAGCTGAATTTGATGTTGAAAAACATTGTTTATTTGTAGTGGATAAACTGTGATGTTGCTCAAGGGATCACTTCAAATAAATTAAGAAACATTGCCATTTTCAACCCCATCTTATCACAACCAACCATAATTGTCCCATAAAGGATTTTGCTGAATTAATTGTGAAAAACTCTGGAAATTGTTGATCATATTGCTTGAAGGAATGTCTCAGGGTGCTTATGGTATTCAAATGCCAATCACAATAGAGGATTGAATAGACAAAGGCTAAAAATAGTTTCAAAAACTAGGAAAGTTCTGTCATGAATTTTGTTTGCCATCTGTCAACTATTCATGTTTGAACAAAATACTACATCAAAGTCAGTTTCAATTACCTAGTAAATTTGATAAGCTTTAGGTTTTATTTTGTGAGTACGAGATGATTTTTTTTTAGGTGGGTGGGGGACTGGTCTAGTCAGGGAGCAACACTTGTGGAAAGCCATCACCAGGTTTAAAAATAATTTCCCTGTTCCCTAAAGAGAATAAAAAGCTTACTGTATATCTGAAAACAGTCCTGTGTATTTCAATCTCCCCTCTGTTGATCTACATTCATGAATGCTTTACAAACATTCCTTGAAAACACATCGTCAGTTCCAGGAATTCACTTTTCCGAGTGCAGAGGTATGCTAACTTCTTTACAGTAAAAAGTATGATAGCAGAATGCCAGAAGAGGAAAGCTACACAAATGATGAGCTGGAGACAATTTCAGTTCACATGCTGGTCTTGTTTGCAATATTGGATTTCCACTGAGAAATTCACGACAGGAAGCTCAAATGTTATCCCTTGGTTGATGCTTCTGTCATTTTAGAGTGACTTGGTTTAGTTTGTTTACTTCCCTATTGGCATGTTATAAATACAACAAGGGAAATATGACACTTAGGTAGAGTGTGAAAAATTAGTAATACAACTTCCTACTACTTTTCCCCTCTGGCCTTTCTCCTACACTGAATTTCTATTGCACAATTGTATTGGGAATGCACACATGCTTGGAATTTACTTGGAATCAACAAAAAAGGGTAAATCAGTTTGTTGATGACTTGCCAGGTCTTAGGACAGGAATCCATTATTGAAAAAATTGTACATTTGTCTCTGTTAAAGTAAAGTTGAAAATCTCTTCTCTGTGCTTCTGGTAATAGAAATTAATGAGTCAGAGTAGGCCCTTCAAACATTGACCATAAATTGGTTCTCTAACCAATTAATCTGTAGGCATTTTCATCACTCATGTCATGGAAATTTGTGGGAACTTCTAGTCGGTAATCAGCAATTTGAAATATGCCAGTAGCATTGAGTAAAAGGACATTGCACCGTTAGTTTTGGCATAGGCACAATGTGTCATTATACTTGACAAAAAAAATACTTGTGAAGCATTTTAAGACTTCTGAACACAATAGGTGCTGTATAAAGTAAGAATTATTTTTTATTACCCTTGTTCCTAGTCTTTTATATAACCCTGCGCCCCTCCGCCACACAGGTTCCCTTTACTATTCATACACTTGAATGTTTATCCAAATCTGCAACGCAATCACAGCAAATTGTGTCAAAATGATCTATGGTTTCTCCTCTGTTTTCTCTCCCCAAGCACAAAGAGCGAGCGAGACCAAGAATGAGGTGTAAATATTGGCTGTGAGCAATTCTACCTTATTTGGGATATTTGCATGCCCTGCACGCAGTATGACTGCACAAAGGCAGACTTCGAAGAAAAATCAAAATGTGTTGCATCCACTGATGCATTTGGAAGTACTGCACAGTACATGAATATGAGGCAACCATTTAATACATTTGCACGTTAAGAATACAGCTGGTCACACTGGCAATAATGTGCCTTATTGAGAGCACTTAAGACACCAAGACTTTTTCTGACCTTGTTGTGTTCAGCTATTTGATTTTATTTGATCGAACAGGGATTTCAAACACTGTTAACATAAGTTAAGTGGTTAATAAGATAGAACCGTCGCCATCAGTCTGTGAATATCTTTTAGTTGGAAAGAGGGAGGTCATATTATCAAAAAATCATAGAACCTTACAGCACAGAAGGAGGCCATATGCCCATCATGATCTTGCCAGATCTTTGAAAACAGCTTCCTAATTAGTCCCATAGCCCTGCACATTTTTCCTTTTCAGTCTCTACTTTTCCTTCAAAATGTTTCTGTCTGTGTTTTATAAAGCAGCCAATAGTCATTAGTGCTTTTTAAAAACACATCTTACATGACATATTTCATGATTGAGCATAACTATTTGCATTTTAAGTACTGTGCTCATAATCACCAAAGCATAAATGACCTAGATGACAGGAAATCCTCTGTGTTTATCTGATGATACCACACAAAGGCACACATTGCCTCATTAGGAAAGGCAAAAACCTAACAGCATTTGTTACAAATGTAGTAAAAATGTATTCTTCAAAAGCAATCGTGATTCAAGCTCCTTTATCATCACCATCTTTTAAAAGCCAGTGAGTTAAACCAGTGTGGGTGCTGCTTTGAAGCTAAAACAAAACTCAATCTGATAACTGCTGAAATCTGCTGAAAGACTTTATTATAAATGTTTAAGCAATAATATGCCAGTTTTTGTCCAAATAAAACTTGTGGCTTGTGGAGCGTTCAATCTAACATGTCATGAAGGAAGTAATGCAAATTGATTAAATTTTACAACAGTGGAATTCTGTAACATGCTCAGAGCATCAAATAAGGTTAATTCCATATGTGGTTTGAAAAGGCAGAAATAATACTGAGCCAGCACTCTGCCAGATCATTCACGATCGGCGGCCAGGCACCCAGCCTCTAGCACTGCATCCCAGGATCCCTCATCTCACCGCCTACTGAGCCTCCTTTCAACCCTGTCTCAAGATCAATCTTTTCAACTTGGGATGTTCTCCTTGAGATTAAAGGTGCTATATAAATGTAATTTGCTGTTGTTATCATTGAAAAAAAATCCATTCCTTCATTACCTTCCACCACTTGTCAATGCATAGAACGGATGGATATCTAAGAAGATTTTGACTTCAAAGGGATGAATTTCCACATGCAAGGGCTTGCAATTGTCACATGATGCCACAAATACATCAATACCTGACGAAAAGTTATTTGCCTTTCATCATCCCAGTTACCTGCTACTTCTGAAGTTTAATATCAAATACAAAACCAAAGCATGGCAAATAATAATAATAAGAATCCTTGCATTTCATATAGCACCTTAATACTTGTTCTAGATGTCTCAAAGCACTTCAAAGAATATACTGTAATGTGAATTGACTGTATATTTTGTGGACAAAACGCGGCAGCCAATTGCAAACAGCAGTGTCCTACAAACAATTGTTGGTTGAGTGACTAACTTATTATTCTTTTTTAAAAAAATTATTACTCGCACAAAGCAATCCGCCAAATGACTAACAAGTGGGTTTCAACTTACTGCGAGGTAAGCAGAGCTGTGTGGAATAAGGCAATTTGCCCACAATATAATCACTATAAATTAATTAGTTCAATTAGAGACAATTCTCAAATCAATATATTCTATTAATGTGTAAGAAATTACTGTATATGAAACAAATTATGCACTATTTTAATTGTTATAGAATATAATAGGATCTATGATAGTAAATTATAGAAACTTTACACATTTGATACCATGCTGGTATCATTTTAATTTTATTAATTATATCACTCCACAATTTAAATTAAAGTTTCAAACATTAAGTATGCAATTCAATAAAATGCATCTAATACATTATGAATTGTAGTCCATTAATGTCATGTCAATTAATTGTATTTCAATATTGTCTTAATTAACGCCATCCACACATTTTCTTTTTAGCACATTTTAATTGGATACTATGACATAGCATTTGCTGTGAATGGTAAAGATACCGAGGTTCAAAACATTACATTCCAAAAGGGATTTTTTAGTTAAGAAATCGGGCGGTACATCGTGTGGATTGGTGGAAACTGCATCCTGTTTAATTTATGTTTAAGGCTGAGTTCCCATGGTTTGGTATGACATTTAGGTGGACATTGAAGACCCAGTGATACTTTTCAAAAAGGAGAAGTTTTTCCTGTTGTGCTGGCCAATAATCACTGAAACAAATTTGAGCATTCACTTTATAGTCACTATTGGGACAATTATGTGAAATTGCAAATAACTGAAAATAATAATAATCTTCACATCTGATATATCACCTTTCATGTCAGAAGAAGTGCTTCACGGGATTTCTAAAGTAGAGTGACTATTTTAATTTGTGAAAAGATTATGCATGTCATGACTAACCTTAATGCAGGTTTGAGGATAACATTTCAGGTTTAAAGAATACAGACATGAAAATCCAGGAGCTGAAAGCGTTAACTGTCAGTTTACAATTTGCACCAGTTTAGCCATGCTCAAATAGTCCAAGAAAGGCCAACATTTACCAGCAAGTGGGAATAGCGCATCTTGGCATTTGAGGGGGTCTTCTGACTGCCTCAGTGGTGAGATTTACAAGTTTACAAAGAATGTATAGCACAGAAACAGGCCACCTGGCCCAACCAGTTGTGTCAGTGTTTGAACTCCACACAACTCTCCACTCATTCCTTACTCCTTCCCACTTCCTTCTGTTCCCCTCCCCCTCATGTGAAAGTCTAGCTTCCTCTTGAATGCTGCTACACAATCTGATTCAATCACTACTTCAGGTAGTGACTTCTGCAATCTCACTACCCTCTGCGTGATTGTAAACACCTCTGTTAGGTTTTGGGTTACCAACTCTCTGGTTAGAGTTGGCAACCCTATTCTGAGAGGTTTCATCACATGACACCATCACTTTCAGGGCTGAGCACTGCCTCTCGGGTTGAATAAGCAATGAGACAACATGGAGTGCAAAGGGAGATGGATTAGAGAGCAAAAAAGCCATACATGAAATTGAAGGCAGTCATTATCTATTATCCGTACTAATGTCTTCAAAGCTACTGTGTTTTGAGTCTTTTCCTGGGTTGCTCAGAGCAGTGTCCAGGAAATTAATCTTTAACTCTTGGAGACTCCAGGGTAACCTGGAAGGATGGCAACCTTAATTAGGTCCCCTCTGAAAGGTCTCTGCTTCAGTGAAAAAGCTCCTAACCTATCCAGTCTATCCTGATAGTAACAACCTGCCAGCCCTGGTATCATCCTAGTAAACCTACACTCTACTCTTTCCATTGCTACTATATCCACAAAGTATTGTGCAGAACAGAACTAAACATAGTTTTCAAAATCCTGTAGAACAAAAGAAGTTGTCCTCATTTAACAACCACACAGAAGGTCCAAACTACCCAAGACATGAGGACGGCATCCAATAATTAGCAAACTAGTGGAATCTGGAGATGCTCTGTTGCTTCCAGATGACAGGTTCGCTGTCTGTGTCTTCTATACCTTGTGTATTATGTCACAATAATACATCAGTCTTCTGCACATTAACCCTGAACAGGACAAGATGGTTTGGATAACTGACTGTCACCCTATTCTTGCAGTCTTCTGTAATGTGTAATCAATATACAGTAGAAGCCCGTTTATCTGTGACTCGATGAACTGGCACCTCCGTAAAACCGACACACCAAAAAAAAGTCCCCATTCGATAAAACAGAACTTATCCGAACAATAGCAGTGGAGCATTTGTGAGTCATTGTCGCACAGGTGCAGTATTTTGGTTTGTCGCTAGTAGAGTCTAGGGTTATCGGCTTCCCACTAGTAAGGTTTTAAAGTCACGCTGCCGTTTTTTTCACCCGCTTGGCGTCCTCCATTTTAAAAAGAATCGCTAGACTATAAACCTCAACCAGTAAAGGTGAGAAGCACAAGAGAGTAGTTTTAAAAATAAGTACCAATACAATATTCTGTTATTATTTAGTCTGGTGTGTATGGTGTGCGTTAAAAGAACTTTAATTTTTTTGTGGTGGGTTTTTGATAGCGGGCCGCCTGAATATCCGGTACGCCCTTCAACCGACAATGGCCAGGTCTCGCAGGTGCCAGATAAACAGGTTTTACTGTATATGTAACTACAGTAGAAGCCTGTTTATCCATGACTTGCTAAAAAACATGGCTAAAAAAAAAGTCCCCATTCGATAAACCGGAACTTATCCGGAACAATAGCAGTGCAGGATTGGTAAATGCATAAATAATAACAGAACAGAATATTGTATTGGTACTTATTGTTAAAACTACTCTCTTGTGCTTCTCACTTTGTTGATAGATGCTGCGCTTGAAACCATGATGCTGCGATTGAGGTTTATAGTTGAGCGACTCTTTTGAAAATGGAGCACGCCAAGCTGTGCGCCAAGCAGTGTGAAAAATACAGAGGGCGACTTTAAAGCTATACTAGCGTCAAGCCAATAACGCTAGCCGATAACCCACATTGTCGCACAGCTGCAGTATTTTGGTTTGCCGCTAGTTGATTCTAGGGTTATAGGCTTGCTGCTAGTAAAGTCGCACGCCTTTAAAATCGCGCTGCTGTTTTTTTCACCCATTTGGTGACCTCCATTTAAAAAAGAATCGCTGGACGGTAAACCTCAAACAGTAAAGGTGAGAAGCGCAAGAGAGTAGTTTTAACAATAAGTACCAATATAATATTCTGTTATTATCTGTTATTATTTAGTCTGGTGTGTACGGTGTGTGTTAAAGAACTTTCATTTTTTTATGTTGGCTTTTCGGCCGCGGGCCACCCGAATATCCAGCAGGCACTTTAACCGTCATTGGCTAGGTCCCGCGGGTGCCGGATAAACGGGCTTTTACTGTATATAATATTACTGAAAGGAAATGGGGAAGGCCTCCTATTCAAAATATCCAGCTCATTCAGAACTCTGCTGCCTGCATACTGATCTGGACCGAACTTCGTAGCCAACTCCTACCCGACCTCTTCTCTCTTAAATCCACCACCCAGCGCTTCCAATCGAATGGCACTGACCTCCTATTTGTCCTTCACACCTTCCACTCCACCATTGAAGGTTGTGTGTTCAATCACTAGGCCCTGAAATGCTGGAGCACTCTCCCTCAATCCCTCCACCATGTCCCCTCTCTCCCCTTTTTCAAGTACCACCTGAAAACCTTGCTCTTCAACTGTGCTAATGGTAACCTCCTCCCCCCAGCTCTGAGGCAGGCTGAACCACTGTTACGTGCTCTGAGATGCTACACTGCATGGAAGGCACTACATAAAATGCAAGTTGCTGTGGTTGCTAAATGGATTCTACGATATTCCAAGTTGCAGAAGCAGCACAAAATTGGCAAGCAGCATACATGTGTTGCAATAAAATAAAATTTGCAGCATACATGAGTTGCGTGCAGAGTAAAATAGCACACCGACACTAGCGCGGGTAAAAATCCTCACATTCACATCGTACGGTGGGCAGAATCACACAGCTATATACAGCATTGCTCAGCCCTCCTCAAGGTCGCTAATTAATGGTTGTCACCCAGTGAAGGCTGACATGTACAGGACTACTTTACAGTCAGGGTTGTTTTTATATTTCTTTACTAATGTAGTACTGTGCTGACAGTTGTTATAGTTAAGTGTGAAAGTTGTGTTTGATCTTCCATTGTTGTGTTCCTTATATGCAAGGTGGCCTCGGGTTGCAAGGTTTTAATTAAGAGCTGTGTTTTCTACCGAATGTATTCTTAAGTTTCTGTAGTACTGTACTCTAAACAATAAAAGAAGTGAATACTTCGGAAGGTAGATGTCAACATCAAAGGTCTACAAATGCTCTAGCCTAACTCTGGGAGAAGCAGAGACCATTTAATACAAAAGTGTTAATTAAATGTACATCAAGAGGTGAGACTGTTGCTTGACACATAGGTCATGGGCTCATTTGATGTTTATGAAACACCAGATCACAATAATGAACGTAAAAGGAATAGTTTTGGCTCGCTGATCAAGGGAGGTCAATGAACATCAGTAAAAGATCTTGGAAGATTAAAAAGAATTGAAATATCTCCCAGAACTCTAGAAGTAATCAAGTGAAAACTCCTGGCTTCAGTCTAATGTCATAGCTTCTATTATTTAACCCCGAGTGTTCACATACCATATATTGGTACTTCAATAGTTCCAGAAAGCTTGAAATCAATCCTGTCCTCAACTAGAAAGTCATCCAGCTCCCTTTTAAAGGGATTAATGGTCACAGATTTAATTACTTATACCAATTTCTATTCTGTGGGAGAGAAATCTTTTTTTTCTAGTCTTTGGTCTCAACCATTTTGTATTCCTGCAGCTCTTTAATCAGTTTAATTTAAATAACCCACTTACACCTAGATTATTCATTCCTTTTTATAGTGCATCTAGAGTACAATAATATCCGCGATTTCTCATACCATGATACATTTTAAGTCTCAAAACCATCCTTTGAATTCTCTCCGACGCTTTTCTCTGCTTTTGAAGATATGGCTCTCCAAACTGCAATAAATAATACTGCACCCAAAAAATATACAGTTAATTCACTTTACAGTATATTCTGTGAAACACTTTGAGATGCCTCAAAGACATGATAAGGCACTATAACAAATGAAATGCAAGTACAGTAAAAGCTCGTTTATCCGACAACCAACCAACCGGAACGCTCAACCCCAACTGGTATCTCTCAATACAATTCACCATTCCAGCAAATGGATCTCATACCGGAGCCATCTGGGACACACGCGAGTATGCTCACTTTGCGCATGCGTGCAATGCGTGCGCATGTGCACTTATTAAGTTTAACGATCGCTGGAATTTTTATTTTACTGATCATTTTACCAAGTGTGCTGGAATGCTTTATTGGTAAGTATCTATACAATATTCTGTTATTATTTAGTCTATTATTAATATGGTATGTTTTAAAATAAGTTAATTTTTTGAGTAGGATTTTCGACAACTTGCCGCTCAAATATCTGGCAATATTTAATTAACCGGCACCGGTCAGGTCCCGAGGGTGCTGGATAAATGAGCTTTTACTGTACAGGTATTACCATAATGAGACGCCGTTCAGCATGGAGGGCACAATATAAATCCAAGTTGTTGTTGTTGTAATCCAGGTGAGTTACATGTGTTCAAATAAACTATTTCCACTCACAACAAAATGTCCTTCAGATGCTTTGTCGTACTTGATTAATATTATTAGTTAGAAACTCACATTGACTCAGTAGTTTCAGTAAATGGTTAAAAACTGCAAAGGATTTTCCTTTTTCTCCTTTCCCACTGCATGTTTGCCCTTTGTAAGAGTGCTTTACCCTTCCAGCATTATTATGCAATGCTCTTCCTCGTTCTTCTTCTATTTGTTTCCATTCTTTCACTCAGTTCTTGCACATCAGTCTTATGATAATAATGATGAGCTCATCCTAGTTATTTCGTCTTCATCCTTTCCATTTGTTTGTCTTCAGGGGATGGGACAAACAGAGTAAGCAGGGCAGGGAGGTCCACTTGGAGCTAACTTGGCTCCATGTTGACGGGATGGTAGCAGAATGTCAGAATCATGGGAATCCTCTGTTTCGTTCTATGTCACTTGAGCCAGGCAGCATCATGGTACTTCAAGACAATGATGACAACAGACAAGTAAGCCTGATAGACTGAGGTCTGGGATTCTTCCCATGCAGCTCCTGCTAATCATTCATGGCATAGGATGCTTCTAGCCAGACAACAACAAAATTACATTTATAGAGTGCCTTTCACGTTGGGAGGACATTCCAAGGTGCTGAACAGTCAGGTGTCGGGACCCAAGCATGGGGGTGGGGCACAACAGTGGGGAGGGGAGGGAAAGGTGGATTTGGGAGTCATCTGCATACATGTGGAAATTTACCCCATGTCTGTGGATGACGTCACCGAGGAGGAGTATGTGAAGGGTGAACAGGACAGGACCAAGGACAGAGCCCTGAGCAACGCCACACAAAACGATGCAGGGGCTGGAGGAAAAGCCACTGGCAGACAAAAAGTGGAGACGGTGTGAAAGATAGGTCCTGAACGAGTCAAGGGCAGAACCTTGAATGTTGAGGTGAAAACACTTTCAAGCACTGTGGACAGAAAAGGGAGGTTGGAGACGGACTAGTAATTGGAGAGCTGTGATGCATAAAGGGAAGGTTTCTTCAGAGTGGGGGTGATAGTGGCTGTTTCGAGGGGGGTGGGAATGGTGTCGGATGAAAGTGACAGGTTGACTGCAATCCTGGTGCTGTTTTGTAATCCCAGGATCCTGAATCTTACCTTGTCTGGGACAGCAGCTGTTATTCTCTGCACCAGAGAGGTACCTCTGGGAGAGGAGTCCTTTGCGGGGAGGCCATCCGGGATGTTTCACCATCTGTCCATCCACTCCCACCAGCTCATCCTCACTGCCTTCAGTGGAACAGGAAGACCTTTCCTCGCCTTGCACCCAGGTTCAGCCTTCGTACAATCCAGAAATCCCAGGCATTCGCTTTAAGGAATCAATTTTGTGAGGACCATTGCCACATGGGATCCTGGCATCAGGAATTCCTCTAACTGCAGTGCAGGAGATCTTTGTCCTTTCGATGAGAATTTATACCAAGGTTTCATCTGCCCGATGTACATTAAAGATTCCAAGCACATTTTGAAAAGAAAATAGAGGTTCTCCCAGTGTTCGGCTGACAAAAAAAATTAATCATTCACTTCCTGACTGTTTGTGGGAGATTGGTGCGAATTGGCTTCTCAGCTCCGACAAACTACACAAATACTATAGTAAATCCTATAAATCACTTTGAGACATCCGTATGACATGAAGAATGCTATATCAAATGCAAAGATTATCATTGGCACAAAATGTCACCTATTTGTAAAAGAATGGTTTTAATTTAGGACAATATGGTCCATTATGTTGGTTTTAGCTTCAGTATTAGTATTAAGTTTTCAGATCACGCAGAAGGTTGGCAATTATTTTTAAAAAATGATTCTTAGGAACTAAAAAATAAACACCAAATACCATGCAGTTGGAATATTAAACCAATAGATTTCTCAGCTCACTGGGAGCACTTAACTACACTACCTCAAATTAAGCACACTTTTCACAGTCAACTGAATGTTGGAAAGGAGCATCAACAAACAATTATAGAGCAAGTGACCTTTGTTTCAATGCATTAAAACAGAAGATCATGAAACCCCACTGGCACACCAGCCATAGTCGTAGCAAGAGAAATGTGACTGTACAACATTAAGCAATCTAATTCCTTTGCAAGAGATATTTTCCTTGCAAAAAACATTATATGATGTAATGTAATTCTTCCTCAAATCAAATATATAATATTACCTGTGAAAATTCAGGATTTTAATTTTTGTCAACAAGCTTATTGCAATTATTGATTACAAAATAATGAAATACTGTACTGTACCAAGCAATTTACACTTTGATGGCACATTTCATCACAGGAGGTTGTCCCAAATTGTTTAACAATCCTCGACTGGTATGAAAGCATAGGTTGGGATCAGGAAAAGGTAAAGTGGGGAGAAATGACAAAACTTTGGTGAAAGAAGAATTTTTTGAGACCTACTTTAAAAGGGGATTATAGGGAAGTTCCTGGTAATTGAAATCCAGAAAGTTGTTGAACACCCACCAGATGATGGTAAGGTGGAAAGAGCAGGGAAGTCAGTAAGTGTGCTAAATTAAGTAGGATAATTACTAAGGTAACTATTGTACATCAATAATTATTCAATATTACACCTAACTGTACTAGAACAGTTACATAGGCAAACATACTAGCTACTTTCCATAAAAAACAGTGAGATGAATGACCAATGAATATGTTTTTGATGAGGTCATGGTAAGGGCAGAATATTGGCTATGAGAGTTCCCTTCACATACAAAATGTGCCACAGGATCTTTAACATCCACCTGAATAGGGGCCTCGGGACGTGAAAGGTGCTATATAAATGTAATTTTGTTATTGTTGTTGCAGGGCCTTCATTCAATGTTTCTTTCAAAGAATGGCACTTAGAATCAACAGTGCTGCATATTGTAAGACCAAGACTGGACATGCTTGTAAGTTGACCGTAACTGTATGCATTTGCTGGCCCCAAATGTGAACTTTGGTGTGATGATTGTTCAGATGATTTTACCGGATATTCCCAAGACGAATAACACACAATATTGGAAAGTTGGGTGCTTCCTGAAGGAAAGGAGAAAAAATTGAAGGATCGTTCCTTATGTTCCATTCGTGCATTGCCAATACCCTGTATCTCCAGTGTGACAATCAAATAATGTGCATGTTCTACCACCACCAGTCTCTTTCTGTGTGTTGGGGTCCAGAACTTAGACTTATCTTCTGACATTCAAGGGCAATAAATCTGAATTTTCAAACTCTGGCACACCTTGCACATTCCACAGCTGGGCAAACTATTTCTGGACCATCTTAGCTTTGTAAAGAACTATGACCAACTCATTATTAACAGGGTTTTATTGAAATGATTTTCCAGGGTATACTTTAACTGTTGGATTTGGGATGGCATTCTGACTGGAATCCAAATCATATGATGCTTTAAAAGCTCAACCACACACACATTATTTATCAACTCTTCCAAATGCTGGGTGGAATTTCACCCTTATAATGTTCTATTTATAGTATTTTAGAGTATTTAATGAACATGAAAAAGCACACATAGATATAAATCTGATTGCCTTGTCTGTGTCAATGAAAACGGCAGCTGTGTCCATCTCAATGTGTGTTTTGGCTTACAAACTAAGAGGCATTGGTAGTTAGCCAGAGCATGTTGATGCCAGGAGTTGGATATCTATACAACCGAAACTCAGAGAACCAGCTGTCCATACCGATGCCCAAAAGGAAAAATGTTGCTGCTGAGTTTCTGCGCAAATAAGGTTAATTGGAAGTAGACTGAACATGTGAGAACATCCGGTTACCCTGGCAAGCAATAGTTTGGACACAATTCAGCAATAGTTTTGGCAGAACCAAACTAAAATAATAGCCAATGCAGAAGCACCAACTTCCGAATCACTAATTTAAGATAAAATTTGTCAAAATGTTTGCAACACCAAATGGTGGCCATTTGGCTCATTACAGAATTGACTGATCAAATTCCATTTCTAAGTTCTGTTCCCAAGCAATAATATTTTTCAAAGAATTATTCAATTTAAATGCTACGGCTTCACCAGCTTATTGTGTGAATAAAGTTCCTAATTCTAGTAACACTCGGAGTAAAGAAACACCAACCATCAATTTTTCTCCTGGCGATAGGCCTCTGTTTTATCAATGGGCCTGTCTGGCTCAGTTGGTAGCAAGCTTCCCTACGATTTAGTCGGTTATGGTTCAAGCCCAACATCAGGACTTTGAACAGTTTAGTTGGAGACGTGTTGAATTATTGAACATCTCTAGTCCCATACTTAAGATGAAATGTTAAACAGAGGTCCAGTCTGTCTTTTCAACAACAACCACAACTTCAATTTATATAGCGCTCTCCACGCAGGATGGTGTCTCAGAGTGCTTCACAATAACAGATCCTGGGCCCGAGCTAGGAGGAGGGGGAGAAAGGTGACTGAAGGGCGCGGTCTATAGCCGAACAGGTTTTCAGGTGGACATTAACGATCCTATGACACAATTTGAAAAGATAATACAGTTACTTCCCGGGCCTCGACCAACAAAATACAATTGGTATCACTTCATGGCTATATTTGGCCTCAGCTGTGTGCAAATTGGCTATCATGATTGCCCACTAATTACACAGTCACTCCACTTCACAATGTATCCTCTGAAATGCTTTAATATGTCCTCCTGACGTGAAAGATGATGCATCAAATGCCAGAATAAATTTTTCATGCTATTATTAAATCCACTCTTACCATTTCCTGTTCCAGAAAAAAAAATGTTTCAAGTCCCTTTTAACTTAAGGTCAGCAAAAAATAGTAAAGTGAACTGATAAAGAATTTAAAACTAAAGATCTAGATTAGCAGATTCTGCCAATCTGATAACTGTGACTGGAACCTCAAGAATCAGCAGTTTGTTTTGAAACAAAATTTTAGATCAAGCTAATAAACTGTGAAGCTCTCATCTGAAATAAGAACAAACAACAAAATTACACTTGTACAGTGCCTTTCACGTCAGGAGGACGTCTCAAGGCGCTGAAAGACGTGGGCTGTAGTTACAGCTGCAGATGTGCCACAAGAAGAATGTCAAAAATATGTCAAAAATTTTGTTTAAGAGACCTGTGTATCCCAAAGATGATACATGCAAATGAAATTTGGTGACAAAGGTTGAAAAGGGCTAGCAGCAAAATATATGAAATCATGAGGTGGACAGGGGCCACAGTCATAAGCATTTTATTTAATGTTGCCTATGATCCAAGATCATGGTACTGTACAATGAAGCAAGACTAGAGAAATTATTTTTTTTCTCTTCCCCACATAGATATGCGAATGATCTCCCAACAAAAGCAGTTAATACAATCTAGATTCATTCATTTAAAAAAATGATAATAAAAGACCCGGTTAAAGGACAGACAGTATAAAGAGAAGGTTACTGCGATGTAAAATTAGTCATAATTGTCATTCCTGTTTCTGGTCTTTCCTCAACCAAAAAAAAAGGTTCAAAATGTGTAACAAACGATCAGAAAGCAAAACTTGGCCACAAAATAGTCTCTACTAGTGTTACTTCTTCAATAACTTTGCTCGTAAATCACACAATTCAGGAACAAATCATTGACAGTTTGCAAATGCTTCATTTTAGAGCCTGTTAAATGAAAAGTCATCTTGAGTACTGTAGCAGTTGCATGTGGCTAATAGCAACTATTCTTTGCCGAGCACCATATACATAGTAACATCATAATCTAGAAAAATGAAACACATCTTCATTCAGGTTGAAGCATCAGTTACTAGAAAGAAGTATGAACAATAAGAACTGGTGTAAACAAATGGGAGATACTCTTCATACCCTGGTCAGAGCAACAGCAGTGCTCATGCCAAATATCCAGTATCACACAGTATGAATCCTACAATCCCCATATCTTTCATTCCTCAGCGACTCAAATCTCTGTTGCATTTGCAACCTTTGTAAACCATCACTTAACAGGCAATGTTTCACACACGTTATTCTATGCATTCTCATTATTAATTGAAAAACTTCCACTGAAAAACACTGCATTTATCAGTTTATGTTTACTGTTTACTGAGAAATTATTCATTGTAGATCAGCCAGAGACAATGTTCAGATCAGAAAATTATTTGACTGAAAATATCCAAAATTATTGATCTAGTTTATCAATCACTGATTGCTGTTGTACATGATAGTGTCACCCTCTCTTACTTCCTATTTACCTTCAACTTGACTGGAATACTCTGAAGAATCTACCACATGATATTTGCTCTTGGTATATAATGGAATCTGGATAATAGAAATTAAGGGATAATTAAAGTTTCAACATCAACCAGCTTATTTTTGATGAAGTCAATGCAAAATCAAATCTACTTAAATACAAAATTTATCATAAAATAGATCTATATTTTGAAGAGAAACTACTGACTTTAAAAATGTCAACAATACGAACAAATTAATTCACACAGGAAAATAGAGATGTACACAGGAGGGAGAAATAGAAACATCATTGGGCTCTAATTTATATATAATGATACAGTAAAAGCCCATTTATCTGGCACCCGCGGGACCTGGCCAAGCCGGTTAAAGCGTGTACTGGATATTTGGGCGGCCCGCTGCCGAAAACCCATCACAAAAAAATTAATGTTCTTTTAGCACACACCATACACACCAGACTAAATAATAACAGATAATAACAGAATATTGAATTGGTACATATTGTTAAAACTACTCTCTTGCGCTTCTCACCTTTACTGACTGAGGTTTACCGTCCAGCGATTCTTTTTTAAATGGAGGACGCCAAGCAGGTGAAAAAAACGACAGCGCGATTTTAAAGTCGCACGACTTTACTAGCAGCAAGCCGATAGCCCTCGACTCTTTTAGTGGCAAACCAAAATACTGCACCTGCGCGACAATGTGGATTATCAGCTAGGGTTATCGGCTTGCTGCTAGTATGGCTTTAAAGTCGCGCTCCGTTTTTTTCACCCTGCTTGGCGTGTTCCATTTTAAAAAGGATCACTGGACTATACACTTCAACCGCAGCATCATGGCTTCAAGCGCAGCATCTACCAGTAAAGGTGAGAAGCGCAAGAGAGTAGTTTTAACAATAAGTACCAATACAATATTCTGTTATTATGTTATTATTTATGCATTTACAAATGCTCCACTGCTATTGTTCCGGATAAGTTCTGGTTTATCGAATGGGGACTTTTTTTTGGCGTGCCGGTTATACAGAAGTGCCGGTTCATCGAGTCACGGATAAATGGGCTTCTACTGTGCTATGAAATACTATACCTTGCATTTCACAGAATATGCTGCAAAGTGAGTTGACTTTAAATATGTCGTCAAA
Source organism: Hydrolagus colliei (assembly GCA_035084275.1). Taxonomy (NCBI): domain Eukaryota; kingdom Metazoa; phylum Chordata; class Chondrichthyes; order Chimaeriformes; family Chimaeridae; genus Hydrolagus; species Hydrolagus colliei. The sequence goes on along the minus strand of CM068742.1, from coordinate 16,125,549 downwards.
ACATGGCAGCCAATTGCTTGGCTTCAGTGTATGGTGTGTACACCATACTTGGTGTATGCAGCAAAGCTTCCCCAGCCATTTCTGGGTAGGCTTCTAAACACCAGCAAACTACAAAATCTGAGAGGTGGATGGGCCCACTGAAAGCACCGAAATGGGCCATTTAGCCCATCTAGTGATCGTGACTGGTGTATTTTTTCTTGTTCAATCACAATAATTAATTTAAACTGCAAAATTATTAAGACTCTTTACTGGTAGAATTTCAGTGCCTTGGGACGTCCTCCTGATGTGAAAGGCACTATGCAAGTGCAATGTTGTTGTTGAATAGTTGTGCTATGGCTACATTTGATTAGCATCTTGGGACATCCTCTCAATGTAAAAAGTGCTCCACAAATGCAATGCTGTTGATTAATGTACTTCCAAAGAAATGCATCACCGGTTGTTTACTGGCACGCTACATTGGCATCAAGTAGAACATTATTGTGTTGAGAGGTGGAGCAGGACACATGTTGTATAGATTGGAGGATGAACTGAATCTGAATTGATAATTGGACCATCAGCTGAGTGGGTTATCTGCTTTCTCAATTATTGTGGATAAACATTGCAATACAGTACAAAATTGCATTTGTACAGTGACTATCACATCAGGAGTACGTCCTGAGGTGCCGAACAGTCAGGAATTAGGACCCGATTGGGTGGGAGCGGGGGTGGGATTGGGATCAGGGAGGGTGGAGTGCATAGAGGGTAGGAGAGTGGTTGAATGCACAGTCGAAGACGAGGGTCTCGAGATGTGCCTTGAAGGAGGCAAGGGAGGGAGCAAGTTGAGGGCATGTGGATAGAGTTCCAGAAGGTAGGGGCAGAGAGGCTGAAGCGACATAGGATCTTTATATTTACCTGAACAAACAGATGGGACCTTGATTTCATGTCTTATCCACATGACAACATAGCACCACCAACAATCCAAAACTACATTGGTGTCCCGAAGTAGGGCTTCAACCCATAACCTTCTGACTCAGAGGCATTAGGAGTACCAAAGGATTTAAATTAGCTGAATAGTTAATCAACATGGCCCTGTGGACAGGCAGTTTCAGGAAATTTGTTGCATAGAACTTAAATTCGAGTTCTTTATATCAAGCAAACAAATATACGTCAAATGGAAACATTGCTGCAATCTATCACGTTTCCAAAAATCCACCTCAATAACCATCAACCTTTGTAATAAACAAGATGGAATACTTTTCTTATTTCTACATAGTAACACAAATTACATTTTTAACATCCTAGTGCTTTTGTCAATGTGTTATTCTGAGTCAGGTTAATTCAGCATGATAAGAAACATAATTTATGCTATAATTTTCAAACTGTAAGATTTACAAATCTCATAGAAATTGCAAAGTACAGGTTACAAGGAGAACATTTGAGCCATTAAGCCAATCCTTCATTGGAATTTGCATTCTTATCCCAATTCCCTATAATTTCCTCATGCTCTTCTATTAGTTCTCTTTAAATTCTTATCCAATTCCCTCATAGAACAACAACAACAAATATTGATATAGTGCCCCTCATGCACGGTAGTGGGCCAGAGTGCTTGATAATTGCAGAGCAGAACACCAAGCTAGGGGGGGTGGGGAGGTGCCCATAGGCACCTCCCCACCCCCCCCTAGCTTGGTCTTCAGGTGTGACCTGAAAATGAAGGAGGGAACAAGGCAGAGGGATAGAGGAAGGGTGTCACAGAGTTTCAGGATGTAGAAGCTGATACAGGGACCACCAATGGTGGAATAGAGAGCACAAGGGATGTGCAGAAGGCTGAAGCTAGTTGAGCAGAGGCAGTGGGTTGTCGAGTAAGCAGGTCAGGGAGATGCCAGGGCATATTTGATAATGAGTATTTGAGGATTTGAAATCAATCAGTTTGGTAATAGTGAGTGAGTGGAACCTGGCTACAACTCATGTGATGCGAGAACAAAGTTTAGTATAGGTAAGTATGTGGGCAGTGGAGTCTTGGATCAGCTGGATCCTGTGTTTGGTGGAGTTGAAGAGTCCGGCAAAGAATGAATTTGAGAAGGCAAATTGGGAGATGATGAACCCATGGACGAGTGTTTTGACTGCAATCGAGGTAAGGTACAATCAGAGCCTGGCAATGTGGTGGAGGAAAGCAGTCCTGGTCAGGGACCGGATTTGGGGCAGGAAGCACAATTGTGAATCATACCTGAAGCCTTGTTACTCACCAGTTAGGTGAGTCTGAGGGATTTCAGGAAGTAGAGGCTTAAAGGGATCCACCAATGGTAGAAAAGAGTCCATCAATGGTGGAATGTTAAGCATTTGAAGGCATTACTTAAAAAAAAGGAGTTTCTATTCTTCTAGTTTCCTGGCCAACAATCCATCAGATAAAAAATGGTCCTTCACTTTATGTCTGTTAGTGGCACATTGCTGTGCACAACTTAGTTGTATTTTCCTTCAAATACAAAATCACAATTTAGAGTAAAATCCTGTAAAATACTTTGAGACATTCGGATGACTTGATAAGGCGCTGTATCCAATGCAAGAAATATTATTGTTTTTATCACTTGATACTATCAGCCAGTGTCAGCCAGGATTGAAACCTGTCCAAAGATCGCTTCTTTCTAACCATTGGATCATTCCATATTCCATCAACGCATTGTCAGTGGAATATGTAAGATAGAGTGTAAGTACAAGGTAGGTGCTAATTTATTTATAAAATCACAACACAGTGAAATAGTTCAACAACAACAACAATTTACATTTATAGAGCGCCTTTCACGTCGGGAGGACGTCCCAAGGCGCTGAACAGGAGTTCAATGGATAAGATGTTGTCTAATGTATCAGAATCAAATATCTGCTTACAAAGGATTTTTAAAGAAAACATATGATATCTTCAACACACAGCTTACTCAGCTTACTCAACAAACTCAAACTGTGGAGATTGTTTAAATATGAATAAAAAGATGGAACCACACTGCACTGAGCTGTAATTTATCAACATGAAGTGATACCTGATCGTACTTACATACTGTTTCCAGTAAAGTAGTTTGTAAGGTACACTTCTAATTAGCATCATAGCAACAGATAGAATGCTTCAAAGAAGAACTGTTCTGATACAAGCAATACGACGTGGCAAAATAGCTGGACATTAATCAGGATTCAATTATATTAAATTGGATTGGGTTTCAATATGAGGTGGTTGACAACAGGAGTCACCAACATCAACTCCAAATTGCTATAGACCAACCCACGGTTCAGTTTGACATGGTTTCAGTTACCAGTGGGAGGTTCAATTATAGCAACAATTTAATATTCATAAAGCACCTTTCACAATCAGCAGGACAACTCACAAAATTGTCTGGGAGCTGGAGATGAGAGAGTTAAGGAAGGAAGCTATCCTCCTTTGGGGGAGCGGGGGGTGTGGGGGGGTTGGTGTGGAGCGGGGAGTGGGGGAGGTAAGCAGGGTCTCCTTGGAGCTTAATTGGCTCCAGGATGACATGGTTGGGGACAGAATGTCAGAATCACTCAACAACAACAACAACAATTTACATTTATAGAGCGCCTTTCATGTTGGGAGCACTCTGGCAGTTTCTGTAGTCCAGTCCCTCAACCAAGGCACTGCTGTACCAACATACCCAGTGTGCAGGACTTTACAGGGCAGACCAATCACTGGGAGTAGACAACCATCCCACTCATCTCCCATTAACTTTGCAAATCAGAGCCCCATCAGGTAGGGTGGTCCAATTTGGACAAGCAGCAGGAAAGTTTCCATTCAAATAAACATCTCTGGAATTTCCATGTTGAGATGGGTGCATGAAACTCAGTTTGGTATAGATATTCTTAAGCATAGTGAAGGGTTTCGCACGTGTCAGATACCCCCAAAAAAGAGCTTGGCCAGTCCTGAAGGACTCCAGCAATACCTCACCCCAAAAGCCGCTGAAACCCTGGTCCACGCCTTCGTCACCTCACAGCTGGACTATTCAAATGCCCTTCTCACGGTCTCCCCTCCAACATAATCCATAAAATCCAACTCATCCAAAACTCTGCCGCCCGCATACTCACCCGCTCCAAATTTCGCTCCCCCATTACCCCAGTCCTTGCCAGACTTCACTGCCTCCCTATCCCAGAGAGGATCGATTTCAAGATACCCACCCTTGTTTTCAAATCCCTCCACTCCTCTGCACCCCCCTACCTCTCTGACCTCCTCTCTGCTCAAACCAGCACCCGTTGCCTTTGCTCCACGGGGTCTGGCCTCCTCCATATCCCCTGAATTCTCCGCTCTGCCCTCAGCGGCCGGGCCTTCAGTCACTACACCCCGAGGCTCTGGAATTCCCTTCCTCACTACCTTCGTCTTGCCCTCTCTTTTCTCAGTTTCAGGTCCCAGCTGAAGACCTTTCTCTTCGACCGCGCCTTTGGTCACCTTTTTACCCCTGCCCCTGGCTCGGTCCTGGGATCCGCTATTGTGAAGCGCTCTGAGACACCGTCCGGCGTGGAGGGCGCTATATAAATCGAAGCTGTTGTTGTTGAAGGAGACATGCTGCAACTTAATATAATCCTTGTATTTAATAGTCCTTGCAATTGATATACCTCTGCATCATTTCATCAAAACATTTCAAAGAGTGTCATGGTACTTACTGCAAAGTATGACACTTTTTGTGTATTTGGCAGGGGAACTTCAATTATAAACTGCCTGCTGAAAGACCCCTGTTCTTATTTATAATTTTAGGTGAATATTACTATATTTTCAAACTATTTTTACAGTTAATTAATTGTTCATGTTTTTCCAGTGCAAGCATTTCACATAAATGGTTTAATTTAGGTCAAGGAGACCGATTCAATTACAATACTGTGGATTTTGTATGAATACTTGGGTAGTGAATATTGTATTACTTGTTTGACACTTCATCAATGAATGTTCAAGCACTTGTGAAATAGATTATTTTTCTGCATAATGTCTAAAAAAAAGTGACCTGAAAAGAAAAATAATCTCAATTTGATATTATGAATCTGAAGATTTGAATGCTGATTCAATTAAAATTTGGTCAAACGATGGAGAGTGATTCACCTTAAAAGTAATTAATCAAACCGGAGGCACAAACATTCAATTGGATTAAAATTTAGTGGACATTTCCCAATAGAAGAATGAACATCTGGAATATTTGGTACATCCATAATAAAACTAAATGTTACACTACCCTACTTCGCCCCTAGCCTTGGGGTCATTTCCTAATCAAATAAAACTGGCTCCTTAATAAGATTAGCAAGAGACTGATGAAAATGATCAATTAAAAAGATAAGAAAGAGTTATGCTGAATAAGAATGTAAAAATAAAGTATATTTTTATGTATTCCTTTTTAAAATAAAGTAAAATTATAGTTCAAATAAGTTCATGTAGTAGTTTGCAACAGCATCTTGCATGTATAAAGCACCTTTCACACAGGTAGCACTTTGATGCACTCAGTTTAGGGTAGCAATGATAGCAATAAATATATTCCGAACATTTGAGTAATTGTATTCCTATTTGTATTATCTTGTATTTCAGTGCCAAAGTAAGAGAGTTGAAAATTTACCAAACCATCAGGTTCGGGGCAAAGTTGTTTCACGGACCCTGTTGAACAGCAACAATAAGCCAGCCAACCAAGCACCCACAACAACAGCATTGCATTTGTATAGCGCCTTTCACGTCTGGAGTTACTGGACAGACAGTATTCTGGAGCTAAGCTGGGTATAGGGATTGGGAAAGGTGGAAAAAGGCAAGAGGGGGCGCTAGGCGGAGGGATTATGTTCAAACGTTTTGGGACATGGTTGCTGAAAAGCACGACCTCTATAGGTGGGGTGGAGAGGGCGAGGCACGAGTAGAAGGCCAGTGGCAGTTGAGCTCTGGGTGATGGAATGGGAGTGTGGAGGTCACAGAGCTAGGGAGGTACCAGGGAATGAATAGATTTGAACATGAGTGTGAGGATCTTGATGTCGTTATATCAATCGTAATTCTTATCAACATTATTAAATACCATTATTATTAATAACAAATTGTTCAATTGATCCCACTATTATCATATTTCATGACTGAAGCAGCAAGCAATTTGTGTGCTGCATTCATTAGAGGTGACTCTACACTGGTTGAAAAATTATCTCTCATCATTGCGACCTTATAAAGGGAAGATCAGTAAATTTATCTACAAGCAAAAACTTGTTTCTCAGGTTGGTAAATTTTCCCGAGAGAGAATCACTCCCATTATGTTTAACCTATATTGAAGTTTATTAATTTTGATAATGTTGAATTGCCACCTGGAATGCAGTTATTTCAGAAACTCATCTGAAGTTACTGAGCAGCGATAATGTAACCAATGCAATGATTATAAAATGTATATACTGTACTGCACATCAAGTGTAACTTGACTATACCGCAGCCCTTGTGTCGCAATGAGCTTTCATGTCAAAAGACATAACACTTAATGAAGTTCTGAATGACACAGAACATAAGCAGATTTACAACTAGGGTCCGGCGATATATCAATATATCACTAAAACCCAATATAATTTTCATATCGATACGCCGATATAGGTATTTATAAAATATCGATATATCGAACGAAGGAAAAAATTGGAATTCGCACACACTGAACTACAAGACCCAGAATGTTCATCTCTATACACAATGCACAGATCGAGGTGCAAAGCCGCCATATTGTATTCATAGTCCTCGAATACAATATACAGGTATGCAAGGGGTGGGGGGGGGGGGGGGGGGGGAGACGGCTTGGGGGGAGGTGAGGGGTAGAGAGACAGCTGGGGAGGGGAGGGGGAGAGAGACGGCTGCGGGGAAGGGGGAGAGAGACGGCTGGGGGAGAGAGACGGCTGGGGGGGGGAAGGGGAAGAGAGACGGCTGGGGGAGGGGGAGAGAGATGGCTGGTTGGGGGGGAGGGGGAGAGTGACGGCTGGGGGGGAGAGGGAGAGAGAGACTGGGGGGGTGGGGGGGGGAGAGAGACGACGGGGGGGGGGGGGGAGAGAGAGACGGCGGCGGGGGGGGGAGGAAAGAGGGACGTGCGCATATCTGGAATGCGGCACTGCGCGCGCATGCGCAGTACGAAAAACCCGAAAATATCGATATTTCGGTATATCTTGATATGGGCCCATCGATATATCTAAATCGGAAAATTTCCATATCGACGGACCCTATTTACAACCTACAAAAAGATTGTTACTCTCATTGCAACTCCTTCTGTTGAAACAGAGAAATGCAATTACAAAACAAGAGTAAGCAGCAAGAGCACTTTATAGAGAAAATCAGTAAATGTACCTATAAATGATGAATGGCTCCACTCTCTCCCCTGAGGTTGGCAAGTTCACTGCTGGAGAATATTCATTATCATGTGTGAATTATAAACAATTGGGATAGTAATGAGGGTAGTTGTAACTGCTCTGATTCTGAATTCTGGCTGTGATCGCTGGTGGTGGGTTTGGGTGGAGGTAGGGTCTGTCGATATTGAAATTTTCCAATATTGATATATTAGTTTGCCCATATCGACATATACCGATATATCGACATCGCGGTTTTTTTTGTCCTGCGCATGCGCGCGCATTCGGAGGTGCGCACGCATTCAGAGGTGCGCGCGTATTCGGGGGTGCGCGCGCATTCTGGTGTGCGTACTCATTCGGATATCGACAAGATAAGTTGAAAAAGTCCGCATCATACCGATATATTGGCGGACACAATATACCGATATTTGCGGTATATCAAAAAAAAATCAAAGCAAATTTTTCGATATATCGATATATTTTAAATTCCGATATCGGCATATCGATATGAAAATTACATTGATATAACTGATATATCGATATATCGCCGGATCCTAGGTGGAGGTGTACTTTGCTTCAAGCTATGTCCAGTATCTTCGAAATGCTATCCCACGCAAAGGGTGCTAAATGAATGCAAGTTGTTGGCATTTCTCAGTTGACAAACAACAACAACAACAACTTTGATTGATATAGCGCCCTCCACGCCAGGCGGCATCTCAGAGTGCTTCACAGTAGCGGATCCCGGGACCGAGCCAGGGGCAGGAATGTGACCAAAAGCTCGGTCGAAGAGAAAGGTCTTCAACTGTGATCTGAAAATGGGAAGAGAGGGGGCGAGGCAAAGCGAGCGAGGAAGGGAGTTCCAGAGCCTCGGGGCATAGTGGCTAAAGGCACGGCCGCCGAGGGTGGAGTGGAGGACTCGGGGGACATGATGGAGGCCAGACCCAGAGGAGGGAAGGCAGTGGTGCTGGGTTGGGGGGAGAGGAGATCAGAGAGATAGGGGGGTGCAGAGGAGTGGAGGGATTTGAAAACAAGGGTGAGGATCTTGAAGTCGATCCTCTCTGGGATAGGGAACCAGTGAAGTCTGGCAAGGACTGGGGTAATGGGGGAGCGAAGCTTAGAGCGGGTGAGTATGCGGGTGGCAGAGTTTTGGATTAGCTGGATTTTGTGGATTGTGGTGGAGGGGAGACCGGCGAGGAGGGCATTGCAATAGTCCAGCCGAGAGGTGACAAAGGCATGGACCAAGGTTTCGGCAGCTTTTAAGGTGAGGTATTGCTGGAGACGGGTGATCCGTCGGAGGTGGTAGAAGGCAGTGCTGGTGATGGACCGGATGTGGGGGAGGAAGGACAGTTTGGGGTCGAACCTGATGCCAAGGTTGAGCATAGGTTCGGTGAGTTTTATGGGCAGGCCGGGAAGGTGGAGGAGGTAAGAGCCGTGCGAATGGAGACGTTGACGAGAGCCAAGGAGTATGGCCTCCGTCTTGTCAACATTCAGCTGCAAGAAATTTGTGCTCATCCAGCCCCTGATGTCCGAAAGGCAGGCTGACAGAACATCGGGGGACTGGGGGCCACAAAATGAAGTGGAGAGATAGAGTTGGGTGTCATCCGCGTACATGTGGAAGTGTGCCCCATGTCTGCGGATCACATCCCCAAGAGGAGGCGTGTAGATGAGGAAAAGGAGGGGGCCAAGGATGGATCCCTGGGGTACCCCACAGGTAACTGGGTGAGTGTGTTTGTGGAGATGTACTGCTGGTGGTTTGTGAGGTAGGATTCAAACCAGGCGAGTGCGGTCCCACTGAGGTGGATGGCGGAAGACAGGCGGTGGAGGAGGATGGTGTGGTCGACTGTGTCAAAGGCAGCTGACAGGTCCAGGAGGTTAAGGAGGCAGAGGGAGTCCTGGTCACAGATAGAGAGGATGTCGTTTGTGACTTTCACAAGTGCAGTCTCTGTACTGTGGGCAGGGTGTAAACCGGACTGGAGGGGTTCGAAGAGGGAGTGGGAGGAGAGGTGGGCGCGGAGTTGGTTTGTGACAACGCGTTCCAGTACTTTTGAGAGGAAGGGCAGGTTTGAGATAGGGCGGTAGTGGCTGGGGTTTGAGGGATCTAGTGAGGGTTTTTTAAGGAGGGGGGTGATGATGGCAGTTTTGAGGGGGGGCCGGGACTGATCTGGAGGAGAGGGACTGGTTGATGATATCAGCCAGCAGTGGGCAGAGGAGGGGGAGTTGGATGAGCAGTAGGGTAGTGGGGATGGGATCGAGGCAGCAGGTTGTTGGCCTCATAGAGGTGAGAGTGCGTAAGAGGGAGGAAGGAGAGAAGGTGGAGAAGGAGTGTAGGAAGGGGGTCAAGGTAGGAGCTGAAGGTGGGGGTGGTGAGGGGGATGGGGTAGGGGTGGTAGTGGGAGACAAGAGGCTGGAGGACAAAAGATCTGACTGAAGGTCAGAAAGCAAATCAATACCCCTTAAATAGTCTTTTCGGAACAGCAATTTTACCCCCTCCACCAGGATTTAGTTTAGTCAATTTAGAATACATTATAATATTACAATATACAGCATATTAGAATACAGTATACAGCACAGAAACAGGCCATTCAGCCCAACTGGTCTATGCTGGTGTTTACGCTCCACGTGAGCCTTCTCCTGCCCTTCCTCAACTAAACCTACAAACATAACCTTCTATTGCTTTTTCCCTCATGTGCCTATCTAATTTGGTAGTGATTAATTGCAAAACAGAATGAACTAATTGTGCAGCGACTTCCAACTTTTAAATATTATATTTTTACTTCAATATCTAATTCCACGCGGTGAATTCCAGATGCTAATCAATATTAAGTTTGAATTAGTGCTCTCATATATCAGATTGGGTGGGCTTGGCTGCTAATTGTAAATCATAACAGTTAAGATGAGACAAGCCAGACAAGCAAGGGGTAGCTTACAGCTTTGGAAAGTCCAGTTTCAGCAGCATCTAAATGCATAATTTGTGGTCCCTAATGACTTACCTACTGCCAACCTTCATCTATGTTCATCAGGCACGGTGTGCGTACTAAATAGCTAACCTATAATTTACGGAAGAGAATTGGCATCTTCTACATATTTTTAATGAAATGTCTGCTGTTCTGATGTTGTCAATTGGGTAGTTCAAGATGAATGGGCCCAATTTTCTTTATTGACAGGAAATTGAATTCACTACAAATTTCAACAGATTTTATATTTTAAGACAGTGAGTGTGTGGGTACTGGATACAGCTACTCCCATCTCAATCTGAGGTATAATGACTGGTGAGAGTGGGCATTTACTGCCAAAGTGAAATCAAATCAGCACCAAAGAATACAATGGATACTAAAAGCTGCATTTGCTCCTTTTAGATGCACTCATGAAGCCTATTTGATCCAGACAACATTTCTCAGTATCAGCTCACAAAGTGGATGCAAACGATAATACAATTACAACAGCTCCACTCTCAGTATACTTATATTTTTTCTGCGATTCAAAATATCCACGCACAATCTTTAACTTCTTGTCTTATTGTGTGTCAAATTATTTGTTGTCTTCCTAAAGGTATGAATCCAAATCTTTTGTGATTTGCCCTTTAATATCTGATGAACTGTACACATGCACAAATTCATTTCACTTTAAGTTGCTAAATCTTCAATGAAATCTGAAGCGAAGCAAAAATCAAACCGCCTTTGTAGTTTTGACTAAAAACTGCACTTACCACAGAGAATTGCATTACTTTCAAGATCCATACGGTCAGTGCAAGATTGACAATCATTGTAACCATGAGGAGAAGGACAAAAAAGTACAGACACCGCTTCCGCCACCCATAAATTCCTACTTGAAAGACTTGCTGACTTTCAGGTCTCTGTAGGTTGTTATGCTGCGTTGCCAGAATATACTGTTCCCGTGTCATCTGCAAATGAAAACAACACCATTACTAAACTAAATGTCAACTCCTCAGCTAGCAGCATAACTTCTAATTATATGTAGAATAATTATAGCTTGAGGGTGGGTGGGGTTGAAGCCACAAAGTTAACCAAGATGAAGACACTGTGTAGGTCTGCAGGATCATCAGCGATAACGTATATAATGGTACACATTCAAAATTTCCAAAAAATAATCCAGACATGATGGTATAAAACCCACATCTTACAAAGGAAAGATTATTTTGGGAAATACAGATGGACAGTACATTTAGCTCAATACTGTAACAAAACTCTACAGTTGAGACCCCAGTGAAACCAAATCCTATTTAAATTTCCTACTGTTGAAAATAATTGCATTCAGTCTGCTGTGATTTAAAATCAATGAGATTAATAATGAGAAAGCCCCAACTTCAAACTCATCCGCTTCTAATTTGCAATCTGATAGCTTCTCTTAAATACAGAACTACTGTAGTTCACCAATTTATAAATCATAGAAACTTTAAAAGTGATGAGTTTTGTTTTAAAATTCAAAGTACAGGAGTAATAGATGACATTGAAATATTTAATATCTATGCTGTTTGGGTTATATTTGTTTCCTGTTTTACGTAAACATATTCATTAATCATGGTTTTCATTTCCACAAAACTGTGTCTGCATTTGATTTCAAGCAGTTTAGTAAAATTCAACCGGTCAATGTGTTATCTCTATTGGCAATTATTCTTATTCAGGATCAATTCTTTACTGGAAAGTAGGAGATAAACATGCTGTGAAAGGACTCAATTATTCATTGCAGTCCTCAATTATTTGGTAAACCACAGTCTAGTTGGCAGCTGTGAATTTAGAAGAGTTTAACAATGTTGACATGGATTTGTAATGAGAGTCACTGACCATCTTGACAATCTTTCCCAAGCACACCAGAAGGGCAATGCAAGAACTGGGACCCTAACAACATCATTATATTTGTATAGCTCCTTTCACATCGGGAGGACATCACTACAGCTGTCCATCAAAACTTGTAATTTGTTTGTGCTATGTTTTTAATCTATAAATATTAATCTATATATATTAAAATAATAATCCTTGCATTTTATTTCACAACTTTGAGTGTCAAAACGGGCAAATTGGCAAAGTGCTTCAAAGGGAATTGTTGTCAAGTGCAGTGACTATGTACTCATACACAGACCAAACCAAATCCAACCAAATTTCCTGAAATTGCGATTTTAATGACTTCGGTACCATTTGCACATGATACAGTCTCAGCACCTTGGGACATCCTCCCGGTGTGAATTGTGCTATATAAATGTAAATTTGTTGTTGTATATTTAGTAGATATAATAAATATATATCTTGGATATTAATAATCATTAAAGACTATAAAGAGTAAAGCCATGCAAAAATACCTGGCTTTTTCCTCCTTGAACTTTTTTTTTTAAAAAGACTTTACCAACTTGGAACTTATGATAAGAAAGCTACACAATACACAAGTTTGCATTTATACAACACCTTTCATTTAAGAAAATGTCTCAGAAGGTTTCACAAAGATCACGTGAGACACTAAGCAACAGGATGGAGATGGGAAGGTATAGGTGCAGTCAAAGAGGTAACATTTTAGGTAGAATTTATAGACATATAGAAAGGAGACAATTGGAGAGAGTTCCAGAAGTTAGCATCATAGTTGTTGATTCACAATATTAAAATATTGGACCTCACAATTCGTGCAACAAACTTTAAAAATATATATATAACGTATTCAGAGATAATATTGTCATTCTGCTGTAGTGTGAGGCTTTTAGTTTTATTTATCTTTGCTCGTCATTTTCCTGTGCACGTTGTAACCATTGGTAGGCACAATAATTCAAATTGACATAACCAGGAATTCACAAAAGTACAGAAACACTTCCATTCATCTACAAAATCATGATAATCAATAATAATCCCTACAATTTCATGTTAGGAACACGTCTTAATGCACGTGAAGTGGAGACACTGTAAAGTGAATTACTGTGCGTCTTGTGAATGATGGCAGCTGCTAATTTGTGCACAGTAATGTCCCACAAACAGAAATACATAGTCACTCCACTTTACAACAAGTTCCGTAGAGCGTTTTGAGATATCCTCCTGATATGGAAATCATGACATCAAATGCAAGGATTATTTGTAATAAATGGCAGACAGGCACAAGTTCAGTCGTGCTAATACGTGGATTTAATTTACTATACGGAGTAGAATAGAATATTTGTGCTGATCTTTAACAACATTTTCACAGAATCATGGCTATGGGAATGTGAAGTGTAAGCTCCTTGAAGACATGTATTTGGCAAGAAACCGGCAAGGGCACAACATTTGGAACAAAACAGAAGTTCAATATCTAATTAAAGAGAACATAGACATGGTGCCAACTCATTCACAAACTCAATATTTGCTGCTCATTAGCCCCAGTAGACAAGTGCTAGTAATTCCAAAATCTGCTAATGTGCTGATAGTCACCAACCAATAAGGTTGAAAACTTGATGCTGCACTTATATAGGGAAGGAAGGTTTTTCAAATGTCCAGTTAAACAATCCTTCAGATAAAATTGATCAGTTTTGGGGGACTGTTTGTGGGCCGTTGCAGCATGCAAACATAATTGTCAAGTTCACCTATAAAATACACAGTCACAACACTTCATATGCCATTATAAAGAAACATGCTTTTATTATAATCAACAACAACAGCTTTGATTTATATAGCGCCCTCCACGCCGGACGGTGTCTCAAAGCGTTTCACAATAACGGATCCCGGGCCCGAGCCAGGGGGAAAAAGGTGACCGAAGGCACGGTCGAAAAGAAAGGTCTTCAGCTGAGTCCTGAAACTAGGAAGAGATGGTGGGGTGAGGCGAAGGGAGTGAGGAAGGGAGTTCCAGAGCTTCGGGGCGTAGTGGCTGAAGGCACGGCCGCCAATAGTGGAGCGCAGGATTCGGCGAACAAGGAGGAGACCAGAACCAGAGGAGCAAAGGCAACGGGTGCTGTCTTGGGGAGAGAGGAGGTCAGAGAGGTAGGAAGGTGCAGAGGAGTGGAGAGACTTGAAAGCAAGAGTGAGGATCTTGAAATCGAGTTTCAGCAGCTTTTGGGGCAAGGTATTGTCGGAGACGGGCAATATGTCACAGGTGAAAAAAAGCAGTGCTGGTGAGGGACCGGATGTGGGGGAGGAAGGACAGTTGGGGGTCGAACCTGACGCCAAGGTTCCGTACCGGTTCGGAGAGTTTTAGGGGTAGATCGGTAGGTGGAGTAGGTGAGAGCCATGTGACTGAAGACAATGACGAGAGCCAAAGAGTATGGCTTCCGTCTTGTCAACATTCAGCAGGAAATTCACACTCATCCAGCTCTTTGATGTCTGACAGACAGGCTGACAGAACATAAGTGGACGAGGTGTCACAAAGTGAGGTGGAATAGTAGAGTTGGGTGTCATTCGCATACATGTGGAAGTGTACCTCATGTCTGCGGATGACATCACCAAGAGGGAGCATATAGAGGGAGCATATACATTATCACACATCACCAAACATTACACTGCAATTCATGTTTAAATATCAAGCCGTTGATGTTTAAATATCATGTTTAAATACTGCACCAAAGTTGGGGGTGGGGGGGGAGGAGATTGGGGATAGGGAATAGAAAGATCCAAACTAGTTGATAATTAAACCAGGTTTACATTGCAATTTTTATGCTAGGCTTAACACATCATACACAATTTTTCACCCCAATCAGTGCAGAAAGAAGCACTCACGATTTTCCAAACAGATATTTCCAGCTATTGAATTTTTTTAAAAAATGAGTTATACTCCTGTTCTTTTAAAAAAATTTCCTCCATTACATGTACATGCTGGTCCTGATTTAAAATCAGTTTGAATACACTGAGATCTTTTATCTTCTTGTAAATTGAGCAATAGACAGAGTAATGTACAGTATTGCGATAGCAGCATGACATAAAGAAGTGAAGGCTTTGAATAAAATGAAAACTTCTGAGCCAAAGCTTGTTTAGATTTTGCTTGAAATGGTCCAAGGGAGCTGTAAAAAAATTCTCATTTTGACATTTGTTTCTATCAGATTTAACAACCTATGTGTAAAGTTATTCCAGCAAAGTAATGGGGTCATGCTATAAAATAATGCTTCAAACAGTCTCCGGAAAGACTGTGGAGATACCGTGTCTTCCAGATCTGTCATCTATCACACTGATAAGCATAGGAAAGAGAGAGAATTCCACAGCTTTTTACTTGACTTGACAATGATCACTTCACATTTTCACTATATATTGGGGTCTAAGATGCAGTGATTCGGAACGAGTCTCAAATTAGGATTCTTTCTAGTAACCAGAAGTAGGTCGCACAGACAGGTGTGAACTCTACCCCATGGTATTTAACAGTGGCTATAAAGTAACAAGCATTAATATACACTATACCTGTAATGACAAATCCAGTGTTCTGGGAGCTGTTTCCTCAGCTGCTAGGCTGTTCTGCTGATCTACATCACTGGGAGGAACTGAGTAATTGCTGCAGTGACTACATTTAGTGTAATAGGGCAGGTGCTTCAAACTAATTTGGGTGATGAAGTGGAACACCTGATCCAGAAAGGCATTCCTCCATCCACCACCACCCACCCACACCTCACCTTCCGCCTACTCTTGAGCTATTTTGTTTGGCCAGCTGGTTGTTTCTGGGTCATTGCTGTGTTGTGGTAGTGTACAAAATACAGTTAATACACTTTACAAGGAGTTCTCCCAACGTGAAAGCCACTGTTTCAAATACAAGGATGATTTATTATTTCTAACTAAAGCTCCTTAGAGAGAGATACACCCACTTTCCATTTGCTTGCATCAGGAAGCAAATTACCTGTATGGAGAGTTAATTTTGCGTGTTTTTTTAACAGTGGAAAATGATGGAAAACTATAGCTATGGTAAACAGGCAGGAAGCAGTGTGTTGAGCACAAATGAGTTTTCATTGAAGAATGCTGTTGTTAATCAAGTAATAAGAGTTTGTTTGAGGATAACTCTGAATCCAGAGTGCCAATCCAGCAGTGTCAAGTGTGTTGACACGTCCTTCTGATGTGAAAGGCACTATTGAATGTAAATTCTCTTGTATTATAACACATTCACTGTCAGAATCAATACGAAGATAGGGTTAAGAAACATGCAAATTTCTTCCAATGCATCCAAACTACACACAATTTTACTGAAAGAACTTTAGCCGGCAATATGATAGCCATACTTCTAGAAGTACCATTAATTAACGCATTCACTGAAGATTTATTAAACTGCACTTCGCTCCATGTTCAAAAAATAATTGCACTGTTATTTTTAGTGTATTCAGCTACAATGATGCTGTGTAATAGTGCGTGGAATGTTTTATTTGAAAATTTGCTGATTTAATGAAAACTTATAAAGTGTACAACAGATTGTACGGAATGAATGAACCAGTAATTCATTGGAGATTGATCCTTAATAATGGATCACTGTAATTATGTGAGACAGAGGGGAAAATACAAAATGTAGAGTGAAAATTGACTATTTACATCATTTACATTTACAGCATTGGGAAGTTTCAGGGCAATGAGCAACAGTGCACCAGGGATAGAGTAGATAGATTTGCCGCAGTGATTATGAATCACAAGGGCAGTAGGAGGTGATCATCTCACATGACTCACCAGTGGTTCATCAAGTTACCAAAGACATCAAGTCCTGGATGGAAGCTAACTTTCTTCAGTTGAATGTCAACAAGACCGAGGCCCTCCTGATTGGCTCCCTTCAGCACCTCTACACCACAGGCACTAGACAGTATCACCATGCACACTCTAGCTCACTAAGCCAGTCCGGAACCTTGCCATCTTGTTGGCCCTCACCTATCCTTTTTAACCCACATCTGTGCCGTGACCAGCTCTGCCATCCCCCACCTCCGCAACAATATCCTGCTCCACCACCGTCTTATACCGCAGACGTTCTCTTGATGTGAAAGGCACTATACCAATGTAATTTTGTTGTTGTAAGTTTAGATAATCTGGTAAATCAGTTGATTTATATAAATATAAAAATATAAATTGCTTTGTAAGAAAAGGCATAAAGAAAGGAACAAAGACTCTATAATGATAAACAGAGATAGAGGGAGACAAATAGAAAAGATTCAGGACCATATTAGTGTTTTACAAGAAATCATAATGGCTGTAACTCATTCCTGCGCAACTCTCTGATGAGAAGGTGTATGTGACAGATCTGTGTTAAAAGCTGGATAAAAATAACCTCAACCTCCCTAGCTTATTAAAATTAACACTAAACTCCTCTGTTTGCCCAGTTGGTAAAGGGACTGCCAGGTGCAGAATCAGGATCCACAGACTTCAAAGTTGCAAATGCTGAATAAGCTGAACTCAGATGAATTGCAATTGGGATGCTGTCATTAAAATATGAGAACATAGAATAAGCTAGGCGAAAAAGGCCAAGGTACATCCAGTTAGCCTTCCATCATCCTGGCAATCGCATGCACATGTCATATCCCAAACTATATATTCTATCCCGAGATATTATTTCTGTTAGGAAGTAGGACATTTTTGTTTGACCTTAGCGCTGCTGAATTTGTGTGTATGTGTGTGTGGCAGGGGGGGGAAGGGGGGGGTGGCGGGGATGTGTGTGGAGGGGTGACCCAACCAGGGTTCCTACTCCTGACTGCTATCCAGAACATTTTGTTGGATGATGCTTCTATGAGTTCCATTGGGTGTGAGGGTAGGACTGAGCTCAGCTGAGGTTTCTGAGATTGTCAGAAAATTCTCTCTATCAAGCCAATGTACACACATGAATAATAGGAACTCGGGCAAAGTACTGAAGTCCAATCTGTGCTCCAGTAGAAGGGAAATGGAATTTAAAAAATCTTAAAAAGAAATGAGCAAAGGGAGTAAATCAGAAGGAAAACTAACGAGTTAACGAAATGGAACACAAATCCCTAATGCTGTATAAAGCACATAAGCTGGAACCTGAAGTCTCACATCTGCTGAAGCATGAAATGCTACTTTGCCTCAGCCTGTAAGAGCACTTTGTATTAATATGGAGATTGTGCTAAACCAGGGAACCTTCTCAGATTCAGTCTTAATTTGGAAGCCAGATCTTTGTACAAACTGTAGAAAACTAGCCACCAAATAAATATTGAATTTATAATTTTTATAATAAATTATAATACCATTTATAATTCTTAAATGGTATCGATCTTAAATTGTAAAAAAAATACTCTTGCAAAATGAGATTAGATTGAATTTCAGGCCTGTGTAGATATCATTGTGGTAAAATTAGAAATGGTAAATTATCTTACATCATCTTGGCTGTTTTGACAACTTGCCCCAATACCTCCAGACAAGCTACTTGAACAAGGTCTGCCTTCCTGCATTTGGTTACTGCAATGTGAAAGACCCTGTACAAATGTAATTTTGATGTTGTTGTTTTTGTTGCTGTGATAGACTGAAGGATTTATGGAAGCTGCGTTAACAGTGCACTTGCAATGCTAGATGAAAGGAAATTGCTCTCACTGCTGGCGAGTGCTGATGCATGCATGTTTATCTCCCTCAGAAGCTCAAATGATTCTGAAGTTGCCTGTCCACCTCTCAGGAGTTTTATGCCAAGAAAAATTTGTTCAATTACAGCTTTGCTGATAATGTGATGGTTGCTTGGCAGGCCATATCATTGCTCGATCTGTGAACTGTCATATTTTATTTCTGTTTGCAGTCCAATAAAATGCTCAATCCAATCTATCCCAACAAGAAAATATTTACTGAAGAGGTCATGCTTGCCTAATGGTGCTCATACATACAAAATGAGTTACAATATTATCATTCATATGAGCCATTTGGCAAAATACCGGTGGGGAAAAAGGTCTTGTGTCATCATAAAAATGCTTTCGGCTAATTCTATCATTGGGGAGAAAAGTGCTCATTGGAAAAGCAGCAGCATAAAGCCACTTTGTTGCTGTAAAACACAATACAAATTGACATTTACATAGCTCCTTTCACATGAGTGGATATTCCAAATCGCCCCACAGATTACATTGCAAAGTGCAATGTTTTTGTGAGCAAATACGGGAGCCAATTTTGAACAGAGCAATGTCGCACAAACAGACACAAACTGAATGCCAAATGTTTATTTAGGGAGATTATTGGCCAGGAGAAGAGTGTCAACTCCTTGCACTTTCCAAATAATGAAATGAGATCTTTAACAGCCACTTGAACAGTCAAACCACTATACAGCATATCTTGTGAAGCGCACCGAGGCAGCCCAATAACATGATGAAGCACCAAATCTAATGCAAGGATTATTCTTATTTACCAGTTTGGATTGGAAATATACTTGATAATGTGCATTAGTGCTGGAAGATGTTAACTTCAAATATGATAAGTGTGTGATTGACAGTCAAGCTTCATAGTATTTTGAACAGTAAATACATTTTCAAGACAAAAGGTAAAAGATTTAAAAGTGCCTTGGGATTTAAAGTATAACTCCACTCATATTGACTGACCTGAGAGAGTTCAGCTTTAACCAGATATTATATAAGATAGGTTGACCTTGAACTATATGGCGTTCCCTGCAGCAGAAGCCCTTCACCGGAGCACTTTCTGCATTGTCTACAATTTTATCCCCAAAACCTAGGAAATTTGTCACTCACTAAATGTTGTCTCAGTTGGAAATATACTTCTAGTTGCCTAAAATGTAAATATGTTATGGCTACCCTTGTAGTATGGCACTTCTCGTTTACTACATGGGTGAATTTAATCCCCTCATGACTTTGTGACATTGAGTAAGCTGCCTTTATTAAAGTTTTATAAAAAGTAACAGCAAAGAGACAGAGAAAAAAAGACACAGGGGATTTAAAAACAAAGGACAAGTCTAGCTCATTTGGAAGTGTTCTCCGAGGCCCTGGACATCAATCTTCCCGATTAATTTTACATAATTCAGATCAAGTTTGTTTGTACAACAGTGCTGTACTCAAATTGGTTGCCATGTTCAACTACAAAATACAGACACTAGACTTTAGACTAAATCTCACAAAGTGCTTTGAGCTGATTCCTGATGTAAAAGACACCATATGAAATACAACAATTATAATAATAAAAACTCCTGAAGTAAGATTGCCATAAAATATGAATGAAAATAATTGTTAAGTGTTTAGGGAAAAAGGAACAATGCACTAATTAAGGCCCTGTTCCACTTTGCCTCCTTCAAGCACACTTCCCTCTGCCACCCCCCCCAATCTGTTTCTTAAAATTCTCCTTGTTTAACCCTCCTCCTCATTCCTCTCTGATATCTCCACCCTCCTATCTTCCCTCTCCCTCTGCTCCGAACGCCTGCTCGTCCTCGGCAACTTTAATCATCACTTCAACCTCATTTTCTCTAACTCTGCTGACTTCTTCTCCCCCTTTCCCTATCACAACATCTCTTCCACCTTCACTCTGCTACTTACATCCATGGCCACTTATTTGATCACACAGGGCCTCAGTGAGCATCACTATCAATGGCAAAGCCATCTTGAACTATTACTTCATCTGTGGCATAATCTTGGAAGCCAAAGGCAACCCCAGTCTACTCTACTCAACAACAACAACAAAACAAAATCACATTTATAGAGCAACCTTCATGTCAGGAGGACATCCCAAAGATGCTGACTACATCCCAAGGTGCTACTCTACCATCAACCAGCTTCCTTCTCATGACTGGCCCATCCTCTTCTCCAATAAAGTGCTGGACTTCCTCTAGCCCCAAATAAAGGGGATCCACTCAGCTGCCTCTGCCCTCCCAAGCTCCTCCCTCTATCAACCTCCCACTCAACTCCGGCCCCTACCCATCCCACCTTCACACCTTCAAAATTATCTCCTCCTCCTCTCTCATTACCATATGACCACATGAAACCCACCAAGAACTCACTCAATCAATGCCTACCACTCTCCTTACCTCCCAATTACACCATCTTGCCCTTCTACTCACTGACATCATAAATCTCTCCTTGAATTCAAGATCCTCATACTCACTTTCAAGGCCATCAACAGCCTTGCCCCTTCCTGCCACTCCAACCTGCTGACTCCCTACCAACCTGCCCGCCCCCTCTATTCAGCGGGCTTGGTCTGTTCTATGTCTCCCACCCAACCTGCCCTACCATCAGTGGCCAGATGTTCAGCCTCTCTGCCCCACCGCACTTTGGAACTCCATCCCATAGTCCCTATGCCTTACGTCCTCCCTTGCCTCCTTCAAGGCCGGTCTCAACACCCTCCTTTTCAATCATACCTTGATACGCTCTCCCACCTTTCCCTCCCCTTCCTCCTATCCTGCTCGTCTCCCATGCTTGGTTGCCGACCACTGACTGTTCAGCGACTTGGGACATCCTCCCGACCTTTCAGGTCGGGAGGACGTCCCAAATTTTGTTTCAATGAACAGTACATCAAAAGTAAAACATTTTTAAGGCAAGCAAACATAATTGGCTGTGACAGGGAGGGGAACCATAGCTGGAAAAGGCGAGGCAAACTTTGCAATGTTTCAATTATTGGGTTGAGTTACCTTATGGTGGCACACATGGTTGCACCACTTTCCTCCTGGGTAACAAAACAATCCGTTAAGACCTGGATCAAAGTGCCGATCCTGCAAGGAACCCAATGCTTTCAATAACTTGTGAGAAATGAGCTCCAGCCCAAGATTGTCTCAGTGATGAGTTCTCACTTGTCAGTATGACACACAATAGGATCCATGTAGTAGACACAATTTACAACCTAAGATAGTTTTTCCATCACAAGTTGTTATTTACACACCACTTTTCCTGATGATCACATTTTCAATGCCGGTGAAGAAAAGGTTAGACTCAACTCTATGGGCCATTAGACTCCAATAATCTGCTAGCACTCAATGCCGAGTCTCACACATAAAGAATGGAGAGGTTACAGAGCATAGAACTGCACCCAAGTAAGAATGAGTGTCTTTTGAAGTGGTGGAAAGGAGGGAAGAGTAAGGAAGAACATTGACAATGTGAGTCCATTGAGTGATGTTCTGGAGGTGGTAAGTTTCCTGTTTTTTTTGAGCAATGTTGTGGTATTGTTATCTGTTTATAATATCCTACTGAAACCAATGTCACTGCAACTGAAGTTAACTTCAACATCTTGAATTTATATAGCATCCTTCACGTACGATAGGGTCTCAAGCATTGCACAGTGGTGGGGTTGCCCCAACAATGATCCAAGAGATATGTGTTAAGGTATGATTTACAATAACAAATATAATAATAATAATCCTTGCATTTGATATAGCGCTTTTCACATCTTATCGATGTCTCAAAGTGCACAGTAGTGTCCCACAAACAAATGTAGTGCCCCTCATGTAGAGTAGGATGCCAAAGTACTTGACATTGGCAGAGCATGTCATTTAAAGATAGATAAAGAAGGAATGAGCAAGTGGAACTGAGGAAGAGTTTCAGAGGTTAGAGGACTAGTAGTTGAAGGCAAGACCACCAACAATAACACAGTACTGTATTTATACCCCAAATAGCAAATAATCTATTTCAACTACCACTCAAGTGTATGTTCCTCCGAAGCTATATCCCTTTACTATCAAGAAAAGGACAGCACCCTGTATCTGATTTTTGGCTGTATAATAGTCTGCTGCTTGTAATTAGGGCAACAAAGAGAGGCCTTTCATTGAGTACTGCACCTGATGAATTGGAATTGAAAGTATATATTTTTATTGATTTTCAGAGCCAAAGTAAATACTGCTTTAGATTCATGAATCATTGCTAAAATGAACAGCATATGGAGTTGAGAAGCCTGTGAAAACAATACTAATCCGTGGTCAGGGTGCTTTCAAGTTGGTGCTCAGATAGATGAGGCAGCACAGTAACATAATGGGGTGTATTAAAGTTTTCTCTTGTGGATTGCTCATGAAAACAAACTAAACCATAAACAAGCATGAAAATGATCTGAATGATTGAAACAGGTTGCTGTCCATATCCTGACCATCAAAGGTCATAAACTCCTTGCAAATACTATTGATGGCCAGTATGGACAGTACCTTTATACCGTATATTGTTTTAGATGTAAGTAACCTCAGATAGAGCAATGCTAGATACAGTTAGTAACACTATACAGCAGTAATTATGTAAAATCCCATTAGATCTCATTTGTGATATAAGAAGAATAAGGAAGCAATGAAGCATGATTTTTCTATTCATATTTGCGACAGAATATAACTAATTTGTGAACATAAAATTTATATTTTATGACCCTCCGTAGACTAGATTCAAATACCTGAGATCGTTAATGATTGCCTTTCAGAAAAGGATCATTTGCGACTCCCGGTTGAACCATAAAATAATACTGAAATGTTCAAGCCATCTAAGACATGGTTACATTTGAATAGACTATCCTCCTTGGTGGTCTCCTTGGTGATGAACAACAACAACAACAAATTACATTTATAGAGCGCCTTTCACGTTGGGAGGACGTCCCAATGAACTGACTCCACAATGATATGCTTGGCATTGGAATGTCGGAATCGAGCCAAAGCCCTAATGGGTAGATCCTTGCTGGACAAGCAGCGGGAAACTTGCTGAACAATGCTCTCAATGGCCAGCTACGCAGTTTTAGTTGGTTACACTCCAGAAGTATCCCAACACACACTCCGACATTTCCTAAGCATCAGGTTTTGCCAATCTACTCCTTAAACAAATTAGTTAAGCAAGGTGTATCCATCTCTTCAGATAGAGGGAGTGTCTGTATTCCGATCTTGACATACTGAAATTTCCATATGTAGATGGCATAAATACATTTGTGTACCTTTCAGATTGGTTTGAATACTCTTATACATGATGATGGGTTTCTTCTTGTGTCTGACACCCAGCTGACCAAAATAAGATAGAAAATGTACAGTGTAAATAGTAGTGCAGTAGTATCCCCGCTTTGTGACCAACATTAAAAGTGCCTGTGATTTAAATAGGGCTTTTTCTAATCAATCTGCTTTATATTACAATAATCCATGCCTATAACTTCACAGCATCTTAAAAGGCTTCACAGGTAATTATCTGCAAAGTGGAAAGACACATATTTTGTAGATACATTCTGTAGCCAATTTGTGCACATGAATATTCAATAGTTTTGAAGTGAATAATCAATTTTATTTGGGGGATTGTTGGTCGGAACACAGCCAGAAACTCCCCTCTCTTGTTGAATAGTGCAATAGGATCTTTAATAAAGTCTAGAACAAGCAGTCAGGATCTTAATTTTGATGTCTCACCCAAAGAACGGATGTTAGTTGATACCCTATATTGTGCAGTCCGAAGATTTTGGTTACAATAAGATTTTGGGTATGAGCTAAGGTCTCACATCTCTGTGCGACGTTCAGGGGATTCCCTGGAGAAATTGGTGTTTATGACAACAACTACAACATTGGGAGGACATCCCAAGTAGATGGACAGTCAGTGTTTCGGACTCGAGCTAGGGTTTGAGATTGGGGCATGCGGAGAGCAGGGGGTAGAAGGAGGGTGATCAAAAGCACAACCAACGAGAAGTATCTTGACATGGGTCCTGACGGAGACAAGGGAGGAGATGAGGTTGAGGGACTGCGGGATCAAGTTTCAGAGGGTGGGAACAGAGTGGATAAGGGTGCACCTACTAATGGCAGGGATGTCAAGCAGGCTGGAGACTGCTAGGATCACAAAGTCTAGTGTGGGAGAAGACATGGGTTTCAGAGTTCTGGATGATCTGCACCCTATGGAGGGAGGAATTGGGGAGGTTGACAAGCAGGCCACTTGCATAGTCAAGCTTGGATGTTATGAATGCATGTATGAGGTGTTTGGTGGCCTGCGGTGTGAGACAATGGCATGGCAATGTTGCAGAGGTGGGTGAGGACAGAGAGGATCATGGCACAGATGTGAGGTAGAAAGGATATTTGAGCATCAAACAAGGTGCCAAGGTTCCGGATTGGGTTAGTAAGGTCTAGTGTGTGCATCCTTTGATGGTGATGCCATCGATGCCTGAGGTGTGAAAACCAATCAGGAGAGATTTGGTCTTGTTGATGTTCAACTAAAGAAAGTTATCTCTCATCCTGGACTTGATGTCTGACAGACATTCTGTCATGACAGCAATGGACCTGAAGTCAATGGTGAATACAGAAAGGTATAGTTGGGTTTTATCTGCATACATGTGGAAGTCGACCCCATGTCTGTGAATGATATGACCAAGATGGAGCATACAGATATTGAATGTCATTTGTTACTTTGAGCAAAGCTGTTTTTGTGCTGTGGGTGGCATGGAAATCCAACTGAAGGGGTCATAAGAGGAATAGTGGGAGAGGAAGAAGCGAAGCTGGGAAGCAATGACCCATTCCTGGATCTTGGAAAGGAAAAGGAAGTTGGGATGGTAGTTTGAGAGCAGAGAATTAGTCGAGGGAGGGGTTTTTTCAGGGTAGGAATGCTGATGGCCATTTCTTAAAGTTGTGAGTTCAGTGACAGTGGACAGGGAGAGGTTTATGACGTCTGTTTATAGAGCGGCAAGGGGGTGAAGCTGGGAGGTAAGAATTAGAGGAGATCTTATAGAAACCTATAAAATTATTAAGGGGCAGGACAAAGCAGATAGTGGGAGATTGTTTCCCTTGGTCGGAGAAACTAAAACCAGGGGTCACAGTCTTACAGTTAGGGATCAGCCCTTTCGCACTGAGTTGAGAAAAAACGTCTTCACTCAGAGGGTAGTGAATGTATGGAATTCTTTACCCCAAAGGGCTGTTGATACTCTGTCCTTGAACATATTCAAGACTGAGTTAGATAGATTTCTCATTTGTAAAAGGATTAAGGGGTACGGGGATAAGGCAAGTAGCTGGAGTTAGAATAGAATATCAGCTCGATGGGCTGAATGGCCTATTCCTGCTCCTATTTCTTATGTTCTTATGTAAGCAGAGGGGTAGGGATTGAGTTGAGGGAGCAGATGATTGGTTTCATGTGGGTTATAGTGGTGGTGAGAGTG
This sequence comes from Hydrolagus colliei, assembly GCA_035084275.1. NCBI lineage: Eukaryota > Metazoa > Chordata > Chondrichthyes > Chimaeriformes > Chimaeridae > Hydrolagus > Hydrolagus colliei. The sequence goes on along the minus strand of CM068742.1, from coordinate 16,099,345 downwards.
GAGTGGGAGACAGATTGGACCGTGTGGAGGGAGGAAAGCATAGTGGCCAGGGTGTGAGAGGGAGATGGGGAGAGGGTAATAAATGGAAGGGCAAAAGTAGCTGAGGATATCCCCTGGACTTTAGTTTCTGGGAAGTCCAGCATTGCCTCACAATTGGCTTTGGATAGATGGGCAAGGCGTGGCAATTCATTTGTCAGAGGCACACAAAGTGGTTATGTTACAAGAATCCCTTTGAGACCCAGTTAAACATGACCATGAAAAGAATGTCACGGCACAATTTCAGAGGCTGGGAAAGAGGTTAGTCAAGTCTCCTTATTTTTAGTGTCTTTGCTACTCTTGAAAATCAAAATGCCGTAATGGAAGATTAAATAATTATTATTCAGAAACGTGATGAGGAGGCACAACAAAATTAACTCTGCCAATCTGTCCAGATGGTGTGATGGCAGACCAGAGGGGCAGAGAAAATGTTTTGTGAGAAAAACATATCCAGCTTCAAAATTAAGAAACCTCAAGTGAGGATAATGAAGACGTGTTCATGTGAAACACCCTGCCAGCAAGGGACGCTAATACTGCATTGAAAAAAGAAGCAAGATAAACATCTGCTTTGGGATATAACTAGAGGCCAGGGTTAGGCATAGACTTAAACGTTCACATACTCCATGGGACATGATGATTTCTGTGCAGCTGGGATGTAAAAGGAACAATGCTTAAGCAGGGCAGCAAGGCCAGGGCTGAAAAGCTGAGTTATGGAAGGATACATTTTCTGAAATTCTGCTGGGTTCTTTTGGAAAGGAAGCAAAGCATGTCTGAGAAAGTTAAGTGAGGGATGAGAATAAATTGATGCATGGAACAAATGGACTTGATGACTAAAATGAATTTGTCTTGCTCTCCACTTTTTTATACGATACTGTATCTTGTAAAAAAACAAACCTTGTCAGTTCATGTAGCTCAGCTACATGAATAGAAAAGCTTTGAAAATAGACATCTCAGAGGCGACCTCATAGAGATTTCAAATATTCTCATGTGGTTGAGATAGTAAACCCAGAACAATACTGTACTTTCAAATATGTCAAAGTTACTAAAGGTAATTTCAGGACAGATGCAAGCAAGTATTTATTTACACAAAATATATTAAAAGAATGCAACAAGTTACCAGGTAGCATAGTTGAGGCAAAGACATCAGAATTTTTTTTTACAAAGCAGCTTAGTAACGGGAAGACTATAGGGTGAGTATTCTGGAAGGATGAAATCAATTGGACTGAAGGGCTTTCTTGATCTGAACCTATTTTGTGATCTAATCATTTGAAACATTTAAGATTTAATTTTGTCCCCCTCACTGGTAGAATATAAGATTGTAAAATACAATGTAATTCAGATGTAGCTAATGTCAAGATGTGAATAACCAAAGCTTATCAGAAAGAACATCTCTTGGACGTAAAGTATGACTTCCACTGTTGATTTTGAGCTGGGTAGGTCTTTAAAAGAACAGAAGAGGAAAAGAAAGTAAAGGACCAATGTTTTGTAGGTGACACAAGGTTGCAGCAGCATAACAGAAAGTGCTATCGCTTGTCTAGAAAATCTGAAAGATTACTGGTTTAAATTGTTCAGGCAATTTGCTTCCTGTATGAAAAATATCAGGCATGGCCAGATTTCTACTGCACTGTAATGCAAGCCATTGTGTTTGTGCTATTGCATTTCTTCACACTATTCTTAATGCTTAGTCAGTACATTGAATTCACGTCAAGCACTCTATCACTTCAGAAATGATAAAACACTGGTTGAGAGAAAGCAAGGTTTTTAATTCATAGACTTTAGAGGCGGATGGCTTCTATCTTTGTCGCTGAAAAATTATCGCTGTCTGAGGAGCCTAAGGTCAGCTTGCTAACTGCAGTATCACAGCCCGTAATAGTTATTCACTCTGTCGGATTGCATTACAGACATGCTTTGTTATAAGTACCACCAGATCGAAGCTCGTTGAAGCTGGATTTTTTTTTATTAGGTGATGGAACAGTGAAATGCAAAACTAATTAAGCAAAGAAAACAAATTTAATGGTTTGCAATTTGCCAGATTTTGGATGTCTTATTGGGGTAATATTTCAAATGTTTTTCAACCCATTCCATAGGCTAAATAGCAAAAGGAACATGTTAAACAACACCCTTAGTTTCTTCTTTACCACCAATGTTAAATCACTCTAAAAACAGTGTTGTTCCCTGATATCTGCCGGCACTCAGTCTTTAAATTTTTTTTAAAATACTGTTCTTATATAGTCAGTTTCCCAATATTGAAATACAGATTTTAACATACAAGATTGACTTTTAACTGGGGTTTCCCTCGGATTCTATTCCCTCCGTTCAGCAGGCTCTGGACTGATTCATGTCACCCGTCCAACCCACTCTACGATCTGCGGTCGGGCTTTCAGCCTCTCTACCCCCACCCTTTGGAATACAATGTCTTCACTTTGCTCCCTCCCTTGCCTGAAGGCACGGTCGAAGAGACCCTCCTTTTCGAACGTGCCTTCACTGTCCTCTGTGATCCCAATCCTGCCCTCCACTCTCCCATGCTCGGGTCCTGATGGTCGACTGTTCGGACATCCTCCCAACGTGGAGTCCTGTAGCTCAGCAGTTAGAACACTCGCCTTACAAATGTGAGATCTGTGTTCGAATCCAGGCAGGGTGAAGTCTTGGGCAAGATTCCTTACTCCACATGCCAAATAATAATCCTTCAAATAAAACAATAATAAATTGGTCATTTCAACCCACAACTGTTTGTGAGTCACTGCTGTGTGCAATTGGCTGCCACGTTTCGCCAACAAATATACAGTCAATTCACTTTACAGTATATTCTACGAAGTGCTTTGAGTTGTCTAGAAGATGGGAAAAGCGCTATATCAAATGCAAAGAATATTATTTTTATTATTTAACATGAAAGGTGCTCTACAAGTGCAATTTTTGTTGTTGTTGGATTATAGGACCAGAAATAATTAGGAATAGCAGGAGGTCATTCAGGCCAACAAGCCTGTTCCACCAGTTTATTAGGTTTTGGTGAATCTTTTAATCCTTAATCTCCATCCTTTTGCCATTAATGGATCTGCTACCTAACAATGAGGAGATCTGACTTCAAAGTTATGCCCCCCCATGTGATGGATCCTTCAACCCTATTTACTATCTATTCTGTCAATTCCATTCCCAATTTTGATTATTTTAATTAATTCACACCTCAATCTGCCCTGATCTAAGGAATATAATCCAGGTTTACATAGTCTCTCATGATAGTTAAATCCTTTCATCCCAGGTATTCATCTAGTGAATTAGAAAGCATCCCAGACACAATTTAGGCGTCAGGTTCAACCCCCAACTGTCCTTCCTCCCTCACATCCGGTCCCTCACCAGCACCGCCTTCTGCCACCTCTGATGTATCTCTTGTCTCTGCCAATACCTCACCCCAAGAGCCGCTGAAACCACTGAAACCCTGGTCCATGCCTTTGTCATCTCTCAGCTGGACTATTCCAAAGTCCTCCTCGCCGGTCTCCCTCTTCCACAATCCACAGAGTCCAGCTCATTCAGAACTCTGTTCCCATGTTCTCACCGCACCAAACTTCACTCCCCCATTACCCCAGTCCTTGCCAGACTTCACTGGCTCCCTATCCCAGAGAGGATCAACTTCAAGATCCTCACCCTTGTCTTCAAATCCCTCCACTCCTCTGCACCCCCCTACCTCTCTGACCTCCTCTTTCCTCAAACCAGCACCCGTTGCCTTTGCTCCACTGGGTCTGGCCTCCTACATGTCCCCCGAATCCTCTGCTCCACCCTCAGTGGCCATGCCTTCAGCCTCTATGCCGCAAGGCTGTGGAATTCCCTTCCTCACTACCTTCGCCTCCACCCCTGTTTTCTCAGCTTCAGGTCCCAGCTGAAGACCTATCTCTTCGATCACGCCTTTGGTCACCTTTCTACCTTTGCCCCTGGCTCGGTCCCGGGATCCGCTATTGTGAAGCGCTCTGAGATGTCGTCCGGCGTGGAAGGCGCTATATAAATCAAATTTGTTGTTGTAGTTGTATATCCTTTCTACGATTGGCTGCCCAATACTGAATACAGTTCTCTCGATGACGTCTGACTAGGGCTTTACATGGCTAGAGCAGCATTTCCTTATTTTATAGTCTACACCTCTCAGACTTCATGTTGTGAAGGCAAACATCTTGATTGTCTTGTTGGACAAAGACTGCCAGCCATGGGAGAAGAGGGGTATTCCTATTTAACACAATAAATCATGGTCACGGTGAATTTTACTTTATCCCATTGTTTTGTGGTGCTGCAAAAGCAGTACACATAAAATTTACCTATCATATAGTGAGAACGTTTCAAACTCTTGACACTGCTAGCTGTTTGTGAGATGGGATGGGGATGAGAACCAAGTGAGATGGAGGGAGGAATAATGATTGCCACAGAGAAGTGCATGTTTGTACAGAAAATCATTGAACATACAAATGCTGCCCCACAAGAGGTTATTATTCACAAATCACAAAGGCATACAGCCTTCAAGAAGATCTGCACCAAATAAATAGATGGGCTTGGGACCGGAAGATGGATTATAATATATACAAAAGCAAAACAATGCTTATTGGAACAAGAAACAGTAAATATGTGCAAAATTAAGCATCAGATGGTCAATTGGCTGAGATTACTGATCATTCATTAAAATTTTCCAGTCAATATGAAGCATAATATACTACATCTTAAAGTAATTTTTCTATGAGCCTAAAAATGTTATTCTAATTTGTGCAGATTATTGAAAGAGCCTAATAAAAACAATAACAACAAAATTACATTTGTACAGCGCCTTTCATGTTGGAAGGATGTACCAAAACACTGAACTGTCAGGGGTCAGGATATGAGCATGGTGGTGGAGGTTGGGTTGGTGGGCAAAGGGGTGGGGGGAACAAGGTTGGGATGAGGGAGGGCAGAGAGGTAGGTGGGCAGCTGTAAGCACGGTCGAAAAGGAGGGTTTAGAGTCAGGCCTTGTAGGAGGCAAGGGAGGGAGCAAGGTGAAGGGTTTGTGCAAATGGAGTTTCAAAGGGTGGGGCAAAGAGGCTAAAAGCCCGGCTGCCAATGGTAGGGCAGGTTGGATGGCCTAAGGAATATTGCTGTAGTTTTGGCCACATTTTCTATAAAGGGCTCGGAGTCTAAAACATAATTCTCTCATATCATTCCTTAAGGACTCTGAGTTGTGAACTTTATTATAAGGTGAAGTATGTACAATACAATTCACATTTATATAGTGCCTTTCACATCTGAAGATCTGAGGAATGTCCCAAAGCACTCCACACTGGTGTTTGCGCAAACGAGTTTAAGGAATGGGGAGTGTAAAGGTAACCAAAAGCACGGTCAAAGTAGATTATTTTGAGACTTGCAATGGATGAGGACGGAAAGAGAGAATGAGTCAGTTGGACTGCAGGATGCAGTTCTAGAGAGTTGGAGGCCAATATGCTGGGAATTTAATCATCGATTCACCCTCAAATTCAAAGCCCTCTACAGCCTCGCCCTACCTCTGCAACCTCCTAACTCTACCTGCTTAGCAGACTCCAGCCTGCTCCACATTCCCCGACCCACCCACCTTACCATTGGCCTTCAGCCACCCTGCCCCCAACCTCTGAAACTCCTTCCTGCAGTCCCTCCGCCTCGCCTCCTCCCTGGCCTCCTTCAGGTCCCACCACAAGACCATCTTCTTCGACGGTCCCATTGGTCACCCCAAATTCCCACCTTTCCCTCAACCCTTCCCGTCCCCGACTCCAGCTTAGGTCTGGAACATGACTGTTCAATGCCTTGGGACATCCTCCTGACATGAAAGGCACTATACAAGTGTAATTTTGTTGTTGTTATGATGGTGTGGCAGATAGGGTAGGAATTCATGAACCAGGCTGAGCATGAAGGGAACATCCAATTGGTTATATTAACCTTAGCATCTCGCATGGCTAGCTAATTTAGATCACATGTCAGCCAGTGTAATAAATGGTGCACTGATTTGAAACTCAAACCCTATTCCAGAAATTTGTGCCTCCCATTATTATGCGATGAGAGTCCGCCATTTGGCACCGGTCTATTGAAATAGTAAATCGGTTGGTGGTGATGGGGAGGGTGGAGGAGGAAGGTGCTAGCATGCAATATATGCTCACCTCTTATTCAGTTTATAATTTGCTGCTGCTTTTAAGTATGTCTTAGTTTAAAGCAGAAACAGTTGCATCCATGAATTTCTAAATATGGTTGTACAGCAATGTAGAATTCAAAAGTGAAGCTTTAGATTTTCTTTCAAGTCAATATGATTATTTCAAATAGCATTTTGATATGCAAATGCTGAATTCTGCATTGACAGAAGAATATCCAATTTATCTCAATGGGTGATTCCCATTACAGGGAAATCAAGAAATGTTTCCACTGAAATAAGTGATTTGAAATAAACATAAGGGTAAAATGTGTTTTTTTTTAACCCATTCCTTGCCTAAATCAGTACGAGAATGAGATAAGAAAGCACACAAATGTTAGACTCTCTTGTCTCTTCCACATTTTACAGATTATGGTTTTAATATCATCTAAGAAAAATGCTCATTTAATTTCTGTTTGAAAAATCTCCGCTCTGTATAGATACAAGAGAAAGAAACATCTGCTGCTAAAATGTCATTTCAGTTGAATTTCCTTTTTCTGTTTCACACATTAGGCAATTGGACATTTACACTGTTTTTATTCAAAAATTGCTGCTTTGACTTTGAATTCTCAACTGGTATAAAATGTTAAAAAATACAATAATATTGTGTAATGTTCCATGTAATATACATATTGGTTGTTTGTCATGATATCTTTAATCCAAGCTCAAACCAGTGTAAAATTGCTAAATGTAATTTGAGCAACCTTATACTGTAATTGAATATATATGTATTTTGAGCTTCACTGCAATGAATTAGGACAGCGTGCACGACATATAGAAATAATGTTCAATATTATTTGAAGTTAAAATGGTTGTCACAATTCAATGAACATTGTACAAAATTCCTATCAGCATCATTGAATAGCAACAGTAACAACTGGGGAAAGGAGCATTCTGGAATTAGGAGCTATGCAAAGAGCTTAGTTATGTAGAATATAGTGATGTGGAACACAATGCCAATGTGTCTTAGCTAAGTATGACTGCCAGGATACACTTTAGTGTTACATGTTTAATTATCAGTAATTTATTGGAGAAGGAATAAACTCAGCCTGCAGATAGACATTGCCAGACAATAATCTAAGATTAAGAAGAAAGATGAGCCCATGCTTAAAAATAGAAAAGGCAACTGAGCAAAAATAATCAGTGCAATACAGGTAAACCCTGCTTAACGTTGCTTCATTAACGTTCTTCCGTTACTACGTTTCTGATACATAGGGAACATATATTCATTTAACATTGCGACGTTCGCTATTACGTCATTCGCCAGTGGATGGAAAGGGGGCACGACGGCACTCGGACCTGCCCCTCAAGAGAGTGACGGGCAGGTTGGGAGTGAGCGAGGCAGGTTGGCAGTGAGTGAGACCAGCCAGCCAGCAGCGAGAAAGACCAGCAGTGAGTGAGACCAGCCAGCCGGCAGCAAGCGAGACTGGGCATATTGCGGAGATGATGGAAGGCTGTGCTGGTCATGGAGCGGATGTGGGGGAGCCCAGTTTATACATTTAACTCCAGTTTATACATTAATTCTTATACATTAATTCTGATAGGAACAATGTGTTTGCTTGACATCGTTTCTCTTAAAGTCGCATTTTTCAAGAAACAAACTATGATGTTAAGCGAGGAATGCCTGCAATAGTTATGGTGCAGGTACTCACTAGGCTAACACTTGGTGCCATCTCTCAGATAAAATGCTCAACATTGATCCTCTCCACCTGTTCAGGAGGATGTTTAATTGGATATGGTAATATCTGAAAAGAGCTGGAAGTTTCTCCTGGTGTCCTGGCCAACAATCCTCCAGATGACATTGGTCATTCCCTTTATGGCTGTTTGTAGGACACTATTAAGCATACATTGGCTGCCATATTTGACTACAAAAAACAATCCACAGTAAAATCCTGTGGAAGATTTATGAGACCTTTTAACAGTATGACAATGCACTATATCAAATGCAAGAATTATTACCATAGGAATAAGAGAGAGGGAATGGTTAGCATAATAATAATAATCCTTGCATAAGATATAGCACCTGATCAAGTCTTCTAGATATCTCAAAGTTCTTCACAGAATATATGGTGAATTGGCTGTATGTTTTGTGGACAAAACCCAGCAGCCAACTGTGCACGGATGTGTCCCACAAACAGTCATTACAAAAGGGTTAGAATATAAGAGTAGGGAAGTCTTGCTGCAACTGCATAGAGCCTTGGTGAGTCCGCATGTAGAATATTGTGTGCAGTTCTGGTCTCCTTATTTAAGAAAGTACATATTCGCCTTGTGCAGCATAGATTCACTGGAGTGGTTCCTGGGGTGAGGGGGTTGAGCTATGAGGATAGGTTGAGTAAACTAGGCCTCTATTCTCTAGAATACTGTAAAGAAGAATTAGAGATTATTTTATAGAAAGCTATAAGATTGTTAAGGGGCATGACAGAGTAGACAGTGGGAGACTGTTTCCCCTGGTTGGAGAAACTATAATTAGTTAGGGGTCAGCCTTTTCGCACAGAGTTGAGGGAACACTTCTTCACTCAGAGGGTAGTGAATTTATGGAATTCTCTACCCAAAAGGCTGTAAGTGCTCAGTCCTTGAACATATTCAAGACTAAGATTTATAGATTTCTTATGGATAGAGGAATTAAGGGATATGAGGATAAGGCAGGCAATTGAGTTAGATTAGAAGATCAGCCATAATCTTATTGAATGGCGGGGCACAGGCTCGAGGGGCCGAGTGGCCTACTCCTGCTCCTTATTCTTATGTTCTAAGTGACCAAGCTAACTTATTCACAGCTTATTAAGTAATTCAGTTTATCATTATTTTTCAAAGGGAGTATTACACCTGAAAAAGCGATTCGGTGATCGACTAACAACCGGGTTTCCACTTAATGCTGGGGAAACAGGCATGTGGAGTAAGGAAACTTGCCCAACGTTTCACCCTGTCAGGAATCAAGGCAAGTTCTCTAAACACTAAGCTAAAGGACTGCACATATAGTTCCTCATCACATCAGTAAGGTGTCTCAAAGTGCTTCACAAGAATTACTATAAAGTGGATTGACTGTATTTGGTGGGCAAGCATGACAGCCAGTTGCACACAGCAATAGGCCACAAACAACGATGGAGTTAGTGAACAATTTTAAATTTAGGGGATTTATTGACCAGGACACCAGGATAAATTTATTTATCTTATCGTATAGTGTCATGGAATTTTTAATGTATATCTGAACAGATAGACTGGAATAACATCTCATCTGAAGGATGGCACATCAAACAATGGAACACATCCAGAGCAAAACACTATTACAGTGAAGTGTCATCTTAAACTATGTGAGTTGCAATCTCAATGTCGAATTTGAACTCAGAACCTTCTGACTCAGAGTTGGGAATGCTACCAATGAGCCAATGGGTAAATGACAATATCCAATTTATTATAATAACACTAATCTTTATATTTGGTATGGCACCTCACACATTGGGAGGATGTGTCTATACGCTTCACAGGATATTCTGTAAAGTACAGTGATTATGGAGGAGAGTGGTAAAGTAAAGCAGCAAGAATCATGATCCTCATTCACTCACAAAACACAGTTACTGTATTTTATAAAGGATTGCAATCTGACTCAGAGGTGTAACAATTTGTTTTGAATGACAAAAGGTTGGGCGGGTGTATGCCGACAGCAGTTATTGACTGGGACACCCCCAAATGCCAATAATGCTTTCATCACATAATCATTGCATTACATAATGAATGTATCTTCCATTATTAACTTCATGAAGAATAGGTTGCGGGACTGCAGTGAATGGCATGATCCTGGAGCTAAAAGGATAATCTGAAAGAGCATGTGAATGTTCGGATAAAATGCACATTGACATTTGCATAGCACATTTCACTTCAGAAGGATATTCCATGGTCCTGGTATCAGCATTTTGGGACATCCTCCCGACGTGAAAGGCGCTCTATGAAAGTCATTTTGTTGTTGTGTCAATTATATAGGTGAATTATGAGTCAAAGTTATTAAGAGAAATCTGATATATATCAAATGCAAGGATTAATATTATATTGCAGTTGAATGAAAACTGAAAAGTCTTCATGTGTATAAAAAGTATGTGGTTTTCCATGGGATGATGAAGTGTTGAAAAGGATAATTGGCCTCAATGATTATGTGCAAAAATGATATAAGGATAATGGAATTGAGTGCATTGATAATTAAGATGAATATGGAGGAAGTGTAAGAGATTTGGAAGAGACATATTATATCTAAAAGCAAATGAGACGAGGAAATTGAGCTATAATTGTTTAGGGTAAAAATATTTAAACAAAAGGGAAGAGGAAAATGGTTGGATTGGGAATAGAAACACGTTGTATAACCACAATGAGAGGGTGAAAACAACAGGCTAAAAATACAACAAATTGTAGTGCAACAGTAACACACATGAAAATGCTATACAGCATGACTGGAATCTATTATTAGATGGAGAAATTAGATATAATAATACAATTTACATTTATATAGTGCCTTTGACATCGGGAGGACATCTCAAAACACTTTAAACACTTGGGAGTTATTATTTAAATACGCTAATAGATTATTTTGATATGTAATGCTTAGAATAGAATGATAGATAACAATAATAATTCTTTCGTTTTGTAAAGTGCCTTTCACATCAGGATAATCTCTCAAGTCCTTTACAGAATATACAAATGACTTGAGAGTCCTGGGTGGGGAACTGTAGTTCAGTGATTGGAGCAGTCACCCCATAAGCAACAGACCTGGGTTCGCTTCACTGCTGGACGAAAGTTTGGGCAAGTCTCCTTACTCCACAGGCCTGATAATAATAAGCCCTCAAGAGGAAAAAAATTGGTCACTATTATCAAATACAAGGTTTACTAAAACGGTACCAGGATTGAGGGACTTCAGTTATGAGGAAAGGCTAGATAGGCTAGGTTTATTCTCTTTAGAACAGAAAAGGTTGAGAGGAGACCTAATAGAGGTTTATAAAATCATGAGGGGATTCGACAGGGTGAATAAGGTAAAACTGTTTCCACTGGTGGGCGAATCTGTGACTCATGGTCACAGATTTAAAATAGTTTCGAAATTAAGCAGAGGGGAGCTGAGGAGAATTGTTTTCACTCAGCAGGTTGTTCGAATCTGGAATGCATTGCCTGAAAAGGTGGTGGAGGCCGATTCGATAACAGCTTTTAAAAGAGAATTAGATCTTTATTTGGGGAAAACAGGGCCTGTTAGGTTATGGGGAGAGAGCTGGGCAGTGGGATTGAGTTGCTCTTTTCAAAGAGCCGGCACAAACTAGATGGGCCAAATAGCCTCCTTTTGTGCCGTAAAATTCTATGATTCTATGAAATATAAGGATTATTATATTTTATTTTTATCCTGTAAAGTGCAATGAATATGTATTATGGGTGGATGTGGCTGTTCATTTGCAAACAGCAATATTCCACAAAGAGCCACGAATTAAAATAATATTATAATAATCCTTGCATTTTGATATAGCACTTTTACGTCTTCTAGATATCTCAAAGCGCTTCACGGAATGTACTGTAGGTGAATTGACTTTATATTTGTGGGCAAAACATAGCAGCCAATTGTGCACAGCAGTGTCTCATAAACAGTCGTGGATTTAAATTATCAATTTTGCTAATGTATTTTTTTGGGGAGGGATTATTATTAGGTGTGTGGAGTAAGGAAGCTTGCCCTCTTGACCTGCCTGGATTCAAACACAGATTCTCACGCTTGTAAGGTGACCAATTTTATTGGTCATCTTGGAGTCCTGTAGCTCAGTGATGCGCTCAAAGCATGATGACCAATTTTATTTGGAGGATTGTTGGTCAGGCTACCACCATCAACAACTTGTAGTTATATAGTGACCTCCATGCTGGGTGGCATCCCAGAGTGCTTAACAATGGTTGAGCTTGATGCCAAGTCAGGGGGAGGGAGAGGATGACCATAGGCATGGTCAAAGAGGAAGGTCTTCAGGAGCAACCTGAAAATGGGAAAAGAGGGGGCAAGATGAAGGGTTTGCCGGAGGGAGTTCCATGGCTTCGGGGGGTAGTGGCTGGAAGCACAGGCATTGATAGTACAGTAGAGCATTCTAGGGTCAAGGTGGAGGCTAGAGACAGTGGACAGAAACAGGGCGAGTGCTGTGAGGAGAGAAAGCTTAGAGAGATAGGAGTGTGCAAAGGCATGGAATGATTTAAATGCAAGAGTAAGGATCTTGGAAGTTGATCAGCTCTTTGACAGGGAACCAGTGGACAACCAGGAGAAACACTCTTCTCTTCTTGAATATGCCATGGAATCTTTAATATCCACCTGAACTGGCATGTCCAACTGGGATCTTAGCTTAACTTGTCATCTCAATGACAGTTCTCTAGCATTTCAGTCCAGCCCTAGCACTGTGTGGGACTGTCAAGTTACGTGTGAATTCAATTTACCAACATAATCTTCTGACTCAGATGAGAGTGCAACCAACCAAGCCAGGCTGACACACAAATTTAGTCCACATTAGCTGCGTTCCACAATATAGGAAAATTAATGCTCAACAATTACTCAACTCTACACAAAGGCTGCTTCAGTGCAATTGTCCAATCTCAACCCACGTACATCTGCAGAAGCATCTTTATACAGTAAAGCCTCGAAAATCCAACATTCCGAAAGCCAGCCACTCCCTAAAACTGGCAAGATTTAAGAATACATACAGCATTATTTTTTTTTCCAATGTCAGCAAATCTCCTGAAGTTTGAAAAAGCTGCTTGTAGTTCCCGGCCTGGCCAATCTGTCATCCGGCACTGTGAGAGGGTGGAGCTCGGCCATTGTTTGGCTTCAGTACTGTGTTTACAGCACATGTGGTGTATGGGGTGGGGCTTCCCCAGCCATTGCTAGGCTCTAAATACCAGGAGGTGAGTGGGCCCCCACCGTGCCAGATTATCAAGGTTTTACTGTAGTCTCACTGTTTCCTAACTCAATTGTCCTGCTTAATGAGCATTGATCAGGGCGTCATTCTTGTGGGTTGAAAGGATTTTGTTCCATGCACCAAAGATTTTCCTTTCTTCACCAGAAATATACATTCTAGGCCGAAGTAGGCAATATGTCATCTTCCCTTCAACAATTACACATTTTCTTTGAAATACTTCAGTTGAGAGGGTTTCTGCAAAAGTTAGGCCTGAAGTTATTTGGGAGCTTCTGATTCTGGACAACAATGCAGTAATACAATTAAAAATACAGTAAAAGTCCGTTTATCCGGCACCCGCGGGACCTGGCCATTGCTGGTTAAAGCGCCTGCCGGATATTCGGGCGGCCCACGACCGAAAACCCACTAAAAAAAAATTGGATTAAGCTATTTTAACACACACCATACACACCAGACTAAGTAATAACAGTTAATAATAGAATATTGTATTGGTACTTATTGTTAAAACTCTCTTGTGCTTCTCACCCTTACTGGGTGAGGTTTATAGTCCAGCGATTTTTAGCAAACTTTGTGTTTTCCGCCCCTCTAAAGTCTTTTTCCGTTTGATAATTTGTACAATTTTATATTGAGAAATGTGCTTGAGAAATACTGAAAATTAGACCCCAGTATGTGAGTCAGAAAGCACTGGCACACAGACACACAAGAGAAAACCAATCCATCTCTGGATCCAATTTATTTTTCAATTAAAAAGCTGCATCTGTCAGGCTCAGTTAGCAACAATCTTACCTCAGAGACAGAAGGTTGTGGATACAAGTCCCACATTAGGACTTTGAATGCCTGAGTCACGTGCTGTGGCGGGACTTTGAACTTACAGTCTAAGCTGACACACTAATACAGTGTCAGAGGAAGGCTGCATTATTCGAGGTGCTATCCTTTCAAAGAGATGCTGAAACTGAGGACTCATCTCTTGTTCAGGTGGACGTTAAAGATCCCATTGACACTAATCAAACAACGCAGGTTTCTCCCAAGTGCGTGTGTAACCAATTCTCCGGATCAAATTGGTCATTCACTTCATGGCTGTTTGTGTGCAAGATGGCTGCTCCTTTTGCCAAATGTGCACAACAACAACAACAATTTACATTTATAGAGCACCTTTCACATCAATAACAGTAAATCCTGTGGATCATTTTGGGACATTCCAACAATATGATAAAGTGTTATTACAAAATGCAAGGATTATTGTAATACTTTGGAATATTCATTCAGTCTTTATTTTCATAAGTCAGTTCAAGCTCAAAGTGTGTATAAATTCTTGTGGTAAAATCATTTTCATCTGTAGCTGTAGTATGCACGTACCAAGCATGGGATGAAATTTCATATTTGTCTAGTTTTACTCCATCGATGCAAAATTTGAGAATGTTGGAATTTGGCATACTTAAGTATAAAAAGCATATTCTGAGAAATCTTAAAAGTACTTTCAGAAAACTAGCTTTGAAATTCAGTTAAGAATGTGCAGATTCTGGATACTCAAAAATGTTGCATCAATAGAATCAATCCAAACCCTGGTGAAATTTCCATCCAACAGCTACCATTTATTTCAAACTGAGATTGGTTTACATGGCCACAAATACCAAAATTGGTGACAACAGCACATTTCACCCACAAAATTTACAGTCAATTCAGTTTGCAGTAGATTCTGTGATTATAATAATAGTAATAATAAAAACAATAATAATCCTTGCATTTGATATAGCGCCTTTCATGTTGGAAGAACACCTGAAAGTGCTCCACAGTATTCACTGTAAAGAGTACTAAACTATACAGTGACTGTATATTTGCACATGAATTTGGCGGCCAAGAAGCCGTGTGCACAGCAATGTCCCACAAAAAGCCATGAAGTGAATGATTAAGTTTACTTTGAGGTGTTGTTGGCCATTAATTCCAATATCGATCTTGTTCTCCATATTCCTTAATGGTTTTACTTTTCCAGTGTTTATCCAGTTGTCTTTGAAAGGATTATATTGATCCTGCCTCAATAATCAGTTAATGAATTTGACACTTGAATGAATTTGACACATTAATGTCCTATCTTCATATAACTTAACCTTGATTTCATGTGAGTTCTAATGACATTTCCCTGTCATTTGGGAAAATGTACACAAAAACTTAATGTTATTTATCCCTTTGACAATGGTTAAGTCAGTTATCTACATGACAACAAACAAAATTTGATTCACTTAATGCAGCGTTTATTCTGTGTAAAATTGGTGATGCAATGAAGCTGAAAATTTAAATGGAGGAAGATATTATGTTATCTGTGGGACCTCAGTTCTGGAAGTAACTCTTATTGGAGGAGAGATATGTCACCATGGCTCAGGATATAACACTCTCACCTTGTAACACATTGGTTGGCAATCCAGGCCAGGACTGGGGAAGGAAGTGCTGAATTCTCAGAAGGATTTTTTTAATATATGAGACATTAACCCAAAGGCCCATCTGCCTGCTCAGATAAATATTAAAGATCCCCGAGTACTATTTATAATAATCGTTGCCCTGTAGCATAGTGGTTAGAGCACATGCCTCACACCTTGAGGATCTGGGTTCAATTCCCAGACACAACAAATAGTCGGCCAAATTTCCTTACTCCACATGCCTTTTTTTACCTACCACTAAGTAGGAACCTGGATGTTAGTCAAATAGCGGATCACTTTTCCAGGCGTAATAAACACTTGTGGATTGAACCCATAACCTTCTCACTCAGAGGCTAGAGTCCTACCATGTGAGCCAGTCTGACCCACCTTACAAAAAGAAGTGGAGTTTCTCCAAATGCCCTGGCCAACAATTCTCCAGATAAATTGAATATTCATTTCACACTGTGCAAATTCACCACCACGTTTGCCTAAAAATGCACAGTATCCACAGCATTTCATTTACCTTTGACACATTTCAATATTATTGGCACTGCATCAAATATAAGAAGCATTATTATCGTTCCTGGGGTTTGCTTGACACATTTACGGTTCCCTGCAGGATTTGATATCTAGAACATGCCTTGGAAAAGAATATATGAATAACATGCAGCTTTTAATATACAGGGAATTCACATTTACTATCACAAGAAATTATCCGGTGTTTGAAGCAGATAGATTCTTACATATACAGCAGGCATGTCCCGCTCTCAAGTAAAAATAATGAAAACAGAATCCAATTGCTGCATCAATAACAAATGTCTCACATTTTTAACGTTATCTGCATTTCAACTGGATTCTACGTGTTTTTGTGATTTTGATTTGAGAGTTGGCCATGGCTGCTGTATATGTGAGAATCTACCTGCTTTACACAACAGATAATCCCTTGTGATAGGAACAGTGATGTTATTCATATATTCTTTCCCAGGGCATAAATCACGTGTCTCAACAGACCCGCTACCAATTGTAAGAGTTAGGATCAGTGAAATGAAAGTTTCCAGTGCAAAAATTGGCTATTTCTATCTCCTCTTCAGATTATAAGAGATTGAAGACAAAATCCCAATGAAGATCATACAGAAATATGTAAAGTTTCCAGCCTGCCGTTTACTCAAGTGAAGTGCGCAACCCTGTTTACTCAAGTGAAGTGTGCAATACTTTGAAGGCTTTATTGTATAGGAAGTACAGTAATGGCACTGGAGCTTTGTACTCTTGTATTGGAATGTTCTAAAATGTTTGGTTTGTCAGTTTGTTGACTGACCGCAGAAGTTGGCAATCAATCTGCAGGACTCAGGAAGAGCAAAGCCTTTCACCCCCATATACCACCCCACCCCCCCACAACAGACTCAAGTTCCACAATGCCACCAACAACCCACTGTGTTCATCCCAAATGCCTTGCAAATTGACAGCCTGTTTCAATTAGCTGTTCAAACTGTGATCATTTGCAGACTGCACAATGTAATTTAATAAAGTGACTGTGATAGAATGGCCAGATAACAATATTGATCTGTACCTGCAGAACCTCTGCCAGTGAAAAACTCCTAGAGTACAAGAAACATATTAAGTTGTCAGCTGCATATTTAAAGAAATATTGCAGCAGATACACAAACTGCCAGCTCTCATCTCAATATTAAAATAAAGGAATTTAATAGTGCCATTACAAAAGTGATAGTGAATGCACAGTGGTTAATGATATGTGTATTGCTCCACAATTCAAATCTTCGTTGTTAGGCATCAATATGATACAATGGCAAACGGCAGCCCCACACACTTTAAGGTTTGTTTCTATCAATGAGCAGTTCTTATCCACAAAGATAAATGAGGAAATAATCAAGAATCCATAAGTGTGAAGCTGTTGATTCTCATTTTGGGGGAAGGAATCACGATTGACAATGTCTCAAAAAGTGTGATTTTCACAAATCCAATCTGTGGTGGTGGTTATACTTTCTGGTTTGTGCCTGTGAGATTCATGGTCAAATTTACCAAATTGCCAATTGCCAAGCTAACAAAATCCAAGAACAAAAGCAACAATTACATACATTTATATTGGGACTTTCACAAGAGATACCATATCAGATAGCACTTAACGATGGCACAGTTTGACCCTGAACCAGGGAGATAGGACAACAACAACAGTGTTATATTTGTGCAGGTGACAATAGGCACGATTAAAGACAACAATCTTGAGATACAATCTAAAAATATGCAAGGAGGAGGTATTGAGGCAAAGTTTCACAGCGTTGGGTGAAAGCACAACACACCAGTGATGTAGTGGATGGGATAAGGGACACACCGAAGGCTGAAGCCGGCTGGAAAGCAAAATGCTGGCTATTTCCCTTGAGAGTTTGTTTTGTTTGTTCGCCTTTTTGTAAAGTTACCAGCTTTCAATTCGGCATTTTGCGAACAACCACACAGATCTCTCAGACCCTATTTGTGAATTAGTCACAGCTAGTCACTTGAATCAGCTTTACAATTCCCCATACAGTATTTTAGAACACATCCGTTCCTTGTTAATGATTTAAACTGCAAATTTTAAAATGTTTCTTTTCAGGAGCACTAATAGAAATAACTATTGTAGTTGAGCTGACAGCCAAACTGAGACTCAGGATTTGAGTTTGTATATGATATTATGTGATTGTTGGGAGTGAAAATTTGTGTTTATAAACCATGGATGTGTAGACAAACCCTTTTAGATGTCTCAAAGTGCTTCATAGGATATACTGTAAAGTGAATTGACTATATATGATATATAGATGAATTAATTTAGTCTCTTCTAAGCTTAATAAATACATTTAACTTGTTTCTGTTCTTAGGCAAGAGATATGTAAATGAAATTGCTGCCACATTTTTACAAAATGTAATTCTTTTGTAACTTACCTGAAATATTCAGAACATTGTGACTGATAGTTTATGAAAATAATACTCTAGATATATATGCTTAAAATAACATGTTAAAATCCAGCATAACTATTGTAGAGGATAACAGGACAAATACGCCATAGCTGCTACTCATATGACATTTAAGTCATAGTTAAAGGATAAATTAAGTATTTCATGTTTTTGAACTTTAACAAGAATTAAGAAAAAAGATTTTTAGTAACAAGGAAAATGTCATTAATACTGAAATAAAGACAAATATAGATATTTTCTTACACACAATTATTCTGAACAAAATATCACAATGCCTAGAGGTATCTAAACCAGATAGAGAGTTCTGCCTACTCAGTGACACATCACATCAATGAGCTTCAGTGGAGGTCCTGGGCCAAATATTCTCCTTGTACATATGTAACTCTACTCTGAAGTGTAGATACATTTTATTTCAAAAAGGCAAATATGAAACTCAGGTCATATGACTGTTTCACTTCTTGACATGTCCCTATGAGGAGATGACAACTGTTGCATTGAAATTTACTCAACGGAATCCACATTTTTGCTGGAGTTCAGTCAGCAACACATTTATTGCCAGAACATCAGTGCTAAATCCACTTTGACCTACCAAGGAGAAAGTCATGCCCAACAAATTGGCAACCAAGACATATATTAATCAAAAAAAGCTAGAAAATACACAAACCTACTCATACATAAACAGACATAAACAGTTCTATTTTAATTGCAGTTTCCTCCATTGTTTTTTTTCCTTCCAGGTGTATCGTTCTTAAACACATAGGACACAATCCAGAAATAACCACAATATTCCAGCTGTTTAACCAACATGATTGCTGCAGGGCTATGATGAGCAGGGGTAGGTATCCCTACCTTTGAGATGACATTCCTATCCCCAGGAAGTATACACAGCGTAGCAGCCTAGCGTTAAAGGATAAATTAACTATAGAAAAAATGCATGTCTCAGATATTGCTGGTACTCCAACTATCTCATCAACAAGTGACTCTGATTCTGGTACTCATTGTCTACTGATCTCTTGAAATGCTCCTGTCTATACAACAATCACTTACTGAACATGCAGTACTCAATAACAGAATGTAAGTGAGTCAGCGGAGCATGTTCTATATGTTTTGACAAGTCAGAATGCATTAAATGTGTATGTTTACCTTATGTAGAATTAAATAAGCAAGGACAATACACTAGTCAGTAGGGATATAAAGTACAGTACATAGCACTGGCCATTAGACACAACTAATAATTCTAATATTGCTATTCCATAAGAGCCTCCATCCCATCTAACTCCCCCTCCCATACCTGTCTATTCCCTCCCACATCATGTGTGCATCATTTGAGATGATTTAAGATTTAAATTAAGAAAGCTAGTTTGGGGACAGATGGTTAAATATCTGATAATATCCTATTACTTTGCAGTATTTGTTATTCCCTTCAGGGATAAAGGATTACATATTTATGCTAGCTGACTAGTCAAGAAGAAATTGTTCAGAAAGCATATTGATTTCCAATCTATCATCTCAGAAATTATTCACAGATTCAAAAACAAGAATGATTGACTGTATCTAAAAATATATTAGTTTGTGACTAATCAGCACAATTTCCTGACCTGTCGAATGTTTTATGCACAGTGTAATTATCGTCCTGTTTCATATGCCATCCCAACCGCATCACTGTGAAGAAATTTACAATCATTCTACCCCAGGCTGAGAACCCCTTGGTATCACCCCTCTCTCCCATCTTCGAAAGGTCTTAAGGCCTATCTTTTCCACAGTGCTTTTGGCCACCTCAACCCCATTCAGACCACTCGTCTTCCATTTCTCAGGCTCCCAGTCAGATACAAGAAGCATTTCACAACATCCTCCCAAAGGGCAAGTCACTGGTTAAGTGTGAATGGCAATCATTGTGGCAGTTACTAAAAAAATTATGGCATTGGGTTACTTCAGAGCGACTCTCGGATTGTTCAAAAGTACTCACCTCATTAAACTAATTCAGCTCCTCAATACAGACAGGGGTGGACTGGACATTACAAGAAATCAAATTTTTTTCCGAGTTCACCCTTGAATGGCTCTGGATGTTTATTAACCCAAACAGCCTAGTTCACAAGTTCCATTTGAGCACCACAAAGGTTTTAAACACGCAGAGGTGTTATGCTTGTTGGCTTGGTGCTCCTATTATTTGGTGCGCACATTTTACAGAAAAAGCCTGAGCTCTCTCAGGTAGCCAGTCTGGGTTACTGCAAACAATACACATCACCAGAACAGTCCATTGCCAAAGGAGCAGGAACCGAGTTACACAATGTACTGATTTGTAGAATTCACAAGACTCCAGCTAGTGCCTTCCATCAACTGTACATCCACAAAACAAACAGTCACTCTACCTCACAATTTTTCCTGTGAAGTGCTTTGGGATGTCCTCTTAAACCTGAATGGTGCTATACCATGTTGCTATACCATACCATTTCTCCTACCAACCTGCCTTTCCCCCTCCACTCAGCAGGCTCCGGCCTGCTCCATGCCCCACGACCCATCCGCCCCACCATTGGCGGGCGAGCCTTCAGCCACTCTCCCCTTACCTTTGGAATTGCATCCCATAGTCCCTCCACCTCGCCCCCTCCCTGGCTTCCTTCAAGTCCCGCCTCAAGACTATCTTCTCAATGGTCCCATCGGTCACCCTAAATCCCCAACTTTCCCTCCACCCTGATCCCAGCTTGGGTCTAAAACAATGACTGTCCAGCGCGTTGGGACATCCTCCTGAATCCCAGTAGAATTCCCAGTCCTGCATTACAGAGCAACACTGCATCAAGTAGTGTAATTTTGTGGGCACCGTACCATGCAGCTCTCAGACAGAAAGGTTTGTGATGGACGGCTTGTGATAGAGCAGCAAACACTGGAGAGGTGAGGGGGAAAGAAGGCAAGAAGTATAGCTGTACAGCAAGGCTCCTTCCAAAGACCATGTCTCAAAGTGGAGCTGTTATGTGCTCTAGACGTCCAGCATCTTGGGACGTCCTCCCGATGTGAAAGGCACTCTATAAATGTAATTTTGTTGTTGTTTGTTGTAGGTGGGAGTGGAGATTTAAGAGAATAAAGCCATTGAACTTGGCTTCTCTTCTCCCCTGGGGCACATACCATTAGTCACACTGCTCGCTTTCACTCTCACAGTTATTGGATGCATTGAGTCAGGTTAATGAGCACACACAAAGAAGTCAGCAGCAGGGAGTCAGAAAGAGACTTTTGCCACCTGACTATTGTCCTGAGTCTTCTTTTACTCTGCTCGTTAGTACTTTCTCTTTGCATACATTTCTCAGCAACAGGAATACAATGCCTAATTTGAGCTGTTGCACCAAATTGAGTGGTGGTGATGCCAGAAATAAACTGGCACAATTTCTGACATTGAAGATAACCACCCAAAAGGGATGGACGTAATCAAGGCCTTTTCACGGGCCAGATGCAGTTGTAATATCTTCAATGAATAAATAGGTACAAATCTTGCACAGGTATTTTTCATGCAACATTAACACATATACCTCCCTAAATTGTTGATAATAACTTAATTCATGTGATTAATTTTTAGTGGTTTTTGAATTCCCCCCATTGGAAATGAACCACTCAGCTTCAATATACAATTCTAATGCATTTCCAGCTACGTAGCGCCTTCCACATCAAGATACGTTTCAAAGCTCTTGACAGTGCTGGGTGGGCACCCAAGCTCAGATTAGTCATCAAATTAAATTTTCCACGAATCTTGCAAAAATTTTCCACTGTCTATTCATGCCCCACTCTCCATTTTAGAGATACTGTATAAGAAAGTGATTGTCAAATGTAGTGATCAACAAATACTACATTTTGACTGACTGCAAAAAAATTATAATCTCTTGTTCCTAGATTTTATAAGCTCCCAAACCAATAGGAATTGACTGTATGAAGATAATGGTAACTTGATGGCAGAATCCATTTCCTTTAAGTTCCAGTAAATGTTGCCAATTCCATTACAAACCTGAAGGACTTGACAGTAGCTCTTAGTGTTTATGCCAAGCTTCAGTATTTTTCCTGGGTTTATAACAGCAGTTGGGCATCAACATTCAGTTTGCTTCAATCCAAGATGCACATTTGGAACAACAAACTCAATGCTTCTGTACTGGCCTGTCTGTTAAAACCTCATCAGATGGTGAGGTTAGCAAGTTAAATTTAAGTGTTACAACAACAGCAACAACAACAACAACAACAGATTGCATTGCCATGTTTCCAGGTGCTAGACAAACTAGATCGGAAGTGAGTGAACCAGCACAGTTGAAGCAGACCAGATACTATAAGATATTGAACCACCATGGTAGAAGCAAACCATGCACAACAGAAACATTGATTTTCCCACTGCCTTTACAACAATAATTTATTATTATAAAGCTTCTTTGACATAGGACAGCATCTTAAAGAGCTTCACGCGGGCGGCACATTTCTCCGAGCCTTTATGTTCCCTCAACAATTACTTGGACAATACTGTGTAATATCTTGCCTTCCTGTAGTAAGATCAAGCACATGATTTTCACTACCTGTATTTGCTAATAGAGACTCATGTTGACTTCCCTCTGTTCCTATTATTAACTTTTATTTCAGTACTGAGTACTGAAAGATATTATTTGGATCACATCTTTGAGATTTCTCAAAGCCCTTCCCAGAATATACTGTAAAGTGAATCTAAGCATACCCTAAATTGAGACAGCAAAAGCTTAAATTCATGTCACTTTGGTCAAAGTTCAAGTAGGGTCCGGCGATATATCGATATATCGCTAAAACCCGATATAATTTTCATATCGATATGCCGATATAGGCATTTCAAAAATATCGATATATCGAAAAGTCGGTAAAAAATCAGAATGCGCGCACACTGAACTACAAGACCCAGAATGCTCATCTCTATACAAAATGCACAGACTGAGGTGCAAAGCCGCCATATTGTATTCATATTCCTAGAATACAATATACAGGTATGCAAGGGGTGGTGGGGGGGGGGAGAGACGGCTGGGGGGGGGGGGGGGGGGGGGGGGTGAGGGGGAGAGAGACGGCTGGGTGGTGGTGGAGGGGGAGAGAAACGGCTAGGGGGGTGGAGGGGGAGAGAGACAGCTGGGGGGAGGGGGAGAGAGACGGCTGGTGGGGGAGAGGGACGGTGGGGGGAGGGGGATAGAGACGGCTGGGGGGAGGAGGAGAGAGATGGCTGGGAGGAGGGGGAGAGAGATGGCTGGGGGGGCAGAGAGACAGCTGGGGGGGGGGGAGAGAGACAGCTGGGGGGGTGAGAGAGATGGCTGGGGGGGGAGGGGGAGAGAGACGGCGGGGGGGGGAGGGGGAGAGAGACGGCTGAGAGGGGTATGGGGGGGGAGAGAGACGACAACAACAAAACAACAACAACTTAAAGTTATAAAGCACCTTTCACGTCGGGAGGACGTCCCAAGGCGCTGCACAGGAGACGTGTCACCCGAGCTGGGAGGGGAGTGTTCGGGAAGGGGTGAAACACGTAGGGGAGGTCGAAAAATTAGGGGGGGAACAAAAGGCACGATCGAAGAGGAAAGTCTTCAAACCGGCCTTGAAAGGTTTGGGGGATGGAATTCCACAGGGTGGGAGCGGAGAAACTGAAAGCCCAGCCTCCGATGGGGGGGCGGTTCGGGTGGGGGGCTTGGAGCAGGCCAAGACGGGGGTGGGGGGTGCGAGAGAGTGACAGCGGTGCCAGGAGAGAGGGACGGCGACGGTGGGAGGGGGGGGAAAGGGACGGCGACGGGGTGGGTGGGGGGGGAGAGACGGGGTGGATGTGATAATATACAGATAGATAGAGATGGGGGGGATGTGAGAGAGGAGAGAGACACAGACAGAAAAACACAGAGATGGAGAGAGTGAGAGACACAGAGAGAGAAAGATATTTACCTCCTGAGGAGATAGGCCCCGAATGCGCGCGCACTCCGAATGCGTGCGTCGCGCGCGCATGCGCAGTACGAAAACCCCGAAAATTTCGATATTTCGGTATATCTCGATTTGAGCCCATCGATATATCTAAATCGGAAAATTTCCATATCGACGGACCCTAGGTTCAAGTAATACTTGATTATTATGGTGATGGGGAAGATAGAAAGATAAACAGCCCACTATCAATACATGTGTTATAACAATAAATAATATAGAGCTTTCCACATCTTATCGACATCTCAAAGCGCTTCACAGAATACAACAACGTCCCAAGGTTGAGACCAGAGCAGTGGGGGGAGGGAGAAGACAAGAGGGAAGAAAGGGGGGAAAAGAGGTAGGGACCAAACCAGTGGGGGAGGGGTCGTGGTTGGGGGAAGGAAAGTAGGAAAATTGACTGTATATGTGTGGGCGCGATAAAAATGGTAGTCAAATGTCTAAACCTACAATTGGAGAACCACATATAACCCAGGTGTTATAAGACATAATCATAAATGTCCAAGCCAATCCAATGACCTTGCAATGAAAACAGACTGAAAAGGCATCTCTATCACTAATATGTGGGCTGAAGCCAGATTTCAATTACGGTTAAGTGCTGCTTGTGTTGTAAAACTGCTCTGCAGTTGTAATAACGTATAAATTATTTAAACTAAAGGTAGCGTCTCTCCTTGAGAAAATAAAGAATTATTCAGACAAAGTAAATGGGCAGAGAAGGACTTTCGATTGACACAAACTGGCAAAAGTTGCTGTTATTAATATATTTTATAATCTAAATGCACAGACAGATATTCAGTGATGTTCCTGATTTATTATTTCCGCTTGTTTGAGATTTCATACCTTTTATTGCATTTCCTCCCTTGTAGTTATTGCTTTGCCAAGTATTTGGAAAATTATGAAGCTGGAATAGGACATTGAAATGAATAAAGACAAAATGCATGCCAGCTCGTCTTACTCACCAAAGTGAAAAATCAACTCGTGAAATAATAAGGTCCTTAAAAAGGCAAGAGAATGCTATTGTGATTGAAAATGTTGCTCACAAAACAGGTCAGTGCTCTAATAGCGACTTCTGTTGCAGAAGAGCAAATCCCCAGATTCACAGATAATAGAGCAAAATGAGGAGAAGGAACCGTGTGGAAATAAATTGCAAAGGTCATTTTGCAACAGGCAGTTTGCTTTCCAACCTTTTATCGGACAATTCAGAGCTTTTCTCAGTCAGGGAAAGGCTTAAAAGCAAACCTTTAGCTGTAATTCGTGCTTCCAGTTTATGATTTATCTTCTTCATCCCTCACTCCCTTTCCCCACTTTCTCTTTGCCCTTTACCCCTTCTCTCCCTCTTCCCTCTTGCCCCCCTTTCTCCCTGATATTGCCCCCCACCCACCTTTCCCTCCCTCTCTCCTTTGCCCCCCCTTTCTCCCCCCTCTTCCACCCTGACCTTGCTCTGCACCACTTTTCCCTCCTTCTCCCCCTTTGCCCTCTTTTCCCCCTTTCTCCCTTGGCCCTATTTCTGCGACTGTTTGTGGGGCACTGCTGTGTGCAATTTGGCTGCCACGTTTCGCCCACAAGTATACAGTCGGCTTTCCTGCTCTCCTTCCCCCTGCCCAGACCCCTCCCCTTGACATCTTTTCCCCCCCATTTCCCTTAATCCCACTTCCATGACTGTTTGTGGGACACTGCTGTGCGCAATTTGGCTGCCGCATTTCGCCCACAAATATACAGTCAATTCTCCTACTCTTCTTCATCTTGCCCCGACCCCTCCCCACTGCTCTTGTCCCTACCTGACTGTACAGCGCCTTGGGACGTTCTCTCGACATGAAAGGCGCTATATAAGTTTTGATTGATTGATTGATTGATTGGTTGGTTGATTGATTGATTGATTGATTGCAGCTAGTTGTTGTCAGTTGAGGCTTTCCCAAAACCATGCTAGTTTATATAAAAGAATACCCTAATTTAACAGAAAATGAATGTTGCAAACTGCAGCAATTTCAGGCCACAACCAGAACATGGAAGGAGCTTTTACAAATAATAATATGGTGTCTATCCCATGACAATTCTGTACAGCAATCCACCAGTCTTACGCTTTTAAACATTGTTATTTATAACCAATTGTAAGCTTTGTACTACTTCATAGAAATATGGGTATGTAAACAATACATTTTTAATAAATGTGTTGTATACTTTTAGTAAAAATGGTATTTAAAAATGGAATATATCAGATCAGTTGAACACATCATTTAATGATGATAATTCTGCTCAATTCCTTCATATTAGACTTGTTAAAGCTCATCACTATTGGGTATGGAGGCGAAAAAGAGACAGTAATTATATCTGGTTTTAAGGAAATAGTAAAGCAGAACATTTAGTACTTTAAAAAAAAGTTGATTTGCACCGAGGGAAAGAGACAATTAAAGATAATTTGGATTCTCTGGGACTTCACCCCTCCCCGTACACTCCCCTCCCAGTTCGGGGTCACACGCCTCCTGTGCAGCGCCTTGGGACGTCCTCCTGACGTGAAAGGCGCTTTATAAGTGTAATTTGTTGTTGTTGTTGACTGCAGGATGTAAAAAATGACTAGAAGTTCAAATTCACTTCACTAATATTAACGTTGCTGCACCAATCCAAGTTCATTTCCCCACTTGGAAAATAATAAAACCACACTTTCATGTGACACAGTGCTTCATCATGCTGAAATTTCTCAAAAGCACTTCACTCAATGAGTTTTTGTTGGCATACTCAGCATTTTACAATGACCCCTGTGCAGAAGAGCACAACCTCCTGACCTCACCTCTCGACAGTGAACTTAATCATCAGACTGCCAGTTATTCCTCACAGTAAGCAACAAGGCACTTTCTTCCTAATTTTCTCTTTAGCTGCAATGTCATTCAACTTTTTAAACTGGTTTTAGGCAGAGTCTTATGGCAGAGGTCTTCGGGACTGAATGCCCCGTTGATAACATCAAACACAACACAACACCCACAACTTGAGAGCTCGTAAGGGTGCCAAAAGCCCTTGAAAAACACAGCTAATCAGTACCACCAATTTCCCCCACATTGCAATGAAAAATGGGGCGAATGAACACGGAATCAAAGCAAACAAATGGGACCGCACATTAAAATCCACTGGAAAAGGGAAATGGGGCATGTTAGAACCAAAGAAATTTGCAGCACATAATGAAGCCATTTGACGAATCAAGTCTGCACCTTGTACTTTGGGACATTCTCACAACACGAAAATAATTAAAAAAAACTTCACATTTGGTTTTGCATCCTTTGCACCAAGAGGTTGTCCTAAAGGCACTTCACAGGATGTACTGGTGAAGTGGATTGAATGCGTATTTGTGTGCAAGTGTGAGGCCCTACATAAATGTATTGTATTGCACCCTCTCAGAGAACGTTCAATCTTACTGCCAAACCCTGTCCCCATACCATGTCAAGCATTAATGTACCTGTCTACTTCCTCTTGAAACTCACAATAGACTCTAGTTCTGCCATCTTACTTGGCACGGCATTCAATATCCCAACAAATCTGTGTGGGCAAAAATATATCCTTTTCTCTCCTGTGCCTATTTTATAATTTGTCTTCTATTCACTGACTCCCCTACCAGTTAAAATAGTTTTACTGTAAGGACAGCATCTCTGACATTACCGCAGCATCCATTTGTGTACTGCAGTAGAACTCAAATCCTAACGTGAGGTTTCAACTCACAACCTACTGAAGGTTATGAGAGTGCTACCAACTGAGCCAAAGTAGTACCTTAAGTCGAAATGTCCCACTGTTTAAATGACTGTACAAATCTATTTTCAGTTTTGCTCAGATTGCATTGGCCTGTCCAGTGATTTTACAGAAAGGAACTGAGACACAGAATGGAAAGCTCACCAAGCAACATGGATTAACTGCAAGCAAATTTGGCAATAAGAAGTTTTTCAGCTGAACTGGGGAAGTTTCATGCATTTATGTGATTTATTTTTCCACTTTACTTCACCATAAATGGGACAGAGATTACAAGCAGGTCATAAAGTATATGGTGTACATACGGATATTTGTCCTGTACAATAAAATTGGATCATGACCTTCCTCATGCCTGAAGCTCCAGAGGTAAATTTATTTAATTAGTCTTTTCATTGTGCCAATTAAGTTCTGATCTCAGGATGGTGGTTCCAGCTATCTTTGGAATTTTAATCTATCCGTAGTTCACAAAAGATTTAGATTACCTTCTGCTTCAGTATTCATTGAACAGGGTCAGTGCCATCCACATCAACAACAAATATTTAGGTAGCACCTTTCACATAGGAAAACATCCCAGAACACTTCACAATTTTTTGTGAATTAGTATTGGTTCAACTAAAGAAGAAGGGGGACTGAATGGTAAAGCATTTAAAATATGAACATATATGAGGAGAATTTTGTTCAATTTGTTTTTATATTGTTTTGTTATAAAAAGCTCATAAAGCACTTTATAGCTTTATGAGCTATTAAAAGCTCACACGAATAATGCACCGATGCAAATAAGTTGGTCCAGGTAATCTAATTGTGTGCTGAAGCATTTATGTAACTCTATACCTTTCTACCAATGCTTTAATATAATTTCCTTTGGATTGTGATGATCCCTCATGTCCCAATCAATATAAGCAGCTATCATTTTGTTATTTGTTTATAATGGGATCTCACTTTAGGAATACAGCAAAAGGAGTAGGCCATTTAGCCTGTTGAGACTACTCTACCTTTACATCTAAGGTCATTTCAATTCCATTTCCTCAGCTTTTCTCCACATACTGTAATACTCTACTTACCAAGAGTCTATCATTTTTTTGAATACTCCAATCAACATTGATTCTGTCTATGGCTTTCTGAGGTAATGTATTCTCATGTAAAGGTTGTTTTCTGCACTCTCCATCCACCGGCTTAACTCTCTTATCAAAGTTATCTCCTGAACTCCAATGGACACAACCACAGTTTAATTTTCTTCAATAAATATAAAATACTTAACTCAAGAAGGGGTAGGCGATTGTTTCCAAAGCAATAGGAGCACAATCTAAATGATTCCCGTACCGTAGAACTAAGCTAACCAAATAACATTCTCATTTCTTCCTTAGGTTGGCACTAGTTTTTTCTTTGCTTTAGATGAGAGCTGAGGTAGCTTAGCAAAAAAAAGTATATTAGTCACTTCTATAAAAAAAAATTCCTTCACAATAACTATGGTTAAGACTCTTAATTCAGGATATTGTTCTGGTTGTCAGTCAAGACTGGAAGACCACAGGCTGAGCATGTAAATTGTAATAGTGCAACTCCAAGAGTATAACATTTATAAATCAATAATGTTTTTTAAGCAACAAAATGTACACCCACCCACAATGTCTACAGTGGTATATTATGTCTCTAGCACAGCTAGATGGAGCTCCAGCTCAAGAACGTGTGCTTGGAGAATTGTGCATTTCAACAGTGCAAGACAGATGCAGCAATTGGTGTCCTATGGTGCTCTGGGACTCTACCCCACTTGCAAATTCAAATGCAAATTGCTGTTGTTGTTGTTGTAGAAATATTACCAAATCATGGAAAGATAGATTGCAGATTAAACTATTTCAGACATAATTGGAACTGATTATCAAATTTAGTAAGAAACGACAACAAAAAAACTTATTGCATACTTTTTAAATGTATTTTCTCTTCACCCCATTCAAATATTATTACTCCCACTAAAAAGATGTGGTTCTCAAAATAATTTTACAAGCTAACTGAGAATGATAACATAGAAAATAAAATAAAAGCTATTTCCTTCAACCTTTACCATTCCCTCATGAATTGTAAATGGAAACCTGAGAATACTCTGGAGGGGATGCTCTGAGCCACGCAGATATGGAGAACCATACAGAAACTCACTACAACATAGGAAGAAACACAGGTGGGGTAAAATCCAACAACAGCTAGAACAAAATTACATTTGTAGAGAGCTTTTCACGTCAGGAGGACGTTTCAAAGTGCCAAATAGTGAACCCAGAACTCAGAACAACAACAGCAACACAAGGGCTATAGATACAACAACAACAAAATTACATTATAGAGTGCTTTTCACATCAGGAGGATGTCCCAAGGTACCTGGTCTTGAGTGTGGTGCCAGCCATATTTACTGAACCCGCTTACTGAACCGCTCTGAGAAATCCAAATGCAAGGAATATAATTATTATTTGATTTAATCCCTCCCCCCTACCCCTGCTCTAACCATTAACTACCATTGGGGCCTGGTGTGAGGACAGACTAGGGTCTCCACTCCAGCACCGAGAAAGAGTTGGGGTATTGGCACCAGAGATTTTGACCAGAGAAACAGTATTTCATCTGCAGACTGTCCCCAGAAATCAGGGGCATAAGGTCACCCTAAATAACATGCTCAGAAATGTGAAAAAACAAATATTACAATAACCAACTTGTTTATTTCAAATCACCCACTCCCCAGCCCCCCACCCCCCTCCAACCAAAACTTTATTTCTATTTTAGTGAATGATGTGGTCCTCAATTCTGCCCAAGAGAATACAAGGAACATTAGCTTATTAAAGATCTGTTTGAATGTCGGATTTCTTATTTCCCAGTTGCTTCACTGAATGATTTGATTGACTTGATTCATTTCATTGCACAGGCATTGTGACAGTTCTCACACCTTGATGTACTGGCATATTTTATTCACGCTTTTGTACTACAGCGGTCTCTGCTTCACTCCTATTTGAGTCCGAGTCTCTATTTCAAAGGTGTCTCAACCAAATCAGAGTCACACACAGAGAGATATTCCCAGTTAACCCCAATGCCCGGTAACTGGAATGTCTAACCAGAGTCTGCTCACACTAGTAGACCTCTGATGTTGACATCTGCCATCCGAAATGCTCACTTCTTTGATTGTTTAGAATACTACGGAGACTTGAGGATACATTCGGTAGAAACAACAGCTCTTTATTAAAACCCGGCATCTCTAGGCCACGTTGCATATAAGGAACACAACAATGGAAGATAAACAACAATGGGATAAAACATAACTGTCACACATGACTACAACAACTGGCAGCACGATACTACATTGGTGAAGAAATATTAAGAACAACCTGACTTGTATAGTAGGCCTCTACACGTCAGAGCGTACCAGGAGACGACAATTAGTTAGCGACCACAAGGAGCACTGAGCATTGCTTTATATAGGCGTGCGGTTCTGTCCACCGTATGAAGCAAATACAGTGCGAGATTTTTTTTCCACGATAGCGCCCACGTGTTATTTTACTCTGCAGGCTGCTTGTTATCTGACAGTCAATCAAACAGCCCTGGATCTATTACTTTGCTGCAATTCATGTCGGTTCCTTGCTGACTCTATGCTGCAAGCAGCTGCTGCAACTTGGAATCTTGCAGGATCCATTTAAAGGGGCAGGCTTCCCCATTTCCCTTAAATAATATGATGTACTGTAGTTATATATACACTCATCATTTATGGATTACAATAACTGCAGGAAAAGTGACAATATACTTAAGAGACACACACGTCCAATCAGATGGTGTATCAACTAATCCGGTGTCTTGTGGAATCAAATCTCCTCTAGGCTTATAAAACTTTGATAATAGCAATACATTTGATATGCTTCCTTTTATGCTGGGAGGCATTTCACATGAAAAACTGTAAAGTATAGTGACTGTATATTTGTAGACATACGTGGCAGCCAATTTGCAGACAGCTATGTCCTACAGCAGATTATTGGCAAGATTTACAGTGGATTTAATTGTCTGAAGCACTTCTCTGTAAAATTAACCTCATTAATGACTGAAAGTGAATCAGTGCCTCAACATCTGCTCACCAAAAGGACAAGGACATTCTTTTAATTGCATAGCACTTGAGAATATTTATTTCCTC
The DNA here is from genome assembly GCA_035084275.1 of Hydrolagus colliei. Lineage (NCBI taxonomy): Eukaryota > Metazoa > Chordata > Chondrichthyes > Chimaeriformes > Chimaeridae > Hydrolagus > Hydrolagus colliei. The sequence continues at coordinate 16,067,059 of CM068742.1, read as the reverse complement.
TGCCATACTGTGACAGCAAGAGTTAATGCGTCTTGTGACTTGTGTATAGTCTGCTTACAATACAAAATAGTCCACTTATTTTGTATTGTAAAGGTAAGCCAGTTATCCCAGTTATCCTTCAGAAATCTGTAATGTTTAATAAAATTGCTAAACGGAATACTTACAACTGTACCTACCCTGATTTATGACATTGAAACCTATAATTGACTTCAATGCTTTAGATCTCAGCAGCCAATACCCATTACAGAAACATCAACATAATTAAAGGAAAAACCCATCTGTTGTCTTCTAATGGTTTTCTGATAGCCCGAGGAAAGCTGACATGGGGTGAATATGGAAAAACCAAGTTACAGATTTCAGTTTACTCTCCCTAAATGGTCATTAGTTGATTACGGAGCAAAGCAAAACTCTCCAGAGCAAAGAAACAGATAAAACCTCATTCTATCCCCCTTTGATTAATTAAAGCAAGACAAAATGATGGCAATTACATACAGCCCAAGACCTGAGGGAGTTAACAAGCTCAGCAAAGGGAATACGAACGTGTCAAAGGACAATGGAGAAAACATAGCCGAGAGATGAAATTCCCACCTTCTTAATCTTAAAATTTAAATTTGTGGAGAAATTTGGAAGTTGCAAAAACTTTGGTCCTAATTTTTTGTTGTATTTTTTTTCTTTTGTTATGTCTTTTAAGGTAACTGAGTTAAAACTCAATTTAACATGGTGCCAAGTAAAATTGCAAGCCAATGTTGTTAAGGCTAAGACCGTGCGACTTTGATTCTGCTTGTTTCCTGAAGTGGTTGAAGAGATGTAACTGACCCACTTTCCTGATGGTGAAATACCTGTAAGTACAGTACTTAGTAACACTGAGCTGCTTGGAGTCAACATAGTTTAAATTACTCCTATGTTTCACATTCATTGATCATTTATGTTTGATTCAATGACTTTTAATATCTTTACATCCGAATAATCGCCCACATGCTGCTGGTCTGCTTCATTTCATGACTCCTTTATTTTTATGAAGGTTGAATCCTCAGATGAGATATTGATTGACGTTCTCTAGACAAACCTCCAAGCTCATTCTGCGATAGCCTTTGTGTAAACAAGCCAAGTACTGTACTCCTTCACACTGTCTCTATGAATCAGACATCAATCTTTTGCATCAGACAGTGACATACAGCACACTGAATGGACTCTCCAATCCCTTTCGAACCTAACTGTGACAAGCTGCCACTTCAACTTAACTGAAACTGTTGAACTGTTAGTGAATTTGAGATTGTAATTTTAGAAAGTAGACAATAAGCTTTCGCTTGATCACTTCTCATCTTTTGCTTGTGAGCCATCCAAGCTCAATTTGATGTTCATGGACAGAGATCACATTGCTTTTTTTTTCTCTGTACAACTGTTTTTCAGTCAGCAGTGGAGTCGTTTTTTAATCCTTACCTGGGACTTGCATACAAAGCATATAACAGCTAGCATAGAGCTACCATAAGCATTGGCAAGCACCGATGAACTGGGATATATAGAATGATAGCATATGGCATACGGGGGAGTTTACCTATATTATCCCAAATGGCCTCAGCAGGCAGTGGTAAGGAGTGACCACTCACTTCCCCGAGGAGAACAGATGAATATCTTCAGGCTGCTTGCATATATCTTCAGGTTGCCTTGCTACTACTAGTACTACTACTAGTAATAATAATAATAATCTTTGCATTTCATATTGCGCTTTTCATGTCTTCGAGACATCTCAAAGCGCTTCACTGTAAAGTGAATCGACTGTATATTTGTGAGCGAAATGCAGCAGCCAATTGTGCACAGCAACGTCCCGTCGTGGATTGAAATAAGCAATTTATATAATTTTTTTCCATGGGATTATTATCAGGCATGTGGGGCACGTTGTCCAAGGTTTCACCCTCTCTGGAATCAAATCCAGGTCTATTGCTTGCCTGAACTCAGTAATAGTCGCCACTCGATGCCTAAGACCTCGTCCCTGCCTATCTGCAGGGGCTGACTGGGCTGACACCCTGCCCTTATTGACTGGTCTGACCTTCAAAGTCCTTCCCATGAGCCAGGCTGGCTGCGCTGTCATCAGCAGTGCCCTAACATACTGCAAACCCGATCTGGCTCAGTAACTGGACTATCTCAACTGCCACAGAGGGTTGGCTTGATTCTAACATTCTGCAGGCAAACAAGTCACCTAAGTTGCCAGTTCAGCTCCAAGGAAACTTTACTTATTTCCCTGCTCCCTCCCCCATCCCCTTTCCCAGTGAACAGCCATTTGATCAGTTGACATTGTTTTGTTGAAAAAAAAGCATGAGTAAAGTACCATTTCATTTCAGTTAATATCTTATGTTAGCAAAAATCCCGCTTTCAATGAATGCACTGTCAAAGATGGCAATATAATTGAGATCCCTTTTGAATTTTGTACCCATTTTATGCCATAGAAAAGCTTTATGATGAATTAGGAACCTGCTCTCACGTTTTATACAATCTTCTGCTTCACTCTTCAGATACTGTCAACTGTTGCAAATCAATGTGCTGCTCTGCTAACTGTCTTCCTCTTTAAGCTATTAAAAATTGAGAGAAAATAATATGAAGAGATTATAGAAAATGTTCTATTCACATTACATTCTGTACTTTGATTTTTGAATGTTTTAATTATGGAAAATGTTCTTCCTTCAGTCACTATTGAGGACTGCACCTATTGGTCGCAAAGATACCAGCTTGGTAAGAATGGTTCTTGCAGCTATCTACTCCCTTTGCTACACTAAGTTTGTAATTATCTTACCCTTCACTTAGCCCTGATTATGAAAGTTGCTCAGGCTTGTTCAGATGTCAGCAATTGACAATCACCATCGCATTTGTACCAGATTATAAAATGAATGATCAAACCACCTTGAATTTGAAAAATAAAATCCACTCAAAGATAAAGTCTATTCAGGTTTAAATCAGTGTCAGTGTGAAGCAGACCGATGAAAGTCTATCTAATTAACCTAATGAAATTGTTGTTTTTTAATGGCATTTTAATGGAATTTAAGGAATATGTGAGTAGGACTCCTTATTGTTAAATTGCCTGTTGGCCTAAAGGAACTGCTTTTCAGAGGTAGATCCCATCAGAACAGATTTGCCACGGATCAGTGGAATATTCTGTCAGGAGTCGTAGGACATCTTGAATTATGGGTCTGGGCTTGCCAGCAATGGTGGTTATGATCAGGATACCTGGACTCATTTTTTTTTAAAAAACTGCTTAATATTGTGATGAGAAGATGGTATGGTGGTTAACAACAGTGATAATATTCCTTGCATTTGATATAACTAGCGCCTTATGTTGTCGAGAAATCTCCAAATACTTAATGAGATACACTTTAATATGGATTTACTTTATGCTTTGCAGGTGAAATGCAGCAGCCAGTTGCACACAGTAATGATGTGCAAACAACATCGAGTGAGTGACCAACAGTCACAGTGGATTAGCCGCCTGCCAGAAATTTGAAGTATAAAGACAGTTTGGGTAACACCTCAGCATTTCCTGAAACCATGAGATAATATACAGTACTTTGTCACATAGATCACTAATATTAGATATTGTCAATCAACCATGAATGGAAAAACCCCCATTAAATAATAGGACAAAAACAGACTGCTTAAATATCCAATTTTGACAAATATTGTATTTGGTATTTTAATATTTTCATCTAAATCACAGAATTGCCATGAGCAAAAGGAAGAAAGATTGTTCTTGCAATAGAATCATGCTGGCTCCATTGCTGCCTCGGAGTCAGGAGTCCATGGATTCAAGTGGCATTTTGGTTCTTTGAATTGACCTACACCAGTGCAATGTTGTGGGAGTATGGCATTGTCGGAAATGCCATCCTTTGGATGAGGCATTCAACCAGAGTTCAATCTTCCCGTTCAGGAACATTACGGCAGAAATCTGTAAACAGTTTCTCCTGGCAAATAATTCTCAAATAAAAAAAGTCATTTACTTCATGACTGTTTGTGGTAAAAGGTAGACCTCACTTAACATCGCTTCGATCAACGTTGTTTAGTTATTAAACAAAACACAAAATACTACAGATGCTGGGAATCTTATTATTATATTGCTGGTACATAGGGGACATATATTCATTCTATGTTGAGACGTTCGCTATTAAGTCGTTGGCGTGGAAATGAACTACTTTGGGTAGCATAGGTGTATATAGACACTGAACGCCTGACATTCTTGCGCGGTTCGCTTAACGTGGTTTTCGCTTAAAGTCGTGATTTTAGGATTGCGCCTGCGACGTTAAACGGGGGGTTGGGTGTAAATTGTTTTGCACAGATTCACTGCTGTATTCGCAGTAACTACAGTTGCAATCAATCCTGTAATGCGCTTTGAGATGTCCTCTTGACGTGAACGGTACTATCTCCAATGTTAGGATTATTATTTATTTGTCATTTCTGATCAATTTATTTTGCAAATAATTTTTTTGTGGGAATAGAGCACATACTAATTGAGGAGTGAGGAAATTGGTTCACAAACCAAACACATGCAATGTGCATTTTGAATGCTTTGTAAGATTGAAATAATCTGTTTCTAATGCAGAAAATCTGAACTGAATATATTAGCATAAATCACAATCTGAACGGGGAAACTCCACCTATCTTCAGGTTCACTCTATTTTAAGCAGAAAATGCAAGGATTTAAAATTTATTTTAAGACACCTAGAATTTGGCAAATTATTGAATTCAGTCTGAACTTTGAAGTCCATTATCTGTGGTATATCAAAACTAACTTAGAGAAAAACACCTTCAGAATTAAAGTCTATTTATGGATTTGCCAAATTCTGAGCCCTATGAAATGGGTGCAGTTACCTGATCTTACTGCTCCGGTCACTCTTTCGCTCAACAAACCTCTGCCTACTTCATGCCCCACATGTAATCTGCCCCACAACTAGTGGGCAAGCTTTCAGTCATTCTCCAGAACTCCATCCTGTCTCCTTCCACCTCACTTTCCACTTTTAAAGACCACCTAGAACTCTTATCTTTTCAACCGTGTTTTTGGTCACCATTCCCCTCAATGTGAAAGATATCATATCAAAGTAAAGAGCTCCAAGATGCTACCCCAAGTAAAGGAGTTCTGTAGCTCAGTGGTTAGAGCACTCGCCTTAAAAGCGTAGGAGCTGTGTTCGAATCCAAGCAGGTCAGGGCGAAACTTTGGGCAAGTTTCCTGACTCCACACACCTAATAATAATCCATCCAAAAAAACACAATAATAAATTGGTCATTTCAATCCACGACTGTTTGTGGGACCCTGCTGTGCGCAATTGGTTGCCGTGTTTTGCCTATAGTCAATTCACTTTACAGTATATACTGTGAAGCACTTTGAGACATCCAGAAGAAATGCAAGGGTTATTATTATTATTAGCATTATAACTTGCTGATGAAGTCTGCTGTCCTCACTTTTTGAGAACTAAAGCAATATTTCAACACCTAATATAATAGATGCAGTGGAGCAGGTAAGCATTGGCTGTTTGCTTCAAACCATATCATAAATAGCAAGACTGATTGTATCTGAACCCCAGAATTTAATACACTGATAAAACTCATTGATATGCATTCAAATATTTATAATCTATAGATAAGTTCCTAGATAATATTTCTTTTTTGTTTTCGGTTGAGATCACAGCAACAGGAAATTATTTTTTATCTCAGCACTAAGCAGAAACTGAACAGGAGCAAAAAGTCAGGAGTTTGTAACTGAGACCAACAGTGAACACAGCAAGTGAGCGGCCACAGTTAGAATTTGTCATTGAGACCAGCGTTGAGCAGAAATAAGATTGTGTTTTTCATTATACATGATAACAAATATGTTGTAAACTTTCAATTTCCTCTTGTTTCTCACCAAGTTTCCTTCAACTAGCATACAGTTCAACGAACATCAGATTTTACCTCAGGCCATCTTATTACTCTGTGAGCTTTGGCAATGAACCTTATCAGGGAATAATAATATTAATAATCATTGTTGCATTTCATATAACACTTTTTACACCTAGAGAACAGGTTTTGCTGTAAAGTGTAGCAACCGTGTTTTAGTAAGTGAACACAACAGCCAATTGCACACAGCAATGTTCTATAAATAGCCGAAAATTGAATGAACAATTGGAAGAATATTGGCCAGGACTTCGGGAGAAATTCCCTTCTCTTCAATAAATAGTGCCATGGGATCTTTAATGTCTATCTTAACAGCAAAAGAGTCCTCAGTCTAACATCTCATTTGAAGGGTGGCCCTTCTGACAATACAGCACTCCCTACATCAGAGTATCAGCTTAAACAATATGAGTTCCTTGAACTCACAATTTACTGACTCAGAGGCAAAAGTGTCTCAACTGAGCCAGGGTGACACCTATTGCACTGTTCACAAACACACCCAATCCTGCCCTGGTCTGATGTCCATGCATTCATACCTTCATAAGATATTATTCAGGGTCAATAATCCCAGTTGATAGACTCTGCCAGACTTTGCCACTGCCTCACCCCTCAAGACTGCCGAAACCCTTGTTCATGCATTCGTCACATCAAGGCTTGATTATCCAAATTCCCTCCTCGTTGGCCTTCCCGGCTCTTCCTTTCACAAGCTGCAGATCATCTAGAACTCTGCAGCTTGTGTCCTCTCCCGCACCAAGCTCCGCGACCACATCACTCCCACCCTTGCCCAGCTCCATTGACTCCCCATTCCCCAGAGGATCGAATTCAAGATCCTCGTCCTCACTTTCAAGGCCCTTCACAGCCTTGTCATCTATATCTCTTCGACCTGCTGTTACTCCTATGAACCTGCCCGCTCCCTCCATTCAGCAGGCTCCGGTCTGCTCTATATCCCCCACCTGGCACGCTCTACCATTGGTGACCAGGCTTTCAGCTTCTCTGACCCCACACTCTGGAATTCCATCCCACAGTCCCTTTTGCCTCGCTTCCTCCCTTGCCTTCTTCAAAGCTGGTCTCAAGACCCTCCTCTTCAACCATGCCTTCTGCTGCCCTCCCAACTCTCTCCCTCCCTATCTAACACTCTCCCTCCCCTCCCCCTACCCTGCCGCAGATGACTGGCCACCAAAGCTGAGATGGTGGTAGTAGTTAAAGAATATGTCACATGACACTAAGAACTCGTGTATATCTTTAGTAAGACGAGAAAGATTTCAGAATGAAAGTTAAGTGCTGCAATTCACTTCCACTCTAAATACTCTATTGAATCGGATGAACATATTTATATTCAAAACACCATTACATTACTTAGCACTTTAGTTATCCCTGGAATAGCTGGAGCACCTGTCAAATCCTCTAGTTAAATTAGCTAAACAACAAAATGTTATTATTAAAAATTTGTATTGCATATATGTTTCAGCATTAGCATTGCAGAAATTTCTGATCCTCTGCCCCCAGGAAATAAGAATGCTAAAGGTGCTAAGAATCAACGATCAGTTCCATTTGATAGCATAGCATCTTATCACATGCAAAATGTCTCAAAGTATTTTGCACAATGATTCACTTGGAAGTGCAGTGACTGACGTCATGTCTTATCATGGACGGACAGTTGTGAAACACGTCACACAACAAGCTACTTTGAAGTGTGGTGACGTATGTCACACAGATAAATATGGTAGCTAATATGCATTGTAACATGATACAAACAGCAATAAGATGAATGACCAAAGTATTCTTCCTGAATTTTGGATGAGGTAGGAATATGTGTCATGGAGGCAGCAGAAAAACTCTCCATTTCTTCATGAAATGATGGAAAATCTGCTGTTGAAATAACTTTAGTGAAGTTTCAAATTATTTTATATTTTAGTCATCTGAATTCCTATCATTACTGGCATTCCTTTGCTTCTTTTCATATCCTTTCAGTCTTCAAAGGATATGAAGACTTTTCATTTTGTTCCTAGCTCATGTGTAATTGTGTCTCTTTGACAGTTTCTTTTCATCTCTAGAGCATATTTTTAAATTAGAGTTAATAAATTTATTTTTAGCTTGATTTATATGTCACATAAAGGCCTAAGTCTTACACATTTGTCATTGGTTATTTTGATTTTGGTCCACGTCATTTTCGTCTATTGTTTTTGGTCTGAAAATTAGTTCCACAGCAAAATGACATGACATAAGAACTGAGACAGACTAACATGTCTATGAAATATACTAGTGACCAAAATACTGAGAAATGGTAGTGGATGAGGCATCAAAAGGCAATGGAAAAATATTTTGACGAATTGCTAAATGCTACTGCTGATGATTTGATCGCATTCTAAGAGATAATGAACACAGCTATGAAGATTAGAATTACAAAAAATTATGAACAATTTATCCATGAGATTGAAATACACATGCTGCAAATCAAATGAAAGTAGGTACAAAGGCAGCATTCATTGATTGAACAAATTTTTGTATGGTACAGGGATTCAGATATATATGGGGACCAAAATTCCACCTGTGTCTGGATGTGCTTAACATTTCAAAGCATCCTGGGTTTGCTGTATACTTAAACACAGTCTGATAGATTTTCTGGAAGTTTGTTTAAAAACTTCAGGAGAGCACCTTCAAAGCTAGGACTGAATTCAACAAATTGTGAAACCTCTACGTGGCTGCAGAAAACTGAACCCAGGTGGATTTGAAACATACTGGTGCCATAAACTGATATTCTAACCAGATTGAGAAAAAGCGAAAATGCAATCTATTAGTAATAGGCTGATCTTCATTTCCCATCTGGAAACAGAAACTGAATAGAATATTTCAGAAGATCACAAGAAAGATACACACGAAGAAGGCCATTTGACCCATTTGATCTCTTCCTTCCAGAATTCTATTCCACCATCTTCTCATCCGAGCATTATTTTCTAACTATCTTAAATTGATGATCGCTATTTGCTGACTCACAAGGTTGGGGCAAAAGGCTTCCTTCTGTGTTATAGGTCTATGTAGCAGAGGTCTATGGTCAACAGATCTACACCAGATCTACAGGTCAAAAGTTTATGGTTAAATTTCATTAATTAGACATGAGGCGACCACTTCATATTTGTGACCACAAATTACACTGAGGCATTAAGACCATTGTGCATCAAAATTTAAGATGGTGAAGATTTGTGTACAATCCTAAAATTCAAGGGTAATTTGGATTGCTTATAAAAAAAACACTGGCTCGAAGACTCAATTTAAGAATATTTTCCACAATTCTCGAATACTGTAAGTGTTAAGACAAAATGATTAAGACAAAGTGGATCAAATGGTTGGGAGGACGCCTTGGGGCATCCTCCCAACGTGAACCCAACAACAACAAAATTGCATTTATAGAGCTCCTTTCACGTCAGGAGGAAAGGCGCTATACAAATGTAAACAGGTCATTGGACTGTCAAAGAGGTTTGAAATGCTGAACATTTCAGCATAAAGAAAAAATGATACTTCATACAGAAGAAAGAAACTCCTATGAAGGATTAGGTTCACATTTGTAGACTGTTGAGATCCAAGGAAGAGAAAATTAATAAATGTATGCTTACTGCACCCAAATAGTGGCCAGGCTTATGTGGAACGTGCTGTAATCCTTACCCTTAGGTGCAGAATTCTGCAAGGGGATTTGCAGATTCCCCTTTTCTACAAAGTCATGACCTTTCTGAGAAACCAGTCCTGTAATCTCTGCAATATTTTCATTGCTGAGTACTTTCAAAAGCAATAACGGGAAGATAGCAGGAACCATTACCGTGATGAAGTGCCCAAGATTAAATACCATTCAATATCATCTCAACTCCAGCTCAGGAGTTTGTATGCAAAGCATACTGAATTATATAGAAATATGATAACATGGTTAATATCAACAATCATAATATTTTGTATTAGCATCAAACTTCTACTTCCCATGATAGAATAATTTGTTTGATGAAATCATTGGGGGAATATATATTTTATGGCCACAAATTGAGTCTTCAACACTTCTAATCAGTTAAAATTGGCAAAGCAAAACAGAAATTCATTGCTGTCACTCTATCAAGGTTTATGTTAGCAGAAACATAAAAAACTCAGGGTTCGTTTCCAGTTAGCTAATGAAGAAAAAAACGGTTATCATTCATAATAGCACTGTACATTGCTGTGAGTTATTGGCTACTGCAGCTAATTACAGAATATCGAGTCATCACACTTCATAGTTAATTTTTTGAAGTGCTTTTGAGAGATCCTCCCAATATGACTTGTGCCATATCAAATACAGTACACGGATTACAATTGTTATTACATATTTATAGTAATGTGGACCATCACTATTTTCAAATGTGTTCCAGTTGTAAAACACTGCCACTTTCAACTTATTAAATTAGGTACACCATGTTTCTGAAATGAGAAATTACATAGCTTCCATTTTTCAAAGCAAAAATAATTATCTCCAAGAGATTGTAACAGTTGTTTAATTTCTAGGTGATTGGAGAGACCAGATTTGACTCATACCATCAACAAACAAATGTATTTGGCTCACTCCTCTAAGATTTAAAAATAAATTTGATGAATGAGGTTAGGCCCAGCTCACCCACCTTAAACTGAATTGTGTTCCACAAGGGAATGTGAGTTGTTTCCATAGACAACCCTTCTCCACTTCTGCCCCAAATTGGTAGGAGGGCGACTGAAGGCACGGTCTAAGATGAGATTCTTGAGACCGGTATTGAATGAGGCGAGGGAGGGAGCAAGGTGAAGGGATTGTGGGATGGCGTTCCAAAACATAGAGGCAGAAAGGCTGAAAGCCTGGTCACCGATGGTAGCGCAGGTCGGGCGGGAGACATGGAGCAGGCTGATGCCTGTCGAATAAGGGAGCGGACAGGTTGATAGGGGGTCAGCAGATCAGGAAGATAGCAGGGGGCAAATTCATAGAAGGCCTTGAAAGTGAGGCTAAGAATCTTGAATTCAATTCTCTGAGGAATGGGAACCAGTGGAGCCGGGAGAGGGTGGGGATGATGGGGTCGCGGAGACTGGTGCAGGAGAGGACACGACCTGCAGAATTTTGGATGATCTGCAGTTTGTGGAGGGAAGAATTGGGGAGGCCGACATGGAGGGAGTTGCCATAGTCAAGCCTAGAGGTGACAAACATGTGTATAAGGGAAAGCAATAGTGCTGCCAACTGAACCAGGCTGACAAAAGAAGTGAACACAAATGAAGAAGCACTTGAAGAAGTAAAAATTGGCATGTAGTTTATAAAATATATGTTTAGAAAACCAGTTTCAAAATCAACCGATCTGATGAAGGCCTGAAACATTGACTCACTTTCCTTTTTCCAAAGATGCTGCCTGACTCGCTGAGTTTTTCCAGCGATTTCTGTTAATGTTTCAAAATCAAGGCTGCCTTTAGTATTTGCCAAATTCCATTTGTTCTAAATGTTACATTAATATATTCAATCCACTCCAGACTCAGGTGAAATTTCTTCCATACAGTTTATGTACTAAGCTACATATCATCTCTTTATGCCTAAATAATCAACTCAAGATTGAATACCATTTTCATAATACTAAAAATGATAATGACAGAACCTTCAACCTCAATCCTTCACTGAGAATGTTATTATCCATCAAAGCAAAGACAAGCCTAATGACAAGGTCAGACAATGGGAACTCACATTCTCCCGCCATCCTGCCAGCTCCCAGCCCCCAACCTGACCATCACTGTCAACAATAACGCACAGAGTAAAAATGAAATAAAATTCCTACAACGTCCCCAACATAAATATTATTTAAAAAAATCAAAGTAAGAGATTTATGGAAGTGATTTCTTCTTGGTGTGCAGGAAATGGATGTAAATTGTTTCATTCTTGTGGTTTACGATGTCATCCAAAAGCGCTGATGGGATAACTCCAGCCCCATTTCCCTATGTTCACAGAATCACTCCTAAAATGCACAAAGTACCCTCAGTGAAAACTTTGATAGTGATGGTAATCGTAATCCTAAAGCAACTGTCTTCCAGTATATTAATATCACACCAATATCTTCCACCCTTTAATTACCTTTAACCCTCTAACTATCATTATTTTGCAAACAAAATGTATAGTCAATTCACTTTACAGTAGATTCTGTGAAGTGTTTTGAAACATCTCGATGACCTGACAACGCGCTATATCAAATGCAAGCATTGTTGTTACACCTTTCACACCGTTTAACTATTACATTTCAGCTCAAAAGTGGTCTAATGGTACACCGGCACATCTGGCTGGACAAAATCAAAACCTACCGTTCTGATCTGGCCTCCGCCAAATCACACTTCTACTCCAGGATAATCCTGGACATGAAGGACAACCCCAAACTCCTATTCTCCACAACCAATCAGCTCCTCCGCCCTCCCCGGGTCACCTCACAGATCCTCTCCTCCAACTCCCACTGCGAGGACATGTTGGATTTCCTCGAGTCCAAAATCGAGGGAATCCGCTGAGCTTTCACTGCCCTTCCAATTTCGACCCCCTCCACACCTCCCCCCCACACTCCGACTCCTACCCACCCCTCATTCCACACCTTTGAACCTGTCTCCCCATCCTCCGTCATCACCACCATAACCTCCATGAAGCCCTACCACCTGTTCCCTGAACACCAACCCCACCCCTCTCCTTAACTCCCAGCTACACTTCCTTGTCTCACTACTTCCTGACCTACTCAACCTGTCCCTTTCATCCGGCATCCCCAATCAAAACAGCCACCATCAACCCCATCCTCAAGAAACCTTCTTAGGCTGCGTCACAGCTCTCAAGCTAACGGCCCATCTCCAACTTCCCCTTCCTGTCAAATGTGCTTGAAAGAGTTGTTGCCTCCCAGCTTCACTCTTTCTCTCATCCTACTCGCTCCACGAGACCCTCCAATCAGGTTTCCGCGCTGCCCACAGCTGTAACCAGGACTCCCTCTGCCTCCTCGACCTATCCACCGTGTTCGACACTCTGGATCACACAATCTTCCTCCATCATCTCTCCTCCCACCTTCAACCTTCAAATGGTTACGTTCCTACCTTTCACACCGCCTCCACGTTTTGTCCGCCAACAGCTTTTCCTCCAGCCGTCGCACTGTCTCGTGCAGTGTTCCTCAGGGCTCTGTCCTTGGTCCCCTCTTCTTCACACTCTACATGCTCCCACTCAGTGACATCATCCGCAGATATGGGGTAAATTTCCAAATGTATGCGGATGACACCCAACTCTACCTTTCCGCTTCCACCCTCAATTCCATGACTACCAGTGTCCTGACTGCCTATCTGTCTGACATTGAGTCCTGGATGAAAAACAACTTTCTCCAGTTGAATGACCGCAAGACTGAGGCCCTCTTGATTGGTTCACGTCAGCGTCTCCGCACCTCAGGTGCTGACACCATCAGCATCCAAGGCTGCATTACCCACCTCTCTAAGCCAGTCAGGAACCTGGGCGTCTTATTCAACCCTGAACAGTCCTTCCTCCACCACATCCGTGCCATGACCAGTACTGCTTTCCACCACCGTCGCAACATCGGCAGACTCCGCCACTGGCGCACTCCTAAGGCTGCCAAAACCCTTGTCCACGCATTCATCACATCAAGGCTCAACTATGCAAACACCATCCTCATCGGTCTGCCTGGTTCTTCCCTTCACAAGCTGCAGATCATCCCGATCTCTGCAGCTCGTATTCTCACATGCACCAAGCTCCCCGACCACATCACCCCCACTTTCGCCCAGATCCATTGGCTCCCCATCTCCCAGAGGATCAAACTCAAGATCCTTGTCCTCACCTTCAAGGCCATTCACGGTCTTGCCCACCCCCTACCTCTCCGACCTGCTATCCCCCTGTGAACCTCCCTGCTCTCTCCGTTCGGCGGGATCCGGCCTGCTGCATGTCCCCCGCGTGACCCGCCCTACCTTTCAGCCTCTCTGACCCCACACTCAGGAACTCCATCCCACGGTTCCTTTACCTTGCTCCCTCCCTCGCCTCCTTCAAGGCCGGTCTCAAGAGCCTCCTCTTTGACCATGCCTTCTGCTGCCCTCCCAACTCTCTCCCTCCCATCCTAACTCTCTCCTGCCCCTCCCCCTACCCTGCCCTTCTCCCTTGCTCGGGTCCCGACCTGACTGTTCAGCGTCTTGGGACATTCTCCCGACGTGAAAGGCGCTCTATAAATGTAATTTTGTTGTTGTACATTTAATCTCAGGGATTGTTGGCCACGATTTTCCAAATCAAAGCATGGAACTTTTAATGACCATCTGAACAGATAGTCGGGACTTTGGATTCATGTTTCATGTGAAAGACACTTCTGACAATGCACTGTTCCCCTAGCAGTGCACTGGAGAGTTTGAGAAGCCTCAACACAGTTCAGAAAAGGAAAGACACAGTATTAAGGTGAATGATACAGTCAACTTATAATTTAATGCCAATGTTTTGGTAGATTATGTGAATAAAGGCTATAAAAATGACCATAACAATGGTACAAGAGTTCTATAAGAGAACTAAAATCAATACTCTGTGTTGGGGGCAGAATAGAAGTTTTATTCTTTATGCCTATGTTATGCATGATTCTGGAGTGTTTCAACCTAATAGTGTGTGACAATAACAACAAAATTGCATTTGTAAACCTTTCACGTCAGGTGAACGTTTTTCATTATTTCGCAATGAAACACTGATTTTCTTACTTTGCTCATTCTTATTTGAAGGTAGCTTGTGAAGCAAATAGTGAAAGTACAAAAAGTATAAAATTCTCTTCAGATTAGCATAATACTTTGATGATGCCTTCACCGTGCACAGATCAAAGCCTATTGGTAAAGTATGTTGATAATGCAACTGGTGTTCCAGCCCAGCATTTAGTTAATCACTTAGTATTAACAGTAGGAATTTATCCATTGTGAAGTATAGTATTCGGAAGGTGAAGAAGAAAGATAGAATAGGGAAAAGTCTGGTTTGTATCTGCTGTAGCTTCATATTTAGCAAACCCCTACAGAACAGATCTCTCCAAGCGATCAATATTATGGCAAAGAAGAATCGATCTCATGAAAGCTCCAACATTAATAAGACTGCAGTAAAAGTTGCTTTGAAAGTTCACCAAATCAAATCTTCAAAATAACTCAGATTTGGATGTTTGGCGATCGTATCACAGGCCTGGCGCTGCTCAAAAAACATTCATCAGCAGCGGATAACACAATTAGCGTGGGCCAGTGGCAGAAACTGGAACAAAATTACATTTGAGTTGCTGATTACTGTCCAAAACTGGTGTGGCCAGAAGCACTCTGCACAGTTAAAATAGGCTTGATTGATACTTATTTTTATTATATATCAAATATGGCTCTGCATTATAAAACACATCAAATCCCCTGGCATGAATGTTTTTATTTATGAAACTCATGTTTATTAAGTTACGTTAAAACCCATTTTTATACGTTTGCTCATTCAACAGCGGCCAACACAATTACACACTGTGAAAGAAAGAAACGGAAACGGTGAATCTGGAAATCTAAAATCAAACTAGAATTGCTGCAGATCCGCAACAGGTCGATCAGTGTCAGTAAAAGAGAAAATGGATTTGAGATTTGTGTGATCCATTTTTCTTTCCAGATGTTTTGAGCATTTTTCTTTCCAGATGTTTTGACCTGCAATGCACACCTCATGTTTTTTTTTACAATCATTACGGGTATGGAGCTGTCCTCATTCACACACAGAAAATTCAGGCCCAATAAAGCAACTGTTCAAGAATGGAATACATGACTTATATGTAAGATTAAATATGGTGCACTTCATGGCAACAAATCAATATTAGCCTCTTGCATCTCGTCATAGCAAATGCCCAAACTACATCAAATTAAATCAATATTTGGGAATGCAAATGAAAGCTTGTCAATTTATCAATTAGTACCTTGTTACCATTGCATCTATTTGTATAATTCAATAACTGTTTATCTTTGGCTGTTTAAAACGGTTGTGTTATGCATTCAAATGGACTTCTGTGAACTACACGGTAAATGACATTCCTCCAATTGTTGATCTTGTTAATTAATTTTCAACATCATTATATTTAATTCTCTGTGCCAGCTAAAGCAATTCTAAGAGGCCTCCCTGTTAGAAACTATAATGCTATATGACATTTACAAGTGAATGTCGAGTCTTCTATTAGAAAGGTCAGCTACATGTTCTTTCTGGTCAATAAATTTCATCACTGTTAACAGCTTAAAGACAGAAGAAGATGGAAATGATGTGCAGGGGTATTAGAACATACACACTGAAGTTATTATATCTGACACACTGAAGAAAACTCCCGTGCTCTAACTGTGAAATGAAAATCACAACTCTAAAGTATGAAAGCTCATCTTACACAATAAGAATATGTAATATGAATGTGTAGCTATTGTTGTTGCACATTACTTTATTAATAAATAGAACTCTAAGCAGGAGCTTGGAAGCATTAAAAGGATATTTACAATTTATAGTAACTTCTACTATTCCTATATATTGTTTAACAGAGTAAAACTCTGAGAATCAGCAACTAAGTGACTTGTCAACAACAATAAATTATATCTGCATAGTGCCTTCCATATGAGGTGGATTCCCAAGTCGCTGGCCTTGGGAAGTTATTTTCCCAGTAAGAAGGAGCCTAGATGTTAAAAATAATTATTCTATACTCTTTGTACCATTGATGTTGTATAATCTTTCCCTGAGTGGATACCTTCTATTTCAACACCAACAAAATGACCTTTGTATTAGTGCCTTTCATGTCGGGAGAACATCCCACGGTGCTGGATAATCAATGTTTTGGACCCTAGCTGGGGGGTCAGTATCGGCGAAGGTGGAGAGCAGGGTGGGAATGGAGGGTGACCGAATGCATGGTCGAAGCAGAAGGTCTTGAGATGTGTCTTGATGGAAGCAAGGGAGGAGGCGAGGTGGAGGGATTGTGAACTGGAGTTCCAGAGGGTGGGGGCAGAGTAGCAGAAGGCCCTCAACTAGGGCCCTCTTAAACGGGGTCTCACAAACAGCCATGATATGAATAACAATGCCACACTCCCCTAGCACTACATTGGACTGCCAGCCTAACTTGTGAGCTCAAAGTCTCAGAGCCAAGTGTGCTACAAACTGAAGCAGATTAATCCCTCAGGAGAAATATAATTTATGGTTTTGTTAAATTATTGTTGTGTTTTAAAAATCAATGTAGCCACTGAGAACACAATGGAAATACAGTACTACGTTGTTCAATTGTTTTATTTGCACATGCTACTAAAATTAATTTTGTACATTTGATGGTATAGCCACTAGTACAGTTTGAACATCCATTGTTCATAGGATATTCTGCAACCATATCATAAATCTTGGGTGAAATGTGTGCTGAATTAAGTATTGGAGAGTGAGGTGTTAATCCCTGTTCAAATGCAAATGAAATGAATTTGAAAAAATCTGACATGCTGTGAACAATATACAGACACACTTTTAAGCCAATTTTGTAATGTCAAAAATGACTAACACTCATAAAATTACCCGCTAACCATTTCCTCATAGAGATCATAGTCCAAGAACAAAATTGCCCCTCCAGCTTTCATATTTTGTAAGCAAAATCCACGACTTGTAAATTTCTCGTCTTTTTTCTCGAGGGCTAATAGTTAGCAGGAACCCATGTTTCACAATAATCCTGGAAGCTATTCTTTCTTGGCTTGACTCTAAAATGGCCCAAGGTGCAGAGCACTTTCAGTCATATTTCCATCTAATTTACATGTATCTGTCGTGCGCTTCGGTAGCACGCCCGCAGTCATAATGAAATAGTTATTTTTAAAATAGTCAAAACAGCAATGAAGGGGTAATGAAATCCTGTTATATCTACACATTATACATTTATTGACAAAATAAGCCACTGACAATAGAATAATAATAATATTTCTTGATTTTTGCTGCAAATATTCACTCAATTAAAAACGGAAAGCACATTATCGATCTAACGTAGACTTACCAAGACATATATCAATGTTCGAGAAGGGTGGGGGACTGCTTTTTGACAGCACTGCAGGCCACTTACAGATCACAGGTTGGCCACCACTGATCTAATTGATTACTGATCACAACACCAGGAGAAACTCTTTCTGGGAATAGGACTATGGGAGTTTATTTGGTCATCTGAATAGGCAAATAAATACTTCATCATCAATCAAGTACCATTCTCCATCTTGGAGACATCATACACAGACACGGTGTCAACTTCCATGTGCATGTGGATGCACCCAACTCTATTTGTCTGCCTCCACCTTTGATTTCAGGACCACTGATGTCCTGACTGCCTGTCAGACCACAAATCCTGGATGAAAGCTAACTTTCTGGATGGAATTCACAATGGAAATACAGTACAACAAATACAAAATACGAAAGCTAGAGGGGAATTTTGTTCTTGGACTAGGATCTTTTTAAGGAATGGTTAGGGGGGAATTTTATATGTTGGTCATTTTTGATATTACAGAATTGTCTTAAACGTGTCTCAGTATACTGATCCCAACACCTCCCTGCCCATTTAAGTCCTAATTCCTGACTGTTCAGCGTCTTGGGACGTCCGCCCGATGTAAAAGGCATTTTAATTTGGTATTGTATTGTATCACTGCTGCATTTTAAGGATGATCAAGATATTGATAGTACTGTAATATGTTTTCTGTGAGCTGCCGTGAAACACCAAGTGTCAAGATACAACTGAAACAAAGTTGACTTCTCTTAAAATGATCAAACAGCTTTTATTCAAAAGTCCCATCTAATATTGTGAACATACTTTGGGATCTGCTCTCAATATGCAAGGTACTATGTAAATATAACTTGCATTGTATAAGTCCTATTATTCAAAATACGGTGAAAAATAAAATTTCCTCTGATATAAATTGTATTGATGAATTGATATTTTAAGCCAGGGCCAGTTTGTGTCTAAGCAATAAGCTCTTAACAAAAATCCTTGCATTTGATGTAACACCCTTTACATAAGGAGGAAATCTCAAAGCACTTCCCAGGATGCACTGCACCATGTAGTGATTGTGCATTTTTAAGGCAAATGCCTACATATTACTGTTTATGAAAACATTACATATTAATAACCATTAAATGCAATTTTCAATCCTAAAATATTGCAAACAATAATTGCATATATTATGTCACCCCCATTTGATTACTCAAACGTAATATGTTATTTGGCATGGATTGTCATGTGCTTGTTTTTCCATTGCTTGCTCTATCACACATTGACAATATATTACACTGAAGGATTTCAAACCAAGTTTCGTTACACCTCTATTTGCAAGTGAGAGGATCCAGGTTTGATTCCCAAGCAGGTCAAAAACACTGCTGCATTCCATTGGCCTCCATTTTTCACCCACAACATACAAAATACATAGTCAAATCTACTTTACCATATATTCTCTGAAATGCTTTGAGACGTCTCAATGAAGTGATAAGGCACTATATCAAATGCAAAGATTATTATTATTCAAAATCAATTTCTGGATGATGCGTACAGTAACTCTAAGAAGTTTAATCTCCAGTGACCACAGTTATAAGATTCAACAAGACATTCACAGACTCTAGCTCAAATGTAAATTATGTACCTCATCTAGTGAAAGCACCCACTTTCAAGAAAAGTAGCATTTTAGAAATGATTCAAACTTTGAAGCAAAATAGAAAGCATTTTCAGAGAAGGACTCAAGAATAAGTACCAAATCATTCTTGTTCATTCGAAGCTGCTTCACTTCAGGAATACACTGATGTGGAATGGGAAGTCTAAATCTAATTGTCTTAAATTCTGGTGGAATAAACTTAACACCCTTTCTTATCCCGTGTGCTTACGTAACTTGGCAGATAACACAAATAATAAAATCTGGGATTTGCTTTATAATGCCATTAAAAAGATGGTCTCAGATTGAAAAATGGTTTGTTGAAAGAGAACTGTGATTGCCCGGGGGGAGTGAGACCCTATACAATGCTGCTTTCACACTGTGTGGGTATGAATTGCACTGTTCTTAAAACTACCTCCTCCAGGTGGTGTCAGGAAAATTGATTCAGCACAATTCATGCTGCCTCAGTCCCCACTTCAACTGTACGCTGCTTTATCTTCCTTAGCTTAGTACAATAATAAAATAATCTTTGCATTCGAAATAGCACCTGAACATGTCAAAACATCTCAAGGTGCTTTGCAGCATTTTCTGTAAAATGTAGGTATTCTGTTTTCGTAAGCAAATGCAGCAGTCTATATATGCACAGTAACGTGATCTGCAAGCCGCCATTCCTGGAGTGAATGAGTTTTTGAAAAAATTATAAGCTTGTTGACCAGGACACAAGGAGAAATTCCCTTCACTTTTTGAATTGAGCTGATACAGCCTCAAAGTACACTTTAGCAAGAAGATGGGAATGCCTGCCTCTTTCAAGACCCATCTCAAGACTGTCCTCTTCAACTGTATCTTCAATCCCTCTCCTTCCCTCCTTGCCCTCCACCCGCCCTGATCCTGACCTCCACTCAACGTTGGAAACACAAAACGTCAAGTGTCTTGGGACATCCTCACTATGTGAAAGGCACTGTACAAGTGTCATTTTTTTTTGTTTTAACATTCATGCAAAGGACAACACCCCTGACAATGCAGTGCTCTTCCAATACAGCAAATGGTGTGTCAATCTAAACTATAAGCTCCAAGTACTGATGTGGAACCCACATGAACCCACAACCTTTTGCCTCAGAGGTGAAAGTGCTACAAACTGAGCCAATGCCTATACAACAACTTGTTGCAAATTATTTTTCACTGATTTGTAAAATTAACAGCCTTGGCTGAGTAACCTTATTATCTAAAATCCTATTACTGTACAAACCCTCACCACTAAGGTCAGTAAATGTATTGACAAGTGGAGAATCAACACCACCAGATATTTAGATAATTCAATGTTTAGAAACTTGCACTTTCAGTGCTTTTAAAACCAATAACTATTTACTGTAAATAATGCTAAGTAATAATTCTACCTCTTTGGCAAATCAAATTAGAAAGTTGTAAATTAGCAAATGAGCAATCCCTGCATTTGACATAGCACCATTCACATTGGCAGGACTTCTCTAAATGCTTCACAGGATTTGTGTCAGGCTGGCTCAGCTAGTAATTGACACATCATGGCTTGAAATTCCTAGTCTAAATTGATTCGTCAATGCAACAACAACAAAATTACATTTATAGAGCAAGTTTCACGTCGGGAGGATGTCCCAAAGCACTGAACAGTCAGGTGGGGACCCGAGCACGGGGGGAATGGTTGGGGTAGGGGGAAGGGGAAGGAGAGTTGGAGAGGTGGATGAGTTAGGAAGGGAGCAGAGGGCATGGTCAAAGAAGATGGCCTTGAGACCGGCTTTGAAGGAGGAAAGAGAGGAAGTGAGGCGAAGGGATTGCGGGATGGAGTTCCACAGTGTGGGAGCAGAGAGGCTGAAAGCCCAGCCACCAATGGAGGGGCGGTTAGGGTGGTAGACGCGGGGCAGGCCAGAGCCTGCTGAGCAGAGGGTATGGGCGGGCTGATAGGGAGACAGCAGGTCGGAGAGATAGGCCATGAATGGCCTTGAAGGTGCAATGCATTGGGTTAGGGATAAATTGGGTGGAATGTGCTAAAATACTTTGAGATTAATGTTTCACTGAAATAACAAGCTGTACCAAAACCATAGTCCAACCTGGATGGATGCTCTCCACATTTGACACTTGGGGATGATTGTTCAGGTGGACATTCAAGTTCTCATGGCACTACAGTAAAACCTTGATAATCCGACATTCTGAAAGCTGGCGACTACTTAAAACTGGTAAGGTTTAAAAATACAGTATTATTACAGGATTTGATATTTTCCGATGTCCGGCAAATCACCCAAAATTTGGAACAGCTGCTTGTAGTTCCTGGGGTGGCCGCTCTGTCATCTGGCGCTATGGGTGAAGAGCGAGCGTTTTTTTGGCTTCAGTTTACAGCACACTTATGGGGCAGGGCTGCCCTAGCTATTTCTAGGATAGGTGGGTGGGCGCGACCATGCCAGATTATTGAAATTTTACTGTGTTGGAGAAAAGAAGGGAGTTTGTCCCATTGTTGTGACCAATAATCCTCAATATTAAAAAAGTGGTCATTCAATTCATAGCTGTCTGTGGATTACTACTGTGGGTGAATTGGTGGCCTTGTTTCCCTCCCAAAACGCATAGTCGCTCCACTTTGTTGTATATCTTATAAAGCACTTTGGACATCCTCCTAACATGAAAGGCGCAACACCATATGTAATGATTATTATTTTTTGCTCTAAAGTATATTTACAGTAAAGACTGACAGTGAATTTTGTAGGTAAAATGATGTGAATATGCATGTTTGCTGTAGCATATGTAAATGTACAACAATGATTGTACAATATTGTACACTAGTTCCGACTAGTGCGTGTTCTCTAGTCTACCCTGTTTCCTCGATGTTCAATTAAAATCTGTGGTGTGGAAAGCACCTAGTCCATCCAGGTGAGTCTATAGTCTTGGCACAGCTTGTCATTTCAGTGAAACATTAACCTCAAAGTATTTTAAGCTACTGAGCAATTAACCTTTCTGTGAGAAGAAGAAAGTTAGGTACATCATGTCCCTTTGGAGGCAGATATAGGACACAAAAGAAAAATGGTATTTCAACCATGGGACGAAAAGATAAAAGAGATATAAAATGTTCAAGGTGTCGGAAAAAGAAAGGAAGGTGAGTCAGTCAGCTCGGGGGAGACTGTACTGAAATATTTAGGATCTTAAAGTGTAAAGATAAATTGAACCCTAATAACACCATTGCAGTTCTGCAGTGAGTGTCTTTGAGCCCAAATGGCTGCTGACTCAGTATGATTGTCAGCCTGGACCAGGGTGCTCCAACATATTTACTGCTGAGCACCTAACTGACAAATAAAGATAACATGGGTTATGGCGTGAGCGGGGTGGGGCAGATGAAATGGAGCAGGGGTGGGAGATGAAATTGGTGACTGTAATCCGTGTGCTTTCGATGCTTATGAGCTCCTCTGTCAAGAGCCACTGTCAATCAGATTTAAGTCTGGTTGAAACTTAACTTTCTTCAACTCACAGCATGAGTCCTGGACCAACAGAGTCCAGGGTAGTCTAAGTGCTTGAGCCCACTGCACCCCACTGTCAAATAGAGGCCTACAATTGTGTACAGCCCAGGTCTATTCTAGATAGATTGGAGCAACTAAAGTAATAATAATAATAATAATAATCCTTCCATTTGATTTAGCGCTTTTCATATCTTCTAGACGTCTCAAAGCGCTTCACTGAATATACTGTAAAGTGAATTGACTGCACAGCAGTGTCCTGCCATCAGCCAAATAACCAATTTATTATAGGTTTTTATTGACGGATTATTATTAGGTGTGTGGAGTAAGGAAACTTGCCGAAGGTTTCGCCCTGACCTGCCTGGATTCGAAACACAGTTCTCACACATGTAAGCCATATATCTATATCTAACCACTGCACTACAGGACTCCATGTAAACAAAAGGTATCATCAATGAATTTGCAATGGAATACAGTCTCCACTTGAAAGAGTCACACTTGTGCTGACCTTTCATCCTTCCAGTATTTATACGTACCAGATCGTCTTCATAGTGCAGGTGGGGGCCTACTCTAGCTCTAGGTGGCTTCAGAATGGGTTGACATGAGAGCAGGTTTGCAAACACTGAGATCTTCAGGTGGAGATGCTCACATGTCACGACTGTACCTCAATCGATCAATCAATCAATCGATCGATTGATCGATCGATCATCAATCGATACTTACATTTGTATAGCGCCTTTCACGTCGAGAGGATGTCCCAAGGCACTGTAAAGTCAGATAGGGACAAGAGCAGGGGGGAGGGGTCGGGGCAGGATGAAGAAAAGTAGGAAAATTGACTGTATATTTGTGGGCAAAACACGGCAGCCAAATTGCGCACAGCATTGTCCCACAAACAGTCATGAAAGTGGGTCTTGGGGAAAAAGGGGCGAAAGATGGCAAGGGGAGGGGTCAGGGTAAGGGGGAAAGAGAGCAGGAAAGCCTATAGCCGTACCACAGGGCATGGCAACATGCAAGTTGTCATGAATTAAATGCTTATGGTCATCATCTGTCATGATGGACATACCACTACAAGATTAGAGTAATACTGTGGAGCGTTAAATATTAACTTATTGACTTATATAATATGATATGATATGATATTATATTATATTATATTAGCTTATTAACTTAGCGTTCCAGGGTCTCCAGCCCACTGACCGGGCCTAATCCCTGCAATTTAAGATTGCATTTCAACATACCCAGCATGAGCTCTGTCACAAGATACAGTTCAAATGCTTTGGGACCCTACCCTGTATGAAGGACACTATATAAATACAAGTTGTTCTTGCTGTTTTTTGATATTTGCTGCCAAACTGAGGAAGAAACAGCTGTGCTTAAACAGCATTGCAGGAACAATGGAATGATAACTTTATGGTCCACCTACTGATTGATTCCGACACATCAAATGGACAGAAAAATTAAGCAGAAAACATTACAGATAAACAAATGTGACTTTACTTAAAAATATTTGATATAATATTTTGTTAAAAAGTATTTCAAATTCTGCTAATGATGAATGGAAAATTTGACCCCTTTTGATATTGTTTTGACTTTAAATTAGATTAACCAGGCAGTCCCAAGGCAATAGGGCTTTTAATACAGTAGTAACATACAGAAATTCCAGCAAATACCATGACATTTTCAGCCCTAAATCCCACAAGAATTTGTTTCAGAAGAGAAAACGTATTTCCTCATACAGTCCCATGAATCAGGTTACATTCAAGTTGAGGAAGTACCTGTCAGGAAAACAACAGTGTTCATGAGGTTTCAGGATTGCAGTATATCCACCCATTGCTTGAAATGTGAAACTAAGCTCTCATTTGCCTGGTTAGGTGAACATTAAATAACCCAAGGCATGACAACAAAAGGAAAAGGGAGTTTCTCTCGGTGTCTTGCTAATGTCACTAAATAAAATTGGTCATTCACTCCATGGTTATTTGTGGTATATTGCTCTGCGCAAATCAGCTGCCAAATTCTTCTACAAAATATACAAGTCACACCACTCTACAGCCACAACAAAATTACATTTGTATAGCAAATGTCATCCCAAGGACGTCCCAAGGCGCTGGACAGTCAGTGTTTCAGACCCAAGATGGGATTGGGATTGGGATTGGGAAGGGTGGAGAGAAAGGTACCCTGTGAAGTGCTTTGGGATATCTTGATGACATGATATCAAAATGCGATATCAACTGCAATGCAATATGATTATAATGGATCTCCTATAGGAAAACCAATGTGCATGTCCTTAACCCACAAAAATTTAGGTCTAACCTGATATCCCTTCAGAGTCCAATTCTTACAGATCAATATGACATATGTTGGTGTTCCTAGTGAAGCACACTTTACATCTTTAGGCCCTTTTTGCAATAGTGCACCATCATTTCCACTACAGTTTTTCTGACAAAATGCCTCATAATCTCATTATGTATTGATAGATTTGGATTCTTTCAGTGAGTCATTATCTTTATATCCCTCAACAACTTTGCCCACCTACCTCAACAACCTCCTTCAACACTACCAACCTTGCCGCTCACTTTACTCAACAAATATTAGCCTGCTTCATATCCCCTGCCATATCTACCCCACCATTAGTGGACGACTTGTATAAACAACAAAAAGGTGCAATGTTGCTGTTTAAATAGAAATGTTCTGAAAATGTGTCAATGGTCACGAATGCCCCATGTAAAGGTGTTTAAAATGATAAAAGGGTTGATAAAGTTAGCATAAATAGGCTGTTCACAGTTGTTGGCAAGTCAATAACTACAGGTATAAAATAGCGACTCGGGGACGTAAAAGAACATTTAGAAAGCTTCTTCATACAGACAATAGTCAGAACGTTGAAGGTTATTGTCCTAAGCGTGGTTAAAGCAGATAGAATAGAGTTATACAGATAATAATAATAATCCTTGCCTTTGATATAGCGCTTTTCACATTTTCTAGACATCTCATAGCGCTTCACAGAATATACTGTAAAGTGAATTGATGGTATATTTGTGGGCGAAATGTGGCAGTCAATTGCACGCAACAGTGTCCTACAAACAGTTGTGGATTGAAGTGATTAATTTACCATTTTATTTACGAGGGATTATTATCAGGCTTGTGGAGTCAGGAAACTTGTCCAATGTTTCGCCCTGCCTGGAATCAAACCCAGGTCTCTTGCTTGCAAGGCGAGTGCTCTAACCACTGGGCAACAGGACTCCACATTTAAGAGGATGCTAGATGTACACCTGAAGGAGAAAGGAACAGAAGGATATGCAAGGGAGAAGGAGTGAATGTAGACTCATGTGGAGTATAAATCTAGGTAGGTCAAATGGCCCGTTTCTTTGCTGTGCAGTCTATATAAATCCAAGTAAATCCCTTTAGAAATGGTTACTTGTCTTAGAAACTGGACAAAAAGGGATTGACAAATAGATACGCACAACTATAATAATAGTAATCCTCGCATTAGATATAGCGCCTTTTACACTTGGGAACCCTCAAAGTGCTTCACAAGATTTCCTATAATGTGTAGAGACAGTGTAAATACTGAGATACTTCTCAAGGGCACTTTGTTATAATCGGTACCTGACTAATGTAATACTAAAGCTCATTACCATGATAACATTTGAGAATTGGTTGCCATTCTAGGCACTTCTGTTTCAAAGGATAGTGATGCACTACAGAGGCTTCAGAGAACAACAATTAAGTATGCTTTCAGGATTATTTTATGAGGAAAAGCACACAGAATTTAATTTCTATTCATTGAGGAAACCATGATCGTGTTTGAAATGTTAAAAGGAAAGCATAATGTAGACATAAATAGGTTATTTAACTTGAAGTGTAATTGTAGAACTCGAGAAGTTCACAATTGGAAGCCTTGAGCAAGATGAGCGATTAGATTTTTTTTCCTACAGAGGATTAGACATAGAAAATACACCAAGCAAAAGCAGTTAATATTATCACAATTAGCTTCCCTGAAAAGAAGTTTGATGAATATCTGGTTAAAAATGACACTGTAGGTTAAGGATAATCATAGATTATAGATTAATCAAATACTCAATGACATATTGTCATTGCAAGTCAATTGAGGTATGAGGAATGCAACAAGTCAAAGTCTAGGGAGTAAAAAGAATGGGCTCTGTGGCTGAAAGCCAACTGTGCATGTGTTTATATCTTTACATGAAAGGTAAAGGATCTATATCTGTTGTGATAATTATCCAGAGTGACAGATTTTATGGTGGTGTTTGCCTTGTATTTAAAAACTGACTTCAAGCTAAATACCCATTGACTGTTAAAACAACATATTCTCGCTCAGCCAATTCAGAAGCTCTATTTTATTAAACCACGCCAGAGAACTTCTTGAATTCCAGCCACTTCATCACCTCTTTAACTTTGACATAAAACATGTACTTTTGCCGTCAGGTCACAATCTGAGGAAGAAGACTCCCATGATACCGATTCAAGACTTTCCCGATTCACTTCACCATCATTTATGTAGTATTCCTGTATGTCCTTCAGCAAGGACATTCACAACCTTCTCTCGAAAAAAATTATTGTGCTTCTGATAACCAGGATTGAACAATTAGGTTGCTCTTTACTTGGTTCTCAGCCGAACCATCTCCTTATCTATTCTTTATTTCCATTCTTAAGTCTTCTGAAATGGCACACATCAATCTCTGAACTGCATAGATAACTGTAATTTAAATATGATTACCCATTTCTCTATAAATATGTATCATGTAAAATTCCATAAATAACTTTAGTGACTATATTTTCCATTCTTCCTCACAGGCACATAGCTATTCATGGTGATGCAAACATCATTTGTGCTAATGTAAGCAGTGTTTGAAACTGATACTAATCTGTTAATGCCAATCATACGGGCTACGTTGAGACATATTCAAAGAAAAGACAGAATGAAGTTGACAACAAAGATATCTACTCTGCTTCAGCTTTCATAGTGTTGTGATACCTCATTCAGTGATGCATGTGACACAAGTTTTTAAAAATGTTTTAATTAATTCTATATATGGTTTAATTTATGTAATTTGTCATGTACCATTCTTGAACATCCCAGGAGATGCAATCTTCAGACACCAGACTCACCACCTGTGGTGTGAAGCTCAGTCACCAATTGAACATTCGACTGTTGGGCAGTGGTATACAGGCTTCACTAAACAAACAGCCTTCAGCTGTGAATCATCAGGGGAATGTATGATCCAGCTTCACCGACCCCAGAGTGGGTGAGGGTGGATGAAGGGGAGGTAATGATCATCTCCGGCACGGCTGTGAATATTAATAACTATAATTTACTACAATTAAACTGCTTATTAAATCCACAATTTGCCAAAAGATTTGTCCATGCCTTCGTCACCTCTCAGTTGGACTACGCAAATGCCCTACTTGCCGGTCTCCCCTCCTCCACTGTTCACTAAATTCAACTCATCCCAAACTTCGCCAGCTGCATTCTCAACCACACTAAACTTCTTACCCCATTTACCCCAATCCTTGCCAAACTCAACCTGCTCCCTGTCACAGATCGGATTGACTTCAAGATCCTTACTGTAGTCAGTATATCCCTCCATGTCTTGGCACCTTATCTCTCTAACCTCATCTCTCCTCACATCATTGAGATATCTCAAAGCACTTCAAAAGGTATACTGAAAACTATAAAAACATTACTATGTGAATGTTATTCAGATGGTACCCGCTGCCTCCACTCTACTGGCTCCAGCTTCCTCCTTGTTCCTTGAATCCTCCACTCCACCATCAGCAGCCATGTCTTCAACCACTTGAAGCTATGGAAATCCCTCCCTCAATCCATTTGCCTTGCTCCCCCTCTTTCCCTATTTTCAGGTTGCTCCTGAAGAGCTTCGTCCTCGACGATTCCTATGGTCACCTTCTCCCATCCACTGCCTTGGCATCAAGCTCTGCCATTGCTAAGCATCTGAGAGGCCATCCAGCTGGAGTGTGGTTATATAAATGCAAGTTACTGTTGTTATTAGACCCCAAGATCTAGCATTTTGCACAGTTAAAATTGGAGTCAAATTCCCAATCCTTGGTGCCTCAGAAGATCTTACAGATACGATGTTAAAACTTGCCTAGGATTGTATCTTACACTTGCACTTGGGCAAGTTTTCTTACTCCACACACATAATAATCCCTAAAAAAAAACAATAATAAAATTGGTCATTCCTATCATGACTGTTTGTGGGACACTGCTGTGTGCAATTGGTGGCCGTGTTTAACCCACAAATATATAGTCAATTAAATTTACAGTATATTCTGTGAAGTGCTTTGAGACATCTAGAAGACGTGAAAAGCGCTATATCAAATGCAAGGATTATTATTATTATTCATCTTAATTTCCTCAAATGGGCACTTCATAATAATAATCCTTGCATTTGATATAGCATCTTATTTTGTCTTTGAGATGTCTCAAACTGCTTCACAGAATCCACTGTAAAGTTAATTAATTGTATATTTTGTGGACAAAACGTGGCAGCCAATCACCCACAGCAGTGTCCCACAAACAGTCATAGATTAAGTGACCGCATTTTTCTTACATTATATTTTTTGATGGGATTATTACCCCTAGAAGATTTATCTGCCTGTCAACTAACAACTGGGTTCTGACTTGCTGTGAGGTAAACAGAAGCTCATGAAGTAAGGTTTCTTGCAATGTTTTGCGGTGCCTGGGAATCAAACCCAGGTGCTCTCACTTGTGAGGCAAGCGCTGTAACAAATAGGCTACAGGACTTTGCACATCTTTTGCTCTGATTTGACATTGCTCGTGACGTCTGAAATAATTCTGTTAACAATAACTAATTCTATTCAAGTAAAAGTAGCAAATTATTAGTTGAAATTATCTTTCAGAGGTAGAGTGTTTGAGAATACACTTATAGCAAAATTGACTTCTCTAGAAAATCTATCAATACACATCAAGAACTACTTAATTCCAATTTAAATCATATTTTTGTGAAGATTTTAATGTATTTGTATATGTATAGAAGCAGAGTACCAATCATCAGTATTATTTCAGTAAATTTGGATACAATGTACACCATAGTATTTCTCAAAAAAGCTTAAATCACTTCACATACTTTGATGAAGGCTCACTTCCAAAACATGAACTTAGCCTTTTCTTTTAGATATTGATTGGTTATCCATGGTTTTATAGCATTTATTTTGCTTATTTCAGATATCCAACTGGTGGCAATTTTTAAAAATTCTCTTAGTCACAATATTCATACATGAAAGAAAACTGGAAGGATAAGGCAAGCAGATTTTTGAAAGACTGTTATTTCCTGAATATGAAGTTCCATTCATACCAATATCTGAATAACATTCACAGTCACACCACTTTTCAGTATACCCTGTGAAGTGCTTTGAAATGTCTCAATGATGTGATGAGGTGCTATATGAAATGCAAGGATTATTATATATTATTATAATAATAAAACCGGCATTTTTTCAAGGAAAGGCTGCAGTAAACAGAACACAACGATAGTGTTTATGTTCATTCTCTACTACTACATAAATTGAATAGGTCCTTGATGTTCATAAACTTGAAGCTCAATCGGCAGAGATCAAAGCCATCTTTTAAAATTTGCTCAGAGTTAAAAAAAAATAAGCGTAGCAACCAACTGAGCTACGGAAATATTTCTGTGTGTGTGAGAGTGAGACACAGAGTGACAGACAGACACGCGCACATACGTACACAACGAGAGAATGCAACAGACAACTCAGAGAAACAAGAAAAGACTTCTAACTGCAGGACTGATGAGAATGAAAGTGTGTGAGACAGAAAGAAAAATAATGAGAACTATCTATTTGTTCCAATTCGAACTTGCTGTTGAAACTAAATGTTAAAATGTTTGGCAACTTTTGTAACTTGTTTTCAGTTATTTTCATAGCATTCTTTTTGCTCAATCTTCTATATTCTGTGAGCACCTATTATCTTATTCTTAGCAGATCATTAATTAAATGGATAAAGTGAAAGATACCTAATATTTTTGTTTCTATATACAGTACTAGACTATACACTACAGAATGTAATGTAAAGTGAATTGACTGTATATTTTGTGTCAGCCAATTGTGCACAATAGTGTCCTACAAACATCTTAGATTGAATGACCAAATCTTTTTCAAAAAATATTTTAGATTTTTAAAGAGATTATTAGCTCCAGAAAGCGATTCACCAATCGACTAACCACCAGTTTCTTAGTTACTGCTAGGTAAACAGAGGTGAGTGGATTAAGAAAACTTCCCAAAGCCCTGGTCTTCTCACTTGCGATTTGAGTGCTCCACACTACAAGACTCCACATTGATAGTATGATACCAAGTGCAGCTAAAATTGGTATTAACTCATGTTGATATTAATTAGGGAGACAGTGGCAGCAGAAAGTTTGTTTGTTTCGACAACAAATTTGCTAGATTTCTGCTCCAAAATAATATCTTGGGATACTATATATAGTTCGGGACACAAATGTCAAGGGACTGTCAGGATGGTGGAAGGTTAACTCGATGGACCTTGGTCTTTTTTTAATGTTTTTATGCTCTTCCTGAAGCCAGGCAAACATATGGATTTGTGACACCAATGACTAGCCAAATAATTATGAATTTATGAGGTTTATGATTCTTCCTAATATTTTTACTTGGCAAATTATTTACTGCAGCATTTTGTAAAAGTATAGAAGCACTGGATAAGGCTTGAGTTCTGCAGTAAAAGCCCATATATCCAGGGACCCGCAGGACCTGGCCAATGCCGATTAAACGGCATGCTGGATATTCGGTTGGATCCGATGCCGAAAAACCAACGCAAAACAAAATTAACTTATTTTAACACATACCATGTTAATAATAGACTAAATAATAACAGACCTTTGTTATTCACCTAAAAATCACCTTTGCTGTGGTTTGAAGCCATGATGCTGGGGAACAGGTGTACAGTCTATCGATAACTTCTGCAATGGCAGACACCACGCGAGGGAAAAAACGGCAGCGTGACTTTAAGGCTCTACTGGCGGCAAACCAAAAAACCTGTACAGTACTCTCATCCGACAATCGATTCATTAAATGCGCCACTGCAATTGTGCCGGATAACATCCGGTTAATCAGATGGAGACTTTTTTTTTACATACCTGTTATACGGAAGTTCTGGTTGATCAAGTCACGAATAAACAGGCTTTTACTGTACATAGAATCTCATTTGCGAGTTGGGTTAACTACGTGCAAACACATTGCATGAAATACTGGTCTGTCCAGCAGCTTGGGAGATACAAAATTATACTTGTGTAGTGCCGTGAAAGGCATAATTTTGTTGTTGATGTTTTCAATTACATAATTTAAACACATGGCCTAAATGTGTATGTGTGTGTGTTAGAATATTAATCCAACATGCAAATTTTGCACATGAACTTTTAACCCAACCAACAAATTAGAATCTAATGTACCATATTCTTTCACCAATGGAATTAGTGTTTGAGTCTAAATCAGATAGATGATCTGAAGGCTTGCACCAACAAATGAAAGAGCTCTAAACTAAATGGGTTTGACCAGTCTTAATCTATTTTTCTGAGAATACAACAACAACAACAACAAAATTACACGTATATAGAAACTTTCGCTTCACGGGGACATCCCAAGGCGCTGGACAGTCACTAAAGACTCGTCCACCAATGGTGGGACGGGTGGGTCGGAGGACGTGGAGCAGGCCAGAACCTGCTGAATGGAGGGGGCGGAGGGGGCGGGCAAGTTGGTAAGGGATAGGAGGTCACAGATGCAGGGTGGGGCAAGGTTGTGGAGGGCTTTAAATGTGAAGACTAGGATCTTGAATTGGATCCTCTGGATAATGGGGAGTGAATAGGGTCGGGCGAGGATGGGGGAGATGGGGTCACAGAGTTTGGAACGGTAGAGGACATGGGCAAACATTTATTCATAGCACATATTTATTGCTGCCATTAGCTACAGACGTACACCAAGGAGTCAAGACACACAGGCAATGGAAATTTCATACTGGAGTAGATAGCATGGACGGAGGGAGAGAGATAAAGGGTGCAGGTGTGGCTTGCAAGGCAGTGAGTGGTGTAACTTGTATCTTACTTATTCTGCCTGTGCTTTGAGATAACCTAAACCATAAAGAAGTATTTGTTGTATGCAATAGATATGCCTTAATTTGTTAAAAATTTTTTTTACCTTGATAGCTTATTTTGACAACTTTATTTTCAAGAACTGAAGATAGATGTTGCCACATTTATTAAAATCAATTTGACTAGCTTCAAAAATGGAAAATTTGATCAGATAATTTGTGCATTAAAATATTTAATCAATGAAATTTAGCTAAATTCAATTAGCGTATTGGATAACAAATCAAATGACAGATGGACAGATACAGTATATTCATTTACTCAACATGTCTCAGTTTCTAACCTAAATAATATTTCAATGTTCAGTTTTAATCTATCACTACCAATCAATAACTTGTGAACTTTGAATAAAATTGTCAAAGCATTAACATCTCCTGGTTTGTTTCAAACTAGTGATTATTTCCATTTCGTTTTTTGATACTGCTTTGGGCTTTTTTTTCTCTTGATTAAATTGCTTTCTTCAGACTTGATATCTCGATCTAAGATTGTCTTAAATGATCAGCAATGTTACTCCACAGTAATTGAAGCAATTTGTTCCAACACGATATTCTGTCAAAAGCTGTCTTCCCTTTACTGCTTCAATTAATCTCTACAGTTTGATCTAGTTTCCACTTCAACATTTCGTGGGAATCAAGTTTTGAAGGTCACAAATAGCTTCTGAAGTAAAGTTTAGAACAGCCATCTTTTTTTTTCCCTTAAAATGTTATACCTGGGTGTGAATTGCAAAGTTCTCACAAATTGATACAACACTCCTGGTTACCAGCATTAAGATCTGGCTCAGTTGGTTGCACCCTAGGCTCCGAGTCAGAAGGCTAACAAACCCCCAAATAAAATTGGCTATTCACTTCATGAGCCTTGCGGGACATTGCTATGTATAGATTGGCTACTGAGTTGCCTTACAAAATACACAATCATTGATAATTACAATATATCCCATGAAGCAGAATACATCCACCCGGTAGGAAATGTGCTAAATATAATGCAAGCATTATTATTATTCTTTGAACAATATACAGTACTACACCTTTTAAGAAAATATACTTCCAATCACAAACTAACTACAGTAAAAGCCCGTTTATCCGTGACTCGATGCATCGGCACTTCCGTATAACCGGCACGCCAAAAAAAAAGCCCATTCGATAAACCGGAACTTATCCAGAACAATAGCAGTGGAGCATTTGTAAATGCATAAATAATAACAGATAATAACAGAATATTGTATTGGTACTAATTGTTAAAACTACTCTCTTGCGCTTTACAGCTTTGCTGGTAGATGCTGCGCTTGAAGCCATGATGCTGCGGTTGAGGTTTATAGTTCAGTGATTCTTTTTAAAATGGAGCACGCAAAGCGGGTGAAAAAAATAGAACACAACTTTAAAGCCATACTAGCTGCAAGCCGATAACACTGGCCGATAACCCACATTGTCGCGCAGGTGCAGTTATTTTGGTTTGCCGCTAGTAGAGTCTAGGGTTTCGGCTTGCCGCGAGCAAAGTCACGCGACTTTAAAATTGCGCTCACGTTTTTTTCATCTTCTTGGCGTCCTCCATTTGAAACAGAGTCACTGAACTGTAAATCTCAATCAGTAAAGGTGAGAAGCGCAAGAGAGTAGTTTTAACAATAAGATTAATATAATATTCTGTTATTATCTGTTATTACTTAGTCTGGTGTGTGTGGTGTGTGTTGAAAGAACTTTAATTTTTTTGTTGTGGGTTTTCGAACCACGAGCCGTCCGAATATCCGGCAGGCGATTTAACCGGCATTGGCCAGGTCCTACAGGTGCCGGATAAACGGGCTTTTACTGGAAATCTATTAAGAATTTCTATATACTGTATCTTTATGGGAACTAATTTGTTCAGATTTATTGGCCTTACTTCTTCCCAAATTTTATATTTTCTATGGTCTCGTTATGTTAGTCAAGAGGTCAATGGGATAATAATGAATCCTTTTCTGCTTTCCAGCATTGGCATGAATACACTCAATCTGTTTTCAGATGTTCTGGAAGAACCTAATGTTAATATTATCAGTTCCAACTGAGTGTATAACTATGAACACAGAGTAAATATCAAGAGGCGAACACTTAATATAGAATCACTGGAGTTTCTAACTTCTTTAACTATGGATTTCAGAATATATTCCTTAGAAATGATACACAAGGCAATAAAATAGTTGTTCTTCAATGGATGGAATTAATATTGGCTTGCTTTGAATGAAGGCTGAACATTGTTGGAAAATACAGTATATTTTAGTTTTAACTTGTTGGTAGGGTCCGGCGATATATCGATATATCGCTAAAACCCGATATAATTTTCATATCGATACGCCGATATAGGCATTTCAAAAATATATCGAAAAAGTCGATATAGGGAAAAAATCGGAATGCACACACACTGAACTACAAGACCCAGAATGCTCATCTCTATACACAATGCACAGACTGAGATGCAAAGCCGCCATATTGTATTCATAGTACTCAAATACAATATACAGGTATGCAAGGGGTGGAGGTGGGAGAGAGACGGCGGTGGGGGGGGGTGGGGGGAGGCGGAGAGAGGGACAGCGGCGGGGGGGTGGGTGGGGGGAGAGACAGGGTGGATGTGATAATATACAGATAGATAGAGATGGGGGAGATGTGAGAGGGGAGAGAGACACAGTGACACACGCAGAAAAACACAGAGATGGAGAGAGTGAGTGTGAGAGACACAGAGAGAGAAAGATATTTACCTCCTGAGGACATAGGCCCCGAATGCGCGCGCACCCCAAATGCGAGCACACCCCGAATGAGCGTGCACCCCGAATGCGCGCACATGCGCAGTACGAAAACCCCGAAAATATCGATATTTCAGTATATCTCGATATGAGCCCATCGATATATCTAAATCGGAACATTTCCATATCGACGGACCCTATTTGTTGGTAACTGTCAATCAGTTACTTTGCAGAACATATGCTATATGATGGTAATGGTCTTGTGCCAGGTTGTAATACCAAGAATGCAAAACCATCTCCCGCAATATGTTTACCTTTATAATGCACCACAGCACTGAAATGCCGGTTGCATTGTTGACCCAAACCGATATACATTCAACGAAAGCAAATATTAGGTACTGTACTGATTGCTCGTTGAGCTTGGAAATAATAATGAACATCTTTACAATTGGTATAGCACCTTTCATGGTGGGAAGACATCGCAAATTGCTTCATGGGCAAGCCCGTACGCAGGGGGGGTGCGACGGGTGCGTACGCACCCCCCCCCAAATTATAAAAGGTCCACATTTTCCGGGGTAGAGAATTGTATTTTTTATCAAATTTAAATACCAAGTAAATTTATTGAACATTTGAGTAACAATCACTTCTTCAAAACAATGTATAAATTATAAATACACATCTTTGAATGATTTAGTATTAATATAAAATTATCGAGTCGCGCACCAGAATCGGCGTCTACCCAAAACATACCGCGTCGATAGACCAGTCCATGACGCGGCGAGTCTGTGACTCGTGATTGGATAAACATAGGCGCGCGCCAAGACTAAAATCCTCGTTTGGAAATCATCCCGTAAACAGCCGCAAAGGACAGCACCACTTCTGGAAGTTAAATCATCTTTTCATCTGATCACCGTAAGTAAAAATTACTCAAGTTTTGAGAGGTGTGACTGTAATGCTAGCAAACAATGACAACATATTTACAAGCTTCTGAGAAATTAAAGCTTTTGAGAACCCAACAAAAAAGTTATATGTGTCTGGACGGGAATGCCTATCTTTAAAAAAGATACTCATGGACGTAGGCCTATGCTTTAGCGCATATTCCACGTGGTGTGTCAATTGGAAATCATCCCATATACAGTCACTACATAAAAAGGTAGCACCACTTTGTGGAAGCTGAAATCGTATTTTAATCTGATAAATGTAAGTAAAAATGACTTAAGTTTTGATAGGCGTGTTTCTGAAATATCATGTTTCTTGTTTTGTCTTGATTATCACATTTGATTTATATTATTAAAGATGTATTCTGTAATTAAAAATTGCTTTTAGAGACGTCCACTGGCATGCAAAAAACATGTGACCACAAAGATAAACAGTGCGACTTTATTTCACATTCAGTTTTGTACCCAGAGTGAAAAAACATAAATGTCGCACGAATTTGGCATAAAAATAGTTTCACCATCATCTGATCGAGCGAACTCTGGCATTGACAACCACACTTCTCCACTGATCCCTTCTCTCCATGCAGCCTGACAACTCCCGCCTGCCAATACCCCAATCGCGCTCCAGAGTATCGATGTAGGTTAGGGTCGGTCTACCTCGTGTTCTGTGACCGTGCAATGGTTCCCATAGGATAGTAGGACTATGGACAGTTTCCTCCCAGCTTCTCCAGCTATGTCCGCTAAACCTAAGACGCCTCTGCAGTAATGTCTGTGATACCAGTGTGGTAGTGTACCATATAGCTCACTATTTGTCAGATGCTGTCGCCAGTAAACGTTCAGGGCGTCTCTTACAAGCCTGGTATATACCTCATGAGTCACCTAATCTCCTGGTCAAGGTTTAATGCACATTCATTATAATATGGAAATCGATATTGGTAGAGCGGTTGACGTATTGGCTTCAAAGCGACCGAGGCGTCTCGAATACGAAACGCTATTAAATAATTAATTTCCCCTCCCTTATTTTTTCAAGTATTTTTTCGTCAGGTCAGTATTGCTTGATGGGTCACTTCCTTTCATTTTGATTCTAAATAAATAAATAAAAACTAACTACACTATTGCTCACAGTTCAACGATATTTTCAGGATAATGCTGATAACAGGCTTGTAACACGTGTGAATTAACTGTTTGACACTGATTTTCAGTTTCTGTATATTTTCTTGTCTTTTATAAAATTTGCTTTGCTGGAATATCTGAGCACATAATTCATACTTTACTCTTACATTATTGTTCATTACAGTCCGAAAGAAATTGAGTCTTAGGATAACAATGCAGAACAACTTATTAATTACCGTCAATCTGTAGTTTATGATCATTTTCTCTTATACGCATACATTTATCAAGCATTCGTCATTGTACTGTGTTAATTGGATTGTAATTTACTTTATCGTTCGCATTCCTTACATCATCGAGTCAACAATCCTGTTTGCTTTTATCGGCGAACACATTCGACCTTCCCAATTAGACACGGACTACCGGGGAAAATAAAAGCACTGAATAAATAATGATGCTCTTAAACACCAAGGGCATGAAACATTTACCGTTCATATTGGATCTTCTGAATCGATTAAATAAGACCTCAAACTGTGTAAAACGTCGGAGCCTCGAGGGGGCTTCGGGGGCAGCCCGCAAGCCCCCGGCCATTGTTGGTCCCATCACTAGCAATTCGCACCCCCCAAAAAAAAATCCTGCATACGGCCCTGATGGGTTATATAGTAAAGTGCAGTAACTGGAATGTGTTGTGGGAATAATGGCAGCATAATAATGTCTTACAGACACATGTGTGTTCATGGTTCCATGTGTTGTGTATGTGTGTGTATATATGTGCGCGTCCATTTATATGTGCTGAGATCAGATGGGATAGGTGATAGGTAATGTGGACTGGTTCTAGATCAGGTGATGATTCCTAATCAATTGATATTAATTGGTCATTTCAATCCATGACTACCCAATTGATACAGATCAGCCATAATCTAATTAAATGGCAGAATAGGTTTGATAGGCTGAATGGCCTACTGGTTCCTACGTTCCTATGTTTCTGGGACACCACTGTGCGCAATTGGCTGCTGCATTTCACCCACAAATATACATTCAACTCACTTTACAATATATTCTGTGAACACTTTGAAATGCCTAGAAGACGGAAAAGCACTATATCAAATGCAAGCATTATTATTATATTCTGGACCAATTGAAAAAAGGTATGGTGACCACTGCTGTATAGGAAGGCATTCCATATACTGGATTTAAGATCCCTGATTACTGAGAACTAATTATGGCTCAATAAACAAATTGCAAGAGTATCTTAATCATTAATTCCGACAATGTAACTCTGGATCAATAACATGAACATACACTTGTTAATAGTTTGGGCAAACGATGAACCAAAAATTTTATTAGAACCAACATCTGAAATTTGCAAAGCAGCAAATTACAAAGCAATTGTCTAATCTGAGGTTTTCGATGAAGTCGAAGTTTGGGATGTCATCTGATGATTAGTATCGAATGGATCACTCATTCATTTTCACTCATATTCTTATATTCATTTTATCTGTGCTTTTGAGTACTTCATCCAGTTGACAGTACTTAATCTGTGAATCTGAAGGTGGATCTCAGATGGCTTTTTTGCCATTAGCGAGATCACAGCCCAGTCCATCATGAACATGTGTTCATTTTCCAGTGTGGATCTAGATATAGCTATCAGGAAGAGTAAGTAACCTGACAGACCATTGCTTTGCCTATCTCAGGAAGCTGATCTTAACTCCAGCACCACTATTGGAATGTTAGTTGAAATGAATATAGATGAGGGATTAACCTTGGACCATGGGTTTGTAGATTAGCTATTAACTAACTAGTGTTTAATTTCAAAACTCTGTAACTTTGTTGGGTGGAACATCAATCAGTATTCAAATACTTATTAATTACACATAATGTTCCCTTCCATATCCACCCTTTCCCCCCTTCCGCTCCTCCATACATACAACAACAACAACTTGGATTTATATAGTGCCCCCCACGCTGGACAGCATCTCAGTGCACTTCCCAATAATGGATCCCGGGGCTGAGCCAGGGGGAGGGAAAAAAGGTGACCGAAAGCACGGTTGAAAAGAAAGATCTTTACCCGAGACCTGAAAGTAGGAAGAGAGAGAGCAAGGTGAAGGGAGTGAGGAAGGGAGTTCCAGAGCCTTGGGGCTTAGTGGCTGAAGGCACAGCCGCTGATGGTGGAATGGAGGATTCGGGGGACAAGGAGGAGGCCAGACCTGGTAGAGCAAAAGCAATGGGCACTGTTGTGAGGAGAGAGAGATAATAATACATATTATTCGAACAGCAACAATGTTTAAGCTATTGTTTCTTAATGAAATGGTCCATTTCAATCTGGATATCCCTGAATTCATTCATATGGCTCCTGCTCGTTTTTTAAAAGGAGTCTGAGAATGAGGTTATCTAAATCTAATCCCCCATCTTCCTTGATGTTTTAATTTTAAACATAGTTCTGCTCTCCATGGTCTACGTTAAATAGCATACGTTAATACCATCTGTATTTTCCATCTATATCACTTAGAGACCAAAGATCTCTTTTTATATAAGCACAACAATTTCAGCCCTGTGCTTCTGTTCATAATTTTGAGCTCAAAGTCCTAGAATCATACTTTATACATTACAATGCATTGGAACACACAGCACAGAAACAGGCCATTCAGCCCAACTGGTCTATGCCAGTGTTTATGCTCCACACAAGGCTCTTCTCTTCATTTCTCCCTCATGTATCTATCCAGCTACCCCTTAAATACATCTAATGGTATTTGCCTCAACAACTCCTTCTGGTAGCAAATTCCACATTCCCATTACCCTTTGTGAAAAGACATTTCCTCTAATGGCTGTATATGATCTATTTGTGACTATTTTATATTGATGGCCCCTGATTTTGGTCTCCCGGACAAGTGGAAACATCTTCCTTATGTCTACCCTATCAATACCTTAAACCTTAAGCCATACTTTGTCCCCGTGCAAATGTTACTCCCCTGTACAAAAAGGGGTATAAGGATAAACCTGGGAACTACAGGCCAGTTAGCCTAATATCATTAGTGGGGAAACTTCAAGAGACTATCAGGGACACAATAAATTTTCAAGCAGAAAAATGCGGGTAATAAATGACAGCTAACACAGATTTGTTCAAAGCTAATCATATCTAACAAACCTGATAGAGTTGTTTTTTATGAAACGGAGAGGATGAACAAAGAAAGTGCAGTTGATATAGTTTAGCT
This sequence comes from Hydrolagus colliei, assembly GCA_035084275.1. NCBI lineage: Eukaryota > Metazoa > Chordata > Chondrichthyes > Chimaeriformes > Chimaeridae > Hydrolagus > Hydrolagus colliei. The sequence continues at coordinate 16,025,914 of CM068742.1, read as the reverse complement.
GGATTTTCAAAGGCGTTTGATAAAGTGCCACATAAGAGAATTAGAAGGGAAAATAGAAGTCCACTGCATTAAAGGGACAGTGGCAGCATGGATTCAGAAGTCTGTGGGAGACAGAAAACAGAATGATGGTGAACGGTTGCTTTTTTGATTGGTGGGACGAGTTCAGTGGTGTTCCCCAAGGGTTGGTATTGGGACCACTGCTGCTTCTAATCGATATAAATGACCGGGACTTGGGTATAAATATAAATTGAAGTTGTTGTTGTGTAGGGAGTACAATTTCCAAGTTTGCAGATGATGCAAAGCTGGAAAAAGTAGTGAACAATGAACAGGAAGTTTTCTAAAAGATCAGGGGATTTGATAGGGTGAACAGGGAGAAACGTTTCCACTTGCAAGTGGGTCGGAAATCCTGGGATACCAATTTAAAATACTTGCTGAAAGAAGCAGAGGGAAGGTGAGGAGGAATGTTTTCACACATCGAGTTGTTCGATTCTGGAATGTATTGCCTGAAAGGGTGGTGGAAGCCGATTTGGTAACATCTTTTAAGAGAAAAGCAGATAATTATTTGGAGAGGACAGGTTTGCAGGGATATGGGGAACGAGATTGGTTAGGATAGCTATTTTCACAGGGCCCATAACACGATGGGCCAAATGGCCTCCTTCTGTGTGGTATAATTCTGTGTTTCTATGATCGTGTTAATGAATTGTTGTATTTTCTAATGTGCATTGACAGAAATAAAAAATCCTTAAAAACAAAATATTAAAAAATGCAAATCAATGAGCTCTTTTAGAACTGTTTAAGAGTTGAACTTTGCACTATAATACAACAGTTTGTCCAATCAAACAGGTTGCTGGCTAACACTCCACATTTGCACTGGCTGCTGTTTAGATGCTACACCAATTATAGTTTGGTTCTCTATACTCTTCTGTCACCTGCATGTCTTCAGAAAACTGAATGATAATAATCCTTGCATTTGATACAGCACCTTATCATATTATTGCAACATCTGAAAGCACTTGACAGGATGGATATACAACAATAACAGCTTTGATTTATATAGCGCCCTCCACGCCAGACGGCATCTCAGAGCGCTTTGGTGCAGTACAGGTACCCCACCCCAACCACGTTTTTTTCTACTGCTAATTTCACTTATCCACGGTTGGCTCGCTGAGACAACCTTTGCCAACCACGGCAATGGGTTTTGCATATCCACAGGTTTTAACACTAACACTAGCATTTGGCGCTAGGGCCCAGTTGCGATGTCGCAATCAACCAGCCACGATGTCGCTTCTCTGCATCCACCCCCCTCGGTGTCATCCACTACACCACCTTCTCCACATCCAGCCCCCTCGCACTCCTCGGTGATTTATGATCTGGAGGAGGAGGCAGAGGAAGAGGGTGCGCAGGGCCCCTCTTTCATGTACCAGCACGTAAAAATCACCTCCCCCATCATCATCAGGATTTAGGTAAATAATATGATTTTTTTTGTGTTTAGTTCAATGACAAGCAAACTTACTTTCCCTTTCCCATGTTTCCAATAGGGCCCTGCATTTTCCAACCGTGGTTTTACTCACTGTAGAGGTATTCAGGAACGTATCCCCCTCGGTTGGGGAAGGATACCTGTACTGTAAAGTGAATTTGATTGTGGGTGACGTAGCAGCCAATTGCACACGGCCATGTCCCACAAACAGCCATGGAGAGAGTGACCGATTAAAAAAAAATATTCATACAAAGTGTTGTAGAACGTTACCTCTTACTTCACAACACAAACTGTTCCTGTAGTGATACATAAAGCACAATATAACGAGAATTGAGCTATTGAAGCTGACTCCATTGTAGCATTTTAAAGCTAATCATAGAAATAACGATAATAATAATCCTTGCATTTGATATAGCACCTCATCATTAACATTGTAATGTGAATTGATGGAATATTTAGTGAGTGAAATGCGGTAGCCAATTGTGCACAGCAGTGACCCGCAAACAGTTGTAGATTGAGTGACAAAGTTATTATATATCCAGCCCTCCTCTTCTTACAGTGCAGAAATCTAAATTAGCAATATTAATACTAATCCTTGTATTATTATTATGATATCACATCATTGTGATAAGGAACTACCCAAATGTAATTTTTGTTGATATGACTCAAAGTGTTTCACAGGATATCCTGGGAAGTGTGGTACCCACATATTTATCGTCAAAAACGGTAGACAATTTACACAGCATTGTTCCATAAGCAGCCATGAAGTGAACGACCAATTCTTAGCAACAATTAGACAAACTAGGGCTCTTAAGTCTTAAGAGAAGATAATACGTGGAGGTGTACAAACATTTATATGGAATTGATAAAGCAAACCTAGATCACAACTTTAGGATTTAAAAAGACAGTAGAGCAAGAAGACATAGGTTTAGAATTCAAAAAGGCAAGGGCAGGTATCAGGAAGTTTTTTCTTTACTCTGAAATTAATCAATGACTGGAACAGGTCACCAGGAAAAGTGATAGAGGCCAGGACAATTAAGAAATTTTAAAAAGCAGCTTAATCGTGTGATGGGGAATGGTAAAATGGGTGGGTATTCATAAAAGAATGAGATGAAAAAAACCAAAGTGCCTTCTTCATCAAAATCAATCTTGTGTAATTTTGTGCAAATTTCTATCTGGAGTACCGGATTAATTTCATTGGGAAAACACCCCTTCTCTTTTCAAATAGTGCCATCAAATGTTTAATATCACTGGAGCAGGCAGGTGAGATCTTGGTTGAACATCTTGTGTAAAGTACGGATACCCATAGGTGAGCACATCCATAATCTCACTTCACCCATGACAATTAGTCACTTGGATGCAATACCATAGACACTCGTAAAACATGAGCCGGTAGCAGAAAATAAGAGAGAACTGTTAAAATAATGAAATGGCACAGATTGTTATGAAGAAATGATGATGTGCATTTGTGAGAGAGCACAAGGGAAAATTGAATCACGCAAATCACTTAATATCAAAGATGTATAATGAATCATCATCTAATCCCCTGAAATTAGATAACACACATCTAATTACTCACCAATAACTTTTATTATTTAAAATAAATATTGTTCCAGTTTTATATAGAACTCTGTTCAATCTCGAGTCGATTTGTTTGCAAGTCACAGCTGACAATCTTAATTTCGGTTGCCATTGCATTCCATGGGGCAATTCTCTGAACAATTAAGCTGCTGATCCTATGGGAGGCATATTTGGTGAATTTATAGACCAGGAGAGAGTGAAACATGTTCATGTGTTCTGTCATTGAATGCTTCAGATCCTACCTCTCACCTCGTCTCCACTTCATCTCCACAAATGGCTTCTCCTCTAAGCCCCTGCAATATCATGTGCTGCGTTCCTCAGGGCTCTGTCCTTGGTCCCCTCCTCTTCAATATCTACATGCTGCCTCTTGGCAACATCATTTGCAGGTCAACTTCCACATGAATGCGGATGACACCCAATTCTATCTCTCTGCCTCCATCCTCGACTCCAGGACCACTGCTGTCCTGATAGAATATCTGTCAGACATCAAGTTCTGGATAAGAGTTAACTTTGCACCGTTGAATGTCAACAAGACCAAGATCCTCTTGAATGGCTCCCATTAGCGCCCACACCTCAGGCACAGACAGCATTGACAGCCATGGACGCACACTCCATCGTATTAAGCCAGTCCAGACACATGGCCCCTTGCTTGACCCTCAACTGTCCTTTCTACCCCACATCCATGCCGTGACCTACTCTGCTTCCGCCATCTCCGTATCATTGCCCCGCTCCTCCACTGCCTCACCGCACAGTCTACTGAAACCCACATCCACGCATTCATAATATCTAAGCTCAACTACGACAACTCCTTGCTTGTTGGCCTTCCCAACTCTTCCTTCCGGAAGCTGCAGGTCATCCAGAGCTTTGCAGCTTGTGTTGTCTCCCACGTCAGGCTCTGTGACTCCATCACATTCATCCTTACCTGGCTTCACTGGCTTCCCATCCCCCAGAGGATAGATTTCAAAATCCTTTACCTTTCCTTCAAGTCCCTACATGGCTTTACTCCTCTCTACCTCTACAATCTGCTGACCCCATATCAACCTGTTTGCTCCTTCCACTAAGCAGGCTATGGCCTGTTCCATGTCACCCGCCTTGCCCACCCCACTATCGGCAGTCACTCCTTCAGCCTTTCTGCCCCCACCTTTTGGAACTCCATCCCACATTCCCTTCTCCTCATACCCTCCCTTGCTTCTTCCAAGGAGCATCTCAAAAGCCTCCTCTTCAACTAAGCTTTCAGCCACCCACCTACCCTCAACCCTCCCCTCTCCCGACCTCCAGCTCAGATCCAAAACCCTGATTGCTTAGCACCTTGGGACTTCTACCTGACATGAAATGTTTTGGGGATAGGTTTCAAGAAGGGGTTAGCGACCCTACTGAGGACCCCCCGCAACCCTGATTTGGGTCCGGACCCGAGGTTGGGAACCACTAGTGTACAGCCTTGAGTGCAACTGAGAGTGGCACAGTGAAAGTCCTAAAAGAACAATAACAACAACTAGCATTTATATAGCGCCCTTCACAGGGGTAGCATTTTGGAGGGCTTGACAATGGTGGAGTCTGATACTGAGCCAGAGGGAGAGGGAATGGGGAGGTGACTGTAATCCTAATCAAAAAGGAATGTCTTTCGGCTGGATTTGAAAGTAGAAATTAAAAGTGGGGAGCAAGGGAGCAAGGTGCAGGGATTGAGGCAGAGAATTCCAGAACTTTGGGGTGTAATGGCTGAAGGCATGGTGGAGTAGAGGGGATGAGGGACAAGCTGGAGACTGGACGCGGCTGAGCTGAAGCAGTGGATGGTGGAGTGGGTTTAAACAGATTGGATAGGTAAGAAGCTGTGAGGGATATGAAAATGAGTGAGAGAATCTTGAAATTGATCCCTTTGATAATTGAGAGCCAGTGGAGCCTGCCAAGGACTGTTGTTATGGGGATGCAGAGATTTATGCGGGTGAGAATCTGGGCGGCAGAGCTTTGAATTAATTGAATTTAGATACTGTTACAAATCTACAGTTAGTAATAATATTTTGACCTACCTATTATGTGTGATTGAAGCTATAAAATCGAGATTGCAGGAACTTGGGTTTTGACATGTGAGAATTGGGAAAAGAGGTTAAAAAAAAACATAAAGACAGTGCAGGTAACTGTAAGGAGTAGACAGGATCTATGGGTAACTTCATAATGTTTTAAGCTTACTTTGGTATGAATCATGAATGAATATGATCTTGAAATTATTCACAGATGGTTCTGAAAGCAGGAATACCTCTCTTCTAACCTAGAGGTTAGAAGAGAGGTATATTTGAAAAATGCCCTTCAGCTAATTTGATCTTTTCCTTCCAGAATTACCCTTCCATCCATTCTATTCAAACTGTTGATTATTGTTTCAGTAAAAGATATTTACTGGTGTCTCTCTTATTTACTTAACCAAACACTATATATTTAATATCACAGACATTTAGTAAACAAGCATTGTAGAACTATACAATATCCATGTTTACACATAGAGCCATGCATCTTCTGTTACTGCATCATCTTCGGCAGTTTGTTGCTTGTTTTAAACCTTAACATTGCAAATCTCTTCAACAATCTCAATTTACAGCACAGAAGTAGGTGATGTGGCTTATTGAGCGTTTGCTTGTGGTTACTCTTCCACTGTAGTTATCCAGTCTAATCCCAATTCCCAGCCTTGTCTCAAAAGCCTTTCATACTGATCCTTGTCAAATATTTATCCAGTTTTCCTTTGCTCCAAAAGACAGTATTGGCAAAGCATATTGTGCCGCAATAAAACGCTGCATGAAATTTTTGTTTGGTGGTAATCTGAAATTTACACATCAAATACAAACAATTTAGTTTTTTTTAAATGACTTGACATATTTCACAATCAACAGTAATTGTTGTAAATGGTTGTTCAGTACAAATAAGTGGTATTCTGCAATTCCCTCTGAATACACGAGTTCACCCATGGTTAACACAGTCCACAATTTAGACTCTTTTGTAAAGTTAATGGATCTGAGCCACACTTCAATGGGAGAATGGAGTGTGGAGCTCCACACTTCAATGTGGAGCTCCTGTGGCTCAGTGGTTAGAGCACTTGTCTTGCAAGCTGGGGAGACCAAGCTGGGGAGACCTGTGTTCGAATCCAGGCAGGTCAGGGTGAAACCTTGGGCAAGTTTCCTTACTCCACACGCCTAATAATAATCCGTCCAAAAAAACAACATTAATAAAATTGGTCATTCACTCCACAACTATTGGTGGGACACTGCTGTGCGCAATTGGCTGCCGCGATTCGCCCACAAATATAGTCAATTCACTTTACAGTATATTCTGTGAAGCGCTTTGGGACGTTGATAAGATGTGAAAAGCGCCATATCAAATGCAAGGATTATTATTATTATTATTAATGGAAGAGGGGGGTTGAAAATGCATTTTTGAGTTTCACTTTATGACTTATGCCATTAACTGAAGAGCTTGGTTGAATTCCAGCCTTACAACGTACGCTTGGGAATATCTCATGAAAGGAATTGACAACAACCAAGAGTCAAAATCTTTATGCAACATTGTGACTATGAAAATTAGGACAAACATTTTCACAGCATAAAGCAGAGCTGTGAAGTCCACTAAAATATTCCAAGATTTCTCACATTTCAAAATGTTGCGATATAGAGATGGCTTTTATCTGGGTGATCAAAGGCGTATGAATTACCAAGATGTCTCTGTGACACTCTTCTGGAAGAAAATGCCGGAGGTAACAAGAAAAATTCTTCCTTCTTTTATACCAAAGTAATTTGCTAAAATGAGCAATTGGTAATCAGTCACATACATTCAGGTAAAAGGTTCTCTTTATCAAGGCTTACAAGGTTCACTCATTTGAGTGACTGACCACGTAGAGTCTCTACCAGTTGGTTGCCTGAGACATTTTACAATCTTATCACATGAAACTAACGACTAGTGTTAGCTGTAATTTAGGCCTCAAAGGTTAAGGACAAATGATGGTCTTATGTAGACCTCACTTTCGGCATTATGAGACAATGTGGACACAATTAGTAACATCATTAATATTCCTTCATTGTTGTTTATAGTTTTCTATGGGTCTAAAATGATGGGATTTCCAACAGGAGTTGCTAATAGAAATAACCAGAAATATTTCATACCGAGTCTCAAACACTTTGAACCAATATAATCTACCTCCTCTTACAAGCAGGGGTACGTATTTGCAAGTTAGAATCACCATTCATGAGTTAGTTGCTATTCTTTTGGGGAGGGAAGTAAACAGATTTGGGGCCAACGGTGATGCATCTGGCAATGGAAGAACACAACTGGGATTATATTGATGTCACCCTGGTTCAGTGGACAGCACGCTTGCCTCTAACCCGGAAGGTTGTAAATTAAAGCAACTGTTGGGATTTTGAACTTACATTCTAGGCTCCAATACAGTACTGGAGATATGTTGCATTGTTCAAAGAGCTGTCCTTCAGATGAGACATTAAATCAAGTGTGCGGTAGAGATCTAATGCATATTTCAAGAGGGAAGGGAAATTCTGCCATTGTCCTGGACAACAAGCCCCGTGATAAAATTGAGGACACTGGTGTGGGTCATTTCACCTTGGAAATATACAGATACTACACATTATAGTGAATCCTGTGAAGCACTTTGAAGCATCTTCCTGACATGAAAGGCTGTACGAAAACAACAACAAAATTAAACTTCTACAGCACCTTTCACATCAGGAGGATGTCCCAAGGCCCTGGACAGTCATTGTTTCAGACCCGAGCTGGAGTCAGGAACGGGGAGGGTGGTGGAAAAGGGGAGCATTCGGGGTGACTAATGGGACCGTCGAAGAGGAGAGTTCTTGAGGCAAGACTTTGAAGAGGCCAAGGAGGGGGCAAGGTGGAGGGACTGTGGGATGGAATTCCAGAGGTTGGGGGCAGAGTGGCTGAAGGCTCACCCACCAATGGTGGGGTGGGTGTGTCGGGGGATATGGAGCAGGCTGGAACATGCTGAGTGGAGGGGCGGGCAGGTTGATAGGGGCTTAGGAGGTCACAGAGGTAGGGTGGGGAGAGGCCATGGAGTACTTTGAATGTGAGGACCAGGATCTTGAATTGGATCCTCTGGGTGATAGGGAGCCAATGGAGTAGGGCGAGGATTTAGAGATGGGGTCATGAAGCTTGGAGCAGTAGAGGACATGGGCAGCAGGCTTCTGGATTATCTTTAACCTGCGGAGGGAGGAATTCGGAAGTCCGACAAGCAGGGCATTGGCGTAGTTGAGCCTGGATGTGATGAAGGTATGAATGAGGGTTTCAGTGGCCAGCGGGTTGAGGTAATGGCAGAAATCGGGCAATATTGTGGAGGTGACGGAAGGCAGAGCAGGTCATTGCTTGGATGTAGGGGAGGAAAGACAGTTGAGGATCAAAAAAAATACCTAGGTTCCTGAATAGCTTGGTGAGGTTGACTGTGCAAACATGGAGGTTGATGCTGCCAGTGCTTGATGCATGAAGGCACTGGCACGAGCCAATCAGGAGGGCCTCAATCCTGTAGAAATCTTGTTCAGCTGTAGAAAGTTAGCTTTCATTCAGCACAATGTCTGACAGGACAGTAGTCATCCTGTAATCGAGGGAAGAGGCAGATAGATAGAGTTGGGTGTAGATGTTAAAAAGGAGAAGGGAGACACCACAGATGACAGTGCAGGGTTAGGAGAGAAGGCACTGGTGGCAACAAAGTGGAGACGGTTAGAAACGTAGAAGTCAAACCAGGTAAGGGCAGGTCCGTGAAGATTGAGCTGGGAGGCGAGGTGCTGCAGGAGGATGGAGTGTTGAATGAAGCAGAAAGGTTGAGGAGGACAAGGAGGCAGACAGAGCCCTGATCACAGAAAATAATAATCCTTGCATTTGATATAGCAGTTTTCACATCTTATTGACATCTCCAAGCACTTCACAGAATATACTGTAAAGTGAAATGACTATATTTTTGGGTGAAATGCAGCAGCCAATTGCGCACAACAGTATCTCACAAACAGTCGTGGATTTAAATGACCAATTTTTACAATTGTGTTTTTTGGACAGATTATTATTAGGCCTGTGGAGTAAGGAAACTTGCCCAAGGTTTCACCCTGATCTGCCTGGATTCGAACACTGGTCTCATGCTTGTAAGGCGAGTGCTCTAACAACTGAGCTACAGGAGCTCCACGAAGCTTCAGAATGTTTAGAATTCTCCAGCTATTAAAATGTTAGTCGAGGCTTTGACCACGGATGTCATTATAGGCAGCATGGAAGCCAGATTGCAGGGGTTCGAAGAGAGAATGGCGAGAGAGAAATGAGTGAAGCTGGGAAGCAACGACTCGTTCCAGGGCCTTAGAGAGGAATGGGAGTTTGGAGATGGGGCGGCACCTGGAGAATAGGAATGGGGGGAGAGATAGGGTCAAAGGTATGTGGTGGGGGGTGGGAGGTGGGATGGATTCTGGAGAGAGGTAATGGGGAGGTAGTGGTGGACGGGGTAGAGGTGGCTGAATGGATTCCCTCAATTTTTGATTTGAGGGTTCAGCATCTCCTTGCAGTTGGAGTTGGGGGATAGGATGGTTAAGGCGTGGGAGTAGGGACGTTAGAGATGGTTTGTGGTGGAGAGAAGGAACCTACAGTTGTCCACCTATGAACCTCCCTGCCCCTCCATTCAGCGGGCTCCGGTCTGCTCCATGTCCCCCGCCCGACCCACCCTACCATCGGCGGACAGGCTTTCAGCTTCTCTGCCCCCATACTCTGGAATTCCATCCCACAGTCCCCTCACCTCGCTCCCTCCCTCACCTCCTTCAAAGCCGGTCTCAAGACTCTCCTCTACGACTGTGCCTTTTGCTGCCCTACCAACTCTTTCCCACCCATCATAATTCTGTCCCGCCCCTCCCCACTACCCTGCCCCTCTCCCTTGCTCGGGTCCCAACCTGACTGTTCAGTGCCTTGGGACTGCCTCCCAACATGAAAGGCGCTCTATAAATGTATTTTTGTTTTGTTGTTGCATTTATTTACAATCAGAAGTTTGCTTGAACTGTTGAGAAGTTTCAGCCCATTTCCTTATATGTATTACCTTTTCCTACACAGATTGTTGAATTGGTGGGCATATGTTTAATTTAATCGTCTTGGGACTTCCTCCCAACATGAAAGGTGCTCTATAAATGTAATTTTGTTGTTGTTGTTTTTGTTCAATCTGAAGTGCAGGATTAGTGAATAGAAAAGCATGGGAGGAGGGAGAATTAGGCCAAATTCTGTAATATTGTGGAATATAATACAGACGGAAATCTTAGACATCTTCATAAAATACTATTCACAAAGCACGCTGTTAGTAGAAACAGTTTAGGTAAAATATTGACTGCGTGAATTAATATTTGTTGCCTTTAAGCAGCAGTTTCAAATCTCTCTCTCTTTCTTCAATATTGCATAAAAAAGCTTCTATGGAGAATACTCAAGCTTTCAGAGTTCTTGCTGACTTCAGTGGTGGAGGATTGACTCCGTCTGGAAGGCTTTGATGCACTGTCATTGATTCTCAACATCTATTTCAATTTTCTAATACTGCAGTTAGGTTGGTGAAGATCCTGTTGTATCTTTATTCCTGTAACTGAATGTGACTTCTTGCTTGTCTTATCCAGCGGAGAATGTGCTTGGTACTAATCATTTTTCTGACACACTTGCAAATGTGTATTTATGCAAAAGATCCATTTATGTGAAAGGTGCTACAAAAGCAAAAGTAGCTGTTTTTAGAATGACGTTATTCCAACATGTTTAAATTTTTAAGTACACTGATTAGAGGGAGTAACAAAAAAATGTCTAAGACCATTACAGGAATAGAAATTTCCATTGAAATCTCATTTTAGAAAATGCAAGGAATATTATTATTATAACTTTGAAACTATAGGCATGGTCACCTCCCTCTCCCCTTTCTCCCTTGTTTAGTGTTGGACCCCACCACTGTATGATGCTCTGAGACACTATCCTGCGAGAAGGACACTATTTCAACGCAAATTGTTGTTGCAGTAAAAGCTGGAGAAGGAAATGCCAATGAGAGTTGAATCTAAATGACATGAGGAAAGTTGGAGAAAAATACTAGATTTATGTAGTATTTCAAATTTGGAAAATTATTGTAATCAGTCTTACCTTTGAAGCTGTTTTTCTATCATTCTTAAGGAAAAATCTGCTTCAAAATTAAGACTGTAAGAAATTATCATACCATCCTTCTGTTAAGCTGTTAAACCGAGGTCTCATCTGCCTGTTCAGGTAGATATTAAAGATCCCATGGCACTATTCAAAAAGAGAAGGGAGTTTCCCCAGGTTTCCTGGCCAACAACCCAAATAAAATTGGTCATTTTTTCTGCAACTGTTTGAGGGACACTGCTGTGAGCAACTAGTTGCCGCATTTCATTAACAAAAATACACACCTTAAAGTATATTCTGGGAAGTGCTTTGAGACATCTCATTCACCTAAGGCACTTTATCAAATACAAAAGTATTCCAATTTCAAGGATTATTATTCAATGATGGATTTTCTAAGGTGTTACACAAATGGCATAATTTAAACACAACTGGAATTTCCATCCATCAAACTTCAAATGCAGCAACAAATGAAAGAGCTCTAAATCATATCACAACCATGAACAAAATATTAGGTTGGGGCATTCAGTGGGCAATAAGGAACAGGGAGAAGTAAGTCATCTTAAATTGGGGACGTTATAAAGCATGAAGCAAATAAGCCAAATATCAATGCATTGACTAGATAATTTATTAGTGAATAAAAGTTTCAGGAAATGTTTGCAAGCTAAAATCCTGAATGATAACTTTTCTGTCTTCAGTCAAAACAACACAGCCTTGTGTGGTATACCTAGTGCTGAGGATGAATGAAATTATGTTGTATTCCTTGGATACTTGGGAAGGCTGTACAATATTTTTATGGTTCAGATTCAAGAGTTGCAATATGCAAAAAATAAATATCCATAGATTGTATATACACAATTAGCATTTGTTAGCACCTTTCCAGCGCCCTGGGATGCCCTCCCGACTTGAAATGTAATTTTGTTGTTGTTCATACAAAACATCTCAAATCACAATGCTGCAATGGAGTGGGAGTCATTCCCAAAGTAGGTGGGAAGTGGCTGAACAGACGATGACAACAACAACAATAAAATTACATTTATAGAGCGCCTTTCACGTCAGAAGGGCGTGCCAAGGCGCTGAACTGTCAGGGATCGGGAACCAAACATGGGGAAGGGTGGGGAGGAAGGGAGAGATCTGAGAGCACAGCAGAAGATACGATCGAAAAGGAGGGTCTTGAATCCAGCCTTGAAGGAGGCAAGGAGGCGAAGGAAGTGTAGGATGGAGTTCCAGAGTGTGGGGCACAGAGGCTGAAAGCCCGGCGACTGATGGAAGGGTGGGTTGGGCGGAGACATGGAGCAGACCGGAGCCCACTGAACAGAGGGAGCGGGTAGGTTGATAGGGAGTCAGCAAGTCGGAGAGATAGTCAAAGAGATAACTTTTAAAACATGTTTTGAAACCAGAGAGAAAACAAGGTGGAAGGATTTAGTGAGAAAAAGAGTGACAGCAATGTAAAGCGCTATGTAACATTGCTGAAAACATGCCCATTTATAATGGAGCAGAGACAGATGAAGGATATGAAGTAGGCATGAGTTGCAGAAGTGAATTGAAAGTAGGATGAAGGGAGATAGCAGCTAAAAATACCAATAGGTTATGTTGTATCTTTCTTGTTTATTAATATCAAAAGACAAACAATTAACAATCCTCTGATTCGATTAGAGAATGTGCACAGACTACATATTGTAAAAGGAGACCTGAGGCAATTACTAACTGATTAAATAGTAAAGTCAATTCCACAACCAGTACTGACATCAAACCATTTGGAGTTGCCAGTGCAGTTTGTAATTACTGCAGCTAACCTGGTTATAAGGACTTTCACTTGCAAAGAGTTATAATTTGAACCATGGTGGGTATAGAATTCCCCTTTTTTTAAAAAACGTTTGACAGACATATATAACTTACAGGTACCTGGACACAGAACAAAGAAATAGTACCATTGCTCACGGTTTTGAGAGAAACAGGTCTTTACTGACATCTTTCAGGGTTCATTAAATAATAAAAGTCACCCAACTCCAGAATCAATTAACCTTACAGCCAGCAGGAAGGCACAGCATGATTTAACAATGCTACAATCGTGTACACTCTGATTTAGCACATATGGCAGAGCAATTTCAGGACTTTAAGTTACAAAATTACAAAGACTGAAGGCTCTGGCCAGCAATACAATTACATTTTGTCAAGCATGACTGCAGACTACTGGAATGTAAAAGAATAATTCAGTCCAGGATACAAACACATACTTTAATTGATGTGTCAACCTTGTGTGGTTATTCTTTTACCCTCAACATTACATGATGCATTCAGTTGGGTAATAACAAAGCAATGTGTGAGCTTAAATAAATGAGATTTTTTTGTTCCTTCATACCTAAAGATGTTTGTTAACTATAATCAAAATATTTTCATAGAATTATAGAATTTTATGGCACAAAAGGCAGCCATTCGGTCCATCTAGTCTGCGCCGGCTCTTTGAAAAGAGCAACCTAATCTCACTGCCCAGCTCTCTCCCCATAACCCAACAGACCTGTTCTCCCTAAATAAAGACCTAATTCTCTTTTAAAAGCTGTTATTGTATATGACTTTTGCCTGTAGCTCAGTGTTAGATCTCTCGTCTCGTACGCAAAGAGACCTGCATTCGATTCCAGGAAGGGTGAAATCTTGGGCAAATTCCCTTACTCCATACGCCTGATAATAATTCCTTGAAAAAACAACAGTAAACTGGCCTTTGCAATCCACGACTGTTTGTGGGATACTGCTATTTGTAATTGGCTGCTGCATTTCACCCACAAATATATAGTCAATTCACTTGACAGTATATTCTGTGGAAGCGCTTTGAGATGTCTAAAACACATGAAAAGTGCTATATCAAATACAAGGATTATTATTAATAACTTTAAATGGTGTCAGTGGATCCACAAGAAACTCTAATGAACAATTACTAATTAGTTATCCCCATATTCTGTATATCACTAAAAAAATACTGAACTTGCATGTTTTAATGATGTTCATGTCTATTATACATTATCAAGCTGATATAACTACAGTAAAAGCCTGTTTATCCGGCCCCCTCGGGACCTAGCCAATGCCGGTTAAACAACATGCAGGATATTTGGGCGGATCTGATGCCGAAAACCCAACACAAACAAAATTAACTTATTTTAACACATACCATATTAATAATAGACTAAATAATGACAGATAATAACAGACCTATGTTATTCACCTAAAAATTCACCTAAAATCACCTTTGCTGGTAGATGAAGCAATGATGTTGGGGTAAAGGTGTACAGTCAATCTTTAACAATGGCTGACGTGAGGGAAAAGAATGTACCAGTGGCAAGCTGAAATACCGCTGTGAAGCAAAACAAAAGGCAGTGCCACCTTCAGGCACTAGTAGCAGCATTCTTAAATACTGATACGAGGGGAAAAAAGTGCGCTACCGTGAATGTGCCAGATAAGATCCGGTTATTCGAATGGGGACCTTTTTTTTGAGGTGCGGTTATATGGAAGTTACGGTTGATCAGGTCACGGATAAACATGCTTTTACTGTACTCAGTTTACCAGTGCAAATGAGTTTCACTGAATTAGACTAACATGAGCCACACCACATGTTGGAGCCATTGGCATTTGATGAAGGGACATGTCTATAATCCCAGAATTTATTGGTTGAGCCAGACAGACTGGTCAAATATTATCAATATATCCTGTGAGCTGCTTTGAGATGTCCTCCCCATATGAAAGACACTGTAAGAACATAAGAATATGTTGTGTGAAAGAAGACCAAGGTCTACCTAGTTTGCCTTACAAAATTACATTTGTATAATGCTTTTCACATAGGAAGGATGTCCCATGGCCTTTCACCGTCTTGATAGACACATTTGTATGCCAAACTATATACCGTACCTCGTGATATTATTTTCTAGCAGAAATCTATCTAATTTGTTCTTCAAACATACAACACGTTCTACTTCCACTGTCTCCCTAGGGAGCCTGTTCCTTAAGTTTGCTACTCGCTCACTGAAGTTGTGTTTCCACAGATTTGTTCTGAAGTTACCCCACTTCAATCGCTGGCTGTGTCCTCTGGTTCTACTGTTGAGTACAAGATGTTGCATATTGCTTCAAGGACATAAGTGACAATTGAATATGGATGATACAAGGATAAAATTATTCTAGGAAAGTGACTGGGCAGATATGAAAGAGGTTGATTTGTAAAGTTGGAATTAAAGGACTGAGTGAATCTACATTCTGTTTTGGGAGTAAAGAACATTACACAAGATGAAACAGTTGATCATGGTCTACATTATCTATTCCCTACAGAATCTTAAAGACCGTAATAATACCACAGCTCAATCGTCTCCAGTGTTAACATGCATAGTTTATCTAATGTCTCCTCATAGTCCAGTCTCTCCACCCCATAATCATTTTGGTTGCCCTTCTCTGCAACCTCTCGATTGCTGCAACATCCTTTTACATTTTAGATAGCAAATGTAAGGATTATTATTCATCAGTTCTTTGAAATAATGCAGCCCTTTCAAATATTGAACAACAACCTGCATTTATATAGCACCCTCCATGCTGGGTTGTTGGTTATTGTGAAGCGCTGAGATGTCGTCTGGCTTGGAGGGTGCTCTGTAAATTGAAGTTGTTGTTGGTGGTGGTGGTGGTATCCCAGAGCACTTTAAATGCTAAACGATTTGATAATCTCTTAAAACTATAACCTTTGGGTCCTAAACCCGGTTCTCAGCAGATTATGCCATCTACAATGTGCTAATATAAATTATTCGCTCTCTAACTTGTCTAGAATCTCCATTTATGCAAATATATGTGCCAAATTAATTTAGCCCGCAACCAATCCTTTGAAACACCTATAGCGTATATGTATAACCTACTGTCCATCTACTGTTCATTAAACTTTACTTTGGGACTCTAGAACTATGGAAGTTAACAGCACCAAAGTAGGCCATTAAGCCTATCATGCCTGTGCTGTCTCTTTTAAAATGTGATTCTTTCAGTCCATTTATAGTCCTTTACTCAATACACTGATTATTCCTTTTTAGGTATCTTTCTAGTTCCCTTTCAAAAGCTAATGTGTACTCTGCATTAACTACCTCTAAAAGCAGGGCATTCTATACCTATTGGATACACATTTTTCTCCATATTTGCTCATATGTTAGCTATGTTAAATTCCTGTAGCTGTTGTCAATAATCCACCATTTTATTAGTCAACTTTTCTGAAACTAATTTTAAATAACATTCGCTTCTAAAAAAAATTCAGTTTTCATTACTTGTTATTTATCCCTATAGTTTATTTATACCTTCTTTGCCTTGAAGTCTATTCTTGAAGTGTTGATTTACTCACTGTAGGTTGGTCTTTCCCAATATTCCCCTCCACTTTAATAGAGATATAATTCTTTTTGGCATCCCTTCAAGTAATCTTTAAACAAATTATATTTTGGGGTTTTGTTTGATTTTCTGTATCTACTTTTCACCTAAACCTTCAAAGTTAGAACTCAGGTCCCTTGTCAGGTTGCCGTTGGGCTATGGGTAGTACTGACAAGAATACTTGCTCAGCATATGTCTTCCTTTGAAATGTTAAAAAAAATCAAAGAATGAGTGAGTTGCATAATAGATGGAACCTGATCAATCGTCAATGGAAACAATGAAGCTACTTTTCAAAAGAGTAGCTGCTACACCACAAAATGGAGGACAGGAGCCAGTAGAAAGAAAGCGTGTGGAATTTTAAAAATACAGAATAGGCCAAGTTAGGCAGAGAAAAGTAAAATAAATGTTAATGAGTGTACTACTGGTGTATATACTTTTGGAAGCTATCCTCCTGGTGTGCTCACAAGATCACGAGAGTGGTACAGAAGACAACATCGCTTTGGCCCGTTTGATAGTGCGAGAGTTCAATTTCAGGCAGGGCGAAACCTTGGGCAAGTTTCCTTACTCCACACACTTAATAATAATCCTTCCAAATAACCCAATAATAATTTGGTCACACAATTCACGACTGTTTGTGGGACACTGCTGTGCTCAAAATAGCTGCCACGTTTCTCCCACAAATATACAGTCAATTCACTTAACAGTATATTCTATGAAGCACTTTGAGACGTCTAAAAGACACGATAAGGTGCTATATCAAATGCAAGGATTATTATTACTATATTATCCTACCAGAATAGTCACTCTACCATCACAGCATCAAGCTATTTTTAAAAAATGAGTTCAGTGTCCTGGCTTTCATTACCCTCTTGTCAACTTGGTCAAGTCGTTATGGACCCTCTGGGTTACAAAATCTTATTTCCGTTGTCTGTTCAGAAATAATAATAGTATTAATAATCCTCACATTTGGTATAAATCTTTTACATCTCACAGTCCTTCACAAGATTTATTGTAAAGTGTAGTATTTTCTAAGCAAATAGAGCAGCCAATTTGCATTCTGCAGTTTCCTCAAACAGCCCCGAAGTGAATTTACCTGGGGAGTCTTGATCCAGACACTGGGAGGAACTCCCATCTCTTTTCAACTAACACCGTGGGATTTTTAATGAAAACGGGATCTTGGTTTGGTTTAATGTCTCATCAGTAAATTGTCACCTCTGATAATACAGTGAATGCCCAGTCCTGTATTATAATACAATAATAATAATAATCCTTGCATTTGATATAGAGCTTTATCAGGTCTTCTAAACGTCTCAAAGCATTTCACAGAATATACTGTAAAGGTGAATTGACTGTATATATGTGGGCAAGATGCGGCAGCCATTATGTGCACAGCAGTGCCCCACAAACAGTTGTGAATTGTGTGAACAAATTATTCTTGTGTTTTTTTCAGGAATTATTATTAGGCATGTGGAGTAAAGAAATTTGCCCAAGGTATCATCCAGGGCTCTCGCTTGTAAGGTGAGTGCTCTAACCACTGAGCTACAGGACTCCACAGTACTGGAGTTTCAATCTAGAAAATAAGATCAAAGCTCTGATGTGGGATTTGAACTCACAACCTTCTTACTCATAGTGTTCTACCAACTGGGCCAGGCTAACCTCAAATTGCCCTTTTGAAGTCTAAACCTGTGTGGTGTTCTCTTGTCTTGGAATATCGTAAAGGAAGCTGCCAACTATCAACATTTCGGCTTGGCTATCTCCTACCACCAACACTCATTTTTTCTTTTTCTCTTTCTGAAAGATTGACCTGCCTGCATCTGGTATGGAATCCTTCCAATTTTTAATACTTAAGTTTGTAGCCTTCAATTGATGGCTGAGAAAAAACAAGCTTGTAGAAAGGTGAGAAAGAGACATGCTAACCTCCAAACATGTTACTATTTACCTTATAAAGTCCCTTTATAATGAAGAAAAATTATGCCAAGGTAAATAGTAATGTATTATTTTCATCAGCAGGAAATTGTTGCAAGAGGTATTAAGACACAGCATATTAAATGCTCAAAGTTAGCAAACAGAATTAATCTTCCGCACAAGACCATGTTTTGTAAACAAAACACAAAATACTACAGATGCTGGAAATCTGAAACAAAACAGAAGTTGCTGGGAAAACTCAGCAGGTCAGGCAGCATCAATGGAGAAAGGAAAATTAGTAAACGTTTTGGGTCCACGACCCTTCATCAGAACTGGGGCATGTTGGAAGGGAGAGGTTTTTAAGGACAAGTTGGAGAGGGAGAGGCAAGACAAGGAAGACAAAGAAGACAGAAAAGAAGACAAAGGAGAAAATGTGTTAATTAATGGGTTAAAGAGGTGATAGTGGTGTGAAGCAAAAGGGGGTGGGTTTAAACAAAACTGGGGAGAAGAGGTGTTAATAGTGAAGAGCAGACAACACACCAGAGAGGCAAGGGGTGTCTGGAGTGATGATTGTAATGGGGGAGGGGGAGCGTTTATGGTCTGAAGTGGCTGAAATCAATGTTGAGGCCAGAGGGCTATAGGGTCCCCAGCAGACAGATAAAGTGCTGTTCCTCAAGCTTTTGCTGTGGGTCACTGGAACAGTGCAGGAGACCATGGATGGAGAGATCAGCCTCTGAATGTGAGTGTGAATTGAAATGGAGGGAGACCGGAAGATCAGGGTTGACCTTGTGTACAGAACAAAGGTGCTCTGCAAATCGGTCTCCCAATCTGCGTTTAGTCTCCCCAATACAGAGGAGACCACATCGTTAGCAGCAGATACAGTATACTATATTGATAGAACATGTGAACATGTGAACCTCTGTCTTACATGGAAGCTGTGTTTTGGTCCTTTGGAGTGTGGTCTGGGTGGAGGTGAAAGGGCAGGTATTACATCTCCTGCACTGGCACGGGAAAGTGCCAGGGGAAGGAGAGCAGCTGGTGGTGCTGACGGTGGAATGAACCAAAGAATCCCAGAGGGGACGATCCCCTCGAAATGTGGAGAGGGGAGGGAAATATATATTTGGTGGATGGGTCACGTTGGAGGTGTCGAAAATGTCTGCGGATGATGCGCTGAATACTGAGGCTGTTGGGATGGTAGGTGAGGACTAAGGGGCCCCTATCACAGAAACAATGCAACATTTCATGCCACAGCAACCAAGATGTCCTAATTTTTCCTCGACCAAGGATTCCCACCAACAGTGATAGCGAAGGCCCTTGATGGTGCCTGCCCAATTTCCAGCACCTCTGCCCTCACCTCTTCCCCCCCATCCCGGAACTGTGATAGGATCCCCGTAGTCCTCACCTTCAGAAATAATAGTAATAATAATAATCCTCACATTTGGTATAAATCTTTTACATCTCACAGTCCTTCACAAG
Organism: Hydrolagus colliei; assembly: GCA_035084275.1. NCBI lineage: Eukaryota > Metazoa > Chordata > Chondrichthyes > Chimaeriformes > Chimaeridae > Hydrolagus > Hydrolagus colliei. The sequence continues at coordinate 16,005,981 of CM068742.1, read as the reverse complement.
ATTTACTGTAAAGTGTAGTTTTGGGGAGACTAAGCGCAGACTGGGAGACCGATTTGCAGAGCACAGATTTTCCCAGCAACTTCTGTTTTTGTTTCATGTTTTATAAATGCTGATGTAAACACAGCATGTGCAGTCTGGATGAACAGATTGCAGCAGTGGAAAAGATATTTCCTCCACAATCTAACAGGATCCAAGCCTGTTAAGCTTATTTTACACACTTTGCAGGTATAAGCTACAAAGATATGAGTTCAACCTATAAAAAATAAACACATGTTACCACTCTGAAAGCCAAAAAGCAATATATTTCAGAAAACAGTGTTATTTTCCCAGAATCAATTGTAAGATCACTTGTAGTTATTCCATTTTTTTCCCCTGGTCAACCGGGTATGTGACAAATGTGGAAACCCATCACCGTGCTTAAAGGCATCAAAACAGACTGAGAGTTTCACATATGCCACCTACAGCATGGAAATTCCTGTGGTCTGGAATGCACCTCTCCTTTGACAGGGTGTTTACATGTAATTATTAGGCACAGGTTGGCAAGAGCAACTTTGGGGACCCCAGAGTGTGCTGGAAATTTAACCAACTAGAATTACAACTATTGTCATTGTGAATCCAAGCTTCCCTCTACTTGTCTAGCTAATACCACCTGCATTGGAGTTGCAGGTGAACAAACGTGTCCCTCAATGACTGGTCTGTCACTCAAAGCACTGCTGATGAGCCAGGTAGGCTGTTCTGTTATCAGACCACTGTGAAACATGGCATTTAGCAAGAAAGTTAACCCTCCGTAAAATGCTAATGTTGCCAATGTGCTTGTGTGTTGGAAAACAACCCTACATGGTATATATCTACATCCACATGACATGTATTTTAAACTTGCCCATGTATGTAGATGACACCCATCTCTACCTCTCTGCCTCCACTCTCAATTTCAGGACTCCTGCTGTCCTGACTGACTGCCTGTCAGACATCAAGTACTGGATGAGTGCTAACTTTCTATAGTTGAACTTCAGCAAGACAGAGGCCCTCCTGATTGGCTCATGTCAGTGCCTCCGCATCTCAGGCACTTGCAACATCAGCATCCACGGATGCACACTCCACTTCGACAAGTCAGTCAAGAACCTAGGCGTCTTGTTATACCCGCAACTGTCCTTTCTCTCCCACATTTGTGCCATGACCCGCTCTGCTTTCCCCAACCCACCCCCAGAACATTGCCTGATTACCACTGCCTCACGCCCGAAGCCGCCAAGTCCCTCATATATGCTCCCTTTCGGTAAGATCATCCGTAGATATACGGTCAACTTCCATATGTACGCAGATGACACTCAACTCTGTTTCTCTGCCTCCACACTTCACTACAGGACCACTAATGTCCTGATAGAATATCTGTCAGACATCAAGTCCTGGATAAGAGCTAACTTTCTGCAGTTGAATGTCAACAAGACTGAGGCCCTCTTGATTGGATCATCTGGCACCTCCACTCATCAGGCACTGGCAGCATCACCATCCATGGATGCACACACTCCACCTTACTAAGTTAACCTTGGTATGTTGCTTGTGTCGTCTCCCGTATCAGGCTCCGTGACCCCATTACCCCAACTGTCGCCTGGCTCCACTGAGTTCAAAATATTTGTCTCATCTTCAAAGCCATCCATGGCCTTGCCCCTTCCACCTCAGTGACTCGCTATCCCTATATCCACACTCTCTGTTCAGCAGGCTCTGGCCTGTTCCATGTACCCCACTCGGCCCATCCCACTATTGCCGGTCAGGCCTTCATCCTCTCTGACCCGCCATTCAGAACTACATTCCACATTCCCTTTGCCTTATTTCCTCCCTTGCCTTCTTCAAGTGATGTCTCAACAACAACAAAATTAATTTGTATGGGACCTTTCATGTCAGGAGGCGGTCCCAAGGCCCCCGTTTTCCACCACACCTTTGGCCACTCTCCCTCCCTTCCTCCCTGACCTCCACCCCTCCCTGATCCTGATCCCACCCCATCCATATCCCCTACGCAGGTTCAAATGCTAGTATGTATCCATCATTCTCAGAAACATTTGAAATTTGTCAAAATTAAATACAAAATAAAAATATGTAAGAATATAAAAAATGTATGGTATAGAAATGGTTCACTTTCAATTTTTTCCACACATTATAAGCTTTATAAATACTGTTCAACAAAAATAAGATTCACAAATAAACTATATTTTGGTATTTTCTGTTATATTATATACACTATGTATATATGTATATATATGTTTGTACATGTTTTATTTACCATGAAATTGCAATCCATACTCAATATGAATTAAAGTACAATTTAAAATGTTTCAGTTGCAACTACCAAGTGAATCTCCTACAAATATCATTGATCTGTTACAAACAGCTGAGTTATGGCTCCATTGTGGATTATAATATGATTTTCTTTTTGTCAAAGTCACTGTTACCTGAAACTAAAAGGTTCAGCCCCCATTTTTATACTCCTTGTCCCCATTTAACACGCACTATGATTCTCACTGCCTGTGTGATAACAATCCATGCCTACCAATCTCCCAAATTGCAACATTATTCGAAAAGCTAATGGTCTCCTGATAATTCTGACATGCAAAGTTATAATAAATTGAATTTTGATAAAGCAGTATGTTGGATCCTGGACATATTTTATTCAGTGTGAGAAATGCCTGAGTTTCACATAATGCAAAGCTTTCTTCTTTTGTTGTAATAAATTTATCTGCATCTTGTCAGAACCTATAAGAGGCTTTCAAACTTGATGATGTTGCCAATTTTACATCACCAGGGAGCTAGTATTGAATCTAAGGAGTAAGTCGAGATTCCCATCGTGGCATGAAATAATATTCAGAAATAAGTGCAAACAGCAGAGAAGATGCAATTATATATTTGGCTTGATTGATTTTTGGGAGGAATAAAGGACCATGATAAAAATGCGAACAGCCTTTTCTCTTTCCAGCAAGAAACATCATGAATGATTCTTGAGAACAAATAATGATTTTTTGTGAGAAGCCAAAACTAAGTAAATTATGCTTTTAGCATGGAAGAGTGAAGAAATTAACCAATTTATATTGAAACGAAAACAGTGGATGGTTGTTTTTCAATCAGTTTCTAACACACAGACGTTTCATGCCTGAGTTTAGGTTGTAATTCAGTTGAACTAGGAATGATTTGGAACAGTCAAATAAGTTAGATATATCTAAACTAAACTAAATCATATGCATTGATATCTAGAACAAAAAATGCTTCATAATAATAACACTTGCATTTGCATTTGATATAGAAATTTATAATCTCGCTGAGACATCTCAAAGCACTTCACAGAATACATTGTAAAGTGAATTGAATGTGTATTTTGACGGTGAAATGTGGCAGTCAATTCCGCACAGCAGTGTCCCACAAACAATTGTGGATGGAGAGACCAATTTTTATTAGTACCCACGGAAAGCAATCTGCCAATCGACTAACAACCAGGTTCCTACTTACTGTTTGTCAAACAGACATGTTAAATGCTTAACATTCTGACAGAAATCATCTAAAACACTCTTAAAATAATCAGGTGGGAAGAGGAAAAGAAGTAAGTATTGATGATTCACATAGCAATTATTAAGAAAAAAGTCTCCTACCTGAGAATAGTTTATAATAGCAGCTTTGCAGAGAATGAATATTGAGTCTCACATATCAATTTATCCTGCTTCTATGAGGATACTTCTGTGGATTGAACTGATTTTGGCTGCTGCCGTTTATCCAAGGTGACTATCAGCATCTTAACCAGGAAGGAATTCCCGGGGCGAAGACCCAACTAAAATGCTCGGTGCTAGCTAGGGTCCGTCAATATGGAAATTTTCCGATTTAGATATATCGATGGGCTCATATCGAGATATACCGATATATCGATATTTTCGGGGTTTTCGTACTGCGCATGCGGGCGCATCGCAAGGTGCTCGCGCATTCAGGGCCTATCTCCTCAGGAGGTAAATATATCTCTCTCTCTGTGTGTCTTTCACACTCACTCTCTCCATCTCTGTGTTTTTTTCTCTGTGTCTCTCTCCTCTCTCACATCCACCCCGACTCCCCCCCCCCAAGTCTGTTCCCTCCCCCCGTCTGTCTCCCTCAACCCCCCCGCAGCCGTCCCTCTCTCCCCCCACCCCCCCAGCCGCCGTCCCTCTCTCAACCCCCCCCTGCTGCCATCCCTCTCTCCTCCCCCCCCCCCGCCGCCGTCCCTCTCTCCCCCCACCCCCCCCCCCGCTGCCGTCCATCTCTCCCCCCACGCCCCCTGCCACCGTCCCTCTCTCCCCACCGCCGCCGTCCCTCTCTCCACCACCCCCACCGCCGTCCCTCTCTCCCAAACCCCCCCCCGCCCCCGCCATCTCTCTCCCTCCCCAACCCCTTGTATATTGTATTCGAGGACTATGAATACAATATGGCGGCTTGCACCTCGGTCTGTGCATTGTGTATAGAGATGAGCATTCTGGGTCTTGTAATTCAGTGCGCGCGCATTCCGATTTTTTACCTCAATATATCGATATTTTGAAAATGCCTATATCGGCGTATTGATATGAAAATTATATTGAATATATCCTATATATTGATATATTGCCAGACCCTAGTGCTAGCATGATTTAACCAATATCATCTTTGTGTTGGCTTCGAGTGCTTGCATTAAGTATCAGGAATTGCGACCAGATTTCTGAGAAGCTTTATTGGCAGCAAGTTCAAAGAATATACAAAATGCAAAATACTGCAGATACTGCCTGTTTTCAATAATTTCAGACCATAACAGCTCATCTTCCCCCTCCCCATCCTCTGTGACCATTCCCACGTTATCTGGGTCCCAGACACACCTTTTCTCTCTCTGGTCTGCCTGTTGTGTTGCAATTCCCCCACCCCTTTGTTTTGCATTATTAATATCTCTTCTCTCCAGTTTTGTTGCAATCCCCCAGTTTGTTTTGTACTATTAACACCACATTAATCCATCATCTCCTATCCTCTACCACATTTTCTCCTTTGTCTTCCTTGCTCTGCTTCCCCCTCTCTGTTAGTCCTTAAAAACCTCTCCCTCCCAAAATGCCCGTGTCCTGATGAAGGGTCGTGGACCCAAAACAATGACTCCCTTTCTCCATAGATGCTGCCTGACTTACTGAGTGTTCCCACCAATTTCTGTTTTAGTTCAAAGGATATGTTGTCTTTGAGTGTCCGGGTCTATTCTAAACAGAGGAGCATTATTTTACTAAAAGTGATTCATCACACCACTGAAATCTATTCCCCTTTGAATGGTGATTTACTTGTAAAATTGTTAATTGACTGAAAGTTTCCTGAAACTGACAAATTAAATAACATTGGGTGTGGGGAGAGGCATTCTCTATTTAGTTCACTACATTTAGCAACTGTGTGTAGCTGTGACTTATCAATAATTGCAAAGCAAGATTAAATTACGAATTTGGAATTGAATTATACACGCAAAATTGCATTACAGTAATTTTGGGTGCGCTGTGACACATTCACTAAACAAAGGAAGATAGCACTTAGTCCCTATCATTGGATTTTCCAGTTAATGAACAGTGCAAAGGAACTTTTGCACATCCAATTTTTCATTTTGAGCACCCATTTATACAACAACAAATGGATGGATGCAAAAAAGATAGATGCATTTTTATATTACACAATGAATGTTGTGATGTATGATACATGCTTATTACAACATATATCAAAATCAGTGTTAATCTCAATATACAGTCACAAATGTGATTAGGTTTGGGACGTTCTCCATACGTGAAAGGTGGCCATACAAACATACTTTAGTTGTTGTTGTAAGTTCTCTTTATATCTGAGGTCAATTTTCATGCACTATAATTCAAATACTTTTCCACAGGAGACAATCAATACATTTGATGAGTGTTATTCTCTACTGTGCTCTGCATCGTTTAAGGGCTCCGAGATCCTACCCGCATGAAGGGAACAAATATACAGTCAATTTTCCTACTCTTCTTCATCCTGCCTTGACCCCTCCCCCCGCTGCTCTTGTCCCTACTTAACTGTACATCGCCTTGGGACATCTTCTCGACGTGAAAGGCGCTATATAAATGTACGTTTTGATTGATTGATCAATCAATCAACTGACCGACCGACCGACCGACTCATCCCTACCTCTTTTTCCCCCCTTTCTTCCCTCTTTTCTTCTCCCTCCCCACCTGCTCTGGTTCCAACCTTGGGAAGTTGTTATATTCTGCGAAGCGCTTTGAGACATCGATAAGACGTGGAAAGTGCTATATAAATGTAAGGATTATTATTTATTATTATAACAATATAAATGAAAGTTTCTCGTTGTTGTTTGATTAAGCAGTCGGCATGGATAGATTGCATGTATTGCATGTACCATACAAGATTAGGAAATTTATGCACAACTCACATGACAATCTGCCAATTTTACTGTGCTGGAATAAGTCTTGGGACACTTGTAATGCACGATTCTAAACTCTGTCAAGAATCATTACAATCACTTCAGGTGGCTGACACTAAGAAGCCCTAAAGCATCTTGTTCAAGTGTCTTGATATATTATAAAATCATAGAATCATAGAATTATACAGCACAAAGGAGGCCATTCGGCCCATCTAGTCTGTGCAGGCTCTTTGAACAGAGCAACTGCCCAGCTTTCTCCCCATAACCTAACAGGCCTGCTCTTCCTAAATAAAGATCTAGTTCCCTTTTAAAAGCTGTTATGGAATCTGCCTCCACCACCTTTTCAGGCAATTCATTCCAGATTTGAACAACCCGCTGAGTGAAAAAATTTCTCCTCAGCTTCCCTCTGCTTCATTTTGAAACTATTTAAATCTGTGAGCACGAGTCACTGATTCACCTACCAGTAGAAACAGTCTTTCCCTATTCACCCTGTCGAAACCTCCCATAATCTAATAAACCTCTATTAGGTCTCCTTTCAATCTTCTTTGTTCTAGAGAGAATAAGCCTAGCCTATCTCGCCTTTCCTCGTAGCTGAAGTCCCTCATTCCTGGTACCATCCTAGTAAATCTCTTCTGCACCCTTTCCAATGCCTTAATATCCTTCCTAAAATGTGGTGACCAGAATTGTACACAGTACTCCAGCTGAGGCCTAACCAAAGTCTTATAGAGGTTAATCAGCACTTCATGACTTTTTGTATTCTATACCCCTATTTATAAAGCCTAGTATTCCATATGCCTTCTTAACATTTTAACATTTTTAGCATTTACATTTTTAATCTATTTAAACTATAATAGAGCAATCCTGTGTGAAGTCACCTTTTGAGCACATGCTCAATGAGCATTACTCATCTAACTCCAGACATATTTTTGCATCATCAGGATGTTGAGGAGGCTGGCATTTTCCTTTCCTTTCTCTTTTGTCAAATTCCCATGTTCACTCCCTCTGTTCTGCTATCTCCAACCTCGTGCACTGCAGGAAGTGCTCACTGCTCCTCCATCCCACCAGTATTGGGCATGTTATCAACTACTTTGTTCCCACTCTCTTCAGCCCTTTCCCTAAACCCCTCGATATCACTACTCCACTCTCTGCTTCCAGCGCCTATCACTTAGATTGGGTTTTCAGACACTTTCTACCTACCTTCTGTTTTCTTCACCCAGTTTGGCTTCCACATTTTCTTGCAAAGCCCGTTGAGGCATTTTTCCACATGAACGTTTCTTTAATTTGTTGGCCTGTAGAAATAATCTTCTACTTTTACCTAATCAGATTCCTTCAGACCTTTCTCAAGTATCTCTTAACCTTCACAACTTCACTGAAAAAAGCTCTAATTTCTCTTTATATCTGAATCCCTTTCCACCCGATAACATCGGAGTGAATTTACACCTTTCTGTTCTGTATAGCCTGTAGGGCTAGATATTTTGTGGTTTCCTTGGCTGCTGAGCAGTTTCTGTTCAATCATATTAAACAATATTCGAGGCCATCAAAGCATGCAAAAATCTTTCATGCTCCTGCCAAAATTAATATTTGATTGAATTTTACCATTTAAAATAATGAACAATGTAACCTCAAAATTATTTATGGATTCTATGGTCAGGGTTGGCAGACAGTTGTGGTGAAGCATTTTTTTTAATAAAGCATAGTTCAGGTTTTCCGAACAATCTCTGAAATTTTGAGATCAAGCTGCTTCAGCATTTCACTGGAAGAACCAACATATTCAAAGCAGATATTCTTCAGAAACTCTCAAGTAAACCTGTCCTAACTGAAAGTGATAGTATAAATTTTGCATGTAATAAAAAGAACAGAAGACAAGAAGTGCATGCTACAGAGGAATGGGAAAGCCCTTTTGGGGAAAGCAGCAGGGTAAATTTCGTGAATCCAAAAGTGTTTCAGGAATTCAGGAACGTCTCTTGCAAGGAACCCCTCATACAGTGTGTTGATTTACTGGACCTCAACTCCTCGAATTACATGAGATTCCCTCCTGGAGGCATATTTTATGTCCGAAGGTGCTTTCCCAGCCTGAAACACTATCTAGGTTACCATTTTTTCCACAAGCTTACAATAGCTTAGTTTCTTGTGAATAATGGAATTGCTCAGTACAGCAGTGGACGATATGGACCATAAAAAGTTGCTGGCTTGTATCTCTCTGTGCTGAGGTAATTAATCTGACTACTTCAGCACGAATAAGGAGTGGTTACTAACAATTTATCTCTCTTCTCTTTTCAAAACCAATCCAATACAAAATGACACATGTTTTGGCACCTTTCACATCTGTTCATCCCAAGGCACTGCACAGTTAGGGATTAAATGACCTGGAGGAAGGGGTGGGGGATTGGGAACAGGGAGGGTAGAGGGCTGGGAGGGTGGCCAAAGGCACTGCCACAGTCGTGCCTTGCAGAAGGCAAGGGGTGGAGCAAGGTGAAGGGAATGTAAGATGGAGTTCCAGAGGGTGGAGGCGGAGAGGCTGAAGGCCCGACCACTGATGGTGGGGGAAAAGAAATAAAACACTTAGTTTGGATGGATAGTACCTTTAGTTAACATCCTTGCCACTGATGTCAATGGTGGTGCAAAAACAAGGTGACATGTAGTCACATAGCACACTCAATATAAGAGCAGTTAAAAACTGAATGTACAATCATTACTAAGTAATGGATTGCTAAAAGCTATGCATGGTGTTACTTTCTGATGTTGGGGGAAAACATATTACTGTTCTAGGCAGTATGATGATAGCCATTTACAATGCCTTTTAGTAGGATACAAACATCATTTAGACAAGCTGATGCAGATATTTCTGCACATGTTCTGTGTGTTTACTTAGAGCTGCTGTGTGTGTTTCACAAACCGTCACTGAAAAATGCAGTTTACTATGGTTTATACTACAATACCAGCCACCATAATAAATAGTTATCCATACATTTGATTTAGCACCTTTCCTGTCAAGAGGGAATCTCAAAGCACTTCACCTGATATATTGTAAAGTGTATTTTTTTAGGCAAATTACAACATTACAGAATTGAAGGACAAATTTGTTACATGATGTAATATATACTGTATAATATAAACGCCTTGCCTAATAAAGAGTCAGTATTGTAATATAATCCACTGTGGAAAAAAAATACATCCTCAACAGATGCCTAGACAGTTGTGTGAAGCATTTTAAGTAAAGCCAGCCCATGTTTTTGAAGTTCAACTCAGAATGGGTTTACCCTTACTACTATTATATTTAGTTTCACTGCCACACAGAGAATGTCAGTGAGGTCCAAGATATACCCAATCAGCCAGAGAAAGCAGCAGAAACGTACTGATACTGAATCTAATCAGTCACGTCAGTGAAAGCGATGCTCCTCATTTAAGATGTATTTATTTTTCTTTTCTGGTTTCTTTCTTTTTGAGTATGAGGTAAGATACACTGCTAATGAATTGTATGTCATTGTGCCAGCAAGCCAAGTCTGTCTATAATATATAGACAGACCTGGAAACTGCCTGGAAACTGATAATAATTTCGGTGACATTAGGCAAAAACAATCCATTAGATGCCTTCTGAAGATAATGTATTAATGGAGATAAAGTGGAGCAATGGGTGAGAAAACTAATGGAGGGAATGCTTCTCTTACTGTTCTCTGTAAGGAACCTAATGGCCGGTAATTCTACTGCTATTTTACTTCCAGCAGTACAGAATTCAGAGCAACAGGATCATTTATATTCCCCACTCCAAATTGCTTTCACTGGGATCTGAAGTTAGGATTGTGGGCATGTGGCTAAGGGCCTTTGCTTGGCCTTTCCCCTGGATGCTGCTGAATGGCATTCCATTTTTACAGTTAGCCAGGAGCCATGAGCACAATCTATTTTTTTTTCCAATTATGCCACAGCATTTTTCTTCAAAGTTCCTGAACAATCCATTGGATTGCCAAGCAGGTTTTAAGGAACAATATTTGTACTGAGCTGAAATCAATTAACATACAACAACAACAACAACAACTTTGATTTATGTAGCGCCCTCCATGCCGAACGCCGTCTCAGAGCGCTTTACAATAGCAGATCCCAGGACCGAGCCAGAGGCAGGGGCAGAAAGGTGACAAAAGCGCGGTCGAAGAGAAAGGTCTTCAGCTGTGACCTGAAACTGGGATGAGAGGGGGCGAGGCGAAGGGAGTGAGGAAGGGAGTTCCAGAGTCTCAGGGCATAGTGGCTGAAGGCACGGCCGCCGAGGGTGGAGCGGAGGATTAGGGAGACATGGACAGACCCAGAGGAGCGAAGGCAGCGGGTGCTGGGCTGTGGAGAGAGAAGATCAGAGAGGTAGGGGGGGTGCAGAGGAGTGGAGGGATTTGAAAACAAGGGTGAGGATCTTGAAGTCGATCCTCTCTGGTATAGGGAGCCAGTGAAGTCTGGCAAGGACTGGGGTGATGGGGGAGCGAAGCTTCGAGTGGGTGAGTATGCGGGCGGCAGAGTTTTGGATTAGCTGGATTTTGTGGATTGTGATGGAGGGGAGACCGGCGAGGAGGGCGTTGCAATAGTCCAGCCGAGAGGTGACAAGGGCGTGGATCAAGATTTCAGCGGCTTTTGAGGTGAGGTGTTGCCAGAGACGGGTGATCCGTCGGAGGTGATAGAAGGCAGTGCTGGTGAGGGACCGGATGTGGGGGAGGAAGGACAGTTGGGGGTCGAACCTGACGCCTAGGTTGCGCACAGGTTCGGAGAGTTTTAGGGCCAGGCCGGGAAGGTGGAGGAGGTGAGAGCCGTGTGAATGGAGACGTTGACGAGAGCCAAGGAGTATGGCCTCTGTCTTGTCGACATTCAGCTGCAAGAAATTTGCGCTCATCCAGCCCTTGATGTCTGAAAGGCAGGCTGACAGAACATCAGGGGACTGGGGGTCACAAACATAATATATACGTGGCCTGCAAATCACCCCCAGAAAATAGTAGGAATAGACTGAAGTGAAATCACCTTCAGCACCCCAGCCAATTCTTCACAGTTCACACGATTGGTTTATATGAAGAAGGTCCTTCCAATCTGATCTCATCCTTCCATAATACTCACACCCTACTTTTATGAGTCCAGTGACCTGGCTTCAGCCACCATTCTTGGGAACATATTCTAGTAATTAATTACCCCCTGGATAAGGAAAAACATCCTGGAATCTGTCCTGGAATCATCCTTTGTAACTCTTTTTCAAGACTGCAAATCCCAAGTTTCACTGATCAAGGTAACTCTTCCCCTTATCTTGCGCAATCACTACTATTCACTCCAACAGACATTATGTGGCTTCAGGTGAGAAAGTTAAGTATGATAGATACTCAAACTTCAATTACAAAACAATATAACATGGTGGCACATGCAAGTAGGTTTATAAAATATAGTTGCAAGGAAGAGTCACAGATTGTATAAAACATCAGGGAGATAAGATATGGAGTACTTTGGTCGGTCATGTTTTCAAACGATATAGAAGCCTCAGAGATGTTTGAGCAAGGACACCTGATTCACAAGCCAATCGAATACCAATGATATAATGCTTCTTGTGGAGTTTTACACTTGCACCAATAAGTACAACTTTACACCTCTCAGTATTGAGAATCATTTGCCCAGCATCTGCCTGGCATTAACTCTACATGGATCATATTGAACAATTTGCTCCTCGGAAAATCCATGAAATTCGATTTCAAGCTATCATACTTCATTTGACCTCATCCAATGCAAAATAAAATCAGGATTTCCAGGGTTTGGACAAACCCTAGGTAACAGTTCTTTAAAACATTATATTTCTCTGCTATAAGCAAAGCAAAATCACTTCTAACAGTTAAGAGACCAGGAGCAGGAAACCACAGATTGATAACCCTGATCCATTATTTTAATAGAAAATAATAATAAATCCTTGCATTTGATATGGTGCCTTATCTCATTACCAACATAGTGCCTCAGAAAAATTATTGCAAAATGTAGTGATTGTCTGTTTGTAGGCAATTTTATTTGGGAGAGGGTTACACAATAACAAATTACATTTGTAGTGCATCTTTCATGTTGGGAGGACGTCCCAAGATGCTGAACAGTTAGGAATTTAAGAAGGATATAGGAAGGAGTAAAGGAATGGATTGAGATTCTTGCAGAATATAATCAATTGCATGCCCTGTTTAGGCTGAATGGCCTATTTCCAGGCTATATATTCTTTGTAAATCTTTGCTATATTGTTTGTTTTAATGATTGAACTATACAATTGTGGAAAGGCAACAACCTTACACAAGGAATGCTATTTGGGCCATCTTGTCTGAACCGCTGTTTCTTCCACATCTTAGATGTCAACTCTGGTACCATTCTCCGCCTCTTTCCCTATACCCTTTAATTTTTTTTGTAAATATTTTCCATTTCTTTTAAATGGAGCTAACAATGTTAATACATCTCACATTCCAACAAGTTTCTGTGCAGATGTCTTACAACCTCCTTTTATTTCTTCTGGGGATAATTATTACATAATGGCCTTTTATTGCTGACTGTAGATCAGTAGAAGCAATTTCTCTTTTTCCTACCAAAACAGCAATGAACTACCTAAGAAAGTTTAGCAGATTATTTCTGAGCTGAACTCAATTAGATTCTCTCCTAAAATATTGTCTCGGAACAACCTTCTCAACCCCAATTAATATTACTCTTTTTATTGCAGATCGTTGCAGATTTTGCTACAAACCACAATTTTCATGTAAAGAAATATGTTTGAAACAGATCAATTGGAAAAGAAGTGAATGTTGTTCAGTAGACAATATTAAGTGGAGCCAGTATCATTGATAAATTCTGAGTCGCCTATTTTCTAACCATTTAATTACCAAAGTTGCAACTTCACTCCATGAAATTCCACTTAAGACCCATCTTAAGTAGGGTATTAAATGTTAGAGCTATAAAGCTATTAAATGTTCTGTGAAAGTTTGAAATATTAAATATACCAACTATTCTACCAGCAAGCAATAATGCTTTAACATTCTCAAAGAATTCCAATAAATTGTTGAGGCATAATCTGCCCTTTGTGCAACCCTTGTTGGTTTGGATTTATTGCCTTTGCTCTCATTAAAAGATCTTGAATTCCTTTATAATAAAGTCCAATATTTTCATTATATAAATCAGATTAATAGATTTATAATTCCCCAGACTATTCGTGTGACCTTTTATCAAAGATTGAAATAACATCAGCTATTTTCCAATCTTTTTGAACCACCCCTAGATTGAACACATAATTTCCATATCTGCACATTGTGTTCCTATCCTCCATTTTTCAAACACAAAAGCTCAACATTCTACCTTTTTATTGAACACATTGATGAATTTGAACTGTTCAATATTTTCAGTTTATTCGTATTGTACTTTTTTATTACTGTTTAGTATCCCAATGAGTCTTCCTGAAGGTGTACAGGAAAGGTTGCTATATCTGCCTGTACAATTAAAGTGAATTGATACCACCAATAACTCTGGAAGGTTAAGTCTTAAGTCATGTTTCTGGGACTTGGAACCCATATAGTCTGTGCTGATATTCCAACGCTGTACCAGGGGTGTGCTTCATTGTGGGAGGTGCTGTCTTTCACATGAGACATTAAACCAAGGTCCCATCCCAACTGTTGTTCAAATGTACATTAAAGATCTTATGGCACTACTTGAAAACAGAAGGGAGTTTTTCTCTGTGTCCTAGCCAATAAAATTGATCATTTGTTTTGTCGTTATTTGTGGGACATTGCTGTTCAGAATCGCTTACCGCATTTATGCACAAAATATACTGTCACTCCACATTACAGTATCGCCTGTGCAGTGCTTGTGCAGTGTTTTGACGTGTCATCCCTTAGATGAAAGGCACTATATTATTTTTAATTTACTTTTATTAGTATCAGTTTTTAAGAATCATCATCTGTTAATTCATTTCTGCCACACTGTATGTCTCAGTTACATTTCAGGATTTGCCTGAAGTAATATCATCAGTGCTCACTGTTAAAGAATATGAAACATGTTGAAAAGCTTTGAATAGCTCTTTACAAAGAGCCGGCACAGACCCGATGGGCTGAATGGCCTCATTTTGTGCTGAAAAATTCTATTCCTCTTCAATGTTTAACACTCTGCATACAGTTGCTCTGGATCCAAGATGGCTACCAACCCAACAGGGGTGTCTGGGGCAAATGGAAGAGCTCAAATGGTGGCTGTCCCTGAATTCCTGCTAAGATGAGAAATCACTGGCCGGAAGCAAGATCTGATTGTGTTGTCTACTTAGGCAAAATCAGGCCAAGTGATGGGGGAAGTTTCTGAGAAGTAAAAATATCTCTCGCTGAGCTACCTTTCAGGCTGTATCCACCTTAACCAACAACAGTAACTGTACAGGCACATCAAGAGGTTAGCTCCACATAATGTACATCCCAGGAACAGGGCTGTGAGTGAACTACTATTTCCAGAAACACCTCATAAAGACTAGAGAATAGTTTGGTCTTTGCAATGAGGTCAACGATCTGCCTCTTTGCTCACCCTCATATGGATATGGACTCAAGTAATATGGGGAGGGGACAGGTTGGGATCAGGGAGGGTGGAGGGCAGGGAAGGTGGCCAAACATGGTTGAGGAGTAGACATGCCTTGAAGGGGGCAAGGAAAGGAGCGAAGAGAATGTGAGATGGAGTTCCTAAGGGTAGGGCCAGAGAGGTTCAAGACCTCTTCAACAGGATGAGGGAATATAGATTAGGCTAAAGTAGACAGGTTGATTGACAGAAATGGGTAGCATTAAGTATGCAACATACAGAAGCAGAATGCTAACGTTAAACAAAAATTATATATAGATCTAATGAAGTGGAGAAAAGGAAAATACTTATTTTTAAAAGAAAAAATCGAGCTGGAAATCCACAGCAATAAATTGGAAACTAGTTATAAAACAAATTAAGCGAGAATTAAAATAGAATTTCACCCTTTCACAACTAAGAGGGAAGATGATTCACAAGAGGTATTGGGGAATAAAGTAAATGATGATGTTTGTTTCTAGAAGACTATATACCTTAAAGATAATGAAATCCCTGAAACACAAAGTAGGTACAGTATTCACAAATATGGGATCTTCGGAAGGAGTGGGGGAGCGGGACTCATTGGGTAGCTCTTCCAAAGAGCTGGCACTGGAACGATGGGCCAAATGGCCTTCTTCTGTTCTGTAAAATCTATGTAGAATCTATGATTCTATGAATCCTATTGAAGAAATTGTAAAAAAAATTACCATGTTCCCTTGATGATAATTGTTGAAATAATTTTTGCAGAAATAGAAATCAGTGAATGTATCATTAAAATCTCAATCAGATTGAATGCATCCTAGAAGAATTATGAAAATGACATTAGGAATAGGAAATTTGGTTGGAAATTTCTATAGCTCATTAAATACTCAACTTGTACCAGATTATAAATAACTTATATTTTTCTAAAGGATAGCAACACTGGTCTTGGAATTACATAACCAATCTATATTAAGAGCAGCAAAAATATTTGGGTCCACTGATTCATGTGTATTTTTAATAATAATAATAATCATCCTTGCATTTGACATAGTACCTTATCACGTCAGCCATATATGGAAACTCTAATGTCTGGAATAGAAAGTGCAGTCTCTCATGAGAGACACACCCTGCTTATCTAATTTCAGGGAGTTTTAAGCAGAAGTTGGCAAGATCCAAGACTTGGGAGCCCAGAATGCAAGTTACAATACTGTTGGAGTTTAACCAACTAATACCACTTAGCTTACCTCTCCAGTTAGGACCAACCGACTCATTAGGGTTTGGGGTAGCAGAGTTAATGGGAGCTGATTGGGAAGAATCCCTGCTCCCAGCGTTTAGCATTGAGAAATGTAATACATATTCAACAGCAAATGCATTAACAAAAAGGGTTTAATTATTCAAAAAGGCAAGTTATGCCTTTTTAACTGAGCAAGCACTGAAAGCATCCTCACTATTTTATGCAGCAGTTCAAAATACTAAATGTTTGGTTGCATTTCCATCGAATAACAGCCTAGGAATATGATGGGTCAGAAAGAGCTTGGCATATCTTTCCCATGTGTACATTATATCTGTGAAGTGACAGAGTCAGGGGAAAGGACTTAAAGAGAAAACCAATGAAGGATTTTAGAATTCACATCACTGAGGGAAACATATAACGGGAGCAATGATCCAGTTTCATACTTCTGAAATTTGTTTTTGTCAAAATGACAATCACCAGCGCTGAAAAGTGGAACACATTTTGAACACATATCTATTGTTAGTATCCACCATTGTGTGAGTCCCAGAGTTACAATGTTAACATCTAGCACCGCATGAACTCCAATGCTGGTAACTAATATACGTCCTATAGCATAGTTGTTAGATCACTCAACAACAACAACAACAAAATTGCATCATATAGTGCCTTTCTCAACTCAAAAGCAAGTGGACCTGGGTTTGATTCCCGAGCAGAGGAAAAGCTTAGTTAAGTTTATTTACTCCAGACACATCTGTTTACCTATCAGTATGTAGGAACCCAGTTGTAAGTCGATTGACGGCTCACTTTACGGTAGTAATAATCCCTTTAAAAAAAAGTAATAATTTGGTCACTCAATCCAGGGCTGTTTGTAGGACACTGCTGTGCGCAATTGACAGTAGCATTTTACCCACAAAATACTGTATACAGTCAATTAACTTTATAGTATAGACTGTGAAGCACTTTAAGATGTCTCGAATACTTGATGGCGCAATATATCAAATACAAGGATTATTATTCTAATGAGAGCTTCAGTGTTAGTATGTAACATTAGTTTTCGTGTTTGTAACTAAGCAATATGGGAACCCCAGTTTCAGTATCAAGCGCTATCAAACCTGTGCATAAAAGACACTGTATTAAGGATTACTACGATTAATTTTACCTTTTTTCAAAATTGAAGGCCCAGTTTATCTCGTTATTCCTCATAGCTATGTCTAACACCATTCCTAAAACCTGCACATAATTTACAGATGGTAAAGCTATCATCAGTCAGTAAGCACTCAAAGCACCAGTCACTCATATAAATGGCTTGGAAGACCTTCCTGACCTTTATGTGGATCAAGGAAGAAGAAAAGTACAGGCAGAAATAAAATCTTCAAGCATTTTGGTCAAACAGCCTGACGTAAGATCTAATGTGCAACAATTTACATTTATATAGCGTTGTTCACATTGGGAGGACAACTCAAAGTGTTCGACATTGCTGGCTGGGCACCCAAGCTGGGGTGCTCCTATTGAGTCTGATGCTCCTAGTGAAAAATGCCTTTGATACAAACAAGCAATTGAAAATTGTACATTTTGCTGACATTGATGAAAAAAGAACATTGATAAAACGAACTGTAGGGAATGGCATGAAACAGAGAGGATGAAGTAATTCATCTAAACATGCCTGCTTCGATCTCGGAAATCTTGCATCAGAGCCCGGAGAGTTTAGATTTTATGCTACTTTGACAGATAGTTATTTTAAAATTGGATTTTCAATCCAAGGCAGCTCCAATAGAATGAGAAACCTGAGAGAAGGAACCATTCTCCAACAGGCAAAGGAGTGTTCAGCCCCAACATATTTAATCAGTAAATGGTTGCAAATTCTATACATCTTGCTAATTATCAAATCACATTATCTAACTCAGTGGTTAGAGCACTCGCTTTGCAAGTGAGAAACCTGGGTTTGATTCCCTGCAGGGCAAAACCATGGGCAAGTTTCCTTACTCCACAAGCCTAATAACAACAACAACAACAACAAATTACATTTATAGAGCGTCTTTCACGTCGGGAGGACGTCCCAAGGCGCTGCACAGGAGGCGTGTGACCCGAGCTGAGAGTGGAGTGTTTGGGGAGGGGTGAAACACGAAGGGGAAGTAGAAAAGTTCGGGGTGGAACAAAAGGCACGATCGAAAAGGAAACTCTTCAAACCGGCCTTGAAAGAGGAAAGGGAAGAAACGAGACGGAGGGATTGAGGGATGGCATTCCATAAGGTGGGAGCGGAGAAACTGAAGGCCTGGCCTCCGATGGTGGGGCGGTTCGGGCGGGGGGTTTGGAGCAGGCCAAGTCCTGTTGAACGGAGGGTCCGGGTGGGCTTGTAGGGGGAAAGTAGATCGGTTAAATAGGGCGGGGCAAGGCCGTGTAAGGCCTTGTAGGTGAGGACGAGGATCTTGAACTCGATCCTCTGGAGGATGGGGAGCCAGTGGAGACGGGCGAGGGTGGGGGTTATGTGGTCGCGGAGGCGGGTGCGGGATAGTACACGGGCTGCAGAGTTTTGGATGACCTGCAGCCTGTGAATGGAGGAACTGGGGAGGCCGACGAGGAGAGAGTTTCCGTAGTCCAGCCGTGAGGTGATGTATGCGTGCACGAGTGTTTCGGCAGCGCTGGGGGTAAGATAATTGCGGAGCCTGGCAATATTGCGCAGGTGGAAATAAGCGGTGCCGGTCAAGGCGCGGATGTGGGGGAGGAAGGAAAGTTTTTGATCGAACATGATGCCGAGGTTCCTGATTGGCTTTGTGAGGTGGAGAGTGCAGCCTTGGATATTGAGGCTGGCAGCGCCCGATGTGCGGAGGCGCTGGCTTGAGCCAATCAGGAGGGCCTCGGTCTTACTCACGTTCAATTGCAAAAAGTTGTCCCTCGTCCAGGATAATTAATAATAATCCATCAAGAAAAAAAACAATAATAACTTGGTCCACTATTGTTTGTGGGACACTGCTGTGCGCAAATAGCTGCCACTATTCGCCCACAAAATAAACAGTCAATTCACTTTACAATATATTCTGTGAAGTGCTTTGAGATGTCGAGAAGACGTGAAAAGTGCTATATCAAAGGCAAGGATTATATTATTACAGCCAAACAAGTTTCTCTGCAGTATTTGCAGCAGAATTGAATCATTATTGAATCCCATTTTATTCTCTGTTATAATTTGTTGAACAGCCCAACCTAAAATCGTTACGGTATGGGATTTTCTTGTTTACAGTTCATATTACTTCAGTGCAACTCTAACATGAGGCTCATTGTGGTTCATTATTTCTGCAGCGTATCTATTTCCATATCCCTTAAGCGACTACATTAACCAAGTCATTAAATAGCCAAACAATGAATTCACCCGGTCTTTCCACATGAAGGATAAAACTAGCTACAACAGTTGGAACTATAAATAAACTATCCCCTGAGTGCACCACTTATGATGGGCCTTTCAAAGAACTGAACTGTAAAAAATCATATCCTCCTGTCAAAATAATATAAAGTATTTTCTTTGTACTCGCTAATTGGCAGAATATTTTACTGAGGATATGGATTCACATATCACCAATCAAAACATCCCCACTTTGTGAGCTACAAAACGCAAAATACTGTAGATGCTGGAAGACGAAGGATCGTGGAACCGAACTGTTGACTCATTTTTCCTTTCTCCGTAGATGCTGCCTGACCTGCAGAGTGTTCCCAGCGATTTCTGTTTTTGTTTGTGAGCTACAATTTCATTCAAAGGATACCAGTACTAGAAAACTGATCATCTGGAAACTTCAATTCATTTTCAACATAAAAATGCATTTTTTGAAATATACGTATAAATGCTACATTGCACTCTCCTTGAAACAGTAAAAAGGCTATTTCTACAGCTGAGTTTGTGTTCTAAACCTCATGGATTTGGAAAAACAATTCTGTTTCTCATGCCATTAGAAGACAAATATTTTCATGGAAGGTTCATACACAATTACCGCAACAATTAGTTTTCAATCCATTACAATTTTATTTAAAGATATTTACAGATTTTTAAATCTATAATTCATATGTGGCATTCCCCAGGGCTCTGTCCTTGGCCCCCTGCTCTTCACCCTCTACATGCTCCCCCTTGGTGACATCATCCGCAGACATGGGGTAAGTTTCCACATGTATGCGGATGACACTCAACTCTACCTTTCCGCTTCCACCCTCAACTCCAGGACTATGGCGTTCTGACTGCAGTCTGTCTGACATTGAGTCCTGGATGAGAGACAATTTCCTCCAACTAAACGTCAACAAGACGGAGGCCCTCCTGATTGGCTTGCGTCAGCGCCTCCGCACCTCAGGCGCTGACAACATCAGCATTCAAGGCTGCTCTCTCCACCTCTCAAAGCCAGTCAGGAATCTGGGCATCTTGTTCAACCCCGAATTATCCTTCCTCCCCCAAATCCTCGCCATGACCGGTACTGCCTTCCACCACCTCCGCAACATTGCTACACTCCGCCACTACCTCACCCCCCATGTTGCCGAAACACTCATCCACGCTTTCATCACATCTAGGTTCGACTGTGGGAATTCTCTCCCCAGCGACCTTCCAAGCTCCTCCCTTCACAAGCTGCAGATTATTCAGAACTCTGCAGATCATGTACAGGTATCCCTCCCCAACCGCGGGGGATACTTTCCTCTAAACCTCCACTGTTGGAAAATGCAGGGCCCTATGGGAAACATGGGAATAGGGGGAATAAGTTCGCGTTTCGTAGAACAAAACACGAAAAAAAAACTGTTATATACGGGGATAATGGGAGTACGTTTGGGCACATCTGCGAGGCTGTCTGTCTGATTGACTGAGAGAGAGAGAGACATGGAGGGTAGTGGGGGTGGTGGTGATACGGAGGGCTGAGGGGGCTGTCTGACTGATCTCCAGAGAGAGAGAAATGAACGGAAAAGGTGTGATGGGTGACACAGAGGGTTTGGGGGGCTGTCTGACTGACTGATACAGACACAAACAGAGAGAGGTGGGGGGAGGGGTGGGGGGGAGGGGAAGAGAAGGTGAAATAGAGAGAAGGTGAGAGAGAGAGAAGTGGGGGTGGGGTGGGGGGGAGAAGAGAAGGTGAGTCAGAGAGAGGTGAGACAGAGATGGGGGCAGGGTGAGGAGAAGAGAAGGTGAAATAGAGAGGTGAGTCAGAGAAAGATACACTTACACACAAAGAGAGATCTGCAGATCCTGACAGCTCCCAAACTTACTAGCTAGGCTGCGGAGAAGTGACAATAAATTCATGTTATTTACCTTAATTCTAAGAGAGAAGCGTTTTCACTGGTTGATTGCAACATCGCAACTAGGTCCTAGTACTAAAAGCTAAACGACAAAGGGCTGGTTGATGCAACTGGGTCCTGGCGCTAAACACTAGTGTTAGTGTTAAAACCCGTGGATAAGCAAGGGTTATAAACCATTGTTAGCAAGGGTTGTTGCATTTAGCAAACCGTGGATGCGTGAGTTTCATGGTTGACAAGGCCGCAGTTTGGGCGAGGTACCTTTTCTAGGCTCCGCGACCACATCACTCCCACCCTCGCCTGTCTCCGGTGGCTCCCCATCTCCCAGAGGATCAAATTAAATTTGACCTCATCCTCATCCTCACTTTCAAGGCCATTAACGGCCTTGCCCCCACCCATCTCTCCTGTTTTCCTATCAGCCTACCCATACCCTCCGTTCAGCGGGCCATGGCCTGCTCTACCTCCCCTGCCTGAACCGCCCCACCATCGGTGGCCGGGCTTTCAGCCTCTTTGCCCCCACACTCTGGAACTCCATCCCACAATCCCTTCACCTCGCTTCGTTCCTTTCCTCCTTTAAGGCCAGTTTCAAGACCTTTCTCTTCGACCGTGCCTTCTGCTCTCCTCCTAATTCTCCCCCCTCTCCTACTCTCCTTACCCCTAATCCAACCTCCCCACCCCCAACCCCGCTCGGGTCCCAACCTAACTGTTCAGTGCCTTGGGACGTCCTCCCGACGTGAAAGGCGCTCTGTAAGTGTAATTTTGTTGTTGTTGTTGTTATAATAGAACTGTAGACTTGCTCCTACACTCCAGACTGTCACTCCATTACAATACTGGAGGAGTGCTGCATTGTTGCAATTGCCATCTTTCTGTTGAGATGTTAACCAAGGTCACACCTGCCTGTTCAGGTAACTGTTAAAGATCCTACAACATGATTCATAATAGAAACAGAATTTTTCCTTTTGTCATTCTCACTGGTCTCCCCTGCTCCTCTATTCACAAAATTCAACTAATTCCAAGCTCTTGTCGCCCATGTTCTCTGCCTCGCTAACTTCCATTACTCCATTACCCCAGTCCTTGTCAAACTCCATTAACTCCCTGTCACAAAGCGAATTGATTTCAAGATCTTCACTCTGGTATTTAAATTTCTTCATGCCCTGGCATACTCCGATCTCTCCAATCTGCTGTCTTCCTCAACTATTACCCACTGCATCCACTCGACTGACTCCAGCCTCCTCCTTGTCCCTTGGACCCTCCATCCTACCATTGGCAGCCGTGTTTTTAGCCGCTATGTCTCGGAGTTGTCGAACTATCTCCCTCAATCCTTTTACCTTGCCCCTCTTTCCCCATTTACAGGTTGCTTTTATCTTCGACCATGCCTATGGCTACTCCCCACCTCGTTTCCCTGGGTTCAGCATTATGCTTCACAACTGCGTAGGGCTCTGAGATGCCCATGTTCGGCATAAAAGGTTGCTATATAAATGCAAGTTGTTGGTAGCATTTATTTGTGAAGCAATGGGAAAAGCTTTCAAATTATAGGTGATCAAATGCATGCATTACTATTAAAGCAACTCAGAAGAAATTCAAGTATTCAACCATGCAAAATATTATCAAAAAAAAATTCAGGTTTGAAAAATGCAGCATTTGATATCATCTGCTATAATATTACATATTGTAATTTTAACCCAAAAGTCTTTCATGGTTGATGAGAACTATACATTACACTTTATTATCAGCATATAAGGGTTTACTTCTTTGTCCATTCTTTGTTCATTACCAAGGACACATTTTCACCCCTGGCTATTCTTTCATAATAAATGTGGCACATTCTCCCAAATACAGGTGAAATTAAGGATGTTTCACAATTACTGCATTGGACACCCACAAGGAATGTGTTATGGAATCCAACTAATCTGCCCTAAGAGATTTCTCTAACTGGGTTTAATACAGATCAATATCAGTCAAAAAGTAATGTAATTTTGAATGAAATCAGGAGTCATTCTTAGCAACATAGAAGGTTGGCAGCACAGAATTAGGCTATTTGGCCTATCAAGTGTGTGCTGGTGCTAGTTTCCCACCATAGACCAATCTGCTCCAAACCAATGTCCCATTAATTTTCCTACTCATTTCCCAATCTTTCTCAATCAATATTCTATTTTTGGATCTTGTGAAAAAGTATCTAATTCCATCCTAATAAATGCATTTATGGACCTTGAAATCAGCATCTAAGGTAAAGATTTACACATGCCATTGATCTTCTGTGTAAAACAAAAATCAATCTCGTAATCTTGTTTGCCGTGGTGATAATTCTTTTTTTGCCCTATTGTTACTGACTTACCGGTGTGTGGACAAAGTCTCTCTCTGCCATTGTATTGAGATGTTATCACAGTATAGGGTACACATTTTAATCCTGGATTAGTAGGATGTATATAAATTACCAAGATATTTATTTTCCATATAAATTTGGGTAAGATTTTATTTTATCAAAATAGATTTCTAACTAAAATCCACACATTATTTGACATTCCTTGATGCCCCCAGGGTAATTTCTCTGGAATTGCATTCCAAGTCCATGGAAAATATATAGAAGAAAATTTAAATCACTCTTGAGATATCCAACATGGCTGTCAACTGCACAGTTTGACACAGTCTGCACTATTGTTAATACTGTACTAATTTTTCAGATCTAAACTTCGGTATAGGGATAGTTAAACTGCATTGTTCGATGCAGCTATTTTCCCTAAACTCAATCTGACCATATTACAGGACCAGCAGCAATTGCAATATGGTACAATATGTTTTAGCACTGTTCTTTCATTAAAACTATTCCTGAAATATGCAGAAGAATTCACTATGATAGCCAATTGAGGTTATCTACTGTTTAGGAATCAAACTGGTATCTGCATTCTGATTGTGCTACATTGAAAAAAAGCACTATCACATTTGGTACAGAAGACATTGGTATGATTCACAAATACCTCATTGACTCAGCTGGCTGTTACTCTAAGGAAAACAGCAGCAATCTCAGAGGAAACAAATAAGAAATAGAAACAAAGCTGACAACTATTATCACATTGAAATTATTACTGAGAAAAATATTCTTCTTAAAAAATAAGATTAAAACTATATGAATTTGTAGAATCACAGAATCATGCAGCACAGAAGAAGACCATTTAGCCTATTGTGTCTGTGCCAGCTCTTTGAAAAGGGTTGTCCGAATCAATCCGATTCCTCCGCTCACTCCTCATGGCCCTGCAAACCTGTCCTCTCCAAATGACTATCTACTTCACTCTTGAAAGTTGTTGACAAATCGGCTTCTACCACCCTTTCAGGCAATGCCTTCCAAATCTGAACAACTTGCTCTGTGAAAATATTATCCTCACCTCCCCTCTGTCTCTTTTAACAACTATTTTAAATCGGTGTCCTTGGGTTAAAACAACAATAACTACTTCAATTTATATAGCCCCTCCACGACGGATGGCATCTCAGAGTGGGTTACCAATCCACTCGGCAGTGGAAATATTTTCTCCTTGTTCATCCTATCGAATCACCTGATCAATCAGAAAACTTCTATTAAGTCCAATCTTAACCTTCTCTGCTCCAATGAAAATAATCCTAGCTTCTCTCGCCTCTCCTGATAACTGAAGTCCCTTGTTCCTGGTACCATCCTGGTAAATCTCCTTTGCACCCTGTCCAACGCCATTACATCCTTCCTAAAGTGTGGTGCCCAGAACTGAACACAACTGAGGCCTAAACAGTGTTTTATAAACACTCATTATAACTTTCTGACTTTTGTATTCTATACCCCTATCTATAAAGCTAACTATCCTGTATGTTTTTTTTTACAGCTTTATCTACCTGTCCTGCCAGCTTCAAACATTTATTTATATGAACCCTCAGATCTCTGTTGCTTCATCCCCTTTAAGATTCTATCATCTTACCTCTCCTGATTCTTCCTTGCAAAATGCATTGTTTCACATTGATCCATACTAAGCTTCATACGACACATGTCTGCTCCTTTTACCAGTCTGCCTATGTCCTCTTGCAATCGGCTATTATCTTTCTCATTGTTCACTACTTTTCCCAGCTTTGTATCATCAGCAAACTTGGAAATTGTACTCCCTATACCCAAGTCAAGGTCATGTATACAGACCAAAAACAGCTGTGGTCCCAATGCTGACCCTGGGGGACACCACTGCACACTTCCCTCCAATCAGAAAAAACAACTGTTCACCGCCACTCTCTGCTTTCTGTCTCCCAGCCAATTCTATCCTTTTATTACTTTGGCCTTCTATTTCGCTTAAAGGTCTCTTATGTGCCACCTTTTCAAAGGCCTTTTGAAAATCCATATACACAATATCAACCTTTATCCACCTCTCCATTACTTCCTCAAAAAACCCTATCAGGTTTGATAGACATGATTTGCATTTAACAAATCTGTGTTGGCTGTCCTCTATTAACCCATATTTTTTAAAGCGAAAATTTATTTTGAGCTGGATTATAGTCTCTAGAGGTTTCTCAATTATTGATGTTAGGCTGACTGGCCTGTAGTTTCCGGGTTTATCCTTATGCCCCTTTTTGTATGGGGGAATAATATTTGCACTGGGACAAAGTATGATTCTAGGACTTTGAGCTCTAGATTCTGAACAGAAGCACAGAGCTGAAATTGTTGTCCTTACAAAAAAAAAGACCAAGGGTAAGTTCTTTTGCACAGAAGTTTCAATATAATATATAATAGCTCTAATTAATATATCACCTTTCATGTTGGGAGGACATCTCAAAGTGCTTCACAGGGTGTCTCGGCTGTGTATTTTGTTGACCTAATATGGTAGACAATTTGTACACAGCTGGGTTGAAGGCAGATTAAATCAATAAATTTAAGAGAAAATTTCATAGCTTTGGTGAGGAAATAGATGAGGGGTTTGTGTGAGGTGTGTACTTCTGGATTTTGTATTAGTAGTTTGGATTCTTTTTTACCTCTGAGCCAAATGCACCAACAATGACCTTTTCTGGTTCTCTGCATTCCTATTTTTACTTTTAACATGCTTATCCTTCACACAGTGCGGATAAATCACAGAATCCCTTTGGAGAGATCAGCCTAAGGATGCTCATCGCTTAAGACGCTTGACCACTCTTCCTGTAACCAGTATATGATTCATAAGCAGCATTGTTAAGTAGCTTTCAGCTGAAACAAAAGACATTTGGATCACAAATCCAGCATTGCCAACCCAGAATTCACACTAAATGCAATTACAATTGTGAATGTTACAAATGAACCTCCATGATATCTCCACTAGTACAATTGTAGTTGTGGGACTATTTTGTGGATGAAATTGCAGAATTTATCAAACAAGGATCCTGACTTCTACTAAAGTACATTTTATGGACAGCATTTTGCTTTCTGATGAGGTAATTTGTTGGACAAGTGGAAAGAATCCAAGTTCACGGTGACCAATCTACCCCTCCAAGTCCTGTCTATGAGCCAGGCTGACTGGTCTGCCATTACCAGTGCCTGGAGTAATGCAGACTTATCTGTGTCAGGAATCGGACTAATGAGAGAGTTGATTTAATTCTGATATTCCAAACTTGGTAAAGTATCTTAGAACCAGCTCAGTTCCAAAAAGGCTCAGTGAGGTGGATCAACACTACCTCCCCCCACCCTGCCCCAATAAGAATAGTCGTGTATGATACAATGATAACATCTTGTACCTATTATAGCTTTGCTTGCAACCAAAGGATCCAATGTGCTATATAGATTGACACGCAGACAGACACAGAGACAGACATTCTATCTTTATCTATACTCATCTGAGAGGACTTCTTTTGGGAGAATTCAGAGGGAGGACGTCTTTAATATATTTTCTCTATCAGTCTCTGTCTCTCTCAGTCTTTCTATCTCTTTCTCTCAAAAATATGCCCATGACACTACCAGATGCAAGACCTTTCTGATGATGTATAAATAATGTCTCTAGATCAGATGGTTATTGTCTGATTTTTGGACAGACGGACAGGCATTTTATTAATATTGGTAGAAAATATATACACTTGGCATGAGTTCAGCAATACT
Source organism: Hydrolagus colliei (assembly GCA_035084275.1). Classification (NCBI taxonomy): domain Eukaryota; kingdom Metazoa; phylum Chordata; class Chondrichthyes; order Chimaeriformes; family Chimaeridae; genus Hydrolagus; species Hydrolagus colliei. Next base: position 15,978,489 of record CM068742.1, on the reverse strand, counting down.
ATTTGCCTTATTGACCAGTATCAAAATGACAGGCAGCTCCCAGTTTTTTTTTACACAATTTTGTAGTGACATTCAAGTAGTGACAGAATAAGCAGTCTCAAAGGTCTTGTCCATGTGTGAAACAAATTGAGTTATTGGTGGTTCACAATTACTTTAGTTTAACACTGGCAATCTCCTGCAGGAGTAACAAGACTTGCAATGGCAAAAGGGTAGAGGTTAGTTCACTGCCAGGAAGATGGTTTTGCTTTCATTGATATTTTGATTTAGGTAGAAAACACATCATTTATAAGTCTATTTTTGTTGGAGGCAGCTAGATAACTTATTTAGGAACCCTGTCTGTAGTAAAGATGGAAAAGGATCTCATGAATGAAGAGAAAATTGCATACAGTGGTTCCCTTGCTTGAAACCCCATCTCAAATGTCAGACTAAAGTGTTTAAAGTAAACCCTTAGTATGGCCATCAAAGTGATAAATGATTAGGCCGTTAAAACAATAGTAAAATACTTATAAACCTTTCATTTGATACATCACCTTTCATGTCAGGAGCAGTCTCAAAGCATTTCATAGGTTTTACTGTGAAGTATAGGGACTGTATTTTTTTAGCAAAGAATGAGGTCATTATACTGTGTGTGTATAAAAATAAGTTTTTTTTTGCATTGTAGAGGGATTGCTTAATAAGGTGAATGAGAGGTCGTAGAAATTGACCTGTTTACATTATACTATGTCAGAGACACCTACTGATATTTCACACCAGGAGTTTCTGGACAGAGATTCCAATTGAGATTTTGTGTGAAGAAATTCATTATTAAGGAGTCACACGATTTTTTTGCATTCATCTCTCAGAATATTGCCACCAACAGCAATGCTTTTCCACAACTGTCCCCAATCACTTTACACAGGGAAAATATATGTGGCCTGAAATGGGATAACCATTACAAGAGATTGTGCAAACCAGTAAAAGAAAAGTGTGAGTACATTAAAGGTCAATTTCCCAGAAAACCTGAAATTGAAGAAAGTGTACTCTCAGTTAAGTCAAATTTTGTGCAGTCACAAAATATTTGAGCAGTGCAGAAGTAAATTGTTTCAATTTAATAATAATAATCTGGAAATATTTTGGACTGGAAAGAAAGATTGGCAGGTAAAACGGCTAACAAGCATTGGGCAGTCTTCAAGGAAGAGATAATTCGGGCACAGGTTAGAAACATTCCAACAAAGGAAAAATGTAGGGCATCCAAACCTCTCTGGATGACTAGGGCAATTGGGGTGAAAATAAGGCAAAAAAAAAGAGGCTTATGATAAGTGTCAGGCCCAGAATACAGAATTCAACCAATTGGAATATAGGAAGTGCAGGAGAGAAATAAAAAAGGAAATTAGAGGGGCAAAAAGACTGCATGAGAAACAATCAGCAGGTAACATTAAATGGAATCCTAAGGTATTTTACAAACACATTAAGGGTAAAACATTGGTCAAGGGTAGGGTGGGGCCAATAAGGGACCAAGGAAGAAATCTTATTGTGGAGGCAGAGGGCATGGCTGATGTACTGAATGACTACTTTGCCTCTGTCTTTACAAGAGAAGAAGATGCAGTCAATGTCACAATATTGGAGGAGAGTGTAGTAGAAATGGATAAGCATAACCAGAGAGGAAGTACTAAAAAGGTTGATGGCGCTCAAGGTAGATAAGTCACCTGGTCCAGATGGGATGCATCCTAGGTTACTAAGGGACGTACGAGAGCAAATAGCAGAGGCTCTGGCCACAATCTTTCAATCTTCCTTGGACATAGGGGTGGTACCAGAGAACTGGAGGGTTACTAATGTTATTCCCCTGTACAAAAAGGGGCAGAAGGACAAACCTGGGAACTACAGGCCAGTCAATCTAACTTAAGTAGTGGGCAAACTTCTAGAGACTATAATCAGGGACAAGATAGATCTTCACTTAGAAAAATATAGGCTGATAAAGGACAGCCAGCATGGATTTGTTAAAGGCAAATTTTGCCTTACAAAACTGATAGAATTTTTCAACAATGTACAGAATGGGTGAACGAGGGCAGCGCAGTTGGTGTAGTTTACATGGACTTTCAAAAGGCATTTAACAAAGTGCCACATGAGAGGCTTATTAGGAAAGTAGAGGTCCGCGGTGTTAAAGGGACAGTGGCAGCGTGGATCCACACCTGGCTGCGAGACAGAAAGCAGAGAGTTGTGGTGAATGGCTGCTTTTCAGACTGGAGGGAAGTGTGCAGTGGCGTCCCCCAGGGATCAACTTTGGGACCACTGCTCTTTTTAATATACATTAATGATTTGGACTTGGATTTAGGGAGTACAGTTTCCAAATTTGCAGGTGATATTAAGTTAGGGAGAATAGTAAATAGTGAGGAGAATAGTAGCCACCTGCAAGAGGATATAGATAAAATGGTAAAGTGGGCAGACACATGACAGATGAAGTTTAATACAGAGAAGTGTGAGGTGATACACTTTGGGAGAAGAAATGAGGGGAGGCAATATAGGCTAGATAGTACAATTTTAAAGGGTGTGAAGGAACAGAGAGACCTGGGAATTTGTGTTAGTGACTCTTTGAAAGTGGCAGGACAGGTAGACAAAGCCGTTAAGAAGGCATATGGGATACTAGGCTTTATAAATAGGGGTATAGAATACAAAAGTCAGGAAGTGCTGATTAATCTCTGTAAGATTTTGGTTGGCCTCAGCTGGAGTACTGCGTACAATTCTAATTACCACACTTTAGGAAAGATATTAAGGCATTGGAAAGGATGCAGAGGAGATTTACTAGGATGGTACCAGGAATGAGGGACTTCAGCTACGAGGAAAGGCGAGATAGGCTAGGGTTATTCTCTGTTAAACAAAGAAGATTGAGAGGAGATCTAATAGAGGTTTATAAGATTATAAGAGGTTTCGACAAGCTGAATAGGGAAAGACTGTTTCCACTGGTCGGCGAAGTGACTTGTGGTCACAGATTTAAAATAGTTTTAAAATGAAGCAGAGGGGAGCTGAGGAATTTTTTTTCCACTTAGTGGGTTATTCGAATCTGGAATGCATTGCCTGAAAAGGTGGTGGAGGCAGATTCCATAACAGCTTTTAAAAGGGAATTAGTTCTTTATTTAGGAAGAGCAGGTCTGTTAGGTTATGGGGAGAGAGCTGGGCAGTGGGATTGAATTGCTCTGTTCAAAGAGCCGGCACAGACTAGATGGGCCGAATGGTCTCCTTTTGTGCTGTATAATTCTATGATTCTATGATAATCCTTGCATTTGATATAGCATCTTGTTATCAAGACATCTCCAAGTGCTTCACAGGATACAATGTAAAATGGATTGACTGTGTATTTTGTAGACAAACGTTAAGATTACTGCTGCAACTTTGTTTCCTTGAAAACAATTTCAAGCGATTTTGAACAAAACAACTTTGGACGAAACGTGATAGTTTTGTTCAGATAAACTTTGAGATTGGTTCAGATTTCCACAGTGATGATGCACCATTATTGTTTTGTTGCAAAGACCTTAAAAGTCATTTTCATTATCTATTAAATTAAAACCCAGATATTTTAAGGGTGTATTCTGCATGTCAGCAAATTGGAAGAAAATTTGACACAATAACACCCAGTATGTTCTATGAAAATCTGGATTGATTTTGGAACATCAGAAAACCAAGAAAGTAAGCCAAATATTAACAAACATTTGATTTATCGATGAATACTACTGAACTGTAGAGATGATTATCCCCAATAAATAGGAGTGTTCCAAATAAACTGACAGCTCAATGGATATCATGCAAAACAACCAGTTTCTTTTTCTCCATTCCCCTTTTATCTTTCCAAACACAACAAAACCAAAAATACATAATGGTCATTTAAAGATTGTCAATTAGCCTTTTATTTAATTTAAAAAAAAGAAATCCTCCTTCCCACTGACTTATTTTCTGTTTCTCTTCCTACTTTCGCTCTTTGTGTCATTTTGCTTTCAAAATTTCACATGTCCTGTGCTGGTCTCTTTTGCTAATATTCCTTTTTCTGTAAGTCTTATCTTGATCAACTATTGTAATGTCTCTTATGTCTTAATTCTTTCCATTATTTTTATTTCTGAAGCAGATATTATCTCCAAAGGCTCCAGATCTTTTACGGTTTTATTCGGTCATTTCTTTGAGTGCTTTGAGATGTCTCAAAAACGTGATAAGGCGCTGTATCAAATTTAAGGATTGTAATCTCTTCCCTACAGTGATAATATCCCCTCACTTCTTCAGTACCCTTTTCTGCTTTCTGGCCATCTGGTTTTAATCTATCTGATGGTATGCAAAGTGTTATTTCCCTCTCAAGTGTGTTGTTTTACCTCTTCCTGTCTATGATTATAATATTTTAAGTCTATGGTTATATATAGCATTTATGCTTGTACTCTGGAAATCATCTATCTTTATTCTTCTCATCTTCCTACACATAAGCTCTATTTAAAGCATCTGCCATATGGAGGTTCTTTTTCTGACCTACATCATAATATGATTCCATACTTCTATAGTCTGAGCGGTAACCTTTGATTGCCAAAACCTTCACTATAAATCTATAAATATCACTTCAAGTAATTTGTTATCATTCTCCTCTATCATTTTATTTCCATGTGTATATATATAAGCGCTCTGAGATGCTACCCTGCATGGAGGGCAGCACTATATATGTGCAACTTGATGTTCTTGTATATATTGGTGAAATTTCACGCAATCATTTATCATTTATTTTCCTCTCTTTTCCTCCTTCTACCTCCATCCTCTCATCAACAACAACTACATTCATAAATCAACAATATTCAGTTTCACATTGGTTACAGCATGTTTTATGATGGGAGAAAGTCCTAAAATGCTTCACAGGAATTACCGCAATGTGTACTTGTAGTATTTTCCGGGTGAACTCCACCCCTCTCCCTTTCACTACATCCAGCAGCTACCTTTTATGGGACAACATTTCCAAGATGGTTTCCCATGACTCTTATCAGGAGAAATAATCTCAGATTCATTAACTGTTGCCTATTTTCTATAACTCACAAATATAATCCCACCATCTGCATATAATATTCTATGCACATTCAGACTGTTGTACTGCTGCTAATTGGTATTTGGTGGTGGGGGAAAGGTGGGTGGGAAGTTGAAACAATCATAGCGTTTCTCATTACTGTTTGAAGACATTGTCATGGTCTCTCAAAAAACAGGTTTCCAGCATGTTGTCCCACCTGACTAACTAGGTAACCATTATTTCAGGTTGGTTCAGAAGCCACAAGCAAAGCAGTTTTGATTGTGAATATGTCTCCAGTCGAGAAGTTCATAATTGTCACGGCTCAGTCCTGCTCTGCCTGATGAGGCTTAATCTCCTGAGACTCTGCTCCCATGGCACTGAGCAGATAATTTACTCTCGGACAGTAAACCACCTCCGCTGGCACATCTGCCTTTCTATCTTCCCCTATAACACCATTCTGATACCATGAATGGGTAATGTTTTTTCCATGCAGAGAGACACAATTTCAATGTTACCAATAAAGATTGATGCAATAATGAATTATTATGCCTTTAGTCTTTTATAACAAAAATAGCTTATGAAATATGTTCATGGATTCAACTCTTACAACTTATAGTGTTCTGGAAGGATGAAATCAAGTGGGCTGAAAAGGCTACCACATTTGAAGTCTCATGAAAACTATAGGTTCTGGATGGAAACAATTTATTCTCGTTGAAATAGTAATAAACAACAATCATAATTAATCTTTCCATTTGATATTGGGCCTTTCACTTTCAGAGGATGTCTCAAAGCACTTTGCAGGATTTACCATAAAGTGTAGTAACTTGTTGTTCGTTTGGGGTCACTGCCCACCACAACATCCCCAACCTCAATTGTGGGTCTCACAGCCCATTGCAGTGGGAATGCGAACTTCCTTGGGATTTGAAATGGAAAGGATTATTATTTGAAACAAATGTTATTCATTTGGTAAAACATTTTCAGGGATGTCAGTTTGAATGCATTCGAATAATACCATTGATACAGTAATTAGTTTGGGACAAAAGATAACTAAATGTTATTATGGAAAGTAATTTTGTTGAAGGTTTGACATTAAATTACTGTATTCAATTGGCTGATCTGTCTGGGTGGCAGTGACAGCACTGCAATTGTTCTTTGTGTCCCCCAGGCTATTGAGGAGAAATCAGCCAGGGTTAGAACTCCTGCTTGTTATCTTGTCCTGCTTTGCTGGGAGCAGAGTCCTCTCACTCAGCTCTTGTTAACCCTGCAAGCCAAACCATAACAGGTAGGATGATAACAGCGGCTGGAAGCTTGTCAGACAATGTTCTTGATAGCAAGCTACTGTATATGGTTCTTGCTGGTTGAACTCCAGCAGTGTCCCAACACTAGGGTCCGTCGATATGGAAATTCTCCGATCAAATATATCGATGGGCTCATATCGAGATCTACCGAAATATCGATATTTTCGGGTTTTTCGTACTGCGCATGCGCGCGTAGCGTGCGCATTTGGAGTGCACGCGCGTTGCGGGTGCGCGCGCATCCCGGGTGCAAGCGCATTCCGGGTGCGCGCGCATTCGGGGCCTATCTTCTCAGGAGGTAAATATCTTTCTCTCTCTGTGTCTCTCACTCTCTCCATCTCTGTGTTTTTCTGTCTGTGTGTCTCTGTGTCTCTCTCCCTCTCTCCTCTCTCACATCCCCCCCATCTCTATCTATGAGTATATTATCACATCCACCCCCCCACCCCCCCATCGTCCCTCTCTCGCACCCCCCACCCCCGTCGTCTCTCTCCCCCACCACCACCCCAGCCGTCTCTTTCTCCCTCCCACCCCAGCCGTCTCTCTCCCCCTCCCCCCAGCCGTCTCTCTCCCCCTCCCCCCAGCCGTCTCTCTCCCCCTCTCCTCCCACCCCAGCCGTCTCTCTCCCTTCCCCAGCTGTCTCTCCCCCCCCCAGCCGTCTCTCTCCCCCTCCCCCCAGCCGTCTCTCTCCCCCTCTCCTCCCCCACAGCCGTCTCTCTCCCCCTCCCCCCAGCCGTCTCTCTCCCCCTCCCCCCAGCCGTCTCTCTCCCCCTCCCCCCACCCATCTCTCTCCCCCTCTCCTCACCCACCAGCCGTCTCTCTCTCCCCCCCAGCTGTCTCTCTCCCCCTCCCCCCAGCTGTCTCTCTCCCCCTCCCCCCAGCCGTCTCTCTCCCCCTCTCCCACCAGCCGTCTCTCTCCCCCTCCCCCCAGCCGTCTCTCTCCTCCTCACCCCCCCCCAGCAGTCTCTCTCCCCTCCCCCCCCTCCCCCCCCCAGCCATCTCTCTCACCCCCCAGCCCTTGCATACCTGTATATTGTATTCGAGGACTGTGAATACAATATGGCGGCTTTGCACCTCGGTCTGTGCATTGTGTATAGAGATGAGCATTCTGAGTCTTGTAGTTCAGTGTGCTCGCATCCCGATTTTTTACCTCGATATATTGTTTTTTCAATATATCGATATTTTTAAAATGTCTATTTCGGCATATCGATATGAAAATTATATCGGGTTTTAGCGATATATCAATATATCGCCAGACCCTACCCAACACACACTCTGGTCCACAAGCCTTGACTCACACCAATATGTACCTGATAATCTATGGAAGTACTGCAATTAAGCAGGTTGCATCCCTCCAAGAAGAAAATGTACATTACTTTGCATACGCAGGGAAATTTCCAGCTTTATGTGGCCAGACTCAGCGTTAGCACTCTTGCCTCTGAGTCAGAAAGTGGTGGGTTCAAACCCCACATTGGGTTTTGGAATTGTACAATCTAATCTGACACTCCAATGCAGTGCCAATGTGATGCAACATTATTCAAAAAGAAAAGGGAATTTTTCAGGGTATCCTGGCCAACCATCCCGCAGATAAAATTGGTCACTTGCTTGCTCCATGGCTATTTGTGGGACAGCCCTGTGAGCAACTGGCTGACACATTTCATCCACAAAATAAACAGTCGAAACCACCACAGTAAAAACCACTGAAACCACCACCATAATTTGGAGTGCTTTGAGATGCCTCGATGACGCGAGTAAGTTCTGTGTCAAATGTACAAACTATTGTTACAATTATTATCATATGTGGAATTTTCAGTCTAATTTGAATTATCTTTAGTGTGGTGATGGGCAGCATGTATCAGACACTCAGCTGCCCCCACCTCCCACCCCACTACCATCCAACCTCCCACCCCACAAAAAAAAGTGGTGGTTTACTGGAATGTGGTATGAGTATGCGCTTTTCAGCCTTGTTGAAAGGCTTCAATAATCTTCGCAAACGAATACCCTGACAAAGTTGACTGCTACCTATTCCACAAAGGCTCACCATCCAGTCAAGATAATGAGAAAGCTGTAGAAATTGTACTCCAGCTGGACTCATCCCTTTTAAGAGAAGACAAAATCAAAAAGAAAATTGTGTATAATACTACATTAAATGAATATAGGGAGAGTTGTCAAGAGATCCGCCTAATTCAATAAAATTAGATTGGTTAGATAATCAATTAAACCAATTATAACATGATACAACACGTTTGCTCAATGCTCTTTTTTCAGGTTGGTAGTAATTAGTGCAGTAGCGTTTTTTTTAATATTGAATAATGTTTGATTTGTATTACAAATCTTGAGCAATGTTACTGTATTGCTTTTCTTTTTACAGTATAATATGCAGCCCTATAAAGCTAAATTGACCAATAATCCTGCCTATACCGTTCATCATGCAGGAAACATTTTCAACAATACCATTCATACCTTAGATTAAGTGAATCATTAGAATTTCGAGATTTCTTTTCAATCACATCTTGTTAAGTAATTTAATAATGAATTTGGGGAAGGGCGGTTTCAAATGTAATCTTTGATTTTACGTAATTATACAATTTGCAGTGAGTCACCAGGGACTCTGATGTACAGGCTACAAATGATCAAAAGATATTAAGGATTTACTATGACATTCAGCGATTCTGGCCATTATTGTAAATTTCCACAGGTCATCCACTGCAGTTTTATTTCAGCTCGTGTATGTGTTTGCTGCCTGGTTCAAAGCAAATGTTTATAATGCCACAAAAAAGGTGCCTCGGCATCCCTTGAAAAAATCATTGCCAACTTTGATGATTCAAGGACAATGAGTAAATTACTTCTTTTTCCACAGTTTCAATGCTTTTAGTAAATTACCTGCAATTATCCTGAAATAAAATACAGGGCAAAAAGCACATGACATTAGAAGAAACTCTGTCCTGTACTGGACCAACAACAACTATGTTTTATCTTTTCATTTTATCCTTTCATGACCCCGGATAGACAGTTTTTCGGACCTGGGCTGGGGATAGGGATTGGGGAGGGTGGAGGGATGGAAGTTGATTTAAAACACAATCAAAGTGAAGAGCCTTGAGGTGGATTTTGAAGGAGGCAAGAGATGGGGTGAGCTGGAGATACTGCCAGAAGGAGTTCCAGAGGGTGGGGGCAGTGTGCCTGAAAGTGCACTTACCAATGGTAGGACAAGCTAGGCAGGGTGTGTGAAGTAGGCCAGAGCCTGCTGAGCGGAGGTAGCGAGTTAGCAAAAAGGATGGACAGGATACAATGTACTGTATAACCCACAAGCAAATCTGACAGGAAAGTAGGAAAGGTTCTGGGTGATATTGGTGAGAACTCTATAAATACTGGAGCTATATTTGAAGATTGGATCATAACAAATGTGGCTCTGTATTCCAAAGGGATGTGAGACAAAACTCTGGAAATTATGGATCATTTACAATAACAACTTGCATTTATACAGAGCCATTCAAGCAGAGTAGATTATTGGAGAACGTTTACTCTGATAACCGTGGTGGTAAAACAGTGCTTAGAATACTGAAAGTGAAGCTGTTCACTCTCAACAGTTTACAACAACAAAAGCAAAATTACATATATAGAGCGCCTTTCACGTCGGGAGGACGTCCCAAGGTGCTGAACAGTCAGGGGTTGGGACCCGAGCACGGGGAAGGGACAGGGTAGGGGGAAGGGGAGAGAGAGAGGTCGGAGGGCGACAGAAGGCACGATCGAAAAGGAGAGTCTTGAGACCGGCCTCGAAGGAGGCAAGGGGGGAAGCGAGACGAAGGGACTGTGGGATGGAGTTGCAGAGTGTGGGGGCAGAGAAGCTGAAAGCCTGGCCACCGATAGTAGGGTGAGTCAGGCGAGGGAGATGGAGCAAACCAGAGCCCACTGAACGGAGCGGGTAGGCAGGCTAATAGGGAGTCAGCAGGTCAGACAGATAGGAAGGGCCAAAGCCTTGAATGGGCTTGAAAGTGAGGATGAGGTTATTGAAGTTAATGCTCTAAGGGATGGGGAGCCAATCGAGCCGGGCGAGGGTGGGAGTAATGGGGCAGAGAGCTTAGTGCGGGAGACGATATGAGCTGCAAGTTTCTGGATGATCTGCAGCTTGTGAAGGGAAGAGCCAGGAAGGCCAATGAGGAGGGAGTTTCCATAGAAAGTCTTGATGTGACGAATGCATGGTTGAGGGTTTTGGCAGGGGGTGATGCAGTGGCAGAGTCTGGCGATCTTACGGAGGTGGTGTAAGGCAGTGCTGGTCATGGCGAAGATGTGGGTGAGGAAGGTCAGTTCAGGGTCAAACAAGGTTCCTGACTGGCTTCATGAGATTGTGTGTACAGCCGTAGATGCTGATGCTTTCAGTGCATGAGCTGCGAAGGCACTGACGTGAGCCAATGAAGAGGGCTTCAGTCTTGCCAACGTTCAGCTGAACATAGTTGTCCCTTGTCCAGGACTCGATGTCAGACAGGCAGGCAGTCAGGATGCTGGTAGTCCTGGAGTTGAGGGTAGAAGCGGAGAGATAGAGTTGGGTGTCATCCGTGTACATGTGGAAATTTATCCCATGTCTGTGGATAATGTCACCGAGCGAGAGCACGTAGGGGGTAAAGAGGTGAGGACCAAGGACAGAGCCCTGAGGAACACAACACAAGACGGTGCGGGGGCTGGAAGAAAAGTCATTGGCAGACACAAAGTGGAGATGATGTGAAAGATAAGACCTGAATCAGTCAAGGACAGAACCTTGAAGGTTGAGGTGGGAGGAGAGGCGATGAAGGAGGATCGAATGGTCCACAGTATCGTGGACAAGGGCATCCTCCAAGACCCTTCCACAGAAGGTGGTGGAAGGGTCTCGGAGGACGAGGAGGCAGAGGGAGCCCTGGTCACAAATGGTCAGGATATCATTTGTGACCTTGACAAGAGCAGTTTCCCTACTGTGGGCAGCACAAAAGCCTGATTCGAGGGGCTCGTGTAGGGAGTGGGATGAGAGGAAAGAGCGAAGCTGAGAGGCAATGACTCTTTCAAGAATTTTCGACAGAAAAGGGAAGTTGGAGATGGGCTGGTAGTTTGAGACCTGCGATGCATTAAGGGAAGGTTTCTTGAGGATGGGGGTGATAGTAGCTGTTTTGATAGGGGGATGGGAACAGTGCCGGATGAGAGGGACAGGTTGATAGTGTTACCGGGCAGTAGTTTAGTGATGTGCCTGGGGAAACCAGATGTATATAATAATATAAATAATATATATTGAGAGTATTATATAATAATAACAACAATAGTAATTATTTCATGAGATTTAGCACTTCACCACATTGTTGTAGCATCTCAAAAGTGCTTCACAGGATCTATAATGTTGTGGAGTGACCATGTAGGTGAATACAGTAGTGAATTTGCACACAACAAATACAAACAACCTAGAAATGACTGAGTTTTTTTATACCTGGAAGATTATTTTCAAGTAGTAACATGGGATCTTTAAAGTTCACTTGAACAATCAGGTAGGACCTCAGTTTAATGCCTCATCGAAGAACGTTACCTGCGACAATGCAACACTTCCCCAGCGCTGCAATGGAGTGTCAGCTTTGGCAGTAAGTTTAAATTTCTCACGTGTGAACACTATGCTATAATTAGGAGCAATGAATATGGATTTAGAAACAAAATGCCATGTAATGCCCTACAAATCTACTGAAATTCTGAGGAAAGAACTAAATTCTAAAGGCATAAATGGGGGTTATCTGGTGGATTAAATTCAACATGCGCAACTTTTATCACAGATATCAAAACACTGCAAGACATTTTACTATGTGAAGGGAGCTATGTGAAGGCAAGTTGTTGTAGCTTTAAATAAGTCTCAAACAACATTCATACAAAAAACTGATGAATTCAATAGATTCAAAACTATCTTAGCAAGAAGAAGCAGACAATAAAGATTAATGAAAAAAAATTCTGTGTGAGGAAAATAATTTAATAGAGATATATAGGGTCTGTTGAGGATTCCCTACTACTTAACACTATTTATAAATAGCTTAGTAGCGAACACTTCATGCATCACTCAAATCTGCTTGTGATAAGAATTATGTTGGCTCATGAATGAACAATATGACTCGGTGGCAGGCTCCATCACTGTAAGTGCTCCTAGACCCTACCCTAAGTGAAGGGCGCTATATAAATACAAGTTGTTAAAGTTGTTTTTGTATTTTGATTTCATAATAATAATCCTTGCATTTGCTTTTGCACTTTTCATGTTTTCTTCACAGAATGTCCTGTAATGTGAATCGACTGTATATATGTGCGTAGCTGCTGTAGCCAATTGCGCACAACCGTGTCCCACAAACAGTCGTGGATTTAAATGACCGATTTTTTTTGAGGGTGTATTATCAGTCATGTGGAGTAAGTAAACTTGACCAAGATTGCACCCTGCCTGGAATCGAATCTCGCTTTAGGTCTCAAGTGCTTTAACCACTGAGCTACAGGACTCCATACATGCATATAATAAATGATATTAATGCAAATGAAGTTTTGTAGTTTGATATAGATCATTACTGCAGCTATATATAAAGTTAGAACATGTTATATGTAATATATAAACATGTATATATTGGAGATAATACTGAGAGAATAATCGATAAGATTCCATGATTTACAACGTCCAAGGATGCAGATCTTTGTATCATCAAATTTTTCTAAGAATTTACCTGTGACCATTGTGACAGCACTTCACAGTATATTCTGTCAAATGATTTAAGACAACACCAACACCAACAACAACTTGCACTAATATAGCATCCTCCACACAGGCGTCTCAGAGCGCTTAAAAGTGGCGGAGCCTGACTGCCAGCGCAGGGGGGCAGGTGGCCATAAGTACGGTCAAAGAGGAAGGCTTTTAGGCAGGACTTGAGAAAGGGGAGAAAGGGGGCAAGGCAGAGGGATTGAGGCAGAATGTTCCAGAGTTTTGGGACATAGTGCTGAAAGTGCGACCTCTGATGGTGAGGTGGAGGGTGCGAGGGACGAGCGGAGGCACCGTGTGGTGGATTAGGAAATGAGGAGGTCAGAGAGATAGGGAGGTGCCATATTAGAGTGGATTTCAACATGAGTGTGAGGATCTTGAAGTCAATCTGTTCGGTGATGGGGAGCCAGTGGAGCCTGGCCAGAACTGGCGAGATGTGGATACGGAGTTTGATCTGGGTAAGTATGCAGGCAGCACAGTTATATTTGAGCTGTAACTTTTAGAGTACAACTCAATAGTTGAGTTGGCAAGACTAGCAAGAAGTGCATTTGAATAATCCAGCAAGAGGTGACAAACGCATGCATGAGGGTTTCAGCTGCATTTGGGGTAAAGTTCAGGTAGAGATGGGCAATATGGCAAAGGTAGAAAAAGGAGGTCCTGGCCAGAGACAGAATGTATGGGAGGAAGGACAGCTGGGGGTCGAACCAGACGCCTAGGTTGCGCACTGGTTCAGTGAGTCTGACAGAGAGCCCATGGAGGTTGAGCAATTTAGATCCACAGGAGTGAAGTTGATGACTGTAGCCAAGGAATGTGGCTTTATTTCTTGTCCTCATTCAGCTATAGGAAGTTTGCACTCATCCAGGCTCTGATGACTGCCAGACAAGCTGATAGAACATCAGAGGAATCGAAATTCGTAATGGAGGAGGCAAAGTAGATTTCTGTGTCCTCTGTATATATGTGGAAGGTTACCCATGGCAGCAGAGGGTATCGCCCAGAGGGAGCGTATAAATAAGGAAAAGAAAAGAGCCAAAGATGGATCCCTGGGGTACCCCGAAGGTGACCGGGCAGGGGTGGGAGGAGAAACCCTTTGCGGAGATAAAATGGGGTAAGTTGGTTAAGTAGGACTCGGGAGACATATTCCTGATGCAAAAGGCATTATATTAGTATTAATAATAATATTAGTAATAACAATAAATGCGCTGCAAAACTGAATTGCCACATAGTGTGAATCATGCTGGAAACACTCTTGAAATTCCCCAGAGGAGATGATCTCAGAAGTGATGTAACTTACACCGGTGTCGTATAAATGCAATGGTATCCAATTGCACCAGCATTGCCTCCCCAGTTCCATTTTTAGCAGCTCTTGGCGTGTTCCATATATAGTGGAGAAATATTATCAGAGAATCATTTTTAACATTACGTAACCAGGACTTCAACATTGTTATTAACTGAAACACCCAATGAAAGGAAGGAGGAAGGCCAAAATCATGCAGAGGGTTGTTCTCTACCTAGTGACAATTTAGCAGCAAAAACCTGGCTTCCTCAGGCACATCACTAAACTGCTGAGAGTGAACAGCTTCACTTCCAATTTTCTAAGCACTGTAATTTTGAAAGAGAGGATTACAGGTCTGAACTTCAACTCAGGGATAAAGAATATTTGGGGGGAGAGTGAAACATGATCTAAGTCACTTCTCAATCCAGCAGAAAAAGTTGCAGTTCCTCCAGTCTCCTTTTGCAGAGCAAACCCATTTCCCAGGTTATCATCCAAGTAAATCTCCTCTGCAGCCCATCCCTTGCACCTGATCCCTTTCCTAAAGTGGGGTGACCAATACTGAATACAAAATTCGAATTGAAATGGGAGAGTAGAGCAAATATCTCTGAGTTAGGCTTGGAAAATATAACCAGAGTTCCTGCTTCTAATCATGTAAATCTTTGCTGAAGGATATGTTTGTGGATGTCAGATGAAAGCAGGAATGGCTCAGCTTGATGTTCCCTGCAGTCAAACAGCTCACACGTAAATATTGGTCAAGATATCAGAGGCTACCGTGGAATTGTAGTACATTGGAAGAGAATAAAAGAGAATCAAATGTCTTGAGCGGCAAGAAAATAAATGACAGAAAAACACAAAAGCCACAATTAGTAAATTAAAATAAATACAATAATAATATTCCTTTCATTTGATCTACAGTTCACAGGATATACTGCAAAGTATTTTGTGGGTGACTTGTGTATTTTGTGGGCAAAAGTCAACATCCAATTGCTCACAGCAATGTTCCACAAACAGCCGGGGACAATTTTATTTTGTCACCGGAGTGATAAGGTCACCAGAAGAAACTCACTTCTCTTTTTGTATAGTGCTAGGGAATCTTTAATGTCCTCCTTTCTCATTTCTCCATCCTGAAATATCAGGATGGAGAAATGCCAAAATCATGTGGAGGGTTATCCTCTACCTAATGACAATTTTTCAATACCTTACAAACCTGGCTCCCCCAGGCACTTCACTAAAGCTGCTGAGAGTGAACAGCTTGACTGACTTCCAGTATTCTAAGCACTATAATTTTGAAAGAGAGGCTCATAGATCTGAATTTTATCTCATAGGGATAAAGAATATTTTGAGGGAGAGTGGAATATGATCCAGGTCACTCTTCAATCCAGCAGAAAAAGTTGTCATTCCTCCAGTCTCCTGTTGCACTGATACCTATCATCATGGAAACATGCTTCCAAACGTTTTGCATTGCTCAGACCGATACATGGTGCATGCTTGATTAGCTGAAGTTATCCCATTTTTGTAATTTTCTTTATTTTACTATTACTCAACTTCTGATTCAGGCAATATATCTATCTGGATGGCATCAAAAGCTCTGGAGTATTCTTCTATAATTTACCACACTTTGATACTCAGCTATTTTGGTCTCAATTTTGTTCTGCGTCTTAATACGCATCAATTACTCCTTGAAAAGGAACAAAATGAGCACCTGCTTGAGAACAACATTGTATTGTATTCGGTAGATATGCCATTTTCAATCGGTGCAAAATAATATTTTTTTCATTTCGAGGGAACGTTATCCCATTCATTAAGCATCATATTTTCACTTTGATTTTGATATTTGTGCACATGTCTGTCTGGCTCTGTCCTCTGAATCAAAAGGCTGTGGATTTAAATCCCATCTCAGGACTTGGGAGACACACAGTCTAAGCTGTGCTGGGTTGCATTGTCAGAGTCACCAACCTTCAGATGCTACACTAAACCAAGATTCCATCTTTCTGTTCAGGGCATTAAAGATCCCACAGCATTCTTCAAAAGGGAAGGGAGTTTCTCCTGGGGTACTGGCTAACAAACTCCCCAAATAAAATTGATCACTCACTCTATGGTTGTTGGTGAGACATTGCTGTGCACAATGTTTGCTATTGTGTTTTGCCCACAAAATACAGTCAATCCTCTTCACAGTATATCCTGTGAAGTTCTTTGAGACATCCGAATAATATAAGTCGCTATACCATATATAGTATAAAAATCATTAAATATTATTATTATTTGGGGTTTTGTTTTTGCTTGGTTGTGAGATTACCATGGACATCACTGATATCACTTGCTGTATGTTGGACAGGCAATGTCACCAACAAAAGTTCCCACTTGGATCAAGTAACACTAGAGATGCACACAATACAGTAGGTGTCGACTATAGCAACCTAATGACTCAGAAATTGGCCACTTTTGTAATCAAAAAGGTAATTAAAAATTAATAAAAACATCAAGACAAAATAAACATTGATATTGTCTGTCTAAATGTTTTTTTTTACATTTACATCATGCTGTCTACACAGAAGAACTGGGATGAACATATACTTCAAAAGATACAATGCAATTGTGCTGCTAGTGGCATAGGATGTGAGATGTTTTTTGTAGTCAAGGAGGTCAGGTTTCAATTGAGGCATGGCATCAATATGGAACCACAAGATAGGTTTGGATGAAGTCCCTTCGGCCCATTTGATCTCATCCTTGAAGAATACCAACCGAACCATCATACAATCACAGCATTAATCTGATTTTTGTGATTCTGTGGAGTCCTGTAGCTCAGTGCTTAGAACACTCGCCTTACAATCGAGAGCCCTGGTTTCAATTCCACGTATGGTGAAACCTTGGGCAAGTTTTCTTAAAAAACAATAATAAATTGTACATTTCAATCCACGACTGTTTGTGGGACGCTGTGTGTGCAATTGGCTGCCGCGTTTCGCCCACATATGTACAGTCAATTCACTTTACAGTATTTTCTGTAAATCGCTTTGAGACATCTAAAAGATGTGAAAGTGCTATATCGAATGCAAGGATTATTTTGTTTTTACATGAGTCCAGAGTCTTATTTTACACGATCCTTCCTGGTAGCCTGTTCCTGTAATTATATACCCTTTGAGTAAAGATATACAGCCTTGTGTCTGTCTTTAAGTTGTACTTTTCAACTCCAAACTCAACTCCTATATCCCTACATTCTGTTGTCTCAGGGCATCCAAAAGTATTGTTCTGATTTACTTCCCTCGATATCTCCATAAGACCTCCTTTGAGATGTATCTTTTCATAACCGAAGAGTCCTAACTTGTCAATTGTTGCTCTTAGCTCATTCCTCTAATGCCAGCCATTATCCCTGTTGCTTTTCTTTACACTGGTCCCAGCCCTGCGCACCAATCCCCCACCTCCCCTCCCTGAGATATCATTATTTTGGAGATACCTATGAGGAAATTCCAGGAGGAGGTGGAATGGGTTACATGAGTTTCATGATAGGGAAGGTTTCACGTGGGTGTGGAAAGAGCAGATTTTACAGAACAAATGGCCTTTTTCTTGTTTCACGCTTTCACAATTTCCAAAGCACAAAGTTCTAAATAGGTGAACAGAAACTCTCTTCAGCTGTGATCCCCAATAGACATCAGAATGATTGTCTTTTAGTCACATTGCTTTGGGATATTTTTGCCAGACTCCACTGGTGATATGAGAATATTGAGAAGCTGCTGAGTTTGCTTGCTCTACCATCCTTTGTGCTTTCTTGGAAATTGCATTAAAATCGTTGTTTTTCCTTCCTTGGTTATTTTGGTGCAATTTTATGGTGTTTATATAGGAATTTCTTCTAGACACTAGATTTCCATCAGGTGTTCCTATATATGTCGGATAAAAATCTCATCATCTTTTCTGAGTCCATTTGATCCCCATGCTGTCACATTTAGTCTGCTGCGATATTGCCTTTCAGGTTTTATCTGTGATAGATGCTTGCATTGCAAAATGCCAATGTTTGTCATCTTTACCAACAACAACAACAAAATTGCACTTATATAGCGCCTGTCACGACGGGGGGACATCCCAAAGCGCTGAACGTCAAGTCAGGACCCGAGCGGAGTGTGGGGGGGATCGGGGTAGGGGGAAGGAGAGTGGGAGAGGGGGAAGAGTTAGTGGGGCAGCCGAAGGCACGGTCGAAGTGGAAGGTCTTGAGACCGCCCTTGAAGGAGGAAAGGGAGATGCTCTTTAAGCATTTGTACTAGACAAAAAGCTATTACCAGATTTACAAATAAGTTTGTTAACAATTAAGCATGTCCACTTTATGAATATAAATCTAAATAATTAGTTGCTTTTGTTCCAAAACAATACTGTATGTAACAGCACAGCACCCATTGCCTTCGCTCCACCGGGTCCGGCCTCCTACTCTTCTTCCGAATCCTCCGATCCACCCTCGGCAGCCGTGCCTTCAGCCACCACGCCCCGAGGCTCTGGAACTCCCTTCCTCACTCCCTTCGCCTTGCCCCCTCTCTTCCTAGTTTCAGGTCTCAACTAAAGACCTTTCTCTTCGCGCCTTTGGTCACTTTTCTCTCCCTGGCTCAACCCCGGGATCCGTTATTGTGAAGCGCTCTGAGATGCCGTCCGGCGTGGAGGGCGCTATATAAATTGAATTTGTTGTTATAATGTGTAATTTGGTATCACACCGGTGCAAGTGATTGCAATTTGACATGAAATTCATTTTATCTTTTAAGATTCATTCTGATACCTGTTGTGATAATTTTTCAGAATAATAAAACAATATTACCCTGTACTGCAGCTAGAGTGATATGACCCCGAAGCAGATTGTAGGTCCTAAAATGTCATTTGCGATGACCATCATTTTCAGCTGTTTTGAATGATGAAAAGGACTTGCTAGATAATTTGTGAAATGGGTCAGTTCTTGCCTTTCAGGAACTGCAACACTTTGTATTTGACCCTTCCCTATTTAAAGGTCAGCTCTTACAGTTTAAAAAAAAGCCTAAAAGCACACTTGGCTACAATTACTTGGCTTATGTACTAAACCAGAAGGGGCTGCTTTAACTGCTCCAACGTAAGGAGTTATTTTGCCAGAAGGAAGAAGAAGCAAAACAACTTCCAGGGCTAAAGTTGTAACAGAATCAATAATTTCAGGCTGCAAACATGACTGCTGCAGCAGTGGATGCTATGTTCTTCAGAGAAACCTCTAGGCCACAATTTAGGATGGTTCATGAATTTTTCAAGAAGTTCCAAAAACTATCACTACCTGAAACATAAAAGTCCCATTTTTTTTGATCGAGGGGATTGTAATGGTTGATTGAGACATATAATTTAATATTTAATTTAATGATATAGATAGATCATCCAGATGTACATTTTGTTAGAGGAATATAAGCAATTTGCTGCACAGTATTCACCCATCTAATTTGATTAAAGGAATATTTCCAGCAGAAGACTCCACTAATGACCTTATCTTCAATGTGATTTATTCACAAAATTGGTTTTCTGTTTCCTGTCATTTTACACATTTGTGGTTGGCCTTCTGATCAGAGCAACTGCATTTGTTAATTTCTAGGTTATATCTAGATTGAGTATGATATTTTCAGGGATTGTATGCACAGAAAAAACTATGAAATAATGATAATCATCATGCTTTATTTGGAATTATCCGAGTTACAAAAAAAGTTGTTGTTTTTAAATTGTTATTACGATAAGATCAGTTCAGAAGTTCGTTCCACTCATTTAATACCAGTACTAATATTCTCCTAATACAAGAGGAAAAAATCTGTTATGGAGCCAAACTTGATTTAAAGAATTCTGAAGCCCTAAGCAATTTATATTCCTTTAAAGTAATTTACTGAAATTCTCCCAAAAAAACCAACAACATCCTCAGTGTGATTAATTTATGGCAGTACATTTGCTGAAACAGATCAACATTTTTAAAACTTTCCACGTTACGTGGGACTTATATTTTTAGAATGATTGCTATAGAGCTATTTGTAGTGAACTTTTTATTTATTGATCGTGAGTGAAATTACACCAATCTTTTGAACATCAAGCTCAGACCACATTAACACTCGTTTCTTACACCAAGACCAGGGTAAGAATGGACAATGGACATTTGACAATGTGAATATGGCCAGTTGATCCAGTTGTCAAGTGAGTAGATAATAATAATAATCTTTGCATTTGATATAGCGCTTTTTATGTATTGCAGAGATCGTCTGTATATTTGTGGGCGAAACGTGGCAGCCATTTGTGCAAAGCAGTGCCTCACAAACAGTCGTGGATTGAGTGACCAAATTATTATTGGGGGGTTTTTTAGGGATTTTTATTAGAAGTAAGGAAACTTGCCCAGAATTTTGCCCTGCCTGGAATCAAACTCAGGTTTCTCTCTTGTAAGGCGAGTGCTCTAACCACTGAGCTGCTGGACTCAACAAAGTAGATGTTTTGTGCTCAGGGTTTTTGTTATACAGGTAGACCCCGCTTAACGAAGGGATTAGGGACATTAAAACCCTTCGTTAAGCAAAAATTTTGTTAAGCGAGAGTTTAACTGTATTACTGTATTTGGCTGCAGCCAAAACGCTGCCCCGACCCGAGCCTCCCCGCTAACACCAGTTTAGTTCCTAGCAGTTCCTAGCACTAATATTTTCGGTGTACAGGTTGAGCAGCCAAAAGCCCGGAGTTCCGGAATCCGGAACATGACAAAAATTGCAGGAATAAAAACGCCAATCCTACCTTCTCCAGGTCGCACTGAAATATCCCAACCTGGGCCCAGGCATTTCCGGACACGCGATGCGCTTCTTTCTTCCTCCCCCCTCCTCTCTTTCTCTCTACCCCCACCTCCCATCCCCTCTCTTTCTCCCTACCCCCCATCCCCTCTCTTTCTCTCTACCCCCCCTTTTCTATCTCTCTATCCCCCCTCCATCTCTATCCCCCCCCTCTCTATTCCCCCCATCCCCTCCCTCTCTATTCCCCCACATCTCTCTATCACCCCTCCTCTCTATCTCTCTATCTCTCCCTCCCTCTCTATTCCCCCCATCCCCTCCCTCTCTATCCTGCACTCTTCTATATTCTCCCCCTCCTCTCTTTCCCCCTCCCCTCCCTCTCTATCCTCCCCCCTATCTCTCTATCACTCTCTCCTCTCTATCTCTCTATCACCCCCTCCTCTTTATCCCCTTTCCTCTCTATCTCCCCTATCTCTTTTCCCCACCATCTCTCTATCCCTCCCATCTCTCTATCCCCCCCATCTCTCTATCCCCCCTCCTCTCTATCTATTTCCCTCCCCATCTCTCTATCCACCTCTCCTCTCTATCTTTCTATCCCCCCTTATCTCCATTTCTCTATCCCCCCCACACCCCCTATCTCGACTGACTATTATTGAAGCCACGAAGCATCCTGCCGCTTAACAACAACAACAACAACAAATGACACTTATAAAGCGCCTTTCACGTCGGGAGGACGTCCCAAGGCGCTGCACAAGAGGCGTGTGACCCGAGCTGGGAGGGGAGTGTACGGGAAAGGGTGAAACACGTGGGGGAGGTCGAAAAATTCTGGGTGGAACAAAAGGCACGGTGGAAGAGGAAAGTCTTCAAACCGGCTTTGAAAGAGGAAAGGGAAGAAACGAGACAGAGGGATTGGGGGATGGAATTCCATAGGGTCGGAGCAGAAAAACTGAAGGCCCGGCCTCCGATGGTGGGGCAGTTCGGACGGTGGGCTTGGAGCAGGCCAATTCCTGCTGAACGGAGGGCCCGGATGGGCTTGTACGGGGAGAGTAAGTTGGATAAATAGGGCGGGGCAAGGCCATGTAAGGCCTTGAAGGTGAGGACGAGGATCTTGAACTCGATCCTCTGGAGGATGGTGAGCCAGTGGAGACGGGCGAGGGTGGGGGTTATATGGTCGCGGAGGCAGGTGCGGGATAGTACACGGGCTGCAGAGTTTTGGATGACCTGCAGCCTGTGAATGGAGGAGCTGGGGAGGCCGACGAGGAGAGAGTTTCCGTAGTCCAGCCTTGAGGTGATGTACGCGTGCACGAGTGTTTCGGCAGCGCGGGGGGTAAGATAATTGCGGAGCCTGGCAATGTTGCGCAGGTGGAAGTAAGCGGTGCCGGTCAAGGCACGGATGTGGGGGAGGAAGGAGAGTTTTTGGTCGAACGTGATGCCGAGGTTCCTGACTGGCTTTGTGAGATGAAGAGTACAGCCATGGATGTTGAGGCTGGCAGCGCCCGATGTGCGGAGGCGCTGGCTTGAGCCGATCAGGAGGGCCTCGGTATTACTTACGTTCAATTGCAGGAAGTTTTCCCTCGTCCAGGACTCGATGTCGGACAGACATGCTGTCAGAACATCGATAGTCTGGGGGTTGAGGGATGAGGCAGAAAGGTACAACTGGGTGTCGTCCGCATACATGTGGAAATTTACCCCATGTTTGCGGATGACATCGCCCAGAGGGAGCGTATAAATGGTGAAAAGGAGGGGTCCGAGGACAGAGCCCTGAGGGACGCCGTGAGAAACTGTGCGGGGGTTTGAGGAAAAACCATTGGAAGATACAAAGTGTAAATGGTGGGTCAAGTTATGAATGGAACCAGTCAAGGACTGTGCCTTGAAGGTTGAGGTGGGAGGAAAGACGTTGAAGGAGGATGCTGTGATCGACTGTGTCGAACGCAGCAGACAGGTCAAGGAGGACGAGGAGGCAAAGGGAGCCCTGGTTACAGGCGGTTAGGATATCATTTGTAACCTTAACCAGGGCAGTTTCTGTGCTGTGAATAGGGCGGAAACCTGATTGGAGGGGTTCAAGGAGTGAGTGAGTTGAAAGGAAAGAGCGGAGCTGGGAGGCAACCACTCTTTCAAGGACCTTGGATAAAAACGGGAGGTTGGAGATGGGTCGATAGCTTGATGGTTGCGACGCATCAAGGGAGGGTTTCTTCAGGATAGCCCTCCCATATGGGAAGGGCTGCACTGCACTGCTTAACTGAGGCACGCTAAAGACTGAGTGTGCGTTGCTGGGCAACCAGAGAGAAGCTGCACATGAGAAGCTGCACACGAGAAGCCCGTGAGATTTAAAGTGTGTGCAAACATTCGTTGTAGCAAAAGCAGCCTTTGTTAAGCAGAGAAGTGGTACAAATAGAAACCCTCGTTATAGTGAAGTTTCGGTAACTGGGCGTTCGGTAAGCGGTGTCTACCTGTATATAGTAAATGACTATTCATTTATTATTTGATGTTCCAGCAGAACGTTGAATTTTATTTAGCATTAATGTTATGAATTAACTTATTGGCTTTTGAGACTACTGGTCAGTGGAGTTCTGCAGCTTCAAGGTCTAGAAGTGAGAACTTTCTTATCCATTGGGTATTAGCTCATAAATAAAGGAATTATTCCTGGCAGGTGAACAATGTAGATAGAAATGGACCATTGTAATACCTTTGCAGCATCTCCGTTGAGTCCTGGATGAGGGACAATTTCCTCCAACTAAACGTCAACAAGACGGGAGGCCCTCCTGATAGGCTCACATCAGAGCTTCTGCACCTCAGGCACATCAGCATTCAAGGCTGCACTCTCCACTTCTCGAAGCCAGTCAGGAATCTGGGCGTCTTATTCGACCACGAACTTTCCTTCCTCCCCCAAATCCGCGCCATGACCGATACTGCCTTCCACTACCTCCGCAACATTGCCAGACTCCGGCACTACCTCACCCCCATGCTGCCGAAACACTCATCCATGCATTCATCACATCTAGGCTCGACTACGGGAACCCTCTCCTCGTCAGTCTTCCCAGCTCCTCCCTTCACAAGCTGATTATTCAGAACTCTGCAGCTCGTGTACTCTCCCGCACTAGACTCCGCGACCACATCACTCCCACCCTCGCCCGTCTCCATTGCCTCCACATCTCATAGAGGGTCGAATTCAAGATCCTCGTCCTCACTTTCAAGGCCATTCATGGCCTTGCCCCCACCTGTCTCTCTGACCTGACTGCCCTATTAGCCTGCCCGTTCCCCTCCGTTCAGCGGACTCTGGCCTGCTCCACGTCCCCCGCCCGAACCACCTTACCATCGGTGGCTGGCCTTTCTGCCTCTCTGCCCCCACACTCTGAACTCCCTTCGCCTCGCTTCCTCCCTTTCCTCCTTCAAAGCCGATCTCAAAACCTTCCTCTTTGACTGTGCCTTCTGCTCCCCTCCTAATTCTCACCCCTCTCCTCCTCTCCTTCCTCCTGCTCTGACTCCCACACCCCTCTGCTCGGGTCCAGACCTAACTGTTCAGCACCTTGGGACGTCCTCCCGATGTGAAAGGCGTTCTATAAATGTATTTTTTTTGTTGTTATTGTTGTTTGTGAAGTCGATAAAAGTTGTGGCAACCATTGTTTCACATTTAGCATGCTGGAAATGAGCTTCTTCATCTTAGAAGAAATGCAAGTTAGACAAACTATGACCTGCAGGCCAACTCCAGTCCAAAGAGGCCATCAAGAAGTGTCCCCTGAACACTCGCACTAGCCTAGATAAGTCCGGGTTCGATCGATAGCATGTTTTCAGTTTTCTCTTGATTGAATATTTCTCGATTCATGACAGAGATCCCAAAAAATTATTCAAGAAAATGTATAGGCTGTGGGTTCAATCCGCAGCTCGGAAGATACTGACATGCATAGAATAGGCTGACACTAGTGCAGTGCTAACAGAGGAGAATTGTCAGAAGTGCCATCCTTCAGTGAAACTTTAAACCAACTTTAAAAGTCTGCCAGTTCAGCTGGACATTAAAAATCCGATGACGCTATTCAAAAAGAGAAGGGAGATTCGCCCAGTGTCCTGGCCAACATATCACCCAAATAAAAATGGCTGTTCTCTTCGTGGTTCTTTACAGGACACTGGTGCAGAAATGGCTGCCACTTTCATCTAAAATACATAATCACTACACTTTGCTGCATATCCTGTGTAGCATTTTGACGTTTTTGATAACATGATATGAGTTAAATCAAATGAAAGTACTGTTGTTATTATTATTACTATCCCAGTTCGTGTATGCATCCTCTACAACTGTTCAAGGGAATTAACACAGAGTGCTCAATTGCTCACATCTAATGCAGATGAGCCATTTATTGAGCTGGCAAAATGTCACACCTCCATTGGCCATGAGCCTAACCACATGTCATAGGCATCAATGATTCATGTCCGAAAACACAACAACAACAAAATTACTTTTGTATAGCACCTTTCACATCGGGAGAACATCCCAGGGCACTGGACAGTCAATGTTTCAGACCCAAGCTGGGGTCGGGATCGGGCAGAGTCGAGGGAAAGGATGTGGGGTGACCGAAGGGGCCATCAAAGAGGAGGGTCTTGAAACGGAACTTGATGGAGGCTGGGGAGGGGGTGAGGTGGAAGGTACCGTGGGATGGAATTCCAGAGGTTAGGGGCAGAGTGACTGAAGGCTCACCCACCGATGGTGGGGGCAGGCAGGTTGGTGGGAGGTTAGGAGGTCACAGAGGTAGTGTGGGGCAGGCCATGGAGGGCTTTGGATGTGAGGAGCAGGATCTTGAATTGAATCTTCTGGGTGATGAGGAGCCAATGGAGTCAGCCAAGAATGGGGGAGATGTGGTCATGGATCTTAAAGCTGTAGAGGACCCGAGACACAGAGTTCTAGATTATCTGCAACCTAAGGAGGGAGGAATTAGGAAGACCGACAATTAGAGCATTGGCATAGTCGAGACGGGATGTGATGAAGGCATGAATGAGAGTTTCACCCGCCTGAGGGGTGCAATATCGCGGAGATGAGCGAAGGTGAAGCCCATCATTGTTTGGATGTGGGGGAGGAGAAATAGTTGAGGATCAAACAAGGCACCTAGGTTTCTGATTGGCTTGGTGAGGTGGAGGGTGCAACCATGGAGGTTGATACTGCCACTGCCTGATTTATGAAGGGGCTGGCAGAAGCCAATCAGGAGGACCTTGGTCTTGTTGCTGTGATACTGTGATCAACGGACCCAGTCTTGAAATATAAGTGATGTACTGCAATACTGTATGAACAGAAGTATCATATAAATTCATATTATTTTACAGCAAGATCCTGCATTACTGTGGACAAGAGGACAGGGAATACTTGTTCATTTGAAAGAATACTGATCTCAAGAATGATGAAGGGACAAATTC
The DNA here is from genome assembly GCA_035084275.1 of Hydrolagus colliei. Taxonomy (NCBI): domain Eukaryota; kingdom Metazoa; phylum Chordata; class Chondrichthyes; order Chimaeriformes; family Chimaeridae; genus Hydrolagus; species Hydrolagus colliei. Next base: position 15,952,058 of record CM068742.1, on the reverse strand, counting down.
AGTGCCACTGTGATCTTGATGTATTGCTTTTTTCTTCTTTCTTTTTTCTTTCAATGCCAGCTCTGTGCTTGCTTTATTGGCCTTGAGCTAAACTGCTGTTTGCAGACCTATTTCTGAAATCTGAAAATCATGTTAGAAACTTGTAACCGCTTGTCCCAACAGAAGAATATGTCAATCTACACAGTACTGCAATGCCCAGGTATCTTTCTGTTGTCAGGAAAACATCTAACACCTCAAAATTCATCCGTTGCCTCTTCCCTGGGGCACCGGGAAACTGGCAGTCAAATTCAGTAACATTAGCATTAACTATAGATGGGTGACATGCATAATTAGCACAACAATACTGGCGTAGAGATCAATATCTGCAGAACCCACCTCACAAGGCGACAATAGTAGATAATCACAAACCACTAGTCAAGTAATATGTCAAACTTATTTCAAAGACTGAAGAATTAGTTCATTTTACAGAGTGAACAGACTGTCTGTGTGTGTGTGTGTGTGTGTGTGTGTGTGTGTGTATACTACTCATTGAGGAAAGTTAGAGAATCTTGGAAATACTTGAGCTAACAAATGTGAGACTTTCAACCGTCTATGATATGTTCAGAAAGTTCAGAATGAGCCCAATAAGTGATTGTGCCAACACGACTTGACCTACTTGTTCGTTATACTATGAAGAAATGAATCAATGAAGAACCCATGATCTAAACAAATATAAAAATAGAAAGAAAATATACTTAAGGGTTTGGCAAGTAGCAGTTTTTTTTAACAATGAAAACAGGAATACCTCACACCAACTTGCAGCGACTCCACTCTTTCCATGGGTCTATTTGATCTATCTGATAAAGAATGCAAATGGGTCTCCTTCTGGTAATAAAAAGTACATTGCATACACCAGGATGGGAACTCCACCCTGAAAGGAACATATTGTATTAAAAATCACCAAATCATTTTGATCTGTAGTATAAACAGAAGAGACACCAGAGATTGAAATCCTTGAAGAATAGAGGAGTGAATTTTGGATTCAACAACAACAAAATTACATTGATAGAGTGCCTTTCATGTCAGGAGGACGTTCCAAGGTTCAGTCTGTAATCTGTGCAAAATTATAGTTTCCCCACGATATTCATTTTCACACCTAATTCTTATCATTTTACTTGCAATGATTACATAATATAGCATCAACAGAGTATGTGATGCATATTTTGAGTTATCTACTTAATCTATTTGAGCACATACTTCTGACAGCTGTGAGCAACAAGGTTCAAAGATCAATTTTGAATGTTCTGCAAGATACAAGGTGAATCTGCAATCTCAGTCAAGTACATCCTCAAATGGTACCCAGAAGGGATAGATCCCAGAATAGTCACTGCTGTTAAGTCTAATGTACCCTCAAGGTGGAGAGTAGATTGGAGTGAAGCAAAGGATTAACCAACCAAGGCTCCTCTAATGCTATCCCTTTTAACTGTTTTTCCTTTCCTCCATCAAATGTTATCTCCTTGAACTTCCCTCCCCTCTCTTGGAGGTAGTATTGTTTTTCTTCAGTCTGACATCTGACACATAAAATCCTTCAAACTGAGTCATGTCAGAAGGATGCTTCACAGGATTTTACTAAGTTGTAGTAACTACATATTTTGTGGGTGAACAGCATGCATTTCAGGTGTCCACAATAGGTTCTTGCTTAGTAAATCTAGCAGAATAGTAGGGTATATCAATCAATGAATCATATATTATTCATTATCTGATAATCCATTGCATATTAAAATTATTTTCTATTAATTCTTAGGAAATCTAGCTCTATTTTTGATATATCTATGGGCATGATAACACTTCAATAAAGTGAAGACACAATCAAATTATTGAGCTACTGGATGTGCAGAGAATTATTGATACCCTGGAGTGAATACAAGCCAGAAATCTTATCCGGGGTTTCAGATTAAGTTATAAAGTCTCAGAGCAAAGCTAAAAGAGTTTGCAGCTGTTATCGCAACCTTTAGATAAGATTATATCTTAAATCAAGCCACGCTTTTTCTTAATGTAATAGTTTGTGGGGATATTTTAATCTGTTTGAGTCAATACTTTATAGACTGTCAGCAGTTGTACAGTTGGCCTATCAGCTAATTAATGTGTAATGTATATGGTAAATGATTAATGATAGTGGCCAAGTTGATCAAGTGAAGTAGCACACAATAGATTATGATTAAACACAGTATTCATACTTTTCTGCCTTTAACTGCCATAAAAATGATTGAAGTGTCATAAAACACATCAAATTACATAATGGAATGACATTGAAAAAGGCCATTTGGCCTAACTAGTTTGTGCAGGTGTTTGTATTCCACACAAGTGCCCACCTCTCCTTATTTCCCGCTCCTATAACCCTCTATTCCCCTTCTCCATCATGTATGCATTGATTTAATTTGCTTCAACCAAGGCTTCCAGCAGCAAATTCCACATTCTCACCAACCTCTGTGAGTAGTAGTTTCTCCTAAACATATGGGAATGAACTATGAAGAACAACAAGATAAGCCAAGGTTCTCCAGTCACAAAACGATTGTATTAGATACCTAATGGGCACATGAATAGGTATAGAACAAGAAATGGCCAGTTGACCCATCATACCCAATCTTTCTACAGATTATGTAAAACCTACGCTATCATAGACAACACCCATCTGTTTAATCCCCTGAAGGGAGTTCAGAAGATAATAATCACACAAAAGATTTGTTTACATTATGATTGCTGAGCAACAATATGCTGAGCAACATCCAACGCCAATTAAATATATTGAAAGACTTTGAATTTAATACTGCAAAAGTTTCAGAGAAGCTTTAAGTATGGAAAGCCACTAATTACCCTGGGCAAATGAATTGTACTCTAACAGACTAAGAGAGACTGGGGATAGATTGTGAGGAAGTGAATGAAAACTGAGAAGGTTACTGCAGAATCCCTATATCCAAGAAGATAAGTAGCATCAATAGATCCATTCATCTGAGCTCAGTGACTAATGACTAGGGTCCGTCGATATGGAAAGTTTCCGATTTAGATATATTGACGGGCTCACATCGAGATATGCCGAAATATCGATATTTTCGGGTTTTTCGTATTGCGCATTCGGGGTGCGCGCGTGCATTCAGGGCCTATCTCCTCAGGAGGTCTTTCCTCCAACCTCAAACTTCAAGGCACAGTCCTTGACTGGTTCCATTCCTACCTGACCCACCGCCTACATTTTGTATCTTCTAACGGTTTTTCCTCAAACCCCCGCACAGTTTCTCATGGCGTCCCCTAGGGCTCTGTCCTTGGCCCCCTCCTTTTCACCATTTATACACTCCCTCTGGGCGATGTCATCCGCAAACATGGGGTAAATTTCCACATGTATGCGAACGACACCCAACTGTACCTCTCCGCATCATCCCTCAACCCCTAGACTATCGATATTCTGACAGCATGTCTGTCCGACATTGAGTCCTGGACGAGGGACAACTTTCTCCAATTGAACATGAGCAAGACCGAGGCCCTCCTGATTGGCTCAAGCCAGCGCCTCCGCACATTGGGCGCTGCCAGCCTCAACATCCAAGGCTGTACTCTCCACCTCACAAAGCCAGTCAGGAACCTTGGCATCACGTCGACCATAAACTCTCCTTCCTCCCCCACATGTGTGCCTTGACCGGCACCGCTTATTTCCACCTGCGCAACATTGCCAGGCTCCGCAACTATCTCAGCCCCGACGCTGCCGAAACACTCATGCATGCGTACATCACCTCACGGCTGGACTACGGAAACTCTCTCCTCGTCGGCCTCCCCAGCTCCTCCATTCACAGGCTGCAGGTCATCCAAAACTCTGCAGCCCGTGTACTATCCCGCACCCGCCTCCGTGACCACATAACCCCCACCCTCGCCTGTCTCCACTGGCTTCCCATCCCCCGGAGGATCGAGTTCAAGATCCTTGTCCTCGTTTTCAAGGCCTTATACGGCCTTGCCCCGCCCTATCTATCCGATCTACTCTCCCCCTATAAGCCCACCTGGACCCTCCGTTCAGCAGGACTTGGTTTGCTCCAAGCCCCCCGCCCAAACCGCCCCACCATCGGAGGCCGGGCCTTCAGTTTCTCCGCTCCCACCCTATGGAATTCCATCCCCCAATCCCTCCACCTTGTTTCCTCCGTTTCCGCTTTCAAGGCCGGTTTGAAGACTTTCCTTTTCGACCGTGCCTTCTGTTCCCCCCCCTAATTTTTCGACCTCCCCCACGTTTTTTAGCCCTCCCCGTACACTCCCCTCCAAGCTCGGGTCACACGTCTCCTGTGCAGCGCCTTGGGACGTCCTCCCGACGTGAAAGGCGCTCTATAAATCTAATTTGTTGTTGTTGTTGTTGTTGTAAATATCTTTCTCTCTCTGTGTCTCTCACACTCACTCTCTCCATCTCTGTGTTTTTCTGTCTGTGTCTCTCTCTTCTCTCACACACACCCCCATCTCTATCTATCTGTATATTATCACATCCACCCCATCTCTCCCCACACCACCCCCCCGCCGCCATCCCTCTCTCCTCCCCCCCACCCCGCCACTGTCCCTCTCTCCCACCCCCACATCTCTCTCCCCCACCCACCCCCCCCCCCAGCCGACTCTCTCCCCCTCCCCCCCACCACCGTCTCTCTCTCCCTCCCCCCCCCCCCAGCCGTCTCTCTCCCCCTCCCTCCCCCAGCCGTCTCTCTCCCCCCCCAGCCATCTCTCTCTCCCCCTCCCCCCCCCCAGCCGTCTCTCTCCCCCTCCACCCCTTGCATACCTGTATATTGTATTCGAGAACTATGAATACAATATGGCAGCTTTGCATCTCGGTCTGTTTATTGTGTATAGAGATGAGCATTCTGGGTCTTTTAGTTCAGTGTGCGCGCATTCCGTTTTTTTTACCTCGATATATTGATTTTTCGATATATCGATATTTTTGAAATGCCTATATCGGCGTATCGATATGAAAATTATATCAGGTTTTAGCGATATATCGATATATCGCCGGACCCTAGTAATGACTCAATATTCACCAGTATCCATATGGAAACATAAGTACAAATTTGACCCATAAAATGTTTTGAATGCAGAATATCAAAACAATAAAATTTAGCAACATGACAAAGATAGTAAAATTTACATTTGATAGCAAGCTAGGTGGAATCCAAGTAGGATGTCAAAGTCTTATAAAGAGGTATTTATCGGCCTTAGCACTGAAAATGAAGTTCAATCTAGATAATTACACAATACTTCATACTGGGTGTAAAACGAATACTACTACTCCAGGAATGGCATAGAAATTACAACAGGGAATTTGAAAGAGACGCAGAGGTGTTAGTTGACTTATTGCTGATCATGTCTCAATAATGTACGTGAGACAGCAATAAATAAAGAAACAGTATGCTGAATACTTTCTCAAATCAGTTAAATTCAAAATCCATTAAAGTCAAATGAAGTTTTATAGTGCTGCAATCTGGCTGCACTTGTTGTACTGTGAATCCCAAAGTCAGTGCAAAATACACCAGGAATGTTGATTCTTGGAGTTAAAGAGATGACCTGTGTGGAACAATAAGACAGGCAAGGTTCTTCACTAACAAATGAGACCATTCAAAGGCCACATTATGGAGGTGTATGAGTTACTTAGTGCAATAGACAACAATAACAACAACTTGCATTTCTATAGCACCCTTCACACGGGGTAGCATCTCAAAGCACTTAACAGCAACAAGGCTTGATGCCAAGGTGGAAAATGTGTAGGGGGGAAATAGCTAAAGGCATAGTTGAAGAGGAAAGTCTTCAAGTGTAATTTGAAGCAGGGGAAAGTGGGGGCAAGATACAGGAATTGAGGCAAGGAGTTCCAGAGATTTGAGGGATGGTGGCTGAAAAACTGTTGTGGAACAGAGTGAATGTGGTGGGTGAGCAGAGAGGCAGGGATGTGTCGAGGAGTTAAGAGATTCTGCAACAGGGAGCCAGTGGAACCTGGTAAAAACTAAGGTGATGACAGATCCTGGTATCCGTGAGCATAAGGCAGAGTTTTGGTTCATTTGAACCTTGTTATTGTTAACAATGGCACTCTGGAGACTGGTGAGGAGTGCAGTGGAAAAATCGAGGTGAGAGCTGCCGAAAGCATGAATGAGAATTTCAGCAGTGTTTAAAGTGGGATAGGAGCGAAGGCGGGTGATGTCTGGAACCGGAGGAAGTCAGTCCTGATCAAGGATCAGTTGTGGGATAGGAAGGATAATTGGGGATCGAACCTGACATCAAGGTTGCATGCAGGCTCAGTGAGCCTGAGGGGAGATTAAGGAATTTCCAATTGCAGGTGAGAAGATGTTGACGAGAGCCAAAGAGGATGGTTTTCATCATGTGCGTGTTCAGGTGCAAAATGTTGGCACTCAGCCAAGCCTTGATTTCAGACCAGCAGCAGTCATAACATCCATTTATTTATTTATTTTTGTCCAAGATGGCGGTGGTGGAGGAGGGTCAGGTCACCGAAACCGCTACCGAGATTTGGGCCGCTTGTGCAGGATGCAGGATGCAGAGCTAATCACCACACCATGCGTCTGCGGGGAGCTGAGGCAGCTCCGCCTGGATACCGGCATTTCGTTGTTGTCGGAGGCCACGGGGCGAGGTGAACTCGCTCGACGGCAACGTCTTCGGGCAGTTCCCCCGCGAGGCCTTTGGCCTGGTCCGGTGCTGCAAGCGGCAGATCACCTCGTCGCGGGAGATCTGGACCGCGATCGGGCTAATGCTGCTGCAGTGCGAACCGGCCAGACACGCCGTGTCCGAGGCACCAGGGCCGTCACCACGTCGCCGTGTACACCAGCTGAGGAACCGGTCAGTTTTCGGGCCTGTAGTCACACTGGGCCCTGTTTTTCCTCCATTTTGAAGATGGTCCAGGCGGGCGGCAAGGACAAGGAGCGGTTGCTGGACTGATTGTTGATTGTTGATTGTTATTGTGTTTGTTGTTAATATTTTTGCTTTTGTTGTTTATTGTTGATTTTGTTGTTTAATGTTGTTGTTTGATTCCCCCCCACCTGCCCCCTGGCCTTCCCCCCGCCCCTCTTCTTCTTCCCTTACTCCCTTTCTCTACTTTCTCTCCCCCCTTTTCCCTTTCTCTCCCTCTTCCCCCGCTTTCTCCCTGATTTTGCCCCCACACACCTTTCCCCCTCTCTCTCCCTTGCCGCCCCTTTCTCCCCCCTTTTCCTATCTGATTGTTCCCCACCTTCGCCTCCCTCTCCCCCTTATCCTGTTTTCCCCCTTTCTCCCCTGGCCCCACTTCCACGACTGTTTGTGGGACACTGCTGTGCGCAAGTTGGCTGCCGTGTTTCGCCCACAAACATACAGTCAATTTTCCTACTTTCCTTCCCCTACCCACGACCCCTCCTCCCCTGCTCTGATCCCTACCTTGGGACATTGTTGCATTCTGTGAAGCGCTTTGAGACGTTGATAAGAAGTGCAAAGCGCTATCTAAACGTAAGGATTATTATTATTATTATAGGAGTGGGTCACCACGAGAGGAAGAAAAATTGTTTTGGGTGTCATCTGCATACAGGTGGAAGTTGATGGAAGGTCACATTTTCTTGCTTCAGTGCTGATTCACCAGCTTAATCCAAGCAGTATTAACCTTCATTCCATGAAATGCCAGACTCCACTGTGGCAATTGTTACAAGGTGACAAAACATGGTACCAAAGTCAATGGGGCTGGTGGGTGGTGGGGGAGGTGGAATTCACATGTTGTTGATCATATCGAATTGAATGGTTTAACTATAGTTTTAATATACATGTCACATTTTCCACTCCCTGGGGGCCCAGGAACATTTGGCCGTCAAGCATTTTTCATTATTATTTCCTCAAGATTCTGATAGATTACAGGATGCTCAGTAATGGTTTCAAATTGCAGCACAATCTTACCTTGCTTGAAGTACTGGAAAATGACTCACCACTGATTCAGTGACATTAACACCCTAGAAAGACACTCTAAGAGCACATTTCAAATCTAAATAAAAGTTTTCATCAATTCAGTGAAAATTGAATGGCATGAAAATTTGCGAATCGCTCAATAAACTAGTAATTTCTTAGCTGCAACTCCATGTATAAAGCATTCATGTTAGCTGATGAAAATATTAAGAACAACAACAATAACTTGCATGTACATGGCATCCTTCATGTGAGGTAATGTTTTCGAGCACTAAACAATGGCATAGATTCATGCATAAATTAAGATAATTTTCAGGTTGACACCAAAAGTAGAAAAAACTGGGTGGTTATTAAAATGAAGATTGATAAGTTTTTGGTAGTCGAGGGTATTAAGGGATACCCTTTAAAGAGGGAAATTGGAATTGGAATGATTAGTTGAGGCAATTATCTAATTAAATAGTGTAACAGACTTGAAGTGCTGAATTGCCTACTCCTGTTCCTATGTAGATCTGTAGATTCCAAAGTATAACACCATTTCTCTACAACACAAGTAAGTATGTTCTTGTTACATTCTAACACTATTACAGCACTCAGAAGCAGAAATAATAATGTGCTATAATAAAGTGTAAACTGTGCTATTTCTCAATGGTAAAAAGCATTAGCATTTGCGAACCTAGATCACAATCATTAATCATTCACTGTGGACAAAATTACGCATTAATTAGATCGTTACATAACCGAACAACAGTAGGTCATTCAGTCCATCAAGCTATTTTATTGCAGTAGTTGATGCCAATTCTGTATCTTTCGAACCCCATTTTTCTATCTTTTCTCATTTAATGATTTTACTTTCCAAAAAACACATTATCTGCAGAGAATACTCTATGTACCAACAACAAGTTGCATTTATATAGCGCTCTCCACACCGGGTGACGTCTCAAAGTGTTTCACAATGGCAGAGCCCTAGGCTAAGCCATGGGGAAGTAGAAGGTGACCGTAAGCACAGTCAAAGAGAAAGGTCTTCAGGCATGACCTGAAAATGGGAAAGGAAGGGACAAGGCAAAGGGGTTGAGGAAGGGAGTTCCAACGTTTTGGACCATAGTGGCGGAAAGCACGGCTGCCAATGGTGAAGCGGAGGATTTGGGGTTAAGGAGGAAGCCGGACCCAGTAAAGCAGAGGCAGTGGGTACTGTAGTGAGGAGGTTAGAGAGGTGGGGGGATGGCAGAGGAGTGGAGGGATTTAAACACAATAGTGTGGATCTTGAAATCGATTCGCTCTGTGACAGGGAGCGAGTGTGGTTTGACAAGGACTGGGGTAATCGGGTGGCAAAATGTTGTATCAACTGAATTTTGTGGATGCTGGAGGAGGGGAGACCGGCAAGGAGGACATTGGAGTAGTTTAGCCGAGAGGTGACAAATGCATGTAGCAGGCCTTTTTGGTCAGGCGCACAGCGGTGAGGATATGTAACATCCCTTTATCTGGATTGCGCTACAAGAGTCTCTCATGAATTAGTTTGTCAATTCTCTTTATTAGTTTATACACCTCAACTATATCATCCCTTACCTTCCTCAGCTAAGGAAGACTATTACACAGCCTCTGATAGTAGCTGATTGGCTCTTTTACTCCACCATTCCACCAATCTAAAACAAACACAATTTGAATTCAAACCATTAATTTATCATAGAAATCTGCATTATTCTATCCTGTTTCGTTAAATTCCAGAGATTTAAATTCTCATCAGTACTAACACCGTAGTCATTTGCAAAGTATTAGCAGGATTTGAACCATCTATAAATAGCAGGGAGCTTCCTCACAAATCCTCACTCATCCAAATTCTCCCCCAAACATGTTTTACATTTGATTGGGATTGATACATTGCTGGCATTGAGCACCAGAACTCTGCAGCTCATACCCTCTCCTGCAGATGGCTCCACAAGTCAATCACCTCTATTTTCACCCGGCTCCACAGCCTCCCATCCCCCAGAGAATTCAAGATCCTCATCCTCACTTTGAAATCCTTCCACCGTCCACAATACCTCTGCTGCCTTCTTAAACCCTACCATAGGAACATAGGAGAAGGAGTATGCCATTCAGCCCTACAAAGACCTTTCTCTTCAACAGTGTATTTGGTCACCTTTCTACCCCTGCCCCTGGTTCGGTCCCAGGATCCTTTGTTGTGAAGCGCTCTGAGACACCATCCAGCATGGCGGGCGCTATATAAATTGAAGTTGTTCTTGTTGGTTGTTGTACAAGGCTTTGCCGCCATTTTTGTAATATCATAGCTGCTCTGTACCTCAATTAATCCACCGTCCCTTCCTCCATCCCACCATCCTTGGCGACAACCCTTCCTGAATCTAATCCCCATCTCAAGTGCAAACTCCTGATTGGGGATTCTCACATCGTGAGGCATTCTCACATTGTGAAAGGCACTTTATACATTTGTTGTTGTTGATGTGAATTGCCAATTGTTCTGCATGTGTGCTGGCAGAAAAAAAATCATTACATTTCAAAGAGGCGTCATTTTGTAAAGCTCTTTGCGACACTTCAACATGATAAAATACTATTGCAAATAACACAGATTCTTTATTTTTATTATCTATATCCACACGAACACCTTTAGCTGTAGGTATTTCTCCATCTCCTATAAAATAAACTATTGATTAACAACAACAAAATTACATTTGTATAGTGCCTTTCACATCAGGAGGACATCCCAAGAGACTGGACAGTTACCGCTTCAGACCCGAGCTGAGGATAGGGATGGTGGGGTGAAGGCGGGGATAAGGAGTTGCCGATGGCTCCATCGAAGAGGAGAGGCTTAACTTTAATTGGAGAACAGATCACAAAAAGGAAGGCACCAGTTTGGAAACAACTGTGTCCATAACGTGTACAAAAAACCCAATTTATTCTTACACAATTGGAAATGTTAAAATGATAGTTTACATTTCATAAAATATTCATTGTTTTTAAATAGTGACTGTCATCACCAAGACCCCTATTAGAAAATAAAGACAATTAACTACCAAGGTCTTTCTTTCATTTGTTTCCGTCTTTCATTTCAAATTCTTTTTGTTTAAACAATTTACTGATGTAAATGTAAACAATCAGAGTAAATAGTTGGGAGGAACTATTAATCTCCATAATGTGATGGAGGTGGATGAAAAGAATATTTCACTGCAGTGATTTAATTTTGACTTTAAAACAACATTAAAACAACATACAATGTCTGATATATTGGCACATGTAATGCATAATTTCTCTGACATTCAGTTGTCAGTCTTTTCTTACTGAGTTCTGTGCATGCGGAGTAATTACTTTTACATTTTCATGATACATATTCATTTCAAATTTGGCTCCACTAATTTCTCCTCAGGTTTCACATCAAATAAAACAATAATCCTTACATTTCATTTAGCACCTGATCACATTGCTTTAATGTCTCAAAGTGCTTCACAGGATTTTGACTGTTTATTTTTAGGCGAATGTGCAGCCAATATGTGCACAGAAATGCGCCCAAAACAGTCATGAAATGGAGTGACCAATTTTAGTTGGGGGGGGATTGTTGGACAAAAGAGAAACTCCCTCTGTTTTTGAACAATGCCAGTTGTTCTGCATACACATTATTCAGTCAGAAAACAATAACAACTGAATGTCACAGAAAGTATGCATTACATTATCCAGCATACAATTAAGTGCTTTATTCAAATGGCTTTTTAACAAAGCTGGTTATTCTAACACCAGCATAAAATCTAGTTTCCAGGTTTGGCAGTGTAGGTACAATTCAAGCAAGGAGTCACATAAATTAATTTATATAGCTGCAAGGTTCTGTTAGATAAAAGGGATTGCCGTTAAAAATAGGCTTGCCCTGACGTAGTACACAAGCCTTCTAGAAGAAGAAATATTCGCCTCAATTTTCTACTTAGCATCCATAGTGGATTTACAGGGTTTAGTGTTGGAATTATGCAGTATGTTCAATAGACCATTTTTTGTGTTAAACAAAAGGCAAGGGTATTTTATTTTACAAGGCTGTGGAAAAATGTTTCCGACACAAACATCTATTTTCCAAAATGTACACATGGCCAATCACTCTTAATTCTTCCATTTAATTGTTAAGAGAATTACACCTTTGTTTTTTAAATGCTTTGGTGATAGAATAATAATAATCCTTGCATTTGATATAGAATTTTCATGCATGACATTACTTCTTGCAAAGGAGTTTTTGAGACTCCCTGGAAACTGAGAAAGCAGTTGTATGCAATGAATACGTGTTGTTCATGTATTTATCAGGTGACATTACAGGAATAAGACCAGATTTCTTTATTTTATGCTGCCAATTAATAGCATTGCTAAAGCAGCATTAACCACAAACCATGCCACTAACACCAATATATTTTTTACAATATTATCTCGCAAAAGCACTGAATAGTCATAAATGGTGGACAATCTAAACTACTGTCCTCCCAACAACAACAGCAACAACAAAATTATGTTTCTATAGAGCCTTTTACATTGGGAAGACATTGCAAGGTGCTGGTCAAACAGTATTCCGGAACTGAGCTGGGGGTAGGGATTGGGGAGGGTGGAGGGCAGCGGGGAAGGAGGTTGATCAAAAGCACAGTAAATAGGACGCCGTTGAGGTGGGTCTCGAAGGAAGCAGGGGATAGAGTGAGGCAGACGGAATATGGGATGGAAATCCAGAGGGTGGGGGCAGAATGGCTGAATGGTGCGGTGGGTGAGGCTGGGGACTTGTAGAGGCAGGTTGGTAGGGGTTGGAAGCTTCGCCATGGAGGGCTTTGAGGACCAGGATCTTGAACAGTATCCGCTGTGTGATGGGAAGCCAGTGGAGTCAGGCGAACATGGGGGTGAAACAGCCAAGGAGCCTGGTGTGGGAGAGGATATGGGCTGCAAAGTTCTGGATGATCTACAGATTATGGAGGGAGGAGTTTGCATAGTCAAGCTTGGATGTTTTGAATGCATCTCTGAGAGTTTCGCTGGCTGGCGGTATGAGTCAGTGGTGGAGCCGGACAATGTTGCAGAAGGGAAGGCAGAGCAGGTCATGGCATGGATGTGGGGTAGAAAGAATAGTTGAGTATTGAACAAGATGCCAAGGTTCCGGAATGGCTCAGTGAGGTGGAGTGTGCATCTGTGGATGGTGTTGCTGTCACTGCCTGAGGTGTGGTGGTGCTGACGGGCGGGCCTCAGTCTTGTTGACATTCAACTGAAGAAAATTAACTCTCATCCAGGACTTGATGTCTGACCAGACATTCTGTCAGGACAGCAATGGTCCTGGAATCAATGGTGAAGGCAGAGAGATGCAGTTGGGTTGTCATCCGTGTACACATGAAAGTTAATTCCATGTCTATAGATGATGTCACTGAGAGGGAGCATGTAGATGTTGAAGAGGAGGGGACCAAGGACTGAGCCCTGATGAATGGCACATGAGACAGTGCAGGGGCTAGAGAAGAAACAGTTTGTGGAGATAATAATATGAAGTGAAGATGGTGTGAGATGTATGAACTGAACCTTTCAAGGTCAGAACCATGAAGGTTGAGGTGAGAGGAGAGGATGAGGATGGAGTGGTTGACAGTGTTGAAGGCAGCAAAGAGGTCAAGGAAGATGAGGAGGTGGTGGGAGCGCTTGTTGCAGATGGACAGAATAGAATCGGTCACTTTGACCAGAATTTATGCTGTGCGCTGCACAATTGGAGGGGTTTGTTAAGGGAGTGGAGGGAGAGGAAGGAAACAACGTTAGGGATTTGGGGAAGGTGTAGAGGAGAATGGGAAGGAGGTTGATCAAAAGCATGCTCCCACTGCAAGGAGTTCAGATCAAATCTAATCCAAAGTAAAGAGCTGAAATTCTCATCACTCACTGCTGTAAGGGTTCTAGCAAAATGTATTTTCTCTCTCAGCCCAGTTTAGAATGTGCACAAATTCATAGGAATAAGGTGCCCAGGACTGACAATCTCCATCTAAAGCCACACAAATACCTAGTGTGCAAAACAGAAACAAAATACTGGTGTTCTGAAATTCTCTTTGTAGACAGAGTTTTACCCTCAATCTAACTCGTACGTCACCTGACTTGATCACGTTTGATGTGACACTGTTGGCCAAATGTCAAATACATAAATTACTCAGCATTTACGTCAATCATTCACACCTATATCAATGCAGAAATCTCTAATTATAGGAGGAAAACAAACAAAGTTGCATTACGAAGTGAAAAATAGGATATCCCATGTTTTAAGATATTTTTTTGGAGCTGCTACAGACACCTCCCAGAAACTCAAATCATCATTACCAACATTTACACAAATATTGAATTGCCAACACTTTTGGTAAGGCAGAGAGCATACCTATTCATATATCAGTTCATTTACCTCCATATAAAAGAGACAGTTCGTTTGAAAGATTTATCTGGTGTTGGGCAAGGAAATGGCATAAATAACAACACTGAGTTATAAATGACTGCTATTTGGGGGGATTTTTCAAACATCACTGAGGAGTGATGTCCAATAACACTTGTGCAGTCAGGTCACAGAAAGTGAGGTTTCCCATAGAGACCAGGTGTTGCATTCATTTAAAATTTGATCTGAAACATGTTCTTTTCAAAGACTTACAAGCATTCCACAAATGCTGCATGACCTTTTCGAGTAGTTGAGAGAATTGAGTGTGTTGTGCTGCTGATGTCAATGAAGGTGACTACATCACTCACTTTCTGTACCACTGGGATGTGTGAGATCCCCAAATTGAGTAATTGTACTTGTTAGCCTGTCAGCATTCTCCAAAATCATTTCACAAATTCATTGACATTTTGTTTAGGAAAAGCTGATATAATCTCAGTAGCCAGAAAGTACAGCACTTATTATTTGGTCTTGTTGCCTTTACCTCATGCAGCCTTGAGGTTATAGGCTTTGCTGACACTTTGTTGACAAGTTATTGTTGGTGTTGTGTTGCTCATATTCCTCTGTAGATTTTTTTAAGCAATGGAATTTAACGGCTTCAAGAGACTATGTGAAAAGAGAAGGCCAACAGTCCAATAAATAAATTGATAATTTACTTCATGACTGTTTTTCAAATCTTGCTGCATTCAAATTGGCTACATTGTTTGAATATGAAACATGGTCACAACAACCTACATTTCCCAAAACAACTTGCATTTATATAATGCAACCTCATGCAGGATAACAGAGCACTTCACATTCGCGGAGAATAACATTGAGTCAGGAGGAGAGGGAGGTGACCATAGGCATGGTTGAAGAGAAAGGTCTTCAGCCCAATCTGAAGATTGGGCTGGAAGGGGCAAGACGGTGGGATAGAGGAAGTCTGTTCCAGAGGTTCAACCAGAGTGTTGATATTGAAAGTGAGACTACCAATGATGGTACAGAAGTCCAAGAGATATGCAAGAGGCTGGAGCCAGTTAAGCAGTGATGGTGAGTAGTGGGTTGGGGAGTAAGAAGATTGGAGACTCACGAAGATGCCAGAACACGAAGGGGTTTGAAAACTCGTGTACAGATCTTGAAATGCATTTGGCTACAGAAAGCCACCGGAGCCTGGCTAGGTCTGGTGTGATGGGGTTACAGAGTTTTGTCCGGTCACTACACATGATAGCAATTCATTTTACAGCAGTTTCAGATGGTTCGTCATTGTATGAAGTGTAAAAATAACAACCAAATCTAGCATATGGTTATTAAGCTGATACTTTTACCTTAAAAGTACCAGAAATATCAGTACAGGTACCCCTCCCCAACCGCGGGGGATACGTTCCTGAAAACCTCAGCGGTTAGTAAAACTGTGGTTGGAAAATACAGGGCCCTATGGAAAACATGGGGATAGGGGGAGTAAGTTTGCTTTGTCATAGTTAGAAAATGCAGGGCCTTATGGGAAACATGGGGATAGGGGGAGTAAGTTTGGGAGCATTGGCTGCCACGATCTGCAGCAATCTGCGAGGCTGTCTGACTGACTGACTGATCTGCACACAGACAGAGAGATAGAGAGAGAAATGACACGGTGGTGGGGGGGGATGTGGAGAAGTTGGTGTGGTGGGTGACACCGAGGTGGGTGGATGCGGAGAAGCGACAATAAATTCATGTTATTTACCTTAATCCTAAGAGAGAAGCGACATCGTGGCTGGTTGATTGCGACATCGCAACTGGGTCCTAGCGCCAAACGCTGGCGCGAAGTGACATCGTGGCAGGTTGGTGCAACTGGGTCCTAGCGCCAAACACTAGTGTTAGTGTTAAAACTCGTGGATAAGCAAAACCCATTGCCCTGGTTATCAAGGGTTGTTGCAGTGAGCCAACCTTGGATAAGTGAAGTTAGCGGTGGAAAAGTCCGCGGTTGGGGCAGGGTACCTGTATAGTACAAGCATCCTCTAGACAAGTTGAATATTACAAAAATGCATACTCAGTGGATTGGATGCTTTTCTATTTGGTAGCAGTGTCAGTGGTGATCACTGGAGCACAGTACGGTACTGTGTCCTTCATTATGTTCTTGCTAAATTGTTCGCCGCTGGTGAACTGTTTCCAGTGTTGGCAGATTTGGCATTACAGTCAAGTAGAGTCACCCGTGACATTCATGGAGTTCTGTAGCTCAGTGGTTAGAGCCTTACAAGCGAGAGACCTGGGTTCGATTCCAAGCAAGGTGAAATCTTGGGCAAGTTTCCTTACTCCACACACCTAATAATAATCCCTCAAAAAATATTATTCATTTTCAATCCATGATTGTTTGTGACACATAGCTGTGTGTAATTGGCTGCCACGTTTCGCCCACAAATGTACACTCAATTCACTTTACAGTATGAAGTGCTTTGAGACATCCAGAAGACGTGAAAAGCACTATATCAAATGCAAGGATTATTATATGGTGATAGGCTCATCTTTGCTAGTCTTATTAAAATAATGCTACTTAATTCTTTCTTCCAAACTAACTTGGATTGAGTTTTACCCTCCCTACCATATTGGTTCTGGCAAGCTTTCTCTTTGAATGCAACTTGCCTTTTTCATATTCAATTCTGGTTATTCACTCTCTGAGAAGAAGTTCCTCACATGCCTTTTCCTGACATGTTGAGGACACATCCAAATTAATTGTCCTGCTTTACTAACAATTCAAAAGCATAACACACGAGCATAGGAAAAGGATTTGGTTACTCAGCCCATTGAGTCTGTCCCACTACACCCCAAGATCATGGCCATCCACAAATCAGTGCCAGCTCCCCACTCGCATTGATTTATCAGGTATGTATGTATGTATGTGTGCGCGTGCGTGTGTGCGCACACACATGTATGTATGTGCCTGTCTGTCTGTCTGTCATACCTTTTAAATGTTTCAATTGATTGTGCCTTCACTGCCCTCTGAGGGAGTGAATTCCACACTCCCATCTATATGAAAACATATTCCCTTGTTTCACTCTTAAATGTTTTCACTCTTAAATGGTTTAGCTTCAATTTAAGTCAATGGCCTTGAAGCATCATGGATGCGTTGTTCTTGCCATATGAAAGTTGCATCCTGTGAATATACAGGTCTCCCTCCCCAACCACGGGGGATACATTCCTGTAAACCTTCGCGGTTGGAAAAATCGCGGTTGGAAAATGCGAAACATGGGGATAGGGGGAGTTAGTTCGCGTTTAGTAAAACTAAACACACAAAAAAACAGATACAGTTATAACATACATTGAGATAGTTTGGGCGCATTGGCTGCCAGGATCTGCAGCAATCCGCGAGGCTAACTTACACAGAGAGACAGAACGGAGGAGTGGGGGGTGACATGGAGGGCTGAGGGTGGGGGATGACACAGAGGGCTAGGGATGCCGTCTGGCTTAGCTACAGAGAGAGATATAGAGGGCTGGGGGGGAGGTGGGGGGGGGTGGTAACACGGAGGGCTGAGGGAGCTGTCTGACTTATCTACAGAGAGAGAGACACGGAGGGTGGGGTGGGGTGTCACAGAGGACTGGGGGGGGGGTGTCTGACTTATCTACAGAGAATGAGAGACATGGAGGGTGGTGGGTGGATGGGTGGCACGGAGGGCTGGGGGGACTGTTTGACAACTGCAGAGAGTCAGAGACATGGAGGGTGAGGGGGGTGGTGACACGGAGGGCTGGGGGTGGTCTCTAAATGACTGACTGACTGATACAGACAGACAGAGAGAGAAAGGGGGAGGGGGGGTGGGGAGAAGAGAAGGTGAAATAGAGAAGGTGAGAGAGAAGGAGGGTGGGGGGCGTGGGCGGGTGGTGGGGAGAAGAAAAGGTGAGTCAGAGAGAGAAGGTGAGAGAGAGATCTGTAGATCCTGGCAGCCAATGCTCGCTAACTTACTAGCTAGGCTGCGGAGAAGCGACAAAAAAATTATATTACTGTATTTACCTTAATCTTAAGAGAGAAGCAAGAACTGTGTCCCAGTGCTATACGCTAGCTGTTCGCACACACACAGTACCTGTAGATCCACGAGTGCAGCTAGACTACATGGGGTAGTAAAGATGCTGGTAGGCGGGAAACGTGGAGCGGATGAATACACACCAATATGAGGATGAATGCTGTTCCTTGTTTGGAGGAGTGAAACTTGAAAATTTAAACCCGCGGATTTAAATCGTGGATGCGCAAAACGCAAAACACGGTTTGCGAGGGTTGTCGCATTTAGCAAATGTGGATGCATGAGTTTCGTGGTTAGCGAGGCCGCAATTGGGGTGGGGTACCTGTATATACTATTGTTAAGCTTTTACCTTGCATAGTGATATAGAAAATAAATGTGTGACTACAACAACAAAATTACATTTGTATAGTTTCTTTCACCTCCCAAGCCACTGGCAGAGTATTTCGAATCCAAGCTGGGGGTCAGGATTAGGAAGAGCAGTGAGGGAGGGAGGTTGATCAAAAGCACAGTTGAATAGGTGGGCCTTTAGATGGGCCTTGAGGTGGGTTTTGAAGGAGGCAGGGGATGGGGTGGGGTGGAGGGACAGCGGAATGGAATTCCAGTGAGTGGAAGCAGAGTGGCTGGTTGGACGAGCGAGGCAGAAGACATGAAGCAGGCTGGAGCCTGCTGAGCGGAGGGAGCAGACAGGTTGGTAGGGGTTTAGGAGGTCGCAGAAGTAGAGGGGAGCGAAGCCATGGAGGGCTTTGAAGGTGAGGGCCAGAGAAAGGGCGTCTCTGTGTGCGAGGTGCAAGGAAGTGCGTGATAAATAATAAAAAATAATCCTTACATTTGATATAATACTTTTCAAGTCTTCAAAACATCTCAAAGCACTTCATAGAATATACTGCAAAGTGAATTGACTGTATTTTCGAGAGTTTAAAATGGCAGGCAATTATGCACAGCAGCATCCCAATAACAGTCGTGGAAAGTAGTCTCAAACTCTGAGAAATAAAATGTAGCAGCAGGGAGCATTGTGAGTTGTTTGAAGTCTTTGTTCTCTAAAGTAAAGAATAGCATGGGTTAATGGTCAAAGATAGCATTTGATACATCTATTCAATGGCAGGGAGAAGTATTGGTCACAATTAGTCTAATGTTGGAATTGAAGTTGAAAAGAAAGAAACATCAAGCTAATCCCTGGATCAGTATTACTGGATCTTTCTGTATAATGCAAATTGTACTCTCAAGTTTTCTTAAATGGAAAATCTTGGCTGTGAGCTTGATTATCTTGGTGTCCGAAAACATCAAAAGATTTCTGTCGATAATTTAATTTAAATACAATGAAATACATAATTGGTCTAATTTAGTCAACAGCCCCTAGTCCTCAATTCTCTCACCAGAGAACAGTTGCTCACTATTCAGTATCTGAAAGCCCTTTCATAATTTTATGCACTTATAATCAATGACAATAAATTATAATGGTCAGAAGTTATGGGTTCAAACTGCACATCTGGTCTTTGAATTCATATAGTCTAGGCTGAAACCCCAATCTGGGGTGTGTTGGATCTGTGAACGTTTCATCCTTTGTGTATGACTTTAACCAAGGTTTCACCCACACACATATATAGTCAATTCACTTTACAGTATATTCTGTGCAGTGCTTTGAGAAGTCTAGAGGATGTGAAAAATGTTTTTCAAATACAAGGATTATTATTATTATTATTAATGTCTGTTTGCCTGTTCAGGTGGACTGAAAAAATTCCATGGCACAATTCAGAAAGAGAAATTAGTTTTTCCCAGTGTCCTGTTCAACAATCCCCTGAATAAAATTGATCATTTTTCTTCAGAGTTATATAACAAATCCTGATGTCCTTCCAATGTGAAAGGTCTATATCAATGGAAAGCATTATAAGTATTATTATTATTTAATCCAACCAGATGATTTATAATTGTCATCAATCCTCAAGAGTAAACTACCCCCTTCTTATTCATTGTTCTGAAGTCGGAGGAGGAGAAATGTTTTATACTCTAGGATTATCTTTAGGAATGCATCACTTAGTTCAGTTTGAGCTCATAGAAGGACTGTTGGAATGTAGAATTAGAGGCATATATAAGTGCTGGTGAGAACCAAGCAAATTAAATCAACTTTTTATGACAAGTAAAATCAAGTTATTCTGGCATTATTTAGCACTAGAGAAGCTACTTCTGTAATTCTTTGTTCAGTTTGGGGCATTTATCTTCAAAAGGACATAAACATTAGAAAGAATAGTGATAAGAATGATCCTTTCCTCCTTGGTCGAACTAATGAAGACAAATTCAAGAACTTTTCCATTATTTTCATTGGAGGAAAAGTTAAAACTCTTCAGCTATGAAAAGTCATATCTCAGAGGCGAACTAATAGAGGTACTGTATAAGATTCTAACAACAACTTGGATTTATACAGCGCCCACCATGCCGGACAGTTCTCAGAGTGCTTATAAATGATATTGAGAAAGTAAACTGGCAAACAATACTTTCAGATATGTCATTAGAACAGAACAGGAGGGCATATGTTCAGAATAGTAAAGCGCAATTTCAGGACCGATATTAGGAAGTATTTATTTATCTAGAAGATCAGCAATAACTGGAACCCTTTATCAGAAAAGGTTATTTGAGGCTAGAACATTGGGCTCATTTAAGAAACACTCTAATGAGAGAAGGGTAGCATGGTATTCCGGAAGGATGAGATCAAAACCTTATATAATAACAACAACATTACATTTTTATAGTGCTTTTCACGTTGGGAGGACGTCCCAAGGTGCTGAAATAATACTAGTCCTTAAATTTGATATAATACCTTTTATATCAGGAGGCCGTTTATATATGCTTCACAGAAATTGACTGTAGAGTGCAATGGCTGTCTTTTCTATTGGTGAAATACAAGAAAAATGTTCTTAAAAAATCTAAAACCTCTTGAAATGTTGTGATACATACAGTTCTGGTTTTTATATATGTGACTCAACCATGACCTCAACTGTTGCCTTAGTCATCTTTCTCTATAATGAAAATCAATTAACGTCTCTTAACCTTTCCTCATAATTTAGACAAACAAGGTCTGGAATCACTGTTGTCATTCTACTTGATGAAAAACACGCCAATAATGGCTTCGGCTTTTTTCATACAATTTTCTCCTGCAACTGGTGATTGTTGTGAGCAGTCTTTTGTGTCCTGTTTCCATTCTACCTCTTGGATTCTTAGTGCTGCATACCTGAGAACCAACAATTATCCACTTGCTGGATCTACTTACTGTGCTGATATTGTCTTGTTCCACCACTCTGTCAAAGTCTCTCAGAATTAAATTACAGACCACACTGATGGTTTTCTAGACTAAAGTAAATGTCATACATTATTTTCAACCCCACCACCATATCTGAATCTACGGAACTCACAGCATATGGAATTTAAAAATATTTTTTCCAAGTACAGTACATTGAGGATAAATTACCCCTTTGTAATGGCACTTAATCTAGTTTGAGAGCTGTTGGTGCAAATTAGCTGCTGAGTTCACCTATCAATACACACAATCACTACAATTCACAGTAAATCCTGTGAAATGCTTTGAGATGTCTTGAAATGTGAGAAAGCACTAGGTCAAATGTATTTTATTATTATTATTATAGATTTTATTATTATAGACTGCGCAGAATTCAATGAGTTTGTTGATGTATAGTGAACCCATCCTTTCTTGTTCAGCTCCAGTTGCCTTTTTCTCTTGCATAGAGTTTCAAAAAATTATATGGTTTCAATATTATGGTTTTAACCCCTTCAATACCAAATCCATCAATAGTTGGAATTTTGGGAAGTTAGCAGTTCTTGGATTGAATCATCAATATCTCATGCATAATTCCAATTAGAGACAGGAGATACATTCTCAGCAGAATACAAAGGTGAATTTCTAAATAAGTCTACTGAGAGCGATATGGACAATGCAAATGTCTCTGTCAAATGGATGGCAGGTCATTGTTTCCAAACTAGTTTTAAAGCAGACACTTTCCTCTTTTACACAATCAGTCTCCTAAGGGAAACCTATCGCCTTCTGCAACCCAACCGATTTTCCCAGCTCTGAACTGTGAGTCCAATCTCCTACTTCCTGTGCATATCAAGGATCATATCTGACAATGGAAAGCTGGAATTGGATTGGAGCAAGTAGGTTTGACAACATTCTCTATCAGTGTGCACTTCTTCATGCCATACATAACAACCATAATAATAATAATCCTTGCACGTCTTCTAGAGTCTCAAACCGCTTCACAGAATATACTGTAAAGTGAATTGACTGTATATATATGGGGGAAACAAGGCAACCAATTGCGTACAGCAGTTCCCACAAACAGCCATGGATTGAAATGACCAATTTATTGGTGTTTTTTGAGGGATTATTATTGAAATAAGGAAACTTGCCCAAGGTTTTGCCTGCCTGGAATTGAACCCAGGTCTCTCACTTGAACGGCAAGTGCTCTAACCGCTGAGCTATAGGACTCGACGACATAAGCATTTCAATGATGTCAAGACATTCACATGTACATGAACAAGAATCAGAATTAAAGGATTTTATGGAATCTCTGCTTCCCAAGTAGTGGAAACAAGAAATTCTCGACAGAGTTTTCGATTTTCAGGCACATTGCTTGGCTTCTAGTGGCGGAGATATTCTCAAAACCATTGTCATGGACTTTCATGCAATGACTTCAAGATGTTTGTGCACATGGGGAATGCATTTGCCAAACAAGTTCACTGAGGTATGGATAAAGTTATTTTGTGTTGGGTTTTGGGATGCCAGAATGTAAACATGGCTTTAGTGGAGTCAATCTCACCTAAATCCCACCTCTGGAAATAAAACATATGATAAAATTACCATTTTTCTGGTGCCAAAATAGAGAAGATCTTATTTGGAGTTGTAGTTGCCTGCCTACAAAATACAGTCAATATACCTTATAGTAGACCCTTCAAAGAGCCTTCCTCTAATGTGAAAAGCATTTTATCTACTTTAAGGATCATTCATTATTTTATCTCCCATTATTTGCGAGTCCTGTAGCTTAGTGGTTAGAACCTTACTAGTAGTCCTGTAGCTTAGTGGTTAGAACCTTACTAGTAGTCCTGTAGATTAGTGGTTAGAACCTTACTAGCGAAAGAGCTGGGTTCGATTCCAGGCAGGACAAAATCTTGAGCAAGTTTCCTTACTCCACATGCCTAAAATAATCCCTCAAGAAAAATAATAATAAATTGGTCATTTCAATCCATGACTGTTGGTGGGACACTGCTGTGTGCAATTGGCTGCCAGTTTTCACCCACAAATATATGGTCAATTCACTTCACTGTATATTCTGTGAAGCGCTCTGAGACGTCTAGAAGACGTGAAAGGCACTAAATCAAATGTAAGGATTATGATTATTATTATTAACTGGAAATCATGGTATCAGAGCACAAGATTGGCAATATTATGTACATTTACAGGTTATTCAATATCATTGCATAAGTCCTCGGATATCATTAAAAAATTCTTGTTGTGGTATCAATTTCCCAAGTAACAGTGGTAGAATGTAACCAAGGGTGAAATAACACATTTGATATTCAAGTATATTTTGTGGCTTCATTACCTTTATTTACATAGTAGACACTGGAGACGTCTCAAAGACGTGATAAGGCGCCATATAAAATGCAAGGGTTATTATTATATTACAAACATAAATTTCTAAAGTAAATACTTATGTGATGACATCAAGACTCCCAAAGTAACTCGCTGAATCCCATGGGTGATGTAATTTGAGGGAAAGGTTCAGAATACATTTTGACCTGGGCAAGGGCATAAAAGCTGCTTTTAACAAAAACAAGTTATTCAGGAAGTAGGAAACAATTGCTGAGTAAAATAATGAGTCATGGCTTATTTCAGAACAAAGATACTGTACAATTAAAATCTAAAGCAATAGGAATTTTGAGATTGAAACATGAGGAGTTAAACGTAGCTATTCTGACTCAAAGATGTGAACTTCTCAACTCAGTTATTATAAGTTATTGTTAATATTGAGTCTATTGACACTTTCAAAATAACTCGATAAACATGTACTGGTAAAATAAATTAAGCATTAAATGTATATTAATAGCCAGAAATATCCATATATTCTATTGCTGAACTAATGGCAGATGGTGTTAAGGTATTACGTTTTTTTTTATCTCAGCTGGGTGTCTGACACACGCAGAAACCCATCACCATGCTCAGGAGTATTCAAACCAAGGTGATGTCCGTACTTGGAAATCCCAGAATTAGATTGTTGGTCTGGAATATGAACTCTCTCCCTGGAGGAACGCATCCTGCTTACCTAATTCCAGAAAGTAAGGGTGCAGTTTGGTAAGAGGGAAGACTTGCAGACCCCAGAGTGTTCATTGGGGTTCAGCTGGAGTCTACCCTTCTAAACCACATAGCTTGCTATTGATATTACTGTACAGCCAGCTTTCTCACTGCTTGTCCAGCAAGGAGAACCCTAAACGTTAGGGCTTCGGCTTGCAGGGTTAACAGGAGCTGAGGGTGATATCCCCTGTCGGCAGTGAATGGTCTGCCTTTCCTGGTCCTGCTGATGAGCCAGGCTGACTGGGCTGTCATCAGCAGTGCCCTGGGTTACTGTGAACTCGTTGTCTCAGGAACCGGACTACCCAGACCGCTACAGAGGGCTGGCTCGATTCTGACATTCC
Source organism: Hydrolagus colliei (assembly GCA_035084275.1). Classification (NCBI taxonomy): domain Eukaryota; kingdom Metazoa; phylum Chordata; class Chondrichthyes; order Chimaeriformes; family Chimaeridae; genus Hydrolagus; species Hydrolagus colliei. The sequence goes on along the minus strand of CM068742.1, from coordinate 15,927,083 downwards.
ATTGCCAGACATGTCATCTTCGAGCCAGCTCAGCTCCAGGGAGACCCTGCTTACCTCCCTCTAAGGAGGATAGTTTGTTAAGGTAATTGAGCATAGACAATGGAAAGAACAGATTTGGTAGTCAAATGGCATTTTCCTCTTTATGTATCCATAAGGAACATAAATATTGGTGGCTTATCAACCATGAAATATAAAAATGCTTCCTCGTATTTAAATCTCAAAGAACCTTAATCCTGATATGACCAATATATTATATCCAAGCTATACAATTCCAAGTCAATATATCGCTGACCATCAGTGATTTTAATGAATGTGGCTTGAAAGCACAAGCTCCTTTTTTTTGTTTGCACAAATTTTTCATTTGAAATGACTATTGTTGCATTCCAGTGATCAAAACGCAAATCCAAAGGAAGCCTGCTGTGAATCTAAAACAAATCATGCAACAAACTCACTCTTTTAATATAATATTCCTGCCTTTTTTGGACCTACCTGTCAGCAAGTCTAAGGGTTAAGACAATCTTCATTCCTTAACTAATCTTAATTAGTGCAGATCCCATCTGGAAGCTCCCAATTTTTTTAATTCAAAACACCTGGCCTTGCACCAGCAGATTAAAAAAATTCCCAAAATGTTACTTTTCTTTCTATAATGTCTGAATATTATGAACAGCAGGGGCTTTTTGAACAAATCCCCACACAACTCTTCCAGTTACATCCCTTCAGATAGAGCTTGTTACATTCATCACCTTCTGCTTTCTTTGGCTAAGAAAGTTTGCAATCCAATTAGCTAATTTGCTATTAATTCCACTGTGGTCATGAGAGTCTTAATTTACCCCCAAAAGGTTTTAATATCATAAATCATAATAGCTCAGTTCACACATTTCTACAAACGTCAGCAGAAACTTGAAATGGATTTCAAGATTTTAAGTGCTTCTGGAGCACCTTTTATTTTCTAAAATATATATTTTAAAATTAATAGCTCGTACTATTAGTATTAACACTGTAACACTAACACTGTAGTTTTAGTCAATCCAAGTATTGTGAGAAACCGTTAATCATAGCTGGAATTGGTGCCATATCAATTTTAGGGACGGTTTAATGTTTGATTGTGATGTACACGAAGCAGAACATCATCATCATCATCACAGGATTGATGAGAGTTGATAACAACACTGTAGCAATTGGTTTCTGAACTTCTTATACAGCATAAAATCTAAATGAGAATTTTCACCTAGGTGTAAGTCATATCCGTTCGGTTGTTCCAATCTCAGTAAAAATTCTGCACCAATCTCTTAAATACAACATAAAATTCTGCATGAACATGTGATTTATATTCCAGAATGCAAAATGGATGGTACTGTATATGTTACAAACCTTTTTGACAAATGAAATAAGACGGCAAAAATTTTAGTTGTTTATAAGTACCTTTGTGTTAATATGATTTGTACCGCCTTAAAACTGCCTGTTGGGACAGAGCAGTCGCTGTGGGTTAAATAGGTTTATTCTGCTGTTCCTTGTTCTTGCAGATTTAAGTATAATTTAAGCATTTGTGAACTAAGCTAAATAAATGAGCAGATGTCAAGCTTTGTAAGGCCAATTGATTTGTAAAGCCATAATGTCTGAGCTGTGTCTTAGGAAATATATTTATGTGTTTCGTTTGATTTGGTTGGAAAAGAGCAGCCACTAGGTTTGGGTTCATGAACATTCCTGCACACACAGTCCCATAGGTAGAGGTACTTGTATGTGATGTGAGTGCAGCACCACTTAATGAATACAAATTGTCCTACAGTAAAACTGCAACAATTTGTCTTTCCAAATAATCAGCTTGGACAGTTGAGCAGTCTTTTCCCCAATGAGTTTCAACAGCAGCTGAGCCATAAATGATTGGGATGAAGAAAGTCCCATATGTCTCCTCATACTTTGTTTCGTCTCATTGAAGAGCAATTGTGAATATTTATGCGTCTAATAAATATTCACAACTGCAAAGGGGCTGAATAGTTTGGGAACAGTGTATTTGTAGAATTGTTGTACACATATCACTTTTGTTTGCTATGCAAGGTAATTTGTTCACTGTTGGCTGCAGGTACTGCACTAGGAATGAAATTGCGAAGATCTACACAAAACTACTGGTAATGAATTGTCTTTAAGTGCTGCTTCGGTGTCAGCTAGCATACATCAATATAGAATACCAGAAGGTCAGAGCAGACCTGTTAAATGTGTGGTCCTCAGTTGGTATGCATGAGTAGTGAAGATGTGATTCCAAATCAAAGAAAGGAAAATACAACCCTATAATTCTTTCTTATAGGATATCATTTTGTAAAGTGCACTGGAGATTTGCTTCCTCTTGCAAGGTGCCTTCATCACAAATTGTCTATCATTGTGTCTGGATAAATACGCGACAGCACCAATGAGTTGTACAGGAATTTCGATGAACAGTAATAATAATAATCCTTGCATTTGGTATAGCGCTTTTCACGTCTTCTAGACGTCTCAAAGCACTTCATAATAGAGTGAATAGACTGTATATTTGTGGGTAAAACACGGCAGCCAATTGCACACAGAAGATCACCCCACCCACCCAAACTTATGAGCTTCCAAATCGTCTTCAATACTTTGGTTGTTATGAATTGTTCCCTGAAATCTATAATAATAAAAATAGCAATAGTCCTTGCATCTGATGTAATGTCTTGTCACATCTTTGAGATGGGTCAAAGCACTTCACAGAATATACAGTTGAGGATTTAGTGACCAAATTGTTATTGTTTGTTAATTACTTCTTTTTTTGAAAGCATTATTACTCTTGGAGGGTGGATGTTAAAATGGAAAATGCAAAAGAAAAATAATTTTTTTCTGAAATGTGACATATAATTTACAAGTATGTACAGTAATTCTGAGAAAATACAAATGAATAAAGTATTTTGTGTGCACTAAAAGCATTTCTCTATCCTGCTGGACTTGTAGTAAGTCAAGTCTACAATGATTTCCCTTTAACAACACTAAGTTCAGCTACAATTATTTAGAGCTTTGATAACTAAAAGGTAAGTATGAATACAAATCAAAGTCCATTTGTACTTGGTTGCTTTGACAGGGCCGAATGAAAACAGGGCTTTTGTAAATTGCACTGTATTTATTTTGCAAAGATGTATTTAAGGCCAAAATTGTGCCAAACATATTACTGTATAAAGCCAAATGGAGGTTTCAGCTGTAATATTCTTTTGATGGAGAACTTACAGATTTAAATTTATTTGAACATTTTATTGATTCACTGTGGTTTTGATAGAACAAAACCGGGAGTTTCTCCTGGTGTCCTGGCTTCTAATTTTCTGGCTGAAATTGTTCATCACTTCATGGTTGTTTGTGGGATATTGCTGTGTGTACATTGGCTGCCACATTAAATTGCAAAACACGATCAGTTTACAGTAAAGTCTTGCGCAATATTTTGAGACATTCTCCCATTATGAAAGGCAGTACCAACCGTGGGGGATACGTTCCTGAAAACCTCAACTGATAGTAAAACCGTGGTTGGAAAATACAGGGCCCTATGGGAAACATGGGGATAGGGGGAGTACGTTTGCTTTGTTGAGGTTGGAAATTGCAGTACCCTATGGGAAACGGGGAGTAAGTTTGGGAGCATTAGCTGCCAGGATCTGCAGCAATCCGCGAGGCTGTATGACTGACTGACTGATCTACACACAGACACACAGAGAGAGAGAAAAAGAGAAATCAACAGAGAAAGTGATGTGGTGGGTGACACGGAGGGGGGATGGATGTGGAGAAGGTATTGTGGTGGGTGACATGGAGGGGGGGAGATGTGGAGAAGGTGGTGTGATGGGTGACACCGAGGTGGGGGGATGCGGAGAAGCGACAATAAAGCGACAATAAATTCATGTTATTTACCTTAATCCTAAGAGAGAAGCGACATTGTCGCTGGTTGATTACGACATCGCAACTGGGTCCTAGAGCCAAATGCTAGTGCGAAGCGACATCGTGGCTGGTTGATGCAACTGGGTCACAGTGCCAAACACTAGTGTTCGTGTTAAAACCCGTGGATATGCAAAACCCATTGCCGTGGTTATCAAGGGTTGTCGCAGCGAGCCAACCGTGAATAAGTGAAATTAGCGGTAGAAAAAAAACACGGTTGAGGCAGGGTACCTGTATATCAAATGCAAATATTATTTTGTTGTATTTTACTTTGGGCAGTTCATTGCTACTTCTGTATTGTGTATGTGTGCCATTTTGGGAAACATGGATATTGCACGAAATGACTTGATTGCATCACACTCGGTAAAATAGAATGGTCAAAAAATATTGAAGAAAATACAAGTCTGGGTTAAAATTACAGTGTGCAATATGTTAATTATCACTGGTGATTTTCCTCATTGGCAAACATCATGAATCTTACTAATTTAACATTTTAAAATAATGGAATATCTCATTGCAATTTTACAGCAATGAAGAATTTCACTTACACAGAGGCAGGGGATAGGAGTGGAAATACCACAGTAAGAATGGCTTCAGTGCGTTACATGACAGCAATTAACAATTCATAGTGTCTCTTCATGACAACATTTCTGCCCGCCAAATTTGAATCCCTGATTACATGTACAGTATAGTTTACACTAGTGTGTCTCCCTCCCCTCTCTCCCTCCCCTCCCCTGGCTGCCTCCCTCCTCTCCCCTGTCTGTCTGTCTCCCCTGTCTTTCCCCCGCAGGCTGCCTACTGCTAATCATAATAATTGCCCTGCACCCTTTCCCCCCTCTGTGCCACCCCTAGCCCCCAAAGCTTCCTGCAGGCTGATCATGTCTCATTAATCCACCGCCTCACATCCTAGAGTGTGCATTTGCTGCCTCCCCAGAACCGAACTGACCCTCCCTCGAAATGCCCCGCTCCCTGCAACTCTCTACCCTCCTCACCTCCAATCCCCACTTGACCACCCCGCAGCGTCCCTCTGCTCCAGCCTGGGAATCCTCTGCCGGGCTCATCGTGGCACTCAGCCTGGGCTGTCCAGCAGTAGTCACACTGATTGCCCCAACCCGGGTGCTAATCCGCATCCCCAACCTCCTTGCCAACCACTCCACTACCCCTTCCCATCCCACACATCCGCCTGCCAACTGTCCTCTCCAAGTCAGCCATCAAAATGTCCGCTCCCTCTGCAACAAGATCCTGGCCCTCAATGATCTCATCCTCAATGAGAACGTGGATATTTTGTCCCTCACAGAAACCTGTCATCCCAGGTGACACCTTCCCCCTCATAGAGGAACATCCCTCCCTCCATGGCGGTGGTGTGGCCTTCATCTCCAGGGCGTCACTTACCCTATTCCCCTACTCCTCTGGTTCCTTCCCTGCATTTGAACACCTCACTCTTTGCCTTCCGTCCCATCTCTTACTCAAAATTCTCCTAATTTCCCCCCTAAATCCTCCCCCACCTTCCTCCCCGACATTTCCACCTTCCTAGCTTCCCTCTGCTTCGATTGCCTTATCATCCTCAGTGACTTCAACCTCCATTTCACCTCCTCTTACTCCATCTCCTCAGACTTCTCCTCTCTCACCATCACTGAAAATACCATCTCCGACCACCATTTTGTTTCCTTCAACCCCTCTATCGCTCTCCCCATTGCCTCCAAACCTACCACTATCTTCTACCATGTAAGCCCATATAAGAAGATCTCCCTACAATCTCTCTCCGCTGCCTTGGAGTCCTCTGAACTTCTTCCCCTCTGGCTCACCTGTGTTTCCAGTACATACACTGTACAGTCACTACACTTTACAATATTTCCTGTGAAGATCTTTGAAATGTTCTCCTGAAGTGAAAGGCATTAGCACAATAAAAATTGCATTTATGTAACACTCTTCACATGGGAAAGCACCTTGAAGTGTGCTTGCATTACATTAAATGCAATGCTTATTATTATGTAAACACTCAACACTGCTCTAAAAGCATTGATAGACATGCAGCACATTGAATACAGTTAAAGAAACAAATAATAAACACATATAAAAGGATTGCGGTTCTAGTTCTATTTTAGGCATTATTTTATTCCTCATCTTTATTCTGCAGCGTTAATGAAGTCCTCCTCCTCTGCTAAAAGCAGTGATGCAAGATTATTTAACCTTTGTCTGAGCCATTGAAAATTATCAAAAAATATTGCGTTAAAATGATATTTGCTGTGTTTCAAGGTTACTATATTAATGATTGACTGGACTTTGGTGTCCTGGGGGCAGAATCCCTTCTCCTTGCTACCACCTGTCTGCACCACCTATTAGTTTTCCTGCCTGCTGATTGAGGCAATGGATTCCTGGTCCATTGGGTAACCGATTACCTCAATAATAGCAAATGTTGCATGAGGCACTTTTGTTACATCTGGCAGAAATCAATACATCAACTGGTCACTTTTTTCATTGACACGTTAATTTTAATAATAATTTCATTTGATATCATGCCTTATCATATCATCAAGGTATCTTAAAGCGCTTCATAGAATTATACTGTGAAGTGTAGTGATTATATATCTACAACAAAACAAACCAAGCAATTTGCATGCAGTCATGTCCTATAAATAGCGATAAAGTGATTGACTAATTTTTATTGAGGAGAGAGTTGGCCAGGGCACCTGGATAAACTCCCTTCCCTTTCCAAATAATCCCACAATATATTTACGTCCATCTGAACAGGGAGGCATGACCTTGGTTAACATGTCATCTGCCAGATAGCGTCTCCGACAATGCAACATGCTCCCAGCACTGCACAGGAGTGTTAGCCTTAACAGTGAGCTCACCTCAGCTGTTAATTAACACTACACGTTGCATTTTCAAACCGATTTGTTGCAAGTGATGTTTTCTAGCAGGGGCTTTCCATCATGATTTTCTGAGAAAATATAATGCTATAGGAATTTCATGACTTCTACAGATTGGATTTGCATCCATTTCTCACCATATTATTAGTTTCAAGGTGAATTTGCTCACTTGTGAAGAATTTGCATAGTTTGACATCTGGTCAGAGGTTTGGCAATTGTCTTCTATTTTCAGCTCCTTACAAGTTCCTCAGTCAATCAAACTGCAATTTATCTCCATTGAAGAGTGTTTTAATGGATGCAGCACAAGTCCTTGTCACTTCTTAAAATCTTCTCACCTATTGCAAACTCAATTTTCACAGTAAAAAGCCTTGATTGCATCATGCAATTGTTTGTTCAGAAACCGGTTTCTCTTTGTTGATGTAAGACATGACAAACACATAGAGATTATTTGGAATAATAATTTTTTCATGTAACAGACGAAAAAAGCACGAAAAATCAAAAATCTAATCAGTTACATGATCTAAAATTACTTGACGAAAATATGGTACACACTGAATGAGAGACAAATACCAATTTACAGTGATACCCAATGTTGTGGAGCCAAGTTGTCATACTATCTACTGTATCCCTGTTTCTATCACACGTAATACATACTTTACGGTGTGTCCTGTGAAGTGCTTTGGGCACCTTCCCATCAAGGACACTATACTAAATTAAAGATCATTATTATAATATATATTCTTAAGATTATTATTATTTCTTCCTCTTTCTAAGCCTTGACATTATAGAGTTGTTGTGCACTCTATAATTAATTCTATTCCTAGTTTTAATTCCTTGGAAATAAATAACATTTCTAAAATATCCTGTCCCTTTCCTCCCCCACATACAAGCAATGACTCGCTCTGCCTTTCCTGATTTCTGCAATATTGCCCGACTCCACCACTACCTCACCCCCAAAGCGGCTAAAACCCTCATTCATGCCTTCATTACATCCTGGCTCAACTATGCAAATGCCCTGCTTGTCGGCCTTCCCAATTCCTCCAACCACAGGTTGCAGATGATCTAGAACTCTGCGGCCCATGCTTCTACCGTTCCAAACTCCGTGAACCCATCTCCCCCATCCTCGCCCAACTCCATTTGATCCCTATCACCCAGAGGATCCAATTCAAGATCCTGGTCCTCACATTTAAAGCACTTCACATCCTCGCCCCACCCTACATCCGTGATCTTCTAACCCCTTACCAACCTGCCCGCCCCCTCCGCTCAGGAGGCTTTAGCCTGCTCCACGTCCCCCGACTCATCCGCCCCACCATTGGTGGGCGAACCTTTAGCCACTCTCCCTCCAACCTCTGGAATTCCATCCCGCAGTCCCTCCACCTCATCCCCTCCCTGGCCTCCTTCAAGTCTCACCTCAAAACTCTCCTCTTCGATGGACCCATTGGCAATTCCTAATCCCCCCCTTCCCTCCACCCCCCAACCCAGCTCGTGTCTGACACAGTGACCGTCCAGCACCTTGGGACGTTCTCCTGACGTGAAAGGCGTTATACAAGTATAATTTTGTTGCTGTTGTTCACTGCTCTAACATTTTCCTTTTAATGCTAATCTTTTGCATTTGATATATCACATCTATGAAACATCTCAAAAAGCTTCACAGAATATACTATAAACTGAATTAACAGTATATTTAGTGGGTGAAATGCAGCAATCAAATGTACACAGCAGTGTCCACAAACAGTCGTGGACTGCGTAATCAGATTAGTATTATTTTGTTTTTGAAGGATTATTATCATTGGAAAAGCGATTTATCAATTGACTAACAACTGACTACTTACTATTGCTGGCATGTGGAGCCAGTCTGGAACCTTGGCGTTTTATTTGACTTTCAACTGTCCTTTTTAACCCGCATTCATGCCATGACCTGCTCTGCTTTCCCCGTCTCTGTAACACAGCATGGCTCTGCCTCTGCCTTACCCCTCAAACCGCCAAAACCCTCTTCCACCAGTTCATGACTTCTAGGCTTGACTTTACCAACTGTCTGCTTTACAGCCTTCCCAAGATCATCCAGAACTCTGCAGCTCATGTCCTCTCCCACACCAGGGTCCATTACCTATCACGCCCACCCTCTCCCAGCTCCACTGTCTCCCCAGAGGATAAAGTTTAAAATGCTCGTCATCATACTCACATCCCTCCACAAACCTGCTCCTCCCTACCTTTATGACATGCTAACCCCAAATCAACTTGTCCGCTCCCCCTGCTCGGCAGGCTATTGGCTCCTCCAAATCGCCGGCCCTCCCCACCATCAGTGGTCGGGAGTTCAGGTTGTCTACCCCAACATTTGGATCTCTGTCCCATTTCCCCTTTGCCTCATTCCCTCCCTTGCCTCCTTCAAGATATGTATCAAGATCCTCCTCTTTAACCGCGCCTTCATCCACTCTCCTACCCTCCCTGCCCTCTACCCTACCTGATCCCAACACCCTGCTTGGCTCCAAATCCCTAACTGTCCAGGGCTTTGGGTATTTTCCCAACGTGAAAGGCGCTATGCAAATGTAATTTTATATTGTGTTATGAAGAAACTTGCCCAATGTTTGCCCTGCCCAGAAATCCAATCCAGTTCCCATCACTTGGGAGGTGAATGCTTCAATCACTAAGATGCAGGACCCTGATTCCTTTTGAAAACGAAAGAATAAAAGCTATGTTTTCATCTTCCAGGAACCATCAATGCCACATACTGTGTCTACCAGTACTTGTTGAATTGAACCCTGGGACATGAAAGAGAGAAAATAAGCATAATGTGCCTTTCCTGGAGAGGGAGAGAATTCACCCACATATTACACAGTCACTATGTTTTCTAGTAAATTCGGTGAAGATCTTTGAGACATCTTCCTGACATTCAGCTAACTCAGGCCAGCTGAGTAACCTTCAGCTGCTATGTCTCTAACTTCTAGAATCCACTGTCTCAATTTTTCCCTTCACCCACTTAATCTATTTTTAAATACTGCCTACCTCCTAGCATCGGATATCCTCCCAACATGAAAGGCACTCTATAAATGTAATTTTGTTGTTGTTGTTACCTCTTGGACAATACCTATGGTTATCTACCCTTCTCTCTTGCCCAGCATCCAACCCCACACCTTTGCAGTGCTCCGAGATTCTATCCTGTCTGAAGGGCACTTTACAAATTCAATTTCTTGTTGTTGAAAATCACTATGTAAAACGCAATGATTATATTATTATTCTTATCTGGCCTCAGCCACACATCTAACAGCAGAAGCAAGTGATTAATGCAGGTACATACAACCTCTCTCCGGTAAATTGGGAATGGGGGTGATTGATGGCACGGTCGAAGAGGAGGATCTTAAGGCGGGACTTGAAGGAGGCTAGGGAGGGGGCGAGGCAGAGGGATTGCGGGATGGAATTCCAAAGGTTTGGGGCAGAGTGGTTGAAGGCTTGGCGAGTGGGTCAGAGGATGTGGAGAAGGCCAGACCCCACTGAGCGGGCAGGTTGGTACGGGGTTAGGAGGTCACAATCCTTATAAATGAACGGAACACCTCAGTTTCCCATCATAATCTAGTGTATGGATTTGACGTTGCTTTCTTTTATGTTAATTTGGGTTTTTCAGGTGATTTGTGGATCCACTGATCCTGCTCCAGCATTTGTCACTCCTCCGGTGGTGGAAGTCAGTACTGCAGAGAATGCCGCCCCCCTGTGGCAGTCTCAGCAGTTCTATTGGTTTGCGTTGAAATCAAAATTAGGGTTTCCATGAGGTAATCACAAATTTGCTACAAATACATAATAGATTACATGTCTGAATGGTGTTTGCAATGAATCTTTGAAGCAGTATGTATCAACCAATTAACAGCTCCTGTTGATCCCACAAACCCAAACCCCAATGGTTAAAATGATCCCAGACAGAAAAGCAGCAGGAAGCTTGCCGGACATTTATCTGAATGGCATTTATCTGCATGGTTTTAGCTGGTTGAGCTCCAGCTGTATTTTACCACACACTATGGGAATTTCAAACCTTGGTTCAGCTCTAGAGAGGCTGAGAGGTGGCATAGGTTAGTATCCGAGTGTTGTGGGAAACCAAACATTGAAATAGAAAAGTTTAAAATCATCAATGACGTCAAGTAATGGAACAACTGATACGCACAGCAGGAAAAAGTTGATTGCAGAGCATGAAATGTATGTTCAGATAGCCGAGGACAATTGGGAGTACTCATAGAAGATACCGCAACGTGATGGTGACAACCAAGCATCACTCTCAACAGGTTGACAGCAATGCAGCAGTGGTTCAAACAAGCAAAAAAATCTATGACTGAACAGCAATAATCAGTTCTGTCATTTGACAGCACACAATTAAGAATTGAGATTTAAGGATTGAAAGGCCTTAATTTTCTGCCATTCCTTCAGACTGACTTGAATTCCTTGACTCGTCTGGTGCAATACCTAGACTGTTCCACTATTAAGACTATCAGAAAATGAATTTCCATGGAGCGCTACTTTTCTAATTCATCTCCAAGATCATTCAGCACATTTGAATTGATCATCCGTGTGGCCTAATTGGATGGGTTTGAAAAGAAATTCAACAGATAATCGAGATAAGGGAATAGATAGACAAATGCTATAATATAATACAATACACTATTCAGTAATATTAATGGTTTCAATCAATATTTAACTGCACACATGTTTAACAAATTGCATCATATTTGTTGGCTTAAACAAGCTGGTTAAAACATTGCAATCAATATCTATTGTCTGGACATCCTTAACCCCTAAATAAGTTGCTGTGCCTGATGTTTAAAAAAAAGCCCATTTCTTTATAATTTATTCCTGAATACAATGGATGATGGATCTCGCCACTCAATAAATTTGGACTCTATTCTTCTGTCACTGAAATTGCACTAAACCATGCAAATCTTTGATGGAGCTATTCAGTGAAACTTAAGGAGGGATTTAGCAGTTGTACCTCTCTACAATATTACTGGCTATATAATAATAGTCATGTAATTTCTCTTCATTTCTCCTAGAAATATGATGAAAATGATTTAACTAATATCTCCAAAAGTCTTAGTCAATTGTAATAATCCTATAAGAAGTTAAGCTTTGATCAGTAAGGGAGGCCTTGCGATCAGATTTGACAAAATATGTCAGTGGAGTCCTGTAGCTCAGTCCTGTAGCCATGCAAGCGAGAGACCAGGGTTCAATTCCAGAGAGAGCAAAACCTTGGGAAAATTTCCTTACTCCATATGGTCTTTATAATAATCCCTCAAAAAAAAATTGGTCATTTCAATCCATGACTGTTTGTAGGACGCTGCTGTGCGCGATTGGCTGCCGTGTTTCGCACACAAAAATATACAGTCAATTCACTTTAAAGTATATTCTGTGAAGCGCTTTGAGACGTCTAGAAGATGTGAAAAGCGCGATACCAAATGCAAGGATTATTATTATAGTTTCAGAAGAAGTGAATCATATCTTACAAATATCATAGACTTTTGAGGTGGTAGCATCCCAAATGTACGATGGGGAGCCATATCATTTGTTTGATATGCGGTCATTTCAGTTTGTGAAAGCTTTACCACATGCCACTTTGGCAAACACCTTTTGGAAGTGTTCCATCCACATTGTTGCATGGCATAGACTACCTAGCCTTCTGAAAGGTATTTGACTGTCTGTGGATTTGAAATTGGCTGAAAGGAGAGTAGTCGTTGGAGAAGCTAGCTCAAAGGTACTGTATTAAGTGGGGTGCCTTTGGGATCCATATAATATATACAATAATCCTAGCATTTGATATAGCATTTTTCATGTCTTCTAGACATTTCAAAGCGTTTCACAGAATACACTGTAAAGTGAATTGACTGTATATTTGTGGGCGAAACATGGCAGCCAATTGCACGCAACAGTGTCCCATAAACAGTCAAATATTGAGTGATAACATGTGTTCGAATCCAGCCAGGGTGAAACCTTGGGCAAGTTTCCTTACTCCACAGGCCTGATAATAATCTCTCAAAAAATACAATAATAAATTGGTTATTTCAATCCATGACTGTTTGCGGGACACTGCTGTGCACAATTGGCTGCTACATTTTGCCCACAAAAATAAATTCACTGTACAAAATATTCTTTGAAGCACTTTGAGATGTCTAGAAGACATGAAATAATAATGATATAATCCTTGAATTTGATACAGCACTTTTCACATCTTCTAAATGTCTCAAAGAGCTTCACAGAATATAGTGTAAAGTGAATATACTGTATATTTGCGGGCAAAACGCAGCAGCCAATTGCACACAACAGTGTCCCACAAACAGTCGTGGAATGAAACGACCAATTTTATTATTGTGCGGTTTTTTTTGGAGGGATTATTATTAGGCGTATGGAGTTAGGAAACTTGCCCAAGATTTCGCCCTGACCTGCCTGGATTCGAACACAGGTCTAACACTTGTAAGGCGAGTGCTCTAAGCACTGAGCTACAGGACTCCACGAAAAGAGCTATATCAAATGGAAGGATTATTATTATTATTACTACCCCCAGAAAGTGATCCGCCATTCGACTAACAACCAAGTTCCTACTTACTACTAGGTAAACAAAGACTTGTGGAGGAGGAATCTTGCCTTCAGCCTACATGATCTCCTCCTTCAAAATATCGACCTTCCTATCACAGTAACACATTTCCTGGTATCTTGTCCTGAAATTGCCCGTTGCAACTCTAATCCTAAACTCTGAATCGTGTTCTCCTGTTTTGGTGCATCCTAAAATTCCCATTTTAAAGCACATTTATACAGCAGAAACTCAACAGCAACAAATTACATTCATATTGCATCTTTCATGCAGGTATGACATTGCAAGTCATTGGGGAGTGAAGGGTTTGCACCTTTGGAATCAAACATATGGAAGGTTTGACTCCATTTTAGAAAGATAAAAGATTGTTGGCTGACATATCGTTTTACATACTTTTTAATATCCATAACCCAATAATGAAGCCATGTAAGTAATTTAAAGATGCTCTGGGTGAATCCATTTTATGAGAGGCCGTGCCATTCTAGACCAAAAGATTCTAGACCTAAAGAAGAAGTATATTCTAAATGCTGAATTTCAATGTCTTTCGGTACATCAATGCATGTAGGCACAGCACACAGCTCAAGTCTGCAAGTTTTTCATCTGTATCATAATACAGCTCTCGTATTACACTTTGCAGATTGAAAGGGTTTCCATTGGCACCACTTTTCCATTCACCAATCTCATGTAAAATAGAAATGTTCACAAATAACATTGTATTTCTAACCATTCACTGCCAAATACAAAAAGAAAATCAGTGACTACACTTTACGGGAAATTCCTGTCGATCTCTTTCAGGTGTTTTGATAATGCACAATATCAAAAGCAAGGATGACTATTATCATAAATGCAAATGAGCAATGAGCTACTGTGAACTTACTCGAGCAATACTGCAACACAATTTACCCTCAGTGGTTGAAGACTTTGGATTCCAGTCGGATGCAATTTCAAAATTTAATTTATTTTATTCAATACAACATTTTGTCCCAGATCGTGGTCTCGGATTTGAAGGATGGTCGAGTCAATATTTTGAAGGATGAAATCAAGTGGGCCGAAGAACTTTCTACATCTGAACCTATGTTTGAAAGGTCCTTCAAAATTGCTATTTAATCTGTAAAAAACATGAACATCAGATTTCACTAGTTCATTTAAATTTGTGCATCCTTGAGCATTCATTGATTAAAATTAGCCATTCACTTAATGGCTATTTGAGGTACACTGCTGTATGCAAACTGTCCACCACATTCATTTACATAGTACTGTACAAAGTCACAACACTTTTTGTATATCCCCTGAAGCAATTTGAGATGCCATTCCAAAGTGATAGTCTCTATTAAATGCAAGAATTATTATTTTTTAACATCATAAGCCTGCGACAATGAATCCTATAGTAAGCTTGTAGTTTTGAAACAAATAATTTAATAATATTATTTCATATTTAACAAAAGTGAAACTGTTCAAACATGTAAAGATTGTTTTAAAATGAATGCACAATAGATTATACAGTACGGTGTCATATACAGTAAAAGCCTGTTTATCTGGCACCCTCAGGACCTGGCTAATGCCAATTAAAGTGTGTGCCGGATATTCGGCTGAAAACACACACACAAAAAAATGCAGTGTGCCGGATAAATTCCGGTTAATCGAATGCGGACCTTTTTTTTGAGATGTTGGTTATACGGAAGTTACGGTTGATCAGGTCACGGATAAACAGACGTTTACTGTATCTCACTGTTCATCATGTTGCCTGTCTTGTTCACCAGGATACCAGTCATTTCACTTTGTCAAAATAATTTTCTGCTGAAACACACATCTCTGAAAGGAGGCTGGGAAATAAGGAGTCTTGGAGATACAGTACTTACAAAGAATTCACTAATTAAGATCACCACTATTCACCACTATTCATTACAACCAAGCACGAAAGAGCTCAACTCTAACTAATGAAAGCATTCAGGTTATCATTAAAACTGACTGTTCAAGAGCAAAAAGCAAGCAAGCAGGACAACTTACTGTGAAAATGTTTCAATGTTTTGTAAGCTTCAGAATGCTACTTTCATTCATTTAATTTTAGCTTTCTTCTAGCAAATGAAAGCATTGCATGAACTGTTTTTCGTATTGACAGCATAACGTCTCAGGCTTCACCATCACCAACAAACTCATCTCAGACCATCACTGAATCAACAACAACAACTTGGGATTTATATAGCGTACTCCATGCCAGATGGTGTCTCACAGCCCTTCACAATAGTGGAGCTAGGGGCCAAGCCAGAGGGAGGGGGAAGGTGACCTTAGCTCAGTGGTTTCCAAACTGTGGGGAGCTCCTCCCTTGGGTGATGCGTATCATTGGCGGGGGGGGTCAAGGAGCTTTAGAGTCTCAAGCCCCTGAGTACGTATGGAGCTGAGGCGAAGCCTATGACGCGAGTGTGTGAACCAAGGTGGAGCTGAGGACCCAAGTGTGTGAAGCCTAGTGTGAAGGATGGCGGACGCCGCTATTCAAAGTTTAGAAGCCACTACCTCAGTATGAGTTATCCAAACCTGTTGCCAAGGATTCAAACTTGGCGGGTGGAAGTGATGTCACGGAGGTAGAACTCAATGGGAAATCAAAGCCCCAAATGGCAGTACCTCCTCCTACTCATCATGGCTTTATTTATTTAGCCTATCGGCCTATGTTAAACGGAGTCTACAAGGGCAGCATGACAAACAGGCTTGATTGGATTGGTCTGTTGGTCTATTTTCCTTGGTCACTCATCTCTACAACTCCCTTCCCACAACTGGCAATGCACCTGGTTCCACTCACATCCCAAACTGTCTCCTACTCCTGAAAGTGACCCTGGTACACAAGCCACCACTGCTCCCTAAAGAATGGGTGCATGCCACTGAATGCAAATCTAACCTAATGGTCCATCAGCGGATCTGGCTGGACATTATCAAATCTTACCACTCAGCTCTCCCGTCATCTAAATCTTAACTCTACTCTGTGGAGTTCTCCAAGGCACTACTCCAGGACTCCTATATCAAACGCAAAGATTATTATTATGACTATCTTGGAGACAAAGGATATCCTCAGGTTCCTGCATGAAGGGGAAGGAACCACATGCTCCCTTCACCCCATCTGAACCCCTCTCCTTATCACCCAGCTCCAACTCCTTACCCCACTACTTACAGATATCGTAAACCTCTTCCTGTCCTCTAGTATCATTCCTGCTCATATCCATAAAAACTCTTCCCAGACCCATCTCTGCTCTCAAGCTACTACCCTACCTCCAACCTCTCTTTCCTTCATTCCTTTCAAAGGTCCTGGAACAAAGTGTTGCTTCCCAGCAATACTCCTTCCTCTCGTTTTATGAATCCATCCAATCGGGTTTCTGTGCTGCCCACAGAATGGAAACAATTCTGGTCAAAATTACATTTTGTCCAACTGCAACCAGGCCCACCACTGCCTCCTTCTCCTCCTTGACCTCTCTGCTCATTTCGATACCATTAAACACTCTATCCTCCTCCACCACCTGACCTCTCATCTCAACCTTCATGGTTCTGTCCATGAATGGCTCAGTTGCTACCTCTCACACAGTCTACACTTCATCCTCTCCTCTTCAATATCTATATGCTCCCTCTTGGTGACATCAATAATATGGTCACTCAATCCACGATTATTTGTGGGACACTCCTGTGTGCAATTGCAGCCGCGTTTTGCCCACAACATATTAAGTCAATTTAGTTTACAGTATATTCTGTGAAGTGCATTGAGAGGTCTAGAAGAGTCAAAAAGCATTACAACAAATGCAATAATGATGATGATGATTGTTATTATTATTATCCACAGACAAGGGTCAACTTACACATGTATTCAGAAGACACCTAACTCTATTTCTCTGCTTCCACCCTTGACTCCAGGACCACTGCTGTCCTGACAAACTGCCTGTTAGACATCAAGTCCTGGGTGAGAGTTAAATTTCTTCAACAAGACCAAAGCTCTCTTGATTGGCTACCAACCACACCTCAGGCACTGAGATCATCACCATCTAAGGATGCACACTCCACCTCACCGAGCCAGTCTGGAACCTTAGCATCTTTTTTGACCCTCAACCCATCCCTCCACCCCACATCTGTGCCATGACCCACTCAGCCTTACCCCTCCTCCGGGAACTCTCCCCCCCCACTCAGGTCCTCTCCTGTAACAGGCTCCTATCACCCCAATCCTCACCCAACTCCATCACACAAAGGATACAGTTCAAGATTCTGGTTCTGACCTTCAAAGCCCTCTATGGCCTTGCTTCTCCCTACCTCTGCAACCCCCTACCAACCAGATCGCTCCCTCCACTCAGCAGGCTCCAGCCTGCTTCACATCCCTGCCTCACCCGACCCCTCACATCAGCCACTCGGCCCTCACGTTCTGGTACTCCACCCCACAGTCCCTCCGCCTCGCCCCATCGCTTGCCTCCTTTAAGGCCCACCTCAAGACCCTCCTTTTCAACTGTACTTTTGATCATTCTATTTCACTCCCTGACCTCCACCAACCCTAATCGCGACCCCAGCTCAGGTCCAAAACACTGTCCATTCAACGCTTTCGGACGTCCTCCCAACATGAAAGATGCTATACAAATACAAAAAAAAAAAAATTACATTTGTATTGAGTCTTTCACGTCGGGGAGTCATCCCAAGGTACTGGGAAATGTAATTATTTTGTCATTGTTGACTATTCAAATACACGTAGCCACTCAACAGATTTTTAAAAATAAAACCATGGCTCAAAAAGTATTAGATTCTGTAACATATCTGAGCAATAGTCTTGATAGCTTTTTAAAAATTTGCTCTATTGAGATATCATAAAGCTGTATTGCAGTAATATTATTAAAGGTGTTGGATACCCTTCAAGAAAATAAGAACCAATTAACCAGGAGGAATGTGAGGGGATCAGGAAGTAGACAAGCAGGAATCAGGGAGAAATGATCAAAGGATTTTGGGTTGGATTGTTTGATTTGGAAATTGTGATCTGAAAATTAAAGAGTTTTCTATAGATTGATTGTTTAGAACATGACACATGGCAATGTGAAAGTTACCACAAAAGATAGAGCACTGTACTATTCTCTCACTGGAACTCTTTCAGCCTTCCCCTTGGCAAGTTCTGCCCATCTATTGACTACTCGTGTTTCATATTCTTAGATCTTACATGTATCTTCAGACACTGTTTGCACAAATATTCAATGAATGCCATAGTTAACTTTACTGAAATCACCAATACAACACAAATCTACACTCATATAGTGCTTTTTATTTAGGGAGGAAGTCCCAAGGCAAAGTATTTAGGAGGAAATGCGACATGTACATGTACTGGTCTGGCAATAACCCGTCCAGCACCTTGGGATGTTCTACTGAAATGAAGGGCGCTATACAAATGTATTTTGTTGTTGTTGATGTACATGAGCAAAAGAGAATAGTGGAGTGTCGGAGAGTAGTAGGAAGTGTGAAGGCATAGACTAGTAATTTCTGTAACATCCTATGAATTCTTTATAGAGCAGAATCTCATGGAGTAAAGGGAGAAAAACCTTCTGCACAAAAAATCTCTTTATGGTACGCTTACTGACCAGCAGTTTTAGGATACATAGACACAGTACCAAGAGACAATTTAAATATAATTTCCATAACATTTAAGATATTATTCTTCTGGCTGTTTTCACTGTTATCCTTCCCCATTAATCAAAGAGATTTTGCATTAACGTGTGAGATCACTGCTGCAGATGTAGTTAGAGTGTTCTTTTATTTTTTGGATACCTGAGGCTTTGAATCCCTAAGCTGCTTGTGTGTGCAAGCTTCAGTGAGCTTCATAGGGCATAGGCAAGCTTTTTGCATATTTCTTCTCTGTGTCATATTTAAGAGTTGAATAGCATGAGATCAAGCAGTCTCCTCTGTTTGGCAAACTCAAGACATGCTGCTTGTCCCCCCATGCCACTATTGCTAGCCGAGCTTAACAATTGTATGCTCTTAACCTCTGAAATTCCCTCACTCAATCCCTCCATTTGCGCCTCCACCCGCCCCCTCTATCAGTCTTCAAATCTCACTTTAAAGTGAACCTTTTGTAAAGTAATTTGAGACATTGTTCTACGCGAAGGGTGTAGTATAAATGCAAATTGTTGTTGTTGTAGTGCATAATAATAGGATGTACTGTAAAGTGAATTGACTGTATATTTTGTGGGCTAAAAATATAGTAAAGGAATGAGCAATGCATATAATAAGATGATCCAACATTATCTGTCTAACAACGGCAAGCATTCTTCCCCCACCCTCTGGGATTCCATCCCGGAGTCTCACTGACTCACCCCTCCCTCCTGCTTTCATGCAAATTTCAAAATATATCTCTTTGACTGCTTCCAGTCATTTTTCTCCTCCCCAATCACGTTAGATCTCACCCCAGCTCAGCGCCCAGTGCCAAAGCTGTGACACACTTTAAGACATCTTCCCGACATGAAAGGCACTGTATGAATGTAACTTGTATTATATTCCGTAGGACATGATGTGCTGCTAGCGTTGTTAATAATCGCCTGTGCAGTGAGGATGGACGAGCTTGTATAGTGTTTAAGTGCAAATGGATAAATATGCCATATTATTTCTGGATTACTTGCAGATCAGAGATTATTTATGCCAAAACTTCCCTCAGCAGGTTAAGTCTGATGTGGTGCACACTATGATAGGAATGGAGCCCTGTAGTATATTGTTTGGAGTACTTGACTCGCAAGAGAGACAAACTGGGTTTGATTACCGGGCAGCGAAAAACCTTAGGCAAGTTCCTTACTCCACATGCCTCTGTTCACTTAGCAGTAATTTGCAACCCAGATTTAATAAACCATTAAAATAATTAATTCAAAAATAATAATTTGGCCACTCAATCCAAGACTGTTTGTAGGATACCGCTGTGCGCAACTGACTGCCGCGATTCAGCCACAAAATAAACAGGCAATTCACTTTACAGTATATTCTGTGAAACATTTCAAAGACATGATAAGGCATTACGTCAAATGCAAGATTATTACTATTTGATTATAGATTGTTCGTGGACTATAGAAGGAGCGGGCTTGCTGATCCGAAAGGCCTTTGGTTATTCTTATGTTCAAACGTTAAAGGGCATGGTGAAACAGGAATTCATGCTGCAAGCTCACATACCATTTCACTGTAATCGTTATCCATCACGATTAATATTGACAGAGCAGGTCATAGAATATTTTATTTTTTGCTTCCATCCCAGGATCAGCAAAAAAAACAATAAAAATATGTTGACAGCACATAATAGCATTTCGAGCCAAGTGCACAGATCAACAGCAGTGCCTCAGCTGCACCATAAGCAGTAACTAAGAATAGGATGAAGTTTACAAACAGCAAGCCAGCAGAAGTGATGGTAGCCTAGAGTGTGAATGATACTGTACTGATACTGGGAAGCACCAATGAAGCAACACCTAAAAGGAGAACTGGGGCTTGAACCCTCAATCTTCTGACTTAGAGGCGAGATTGCTACCAACTGAGTCTGAGACTTAAATCATGTAAAAGGGAATTTGAATAAAAGTGCAAACAGGTTGAGGGAAACACTGGAAAATCAGGTAAAACAAATAGCGGAGCTGGCAGGAGGCACAATCGGTCTAATGGCCTTATTCTGCACTGAACTATCTGTGATTCTCAACCAAAACATTGAGAGAAAAGCAACTGGAAATTCTCATCCCAAAAAGCATAATACAGAAAACAAGAGCATCTTACAGGTTAAATAACGTGAATCCCTAGCAATTACATCAACTTTGACACAGATTATATTGCTCCCTTTTTACTTGATTTCCTCACTGGATGATCTTATCTGCAGAGAAGGCAAAAACAACCAATAAGATCCCTGAGAACAAGAGAAAGCAACAGCATTCAACAATATATGTAACTGAAGGCATATGAGGTCTGAATTCTCCCCCAATAGTCTTAGCCTATTTATACAACTTTGCTTTGAAATGTAAGACTATGCAAAATTGTGGGAAGAAATTAAGATACTTCTTAATTTGGCAATCAATTTTATGTCACTTTTTAAAGAAGGGTTTCCAAACTAAGACAGAATTTAAGATGTTTCCGAATATTTCAAAACAAGATGGTCTTAAGAGGAAAGACACAAATGTACAGTATACACTGTATTCTGTGTACACACTGTATTCAGTGGCGTTTTGAGACATCTAGACAACATGAAAACGACTATATTAAATGCAAGGAATATTATTATTATTATAAGACTAGGTCAAATTTCAGACCCATAGAAAAAAACACTTGCATTTGGAACACTTTGCACGTGGAATTATCTGAAAGAGGTTCACAAGTAATTACTGTCAATTGTGTTACTTGCTTTTGTATGCAAATACGGCAGCTATTTATTGCCAGCAAAGTCTCACAGCCATGCAGTGAATGATCAATTTATGTTGAGGATTGTTGGCTAGGACATCAGGAGATACTCACTTCTCTTCTCAAATAGTATCATGGGATCTTTAACACCCACCTGAAAAACAGGTAGAGACTTCGACTTAAGATCTAATTTTGAAAGATGGTATCTTCAACATTGTAGCACTCCATGGTATTACCATGGAAGGTGTGAGCCAAGTATATGCACAAATCATGATGTGGGGCATGAATCCACAACGTATTGATATTCAACACATAAATTTGATTAAGAATCAGTTATGTTTCAAAATTTCAGTTTTGCATCAAGGAAGTGGTTAGGACTTTTTAGTTTATAATAATAATAATAATCTTTGTATTTGTTATAGCACTTTTCACATCTTCTAGACGTCACAAATCTTTCATATCTTCTAGACGTGCTTTACAGAATATACTGTAAATTGAATTAACTGTATATATGTTGGGGAAACACAGCAGCCAATTGCGCACAGCTGTGTCCCATAAACCGTCGGGATTGAAGTGACACATTTTTTTTTCTTTTTCTGCTTATTATCAGGAGTAGGAAAATTTGCAGAAGGTTTCACCCTGCCAGGATTCAAACCCAAGCCTCTTGCTTGCAAAGCAAGTGCTCTAACCACCGAGCTACAGGACACCACAACAATTGCTGATTTAGCTTGTTGGTAAGACATCAAAGCATTTAACTGTTTAAAGGAAAATAATACATTATTGATCTCATCATGTTCCAAATGCACTGCATGTTAATTGAATGTGAAATAGTGCTGCCACCATAATAGCATAAATGTATTTATTTCATTTTATTTCCGACAAGAGTCCCCTGCGTTTTGAAACAGGTTTATTTGAGAAAATGTAACAAAATCATTGGAGAATTTTTTTAATTGAATTAGATTCCAGCCCTATTTATTTGCAAATCTATTTTTTCAGAAATATTTAGCTACGTCTAGAGCAAAACGCTTACAAAAAATACAGTCACTTCACCTTCACCTATACATCTTGTGAATCACTTTCAACATCCTTAAGAAAGACCCCGTAATCAAATGCAAGGATTAGCATTATGGTACATCACTTATTCTGAAGTCTGACCTAACTAAGGTCAGTTCTTCTCAAGTTATTTATTGATTTCATAGAGTCTATTAAAAAGCAAAAGTGCCCAAAGCTCAAAAACCAATTAGCAAGTGAACATTAATTAGGTGGTTATCAAATATGAGATATTGCTTATGTTTCTAATTAGAATTTATTTAAATGTAATTTTTTAATTAGGGGAACTCGGTTTTCCATGGCTGCCTTCACCAATTATGTTATGTATGTTAACGGCAATCTCCATTACAAAGCTCATGACAAGTTCAGGTGCTCTTCTTCAGATACTTGCGGGCATTTTGTTCCAATCGTGCAGTAATTTGTGCAGATTCCACATCAAAAGGACAACAAAAGTTTGACAGAACTGTGATTTATTATTAATGACAATATTTTCACTAAATGGTAGGATTATATTATTGCACAAGATAATGCCTTATCACATTATCAAAATGTCACAAACAATTTGCTCTGAAGTGTAGCAACTGTATCTGTATGCAAATTTCTTCAGATTAAATCTGAAGTCTAGTTTGTGATACCACCTGCAGGATTTTTTTTAAATATTTTAAAAATTGGGGGTGTCAGCTGAGTGTCTTACAAACGTGGCAACCCATCACCATGCTGCTTAAGAGTATCCAACCAAAATGAGAATTCCATGCATCCCACCTTCACATTTTTGTTAACAGGAAAGAAGCACAAAATAAAAAATGAGGAAAGGTAGCCTGACTGATCAAATCTGGTCTCTCCATATCAAAAACTACAATTCAAAGTGTTGAATACAATAACATTTGGAGTCCTGTTGCTCTGTGGTTAGAGTACATGCCTCGCAAGTGAGAAACCTGAGTTTGATTCCTGGCAGGGCGAAATGTTGGATAAGTTTCCTTACTACACATGCCTCTGATTTCCTGGCAATAAGTACTATCCGGATGTTAGTTGATTGGCGGATCATTTTTCCAGAGATAATAATTCATTTTTTTTAAAATTGGTCACTCAACCCATGACTGTTTGTAGGACACCGCTGTGCACAATTGGTTCCCATGTTACGCCCACAAAAAAATAGTCAATTCACTTTACAGTATATTCTGTCAAGTGCTTTGAGATGTCTCAAAGATGTGATAAGGTGCTATATTAAATGCAAGCTTTATTATTATATTATATAATTTACACAAGTATTGTACTTCATTAGCAATGCTTCCTGCATCACTGCACCTTGGGGCATCCTCCTGATATGGACACAAATTAAATAGCAACTTTCAAAAGTGAATTGTATAGGTACTTAAAAATAAGTAAATAATCGCAAGGATTTGGGGAAAGAGCGGGATAGTGGGACTGATTGGGTAGCTCTTCCAAAGAGCTGGCACCAGGCACAATGGGCCAAATGGCCTCTTACTGTGTGCTGTAATATTCTATGATTCTATTATGGGCTCACATGCAAAAAGTGGCATTAGTGGTGATCTGGAAGTCAGCAATTATTGAGTACAGGAAGCTGACGAGACTGCGGGTGGAAGCCAGTTGTATTACACTCCGGGTATAATGTAACTGCACAGTATACCTATGTAAACAATGCAGTTATATATTATGCACAAGACATTAAATTACATTAAGCACTAAAATATATTTTACATGCTATACTGAAACGTATTGCTTGACTTATATTTCTATTTTACTGACATTATCCGTCCTTCAAAAGATGTTCCTGTGATATGAACCCACACTCAACTTGGATGAGTTTATTTCTACTCCTAGCCCTGTATTTAGAAGTTTCCATGAAATTAGTAGTCATTCCTGAGCTTCAGAGACACATAGCTACATTCAAATCCTAAAATATTTACAACATTATACACAATTCAAATGATTTAAGGATCCCAAGGATGAGAAATCTCTGAAATATGAGATTCCAAGGTAAACTCTATTTACATTTAATATTTGAGGTACAACAAATAATAGTAATAATCCTTGCATTTGATATAGTGCTTTTCTTGTCTTCTAGACATCAAAAAAGTGCTTCACAGAATACACCTTATAGTGAATTGACTGTATATTTGTGAGAGAAATGCCACAGCCAATTGCGCACAGCTATGTACCACTAACAGTCATTGATTGAATTGACCCTTGTTTTTAAAAAAAAATTTGAGGGATTATTATCAGGCACGTGGAGTAAGAAAACTTGCCCAAGGTTTCAACCTGCCGGGAATCGAACCCGGTTTCTCACTCGTGAGGCACGTGCTCTAACCACTGAGCTGCAGGATTCCTCAAACAATAGAAGGATGACACACTCTGAGGGACTGAAATTTTGGAGAAGTCAAACAATTGTTTTCTATTCCAACAAATAATATATCCTATGGTACCTAAAGTAACACTTGAGTAAGTTGATATGTTGTGTATAGTATAACAAGTCAGGATACATGTTTGACTTAACCTAAAACTTGAATTAACAGTGATTCATACTTTAGTTCACAGAATAGTTGAATTGAATAATCCTTGTACTGGATTTGATAAAGCACCTAATCACATTGTTGAGACATCACAAAGCTATTCACAGAATTCACTGTAAAATGAATTGTTAGTATGTTTTATGATGTGAATGTTGCATGCAATTGTGCACAGCATTGTTTCACAAACAGTTGTGGATCAAGTGACCAAATTATTATTTTATTATCATTATTATTTTGAAGGGATTATTACCCCCCCTAATAGAGATCTGCCAATCAACTAACGACTGGGTACCGACTTACTGCTAGGTAAATAAAGCCTTAAAATAATCTTAAAACAGTAGAAATGCACTTTTAAAATGGACCATGTGCCTTGAAATGGAAAAATTATGAAAAATAGAGTGAACCGTGTGGTATGAAAAGTAGGTAAACAGTGCTGTGTGGAGTAAGGAAACTTCCTACGGTTTTGTTGTAACTAGAAATCTAACCTGGGTCCTGTTGCTTACAAGGCTCTAACCAATATGCTACAGGACTCCAATTCAAATCCTTCGAGGTTTTGCTGCTGCTGGTATGAAAGAACAATCACAGTTCTTAGATAGAGATACAAAATGCAACTGTCCATTTCTCGCACCACTTAATTTGTCTTGCTACAATGTTCTGACCTGTCATGGTAAGGATCTGGATGAATGGTTGCCATCTGTGGCTGAAGCCAGAGTGACAAAAGATATGCTTTTGCCAGTTACTTGTCCTGTGAATCCTAATAGTTTTGTGAACAGGATCCAAGACCTCCCACTCAGGGCCCTGATGAGTCCACTGCATTCACAGTTTTCTCGGAAAGTAAATAGTGTGTCCATCTTATTCATATTAGTGTAATGGGAAAGGCTATGCATCACTTAGTGCATAGCCATTCTTCTGATCCTTTGCTGATAAATCGGCAGATCAATCTGAAATGCATTAAAGCCAAACATTGAAAAACAAGCACCTATTCAAGTTACACTCAGAAATTGCTCTACAATATATTTACCAAATACATTCTGATTAAATAAGATGCACTATATTTTACCAAACACGAGATCATCCTTTCATGAGCCACAATGAGACTACACAATTTGTCTAATGGAACCTCTCCTAATGTGACGGGGGAACATTCATGCTGTCCGACAACAATTTGACTTTTATATTGCACCTTTCATGTCGGAGGACATTTAAATGGTTTCATATATCTGATTGGGAGCCCAAACTTGGGTGGGCTGTGGGAGAGACACTCAGAGGTTCCACTCCAGCCTCAAGCATGGTTGCATGCAGGCTGATGCAATCAATACCTGAGATGAAAAAGCACTGATAGGAGGAGCCAAGCTCAAAAGCCTTGGTCTTCTTGACATTGAGCTGTACAAAGTTAGAACTCATCCAGAACTTGATGTGTGACAATCAGAACAGTGCAGGAAGATTGCAGTGATCAGAGATGTAAACTTGAGCAATAAAATGCTAATCAGAATGTTACACAAACATTTTTAAAGTCAGAATTTGTGACGCATGGTAGCTCATTTGTTCCATGTATGTTTATTCACTAAATCTGTCCCTAAGTGTTAAACTCTTGGATCTTGTAAATATGAAAAAGGGTTGTGTTTTTGAATATTTTTTAGACATCTGACACCAAGTGAATAATTCCTTTTGGTAAACACAAATAGGCATGGCTTCGTTTATAGAGAGGAGACGAGGAGTATCGACCTAATTCAATTGGTAACACTCTCACCTTTGAATCAAACGATTCTGGGTTCAAGCTCCACAATGGGGATGGATATGCTCTCACACATTCTAAGCCTCATACACTTATACCTCAGAGATAGAGCAATAACCTTCCACTATAAGTTGAATACATTGGAGTACAATGGAATACATTTTCAATCATCAGGAATTTGCTTGTATGAGTTATTGTGTAGTCTGAGGGGTTAAAAAGCCACTGCACCAAATTATAGTATTGCTGGAGACTGACAAGATCAATAGCTGAAAGGAAGTGGCTGGGAATATTTAAAGTGTTTTCAGACCAATTAGTTTAGGATGCATCAAGACCATTGCAGATTTATTTACCTGAGGAGATTGCTTGCCATACAGTAAATATATTTGTTTTCCTTGCAGTAACTGAAATTACATTGAATACTTGGACAGCCAAACTCCTAAGTTAATTAGAGGATAGGCAAGGATTTTTCGTGTCACAGGAAAATAAGAATTCAAGTATGAATTAAATGTACCAAAGACCTATTTGAAGCTAAGAACAAAGACATACAAGAGATTATTTAGTTCTGCTACAAAATTGCACTCAAGGAATTTGCCATCCACTTTCATGCTTGACCAATTCTACATCATGTAGAATGAGAATGCAAAAAAACAGGCTATTTCGTCCAACTAATCTGTGTCTATAGTTATGTTCCACACAGGCCCCACATCTCCTATTCCTCTCTATTCCCTTATGAAGCAGTAACTGTCCAGCACCTTGGGACGTCCTCCTGACGTGAAACAAATGTAATTGTGGTTTTGTTGTGTGCATCAAGTTTCTTCTTTAATCCAGTGACACATTAAATGAGTTAAATCCTTTTTTTTTCAACCGCAGCTTCTTTCAGGGCATGAATTTCACATTCTCATCACACTCTGTGTGAAGAAGTACCTTTTAACTTCCTATTTTGTTTTCTGAGACAACACTTCACATGAAGGTCACTATATAAATGCAAGTTGATGTTGTTATTGTAGGTCTACCATTGATTATCTAATATTGATGCCTTTTGCTTTGGAGTTACTAACAAGTGGAAACAACCTTTCAGCATCCACCTTAATAAATGATTTGTTAATCTTGAACACTTCTAACAACAGCTGCCGCCCCGACCCGAGCCTCCCCCACCATCCTAAATGTCTGTCCTCCCAACCCCCTCCATCCGCTACTCCCACCCTGTCCTTCTCTCCCACTTCCCCCCCACCCGCCACGCCTCCCCCTCCCCAGCTCCCCTCTGCAGCAGCCACACTGACTGCCCCATTCCCCATCACCACGGTCAGCCACGCCGGACACAGATCCAGGGGGCGAACACTCCAAACAATAGACTAGCAGCGCATCAGCATTAACACCTCATCACCACTAACAGCGCATTAACAATTAGAACCTTTAAGAACAGATCATTAGGCAAAACACAAAATACTACAGATGCTGGGAATCTGAAACAAAAACAGAAGTTGCTGGGGAAACTCAGCAGGTCAGGCAGCATCCATGGAGAAAGGAAAAAGAGTCAATGTTTCGGGTCTACAACCCTTCGTTAGAACTGGGGCTTGTTTGAAGGGAGAGGTTTCTTAAGGCCGTTAAAGGGGGAGAGGCAGGGCATGGAAGACAAAGGAGTTTAGGCCCCCATCCCCTCAGGATAGTGATAATGGCAGGGCTGAAATGGCTAGTCATCCACTAGCCATGGCCACACATCCTCTGGGATGAAGGCACCCATTTGATCCCTCGCTCTCGGCTCCCTGCGTGCGCACTTTGGCTGCCGCCCCATCAGAGCATCCCCCACCACCCTAAATGTCTGTCCTTCCAACCCCCTCCATCCGCTACTCCCACCCTGTCCTTCTCTCCCACTTTCCCCCCCGCCCCCACCTCAGTCCCCCTCTGCAACTCCCGCTCTGCCCTGCTCTCTCTCCGCCCTTCCCGTCTCCTATCCCCACTCGACCCTCCCACAGCCTCCCTCTGCTCCAGCCTGGGAATCCTCCGCCGGGCTCACCGTGGCACTCAGCATTGGCTGTCCAGCAGCAGCCACACTGACTGTCCTATTGCCCATCAACACCGCCAGCCACAGATCTGGGGGGCTAACCTCTCCTCTCTCATCCCCATCCCCTCTACCCCTGCTGCCCAATCTGGTCCCCCCCTCACATCCCTCTGCCAACTGCTCCCTCCGCATCCGCCTCCAAAATGTCCGCTCTCTCTGTAACAAGACCCTGGCTATTAACGATCTCATCCTCGATGAGAATGTTGACATCATGACCCTCACTGAAACCTGGATCACCGCAGGGGACACCTTCCCCCTCACAGAGGCCACACCACCTGGCTACACATCCCACCAAGTCCCTCGCCCTAACCACTGTGGTGGTGGTGTGGCCCTCATCTCTAGGCTGCCACTTGCCCTATCCCCCTACTCCTCTGGTTCCTTCCTCTCTTTCAAACACCTCACCCTCTCCCACTCCTCCCATCTCTCCCTCAAAATCCTCCTTGTTTACCATCCCCCAAAACCCTCCCCAACCTTCATCTCTGACCTCCATTCTCCTTGCCTCCCTCTGTGCCTCCTCCGATCGCCTCATCATCCTCGGCGACTTTAACCTCCACTTCACCTCCTCCTGCTCCACCTCCACAGAATTCTCCTCTCTCCTCTCCTCTCTCAACCTCTCCCTCTACATCCACTCCACCACCCACGTTCATGGCCACCCACTTGACCTGGTGATCACCCGGGGCCTCAGCGTCTTGGATGTCACCATCTCCGACAAGGCCATCTCCATCCACCACCTCATTTCTTTCAACTTCTCTAACCCTCTCCCTTCTACCCCCAAACCTACCACAATCTTCTACCACTCATGGAAGAAGATCCCCCCACAAACTCTCTCCGCTGCTTTGGAGTTCACTGAACTCCTCTCCCTCTGGCCCACCTCCTGCACTAATCCATCCTTCGCACTCACCCTGTTCAAAAACACCCTCTCCAGCACATTCAACACTCTTGCCCCCCTCACTTCCCAAACTGCCTCCTACTCCCGAACCTCACCCTGGTTCACCACCCACCTTCGTTCTCTCAAAGGCCAAGTGTGGGCTGCTGAACGCACCTGGCTCAAATCCAGCCTCACAGTCCACCAGCATATCTGGCTGGACCTCACATCTTCCTACCGCTCCGCCCTATCCTTTGCCAAATTGTCCTTCTACTCTAAGATAATCCTGGAGGCAAAGGACAACCCCCGGCTTCTCTTCCTCACCACCAACCATCTCCTCCGTCCACCCCACCTCACTTCGCAGATCCTCTCCTCGAACTCCCGCTGCGAGGACATGCTGGATTTCCTCGTGACCAAAATCGAGAGAATCCCCTCTGTGGTCACTGTTGCCAAACTTCTAACCCCTCCCCACGTCCCCCCCACACCCCGTCTCCTACCCATCCCTTCCTCCACATCTTCGATCCCAGCCTCCGTCATTGAGACCATCTCCTCAATGAAGCTCACCACCTGCTCCCTAGATCCCATCCCCACCCCTCTCCTCACCACCCAGCTCCACCTTCTGTCCCACTCTAATCACTGACACTATCAATCTGACGCTCTCATCCGGGACCATTCCCACTCCCTTCAAAACCGCCACCATCACCCCATCCTAAAAAAGCCTTCCCTCGATGTGTCATAGCTATCAAGCTATGACACATCGAGGGACAAGCTACCCGACCATCTCCAACCTCTCCTTCCTTTCGAAAGTTCTTGAAAGAGTGGTTGCCTCCCAGCTTCGCTCTTTCCTCACAAATCACACACTCCTCGAACCCATCCAATTGGGTTTCCGTACCTCCCACAACACGGAAAGTGCCCCAGTCAAGATCACAAACGACATCCTGACCATCTGTGATCAGCGCTCCCTCTGCCTCCCCATCCTCCTCGACCTATCCGCTGCCTTTGATACCTATCCTCCTCCACCGCCTCTCCTCCCTCTTCAACCTGCAATGCTCTATCCTCGAATGGTTCCAGTCCTATTTCTCCCACCGCCTTCACTTTGTCTCCTCCAACGGCTTCTCCTCCAACCCCTACAGAGTCACATGTGGCGTTCCCCAGGGCTCTGTCCTTGGCCCCCTGCTCTTTACCTTCTGCACTCTCCCCTTCGGCGACATCATCCGTAGACAAGGGTTAAATTTCCACATGTATGCAGATGACACCCAACTCTACCTATCCGCGTCAACCCTCGATTCCAGGACCACTGGCGTTTTGACTGCATGTCTGTCCGACATCGAGTCCTGGACAAGGGCAAATTTCCTACAACTCAAAGTCAACAAGGTGGAAGCCCTCCTGATTGGCTCACGTCAGCACCTCCTTACCTCAGGCACTGATAACATCAGCGTTCAAGGCTGTTCTCTCCATCTCTGGAGCCAATCAGGAATCTGGGCATCTTGTTCGACCCCGAACTATCCTTCCTCCCCCATATCCACTCCATGACCGGAACAGCCTTCTATAACCTCCATAATATTGCCAGACTCCACCACTACCTCACCCCCCATGCCGCCGAAACTCTCATCCACGCATTTATCACTTCCAGGCTCGACTACGGGAACTCTCTCCTTGGCGGCCTCTCTAGCTCCTCCCTTCACAGGCTGCAGATCATTCAGAATGCTGCAGCTCGTGTACTCTCCTGCACCAGGCTTCGCGACCACATCACTCCCACCCTCACCCGTCTCCACTGGCTCCCTGTCACCCACAGGATCGAATTCAAGATCCTTGTCCTCACTTTCAAGGCCATTCACGGCCTCACCCCCACCTGTCTCTCTGACCTACTGTCTCCCTATCAGCCTGCCCGCACCCTCCGTTCAGCAGACTCAGGCTTGCTCCGCGTCCACCGTCCTAACTGCCCAACCATCGGCGGCCAGGCTTTCACACTGTGGAACTCGCTCTGCTCCCACATTGTGGAACTCCATTCCGCAGCCCCTCCGCCTTGCTTCCTCCCTTTCATCCTTCAAGGCCGGTCTCAAGATCTACCTCTTCGACTGCACCTTCGGCTGCCCCACTAACTCTTCCCCCTCTCCCACTCTCCTTCCGATTTCCCCCTATCCCAACCCTCCCCCATCCCCCCCCACTCGGGTCCCGACCTGACTGTTCAGCGCTTTGGGACGTCGTCCCAACGTGAAAGGTGCTGTATAAGTGCAATGTTGTTGTTGTTGTTCTATCAAGTGCTCTCTCAAATATCTCAACTCTGGAGAGAAATGCTTCAATCTTTCTTGATAGCTGTATCTCTAACAATATCCTTTTCAATTTATGCTATACTCTTTACAATGCTACAATATTCTATAATACGGATATTATGGTGACCAGAATTGTACACAATACTCCAAATGTAGAGCACCCAAGGTTTTATGTAAATGTAAGATTATGTGCTTGGATTTATATTCTGTTCTTCTGGACATACTTTTAAATTTAAAAAAATTGAGAATCTGAATCATAATAATAATTATATATTATTATATAATAATCTTTGCATTTAATATAGCATTTTCATGTCTTCTAGACATTTCAAAGCACTTCACTGAATATACTGTAAAGTGAATTGATTGTATATTTATGACCAAAACTCGGCAGCCAATGGCACACAGCAATGTCCCATAAACAATCGTGGATTGAAATGACCAATTTATTATTTTTTTGAGGGATTATTATTAGGTGTGTGTGTAGTAAAGAAACTTGCCCAAGATTTAGCCCTCCTGGAATTGAACCCAGGTTTCTAGCTTGCAAGGTGAATGCTCTTACCACTGAGCTACAGAACTCCACGATCCCTTTGTTCTTTTACCCCTCTTAGGTTCTGATCATCAAGGTCTGGCCAATTTTGTTATTCTTCCTACCAAAGTGGATCACTTTACATTTTCCTCCATTAAATTTAATGTGACACCTATCTTACCATCTTGCAAGTCTATTAATGTCTTGCTGCATCTTTTTATAATTCTCTTTATTCTTTGCCATACAACCGTACAAATATAGGAAGGTGGTCAAGGCATTGGAGTGGGTGCAAAGGAGATTTACCACTATGGTACCAGGAATGAGGGATTCAATTATCAGAAGAATCGAGAGAAGCTAGAGTTATTCTCTTTGGAACAGTGAAGGTTAAGAGCAGACTAAATAGAAGATTAACATTTTTTGATGGGCTTTGATAGGTTGAACGAGAGAAACTATTTCCACCAGCGTGTAGATCGGTAACCCAAAGACACTGATTTAAAATATTGTAGTTGTTGAAAGAACCTGAGGGGTGGGGAGGAGAAATGTATTCACACAGCGAGTTGTTTGGATTTGGAATGCATTGGCTGAAATGGTGGTAGACGCTGATTTGATAACAGCTTTTAAAAGATATGTAGATAATTATTTAGGGAGGACAAGTTTGGAGGACTTTGGGAAGAGAGAGTGGGAGTGCGATTGATTTGGACAGTTCTTTTCAAAGAGCCGGCCAGACACAATGGGCTGATTGGTCTCCTTCTGTGGCGTATAATTCTGATTCTATGAACTTGTTTAATGCCATCTGTGAATTCATCGCAATCCCACCTATACCCAAGTCTAAATCATTCGTGCACACGATGAAGAGTAACGGTGCCTTGGAATGTCCTCCCGACGTGAAAGGTGCTGTACAAATATCATTTTATTTTGTCATTTTGTATTATACCGGTTCTAATATTTATCCCTGCAGAATACCACTTCCTACTCTTGCCAATATGAGAAGCTGCTCTTTATTCCTATTCTTTCCTTCTATGCCATCTGTCAATTCATTCTGCCACCTCTTCCTTGACTCCACATGCCCTGATTTTAGCCATAAATCTCTTTTGTGGCACCTTATCAAAAACATATGGAAGTCTTTATATGCCACAACCATTGCATTTCCTGGGCTAAAATAAATTGCATCCAGTTTGCAGAGAGAAAGAAAATGCCAACAAATTCTTTACCATGGGATAGAATGTATTAAAGAGGAATCAAAAAGAGACCTTGATGTGTTCGTTGACCCAAAGTCAAGCCCACATATTGTGAGACCTCAACGATAAGGCAAAGGATAATGCACTAAATTAATAATCCTTGCATTTTTTGATGTAGCGTCTTATTACATCTTCAAGACATCTCCAAGCATTTTGCCCTGCTGGGAATCAAACCCAGTTCCTCCCACTTGTGAGGTGAGTACTCTAACCACTGAGCTACAGGGTTCCATTATGAAGAAATTTGAGCTCAATTACAAGTCATATCAGGTTGTACAGTTGTCTGCAGTATAAGAAAAAGGGATGCAATGAAAAGGGCTGCAACATCCTTGCAGACAACGCAGATGAGGGAAACGCAATTGATTTCCAGTAATATTAGGATGATTTTTGAAAAAATGCCTAAATATGCAAGAACTCTGCAACTTAAAAAGAGTCATCTAAGGAAGGTTATATACGTATTTAAGGCACTCAAAGGGTTGAGAAAGTAAGGCCCAAATTCATTTTTCAGATGCACTAAGAAAGTACAATTTCAGGGTTGTGAATAGCATTTTTAGAGCAATCAAAATGAAATCTTGTATTTGCTTTTAAAGAGAGTTGATAGTGCGTAGAGAGTACATGCATCCATTCTATCATCCTAAAAATTCTACCCTTCAACGTCTTGATTCAATGTACCTCTGGCAACAGAAAAGGCTTATTTTGCACCTGGGATCATGAGTTGTCTGTGAGATCAGAGCGTAGACAAGAAGCAATGTTCCAAATCATAGCTCTGGAAAGTTCACTTAAGGGAGCAGCTAAGAAACTATTGTAGGAGAATTAGCACTAAAGCTAAAAGCAATGCTTGATTGAGCTTTGCATACGATAGCTTTATCTATAATAAAAGGCTATCTTTACATTGCAAATACCGTTAATCAATGCTTTATATTCCCAGCTAAATTCACTTTTTCACAGGCTTATTTGGTTTGGTATTCTGAATTTACATGAAGCCCACATTGCTTTGGGTAACATTTCCGTTCGGTGTTTACATGAATCATCAAAGGCAATCTAGGCCATTAATATATTTTGTCTTATAATCAGGCAACTCCAAAGGTTCCACATACAACAATGATTTTTTTTATCCTCTAGTATTTACCATAAGGTACAACTATTACCGGATTCTGAAATCTTGTGTTAGTTTAACAGCCTTTCATTGAATCAAGGACTGATACCAAACCTATTAAATAACAAATCTTATCTTATTAATTAAAACATTCTAGGAATTATGTAGTTGTAATAACATACAACTACATGTATCAATCATAATATTATTGATAATAATATTAATCATACTTGCATTTCATAAACTTCATTTAATATCGGGAAGAATTTACTGTAAAGTACATTTTGTAGGGGAACATGACAGCCAGGTTAAGCATGAATGACCCAGAAACCAATGTGAAATCAATGACCATTCTTATTTGGGGAGAACAATTGGTAACAACAATGGGAGGAACACCCTTCTTTGTGAGATTAGTCCAGGTCTTATGTTGCAATACATTCAATAAAGGGTATTCAATGGACTTATACAGTAGTTGCAGAAAAATTATATTTAATCAATGGAAATTTGAATTCTCCAACCATAGGGCTGAAATTCCACCCAGTCCAATACAATTTGAGATTGTGCAGAATTGGTGAAAAATGTTATGTCTTGGAAGGTAGTTCGTTTTAAGAATTGCAGAAAAAAAGGCTCTAAATTTAGAATAAATTTAAGAAATATTTCAAAATTCTGCCTGATCTTCAATTTTACAGCTAAGACCAGGTGGAATTTCAACCTTTTGTTTATTTAACCATAATAATATTCTGCATATACTGTCCTGTTTAGCAGTTACTTGTGTGCAATGAACTAGGGACCAGAAAGCAAAAAAGTAAAGGTTTGGTGAGGAATCCATTCATTTGGAGAGCATCATCCGCACAATTATAATTTTATCACAGAATGGAATGACATTATTAATGCACCATGAATTTATTAGATCTTGGTGCAAATGGTTTGGATACGCCGAGTATATGAATTATTTACATGAAAACAGAATATCATTTGCCTTGTTAAATTAATATAGTACTCAATGAAGTGTATAGCTTAACTTGGAAAAATATGCAATAATTTGATTTACAGATACAATAAGAAGTTGAGAGCATTTGGTTGTTCAGTATCAGTTATTTTAATGCCTTTCTGTCGTGGTAGAAAATCGCCAAATGAAAAAAAAATCAAATGACTGGGACAAACATAATAATAAAAATCCTTGCGTTTGATATGAAGACTTATCACATCATTAACATCTCTGAAAGCTCTTTACAGGATTTGTCATATTTGTTGGCAAACGCAGCAGCCAATTTGCACACAAACAAATAGCCGTGAAGCCAATTTTTTTCTGGGGGATGGTCAGCCACTGGGGAACAATTCATTTTTCTTTTCGAATACAGAAATAAAAATTGGTAATTTTCAATCCACGACTGTTTGTGAGTCACTGCTGTGCGCAATTGGCTGCCGCGTTTCGCCCACAAATATACAGTCAATTCACTTTACAGTATATTCTGTGAAGCGCTTTGAGACGTCGATAAGATGTGAAAAGCGCTATATGAAATGCAAGGATTATGATTATTATTATACTGGGGGGAAATGCAGCATGCAGTTGCACTCAGCAATTGTCCACAAACAGATGAAAATTGGATTGAGTGACCAACTTTTTTGAGGGATTATTACACCTGGAAATCAATCTGCCAATTGACAAATAACTGGGTTCTTACAAGGTCAACAGAGATATGTAGGACCACTAATAGTTATTATTAATAACACTTATTAAGATACTGATAATAAGTGGTACCCTTGCAAGTAGCATAACTCGAGTTTGGCTTGCGCACACGCTTAGAATAATCATATCCTCATGGCATGGCATGCACCTATAATAGACATATTGCAAGGCACTTCAGAAATAAACATCCTTATCACTGAGAAAATGTTCGAACAAAATGCTCCTTTATAAAATCAGTGCGACGCACGGATTCAAACATCGCCAGAGAACTAGCAGTTATTGTATTTGCTTTGCTGTTAATTAATCAAGCGGCAACTTACCTTGGAGAGAAAAAACATATTAAATAATTAGAAAAATCCTTCAGGAAAGGAAATGTTGCCATGTCTCCCTTGAAGCCACTGCAGATTAACAGCACCTGCTTCAGCCGTATTGCCTCATCCCTCCCCCCCCCCCCCTCCTCCACCCCCCTGCCCCAGGATACTTGGCATTTCCGTGTAACACCTTTCCTGCATTTAGGTACCATTTGCACATTTAGGAAATGCAATTCCTTGTAGCTGATTTAAGCAATTGGGTTAACAGTAAGCGCCCATATGGCCACATGTGTACAGTCAATTACCCCCTTACAATCTTGGCATGCGAGCCACTGTGAAGAATTGTTGCTGGCGCTCAACCTGTTTTTGCTGCCTTCTGGAGAAATGAATAATATCTGGCAGCATTCAGCAACAGAGCTGTGTGACCTGCTCAATGCAACACCACGTCGAGGATTGGCTTATTCCTGAGTTGTCTCCTACTGGCACTTGGAAGTATAAGATGTGGCTATTTGGAGAGTCCTTTGGCAAAGCTTCATGCAAATTACATGCAACTCCCAGATCCTGGGCAATTAAATGTCATATTTCTGTCACTTTGTCTTAGGTTAGTCTTAAATCTTTGAAAGCGCCTGCTGCTGCTCATAAGACAACCTTAGGTAAGTGATCTTCATTCGCTTGACGTGGCACCTCACAGGCCCACTTCTGCCAGAAGTGAGGCATTGGTTCTGCTGTGTATCAGGACAATAAACCTTTTCCCTTCTGTCTACAGAGTGAAGTATTTTTGTAAAAAAAAACATTATTTTGCTTTCATGAGCTGTATAAAGCAGAACCGTGGCAAAAAATAATAAGACAAAACAAAACAAAACAGAAGATGCTTTAAGATTTCCCGTGTTCTTATGTGTACCTACACTTTCACATCTCTTCAGAATATTCTCTGTCATTTGAAAATCCCATTTTAAGGATTATAGTTTGAAATTATGAGCAAGTTGTGAAACTATCTTTTTAACCTATTTTTTACAGCTCTTTTTTAATCCATGACTTTTCAGTACTGTACTATAAAAATATGAGTAAATATCATTGGTATAGCACCAACCTAGAGGACCAGCTGTATCTGTTTAAATTAGGAAAACCCTCTCATTTCAGTTCCTTCTCTAAATGCAGCCTGAAAGATATTGATGGTTACAGTAGCAATATTTCACTGTGGGAGAAATTTAGACAAGCTAACCCTGAAATTAATTATTTAAAAATACTGCTGGTTAGCACATTAACTCAAGAGAGTTCTGGGACAGAGTGGAGGAGGAAATTAGTCCCAGATCTCACACTCAAAAACATTATGGAAAAGAGAGAGCATGAACAAAAATGACACTGATCACTTTTGAAAATGTGATTTGTTGAAATTTTGTAATGTGAGAAACTATATTTAATTGTCAACCGCACATATTATTACCATCTGAAGTCAGCAAAATGCAGACTATTTATTGCTCAGCAATATCCTAAAATGTGGTCACAGGTTAACAAAAATAGATAAATGAACTCTCACTTTTGAAAATTTCAGCCCAAGGTATTCATTTTGGAATACCAATCTATAAGATTTAATTTAAAATCAATCCGGTACTTTCTAAAAATAATATATTAGGCATTGAAGAGGGATCCAGTCAAGGGCAGTATTCAGTAATTCTAAAACCAAGATTTTTTTTGTTTTTTCTGCCATGAATGCCAGCATGTTGCCATATTGCAGCTAACTGAATTAAGTGAGGCAGTGAGTGAAAATCTCAAAAATCAAGGGCAGCCTAATAAACATGCACCTGGTGTAAAGTGACAGGTTTTCCCCAAGATAAATTAATAATAATCCTTCAATTTGATCTCAAAGCGCTTCACCAAATATACTGTAAAGTGAATTTGACTATGCATGTTGGCGAAACGTGGCAGCCAATTGCGCACAGCAGTTTCCTGCAAACAGTCGTGGATTGAAATGACCAATTTTTTTTTGAGGGATTATTATTTAGGTGTATGGATTAAGGAAACTTGTTCAAGTTTTCGCTCTGCCTGGAATTGAACCCGGGTCTCTTGCTTGTGAGGCGAGTGCTCTAACTACTGAACTACAGGGCTCCACACGTTTTCAATAAGCAATAATCACGCCCTCGGTTAAATCTCATAGGCTACGATAATGCCATTGCGCAAATCTTAAAATAAATAAATTTCCTTACCTCCTTCCAATCATTAGTAATATTAGCAAATGTTTAAAAGCTATGTATATACAGTAGTTTGCTACAGATCAATGGCATCATATACAATAATGTATAATGATTTGGTTATACAGATGATAAGATGCATTATGGGCTATTTTTAAAATAGATTTCTCTCACCTACTGCACTACTGTATATACAAAAACAAAAGACAAATGGTAGTGGAAATCTGCAACTCTCTCCTCCAAAAGTGCTGTGGATGTTGGATCCATTCACATTTTCAAGAGGAAGGTAGATAGATATGTGTTAGGTCAAGGTATTAAGGGATATGGGGCAAGGGCGGGTAACTGGGCTTGAGGTACAGATCAGCCATGATATTTATAAAATAGCGGAATTGGCTTGAGGGGCTGAATAGCCTATTCCTGTTTCTATGTTTCATCAAAACATCCAATTGTACAATCTGACGACCATTAATATCAGCAACCCGTGGCACATCTGAATGATTCGCTTGGATTATGCAAAAGGTACCAATACCATACATTCTGCAAGTTTTTTTGATAAAGATATTTATTATATTCTGTCCTATTCTCCTCCCTAGATATACACTGACCAAAGACTATAAAACTGCTGAGAGTGAAGATATGCAATTTACTGCAAGGTCCTTGGCCAATTCCGCTCTCCAATCAGCAGCTCAAAATGTAAGTGCATTGCCTTGTGGTAGTTTTCTTTCAGGGTTACTTTCCACTTTCTATGGGAGAACAGACTCCGAATTTTAGTGTGGGGCATATGAGAAACTCAGCATGTGGGGAACTATACTTGGAAATCCATGTTCAATTATTTCACCAGATTGTGGATTGATGCACTACATCGGGACTTTAAACTCACAGTCCATGTGTACACTTAATTACAACATTGGGGAAAGTGCTGCATTGTTGGAAGTGTCTTCCTTCAAATTATACATTTGTCATTCATTTTGTGTCTGTTTGTGGGACATTGTGTGCAAGCACAATATGATTATTATTATATAACCTCTGAATACATCTTTGAAAATGGAAACTTTGAAGCCTAAATGTGAATCAAAGATTAGGAAAGAATAAAAAGTGCAGTTGGAAAAGTTAAGTGTTAAGTAGGAGTATCCTACCATTGAGCCCCAATAAATGTAATATTGTTGTTGTTGTTTACAATTACTCATTAATTTTTAATGCGCAATAATAAAACAAGCCACTATATGGTCCAGTATGAGTTCCACAGAACACTGATCCATTAATCTGTTGCAGAATTACAGTAATAAGCTTTGACGGATGGGAAACTGTAAATGAAGTTTAAAAATGTCTGAACTAAAATCGAACTCTTGACATGTTATTTCCCTTCATTTTCAAAGGGATTTGTTTTTTATGTGAGGATAGATCAATTGTAAATTAAGCCGGAGTTAAGAAGAATATTCTCGTTCAACATAAATCTAAGTGCAGTCTAAATGTGAGTGATATCATAGCATTACATGCAGTCATTATGATAACCAGTAATAAAATCTCATATTTGGCAATGCAGCTTTTCCAATATCCTTTGCTAGTAGTAAATAGGTAGCTTGATTCACAGCCACACTCCTCTCCAAATAAACTGTGTAATAGCTTTCTGAATACACTTAACCTGCTTCAGTTAAAGGGATGGTCTGAAAATAGTAGTGCTCTTTATTGAACATCTGCTTATTAATCAGCAAAGCTCTGTAAATCAAGTTAGATCTTCATTGTAAGATTGCATTTGCAGTATTTAGCTTTATTAGTTCCACTTTGTTTTGAGTCATTCTCGTTCCAGTATTAGGGCTTTGCATTTCCAACGTTATCTTTACCTATATTTTGAATTTCAATGAAAGAAAATGGATGTCACGTTTTCTGGTTGAAAATTGGGTGGGAGGGTAAATGACAAAAAAGTGACAGGAACTTCAGCAAATAAACCTCTCCGTGCTGAGAGGCTTTTCTCTATGGTTCACCATCTTTTGATGGGAGGCAATTTCATCCTACAATGATATATGCCACAGGTTATTAATCAAAGTGGAGAAAAATAAGTCTGCCACCATGGGTCACTAAATTTACTGACCAAGAGAT
Organism: Hydrolagus colliei; assembly: GCA_035084275.1. Lineage (NCBI taxonomy): Eukaryota > Metazoa > Chordata > Chondrichthyes > Chimaeriformes > Chimaeridae > Hydrolagus > Hydrolagus colliei. The sequence goes on along the minus strand of CM068742.1, from coordinate 15,885,715 downwards.
ATTAACCCACAACCAGTCTAATTGTTTACTTTCTATTTGTTATTAAACTCGATTATCGAAATGTTTCATATTTTCAGCTGCAGTACCGAGAAGATATCAAAGGTTATCAAAGGAATTTATTTTTGGGCCTGACTGCCTCTCAGTGATAAAGATATAATAATTTTCCTGTTCAATATAAGCTTAAAGTACACCATAATGCTACATATATAATGACATGCATACGTACAATGACATCATTATATATGTCATTATAAACAGCAATACAATATAAGATTTCATAATTCAGCTACTCTTATATTGGTTTTAATGTTAATGCAGATACCCTGCCAGATGCTTTCTTGGTAATTTTGGAGGGTTGAAAATCAAAAAAAGAATTCCAATTATTGGTTCGTTCCATCGTTCCCTCCCTCCCATATCTCAAAACATACCTCTTTAATCGCTCTTTGGATCATCTTTCCCCTCCTCTCGACTCACACAACCAGTTCGGGTGCACATCAAGCACTGTGAATACTTCTTGAGCGTGTACTTCGTTCACATACTAACAATGTGAAAGAAATTATAGAAATGTAGATTACATTTGTGATTAACTAATCTTTTTTCTGACCTTGTTAATGGGAATTATTACTGTATCACTGTAACAATTTATTACTGTTGTCAGATTTCTAAAAGTATGCAATACATGGCATGTAGCATACAGAACAGTCTGATTTGCTTCACAATTTTCCATATTTTCTGTTAGAAGTATGGCTTTGGAAAGGTAATATGGTCAGTAATCATTAACCATCACACTCCTAAAATCATTCAATTTAATCAAACTCTTTACTTCAATTTTATACTAAATGGACATTTCTTTAAAAAATATATTCAAGTCTAGTAATGTGTTGTATATGGAGTCCTGTAGCTCAGTGGATAGAGCACCCGTCTTACAATCGAGAGACCTGGGTTCAATTCCAAGCAGGGCGAAACCGTGGGCAAGTTTCCTTACTCCACATGCTTAATTATAATCTTTTAAAACAAAATGATAAATTGATCACTTAATCCACGACTGTTTGTGGGCCAAATATCTGCCGTATTTTGCCCACATATAGTCAATTCACTTTACAGTGTATTCTGTGAAGCGCTTTGAGACATTTAGAAGAGGTGAAAAGCGCTACATAAATGCAAGAATTATTATCATTATTCTTATTATGGGAATGTTTTTAACCAAGTAATTTATGGGATCTTAGAATCGTATAACTTTAATTCAGTAAAATATAGCTGATCACCTGAAGGGCTTCCATATTCATTAATAAGACCCAAGATCAACAATAACAACTTGCACTTATATAACACCTTCCATGCAGGATAGCGTCTCAGGGCACTTAACAGTGGCAGAGCCTTACTCCGAGCCATGGTGGGGGGAGAAGCAGGGGAAGAGGTCCCGAGAGGAGCACCTGCTGAAACATGGTAGGTATGTAGGAGGCGATGCATTCATCAAGGATAAGGTTTGGGTTAAACCACCTGCGTACAATTCTCCGACAGTAGAATTAGAATGCAAAGCTTCTGACCAAGATTAAATCACAATTACTAACAAAACCAAAGGCAAGGTTCAACCCTGTTACACGCCTCCTTCTTCGATAAATTGAATTCTATTGGTCGTAACAGTGACATTATATACAACCTGTGGCCATTACAGAATTGATCCCTGCAGTCCCTTTTCAATGCTTTAGAAAGGTAATCCCATTCTCTCTGATCAAACACTTTCAGTTTCTATAACAATCCTTTATGCTTTCCGGCCATTACCAAGAACATGAGTGATAGTCAACAAAAAAGGGGTAATGTGGGGCCTGTAATGATCAACAAGAGATCCTTCGATTATCGAGGCATCACTGTAAGAGCTAAAATGTTCATAGCTGAAAATGTACCTGTTGTGGATATTTACATACATATACAGTATATAATAATTACCCACGCATGGAATGCATTATTTTTTATTTTAAAATCATTTCAAGTGGTCTTGACTCAGCACATATGGTTCTCTACCTATGCTACAGAAAGGATTTCATGTTCTACCTCATTTATATTCTCAACCTAAAGTAACACTCATGCCTGCTCCCCGGGGACCAGATTGTAAACCGAACTATATCTTCCTGAATATTTCAATCAATCAATCAACCAATCAAAACTTACATTTATATAGTGCCTTTCACATCGAGAGGACATTCCAAGGCACTGTACAGATAGGTAGGGACAAGAGCAGGGGGTGAGGGGTCGGGGCAGAATGAAGAAGAGTAGGAAAATTGACTGTGTACTTGTGGGAGAAACACGGCAGTCAAATTGCACACAGCAGTGTCCCAAAAATAGTCATGGAAGTGGGATTAAGGGAAATGGGGGGGGAAAAGATGTCAAGGGGAGGGGTCTGGGCAGGGGGAAGGAGAGCAGGAAAGCCGACTGTATACTTGTGGGCAAAACGCGGCAGCCAAATTGCGCCCAGCAGTGTCCCACAAACAGTCGCAGAAATGGGGCCGGGGAGAAAGGGGGTAAAGAGGGCAAGGGGGGAGAAGGAGGGAAAGGTGGTATAGAGCAAGGTCAGGGAGGAAGAGGGGGAGAAAAGGGTGGCAAAGGAGAGAGGGAGGGAAACGTGGGTGGGGTGCAAAATCGGGGAGAAAGGTGGGCAAGAAGGAAGAGGAAGAGAAGAAGAAAAGGGGGAAGAGAAAGTGGGGAAAGGGAGTGAGGGAAGAAGAGTGGGGTGGGGGGCAGAAAGGCCAGGGGTCAAGAGTGGGGGGGGGGGAATCAAACAACAACAATAAACAACAAAAGCAACAATATTAACAATAAAAATAACAATCAACAACTATCCATAGTCCAGCGACCGCTTCTAGCCAACATTCAGTTATATTCTTTCCAACATTACTCAATGAATTTATCCCTATTGCCGTATCTCCATGCACTTATCAACAACAACAACAACAACTTACATTTATAGAGCGCCTTTCACGTCGGGAGGACGTCCCAAGGCGCTGACTCTTTCTATCCCATGGAAGAACTATGGGTGTCAAAGACGGTAGGGGAGGAAGGTACATTGCCTACTTCCTGAGACAGGCAGTCAGTCCGCAGTATTCCAAGGCACCGCTGAAGACAACAAAGCCAACATGGTTCATCCACAGGACCTGAAAGGGCAGACCATTCACCGGAGGCAGGGACTTTTCCCACTTAGCACCCGTTAACTGTACAAGTCAAAGTTTTATTGGGTAGTGTGCTCCTAGCATGAGAGCTTGCTAGGCAGAGTTCTCATTGGCAAGTGATATGGCTTTAGCTGATTAGACACCAGCAGGATCCCAACTCCGGGGTCGCCAAGCCCTTGATCTTACCAAACTGTGCCTAATACTTTCTGGAATTAGGTAAGCGGTGTGTGTCCCTCCAGGGACAGAGTGTGCTTTGCATTCCAATAAACTTCTCTGAAATGTCTATGTGTAGGTGGGATGCCTGTCATTTTCAGGTTGGTTTGGATATTTTTAACACGTTCATAGGTTTCCGCATGTATCAAACACCCGGCTGACCATACAGAACAACCACAACAAAATTACAGTTGCATAACACCTTCCGTGTTGGGAGGACATCCCAAGATGTTGAAAAGTGTAGTGACTGTATACTTGCAGAGGAATCCAGCAGTACAATTTGTGCATGCAATGTGCTGCAAGGAGCCAGGAAGAGAATGATAGATTTTTGCTGTGGGATTTTAGAAACCGAAAGAAACTCTTTTCGAGAATTGCTTTGTGATCTTTAATATCTGCATGTGACCCTGCTTAATGTGCTTTCTGAAAGACGACACATCTGACAATAGCGTGCTCTCCCACACTGCAGTGGAATATAAACCTAGACCGTGAGCTGAAAATCCCGAGATGGGGTTTGAACCCAGAATGTTTTGATTCAGAGGAAAGAGTAACGACTGAGGAAAGCTGACAGGAGTTTTTTGTTATCATTGTACAATAATCTAATTCCCGAGGTTGCTGGCGTTTAAGCAGAATTCCTGCTGCTCAATGCGCTGCTTCTTGGAACGCAGTTATCAATTGTATTTTCAGGCAGGTTAAATGCTTGTGATTGCTTCCGCGGAAAAGTTAGGTCACCAAAATCATCAGGATAATGATGTACAGCGGGAGGTATGAAGTCTGGCCATGAAAGTTATGCACTTTTATTTATGTTCAAGTGAAGTTACAAATATTTTTGTGACAGATTGCAATACAAATTCGGGAATGTGGAGTGACTGCATGCTCCACAACAAAAAGGTATATATGCCCAGTGCTTTTTACATTATAATAATAATAATCCTTGCATTTGATATAGCGCTTTTCACATCTTATCGACGTGATCAGAATATACTGAATATACTCACAGAATATACTGTAAAGTGAATTGACTGTATGTTTATAGGCAAAATGCAGCACCAAACAGTCGTGGATTGAAACGATCAATTTTATTATTGTGTGTTTTTTTGGATGGATTATTATTAGGAGTGTGGAGTAAGGAAACTGGCTCAAGGTTTCGCCCTGATCTGCCTGGATTCGAACACAGGTCTCACGCTTGTAAGTCAGGTGCTCTAACCACTGAGCTCCACATTGGGAGGACATCTCATAGCATTTCAAATAGGTGGCTCGAAGCCCAAGCTCAGGGGGTGGTGAAGGAGAGCTGGGGTGGTGGGGGTTGGATGGTGGGGAGGGAGGTGGGAGAAGGTGACCGAAGGTATTCTTATTAACTTGGTAAAGTAGATTTTAAAATCGATGCGGTTTCACTTGCTATTCAATTCCTTCTGTTCTATGGGGAAATTCTTGCCTGTGCCCTGAGCTACAGGCCATCAAACTTATGTTTAATCTGCAAAATAAAAGGCCAAGTATTCTCTTTTTTTTTCTTATTTGTGTTAAAAAAGGAGAAGAAAATGGAGCGAAATGCCAGACAGCAAATAAATTCTGAAAATCAGTAAGAAATCACATTGAAGAAACTCAAGCAGTGTCTGCTCATGTTAAAGGTTGTTAGAGACCATAAATTTGTTCACAGCAACAACAACTTGCATTTATATAGTGCCTTCACGCGGGCCGGCGTCTTGGAGCGCTAAGCTCCAAATAATTATTTCACACTCAGGTTGCTACAAACAAATATGAGTGATTCTGCCACTACGTATCACTGTCAGAACACCAAGAAAGCATCCTATGTTTGTAATCCACAATAACTACGTGGTGTGGTCAGGTGTCCACCACCGCAGGATTCGGAGGTCACTTCTGAGCACGTCATGTGTGGGTCAATCAGCGGAAACTGAAATGAAAAAAACATTCCAGACGCTAACAATAAAAAGCCCAAAATGTCAGAGGAAACGATTTTTCCACCAACCAACTTTCACCAAATCGATCAGGGCGGTGACGCTGAAAATCAGTAGAAAATTGACTAGATGTTTCCAACTGCGGCCATTCTTGTGGGCTTTCCACATGAAGACTACAAACTAGGGTCCGTCGATATGGAAATTTTCCGATTTAGATATATCGATGGGCTCATATCGGGATATACCGAAATATCGATATTTTCGGGTTTTTCGTAATGCGCATGCGCGCGTGGCGCTCGCATTCGGGGTGCGCGCGCATTCGGGGTGTGCACGCATTCCCGGTGCGCACGCGTGCACGCGCGCATTCGGGGCCTATCTCCTCAGGAGGTAAATCTCTCTCTCTCTCCCTGTGTCTCTCACTCTCTCCATTTCTGTGTTTTTCTGTCTGTGTCTCTGTGTCTCTCTCATCCCCCCCATCTCTATCTATCTGTATATTATCACATCCACCCCGTCTCTCCCCCCACCACCCCCCGCTGCCATCCCTCTCTCGCACCCCCCACCCCCGTCGTCTCTCTCCCCCCACACACCCTCCCCAGCCGTCTCTTTCCCCCTCCCTCCCCCCCCCCCCAGCCATCTCTCTCCCCCTCTCCCCCCACCCCCAGCCGTCTCTCTCCCCCTCCCCCCCCCAGCCGTCTCTCTCCCCCTCCCACCCCCCCAGCCATCTCTCTCCCCTTCATCCCCCCCCCAGCCGTCTCTCTCCCCCTCCCCCCCCAGCCGTCTCTCTCCCTCACCCTGCCACCCCAGCCATCTCTCTCCCCCTCACTCCCGCCCCCCCCAGCTGTCTCTCCCTGTATATTGTATTCTAGGACTGTGAATACAATATGGCGGCTTTGCACCTCGGTCTGTGCATTGTGTATAGAGATGAGCATTCTGGGCCTTGTAGTTCAGTGTGCGCGCATTCCGATTTCTTACCTCGATATATCGATTTTTCGATATATTGGTATTTTTGAAATGCCTATATCGGCGTTTCGATATGAAAATTATATCGGGTTTTAGCGATATATCGATATATCGTCAGACCCCACTACAAACGCATGCCCTGTTACTGTACCAACCTTCTATTGCACTGGAATATCTTAACTACGTGTTTCAGTGTTACATGAGGAAATACTATGAGATAATAGTCAAAAGGGATTGCCAAACACTAGGAAAAAAACTCTTGCACAAAGTTGAAAACTTTGTTCTAAAATTGCAGTATCTCAATAAATAAATGTCTTTAACATAGGGAAACAAACATTTGTTGTGCAGAAACCCATTAAGAATTTTGAATGGGCAGACTGTAATAAATTACATAGAGACCCAATATGCACGGATTTCAGACTGAATCCAACTTTTGCTTTCCCCTATCAATGGAATAGAAACACTTGTGAGCAACCAAATGATCTTGCCAACAATCAGGATTAGAATGAAATATTCCCATATGGTATGATGTTATGAGTCAACTACACTCCTCGCTTTCCTTTCCACTAAAAATACATTGAATCCCGAATATAAAAATGAATTGTGACATGTGTTGATGACCTCTCCATTCTACTTTAATATATTAAGCAACAGATTTTATTTCCAGAAACAGTATCAAGGAGGAAGGAAGCTATTTATTTTACCTGGTAGTCAAAGAGTTAAGGTGATTTAGCATTCCGTTTGGTTTCTGTATATTAATAATAATAATCCTTACATTTGATAGAATGCCTTATCACGTCTTCCAGACGTTTCAAAATGCCTCACGGGATATACTGTAAAGTGAATTGACTGTATATTTGTGGGCAAAACGGGACAGAGACACAGTCGTCGGTTGCAATGACTGATTTATTATTGTTTTTGCGGGATTATTATCATTATTATTACTAGTTGGTATTCTACAACAACAACTTGCGTTTATAATAACTTGCATTTACATAGCGCCCTCCATGCCGGGGCGGCTTCTCAGAGCGCTTCACAATGGCGGAGCCTGTGGCCGAGCTAGGGAGATGGAGAAGGTGACTGTACGCTCGGCCGAAGAGAAAGGTCTATCAGGCGCGACCTGAAAATGGAGCAGGAGGGGGCGAAATGGAGGGGTTGAGCGAGGAAGTTCCATATTCTAAAAAATATTCGGCGTTCAAATAATGACTGCTGGCCAGAAAATAAAACAGTTTTATATAGAAAAACACACAAGATCAACTCTGGTGGTATTTCTATATTCATTTGAAATATCTCTACCTTTCGCAGTAGATCCTCGAACATAACCCACTTTCTAGCTTGAGAGATTGTAGAACAGTTTGCTTAAATGTACGTACATACATACATACATACATACATAACGGGTTTAGAAATCCATTCTCCCCAATCCGAGTTAGGATACAATATCTTGTCTTCGGAGCCCGCTTCTAAAGTTGTTGGGGGTTTGACTCACTGGTCTAGTTTCATAACACAGTATGTTTGATTTCTGATCACCGCTGGAGCTCCCACACACACGGTTCTTTTTTTAAACACATGCATTTATTATACAAACTCACACACAAGTAGAGATACTGTATATATATATATATATGTATATGTGTGTGTGTGTGTGTGAAGGGTGGCTTTAACCGGTTGGATGCCTTGGGAAATGTTCAGTGGGTATCGACCTGCAACAAATCCGTTCAGAGTCTGTATGTGTAAGGCAAGTGATGTGGGTGGTTAATTTGTTTTTTTGGGGGAAAAAAAATGTGACAGCCAGGGGTACAAGTCTCTGGGCTGGCGAGAGGCGCTGGTTAAATCTCGGATTGTTGCAGCAGAACTTGGGAGGCGAATGAAAGGCACCCGGGGAAGGAAGATCTGATAGCTGGAGATCAGAAGCAAAGTGGATCTGGTCAGATCTCACTCAGGGTGAACTCTCCTCGAGGTACAGATGGGTTGGTTTCATGGCGTTTGCGTGCACAGCATCCTAAATAAATGTGAAGCGTGTGAGAGAGAGAGAGAGAGAGTGTGTGTGTGTGTATGTATGTATGTGTGTGTGTGTGTGTGTGCAAAAGTTCTCACTCTGCCGTCCACAACACTGAGATCACACACACACACACACATACATACACACACAAGGCAAGCTTCAAACACATCACATCCCCCTCCTCTCCCACCCTCTAAAGATTTGCACGAAATCAATTCACACGAGTTAATCTCTCCCCGAGAGGGTTTGGGAATATCCCTGTTTTAAACCAGACGCCAGCCACACTTGCATTCAGCCTGGAGGTCGTTCTGCGATGCATTTGAATTCAATCCCCCCCCCCCAAAAAAAAACAATGAGAGAGAGAGAAATAAAAATAGGACCGGATAATAATAGTAAATACAAGTGTACCGAGTTCAGCGACCGGACTGGCGAGATATTAACATGAATAATTCACTCTCACCCACCGCACAAACTCCCAACAACAACAACAACAACAACAACAACGACGACGACGACAACAACGACGACAATCCAGAATAAACCCAATTTTTTTGTGTTGTTGTGGGTGGCTGGGTGAGGATAAAATATAATAGCAATAAAACGCTACACTTACCACAGGCTTTCATCATTACACATTTAACCCTATATCACAGCCACAGAAACCGCCTCCCATCCACAACGCCCCCACCCAAAAAAATAAATAAATAAAATAACAAGTCTCTTAGACTTTGGCGAAAGACAACTTTGCGCACATCTCACAACCGTGTTTATTCCGGTCGATAGGAGACCGTCTATTGAGAATAAACCATCGACCCCTCCTTCGGGGGACACAGCGAGAGAGAGAGAGAGAGGGAGGGAGGGAGGGGAGGGGGAGAGAGGGAGGTGGGGAGAGAGAGAGAGAGGGAGAGAGGGAGGGGAGGGGGAGAGAGGGAGAGAGCAAAAAGAGAGGAAAAAGAGAGAGAAAGAGAGAGAGACCGACCACAACACAGAAACATTTGGGAGAGTGAGTGAATGAGTCCACGAGAGAGAAAGAGAGGGGAAGAGATTCCGCAGAGAGGTAGAAGCGTTGAGCAAAGAGATGTGACAAACATCCATGGTCCAGAGTATCAGGGGGAGAGAGAGAGAGAGGGAGAGAGGGGTGCTGTGATTTACCATCTTCTTCGTACAAAACACACTCCTCTCAATGCTTTGATTTCCGCGTCAAACACACACACACACACACTGCACATAACACACACACACACAGCACATACACACACACACAGTACATATACACACAGCACATACACACACACACAGTACATATACACACAGCACATACACACACACACAGTACATATACACACAGCACATACACACACACACAGTACATATACACACAGCACATACACACACACAGAGCACACTGCACTCAACACACACATACACAGTACACAACACACACTGCACATGATATACACATAACCCAGCACATAACACACACACATACACAGTACATAACACACACATACACAGCACACACACACACACTGCACAGAACACAGACAGCTGCAGGTCTGCCTAGAACTTGACAGTGAAGATTTGATTTGCTTTTGCCATCAGTGTCTCTCTCTGACACACACAGACACACACACAGACACATACCTTTAACTCCTTGGGGTCCAGGATTGATGTCCACACACACACACACACGGTGTTTGTCGTATCACCCAGGAAGAGAGAGGGCGAGAGAGCCGAGAGAGAGAGAGAGAGAGAGAGAGAGGCGGGAATGAAGAAGAAAGTTGGAAAATCTAGACTTGCAATTCCCAGCCGAAACTCTGCATCCTCCTGCTCTCCCCGGCTCACATCGTCCAGGATCCTCTCAAGTCTTTATTCCCATAGACGATGCCTCCAGTGGTGTGTGTGTGTGTGTGTGGATTTTTTTTTGGGGGGGGGGTGTATTTAAAAAAAATGTAATTTCGAATTTTTGTTTGCAAATAATCCCCCCCAAAATAAAAACACTTTCTTCTTTGGGAATTTTTTTTTCTTCTCTCTCTCTCTCTCTCTCTCTCTGTGTCTGTGTGTGTGTGTGTGTTGGTAAATAAGCGATAACTGTGCCAGCCGGTGTGAATCAGGTCTGGTAACGACGAACGGATGGATGGATGGATGGAGAGGGAGGGAGGGAGGGAGGGAGGAGAGAGAGAGAGGGAGAGGAGGAAGGGGTGAGGGGGGGGGGGGAGGTGGAGAGAGAGAGAGAGATAGATAGAGAGAGAGAGAGAGAGATATATATATATAGAGAGAGAGAGAGAGAAAGGAAATTTGTTCTCGAGGGGAACCCCTCCACCGCCACACAAATGAAAAGGCTTGCAGAGATTTCCTCTTTTTTTCTCGTGTCTTGTTTAGTGATGGATTAAACAGCCAAAGACCATCGCATCATTAGCAAGCATCTCCCCTGCGTGGCATCATGCGGCAATTTCACAGGAATATATAGATAGATAGATATATATATATAGATAATAAGAGAGAGAGAGAGAGAGAGAGAGAGAGAGACAGGGGGGGGGGGGGGGGGGGGGAATGACTTAAACTGCTGATAGCCTACATTGTGCTGATGTAGTCTCTCATTTCATATCTGATCAGCTAGAAAGCCACGGACAGGTTCAATCCCAGAGGCTGCGGGTAAAGAAACATATAGGAGTGAGTGGGGGGAGTGGGAAAGGGTGGGTGGGGGGACAGGACAGCAATAGAGGCAGCCGAGAGAGCCCAGCCTTTGCCTGGATTCACACTGAGCACTGCTGACAGATGTCTGACAGCTGATAGATTTGCATTCACCAGATCGGAATCAGAGTAATCGTGATAAGACCAGGGATCCGGAGCAAAGTGGTTGTGTCTCTCTGGTTCAACATTCCCAGCAAAGCCACAGAGCGGGCATTCTTCTGCATGTATAGCAGAGAGAGACAGACACACACACACACACACACAGAGAGAGAGAGAGACAGACAGACACAGAGAGAGAGAGAGAGAGACACACACACAGAGAGAGAGAGAGAGAGAGACAGACACACACAGAGAGAGAGAGACAGACACAGACAGACAAGAGTGACAAGCACTGATTTACTTGTGTGTTACTGCCCCTTGTCCACCAGGTGACCGACTACACTCCCTGAGAGAAAGAGAAGGAAAGAGAGAAAGGAGGGTTGGGGAGGGTAAGGGGGGGGGTGTGGGGGGGGGTGTTCTTGCAAAGTCGCAAAGCGCTAATAACATCCATCCTCCAACACACACACACACAAAGAGAGAGAGAGAGTGAAACAGTAGGCAATCCTGGGTGTCTTAACGCCTGTCACATTCCTACACATTCAATTAGGAAACCAGTGCGTTATTAGAGGGGAAGCTTCCCCTCCCTCCCTCCCTCCCTCACCCCCACCTCACCTCCCTCTCACACTTACTTTAATGTGCCTTGGATGCTGTGCGTGTGTTGGTATCATATGTGTTGATGTATCTCTGTGCGGTTGCTTTGCTCTGTGAATTCCACTGGCTGGATTCACTACATCATCATTTACTTGGGAATTTTTTTTGATTTCAACACAAACATATATATATATATATATATATATATACTGTATATTATGGGGAGGTGGGTGTGGGGGGAATGGGGGTGATTTGACTTATTCCAGCTAATTTAGCAGATTGCTATATTTTTTGGGGGTGGGGGGAGAAACCACAGGCATCACTGTGATGATGATGATGATGATGTGTGTGTGTAAAAAAAATGTACTCTCTGTAACTAAGGCAACACCAAACCTGGAAAGTTGAGGAATAATACTACTACTGATAATAATGGACACAGCTGGCAAAAGCGATGGATTGCAAATGGCTTTGACTATCACAGGCAACTTAAAACGCTCATCCATTTGCTGCGTCTGTCTGCTCTCTTGCCAAAGTGATACTGATCACCACATCCACAGCCTCCTTTTCACCAATTGCCATTGGTTCTCAAAATCGGGCTCTCAACAACAACAACTTCAACTTATAACGCGCCTTTCACGTCGGGAGGACGTCCCAAGGCCCTGCACAGGAGGCCTGTGACCCGAGCTGGGAGGGGGGTGTTCGGAAAGGGGTGAAACTCGTAGGGGAGGTCGAAGAATTCGGGGGGTAACAAAAGGCACGGTCGAAGAGGAAAGTCTTCAAACCGGCCTTGAAAGAGGAAAGAGGAAGAGACAAGGCGGAGGGATTGGGGGATGGAATTTCTCTCGACAAAAGAAAGAGATTCAAAATGAAATGGAAGCTCAAAGCCTCCCCCCCCCCCCCAACCCCCGCTCCAATATATATATTATATATATATATTTTGAGTGAGTGAAGAGAAGATTTTTGAGAGAACATTTCTGCTGGGGGTTTGTTTTTTGCAACGTGAAGTTAGTGTGACTGATAATGGTACCTGGAAAAAAGATGCCCCCCCCCACCCCTCCACCAGAGACTGCCATCAAGAGAAGATTGACAGTGAATGCAAGACCTCCACCTGAGTACAGAGAGTTGTAAGATCTGAGAACCGTTAGCAAAAAGTGTAACATCGGCAAACAGGTTAGAGAGGGGAAGCAGACTTCCTGCAAATAAGCCCATGGCACTCACTATTTTGCTGTGTCGATGTAATTTTTGTTGTCTTTGTTGTGGCTGTATTGCACACACATTTTAAGCTCATGCATTGGATCCTAGTGATAGGGAGTGTGTGTGTGTGTGTTGGGGGGGGAGGGAAGGGGCTGCAGCCCACCCTACCCTGCCCTATACTCACCACACCAAATCCAGTCATTCAATAACAAAAACAGAACTTGCTGGGGAAACTCAGCAGGTCAGGCAGCTTCCACGGAGAAAGGAAAAAGAGGTCAACGTTCCCGGTCTACAACCCTTCACCAGTTCTGACGAAGGTTTGCAGATCCGAAACGTTGGATTATTTTTCCTTTCTCCATGGATGCTACCTGACCTGCTGAGTTTCCTCAGCAACTTCCGTTTTTGTTTCAGATTCCCAGCATCCAGTATTTTGTGTTTTTTCCAGTCATTCAATAGATGGGATCTGTGCATCACAGTCGATATGAGACTTCCTGTGTCACTGCTATTGCTAAGCGGTTAGAGCGACACACACCTTACAAGCGCGTGACCCGGGTTCAACTCCAGGCAAGGCAGAACCTGAGCCTGTTTCCTTACTCCACATAATCCCTCAAAAAAAGCAATAATATACAGTATTAGTCATTTCAATCCAGGACTGTTTGTGGGACACTGCTGTGTGCAATTGGCTGCTGCATTTCACCCACAAATATACCATCAATTCACTTTACAGTATATCCTGTGAAGCGCTTTGAGAAGTCTAGTCGACGTGTACAGCGCTATATTAAATGCAAAGGATTAGTATTATTATTATTTCAGTGAATGGTATGCAAAGTGTACAGTGAATCATTCGCTCTTGATTTTCTTTTCACGTCTTCCTTCACACTGATAATGGTGAATGAGGAAAGGCCAGGCAATTAAAGAAGAATACAAGATGTGAGGAAAGTCAAAGGTTTAATAGTTTTGTCCATAGCTGGGCTCATTGAAGTCTTTAACGGAGTCCTGGGAGAGTACAGGGCAGCTAGATCTGAAATGCTACCCTGCGTGGGGGGGGGTGGGGGGGCGCGCGCTATAGTTGTGTTGTTGTGGATCAACAAGAAGTCTGGTAACAGATTTAATCCTTTATATTTGAAATGTTTTGTTTTAAATATTACCGATGATACGGCTCTACACAAACAGAGGGGAAGATTCCCCCAATCGTGCATTTGCATTGCCTTTGAGGTACTTGGCTATTGCATTTCATAAAACTTATTTTTTTATGGAAATTGGATAGTGGGCTCATTCGAACACCCACTAAAAAGTACTAATTGCAATGAAGGGATGAGGTTTGTTTTATCTCGAGGCCTGGGATGGGCAACATTGCCTTTCCCCTGGGTCTTAAAAAACACCAAATGCAGCTGCTAAGGGGATGCCTTTGAAATAAAACAAAATTGCAGCTCTGCCCTCGTGAATAATACAACATTTTAAAATCTCTAAATACACTAACCAAATGTTTTATACTTATTGTTTTCATAACAGACTTGCTATTAAGGTGCTATACACACTTTAAAGACGTACTTACATATTGCCTGTAATGCTGAACAACATTAAATAAATATTTGGAAGAGTGAGGTAAAGGTGAACCTTTTATTTTTCTGATTGTCAATTATTCACTTGCCAGAAGTCAAACAGATAGACATTGCTTAGGTTTATCTCAGTAAACCACAATTGTGGTTAATTAAATGCACAATTAAAACATCTGAGTTACAACAAACGCTTACATGCTCAACACTCGCAATATATCATACAAAAGCCTCTCTACCTACCACAACTGTGCATATCATGAATCAAGAACAGAATCAATAATAGAATTTTAATGCCATTGGTTAGAAGACAGGAACATCCCTTCTGAAAATTACAACGGCATCATTATCACACAGAACTACACAGGAACTTGCGAATGCTATTGGATTGGTTGAAATAGAAGTTTAATAGTTTTATCATAATAATAATCCTTGCATTTGATATAGCGCTTTTCACAACTTATCTACATCTCAAAGCGTTTCACAGAATACACTGTAAAGTAAATTGACTGTATGACTTTGTGGGCGAAATGTGTGATTAGCTGAAGAATTTTAGTTTTAAAAGATAAAATCAATGTATTTCAAACATCTCAAAGTATTTCATAAGTATTTAAGGTGAAGGGACTGTTTATTGAGTTGGGATGGTCCGACAGTTCGGCTGCCTAGGACTGAATTCCCCATTTGACGAAAGGTTTCCAGGCCGCGGAAGCAATATTTTGGGGTTTCCTTCGAAAAATGTAACACCATTTACGTTTTCATGTTGGAAGGACATTTCAATCTTAAATCTGTCGGCTGGGCATCTGAGCTGTGGGTGGGAGCTGAGCAAGGTGGGATGGGGAGTGGGTAAAGATGACTGAAAGTATGGTCAAAGAGATCTCAACATGTCTTGGAAGAGGGGAGGGAGCGAGAGAGTGAGTCAGAGGCACTTCAGGAGTGAAATCCCAGAGAGCGGGGGCAAAATGGCGATCGTGGGGCAGATGGGGTGAGAGGACATCAAGCAAGCTGATGTTTGCTGGGCAAAGGGAAGGGGTGGGTCGGCGGTTGCAGAGGTGGGGAGGGAGTGGAAACAAAGTTTTTTCACTGGGGAAAGAGTGAGCTTTCTGTGAGGAAACTGCATGGCACGTCACTTGGTGTCTGTCTTCAGCAGCCAAGAGAGGCTTTGATTGTTTGTCCTGACAATGAACCACAAAATGCTGCCTTCTCCTTTCCCTGTACTCTCTCCATCTTTATCTTTCTCTCTCCCGCTCTACCTCATGCCCCCACTCCCGCCCCCCCCCACTCTCTCTGTCGATCGCTCTCTTTTTGATTCCCTTTCTTTCACATACTATCTTGTGCACACTCTCTCAATTATGCTCACTCCCACCCTTGCACATTCTTTCTTCCCCTCCTCTATCAATCACGCCCTCTCCCCCCTCTCCCCTTTCTCGCTCCCTCTCTCAATTACTCTCGCTCACAACCACTATCTCCCACACACATACTCTATGTCCACTCTCACACTCTCTCAATCTGTCTCTCCTTCACTCTCTCTGTGTCTCTCCTTCACTCTCTCGGTGTCCTTCTCTTCGCACTTTCCTTCACATTCCCTCTCCGTCAATCACATCTTCTCTGTCTCCCCCCACCAACACTATTTTTTTTTATCAATCACCATCTCTTGATCTCCCACACTCTCACTCTCTTCCCCTCTTTGCCTCTCACTCACACTCTCAAACATACACTCCCAAGCCCCACAATCACTTTCTCCCCTCTTTCACACTGTCTCTCACACTCTGTCTATCTCTCCAACCTCTCACATTCTCTCCCAATCTCTTTCTCTTGCACTCTCTTTATCTGTCTTCGCCCTTCTCAATCTCTTTCTCTCTCCCGCACCCCATACAATGTCTCGCTCTCTCCCCCTTTCTCATCTCTCTCACACACACTCTCTCTGTACCCCCTCTCATACCCCCTCTCACTCTCTATCTCTCTGCTTTCTCCTTCTCTCGCTCCCTCTCTCCCTCAATCAATCTCTGTCAATCGATGTCTCAACCCCCACGTCCCCCCCAACCCGCCACCCCACACGGTCTCTCTCACTCCCCATTTCTCACATCTCTCTCACTCTCTCTCTCTCTCTCTCTCCTCTCAGACTTTCTCTCTCCACACCCACTCTCCATCTCTCCATCTCTCAATCCCTCTCTCTCCCACTCAGCATGGTTCACTGTATGCAGTGGCAGGAGCCGGCGGTTGCTAAGGACGCAGTGGATAAACAGACATGCTTCCCTTCCCTTCCCCTCAGCCCTGGTGCATTTAGCATTAATTCCACTCTTCATGCTGTGTCCTCCCAACCTCTGTCTCTGCTGCTGCCATGGAGAACTTTCTCTGGGGAGGGAAGGTTTGAAAGTTGAAATCTTCAAAATGGTCTTTGGTTGGATGAAAATTATCTGCCGGGCCGGGTGCACCATGTTGAAATTTTAGGCAAATGTGCCATCCACGTGCACCAACCAAGCCTCATAATCTGCTAAGAAGTGAATAATAATTATTTATTTAGCGGATTCGCTGGAATACCAGATGAAGCTTCCTTCTCCTTTTAAGAGAGAAGGGACTTTCTGGCCCAACATTTCACCAAATAAAATTGTTCGTTCACTTGACAGTTGTTTGTGGGACATTGATGTGAACAATTTGGCTGCCACGTTCACCAACAAAATATACAGTCACTGCACTTAACAGTATATAATAACAATAATAATAATAATCCTTGCATTTGATATAGCGCTTTTCATGTCTTCTACACGTCTAAAAAGTGCTTCACAGAATATACTGTAAAGTGAATCGACTGTATACATGTGTGTGGAATGCGGCAGCCAATTGCACACAGCAGTGTCCCACAAACAGTCGTGGATTGAAATGACCAGTTGTTGTTTTTTGAGCGATTATATATTAATTAGCAGGTGTGTGCAGTAAGGAAACTTGCCCAAGGTTTCACCCTGCCTGGAATTGAAACCATTGCTTTATCCATTTAGTTTCAGGACTCCACAATCCTGTGGAGTGATTTCAGACTTCTACCCAATGTGATAGATATTATATCAAATATAAGCACTGTATTATTATTATAAGTTTATCCACCTGAGTAAGCAAATAAAAATGTGATTCAACATTTTATCCAAAAGATAACACTTCCAATAATGCAGTTTTCCCCCAACTACAGCATATGAATGCAAGCTATATCTTATCTTCTGATACCCCAGAAGCCGCCAATTGAACCAAACTGACTCTTCAAAGGATGAAATCGAAAGCTGAGTAAACCATCTAATAATTACCCTGTATCCTTACGTTTCATACAGTTGCCTTATCACATGTTGAGACATCTCAAAGCGCTTCACAGGATTTACTATGAAGTGTGGTGACTGTTTATTTGCAGGCAAATTTGACAGCCAATCCCACAGCAATGTCTTGCAAATTCTGGGGGCCTGGACATTGGGAGAAACTGCCTTTACTTTTCAAGTGGAATCTTTAGTGTTTATCTGAAGAGGCAGATGGGTTCACGGGTTAATGTCTTAAACAGAATCACTGACAATGCAGCCCACCCTTTAACCTATCTTGTGTCTCAGAGGTGAGAGTACTACCAACTGAGCCAGGCTCACAAGTTTGGTATATGCTTCGCCAACTTCACAAGTGCAAAAATACTTATTTTCACAGTTATGAAGGATAATTCATTGAAGACAACTGAATTCCCAATATCGGTTAGAAATAAGACTTCTATATGCAGAAATTGTGTTGATCCATCTGTGAAATATATAATAATATATTACTATATTATAATATAATCCTTGCATTTGATATAGCTCTTTATCATATATTTGAGACATCTCAGAGCGCTTCACAGAATATACGGTAAAGTGAATTTTATATTTTGTGGGTGAAACGCAGCAGCCAATTATAATTTAGATGAAGATGTTTTAAAAGAAATGAAACCTTTTGATGTTACCCTATGTAACCACAATGATAGAGTAACAACGAGAAAGATTTAAAGAGTCAGCAGCATTTCAACCCCCTCCACTTTTTCTTGCTCATACAGTTCAAAAGAAAGATTGAGTAGCACTGTACCTGTACAGTGCAGGTGTAGCCAGCTTCCATTCACATGACCATCGGGACAGCATAAAATAAACCCTGAAAGAGCACAGAATGGGAAAAGACCATTCAACCTATTGAGTTTAGAGTCCATACAAAAGCTATCTGATCATGGATTTTCTCTCCAATCTACCTTTTGGAAGAAAGCTGTCTTTAACCATTCCCCAAGCACAAAATCAATCAGGCAAAAATGCCAGCATATTCTTCCATAATTGCTATTCAAACCCAGCCTCCTTTTTGTCGCAGACAAAAAATTCTCATAACCTCACACTATCAAGGTCTGCACATTTACGATTCAGCAGATAAGAAGACATTCTCGCCCACCAAAGGCAGTGAATTTACTGACCTTCAGAGAATTATCCATAATCCAAATGTGACCTCACCAGCAGTAATCTATACAAGGTTAGAATAATTTATTTTGACTTATTGTTAAATGCTCTCATAATGCAACCCAGTGTTTGATTAGCTTTGTTGACAGCAGCTGCACATTAACTAAAGACCTTTTAGTGAATGATCAATATTCAACAACAAAACTTGCATTGATATAGCGCCTTTCACATAAATGAACACCTCAAAGTGCTTGAGAAATATAGAGGACATGACCAAGCAATTGAAAGATTTAATGCGGATGACTAAAAGCACAACAGAAATGTTTTTGGGAGGTTTATAGTATCAGTCCTTGCATTTGATACAGCTCCTTGAGATGTAAGTGAAATTTCTCAAAGTGTTTGTGCCACAAGACATGTGTCCAAACATTATTTTGCTGTGGTTCTGAGCTCCTATAACATGGAGCGGAGGGTATCTTCAGCAGCTTGGCTTCCTCCCGATGTCAAAGGTGCAATGCAAATGTAATCTTTTGTTGCTGTTGTTGTATTCCTTTGGGCCATTTGTGAATTCTAGGAGCAAGCATTGAGGATAGATTTGTGGGAAACAGGAAGAAATGGACGATGGGAGGATGGATACCCTGGAAAGAGCTTACACGACAGAGTTCTGAGACAATTGGAGCTTCTCAAGAGTGAAGCTGTAAGAACACAGCAACAGGAGTAGACCATTAAAACTATCAGCATCAGCGTGTTCGCCATTCTATTGGATCATGAGCATATGTATCTCCATTTATCCGCTTTTCCTACATAGCCCTTGATATCTGACAAACATGCATCAACCTCAGACGTGACATTTTTTAATTGATCCATGTCCACAGCCTTTTGGGGAGAGAGTTCCAGATATCCACTTCCCTTTGTGTGAAAATAGAGGATGGCAAGGAGATGTTTGGAAAAATCTATTCTGAAGGTCATATGCACATCATTTTTCATCTCTGCTAATGGACTCTTTCATTTTGCACATACATTGTAAATTATTTGTTGTTCTATGTCTCTGTTTCTGTGCAGACGATCTTGACTGGGATATGAAGATGATGCATTATAGTCATTCGTCATATATTGACCACATTGGGGGCTCACCAATGAAAAATGTACTATCTCTAATAAAATTGTATTATAATAAAGTCAACCATCTAGCATATTGGAGGAGCAATGCCTGCCTGAGAAATGTCAGGCTCACTTGGGGCAAGTGGCTGACTCTGCCCATTAGACTTTCAGGGAATAACAGTAAAGTGACAATGAAGGTTAACACTGTCCTCAAATTGTTCACCAGTGGGATCTTCTAAAGTACCACTAGGGACAACACAAGAGTCAGATTCTCAAACTCATGTTCAAATCCTTCACTCTCTGGTATCTCCCTAGCTCTCCTCACTCCCCATTTTCACCATATGACGCCTCCTACTCGTCCCTCGCACCCACCCCCCCCACCATCGGAGGTCGCGCTTTCAGCCACTATACCCTGAAACTCGGAACACTCTCCCTCAATCCATCTACCATGTCCCCTCTCTCCCCTTTTTCAACTCCCGCCTGGAAAGCTTTCTCTTCAAACATGCTTACGGTCACCCTCACCTGGCTCAGAATCGGGCTCCGATACTGTTAAGCACTCTGAGACGCTACCCTACATGGAAGGCACTATATAAGTGCAAGTTGTTGTTCAGCTAGTTCCTCTTTAGTCCTGTATAAAGGAGACCAAGAAAACATTCTTTTGAAAAGCTCCGTGTTTGAAGTAGCTCCTGCTACTTGTACTTGTGGAGGCAGCATGTTTACCAGATAGTCGATTTACCAAAGAGCATGTAGTTCACGTCCCTTGTTCTTGTATTGAACACCCAGTGTGGTAACGAAATCATGCATTGATTGGATATTCACCATGCAGAGTTAGTTCTTCTTCATTCTTGTGGAGTTCTGTAGCTCAGTGGTTATGGCACTCGCCTTGCAAACGAGATACCTGGGTGCAATTCACAGCAGGGCAAAACACTGGGCAAGTTACCTTAATCCACAAACAAACTTCTGTTTACTGAGCAGTATGTAGGAACCTGGTTGTCTGATCACTTTTCCAAGGGAAATAACTCCTTGAAAAAAATAAATAATCGGTCAGTCGATCCATGACTGTTTGTGGGACACTATTGAATCCATTTTATTCATTTTGGTGTTAACCGAGTCCGACTTCATGGCCTCTACCTCACTATTTGCAGGCAGGCTTCCAGCTACTTTGCCTCTGTGGTCCTCATTCCTAAACCCCTCGATTTGCACCCTCACACTGCTTTCAAAACCCTTCTGAAAAATCTGCTTCTTTCTCTTTGCCTCTTGTCACTTCACTTGTAATGTTCTATCTACCACGTGGCTCAGGCTTCACTCTGTGAAATGGTTACAGCTGCTTTCCCAATTGAAAGGCACAGTATAAGTGCAACTTCCTTATATCTGGTGAGCCAGTCACATACTCATGTGTGAGCCAGACATTGAATACCTTTGCCAAACACCCAACAATCATTAGCAGGAGTGTGTGACCAATAACCAGTCACTGGGCAAACGTTGCTAAAATAAGACCATGGAGTTTCAAAATTGAAACCAATTAATTTTTCTGTAATAATTTAGAAAAATGCAGCCTTTGTTATCTAACTGGTGATCATTTATATGCACAGTATTTGAAAACCTTTGAAAGGGAAACATTTTCAAGGTTGTGGGGATAGAGCGGGGCAGTGGGACTAATTGGTTAGCTGTTTCAAAGAACCAGCACAGGCACGATGAGCAGATTGGCCTTTTCCATGTTTTAGATTTCTATAATTCTACAATTCTATAATTATCCTTGGTCCAGAAATGCAATATTTATGGAATTGAAGTGAAACTGATGGAGCATTTTAGCCTCCACCAGTTTTGTTTTTTTAATATATTTCATACAGTTCAGAATGTATTTTAGTCATTACTTTGCACTGTGTAATTTCACAAATTATTTTAATGAGATCATTGCAATTATATAATACTGATCGCAAAAAATTAGCGAGACTGGTCTGCCACAATATAAAAGGCAATTCAGTGTTTTTCAAACATGGTTACACATGGTGAGTATAATAGCTTGGAACAAATCCAGCATAACAATTAGCATGGAAAGTACAATCTGTTATATTGGTGCAAAATTTATATCTGCGAGTTTCGCCTTAAAGCCTGTACTAATACTGTAGAAGATTGTGTCACAGTGGATCAAAACATTCTTCCTTACCTCTGGAAAATCTGTTAATTCATTTCTGACTGCTGAAAATAAACCAGAGTTTCCACAGATATTTGGAAGGATTTTGTGTAAAATCACCTAGTGTTCCACCTCCTAATTTCCAGTTCCTCTCACTGGACATGTGCACATGTGGATGTTGGATGAGGGTATAGACAGACCTGACTGAAATGCTCTCCGTCTATAAATATAGACATATATTTATATATGTCTATATTTAAACATAGAACGCTGACAATCACTATATAACTATGTCTTAAGAGACCTGGGTGTGTCATTATCATCAAAATAAAAATCCTTGTATTTAATATCAATCCTTATCAAATTATTAAAAAGTCTCTGTGTATTTTGTGGGAGAAACGAGAAATACAGAAATGCCTACAAGGATCCATGGAGCGAATGACTCATTTCGGTTGGGGATTTGGCCAGGACACCAAAAGAAAGTACTTGCTCTTTTCAAATAGTGCCATGGATTCTTAATGTCCACTGGAATAGTCAGACAGGACCTCAGTTTAATGTCTCATCTGGAAGACAACATCGAGAATCAAAGGATTATACAGCACAGAAGGAGGCCATTTGGCCTATCTTGTTTGTGCCAGCTCTTTGAATAGAGTTAGCCAAATCAATCCCACTCCCCCAACCTTGTGAACCTACGTTGCACCCCCTCTTAGGCAAGTATGTCCTTTCTTAAATAAGGAGACTAAAACTGCATACAATATTCTAGGTACAGTCTCATCAAGGCCCTATACTGTTGCAACAAGGTTTCCCTACTCTTATATTATAACGCTTTAACCCTTTTGTAATGAATGCCAATATGCCATCAGCCTTCCTAGTTGCTTGCTGTACCTGTGTACTAACTTTTTGTGACTGGTGTATCAATCCCCCTGAACACTAACACTATCTAGGCTCTTCCCTTCCAGAAAATAATCTGCTTTTCTATTTTTACTACCTAGGTGAATAACTTCACACTTCATATTCCATCTGCCGCCTTCTTGCCCACTCATCTAGTCTATCTGTGTCCCGTTTCAATTTTTTTGTGTCACCCTCAGAGTTTTACTCTCCCACCTCACTTTGTACCATCCGCAATTTTAGATATTTTAAGTTCTATGTCCTCATCGAGATCATTCATATAGATTGTAAATAGTTGAGACCCAAGGCACTGATCCTATTGGCACTCCGATCTCATCCTTCCAGAACACCCACCCACCCTACCATCCCACCATGTCAGCATCAAAATGCTTTTTAAATGGCTTCAATGTCTTTGCCTGTACCACCTTTCCTGACAATCAGTCATTGATTACCCACTAAGTGAAGAAATGCTTAAAATGCTTCTTGGTATCTATCCTTGTACAACTCTACACCCATGTCCTCTTGTTCGATCGCTTTGATGCATCCTAAATTATTGATCTGGGTTTACATTTTCAATCCATTTGAAATGATATGGTACGTCTTCTCTGCTAGCCATTGCTTGTAGATCATTCCTCTAACACAGGGTATCATTCTCATTGCTCTCTGCTGCACTTCCTCTAGGGCTAGGGCAGACACCTGATGCTGTGGTGACAGAACTGCAGACAATCGTGGCTAGAAATTCCAGCTGAATTTGCTCTATTTTCTTTGTACTTCAGAGCTTTGAAAATGTAATCGATTCTTTAAGCACAGTCCAAATTTCCTCCGCTTTGGTATCCATGGAATTGTGGGGTAGAAATTCTTCCCTGGTTTCTATACACTTTATTTTCTGAGTATTTCAGAGTGCCCAATTTGGCACAATCACTTTGCTGTCAATTCTTTTAAGAACTACAAAAAACAACTTAAAATTTAAGAGTCAATTCAACAATTTGCTAAATTTTACAAGTTCTGAAATGCTAAGAAAATAGAGTAAATCTAAACACAGGTGGAAATTCTCCCCATAGACAATATATTTTACATTTATACAATGCCTTTCACATCACAAAGGCACCTTAAAGTGCTTGAAGAGCTCAGTAGAGGAAAAAACAAAACTAGCCATTTTCATGAGAATTTGAGAAAAATGGGTTGAGAAAATTTGAAAGGACTTACAGGCTGATGGTTTCTCCTCAAACACATATTTTTAAAGATTTAAATACAGTATATTTTAATACATTTCACCCTGGACTTGCACAATATGAATTTGCAGCTTCACAGTTGTTTGAAGTCAGAGTCAGAGTAGAGGGAGCTTTATATATAATAATTATACTTGTATTTTATGATGTAATGTACCACATTGAAATATCTCAAAACGCTTCAGTTATCGGTAAAGTGTAACGACTGTATTTGCAGATGAATGTGGCAGCTAATTTGTAAACAGCAATGTACATGTCCCACACACAACCACAAAGTGAATGACAGATTTTTTTTAAAAAAATCCCGCGGATTGTTCGACAGTCACCAAGAGAAACACAGTTCTCTTTCAAAAACTGCTACGGAATCTTGATTATCTGCTTGAGCGACAGACAGAGCCTTGGTTTAATGTCTCATCCAAAGGATGTCACCTCTGACAATACTGCACTCCGCAGCATTGTATAAAATATGGGCTCATTGGAACCCCATCCCACAATCCCTTCGTCTTGCTCCCTCCCTCGCCTCCTTTAAGGCCCAATTCAAGACCCTACTTTTCGACTGTGCCTTCGGCCACCCACTACTTCTCTGCCCCCCACCTCATCCCAACACTGCACCCCACCCCCCCACCCCCCTCACCCTTTTCCACTCATGCTCGGGTCCTGATGCCTGACCGTTCAGTGCCTTGGGACATCCGCCTGAGCTCTACAAATATGATTTTATTGTTGTTGTCATTATAATAATATAATCCTTGCATTTTGATATTGTGCTTTTCACATCTTATCGACGTCTCAAAGCGCTTCACAGACGATACTGTAAAGCGAATTGACTGTATATTTGTGGGTGAAACGCAGCAGCCAATTGCGCACAGCAGTGTCCCACAAACAGTCATAGATTGAAATGACCAATTTTATTATTGTGCTTTTTTGGGAGGGATTATTATTAGGTGTGTGGAATAAGGAAACTTGCCCAAGATTTTGCCCTGACCTGCCTGGATTTGAACACAGGTCTCACGCTTGTAAGGCGAGTGCTCTAACCACTGAGCTACAGGAGCTCCACATTGTTGTATGGTGGTGTCGGCCGAGACTATGATCCCTACTGTACATTTGGCGTTTGGTAATGTGAGTACTTGGTACTGGTACCGAATGGAAAACTGCAAAAAATCGTAATTCCTGAACTCAGAATACTCTTTTATCTTGATGATCACAACATTTTTCCGATTATCATATAAACAAGAAAAATGTTCTTAATAAACGCTGTGATAATGTAATTCCAGTCAGCACATTAAAGCTTGTCTGCTGCAAAACTTGCTGAGAGAGAATATTTTATTTAAAACAATCAACTGTTAATTATTTTCTCTGTTTTCTGACGAAATAGTTTCCAAAGCATTTAAAATTAATTATATTGCTTTCCAAATTGCAAGGAGTTAAACTTTACAAGGCAAATTTCAAACTGTTGCTTGATTATATTTTTACATTGATGGAGAGTCTTTCATATCGGGAGAATATCTGAAACAGCGTCATACAACTAGGGAGGCAGTGGGGAGCTGGAGGGGTAGGTAGAGACTGTGCAATGGGAGGGGTTTAGGTAACAAAATGCAGTTGCAGAGATCCAGGCAACATTATGAGTTCAAAGTCCTGATGTGGGGCTTGAACAACAACAACAACAAAATTACATTAGTATAGCTCCTTTCAAGTCAGGAGGATGTCCCAAGGCACTGAACCTGCCACTATCTGGCGCAAGAGTGCAACCAACATAATTAGGTGGACACCTATGTCTACCTATGTACAAAGTTTGCATTACATTAATAACTTTTTGAAAAAAAATTATGTCACAGAATTAACTGAATTGTTGTTTTCAGTAAGAACAAACAAGAACTAAATATTGACCACATCAGTTATGTTCAGAACTACTCTGAGTAGCCTTAACCCTCAGAAATCAGAATAAAAACCTGGAGTAGAATCGGATAAAAAAAACAATCAATTTTACTGGTCAAACCCTTGCCAAACGCTTCTTAGGAGAAACTAAGAAGAAACATTTAAGGGAAATATTTACCTCCAGTTCAAATCCTGAGTTAATATGGATAATGAAGGCAACAAACAATTTGTTAGTGGGATGTAAAAGAGTAATAATGTAGTATTTTGGAAACAGAAAATGTTGTTGCTCAGCGATTTTTTTTGGGTCGGTCAGTGGGGTGTTTGATATTTCATACTGATCTGTGCTGAAGCAGGGAATTGGCTGCTTGTTTGAGAAAGAACAGATCATAGGGATATTGGAGAGGAGATTGAGAGTAGTGTGGAGGCTCACATGAAGTAAAAACGTTAGTATGAAGTAACTGGTTGGGCCAAATGGCCTGCTTCATGCTGTATCACTCTACATAATTGGAAGTAAGCACTACGTAAAAGTCAAACCATTGAAACACCTCAGCAGGAGCCAGTAGCAGACCACATACTGTAGGCTGGAATCCAAATGCTAGAGGGTATTATATCCTATTTGTTTTCAATGAGCTATTTAAGATAGGCACTATTATTTTACATTAACAGATTTTATATCATTTTTGTTGTGCTACATATCATTGTTTTTTATTGTGTAGAATTACTGTTCTATTTCACACCCAATTAGAGAATTAGGGTGTGCCTCAATTTCTCCATTTACTATGTTCTGCACTGCTAGAACTGTACAATGTACAAATTTAAGCGTTTTGTTCCCGCGTTTGCCCTTTGTGTTTCATGCAATTTGATGGATAGCACTAGCAGATGGCAATAAAGCCAATAGCTTATTAAGTATGTCAACAATAATGTTGCAAGTGGTGGGGGTGGCTGTTATCTCTGTGTACTCAGATAGCTCATGTCAATGTTCACCAGGAATTTTTCCATTATATACCCCACAGCTACATTACTGTATTATGACACCAGCAGCTGAGCTTTAAGCCTATCTGCTCCATTCTGGGGTACCTCTGACTCGCTTCCTTCCTCACCACTTTCATAGTCCATGGCCTTTCTCTTTATCCGTGCTTTTGGCCGTCTTTCCCCTCCGAACCCCCTATATTTTATAATCTGAAACAACTAATTTGCATTTACTATAATTGGTAACGCAATTGCATTTCTCACGCTTGCTACAGTACTGTACATATAAATGTGAAGTGCTCATGTTTAACTTTGTTAGCATTTCATACATTAAAAAAAGTTTTGCTCCTATTTTCAAGAAAAAGGTGAATTTCAAAACCAGAAAATATGATTACAATGCAGTATCAACCAGATGTTATTTGTTTAATTCAGAGTACAGTACGTTTATTTATAGTATTTACAACGAGTATTATATAAGTTAGAAATCATGGATTTCAATGATAGAATCCACAGGAAGATTTTGTTACATAGGAATCCTTGGCAACAGGATATTTTGGAAATTTTAGTTATTAAAAACAAATTCAACTATCTTACAATATATTTTAAAAATCTTAGTGACTATCCTCGGGTGGATGGTGGGGGAGTGGGGGGGGGGGGCGGGTGGATGGGTGATCTTTGGGACGTGGGGGGTAGTTTTGGGAAGTAAAGTGGTAATCGGGATTTGAATTGAGACTGGAGCTGAATTGGCCCCAAGGTGACAATGTTTGGCAACAAAATGTTGGAATTGAGCCCACCCTCTGTGGTGGTGTCAGTGGTCCAGTTCCTGAGACAGGTGTGTCTACAGTATTCCAACACAGGTAAGCTGGGGCATCGGTGGGATTTGGATGGGCAGACAAGTCAGGGGAGTCGGGAACTCTTCCCACTCGGCTCCCATTAACCGTACAACAAAAGCCCTGATGGGTAGGCTGATCCTAACTGGACAAGCAGCAAGAAAGCTTGCCAGACGGTGTTTTTGATGAAAAGCTATTCCGTGTTAGCTGGATGCAGTCCAGAAGCATCCACAACACACTGTGGGTCCCCCCTCTTGATAAACGGTGCCAAAAACTTTCTGGAAATAGGTGAATAGAATGTGTCCCTCCAGGGAAAGAGTGTGCATTCCATTTCATTAAAAATCCCTGGGATTTCCATGCATAGGTGGGCGATGCATGGAATTCTCAGTTTGGTTCGAATACTCTTTAAGGAGGGTGATTGTGGGACCAATTTTATTTGGAGAATTGTTGGCCAGAACACTGGGATAAATTCCCTTCCTTTTTTCGAATAGTGCCATAGGATATCTTTAACACCCACCTGGACCAGCGGACGGGAATTCAGTTGAATGCCTAATCTCCCACCCAGTGCTTTGGGGATGTCACCTCCACGTGAAAGGCGCGATGCAAATGTAATTTGTTGACGACAATAACACTAATCCTTGCACTCGATGTAGCGCTTTTCGCGTCTTCTAGACACCTCAGTGAATTGACTGTATATTTGTGGGCGAAACGCGGCAGCCAATTGCGCACAGCAGCGTCCCCCGCAAACAGTCGTGGATCGAAATGACCAATTTATTCTCGTTCTTTTTTGGAGGGATTATTACTGGGCGTGCGGAGTAAGGAAACTTGCCCGTGGTTTCGCCCTGACCTGCCTGGATTCGAAGCACAGGTCTCGCGATTGTAAGGCGAGTGCTCGTAAACCACTGAGCCACAGGACTCCAAGATGATGATGATGGGCAAATCTCCACGTGGGACTGGCTTGAACCCTGAAAACTTTGGGACTCGAGTCAGCGAATGAGAGAGAGAGAGAGAGAGAGAGAGAGAGCTGTGTGTTGGGTACCAACCCATGCCAGCAATGGGAGAGCACCACTGAGAGCTGTGTGTCAGTCAGTCCAGCTGTGTTTGCCACAGCTGACTGCAACGTTCCACCGTCAATCAGGGTCTGTCCCGGGGAATTCTGGGATCTGCAGTCTCTCTCTCTCTCTCTGTCTCTCTTTCGCTCCTCATCACGTGCCCCTGGCGGACTACACATCCCAGAGTGCAGCGCGGTGGAGTGTGTGTGTGTGCGTGAATGAATGGGTGGGTGGGTGGGTGAACGAGCTATGGAGCTTCTGATTGGATGGGCTGGTGGGGGGGGGGGAGGGGCGGGTGCTCGCGCTGGCTGGGCTTTGGCCGGTGGAATGGCGGCCGCTCCCGGGTTCCATCAGCTGGTAACAATGTTGCTGCTGCTGCTGACCCTGTGCCTGCAGGTGGGGGCGGGACAGAGGAAGAAGGAGGTAAATACAGCCCATCACAGCCTGGCTCCAGCATCTCATATCACTGTTGTTATTGTCTGTTGCTTATAATGCAGAAGGGTCTCCTTCCCTATCACAGAGGGTGCTGCCCTCAGTCCTTGATGGGTGCTGACGGTGCAGGTGCTGAGATGGATGGATGGAGGATAACAGGGATGGGGGGGTGGGGGGGGGGGGGGGGGGCAACACAAGGGAAGCCCACCTACTAATACTGCTAATAATAATCATAATATAATAATGATGATGGTAATAATAATAATAAGAAGATAATCCTTGCATTTGATACAGTGCCCGATCACGTCTTCGAGGCTGGGGACAAAGGCGAGACGGGTGCTCAAGATATTGTTGTTACTTTTCTTCCGCCATCCGGCCTTAAATTGTTTTTTATTATCCCCCCCCCCCCCCACAAAAAAAAAGGGATCCGCTCGTTCGGGTGGAATTTTCAACCGACCGGACGGCACGGCCACATCTGCCAATCGTCGTGCGGGCGGGGGGGGTGGGGGGTGGGGGGGGAAACAGCGCTCAGAAGACGTGAAAAGCGCTATATCAAATGCAAAGATTGTTATTATTTTTTACCTTGATTTTGTAACATCACTTTGTGGAGGTATCTTAAAGCACTTGCCAATATTCTAATGTAATGTACAATTGACCGTATTTGTAGATGAAGCCAATAGCCAATTTGTGCGTAACAAAGCCCCACAAACAGGTACGAATTGAGCGAACAATTTCAAAAACAATAATCCTGGAATTTGATAAGAGTCCCTTAGCAATCGTTGAGTGGTTTTGAAGTGCTTCACGGAATATATTCGATTCAATTCATGTTGAATAGGTTGGGTTAAGAATGTGTAAACGTGTATACAGAGGGAATTAGAGGTACATTGAGGCAAAGTGATCAAGGGTAATAATGTACATAAGAACATGTAATCCTATGCATTGGCCACAGATGCCCTTCCATATATAATTATTTTTCTTTGGACATGTGTGTTTGCACTATGTTAATAGAAACCACAAATTTTGCACAAGTGAGTGTTGATCCAACAAGGCTTTTTATTTCAGGGGGAACGTCTCAAAGCGCTCCACAGAATTTCCTTCAAAGTGTAATGACTGCATTTTGTGGGCGTATGCCTTGAAAGGAGTTTTGATGAGTGTAAATTATGAACAGGATCTTCTGCACAGGGATGTTATTTTTTCTTCAATATCGTTGAATTTTCCAAAATTTGTTTATTAGGAAATGAATTGCTAAATTGAGGGAACAAAATGCTTTAATTTCACATATGTAACAGCACAGATTCCATCCATTTCTGTCAATTGATTTATATCCTAACATTCTTTACAACAGTATTTATTATTATTCCTTAATCAAAATCAAGAATAAAGGAAATGAAATCGTACTTTTATTGTTTTACATTCACAACAGGGAAAGTTTAATTACACTTATGTAACTCGATTACACTTATTACTAACATTTGGAAAACTACTTCAAAACAATGGCGGATTTGTTCTTTTCCCAAGGAGTTTAGAATATAGAGAAACATTACAGTCTCCAAATATTACCATGTTACTTTCATTTGGTTTTGTATTGTAATATTAGTGCTGGCAATTGCTACGTGACCTTCCACGGTATCTCTGAAGTTGATGGATGTTGGAAGTAGCCGTTTCAGTTTGTGTTTCGTGAACTTTTGCTTAATGTTTTGATGATCCTTGCAACATCGACAACTCCATTAGGTTTAAATAAATTACCTTGTTGCTTATAATGGCATGTACGATGGCATATGTTTACTAGCATTTGAAAGAAATTAAAAACATCGCAACCTTGTTTCTCCGAAAGGATTTCTGAGTGCAAGAAGTTGGTGCATTCGGGTACTCAATACACAACACTTTTGAGTGCATAGGGTATTATTATTATCTGTGCTTACCATACTCCAGTTTAAAGCATCCCATGTTATAGCGCAATGACACTGTTGAAACTGGTAACTTTTCCAAAAAAGATTCCTTTGAACTTTTTGGGTCAACTATTTTTCTAACTGGAGGCAAAGATTTTTACTACGAGTCTCAGATTCTAGCTGCAAAGAAGTCACAGATACTGTACAATGTACAATTGCTGTACAACAGCAATGCTTGTTCTAAAGTGTGGAATCTTTTCTTAACATACACTTTTTCCATATATATGTATATATTCAGAGATTGTCAGGGATGTTTGTTTGGAGATGTTGCTGAAATTGAAATATACAAAACTGTACAACGTGGAAGTACGGAGCGGGGTCTAGCTAGGACAACAAATAGAACAGAAGTTTTCATCCTCTGGGACATGTCTCTTTTCCCCCGATACTCCCTGTCCATTGATCTAGGAAGTGCTTGTTGATCTTCATCAGTGCCCTGAAGCACTGCAGATTTGCAGAGTTCGAGTACAGGATCAATTATTTTGCCATATGTGGAGCTCATTCAGATCGTCAAGTCTATTCAACCAGTTTATTAGATTATGTCAGGTTTTTTAGTCCCATTTCCATGTCCCTTCTTCCTAGCTTCTCAAGTGCTGAGGGACACTGCCCTGCGTCGGGCGTGCTATGTAAATGTTGGCTGCTGTTGTTGCCCTTTCATACCTTGAATTCCGAGTGCTTATCTCCTTTTCAAACATTTCAAATCATTCAAAATCTTCCGCAGCAATCCATTGCACATTTTCACAATGCTTGGGCAAGAGAAATGTTTTCACGATCATCCTTTAAGATGATGACACCTTATTGCAATAATCATTTAGATCGTGAATCCCCGTTTTCTATGAACCATTTGACTACTAAAACTGAGATACATGATGTATTCAATAATGTTTGAAAATACCAGAGGGAGTAGAATATTAAATGATAATGTGGCAAGGCTTACTATAATTGGCCATCATCGCCTTGGTTCAAAATTAAAAGTGAGAATTTGACATGAATAATTAAAAATAAATATGAAGTCGCTGAATCCACGATGGTTTGTGGGACAGTGCTGTGCATAATTGGCTGCCGTGTGTTTCCCACAAACGTTACAGTCAATTCACTTTCGAGTGTATCCTGTGAAGCGCTTTGAGACGTCGCAAAGATGTGATAAGGCGCTATATCAAATGCGAGGATTATTGTTAAATATAAATTTAGTCATTTTCAAGTTTGAAGGTCGAGAAACTGTATAATTGGACCTGGTGGGAACTTCTGTTTGTGAAGACAGTCAAGAGAGTCAGATGCAAACAATATTTCACAAACATTTTTTCAGCGTGATGTAGGGGCTGTTTTGTGGTCATTTCAATCAGGCGAATACTGTATTTGCAACTCAGGTTTCATCTTTTCATGTGTGAATGTTTTCTATACTTCATCATGAACTATCAGAAAAGAAAATGGGTTTAAATGGTGAAACAATTCTGTCTGTGGAAAAATAATTCAATAGCGGGTTCAGAAGTCTGTGATTTTTTTTTATTAGCTTTCTTTTGCTTGTTTGCTGTTAACCTGGATAATTTTTTAAAAAATTGCTGAAGCTGGGAAAGTAAATTCAATAGCAGACTACTTTTCATGCTTTTACAATTCACAAATTGGAATTATTTTTAATATAAAAGCTCGGCTTTATAAATTGCAAATTTTATTGAGTAATAAAACAGGTAGAACATTTATCGTACAGCAGCAGAATATCTCAAGGCTCTTTAATTAGTTAATGTCAAGTGCAGTGACTTTTTTGTGAGCACACATAGTTGGTATGATATGGCTTCATCATGTGGCACATTCACAATGAAGTTATTTGCTTAGCAACAATGAATCAGACTTGAATTGCATCAGATAATTATTGATTGCTAAATAACCCAAACAAATCAATATATGCTTATTATTTCATGAGCTTTAGTTTATGAATAAAATGGGTTTTCATGCCAGCTGAGAACTGTCCGAGAATAGTGAACTGGCGACTGCCATTGCTGCTGTTTTTAATATTATTTATTTCCCATGCCCAACTGGTTTACCATTTCCGCCGCTGTCATTGACAGGAAATTGGGAGAAAGAAAGAAGAGATTTTAAACTTTCGCCTTTTTAAACTCAGTTCTTTGATTTTGCACAGTAAAAAGTCAAGTGGGAACAGACATTGATTTTTATTCATCTTTGACTTTAATGGCTTCATGCATAAACCTGAAAAGCTGAATCAGAAAAACAATAGTTGAGTAATTAGCACAGGCAACTGCATTTTGTTCTGGGTCATTGATATATCACAGTAGTGTTTAACCTTTATGGAAAAGCTTTGTAAAGGCAGTGAAATTGTCGTTGGTCTACAAAAATGCAGACCCTGCACTTCACAGTATATCTTGTGGAATGCTTTGAGACATCCTGATGTGTAAGGTGCTATATATACCAAAAGCAAGGGTTATATGTTGATAAATTGTAATGCTTGCATTTGATATAGCGCTTTTTGTGTCTGCGAAGACATCCAGCATGTTTACTGTGACTGTAATTTTAATAATAATTATCCTTGCATTCGATATAGGGCCTCTTAGATGCCTCAAAGAGTTCACAGAATATACTGTAAAATGAATTGGCTGCATATTTTGTGGGCACAAGGCAACTTTAGGAGAATATAGGTTTGCTTGACTTGTGGTCACTGACATTCTGTTAACTGAAAATCCAGATTCCATTGCCATACTTCAGATTGTGCCCCTATTAGACTGGTAGCTGGTTAGTCAGTGAACAGTGCTGACAAGAGCAGTGGTGGGTGGGATGATTTTCATTGTTTATGTGGCTTAATGTGACTCTTGTGTGATTGGTGACATGACAACCTGGAAGCGCTACTTGAGGGATGCTCTTGAGGGTGCCCCGTTCTAAAGCCGGACCCCCAGTTACTACCTTATGATGGGGTCGCCTTGCTGTAACCATATGCAAAATGAAGGTCTCCCATATTGTGACCTCCTTCAAGATCAAGGTAGTCTAGCCACAGTGCCAGTAAAGGTGGACAGTCTCGACACATACAGTAATTAGAAAACAAAATGAATATACAGTAGAAGCCCATTTATCCATGAATCGATGAACCGGTACTTCCGTATAACCAGCACCCCCCCAAAAACGTCCCCATTTGATAAACTGGAACTTATCCGGAACAATAGCGGTGGAGCATTTGTGAGTCATTGTCACGCAGATGCTGTATTTCGGTTTGCTGCTAGTAGAGTCTAGGGTTATCGGCTTGCCGCTAGTAAGGCTTTAAAGTTGCGCTGCCGTTTTTTTCACCCGCTTGGCGTCCTCCATTTTAAAAAGAATCGCTGGACTATAAACCTCAACCAGTAAAGGTGAGAAGTTTTAACAATAAGTACCAATATATTATTCTGTTATTATCTGTTTAATCTGGTGTGTATGGTGTGTGTTAAAATAACTAAAAAAAAATTGTGGTGGGTTTTTGGCAGCGGGCCGCCCGAATATCCGGTACGCGCTTTAACCGGCAATGGCCAGGTTCCATGGGTGCCGGATAAACGGGCTTTTAATGTACTGATATCCACCAATATCATGCCTTTGTGGTGTGCAGATTTTTAAAAACGGTTTTAGTATTTGGATTGGTCTTTTTTGCATAGATATTCTGTAAAACTGTACAGGTTTTAGTGCTGTAATAAGCAAAATCATATAGTTCACAATCGACCTTTCTGCCTGAAATCCAGCTAAACTATTTAGTACTTCATCAATAAATCAGTATCATACACTGGAAGACTGCTAACAGTGAGAACTGGTTGTGGAAATGTTGCATTTTACTTAACAACATCTATAACCATTAACATTGTGAATTGTTTTTTAACGTGGTGAATACTGCCTTTTTACCAGTAAGAACAATCCTAAACTTGTAATACCACTAAGGCTTAGTTTGTGTTGCTATGCCTGCGGAATTATAAGAAGGAGGGAGAGAGAGAATGAGAGAGAAAAAACTTGCATTTTTATATAGAGCCTTATGTCGATCGAGTATTTTATAAGGGATCAGTGTCGAGTGCAGTGACTATTTTTATAGGCAAACAAGGCAATCATTCGAGTGAACAAGGACCCACGATATCCATGAGATTAATCAATCATTATTCTGGAGAATTGTTGGGTCAGGACATGGGAAGAAACTCCTTTTTTCATATAATGACATGGGATCTTGAATCTTATCTGAAAATAGGCAAAGGAGATCTCAGTTTAACATTTCCCTTTCCTTTGTGTTTTTGAACGTACCCTAAAAAAAACTGCCTGTTTGAAATTTTAAAATAGGATAATCCGATGCTGTATGATTTTAAAAAAGTAACCAGCATTAAACAGTTGCCTATTTCAGCTTTTTTGTTCACTTAAAAAGAGAGAGACTGTTTGCTCTCCCCCTCCCCACCAAAGCTTGGCTATTAGTTCCCTCCCCCACCTCCCCCCAGCCTCTTTGGGCTCCCACCTCAGATGCCCAACCAGCAGTATGAAGTGTTTCAGATGTCCTCAACAAGAAAGGTGTTTGACAAAGTTAAGCTGTATTGTATTTGTTTTTTCAACTTCAAGTTATATTTCTACGTTGCGAGGATGTCTCAAAGTGCTTCAGACAACTGACTGGGAAATCTGAGTTTATAAAGGGGAAACTGAAATGGGGTGGGTGGGGCCGAGGAGGGGAAGTGACTGAAAGTATGGTCCGATTGCTGGGTTTTGAAGGCAGGGAGAGAAGGAGGCAAGGAGAGATTCTGAGATGGAGTTACAGAGAATGGGGTCAGAATGGCTGAAAGCGCTAAACGGAAAGTAACCATTATGAAATTATGCTTTAAGATTTATTATAGCTGATGTGGAACATTCAGCTTTTTTAAATCTGGGGTATAGTTGGCCATGGTACTGGGGAGAAACTCCCTTCCGTTTTTGAGTAGTGCCATGGGATCTTTAACCTTGCTTGTACCCTTCCCCAGCACGCATTGGAACACCACGTGGACTGTAAGACGCGTGACTTAAACCCATGACCTTCTGACTTAGAGGCAAGAGTTCTACCGACTCAGCTAGGCTGATACTCAATCAGTTACCGCAAACATCCCTGACCGAGAGCTACTGATCAAGGTCAAGAGGTTTAAATTCTCAATCCAAATGAGCATAAGTCACCAAAGCTTTCAGGACCCTGCACTATTTGCGGATTATGAATCTAAATTAAACTTATGCAGCTTTGCATCAATGTTTGGAGGAGATCTACTTGTTGCAATCCTGTCTCTTTGACTCTGGAGCCCGTGTTATTAAAACCTTCCTGATTTTTTAATTAAAAAAAAGACTGCAGAAGACATACATGTATAAATTATATACAGCAGAAGCCCATTTATCCGTGACCCGATCAACCGTAACTTCTGTATAACCGGCACCGCAAAAAAAGTCGATTAACCAGAATTTATCCAGAAAATGCAAGTTTTTGGTGTTTTGTGTTGCGTCATTACTTTGGAACATGTTTTAAGGGGCCATTTTAGACTAGAGGTCGAATTGATTTGTACTGTCTGCATTGCAGTGCAGCCATGGGAGTCAATGCGCTTGCGAAAAAACGTCCTCAGGGTTGGCTGGTCGGTGCACCCTGAAACCTAGCATTATATTGTATTTCGGACATTGATTATTTACGTGATTTCTCCCCCACTCCCCAAACCCGAACAGACAGAATCAGTCGAAGAAGCACAATTTTAAGTATGCATCAATGTCAAAGAAAAATCAGAAAGTCACATCTCTTTGAAAATGACGCAAGATCCTTTGACAGTGTTAGGCATATTAAAAAAAAGGTACAGTAGATGGACAATCTAGCTTCTAGTGAATGTAACCATTATAACTCGATTCAACTTTAATATGTAGCTCAATTATTTTTAACCGCACTAAAGATGAATATTTTACAGATAACACATGACAAAATACCCATTCAGTCAGAACATGTTCAAATGTTAATAATCAGATTGAAGGAACACAGATAATACAACAAATCAGGTTACAAGAATTATCCACACTACCAAAAACCACAGGAGACTCAACCTACATATTGCATGTACTCAGCACTACATCCATCCTTAATCTCTCTTCTACAGAAATAAAATGCAGCAAAATGAATACAAATTCCTAACGCCCGCAAATTGCTCTCCACCTATCTACACTTGAGCATTACAAGTCTAAAAATATGCTAGTTCCCATCTGCACATATTACACACACATCACCCAAACATGATCCACGCATTTTAAGCAGATTAATACTGAAAACTTCAAAAATGTTCTTTTTTTTGGTTTTTAACTTTCACATCGTATGAAATGTAATCCTGTTTCATTAAAAGTATCTGTTAAAGTAAAGATTTTCTGACTGGTGATTTATTCTTTCCATCAACCTCCATCTATTCCAGCTATACAGATTAACCTCACTTCATGTACAACTCAGCAAAGAGAATAAGTCATTGTTCAGATCTTGTTTTCATTTGAAACCCAAATGCCAAATTCAGTATTGATTGTTTCACAAAATAGTTAACACTGACCACAATTGCAGTCGTTGCAACATTGGGTGGCTTACAGAAAGTAAAATTCTACTTTCACACCTTATTGAGATTTCCCCTGCCCCCTTCCTGGGTTGTTAATGTTTTTATAACTTCATTTTATTGGATTCTCATTGTTATGGACCCCATTTACCTGTAGCCATTGTTATGGAATCCTTTGGGCTCAGTAGTTCGGCCTTGCAAGCGAAAGATCTGGGTTCGTTTCCCTGCAGGGAAACGAACATTGGGCAAGTTTCCTTACTCCACATGCCTGACAACAATCCATTAAGAAAAAAAAAAAAAATGTGGTCACTGAATCCACAACAGTTTGTGGGACACTGCTATGTGCAATGAATTGACTGCCGCATTTGACCCACAGAATGTTACAGTTAACTCACTTTACACTATATTCTGTGAAGCGCTTTGAGACGTCTAGAAGACTTGAAAAGCACTATATCAAATGCAAGGATTATTATTAGTAATACATTACTTTAAATTTATCTAATTTAAATCCTTCTGCCATCCGTTAGCTCATCCTATTTATTAATGTACATTCCTTTGAATAGAATTGAGGAGAATTAATGCCACTTACACTGGCCATTTTCCCTCCTCTATAACACGTATGAATAGTGTGAAAGGCAGGGGACTTATCATACAATTTGTCGTCAAATCCCTTCATGTCCTGGCACCTCCCTACCACTCCAGCTTTCTCCCATTCTACAACCCAAATATGTAAATATACAAGCAGAAATATGCAATGTACAAGTATATACCATTCAATGAGAAACTTTGCCGTCTTTCCTTTATTCTCTTCTCAAGGTGTATAATACCTGCCCTTGATCAACGTGTAGAAGATGGTTGGTTGAAGTTTGCCGTTTGCCAGACTGTGCCCTGTTGAACCTGCCCAATATTGATTGGTTTTGCTTTCTTCTGCTGGCCTGGAGCAATAATTCCAATTGGCTGAGCTGACCACGATTGACAGTTCCTGTCACTGTAAAATGTTGCTGGTGTTTTCATGGTGCTGCAAATCCAGCATATTCACCCATGCCACCCAACATTTCAGCAGAGAATCAACAACCAGTCACCCAGGAAGTGAAGCCACACAACGATCACAACGATGACATTGGAAAACCCTGGGCAAGGCAGACACTTCAATTTGTTCCTGTGAGAGCACTCCAGTGTTGCACATACTTTCGGGTCATAATGTAACAAACAATACTTGTTTGTTCAAGTGGGTGTTAAGTTCTTATAGTGCTACTGAAAAAGAAATGGGAATTTCTCCTGGTGTTACGGGCCAAAGTCCTCCAGATTAATTGGGCCACCTCACTGCTGTTTTGACATCATCCTGGTTGCTCTGGCTGACGAGAGAAATGATTCATGGTAATGACATGTGGAATGCTTTGAGATGTTGCAAAGTGGTGGGTCGCCGTGTGTGTAAAAAAAAAAAAAAAAACTTTATCTGATTGTTCCAAATTTGATCTTGGCTTTTTCAATCATTCTGAATTTGTTTTGTTAAAAAGAAGTATTTTGAAATGCCATCATTATTCCTAATCAATCTTTTAGAATGATGAGGTCTGGGATGTTAGCCTGCATAACGGGATGCTGCCGTGCGTGAGCGCTGCTAAATAAATGCAAGTTGTTGTTTGTGTTGTAGAGCAGATTGAGGAACCATTGTATGATTTCAGTAATGAATGGGGCCTTGGCATTTCACCTGGTTTAGCTTGTAAGATCACTTATGTCTTAAAATTTACGCAATGTTGAAGACGATTCTTAATTTCAAGCGTCTTCTTTTCAAGAACGACTTTAAAAATTGTTTCTAATGTCAGTTCTCCACAATTCAGCCTATTCTTAGGTTATGGGGTGAAAATGTATATGTTACAGGATGACTAGATGTAATTTCAGGTGTTTAGTTTTGTGAGTATATCACTGTTTAGTTCAGGTGCCAACCAGCTTGGCAGCACACTCACCTCTGAATTGGAAGGTTTTGGGTTCACAGCCCAAATTTTGTCTACTGGCATAGACACTCCAATACAGTGACGGAGGTGTGCTACCTAGTTGAAGTTGCTGTCCTTTGGATTAGATGTTAAACAACGGTTCCGTGTGCCTGCTCAGGTGTACGTTAAAGATCAAAATTGACAAGTTGGGATGTCGTCCTGATGTAAAAGATGCTATACCAATGTAATTTGTTGTTATTGTTGCCATGTTTGCCCACAAAGTACAGTTTCTACACTGCATAGCAGTGAAAGGTGCTATATTAAATAGAAGAGTTATTCTTATTATAATTAAACACCCAGTGCGTATTTTTGCTTCAACATTGAAGTACAACATTCACGAACTGGGTGTGCAACAAATAATAATGGCTGTAATGAAAACAATGTAATAACAACAACAACAACTTACATTTATAGAGCGCCTTTCACGTCGGGAGGACGTCCCAAGGCGCTGAACAGGAGGCGTGTGCCCGAGCTGGGAGGGGAGTGTTTGGGAAGGGGAGAAACACGAAGGGGAGGTAAAAGAGTTCGGGGTGGAACAAAAGGCACGATCGAAGCGGAAAGTCTTCAAACCGAACTTGTCATGTACAAATGCTCAAATCTTGCACCTTTAAGTTGACAAGTGCACAACTACTAATCCTTTCGATCGAATAATGTCAACTGTACAAAATGTTAGCACCCCCTGTATTGTTGCACTCAACCATACTTTAATTAGTCAATCCGCCAGACCTACTTTTGGAATAGCTGGGAATATAACAATATATATATATATATAGCCAATTACTTTCAGACTTGAGGAAATGGATACTATTTCCCAGAGTGGAAACAGTGGTTCCATTTACGTCAGTATGGCAAAAATACCACCATAGGATGCTTCCAGGAGGTTGCTGAAGGTGTGCAGTCCCCAATCTCATTTAAATAGGAATTGGAATGTGCAGGGTATAGTTTTGAAGAAATCTTTCAAAAAAAATCTATTCCATTTACTTTTCCATTTACTTTTTTTTCTCCCTAACTTAGTTTTTTTGTCTACCAATGCAAGATAATGTGGCAGCAGCGACCTTGGAGGTTAACATTTTACTGTTGGTGGACTAGCACAATGGCTTCTGTGGATCCACAGATTAGGGAGTGAAGCCACGGACTTGTATTGTAGTAAGAATGAATAGAATCGAAGTGAACTCTCTGATTTTCTTTTTAATGGCTCACGTAGGACTTTTATTCTGCTGTCTGTCTGAGTGATGCATATGATGGAATTGGACGATTTGAGGTGGCAGACGCGTACAAAACAGCTCAATGCTTCCAATTTACTCATTGTTGTGAGGACATGGTATATACTACCAACTAATCAGGGAAGGTCTATCCAGCAATGTGAAGTGCTGGTCTGGTTCGAATGACGACTAATTAATGATTGATCTTTTCAAAACGCTGTTAAACGGCACAGTTTACCAATGAGCTATCATCTTTGCTTTAATCAACATAAGGTACTTGAGAAATATTATTAAAGATTGTGCAATGACGGTGTGTGCCTAAATTATTGTAAGTTGTCTTTGTAAGATTGTATGGTTTGGAAACTTATTCTACATTACTGTAATTATTCATGATAATCACAAATTAATAGACACTGCATGTGATATAGAGCCTTTCATGTTGAGAGGATTTGTTTTACCATAAAGATTGTGTATT
Source organism: Hydrolagus colliei (assembly GCA_035084275.1). Lineage (NCBI taxonomy): Eukaryota > Metazoa > Chordata > Chondrichthyes > Chimaeriformes > Chimaeridae > Hydrolagus > Hydrolagus colliei. Next base: position 15,844,257 of record CM068742.1, on the reverse strand, counting down.
TCACAGGTGAAAATTGGGCAAATGTTTCCTTTTTGACCCAGTTGATACATGGTCAGAGATTTTGTTGTGGAATTAATGGCAGAATTACCATCGCTTACGTTAGGCAGCCACGTTTCATCCAATGTAAAAACACAAACTCGTTAAGAGAGGCTTGCCCAGTATTTTCCTATATGTGGCCTTCCAATCTCCTTCTCACATCAACGTTTACTGTTTCTTTGGAGCTATTAACATGAATTGAGGGCCTGCATCATTTTTAGGTTTTCATTTGTTTTCCATCAGCTGGTTGAGAGGGCATAAATGAAACCACCCTGATTGTTTTCATCTAAATCAGTTCAAAACGAGTGAGAGTGATTGGAAAATTCTGGTCCTGTGCCTGTGTGTGATTTGCATGCAGTTAAACATGTAGATAAGCAATGAGGGCAAACAACCTCTTATTTGCAACAAAAACGCAAAGCATTAATATTGCGTTTATGGGTGGAATAATTCTCAAGCCAGGTAATGAACAGTTTGCTTGTTCTGAATTAGGCCTTTATTATGAAAGATTAAGTTTGGTTGTAATCTTGTAGGGAAACAATCTGGTGCTCATTTTAATAATTCTTCTGGTAAAAATAGTCCCCACTGTCGTGATGTTTAATGGGTGGTTTTCAATAATAATTGCTGCATTATTTATCTCCCTGTCCTGTATATTATTAGAATTTTGAGAGATGAACAACTAGGATGAGTGTTTCTATTCATGTCAGAATAATTGGCACATGCTCGATTCAGGATAGTGTCATTGTGGAATAATAAATTGCACTGCACATTTATATCCGCTGGAAAGAATGCATCAGGCAATCTTTCCAGTGGATAAGAATGGTAATAACAACATCAACAACAACAAACCGCTCCCTTATTGTCGCAGAGAGAATGAGTACGCCATTAATTTTTTCCAACCTGATTTCCAAATAAATTGCCTCGTTGATGTGCATGTCTTCCATTTGCATTATATATTTTCGTGAATAGTGAATTCCTAAATTTCTATATAGGAATATATATTTACCAAGGTTACACAGATGTAACAACTGTCAGAACAAATCACATTAAAAAAGAACAGCTTGTTACAGTCAAATGACATTGAAGAATCTCCCTCTCCATTGCTTAATTCCCCCATTGACTAACAGCTTCTGTCCTTTACTTCATATAAGGTCTCTCTTGACAACATGCCTGGCTTAGTGCTTCTCTCTCTATGACCAATAAAAAAACACTCTTATATTAATGTATTCCTCAGTCGTAACTACTGTTTCTGAAAGAAAGATCACAGTCCTTTTTGTATTTTTGCAGCAGAAGCCTAGGTATTGTTTAAAATTTAAATCTTCAGTTTCTGAGTGGGAGAGAACAAAATCAAAAATGAGAATTTACTTTTTTATCTTCTACTTTCCATAGAGTTTGGTTTCCTTTTTCACCACATGTTTATTCTCCTCTCTGACACATCGTACAACAATGTGTGCATGAGTGTGGAGTAGAATGGGCGAGTAGACGAACAAAGCAATCTAGGGAGTCCCAAGTCCTAAACTGTTAAAAATCAAGATCATTGGTGCAGAAAGTAATCAATAAGGCTAATAGGATGCTGGGCTTTACAGCAGGGATCTGGAATATAAAAGCAGCACTGCTTCATTTATACAGAGCACTGGTCCGACCTCATTTGGAGTATCATGTTCGGGAAGAAAGTACAAGCCTTGGAAGGCATCCAGCAACTCTTCACTATATTAATACCTGGCATGAAGGGATGCACTTTTCACAGCAAGGTGCTACGATGAGAAGCTGGATAAAATTGAGTTAGTGCTTAGAACTAAGGAGATCCAGGGATTGACAAACTCAGCACAGTCGTGGATGATTCTCTTGAGAGTGACCCAAAACAAGGGGACATGATTTTAAAATTGAAACCTTGCTTCGCACATAGGATTGTGAAAGTGTAGAATGCACTGCCCTACAAGGACAAACAGGAGGAGTCAATTATGTAATAGAAAAAAAGTGGTCACTTGTATGTCGGACACGTGTGGAAACCCATCACCGGCGCTTGAGTATTCAGACCAGCCTGAGAATTCCTTGCAAGCCACCTACACATGGAAATTACCTTGTCTGGAATTATATAACACTTGCATTATGATTTCGCCCCTTATCTTGTCGAAGAACTTTATAAAGTTTTCTTTAAAGCATAGTGCTTGTGGATATGTAGGTGAATATGATAGCCAATTTGCACATAGTACCCATATCCATAAAATAAAACAGCCATGAACTGAATGACTCATTTTTTTTTAACATGTGGGGGTTTATTGGCCAAGACAGTGGGAAAAACTCCCTTCTTTTTTTTAATAGTGCTTAATCTTAGAGCTCAACCCCCCCCCCCCCCATGGGCTTACACCTGTAAAGTACTGATTTAGAGGCTCGAATGGATTGGAAGATCTATCAATAAAGCCAGGCTGGCAATTGAGTTGTTTAAAAGCAAGATGGATAAATACTTGGGGAAATGAGTATATTTGGAAGTTTGGAGGGAAAAGGGATCAAAATATCTGCCACAAGCTAATCAATTGGGGGAAACGGACTTGATGGGTTGAATTGCCTCTTTCCGTTCCTAGGTTTCTATCCCCAATTCACTACAATCACTTTCTTAGTGCTTACTTCAGAATAGCTGAGACACGTGCTGCATTGAACAGCAAAGCAGTGAAGAATGGTAATAACAACATCAACAACAACAAAATTACACTTGTATAGTGCCTTTCATGTCAGGCGGATGTCCCAAGGCGCTAGACAGGGGCGGATTAGGAGTTGCCGATGGGTCCATCGAAGAGGAGAGTCTTGAGGCGAGACTTGAAGGAGGCCAGGGAGTGGGTGAGGCCGAAGGACTGCGGGATGGAGTTTCAGAGGTTGGGGGCAGAGTGGCTGAAGGCTCACCCGCCAATGGTGGGGCGGGTGGGTCGGGGGACATGGGGCAGGACAGAGCCTGCTGAGCAGAGGTGGGTGGCAGGTTGGTAATGGGATGGAAGGTCACAGATGTAGCGTGGGGGGAGGTTGTGGAGGGCTTTAAATGTGAGGATCAGGATCTTGAATTGGAGACTCTGGATGATGGGGAGCCAATGGAGTCAGGCGAGGATGAGGGAGATGGGGTCATGGAGTTAGGAACGGTAGAGGACACGGGCCGCAGAGTTCTGAATTATCTGCAGCCTTTGGAGGGAGGAATTGGGAAGGCCGACCAGAGTTTACATAGCCGGGATGTAATGAAGGCGTGAATGAGGATTTCAGCGGCCTTAGGGGTGAGGTAGTGGCGGAGTCGGGCACTGTTGCAGAGATGGGGAAACGTTTTAGAGGAGTGGGGACTGTGCCGGTGAATAGGGTTGATAACATCAGTTAGGAGGGGCCTAGGAGATGGAGCTGGGAGATGAGGAGAGAGGTGGGAATGGGGTCAAGGGAGCAAGTGGTGGGGTTCATATTGTGGAGGAGAGCAGAGAAGGCGGGGGGAGAGATAGGGTGAAAGTTGTGAGCTATAGGGTTGGTGGTTAAATATAGGATTAGTGTTATCAGGTTTTCAATGAAGCCCGTTTGTTGGACATGTGACGTGTTAGTACCTGTGTTGTATCAATGTGACGAATGAAGTAGCCCACAGCACAATTATAGATTTTGTCCTTACAAATGCACTGTGGTTCTGGAGGGATCAGTATTGAGTTAATGTTTACACGCCTATTACTGGTGGGAACAGTTTGGAGTAGTGAACTAAAACTATCGTACAAGAATCACTTAACATTTGTTCTAAGAAATCGCATTATGTACAGCATTGTTCACATTGGGAGGGCAACCGAAGGCTCTGGACAATCAAGAGTTTGCACCCGAGCTGCGGTTGGATTTGTGAGGTGTGGGAGCCAAGGGGTCTGTGGGTATTGGTGGGGCAGTAGATTGCGAAGGGAACATTAACAGAAGAAGGTGTGCAGCCGCACCTGACAATGTCGCACACTGGCAGAGATTAAAGTGTATATAGTATCAACTCTAAATGACAATATTTCTTATTGATAATCTAGTATAGGCAATAATACTAACCATAGCATAAATAGCGTTTTTAGTTTGGTAAGGTGTGTAAAACCAAAATAATTTCCCCTGCAGCCCAACTAACTTTGAAATTGGACTGTGGAACATTCTGTGTAGCAAAACAGTTTGAAGATTTATTGCGCACGTATCTGTACAAGACATACTGTGTATGTTTAAGGACATTCTGCATGTCTGGCTGTTCGACATGCATCCTAATTTTTGTTCTTAAGTTTAGAAATCCAGTTGGGTTACTTAATAATAATAATCACTGCATTTGATATAGCTCCTCATCATGTTGTTGAGGCACCTCAAAGCTCTTCACATGATTTATTGTAAAGTGAAGTGACTGTACATTTTGCAGGCGAATGCAGTGGCCAATTTGCAGAGAAACAGCAATTAAGTGAATGACCAAATTTTATCTGGCTATTGTTGGCAAGGACACCAGGAGAAATTCCCATCTCTTTTTGAGAACTTAAATATTAGAAGAAAGTCATCTTGGTTTATACTGTATTGTGTTCAGCCAAATATGCGTGTACTGTATTTTGAATGAGACCAGAAGCATGGAGCTAATTTACTGCATTAGGTGAAATTTCCTAAAGTGAATTATGTATTTCAATAACACCCAGCTGCTTTTTTTGCATTAAAAGACAATTTTCTTGGTCATTTTTTATAAATTGGAGTAGGCAAGTGTTTTTTTTCAAAAAATTGGAAATTGTTTCTGCCATACCTGTGGTTATAATTAATATAAAAATATAAAGTCCCTGCTGATTCTAAACAATTCACAGACTAAACTAATATTTTATCACTTTTTTCATACAAAATGATTTGATTTGCAATTTCCAAACAAGAATTTAGTTTGACAGCATATCAACACAACTTTTTTATTCATTAAAAAGCCCTTGGCGTGTATTCAGATTTTTGGCCAAATACCTGAAGACATCAATAGGGGTCAACTGGATGCTTAACCTTTAAACTGTGGTTATTTGACAATTCTGAAGTAGAGTTATAATTTTGCTTAAGATATAATTTAATAAGTGTTTGCTATATTATTGCTATATTACGATTAATGAGCCTGAAATAATGTTTTTGTATTGAACTTCCTATTTAAATGCTCTTTCAGTGCCTTGGGATATCCTCCCAATGTGGAAGGTGCTATACAAATGTAATTTTGTTGTTACTAAGTTTTGTTTTCAAACTGTTGATTGCACATTGCCTGAATTTAGTTATGTGTCGGAGTATAATCAAAGCATATTAAAGCAGCTGCTCACCTATTTTAACAAAGGTCGGACTAAAATCATAGAAACAGTGTTAGGGATTAAGAGAGAACGATAGTACATTTTCTGCAGCTTTCCACACTATACAACCATAACTTACCTCACTGCAGCACATCAATTTTTCAGTTTACAAATCCACTAAAAACTAAATATAGATTATGTATGAAACCAATTAAAATCATTGAATGTTTACACTCTGCTCCTGACACTTTTCCAATTAGAGAACAATATTTAACATTGTTGCTTCAGAATTTTCTTCATCCAAGTAGGGCCATTGTGCGATTGGGTAGTTATGCCCTACCTGTCAAATCTCTTGCCAACATATTCTGTTTTAAGTTCAAGCACTAGAGCAGAAATGGTGCCAACATATTTTTCAGTATAAATAGGTGGAAGCTATAGGTGTCAACCTTTCTCAGTTGGTAGCATTCATATCTCTAGCTCAGCAGACTGCTTGTTCAGGGGAAGTTAAAGATCCAATGGCACTATTTGTAAAGGGAGTTTCTCCCAGTATATTGGTGAACAGTGTGCCAAACAAAATTGGTCATTCACTTCATGGCTGTTTGTGGGACATTGCTGTTAGTAAATTGGATGCTCTTTTTGCCTACAAAGTTCACAGTTACTACACTGCAGGTAAAACCCACAAAGCACTATAAGACATACTCCCATTATCATAGGTGAGGCCAAACATAAAATGCAAGGATTATTATTTATTGAAGGAATCTGCAGCAGTTCAGAAGCAAGCTATTTCTCACAAAATCAAGTTTGAAGTTGTTTTTTGAAGTGTAAAATTTACGGCAGCAATCAGCATCATTAACCTACAGTTCTTTTATTTACTCTATCGATCTCTACTAAAGAGGCAAAAGACAACTGTAGAGGAGTCCTGTAGCTCAGTGGTTGGAGCATTCGCCTTACAAGCGTAATACCTGTGTTCGATTCCAGGCAGGTCAGGGCGAAACCTTCAGCAAGTTTCCTTACTCCACATGTCGAATAATAATCCCTAAAAAAAACACAGTAATAAAATTGATCATTTCAATCCAGGACTGTTGGTGGGACACTGCTGTGCGCAATTGGCTGCCGCTTTTCGCCCACATATATACAGTCAATTCACTTTACATTTTGTGAAGCGCTTTGAGACACCTAAAAGACCTGAAAAGCGCTATATCAAATGCAACGATTATTATTATTATTATTATATCAGTATTCGCTTGATCAGCAATGTCCATTTTGTGTATGTATGCTCTTGACCCCTGGATTTTCTGTCAAACATAAAACAGAATTCACAGGTGGGGGCTGAAGGTTGACAGAAAACACTGCATTACCAATTGCAAGCTCTGCTATGAATAAAGGCTGTTTTGAAAAATAATATTATTGTAGTAAATAAATGTTGAGGAAATTTCAGCGTTTGTTCTTGAATAAGTCGCTATTTTCACAAGTTATAGATGGGGAAACTGAAGCGTAGAAGAAAATCATCCAGAAAAGAAGCAATATGTTTTATATAAGTAAAATAGTCTCATGTCACATATCCAATGAAGGCCAGCATTCCAACCAACAGTATTTTTAATATGTGGGTAATGAGTTCTGCCAGTTTTCATCAATCTGTATTTGGAGAAATAGGTGACATTTGGTTCACTTGCTTCCTGTCAAGCATTTAGTTGAGGAGCAGAGGTGTCAGAAGTCTGCAGTTTGTATTATCATTCTCCTGGCTGGATAGAGGTGAGTCATTAAAGGAATACTGCACGATAAGTTTCTGCAACAGCGTTGCCCTTGAGTATTTGTAGAAAATGAAAGTCAAATACCAAGAGAATTCAAGAAAATACCATATGCTGACAAGCCATCTCATTTCTGAGCTCTTTACACAGGATATTTCTCCACTTAGCTTTGGCTCCAAACAGCTTTCTCTGCACCACTTATTAGTTAACAGATTGATGGGAATGTTGGAAAACAAGACTCTCTACTGAGCCTGAAAAACAGCTCAACGGTAATGACTGATTACATTTAAAACAATTCAGAATTTTTCGTGAAAGGTCTTCTCTACCATATTTGAGGATATCTCCTATTTGGAGTTGTGCCATCAAGCAATACAGTAATACAATTTATAATAATTCTGGCATTTGATATAGTGCCTTTCACACCAAGAGAATGTCTCAATTTGTTGCAAAGTTTTGTGACTGTATTGTAATGTCCCTCAAACAATTATGAAGTGAATGACCAATATTAATTCAGGAATTTTAGCTAGAAAACTGGGAGATACTCCCTTTTATCGAACAGTACCACAGGATCCTTAATTTTTGGTATCTTGACCATTTTACCCATTCCACTACTATCCAAGATCAAGTCCATCGCAATTCAATTCTATCTCATTGCCCTCTTTCACTATATCTCTTGATAATCTGGTCTATCAGGTATTTACATGCCTTTTAAATTCTTTAATTCCCTCTGTCTCCACTGGCCTCTGGGCGAGTGAATGCCACACTCCCATCAACCACTACATGAAAAATGGTTTCCATATTTCATTTTAAAATGGTTTAGACTCAAGTAAAAGACTATGGCCTACAGTTCTCAATTCTCTTGCCAGAGGAAATAGTTGCTCACTGTTCAGCCTGTCAAATGCCTTAAAAATTTGAAACACCTTGGTCAAATCACTCCTCAATCTCCAGAACGTGATAAAGTACAATCCTAGCATTTCCAATCTTTCATCATAATTTAGGCCTTTGATACTAGGAATCATTCTGGTAAATAAAAGCTGCACACTTTGTAATGCCATTTTCCCTTTCTACGTTTGAACCCAAAACTGTACACAACACCCCGAATGGGATCTGATCAGCGTTTTATACACTTGTAACATTACTTCTTGACACTTGTTTTGCAGCCCTCTTGTTATAAATGCCAACATTGTATTTGCCTTTAAGATTACCCTCTGCACCTGTGTGGTTCTTTTTAAAAAAAAAGATTTATGAACCTGAACACCCAAATCCCTTTGCTCATTAACCCTGCTCTGCTAAGTATTTCACTGTCAAGAATGCAGTCTCGACTCAACAATTCTTAGAGCCCAAATACACCATCTTGCACTTTGTCACATTGAACTCCGCCTATTATAGTTCCACCCATTCCCTTAATCTGTCTGTATCCCCCTGCAATTTTTCCACATGTCCTAACTTAGAGTCACGTGCAAACATAGATAGAATCTTTGCAACATTTTCAATGAGATTGTTAATACATAAAGTGAAAAGCTGGAACCACAACACAGATCCCTGAGGAACACCGCTTGCCAGTCAGAAAGCATTTTTTTTTACCCCAATTCTTGGTCTCTTGTCTCCCATCCAGTTTGCCATACATGCCAACAGGTTGCCTTAATTTTAGTCAACAGCCTCTATGGAATATGGAGTTGTATCAAATGTATTTAGAAAGGTTATGTAAACAACAACTTGCTGATTTTTACCACTTTAGTGACCTCTTCAACAAATTCCACCAAGTTTGTCATTTACAAATCTGTGCTGACTTTCCCTAATTGGCTAACAACCTGTCCAAGTGGTCATTTACTTTATCCCTTGTGATAGATTGCAATAGCTTTCCTATCACAGAAGTTAAATCACAGGCCCATAGTTACCTATCTTTTCCCTCCCTCCCTTATTGAATGGAGTGACATTTGCCGTTTTCCAATCCCTAGGAAACAAATTCCGAATCGAATGAAAAATATTAGCTAATGCATCAGCAATTTCCTGATTTAACTCTCTTAGTACCCTTTAACATTCACCTGAACATTTATTACGAGTATTCTTTTAATGGAAGCGTAACACATAAATGTGTCTTTATTTTACAGTATTTTTGGTCTTGGACCAAAGGTTCATTTAAGACCTACAGAGGATGAAGGGTTATCATATACAGCTGACAGCTGGCTATCTAGACAGGAAGTGAGTGTCTTTGTATGCACAGAATGTAGCTTTTAAGCCGTGAATTTGAAGCAGATTTTTTATAAGCCATTTCATTTTAATAATAATAATCCTTGTCTTCTAGATGTCTCAAAGCGCTTCACAGAATATACTGTAAAGTGAATTGACTGTATCTTGTGGGTGTAACGCAGCAGCTAATTGCTCACAGCAGTACGCCACAAACAATCGTGGATTTAAATTACCAATTTATTATTGTTTTTTGGAGGGATTATTATCAGGTGTGTGGAGTAAGGAAACTTGCCCAAGGTTTTGTCCATTATGTTATGAGTGCTGTTATTTTTAAAATACAGATGAGTGACCTTAGCCATAAATAATATAGTACTTCAGTATTTTCTTCTCAATTATATTCTTTTTGCTTTCTGGAAACAATTTCCACAAGGTTTTGCTGAAACATTGTACACACAAAAGGGACCTTGTGAAATTGGACAAAGGTAGCAAGAGGGCATAAATAGAAGTTCGAAGAAATGTGTATTTCTTTCAGAGGGGTGGCAAGAAAACAATGAGCTGAGTATCCTTTTGTGTTGTCCTACAACCCAACATCAACAACAAAATTACCCAACACCTGCTCCCTCATCCTTACCCCTCTCCTTACCTCCCAACTCCATCACCTTTTCTTTTTACTCACGGACAATCTCTCCTTGTCCAATAGCCGTCATAACCCATATCTTTCAAAAGCCTTCCTTGGACCCATCCTGCTGTCCAATTACCGCCTTATCTCCATTCTCTCTTTTCCAAGATCTTGGAATGAGCCATTGTTTCCCAGCTTTGCTCCTTCCTCTCCCGCCACTCCCTTTGTCATCCCCTCCAATCGGGTTTCCATGCTGCTTATAGCACAGAAACAGCTTTGGTCAAAGTGAGAACAGGTGAGGGTGATATGGTTGCGGAGCCTGTTGTTGGAGAGGACACGGGCTGCAGAATTCTGAATGATCTGCAGCCCGTGGAGGGAGGAATTAGGAAGGCCAACAAGCAGGGCATTTGCATATTCAAGCCTAGATGTTATGAATGCCTATATGAGAGTTTCGGCGGCTTGCGGTTTGAAACAATTAGTTGGAGCTGGGCAATTTTGCAGAGCTGGGGAAAGGCAAGGTGGGTCATAGCACAGGTCATTAAATCCTAGATGAGTACTAACTTTCTATAGTTGAATGTGAAAAAGACCAAGACCCTCCTGATTGGCTTCCGTCTGTATCTCCATACCTCAGGCACTGGCAGAATCACCATCCACTGATGCACACTCCACCTCACTAAGCCACTCTGGAACTTTGATGACTTATTTGACCCTCAACTGTCCTTTCTACCCCACATCCTTGCCATGACCTGCACTGCCTTTCCCCACCTATTGCTCAGCCTTCCCAACTCTTTCCTCCACAAGCTGCAGATCACTGGCTCCTCAGCCCTCAGAGAATTGAGTCCAAAATCCCAGCCCTGATTCTTCAAGGCCCACCACGGCCTTGCTCCTTCTTACCTCTGTGATCTGCTAACCTCCTATCAACCTGTCTGCTCCCACCGATCAGCAGGCTCCAGTCTGCTGCGTGTCGCCCGCCCTGCCCCCCCACAATCGGCGGTCGGGCTTTCAGCCTCTCTGTCCCAACTCTTTGGAACTCTGTCCCCTAGTATCTTTGCCTCCCTCTCTTGCCTCCTTCAAAGCACGCCTCAAGACCCTTTTCATCGATCGTGATTCAGCCACTCTCCTACCCATACACGACCTGCCCTCCAACCCTTGCATGGGTCCAAATCCCTCCTAGTCCAGCGCCTTGAGATGCCCTCCTGACATGAAAGGCACTTTACAAATGTAGTTTGTTGTTAATGCTTTGAATCCAGAACCTCAAAACAAAGTGTTAGATTTCTCCCTGGGAATGGTTATTTTCCTCCATAGTACTTTAAATATCTCAGCAAATACCTCTGTATCATTTATATCATTTGCATGTACTATGAAATTGGAAGAATGGTAACCTTTTTGATTCTGGTCCACTTTAGACTACCTTGCAGGTAAAATTATCCAACTAATTGATCTAGACAGATAGTTGTGCATTGTCACTTGTGTGAATATCAAAAGTAAAACATTGAACACAGCATTTCACAGCAAAGATACGGTTTGCCCCGATTAAAACCATTGATGCAGAGAATATAATGTATTGTCTGGCTGAATATAAAGGTGCATGCTGAGTGATGCGAGGTCATGTTTAAAGGATCACTTTTTCATTGAGGCTACTCCGGTGCCCCCAAGAGTCACAAAGGCTCTCTTTATAGTAATTGGAATATTTTCCAGGAACAAAAAAAAAGCAGTGTATGTGTTCTGATAAAAGTATAATGGATTAAAAACCCCAGGAACTAAACCTGGGAAATTAGGTGTTCAGCAATAATTTGCAAAAAGTAATTTAATTGAGTATTTCTGATGACATTGCAAACGCAGGAATTTAGGCCAATTATACATTTTTCAAATACATTATTTGCAAAACCAATTGCAGATGATTCACATGCTTTCTTGAATTGAGGAGCAATAAGGTTACATCATGCAATTCAATTTGCAATGTATTCCATACCGTGAAGCTCTTAAATAAATCAGTGTTTTGGGGTGGTACTACATGCTAATAGGTGGAATATTTATTTGCAGAGGCTGAGAAAGAGGACGAGTCTTGGGTACAAATCTTATGGGATTTGGGGTTTTCATGACTTCTACTTAGGCAAGTAATGAAGAGTTGAGTACTGGTTGGATTCAGCCCCCGAAAGGTTGGGGTACCTGGACGAGGTTGGTTGCTGGCTGATTACATTTATGAATTAGGTCTATAATGCATTAACCATTATTTATAAACTATTTGAAATTGTGAATGTTGATGGTAGGCATGTATTATGATGTTATTGCACCTAGTACATATGAATGGTATTTTGTATGTATTTTAAGATGCTATCCCGTGTGAAGGGCTCTGTATAAATGCAAGTTGTTGTAGTTGGTGATGTGTATTTTTTAAAGCACTTTGAAATACTATCTTGCATGAAGTGTATTTTATCAATGCAAGGTTATGTTTACCTATATTGTGCATTTTCTTTGTGTGTTTGATGACATGTGCATGTATGGATAGCATGCGTTGAGAGGCCATTGCAGGTGCTCTGAATTATGTAATTAGCCAAATAAGGATTTGGTTGTTAATCACCATAATAAATTCTTTTTGTTGTTAATTCCATAGTTAGGGTCGATGGTAATCCTTCCGAACATATGTTTTGCAGATAATGCATTTATACGTGTGCAATTACATGAGTTTGCACATGATGCAGGAGACCAAATTATCAATAGAAATTAGGGCAAAATTTATACAAAATTCACTGCTGGCTACAGTGAACAGTTTGCTTTGAAGAAAAAAAATTATGGCTTGTTGTGTGAATTATATGGTAAGTGAGTTATGACTAATCATAGTACCTTATCATGACTTGAAAGTGTACAGTATTGTAACATTTATACTGAAATATTATGAATGTTTTGGCAATGAACCATTTCTTTCGGAGAATGCAGCAGAATTTCTCTGAAATGGAGGGCAACAAAAGGCTGGAAAAGCTGGAAAGGTCTTAAGACTCAGATGATTCGTAGTTGTCAATGGTGCCTCGAAAGCGCCAGAAACATATAATTTAATGATTTCTGGCAAAACAATGGAAATAACATATTGAAATCTTAAATCGCTATGAATATCATGATGCAAGACAATTGGAGTCTGTCTATAGTGCCTTAAGCACCCTTCAATTAGCAGGAGATAATTCACGTGGGTCCAATGAATATTGTTTCTTCTGCCTTCTCTCCTCTTACTACTGAATTCATCGTCTTTCAAAACTGCTGCTATTGTCCATTTTATTACCATCACAGTGCATTATGCTGTGGCATTTCCAACATCTGAGTGGGATGGACTTCTATCAGCACTTCCAGTTGCCCCGTGATGCCATTTAGGCTGGTTTAAGCTTGGTTTAAAAACCTTCACAAATTAATGCGTGTGATTAGATGTGGAGAAAGTGTAGACATTATACAGTAATAGCCTCAGACTGCCCGATGAGATTTAATGCTTGTATTTCTTGCATAATGGAATACGCAAACCAATGGTGAACACAACACTGACTGAATTAGTGCCAAATTTCCAAAAATCAAATCCAGTTAATGCTACTAATGCTACGTTTACATTGCACGTTTGGAGGCAAATTGGTGCAACATTGGCATTGATTCGCTGCTTATTGTGCAGTATAAATGGGGCGTTGTGCTTCACGAATCAGGCTGGAGCCTTGCTTCTAAAACCAATTGGAGGAGCTGTTTTCAGAAGCAGTGTGATTTGCACCTGCACGACATAAAGAAATGGTGGGTGTGAATCCCATTTGGCTTGTTGCCTGGTTCTTTGAAAAATTTCTGGACCTTGAAAAGACCATTTATTAATGTTATTAAAGAGCATGACTGGCTCATTAATAAGATTAAAAACTCCTGACGTTTTGTGTTCAGTGCAGAATGCCATAATCGGATGTTTGGCCCTGATTCGTGGTGATGATGGAAATATCGTTTAAACCTGGCTTTCTTTTCCACATCACTGCGCTGTTGGAAGCGAAGCTGCCTTGTTCCCAGCAGTATAAATACAGCACAAAATGCTAGAAGAAACCTAGTGCCTTTTTTCTTTTCATGTTGTTGCATTGTTTTCTGTGCACAATATGAATTTTTGATAATCAACATGTGTTTGATGTTTTCAGCAAGGTTGTTTTTTTTCGGGGTTTTATGACTAAATTCAAATCCTTTTAAGATGAGATGCCAATAAAAGTGCAATACACATGGTCACTGACAGATAATTATGCTTCAAGAAAGTGCTGATCACTTTTAAATGTACTGCCCGTGTAGTCAAATTCAGCCCTGGGAGTGGCCATTTGCTGTCAGTTGTTGGTAGTGACTCTAACTGGTAACATCAGATTAGATAGATTAGCCTGTGGTCATGTGTTGTAGGAAACCACATGTTGTGGAAAGATTATTACAAGAGAATTCCTAGAAGAAACAATGAATCCAGAGGCTAGTTGGAGTTTGTTGATTGTAATTGTACCATCCTGCCTAATTATCTGACTAATCAGTAATGGATTATTCAATGCCACTTTTTCTTTATCCTTTGGAGAGGTGCCAGAGGAAGAAAAGATAGAAAATAGACAAATAATATTCAGTAGTCCCTCGCCGAACGCGGGGGTTACGTTCCTGGAAAACAGTGGACTTGGTAAAATCGGGTCGGTAAACTTAACAAGTAATGGGAATAAGGAGGTTAGGGGAATCCATCCACAGGCTATCCAACCTCAAGCCTCCAGGCACATCCACACCCGACCAACGCTAGGTGTGTACTGAGGCAGGCTACAGCCGGCTGGCCCGCTCTCCCCGCTCGTCACTCTACCCGCTCTCACTGATTCACTGGAGACAATAAAAAAACAGCACCTTTCACTACCACAGCTTGGCTAAATTATTTTACCTTTGGTCCTGGAAGTGTTGGGAGACTCTCTCCCTCTCTCTTCTGTTTACCATGCAATGCCATCAGGTTGCTCTGAGGCTGAAGAATCATCGGACTCAGGCGCGGTCGGCGGCGTCCTCCCAAGTGTGCATTGTCCGCGGGGCTGGCGTCCTCCCAAAGGCGCATGCGAGCAGGGCTAGCCAGCCGGGTAATCATTGGACTTAGTCGGGAGCTGTCGGCATCTTCCCAAATGCGCCATGCCAGCCGGCGTGTATATGCACATTTTACTCGCGTATACTCAAAAAAGTGCCGCATTTATTTCTTTGCGTACAGGCAAATCCATACTCGAGAAAGTCGCATTCGACAAGGGTTAACTGTACTGTGTATTTACTGAACATGTAATTTCAGCTGGGTTTTTGATCTGCGTGGAGTTAAATTGGGGTTGGAGACATTGCTGTTCACCCTGACATTCACTGACAGGACTAGTCATCACTCTTGTTCACCCACCTTAGTTTATGGAGTTTTATTGATTCTCAGCTAAGGCATTATACAAACGCATATCAAAGTTAGAAATTCTAGATAATGGACATGTGTATTGTCAATAAATAATGCTTGCATTTGATTTTTTTTGTCAGTTAGGTGTTTTGACATGGAAACCCATCATCATACTTAAGTGTCTCCAAACCAAACTGAGAATCCCATGCATCGCTTGTACGGTTGGAAATTCTAGACGCAGATTGCATTTGATATTGTGCCTCATCATGTTGAAATGTCTCAAAATGCTTTACAGGGTTGTCTCTGAAGTTCAGTGACTGCATTAGTGTCATCTATTTGGATGTTGGGGTGGATGTTGTCACTATTTAAAAGAGCGGGTGTTCTCCCTGTGTGCTTGCCAATTTTCCTCTCATTCAAATTTCATCAAAAACAGGTTTGGTTAAATATCTCATTGCTGATTGTGGAACATTGAAAGCACAAAGTAGCTGTTACTGCCAACTGTCTGTGTAACAGGCCTCACTTCAAAGCAACTAACTCACTGGGTGGCATCCTTTGTGATATTGTGATTTAAAGTGCAATGGCAAATTCTGGAATTCCATATCAGTTACTAAATGCTATAGTTTCCTGTATGTAACAAAATGTATACAGGGTACCAAACAACTACATAACTTCGAAGGGCACAATAAGAACTTCAGATAAAGATTTAACTTACTGCTACACCACCACAGAGATCCCTAAGGGAAATGTACTTGCCTCCAATAATGACTTGGTAGATGCCTTTAAGAGTGATAACCTTTTTGCTGGTGACATCACCCTTTCAGATTGGTTTGCACTCGTTGTGAAAGTCAAGCAGTTATCGATCAATGTAGATAGCTATAGAAGGAATTGGAAAGTGGACAGACAAATTGTGTATTATCTTCAGCATTCAGAAGACCGAGTCAATACTTGTTGAAAAAGTTTGTCCATCCATCCATACTCTATAAGGATTAAAAACCCTTTGCAGTCACAAACACTCAGCTCTCCAGCCTGTATCCAATTTAAACTGGGGTCATCCATTGGCAAAGTTGGCTGCAAAATCCATTTCACTAGTCGCTGCCAGCAATTCCATTGTTGTACAATGTCTACATCTGCCAAGTGACTACAACACAGCTCTGTTTAATCGACCACAGGGACTGGTGGCAGCTTGACTCAGTTGGATGCACTTTTGCCTCCAGGTTTCAACCCCATGTTGGAACTTTGAGTCTGCAGGTTTGGCTGGGACTCCAATACAGTACTGGGTGATCCCTGCATTGTCAGAGCAGTTGTCGTTCAGGTGAGATATTAAAACAAGGTCCTCTCTGCCTCTTCAAGTCAATGTAGAATATCTCATGACAATTCTTGCAAAGAGAAGCAAGTTTCTCCTGGATTGCTGGTCAGGAACTATGGACTTTGCATTGTGCAAATTAACTTTTGTATGCACCTATAAATATACAGTCAACACACATGACAGCGATTCACTGTGACGTGCTTTGAGACATTTTGGCATTATAGGTCCTATATCAAGTACAAGGATTATTATTACAAAATCTCACTTGTGGAGTCTATGATAGTAATAATCCTTGCAGTTGATATGATGCCTCATTACCACTTTGAGAAACCTCAAAGCCCTTCATAGGTATACTGTAAAGTTGATTGACCATATTTTTTTTGGCGATGTGGCAGCCAGTTTTGCACAACAGTGTCCCACAAAAAGCCATTCAGTGACCAATTTTATTTAGAGGATTTATTGGCCAGGACACAGAGAAACTCCCTTCTCTTTTGAATAGAGCTATGGGATCTATAAAGTCCACCCGAACAGACAGATGAGACCTTGGTTTTACGTCTCATCTGTAGGATGCATTTCTGACAAAGCAAAACAAACTCCCAGAACTACATTGGAGTGTCAACTTAGACTATGAGTTCAAGTCCTTCAAACAAAATTAAAACCAATGAACTTGTTGAAAGACCATGCTTTTCTGCTATCGGGTGATATATTTGCGTCCTTAATTTTCTAAACGATTGTGAATGGAACAACACTACAAGAACTGTTTGGGAAGAACTAGATTTACTCTTTTATTAGTATTTCAAGCTGTTCTTAATTTGACAAATGTCTTAAATACAGCTCTAAATTAAAGATGATATTTTTCCCTGGTGTGTCACAACCATCGTCACCCATGTGTAACCTACCACCTGCTACCTAGACCCTCTCCATACATAACAGCCCTTCAGTTCTTTGTACACCATATCTCAACCATTTTTGTCCACCACCACCGCTACATCACCCGCCTCTGAGCATAAATCACATGTTTTGTGGTTCTTATTTAACGCAGGCTTGCTAATACAATGGTACACGTTTGGCTTCCAGTACCGACTGACCAACTTCCTGAGTAATGTCAGCATCGAGCTCACAACTGCAGAAACAATAACCAAAGGCTATTTTGTTTGCATATATGTATTTTATATTAAATTGGCTGATGCCTATTGCCCACAAATATACAGTCAATTTACTTTATATTCTATGAAGTGCTTTGAGACATCTAGAAGACATGAAAAGCGCTATATCAAATGTGAGGATTCTTATTATAACACTGAACCAAACTATTGCTCTGTATATACCGTGTAAGTATATTATACATAGGGTACATTTGAATAAACGTTAAACATATTAAATAAGACTGATTGCATAAAATAGGAAGTTAGCAATAGAACCTTCAATATTGCTTTATATATGGGTTTATGCGAGGAAGAGATAAGTGCATTTTGATGTTTAGTCAATATATACCTATTATAGATTATCGTCATATTATCGGAAGCTAAGGAAGTTGCTGTCACAGAGCAGCGGAACGTCTTAACAAATTTAGATTTTCCGTTTTTTAGTCTTTACATATCGTTCATAAAATATTGATCAATATGAATTCATTCAGTTTTAATTATTGATGAAGTGAATACTGTATTACGAAAGTGAAGAACATTTCATTCTTTACAATCACCTTCCACATGCCAAAGGAACAGGATACACTCTCATGAACGATGTCCCTGTGGATATGTTTAACATTATTTCTTTGGATTCTTAGCTTCATGTCCTTTCTATTTCTTTGGAACGCCTCTCCTGTTCACAATATGTTGTATTTGATTTGTTTCTGGACACTTCGGCCAGGAAGGTCTTGGGGCGTGCTGGACCAAAAAACGGGAGGAAATGTATCAAAGTGCTAAGATACTCCACATGCCTCTTTACCTAGAAGTAAATACGAACCCGGTTGTTAGTCGATTGGTCAATTGCTTTTCCGGGGCGAATAATCCCTTCAAAAAATATATAGTAAGAAGAATGTGGTCACTCAATCGACGTTCGCGGCTGCCATGTTTTGCCAGTCAATTCACTTTACAGTATTCTATGAAGTGCTTTGAACCGCCTCGAAGACATGATAAGGCGCCGTATCAAATGTGAGGATTATTATTATTATATGACACTACTGTATATGAAAAGAAGCTGTATGTCTGGTTATCGACCTTTTCTTAAAACAAAGTGTAGAACAAGACTTTTTTTAAAAAATAATCTTATGAAAAATTGCCAGCAGTGTAATTGTAACCCAGGGAAATAAGTTATATTTTCAGATGCTTGTAGATTTGTTTGTTTTTTGTAAAAATTCCAATTCAGAATAAAAAGTAACTGTTCAGTCACCAATTTAATTAATTTCACTTGTTTTGAGAGAATAGTGCTACACAAGGAATATGTCTTTGAAAATTATAAATTAACTTGATAGAAATTCAACTGGGGTTTTTTTTCTGTAAGTTTCTGACTTCTGAAAATGTAGACTTTATTTTGTCATATGCTTATTCTTTCCAGGAGCATAGTTCATTGTTTTTGTCATGGTGTAGTTTCTTTGGTGTACTTTGAAGGAAAGTGAGTTGAAAAAAGCTATTCTCATTGATTTAGTAATGCAATATACAATCAAATCACCTAAAAGCACAATTATTGTCTTCTGAACTTGTCATATTTTTTTCTTGCTTGTTGCAGAAATTCTACAGGCAATTTCTACTCTTGGCTCCTTGTGTATCATGTTCAGTTAATTGTTGGAGCAAAAAAATATAAATAAATAAAAAATATATATATAAAAGCTTCAGTGGAAACTAGTGGCAGCATGATAAACGGTCATTTTTTTTCTTTCTAATGCGTCTTTGGTATCAATCAGTTGTATTTAGGAAATAAATTATGCAAATAGTGCATTTCATCAAGAAGACTTTTGGACTGCCAGGTCACATTTGATTGGTATGTGTACTTTAGTTGATTCAGTATGCAGCACTTTTAAAATACTGTTAATCTGGTCACATGCTACTGTTTATTACGGCAAATCTAGGCGTACTAAAGTGCAGGACAAATTTGTTATTTCTCGGGAAATCGTTTGCATAATTTATTCAAGTGTAAGAACCGAAAGTGCTTTACTACCATCCCTTTGTAGTTGCATCCGCACCGAGGGCTCTTAAAACACCTATGTCAATAATTTCTCCCGGGAATATTTTTTTTCATTTTTTACTTCCAACATTTAGTGGACTGTAAATATAATAAGAATTATAAATGACATAGCTGGATCTGTAATAGCAGTCATGCTTTCACCTGCAGGAAGCCAAATGCGGAACTAAAATGAGACATTGTTGTATTTATTGGTGCTTAATGATAATATTTAAATCTATTCATATTTTTATAATATTTACAATTCTGATGATTTGGAGAGCCAGAAATTTCAACTGTACTGAATACTTTTTTCCACTTGTATACTACATTGCTGCGGCTGTGGCCAGCCTTTTCAGCTACCTCAGACTTTCATCTGTGCTATTCTGAAGAGCTTCCCAAAGCCAGTTTCTTGACTACTTTTTTAACTTTATTCCTCGAGCCCTGAATAACAGGGCTAACACCATCACTAACAATTTGCATTTGTATAGGACCAGGAGGATGTCTCAAAGCACTTCATAGACCGTACTGGAAACTTGGCTGGAGTTGGGTTGAGTTAAGTGACATGGTGGACAAAGTGGGAATGGAACCTCCAAAAATGTATGGAGGGAGGGACTGAGGCAGAGAGACTACAGAATAGAGTTAATTCCCAGCGGTCACATATTCCCTTGAGCAATGAAAGTACAGTATTATGGGGAAAGCAGTTCAACCATGGCTAACTAGAACAGTTAGGGAAAGTATAAAACTAAGAGAGGCCTACAACACTGCCAAAAAGAGCAGCAACCCTGAGGATTGGGAGCGCTTCAGAGACCAACAAAGAAAAACTAAGAAACTCATTAAGAGGGAGAAAATGAATTATGAGGGCAAACTAGTTGGGAATATGAAGTCAGATTACAAGAGCTTTTACAAATACATTAACAGGAATAGGCTAGCATAAGTAATTGTGAGTCCATTACAGGCAAAGACAGGAAGAATTATAATGGGGGATAAAGATATGGCAGAGTCATTAAATAAATGCTTCTGTCTTCACATTAGAAGACACAGAAATCTTACCAAACTTAGAGGTGAACCAAGAAGCTAATATAATAATATAATAATCCTTACATTTGATATAGCGCCTTTTCACATATTATCGACGTCTCAAAGCTAGGAGGTCATGGATGTAGGGTGGGGCAATGTCGTGGAAGGCTTTAAATGTGAGGACCAGGATCTTGAATTGGATACTCTGGATGATTGGTAGCCAATGGAGTCGAGCGAGGATGGGGGAGATGGGGTCATGGAGTTTGGATCGGTAGAGGACACGGGCCACAGAGTTCTGGATTATCTGCAGCCTGTGGAAGGGGAAATTGGGAAGGCCAACCAGCAGGGCATTTACATAATCGAGCCAGGTTGTAATGAAGTCGTGGATGAGGGTTTCAGCGGCTTTGGGGATGAGATAATGGTGGAGTTGTGCAATGTTGCTGAGATGGGGAGAGGCAGAGCGAGTCATTGCTTGGATGTGGGGGAGGAAAGACAATTGAGGGTCGAACAAGACTCCTCGGTTCCTGACTGGCTTGGTTAGGATGAGTGAGCAACCATGGAGGTTGATGCTTCAGGGAAGGTTGTAAATGTCACACTACTGTTTAAAAAGGGTAGAAGGGAGAAAATGGGGAACTATAGACTAGGGTCCGGCAATATATCGATATATCGCTAAAATCCAATATAATTTTCATATCGATACGCTGATATAGGCATTTCAAAAATATTGATATATCGAAAAAGTCGATATATCGAGGGAAAAAATCGGAATGCTCGCACACTGAACTACAAGACCCAGAATGCTCATCTCTATACACAATGCACAAATCGTGGTACAAAGCCGCCATATTGTATTCATAGTACTCGAATACAATATACAGGTATGCAAGGGGTGGGGGGGGAAGAGAGAGAGACGGCGACGGGGGGGGGGGGGGAGAGAGGGATGGCGGCGGGTGGGGGATGGGGGGAGAGATGGGGTGGATGTGATAATATACAGATATAGAGATGGGGGGGGATGTGAGAGAGGAGAGAGACACAGAGACACAGACAGAAAAACTCAGAGTTGGAGAGAGTGAGTGTGAGAGACAGAGAGAGAAATATATTTACCTCCTGAGGAGATAGGCCCCGCATGCGCAGTATGGAAACCCGAAAATATCGATATTTTGGTATATCTCGATATGAGCCTATCGATATATCTAAATCGGAAAATGTCCATATCGACGGACCCTACTATAGACCAGTTATTCTGACTTCAGGGAAAATTCTAGAATCCTTAATTAAGGATGTCATAGTGGGGTACTTAGAAGACCGCAACATGGTTAGGCAGAGTTAACATGGCTTTACAAAAGGGAAGTCATGATTCACAAATCTTTTAGAGTTTTTTGAGGACATAACTAGCAAGTTGGATCGGGGGAACCAGTAGATGTAGTGTATTTAGATTTTCAGAAGGCATTTGATAAGGTGCCACATAAAAGGCTGATACACAAAGTTAGGGCCCATGGAATTAATATATAATAATCCTTACATTTATAAAGCACTTTCCACGTCTTATCGACGTCTCAAAGCGCTTCACAGAATACAACAACATCCCAAGATTGGGAACAGAGCAGGGGGGTAGGGAGAAGACAAGAGGGAAGAAAGGGGGGAGAAGAGATGGGGACCAGAGCAGGTGGGAAGGGTTGTGGTTGGGGGAAGAAAAGTAGGAAAATTGACTGCATATTTGTGGGAGAAATGCAGCAGCCAAATTGCGCACAGCAGTATCCCACAAACAGTCGTGGAAGTGGGGCCAGGGGAGAAAGGGAGAAAAGAGGATAAGTGGGGAGAGGGAGGCAAAGGTGGGGTAAAATCAGGGAGGAAAAGGGGGTTAAGGGGAGAGAGGGAGGGAAAGGTGGTGGGGGCTTAAAATCAGGGAGAAAGGTGGGAAGAGGGAGGGAAGGGGAAAGGGGGGAGAGAAAGTGGGGAAAGGGAGTGAGGAAGGAAGAAGATGGGGGGGGGGGGGGGTCGGAGGCCAGGGGGCAAGGGGTGGGGGGAATCAAATGACAACGATAAACAAGAAAATCAACAACAATAAACAACAAAAACAATATCAATCAACAATCAACAATAGTCCAGCAATTAAAGGCAATATATTAATGTGGATTGAAGAGTGACTAACGGGAAGAAAACAAGAGAGTAGGGATAAACGAGTCCGTCTCAGATTGGCAGGATGTGACTAGTGGAGTGCCACAAGGATCAGTGCTTGGGCCTCAACTATTTACAATCTATATCAATGATTTAAACGAGGACATCAAATTTAAAATATCTTAATTCAGGGATGATACAAAGCTAGGTGGGAGAGTAATCCCGATCCCCAGCTCAGTTCCGATAGCCCTCCTGATGTGAAAGCCACTATACACTCAATTTTTTTTTGTTATTATAATTACATTAATATCCAGGTATTAAGATATGTTCTCACAGTTAAACTTTAATCCAGAAAATCACTCAAAAGGGGGAAATGTCCCCTTGTATTTCATCTTTTTTTTTAGGCTTTGCAATTCAAATACAGCTGTATGGCATGATGCTTTAACTGACTATAAACTGCAAAAAAACTATGAGCAGACACCCTCTCGCCCTGCAATTGTTATCATAGCTCACTGTCGTAATTACATATTGACTTCTTAGATTTTGTGGCTGTATACAATGTGTGATATTGGAAATATTAATGTGTAATATGTGCCAATTGGTTTGTAATGAAACTAAAAGTGTGCCACCAAACCACCACATCGTTGGATCCTTGTTAGAAATTTAAATTCTTAGATTTTTCTTTTGCCATCCATCTATCTAGAGGTTAAAAGGTTAAAGGAGCAAAGTTCTCATTTAGGGCTACAGCTTTCACAAGGGCATCAATTTTATTGATGAGGTACATCTCATCACAGTCCAGAGGCAATCAGTGTCGGGTCTTCATAGACCCTACCTTTTGGAACGTGCTTGTTGAGGATCAGTTTGATATCTATTACAATCTCAGAGAGTTTGGACTGATCTCATTCAAAAGCAATATGAAGAATGTTATGGGCACACTGTCCAAGGGGAACATGAATACTTTTAAACACCACACTCTGTTGAAGGTGAACCACTTCCGGTTGCCTGGCTAAGCTATGCACCACGTTGCGAACTAATGGCTCTTCCTAGTTGTTGAACACTATATTACGATGATCACCATGTCTTTACCTTTAATATTAATCAATTTTTATGCTCTTGTGCTGTACTAGTTAGCTAAATTATTTATTATCTGTCTTGTTTTAAATGCATCAATTTCTGATTCAATTGCCACTAAAGTAATATTTACCTCTAGCCAATTTGGAGCTTTTGAAGGCCAATGCTACATTATATTAATTATTAAGGGTCATGCTGTTTGTCTGTGGGGAGACTACCAATGAGGAATTTTGTGCTACCCAAGAGAGAGTACAGTCCAAGATCATGGGAGACTATGTCTGTGTATCGGAGCTCTGAACATATCTTAATTTAGAATTACAGAAAGCATTTGCCAAATATAACAATTTGCAGCACTGATAAAGACCACCTACATTCTATCACTTTATTCATAAATGTTATTTTTGTTGATTTATTATTTCTAGTGTAGAGGTGAACCACACTTTACATGCGCTCGAGCACTCTTACTTTGCTTTAAACCTCTTTAGTACGTAGGATAGGCTTGAAAATCTATGTTAGGTTTTCCAAAAAGTATTGCTTGAGAATCACTCAATGTTACTTCGAGGATAACCCTGTTACAGCCTGCTATCTTGGCTATCATGGTGTTAAAAGGTTTGAGAAGTTAACAAGAAAGTGATGTTTAAGTGCATAGAAATCTCTTCAGCTCCCCTGAAGAGAGCTGAAGAGCTGAAGAAAAAAACAGTTTACAGTTTAAAGTGTGTAGGTTTTACATTACGTGGTATCCTGTAGCTTAGTGGTTAGAGCACTTGCCTGACCTTGGTGGGGCAAAAGCCTAGGCATGTTTCCTTACTCCACACACACACACACCTCTGCTTACCTAGCAGTAAGTAGAAATCTGGTTGTTAGTGGATTCGTGGATCGTTTTTTCCGGGGTAATAATGCCTTGAAAAAAACAACAATTTGGTCACTCAACCCATGCCTGTTGGAGGGACCCTGCTATGTGCAAATGAGTGTCTCTGTGCACTTAGCTGCCACGTTTTGCCTATGAAATATACAATCACTACAATTACAATAACATAGGCGATTTTGAAAAATGATGTGGAATTGCATTATACTTGATAACTTGAATAAAAAAAAAAATCTTCAAAATAAATCCAAATATTTGTCTGAAACAGAAATCATGTTTACTGAGGATCAGGTTGCAAATATTTGTCGCAAAGTTTAACTTACTTTATCAAAATAAGTCGCTTTTCATTGTCTGATATCAAATAGGCAACGGTTAGTACAGAACAGACATGTATGTCAAGATGATGAATGCAGTTTTATATTACTTACATTTGATATAGTGATAGTGGAATATTGACTACATACATGCATTTGATATAGTGTGTACATCAGCCTGGCTCAGATGGTAGCACCTCTCATCTTTGAGGGAGAAGGTTGTCAGTTCAAGCTAGACTTGGAACTGATATAGACAAGGCTGACGCTCCAATAAAGTGCTGGTCGTATGCGGCATTGTCAGAGGTGCTGTCCTTCTGATGGAACCAGATATGATTGGATTACACCATCAATGTATTTAAGACACACGGAGAAGAGAATAGAAGGTTGTACAAATTGATACAAATGGATCTTCCAGCACAGATGGAAGCCATTCGGCCCATTGTGCCAATGTCAGCTATTTGAAAGAACTAATCCCACTCTCCCACTCTTACTTCATAGGCTTGTAATTTTCCTTTTCAAGTGCCTAACCACTTCCCTTTCCAAACGTACTATTGAATCTGCTTCCACCATCTTTCAGGCTGTGCATTCCATACCATAACAACTCCGGTTCTTTTACCAATTATCTCAAATCTGTATCCTCTGATTAACGACCCAACTGACAAAGGAAACAGTTTCTCCTTTTATCAGAACCCTTCATAATTTTGAACACCTTTAATAATTCTTCTGATAACCTTTCCGTGGTCAGGAGAACAATCCTAGCCTCTCTGGTATCTTATGTAAATCTATTGTAGCATTTCATACAGTGGAATGTGCATTGTAACCTCATTAAATTCTGGTTGTAATTCATAAAACCGTCAAATCTTAGTACGTGAGATGTGGTCCAATCAAGATTTATATAAATGTAATTTTATTACAATACTTTGGTTCTCTATTTCTCTGGATATAAGGTTTTGGACTCTATTTGCATTCCTTATGGCTTAAGCCACTGTCGTGTTAGGGAAGGATCCCTGAGTAGGTGTGCAGTTGGGTGGCTTACTTTTGGGTTATCTCAGCATGATTTCCTGCGTGTTATGCATGTGCAAAACAGGAAGTGATATTGGTGACAACTTAAAGATCCAGAGGTTGGGGCCAGCCACGGCTACAAAATAGGGTCCACACGTCAGTCAAATCAGCCCTGCAAAAAAGCACATTACGATAGGGCTGTACCTTGCACCAATTGTAAACCCTTCATGGATCCAGGTGTATTACGAGCATGTACCGATCCATCTGATCTGATCTAGAAGCGTAGGAGCTGCTATGAAGGGTCAGGCACAGCTTTATAATAATAACATAATAATACAATAATAATAATAATCTTTGCATTTGATATAGCACTTTTCACATCTTATCAACGTCCCAAAGCGCTTCACAGAATATACTGTAAAGTGAATTGACTGTATATTTGTGGGCGAATTGCGGCAGCCAATTGTGCACAGCAGTGTCCCACAAACAGTCGTGGATTGCAATGACCAATTTTATTACTGTGGGTTTTTTGGAGGGATTATTATTAGGCGTGTGGAGTAAGGAAACTTGCCCAAGGTTTTGCCCTGACCTGCCTGGATTCGAACACAGGTCTCCCCAGCTTGATCTCCCCAGCTTGATCTCCCCAGCTTGCAAGACAAGTGCTCTAACCACTGAGCCACAGGAGCTCCACAAATCTTTCTGAATCAAGCTTTATGCACCTTTGTTGCTAGGAATATCTACTACAAATTACTTTGCTGCAGTATATTGGTTTAAACTTAAAATCTTAACTCGCCAGTTTGAAAGAGAAACGAGGAAAGGATTTCACTTTCAAAACGTTGAGTACTTATTCACAATAATGTTCAAAAGTTTCTGAGTATATCTTTGATTTCCTTCTGAAAATTACATTGAAGTCAGGAAGCATAGTATTTTTAATGAAAACTGCAGGCTCCAATTCTATTTAATACATAAAATACTTGGCCAATATCAAATTGTCAGCATTACAGCAATTCATTTTTATCACTTCATTAAACCATAAAATCAAGTTTCAAAATCTATGTTTTTCACTTACTGTGCAATAACCATTCGGTGCTTTGGAAAAATCATTAGCAGGTTTTCATCATCAAACATTGTCATAAGTTTTGCTAGAATTCAGAAATATGTTTCTTTTTAAAAAGACATTAAAGTTAGGCCTTGTTGCAGATTTATACAGAATTTTAAGTGTGAATGTCTGGCCTCTACTATAAAATTATCTTAAAGGTCTGAATATCTGTAAGGAAGCTTGAAACTTGGTGTTTATCGTGAAATTTGTCACCAGTTATTCTGAAACTGAAAGTCGCAATTATTTCAATAAATTGAGTTTGACAATATTCCACCAGGGTTTATATTTTATTTCTCTATTTATTATAGTACATTTCAGAGTAGCCAGAATTGGCCAATTCTTAAATACAACCTTAATTTTGAAGCCAACTTCCTGTAAAACGTTTTTGAAAACTGCAGAACATCGACTCCAAAATAAAGTCTGAATTTGACAATTTGACAAATTCTGGTCAGTCTAAAATGCTTATACAGTAAATAGTAAATTTTAGACCCAGGTGGAATTTCTCTATTAATGTGAAGGTCCCAAGGTTTGCTCCTCAATTCAAAAAATGGCAGTCAATAGCACCAGCTGTACGTCTGTAGCACATAGATAAAAAGCTTGATTTCAGGATATCTAATTGATGCGCTAAATGACTGAATGGATGTAAATGTGATGGTCCATAAAGTTTTTGCTTGTTTGCTGAATTAATCTAGTATTTTATTGCTTCCCCATGTTTTTCTATTGGCGTGATTTGGCATGATATGGCATATTGATTTTATAGATGAGAAAATCTACTTAAGCGTGGACAAATTGTCCTGCAGATTTTTTTCCACTGTTGTCTGATACAGGAATTGCAAATGCTTCTGTAGACTTCCATCATCTGTGCCAAATAGATAAAGTAGATTTCAAATTAGTTAATTTTCCTTCTACTTTTAATATTTTTAAAGGGTGAGTAATGTACTTTATACCAGTTTCTTTTAAAAAAAAATGTAATGGAACACGATTATTCTATCTATGAGGCAATTTAGATGAATATGTTTTGTGATTTGAAGTTAAATATCTAGTTATATTTATGTTTGGATGAGCTGTATTTGCTGAATTGTTTCAAAGTGCTGGCATTAGATTGTGTAATTCTATGAGGAACTCAATAAACCATGTGATTTAGTTCCACGTTATACAATAGCACAACCTGGTATAAGGTAGGCATATGAAAAGAGTCTTCAATTTATAAAAACCTGATTCTCTCTTCACCACAGACCTTTTATGGCTAATCTATTTAATTTGGTGGTGCAAAACAAACAGCTTCATGGCATTAGTTGAATAGGGACCTCTTTTCTCACATCGGGACAATGGTTCGAGTGAAGCATCCAATAGGAATTCATACAAGGAAAGCATTGTTGCAGTTGAAACATCTGGAAGGAAAAGATGAAGTATTTACTGGAACCAAACTAATTATTTTGAATACGTTTGGGTAGTGAAACAATTGGAAACATACCAAACGTCTGCCTCTATCCATTAGTAAGATACCAAAGTGGCATGTCCGGTGGTATGATAGGTATACACTAGAAGAGTTAACACTGGAGATTTGTGTTCTTTGAAAACCATTAGTTATACTGTAGTATATATTTAAATAAGAATTGATTAATCATGATAAACTGGGAGTACCGACTTGTTTGATCCCCACATTAATGTAGTCACCTTCAAAGGCCTCCATGGCCTTGCCCCATCCTACCTTTGAGACCTCCTAACCCCCTATCAACCCACCCGCTCCCTCCGCTTAGCGGACTCTGGCCTGCTCCATGTCGCCCGACCCACCCACTGCACCATCAGCAGGCGAGCCTTCAGCCACTCTGCTCCCAACCTCTGGAATTCCAACCCGCAGTCCCTCCACCTCACCCCCTCCCTAACCTCCTTCAAGTCCTGTCTCAAGACCCTCCTCTTCGACGGTCCCATTGGTCACCCCAAATCCCTCCCCTCCCTCCACCCTCCCCAATCCTGACCCCAGCTCAGGTATGAAACATTGACTGTCGATCGCCTTGGGACTTAAAAGTAATTTTGTTGTTGTAGTCCAATCTTTTTGGTATGAACCTTTGACAAATCAAATAGAACTACACAAGCTCTAACTCTTAGTCAATGATGTGATTGCTTTTTACAGTATTAGACTTTTATACTGTACTGTGAACTAAAATAAATACATGTGATTTATTTATACAATATTGTAATAGTTGTTTGATGCCAGTATGTACATGAGCTACAAACACTAAACCCTAACCTTAAATAAGAGAACATGTACACCTTTGTAGTTTGCCCCACAAGTGAACTGGACAAGTTAACACGTTCATGGTTCTGATGAACAAGTTCAGGACAGATGCCATCTTTTACAAACCTGCTGGAAAAATAGTCAAATATATAAGGATAATTTTTTGTAATGTACTCATTCAATACTGGTGAGTAGTTGAACATATTTGTTTCTTTACTAATCCACCCCCTCATATCTTAGTATGCACATTTTGGTAGCCACCCCAGACCTGAGCTGGCCCTCCCCTGAAATACCCCACTCCCTGTTACTCTCCTGCTCTGTCCTGCTCTCTCTCCGCCCTTCGCACTTGCTATCCCCATTTGACCACCTCACAGCTTCCCTCTGCTCCAGCCTGGGAATCCTCCACCGGGCTCATCGTGGCACTTGGCTTTGGCTGTCCAGCAGCAGCCACACTGACTGCCCCATTCCCCAATACTGCCACAAGCCACATCGGTCCCAGACTCCAGAGGCTAACCTTCTCCTTTCTCATCCTCCTTGCCAACATATCCAATATATCCATATCCTATCCCACATATCCCTCTGCCAACTGCTCCCTCCGCATCGGCCTCCAAAATGTCCACTCCCTCTGCAACAAGATCCTGGCCATCAACAATCTCATCCTCGATGAGAACATTGATATTATGTTCCTCACAGAAACCTGGATCACTCCAGATGACACCTTCCCCCTCACAGAGGCCGGAGCCCGCTGAGCGGAGGGAGTGGGCAGGTTGGTAGGTTGCAAAGGTGGGTTGGTTAGGTGGTCACAAAGCTAGGGTGGGGCGAGGCTTTGAAGGGCTTTGAGGGCTTTGAAGGTGAGGACCAGGATCTTGAATTCAATGCTCTGTGCAATGGGGAACCAGTGGAACTGGGCGAAAATGGAGGAGATGGGGGTCACAAAGCTTGGAGCGGTAAAGGTCACGGACCTCAGATTTCTGGATGATCTGCAGCCTATGGAGGGAGGAATTGGGAAGGCTGACAAGCAGGGCTTTGGTGTAGTTGAGCCTGGATGTGATGAGGGCATGAATGAGAGTTTCAGTGGACTGAGGGTTTAGGTAGTGGCGGAGTCAGGCAATTGTTGCGGAGTTGAACGAAGGCAGAGCGGGTCATGGTTTGGATGTGTGGGAGGAAAGACATTTGAGGATCGAACAAGACACCTAGGTTCCTGACTGGCTTGGTGAGGTGGAGTGTGCAATCATGGAAGTTGATGCTGCCAGTGCCTGATGTGCGAAGGTGCTGGTGGGAGCAAATCAGGAGGCCCTTGATCTTGTTGACATTCAACTATAGAAAGTTAGCTCTCATCCAGGACTTGATGTTTGACAGGCAGTCTGTCAGGACAGCAGTGGTTCTGAAATTGATGGTAGAGGCAGAAAAATAGAGTTTGGTGTCATCCGCATACATGTGGAAGTTGACCCCATGTCTGCGGATGGTATCACCAAGGGGGAGGATGGAGATATTTAATAGTAGGGGGTCAAGGACAGAGTCCTGGGAGATACCACAGATGACAGTGCAGGGGTTGGAGGAGAAGCCATTGGTGGCGACAAAGTGGAGACGATGAGAAAGGTAAGAATTGAACCAGGCGAGGGCAGGTCCATGAAGATTGAGCTGGGAAGAGAAATGGGTGGGAGGGTGGCGTGGTAGACAGTGTTGAAGGCAGAAGAGAAGTCAAGGAGGACAAGGAGGCAGAGAGAGCCCTGATCACAGATGTTTAAAATGTCTTTAGAGACTTTAACCAGGTCTGTCTCTGTGCTATGGGAAAGCACGGAAACTGGATTGTAGTGGTTTAAAGAGGGAATGGCGAGAGAGAAAGGAGTGAAGCTGGGATGCAATGACTTGTTCCAAAACCTTAGAGAGGAATGGGAGGTTGGAGATGAGGCAGGAGCTGGAGAGTAGGGATGAGTCCAGGAAAGGTTTTTTCAGGATGGTGGTGATGACAGTTGCTTTTAGAGGAGTGGGAACAGTGCTGATGAATAGGGTAAGGTTGACGATGTCAGTTACGAGGGCATTCGAAGGGCATTTTAGGAAAAAAGGCGTTGCTGCCGACTGAACAGAACTTTGAACTTCAGTGGAGTTGAACTATATCAAGTGCACAATGAAAAGACAATTTGGTAATGAACCTACAATGAGATCACTGCACTTTCAAACAGCCAGATACACTGCTTTGAATCAGTTTGGCTGCACTTTTAAAACCAAATCTCTGCTACAGAATCAGCTCAGCTGTATGATTTACACAATGTTAACGCTCAATCTAGCTTTCAGCTTGGAATTACAGTACCAAGAGCACAAACCACGGGATTCACTCCATGGTTCAACACAAGCCAAGCCAAAAGCTTTGATGCACAACTTCAAAGCAGGCTTCACCGGAAAACTCAAATCAGTATTCCAGGAGGCTATCTCCATGATTTAATGTTCATCATCATGCGGTTATTACCCGGGCCAATAGAAACGTGGGAGTAATGTATCCGCACTTCCCACTACAGTAGGCCTTGCCCATTGCAAACCCCCTATAAGCAGCCGCTCAAATACGAACCTCGGCACCGATCATGCACGACAGTGAGTTGTGGGATCACAGAAGTGGCATGTAGCAGCAAATTGAGTTCACCGGTGAGTTCACCTCGTTAGGAAAAACAGCTGGGTCACGCGCCACTTGGTAAGTGTCGTACTATTCAAATTAAAGCATTTAGTATTTTAAACGACATGTTTCAGAAAATATATACCTGGAGTTTCAACCAGGGTTGTTTCACCTTTTGGGTTGCACAATACAAAAATGTCCAAACGTTTTTGTCAATCCCATGAGGAAGCCAAGGGGCAGCTCGTCTTATTTTCCATCTGTCCCTCAGATCGAACTGCACTCGATCCAGATTACCTTGCTGAGGAAGGGGGGCAGTTGTTTTGCCGATTTGTCTCCACACAATTGACCATGTTCACAAATACACCATTGATGAGCACGTGAAATCTCGGAATCATTGTGCACCTAAAGGGCAGTGGCAATCAAGAAAAAAAAGAAGGTAAAATACTTTTGAACTACGTAATACGAAATGAAAATGTTTCATTATTTGCTTTCACTTGACTTTTGAAAGAAAGTATTATTTTTTATGATTACAGAAGTTAATCTCCCTCCTTTTTGATTGAATTTTAAAAGCACACAAAACCAGCACAGTAAACAAAAACAGACAGAACATCTCTAATGACAAATGCATCATGAAGATCAATTTTTATTTTTTCCTTTCTAGGTGGATTTGGACCTCAAAGATAACTTGCTCTAACAACCAGCTTCTCTAGAGCCACTGCATCATCTATAGAGAAGAAACAATCAATTCATATTGGACTTTGTGAAGTGTTTGACTGGAGCAGGAATCCTGCTTGAAAAAACTCCAGCCTTCCAAGAGTTTCGATGCAAGTACATGAAACAGTGGGAGGTACTATTACAACACCATCACAGCTTTGTAATACATATTTGAAGGAGCTTATTCCTGAGTACGAAGCCTTTTTAATGCCTAACAGAAGAAACTACCTGTGCACAGTTTCCTCTCAAATTTAAATTGAATCCACACTAAACTTTTGCCTGAGAATGTTTTTGTTTGTTTCTTTGAAAATTTGATTTTGACAACTTGAATTTATCTGCATACCGTGTTGAAATTGCACTTTTACATCTTTCGAAAGGTGTTATGTTCTTTGTTAAATAAAACATTAATAAATAGTTTATTTTTCAATAATCTATGATGTGTTATTTCTTCATGTTTAGTTTCTACAAATGAGAGAAGAGAAAAAAAAAATGTAGGTGAGCAGCAAAATGCATCTCTCAATAGGACCAATTAACTCTCCACAATTTTCTGCAAAATTCAACAAACATCTGCGCGATTCCCTGCAGGATCTGTAAAGCACCCCACAATCTTTGCAAATATATCCGCACTTTTCTATTGGTCCAGTTATTGCCTATCATGCTCTCTATTGACACAGGTGGTTTCCCCCTCCTCCCGCGCCCCGAAACTGGATGAATTTGACTACCCCCCATCCATGGCCTGCACTGACCCAAGTTTATCTGATCACTTCTCTAATCAAACTGCCTCTTGATTGAAAACTCCCAAAGCTGAATGTGCATATCTCTAACCTGCCCAAGCTGTTCAGATGGACATTAAAGATCATAGCTGGGCCAGCAATTCACTTGATGAAATCTAAACCAATGGAAAACTTACGCTCAGTGGTGATCTCACAATTTCATTCAAACAGTAGTGTTGCTGTCAGGAGAAGGGAGGGGAGAAGTGGAGGAGTGTTCAATTCCTTGGCCTATTTAAGAATGATTGGGAAAAACGCAGCATTTCATAGCAGGTTTCGTACAATGATTATTGTTGTATTTATCAGTCCTGATGACATATTAAACCAATAATTCCCAGATAAGACTGTTCAATCATTTTCTGGATGGTTATGTGGCATTGCTGTGTGTAAATGACAAATTGGCTGCCACGTTCGCTTATAAATACACAGTCACTATTAGTTTATAGTGAATCTTGTGAAGTCCTTGAGCTGTCTTCCTGGCGAGTAAGGCTCTGTACCAAACGCATTGATTATTATTTATTTGAAAAGTGTGGACAATTAATGAGTTGTAATAGATTATGTCAAATTTTGATTTTGAAAGCATATAGATTTAACGATGAAATAAAAACAGAGAGGTAGGAAATTCCTCTGTTTAACTAGCAGGAAGTAGGAACCCGGTTGTTAATCAATTGGTGGATCACTTTTGCAGAATTATTTTTAAAACGATTTTATTAAAATTAATAATTCCCCTAACAAAAATTGTTGCTCATTCCACAACTGTTTGTGGGACACTGCTGTGCACAATTCACTGCTGCATTTTGCCCACAAAATCTACAGTTAATTCACTCTATAGTATATTCTGTGAAGTGCTTTGAGACGTCTCAAAGATGTGATAATGATAATAATCCTTTTATTTGATATAGTGCTTTTCACGTCTTCCAGATGTACATTTGTGTTTGAAACGCGCAGCCAATTACACACAGCAGTGTCCCACAAACAGTCGTGGAATGAGTGACCAAATTATTATTATTTATTTGAGGGATTATTATTAGGCATGTGGAGTAAGGAAACTTGCCCAAGGTTTTGCTCTGATAAGACGCTTTTTCAAATGCAGGGATTATTATTATTAAGGTGTGAAATTTAAGGCAATGGCTAAAATTCGCCTTTATGGACATTTGAATTTTTATATAGTAGCATCCAGCAAGACAAGAAAAAAATACACATTGTGCTTGCACAGTTAGGCACTTGATGGGGAAATTATAGGAAAAATACTGCACTAGATGTTAATATTTGCTGATGTTTTAAAACATGCCAATATAGTGTAAACCACAACATTATGTTCAGTACTGAATGCATTTTGAGGTAAATACAAATCCAATTACTGTCCTTTGCAAATTCAAATATTTAGCTATCTAATACAGTGCCAAAAATGTTCTTTGTCTGTAAAACTACAAGCTAATTTTGTGTGAGGGAACAAACTTGTCCAGATTAGGAGTGCAGTCTTTTTCACACTGTGCTTTATTGGACATTGCTCCACATGATGCTGTGAAGAACAGATGTTTTTATCACAGGGATTAGAAATGCACACACAATACCACAGGCAAGTTTGTCATAAAACCCCAAAATGAACAAACCATTTCAATTAAGGTCTGCCCCAAGCTATATTGGAACCTCAGTCGTACTTCTTGGCTTTTATATTTAATAGCTGGGATAAAGCCCAGATTAATCCATTAGCCCACAGGATTGTTTTTTGCTCTTGCAAAACAACTTTAATGAGTTATGTATCTTTCCTCTAAATCCTTTGTCAATCATTTATTTTCCTATTTTGAAAGTGTTACTACTGTATTATACCCCCATTCTTCCATCCAGAGCGTATAACAACAAATTGCATTTATATAGTGCCTTTTTATGTGTGGAAGACATCCTAACTTGCTATTTTAAAATTAGGCTTGCAACCATTGAAGGGTGGATTCGGAGAGGTGGGGGTCAGTCAAGCGTATGGGGGGAGATGATCACAGGCATGGCCTGGAATAGGTGTCCAAAGCTGTGAGCAGGCGGATAGTAGTCATGTTGTCACACATTTCATGCTGTGTTGCTCTCTAGGACATTCTCAACAACAGCTCACATTTATATAATGCCCTACACAAATGATAAGGTTTTTGAATGCTTGACAATGACTAAGTCGTATAGCAGGCAGGGGAGAGCTTGTAGAAGGAGGTAAGCATAGCAGTGACCCACAAAAAGTTGTGGATTGAGTGACAATTTTTTTTTGAAGGAATTATTAAAGTTAATAAAAACATTTTTAAAAAATCTAGAAAAGTGATCCACCGATTGATTAACAGCTGGGTTCCTACTTACTGCTAGTGTGGTTGGAGAGGTACCTTTTGAAGCAGGACTGGAAGAGTGATAGAGAGGGAGCAAGATGGAGAGGTAAAGGGAGAGAGTTCTCGGTGACAGGGGTGAAAGATCAGCCACCTATCACACAACAACAACAAACAACAAAAGAATACAAGATTGGTCTGAATTAAGAAACCTCTTTGGCTCATCCAATCTCATTCCTCCAGAACACGTATCCTCCGATACCCCCATCACCACATCAAGCTGCTTTTTAAATTAGTGTAAATTAGAGTGCCCCAGCCTCTACTACTCCTTCTGGCAACCTGTTTGTCACTGATTATCCTCTGTGTAGAAACAAAACTTCCTGATAACTGCTTTGAAATTGACCTGAACACCTCTAAACCTATGTTCTTTTGTTCTAACAATAATAATCCTTGCATTTCATTTCGCGGCTTATCACGTTTTCGAGACGTCTCAAAGCGCTTCACGGAACATACTGTAAAGTGAATTGACTATATATTTGTGGGCGAAACGTGGCAGCCAATTACACACAGCAGTGTTCCACATACAGACATGATACATCCTAAAGTATTGATCTAGGTTTACATTTAATTCTCAATTAAAAGGTTATACACCTCTGTGAGGACCTCCCTTAGTTTATTCCTCTAACACTTGGATTACTCTTCATTGCTCTACTCTGTATCGCCTCCAGGACTTGGATAGCCTCCTTAATGTTTTGGTGAACCAGAAATTATGCAGTATTGAATTGCGTAGTCTGGCGAGAGCGTATATTGACACGTGTACAGCACAGCAAGGCACTGTTATGGATTCAA
Organism: Hydrolagus colliei; assembly: GCA_035084275.1. Lineage (NCBI taxonomy): Eukaryota > Metazoa > Chordata > Chondrichthyes > Chimaeriformes > Chimaeridae > Hydrolagus > Hydrolagus colliei. The sequence goes on along the minus strand of CM068742.1, from coordinate 15,807,607 downwards.
ACTGATTTTGGGGGTCTTGATTCCTATCACTTCCTGTGCATCATACATTTGGAAGAAATTGAATTTTCTTTGCACTTTATGACCTTAATACTGTGTTTTAATGTGTACATATCTAATTTAATGGCTAAGAATCTCATTTAAAGTAATCTAATCCTGTAAGTGAATATGAAAGCATTTTTATCTCAGCACGCTGGGAACAGAGTGTCTCCTTCTTACATTTACAGAATTCTCCTCTGGGCATTTTCACATGCCATAGACCATAATTTCTCTGTAGTCCTGTAATGAGGTAAGAGAAGCCTAAAGTGGATGGTGAAGAGATAATCAAAGTGGAGGAGGCATTGTGGAATTTATTACAGCTCCGCCTATAATAATAAAAATAATAGCAATACTGTATCCCATTCATATGATATAGCGTTTTATTGCATCATTGAGACGTCTCAAAGCGCTTCACAGAATATATTGTAAAGTGGATTAACTGTATTTTGTGGGCGATGGTACTTAATACCAGAAATAATTCCAAGGTACAAGGTGACAGTATTTTTTGCTGGGTAAGAGTAAATTATTCTAGCAGATGTTTCAATTAGTCTGCTATGGTCTGCAAAATTGTAACTGTGTTGTCTTCAGTGATTTGAATTGTTACTGTGTCAGAAGGATAATATTCAATACTCATCAGTTAATTAGTGGCTTACGCAAAAGCATAAGTATTTAGTATGTATTTAGTGAGCTCCACTTGAACAGAACATTTTCAGAGTTTGGATTTCTTCGCTTTGCTGATGGTTAAGTGGGTAATTACAGTACATTGCTGACTAGACCAGGAAGCGACCCGGGCTTGTTCACTTGTCTCTGCTGGTTTGCTGCTGGGAAAATGGAAGGGGTGGGATCAGTGGAGGATGTTTCAGCCGGTTCTCATTTTCCAGAACGTTTTTGTGGTATGACAATGAACCTGTTTGTATGTGGGTTGAGGACAAGATCACACCCAGCTTGTGATGCCTCAAACTGCAATCAGATAACCCGCTGACATTCCACGGGGATAAACCGAAAATTGCAAGAGCTTTTTAGTCAGAAGTTTCAATTGTTTCCTTCTCCAGCAAAGGAGATCGATCAATTCTCGTGCAAATGGTACTTTGGTAGGGAGAAATACCACCCGGGTCATAATTTACCCTTTATGTATCAGCCTGACTCGGTTGGTAGCAGTCTCGCCCCAGAATCAGAGGTTTATGGCTTCAAGCCCCACGTCAGGATTTGGAACTCATACTCCAGTGCAGGGCCAGGGGTGCTTTGCATTATTGGAGGCATCGTCCTTTGGGTGAGTCTTTAAACCAATGTCCTGTCTGCCTGTTCAAGTGGAAGTTAAAGATTGCATAGCACCATTGAAAAGGTGATCATTGAAAAATACTTGGGCTTGAATTTGAGGGTTGTCTTCAACAGTGAGGAACTGATTACATGCTCGGCTGTGACAACCAATACTAGAAGCTACTCTAACATAAATTTGCTCAATGAAAACCATGATAAACAATTTATTACACCCCATTTGTGCTGTACGTTGATTAGTCCTGAAAGTTTGACTTCTTCAAGAAACTTTTTTGTTAATGCTGGTATGTTTTACTAATTCTTTTAATTCACGTTTAAGTAGATTACTTTCCATAGTCAGCGTTTGAAGTACATAATAAGTCGTGGAAAAGGATTGTTCCTTGGAGTAATAAAGCCCTCCTCACCTAGATATTAACTTTCCCGTCGCGGCAACTCATTTTAGCTTGAATGATCCAAATGTTTTTGCCTCCTGCATTACTTGTAATATTCTTCATCTTTGAGGAAAGATGTTTTTCCAGATATCTTTTTATTCATTTCCTTTTATGCTTCCTGGGCCTATCATGGTTGATAAGACAAACATGAAAAATTACTCCAAGGAGCAATCCTTTTTACAAGAAAATGACTGATCTCCTGGATAAATCCTTTTAAAAAAATATTTTACTACTTCTTTTGCCTCCACTGTTCTTCTCAAATGTTATGTTGTCAGTAAAGATGCTAAGCTTGGTTTCAGCGTCCAGAATGCGCTTCAAGAATACTGGTGGACATCAGTGACTAGAAGACATAATTATAAAAAGAGCAAAGAGAGAAAAAAAATCACTCAAATATTTGTTTGGATATGGAATACCCTGCCAAGGAAGCAGTTTGGGTAAAGTTTGTTGTGGGTTTCAGGAGGAAAATACTGTAGATGCGCATATAAAAAGATAAAGACTTTGAAAGATAAAGCTGTCTAGCAATTGAGATTAAATGAACGGTTTTCTCTGAGAGCTGGTGTAGACATCATGAGCTGAATAGCTTTCTGCTTTGCAAATTTCTGTGATTCTTCGAGACGTTAACCTACATGAAGGTTGACTTTATACATAAAAAGTCGAGTTGTCATTCATATATGTTAAGATAATGGCAAAATTGTGTCCATGAAAGGGATCTTAATTCATTATTCATTTTTATCATTTCCCATTGTGTGACAGAACATGCTGGCAGAGAAGGTGGAACAGCTGATGGAATGGAGCTCAAGACGTTCAGTTATTCGAATGAATGGTGACAAGTTCCGACGCTTTGTGAAGACTCCCCCTCGTAATTACTCAGTAATTGTGATGTTCACTGCCCTTCAGCCCCAGAGACAGTGCTCGGTTTGCAGGTGAGGAAAAAACAAACAAATGAACCAATGTTTATGAGGAAAATAAAACAATAAAAAATGTTGGTGAGATGTAAATTCTGAAGCGTATCAATTCACAGTAATGTAATTACATTGACGTATAGTTCAAGCATGTGGAGACCCGTAGCGCAATGATTCACATGCTCGCCTCACAAGTGAGAGGACCGGGGTTTGATTCCCTGGCTGGGTGAAAACTTAGGCAAGTTTTCTTACTCTACATGACTCTGTTTACTGAAGTAAGTAGGAATCTGGTTGTTGATTGATTGGGAGATCGCTTCAAAAGAAAAAAATTTCAATGCACAACTGTTTGTGGGACACTGCAGTGTGAACTCATTGCCCGGTGTCACCCACAAAATACAGTCTCTATACTTTATGCTATATTCTGTGAAGCGCTTTGAGACGTCTCAATGCCGTGATAAAATGCAAGCAATTATTATTATTAAGTTTACTTTATGTAAAATTGCAATATACAGGTATCCCTCCCCAACTATAGGGGATACGTTCCTGCAAACCTCCGTGGTTGGTAAAACCGCGGTTGGAAAATACAGGGCTGATGGGAAACATGGGGATAGGGGGAGTAAGTTTGCGTTTCGTAGAACTAAACATGAAAAAAAACACATACAGTTATAACATACATGGGGATAGGGGGAGTAAGTTTGGGCGCATTGGCTGCCAGGATCTGCAGCAATCCACGAGGCTGTCTGACTGACCAACTGATCTACACACGGACACAAGAGAGAGAGAGAGAGAGAGAGAGAAATCAACGGAGAAAGTGGTGTGTGGGCGGTGACAGGGAGGGTGGGGGTGCAGAAGGCAGTGTGGTGGGTGACACGAAGGGTGGGAGGGGGGTTGCAGAAGGTGGTGTGGTGGGTGACACGGAGGGTGGGGGGGGTGGATGTGCAGAAGGTAGTGTGGTGGGTGACACGGAGGGTTGGGGGTGGGTGGGGGGGATGCAGAAGGTAATGTGGTGGGTGACATGGGGAGTAAGTTTGGGAGCATTGCTGGTTAAGCAATCACTATAGTGTGGTTAGCAAGGGTTGCCGCATTTAGCAAACCGTGGGTAAGTGAGTTTCGCCGTTGTCGAGGGAGCGGTTGGGGCGGGGTACCTGTATATAAATGTAATAGCTCATAGTGTAGCAATTTGGATTTTTCAAATTTGTTCTTTAGTTTGTTTCCTTTTCCAGTCATGCATCAAATGGCTTACATCTGCAACACACAAAACAACTTTATTTAGTTTGGAGTCATGATTGCAATTGCATTGCCAATTGAAGAGAAAGTTGACTTTTCTTGACTTTGAATGAATACAATATTGAACTAGTATTCACACTTTATTTCATCTTTCATTGATATTATATAATAATTTTGAAACACCAAAGCATTTATTATTCATGTGAACACTTCAGTAGTAAAACTGAAATGGGCTTCCAATACTATAACTGTTATAAGTCGCCATGGGGAAGTTTAAATCCTAAAGGGACCCAAAGGAGCAGGAGATAGGAACAATATCAAATGAATACTTTGAGATTTTTTACTTTTTAAATTATTACAGTTTTATAAGAGAGGAAAGACTGTGAAACCAGAAGAGCCGGCCAAGATCTTATAACTGGAGCTTGACAGGATATCTGTAAATCTGGCCAATGAGGTTCAGTACAGATAAATGCAAGATGCTGCATATTGGAAATAAAACTAGGAGATACTGTACTCTACACTGTGCATGAGACAAAAATTGCCAAAGGGGAAGTTGAACGATAGTACTGTAATAGGTTTGGACTTTTTGCTCACCATGATCAACAGTGTGAGACAGCAATGAACATAGCAAACAGAACACCGTCTAAATTGCCTACTATTTTAGTTCAGTCCTGCATAAATCATGCTTAAGTTGCAAGGTGTCTGATTAGGCATCACAGAGTATATTGTGTACAGTTCTGCTCATCTCAACCTAGGCGTCAGAGACAGTACAGAAGAAAACGAGCATGATCCCCTTTGTTTTAAGGGATGGTTTATCTGAATCAGTAGATAAGCTGGGGCTTTGCAGATGAAAAGAGACTTTATTCAGTCTCTGAGGGGGTCTGATAAATATAGAAGCTACTGCAAGGTGATCCTGTTTAACGTGGTCTTCTTAAGGCCCCATGTTCTAACACGTTCTTAAAAAATAACCACCTTCTGGGTCGTTGGGTCTCCACTGATATTGCATTGTGCAAATAGCGCACTGGAAGTGACATCAGTGATGACCCGACAAAGTAGAAGTTAACCTTTTTGTAAGTATGGGAAGCCTATTTGTCAGCAGTCTAGAGGAAGTGATAAGACACTATATCAAATGCAAGGATTATTATAGAGTACATCTGTCGCAGACCTGTGTTAACTAGGGTGTGTTTTATGGGGTTGCCCTGTTTATGAAAGAGAGAAAGTAAACCCACAGCAGTTAAGATACACTCTAGCAGCAGGATCAGATGTTGTTGGTTGGGAAGAACATGGTAAGGATTCAAGCACTCATCAGGAAAAAAATTCTACTGGAGCATAATTAACAGCTGGAATAAACAATAAAGGAGAATTTCTAGTTACAAGTTTCGCCCACAAAATAAAACAGTCAAATCACTTCACAGTAACAAGGTACACATATATCAAATTTGTATGTACTGCATATAGTGTCCTAGCCAACAATCCCCCAAATACAATTGGTCACTCACTCCATGTCGTGTTTGCCCACAAATACAAAGTCACTATTTCACAGAAGTTGCTTGTGCATTGAGATGTCCTTCAGATGTGATGAAAAGCTAAACCAATTGCAAAGATTCTTATTATATCCTGTGAAGCTCTTTGAGGTGTATCGACGATGTGATAAGATGCTACAGGTAGACCCCGCTTAACGTTATTTCATTATTACGTCGCTTGCCCTCGCCTATCTCTCCGACCTGTTGTATCCCTACCAGCCTGTCCACACCCTCCATTCAATGGGCACTGGCCTGCTCCACGTCTCCTGCCCGAACTGCCCTACCATCGGTGGCCGGGCTTTCAGCCTCTCTGCCCCCATACTCTGGAGCTCCATCCCACAGTCCCTTCGCCTCGCTCCCTCCCTCGCCTCCTTCAAGGCCGGTCTCAAGACCCTCCTCTTCGACCGTGCCGTCTGCTGCCCTCCTAACTCTTTCCCTCCCCTCCCCCCTACCCTGCCCCTCTCTCTTGCTCGGGTCCTGTCCTGGCTATTCAGTGCATTGGGACGTCTTCCCGACGTGAAAGGCGCTATTCAAGTGTAATTTTTTTCTTGTTGTTGGTAGTATATTCTGTGAAGCACTTTGAAACATATTATTTATTGTTACTAACAATTAATCTTATTAACACCTCTTCTCTCCAGTTTTGTTGCAATCCCCCACCTTTTGTTTCACAACATTAACACCTCTTTAATCCATTATCTCCCCCATTTTCTCCTTTGTCTTCCTTGCTCTGCTTCCCCCTCTCTGTTAGTCTTTAAAAGCCTCTCCCTCCCAACATGCCTCGGTTCTGACTAAACATTGACTCACTTTTCCTTTCTCCATAGATGCTGCCTGCCCTGCTGAGAGTTCCCAGAGATTTCTGTTTTTGTTTCAGATATCCAGCATCTGCAGTATTTTGTGTTGTTATAATTTGTCGTTATTGTTTACAGTACTTGTCCTTCTAGGTCTGCAATAAAGCTTTTGACTTGCAAATGGAACTGTTCACTCCTCTAAGTGATTATCCCCTTTTGGGCTTTGAAATGAGAACCTGCCGCCAAAGTACATCCTGTGAAGCGCTTGGAGATATATGGGTGACATGATAAGGTGCCCAAGTAGTCACTGGGATAGATATTGTCTAGTGCTGGGATATTTGCAATAATAATTTTTAAAAGTTCCTCATTCTCTCCAATTACCCTCATGTTTACAAGTATTTTTTCAGTTCTAGATCAGAAGAATAGTTACCTGCCCTATGGTAATAAAGATTGAGAGGGTACAGGGTTCTTTAAACCCTCCACCACCAACAACAACAAAATTATATTTGAATAGAGCTTTTCATGTCGGGTGGACATTCCAAGGCTCTGACACCAGATGATATTGGGGGCACAGTTCCAGAGTGATTTGTGCTGATGGAGATACCATTTATACTGGCCACGGTGGGAATTAATTTCTGCCTAAATCATAGCAATTCACCGCCATATGTGCAGTATAAACATAATGTATGCTCGGTGGAATATTCCAACTTATCTCATGTTTGGTAATAGGGAAAATTTGCCACCCAGTTTCTTTCCTAATGATCCATCGTAATTGGCACAAAATACTCTTAACGCCTTAGTAATGTTAAGCAATTGCACTAATGATATCACATCTGTACATTTTACTTGCTCCATTGGTTTCAGTGGCTCATTCTTGAGCGCTACAAATATGCTCGAATGTCTGTCGGTATCTACTTTGATTCTGTCATATTGTATAGAATCGAGATTGATTTGAAGAACGACAAGGAGAAGCAGATCCAGCCATATCTAGAGTTTTTGCAGTTTAGCTGCTGAGATTTGATATTAGCTCCCGCCTGCTGCTCCAGCTACCATGTGAAGCGCTTTGAGTCATCCTCCCAATGTGAAACCTGCTATGCAAATGTTAATTGTTCTATTCCAGCTGGAACACTTTGCTTGGTTAGGCTGAAGAGAAAGATATGATATTGTGTCTGCCTGACTTGGTGGGTAACACTCTTGCCTCTCAGGCCCATGTTGGGCCTTGGAACGCAAATAGTCTTGTATAGATGGCACTCCTCTTCAGTGCTTGGGGTATGCTGCCAATGTAAGAGCTGCATTTTGAGACACCATTCAGCTTGGAAGGCGCTATGTTGTTATTGTTGGGACGTCTTTCTGGTTTGAAGGAATTCAAGTGTAATTTATTGTTGTTGTTTAACTCAGGCCCTGATCAAAAGGATGTTAAATATCCTATGGCATTAGAATCTAGAAGACGTGAAAAGCGATATATCTAATGCAAGGATTATTATTATTATATTATTTATTATCAATCAAAAAGAGCACTGTGGGATGTCCTCTGACTTGAAAGATGCTATAGCAAATGTAATGGTTATTATTACATTGTAAAGAATTGAAATAAATTTTCACTAATTCTTCCCCATTTTTGCCCATATTCTGTTTGTCCTTTTATTATCGAAAACATCCTATCACGATTATACAAAATGTTTCATTTTACTTGAACTGGCAGGATGATCGAAGCACCCTACTTGACATCTCGTGCACTGCAGTTGGTGATTGCACCACCTACGACGATTTTGGTCATGTGGGCCTATCATGCACTTTTACCTGTAACTAAGAGAAAAACCTTTAATCAAACATGTTGGGGCTGTCAGTGAAGCTAATTATTTGTAGCAGAAGAACAACTCATCTGGGCTTGGTGTCAGCCTAACACTAGAATCTTTGCAGTAGACTTAAATTACACGGCTTGTAAGGGTAAATTGAAATAGATGTCAGGTTAATCCTGTACTGTTTTAGACACTGCTTTCATCTGTAGGCTTTATACTGTCAGTAATATATTAATGGGACATTTTCATAGAGTAAAAATCAAGTCTTGTATGCAGGATGATGAAGAAATACCAAAGCTTTGCCAGTAGGCTGCATACTATTAGTAAATAGTCTAATTGGTGAAGATGTAATTATTCAGTATATGTCAACACATTTTGTTGAGGAAAAAAAGTTAAGTTGAGTGCATAAATGTGGGATAATTTGACCTTGTTTAAGATTAACTCTCTGAATCAAGCAAAATTTATTGTTTGGAAGGGCTTGGTTTCCTTACTTCATGTTAAAATACAATTGTACTGCTATCCTTCCCATGGTTGATTGATGAAAACTGTTGAGAAATTGTAGATAATTGTTTTTGCTGTGCCTCATGTTTGTATGCATGCGACTGTAGATCATGTTATCACTTGGCTCTTTAATACCAATTTACCTCCCTTACAGAAACATTGTGAAACTGTGAGGACCAGCATCTAATTGTTGTGTGATGCATGCACTTAACATGTGCAATTAGCACTCTGCAACGAAAATGAAGTGTAAACATTAATGCAGTGTGCTCTTTTCCCAATCCTGCAAGTTAATTTTGGTACACTACTTTCTTACAGACAGGCTAATGAGGAGTACCAGGTGTTGGCGAACTCATGGCGATATTCATCTGCGTTTTCTAATAAGCTCTTCTTCACGGTGGTGGATTATGATGAAGGAGCAGATGTATTTCAACAGGTAAATAATTATCTAAAACCCAGAGGTTCTTCTCAATGGAAGTAGCATCAATTTAAGTTGGTTTTGAGTGAGCTGTGCTCCCCATAAAGAGAGAGGCATACACAGTACGCTCTCTTGAAATTAAGCCAAATAGATAAAGAATACAATACTGTATCATCTTTCAGATCAAACTTATATTTTAGTTTTTTAAAGCCTTGTACAGGTATTAACTTCTGCATACATCTTTCCTTAATAACTATTGTCAAATGATCTATACATATAGAAAATGTAGTGAATATTTTAGCATTTCTTGCCCCTTAAGACTGCACCATATCTTTGACTTTAATAATCGGGTCTGAAATAGGGTTTTCACGCTGCTCACCTCTCCAACAATCTCCACCACCTCTCTGCTCACCTCAACCTTCAAGGTTCTGTCCTTTATTAGTTATAATAATAAGCCTTACGTTTGATGTAGTGCTTTTCACTTCTTCAAGACATGCAAGCAAATTTGATGGATAAACAGATTAATTGTGTCAATAGTAACACATCAGCATAGATCCTGCCATCTGAAGATGTTTACATTGTTATGTAATAGTATGTCCCAAGCATATTATTAAAACATATTTTCTATATACAGTATTAATGCACACTCTTCGTGTACACGAAGAGACAAAAACCTAACTTACGTTCCTTTAAATGTGGTATAGCTGACAAGTGCATGCATTTGTGTACTGTATGTGTAGAAATGACAACTGTAATGGAAAAAAAAACTGAGCGTGCTTGCTGTTGACGTCTCTTCTGTTGTAAAGTGATGTCAGAAACAATTTCTGCATGTAGCACAATTTGAGCAGGAAGCAACATGCAGGAAGTAATATCCTCCCGACGTGAAAGGTGCTCAAGAAATGTAATTTTGTTTGTTGTTGTTGTTGTTAACAGCAAGTTCTACGCACAGAATGAATGCACAATCCCTGGCTAGTTTTTAGTGCAGGAACCCAGCTAGTCAATGCCTTTCAGTGAGTGCAGATCCATGGCACACAAGTAATAATAATTATAATAATAATAATACTTGCATTTTGATATTCTGTAGCGTTTTTCATGTCTTCTGGGCGACTCAAAGCACTTCACAAAATATACTGTAAAGTGAGTTAACTGTATATTTGCGGATGAAATGTGGCAGCCAATTGTACACAGTTCAGCGCCTTGGGACGACCTAACTGTTCAGTGCCTTGGGACGTCCTCACAACGTGAAAGGCTCTCTATAAATGTAATTTTGTTGTTGTTGTAGTGTCCCACAAACAATCGTGGATTGAAGTGACCAACTTATTATTGTGTGTTTTTTCTTGAGGGATTATTATCAGGCGTGTGGAGTAAGGAAACTTGCCCAATGTTTTCCTCTGCCGGGATTCTAGCCCAGATCTCTTGCTTGTGAGGGGAGTGTTGTAACCACTGTGAATAAGTGAAGCTGTGCTAAACTAATGGGGTTCCTTTGTAATTACTGCTTTCTGGATAGATTTGCAATTCCAAACCACATGAATGCATTTCAAAAAAAATTGATTGTTACAAGTGAATGCTTCATGTTATTTTAATCGGATAATTAGTTACACAGGACAAGTTTTCCTATCTCGCATTAAGTAAATTACTCGGCTTCTTAAAGTAGAGCAAAGCTTGGTCTTGTCTGTTGCTCTATGTCCTACAGCTTTAATTGGCTCAACATGAAGAAAAGTGTAAGATTATCACTGACTCCCAAAGTGTAGCTTCCCAGAAGGTTTTTAACGGTTCCATGTTACTCTACGGTTGTGACCACGATAGCTGTTGATTCTGGTGAATCCTCGTTAAGAAGATGGTGCCCCCCAATTTTGACATGCATACTTTGACATACATTCACTGCAAGCAAACAAAATGCGCCATGCATTGTTTGAAAGTCTACATTAAACCAACTTAATTGGACATAATTGATGAGGAGAAAGCATTGCGGAAGAATAATTTCCAATGAACAAAGCTGTCACTCTCCAGCTCAAATCAAAATGCAACAGGTTTGAATTGCATTTGTAAAGCTGGCACTGATTCAGTGCAGTTCTTAATAGGCATTCTCCAAACTCCAGGCAGAGTGCTGGATATTTAATGTGAAGAACAGATGATAGATAGCCATAAACCTGATCTCAATATTAATTGGATTGCTGATGTGGATTAGAGGAACAGCAAATGAGAAGGAAATAAATTTCATCCCCAAGCTACAAGTTGTTGCAGAGATGAGCACCAAATAGCTTATTTTTGGTTGGTGCAGAAGACAAGTATTATCTCACTATCCAACATTATTCTCAACAAAATACTCATCGAAGAAATCTGGGGAAAGGAAATATTCACGTAAAGAAAACTGGAAAATATATTGTGTCATATCATTTGGTGTGCTGTAACAGTTAGATATTAGATTTCAGAATGCTGCACCTAAACACTACAACATCAACAAAATAAAAATATTTAAAAATAATTAGGGCCACGTTTGAAACTGCGCGTTAAGAAAAAAGGAATTCAACACTAATTGCATTTAATTTCCACCTCTTTATTATTTTCATTTACTTTTTTCCACATTGGAAAGCAAATCTCCCTGTCTTTGGATGCCCCTGAATAATGTACCACTCACTGATTGAAGGAGGAAGTGGATGACCAGTTGCTAAGATGCTACCACTTCAATAGTCTTTTACAAAGTGATGCATTGGTTAACTTTATCCTTCAATTCCCATGCCCTATAGGGATGTATCATCTTTTCTCTGTGCCTCCCCCTCACAGCCTGTCAGACTGCTGGAACTCAGTGATGGGAATCACAGCCGTGAACCTGCATATTAAAGCTCTATGGCACAGTATGTTGCTGATACATCACTAGGCCTTCAGCACCATCTGTTTTGTTCCTGGATTCAACTGTCAGTAATGTCCAGGGAAAACTGCTGGTGTGTCTGAATCTACAAAGTGACCCAGATGAGATTCTGAGGCAGGTGAAGCATTTTGTGGGTACAGTAGTGAACTCTTACTGGTTGAATAATAGAAAAAAAATAAGATTTTGAAAAAGAAGCAGAAATCAAGATATGTTTTACTATATCGGACTGCAATGTGTTCTATTTGTGCAGTCCTTCAGGTGAGGCATAGGAATTTGCTAGGCCAAAGAAGACCAAGGTCCATCTATTTTGCCTTCCAACACCCACCACCTTTGCCCACAAAATATACAGTCAATTCACTTTATGGTACATTCTGTGAAGATGTGGTAAAGTGCTATATCAAATGCAAGGATTATTATTATCCTGGCAGTCGATTGATACATCGCATCCCAAACTATATACTGAATCCTGAGATATATTTTCTAACAGAAATCTAATTTGTTGTTGAATCAAACAACATTTTCTGCTTCCACTGTCTCCCTAGGGAGCCTGCTCCATAGGTTTACTACTTGCTCACTGAAGAAGTGTTTTCATAGATTTCTTCTGAATTTATCTCCCTTCAATCGCAGGTCAGGCAACCTTCTGCTCTACTGTTTAGTATAAAGTAAAACAACTTCTAAGTGCGGTCATTAAACTGAGGTCCTGACTGCCTGTTCAGGTGATCGTTAAAGATGGGGGGTGGGAAGCCAATGGAGTCGGGTAGTGGGGATAAGGTCACGGATTCTGGTATGGGAGAATACACAAGCCGCAAAGTTCTGGATGATCCACAGCTTGCGGAGGAAAAAAATTGGGAAGAATGACAAGTTGGTGTAGTCGAGCCTAAATGTAATGAATGCATGGCTAAAGGTTTTGTCGGTTTGAGAATAGAGGCAGTGGCAGAGCCGGGCGATGTTGCGGTGTTGGGTTAATGCAGAGTGTGTCATGGCACGGATGTGGAGTAGAAAGAATCGCTGTGGGTCTCACGAGATGACAAGATTCTATATACTGTATAATGCAAGGATTATTATTTCTATGTTGTCCAAGGTTAGGATTGGTTGAGAATAGGCATGGTACATCAAGAGTAAAAAGAGCTAATGCTAGTACATTATTACAAGATGTTAGGTTGAGGGATTGTCTCACATGGTCCATTTGATCTTAGGCATCCAACATTGCCTTCCTTTTCTTATAACATAAAGCTGTGGTTTTGTTTCTTGATATTGTTAATCATCAATAATGAACCTATTGTTAATCTATTCTGGCTGTTAATTACTGTCTGCACTGTCTGTCTAAAACTTGCCCTTCACTGCCATGAACCTCTTAATGGATGATATTAAATATTTACAACTCTTACCAGCCACCGCTCTAACCGAAACAAATCTACCAGGAATACATTATGTCAGCAACATGTTTTTTCATTGGATACAATTCAGTTAAGCTCTGCCACTATTAAGCACTCTGAAACTCTACCCTGTGGGGAGGGTGCTATATATAAGTGCAAGTTGTTGTTGTTTAATTATAGAGGCTAAAAAAATTATGTTTTCGGGAACTTGTGGCTGTATTTGTTCCCTGAAGAGCTTCTCGTTGAATATTTTTTAATTTAGCCTTTAAAGTCTCTGATTCATTTCCTACAGTTCTTTGCATTTCTCGAACACTTTAGATACATTGTCAAGTTTTGCACAACAAGTATCCCATCTACTGATGTTGAGTTACCGGCAGGTTTAAATTCGATGTACCATTTCACTTAAAAATACTGTTTCATTGAATGGTAATCTTCCATATGCCATCAATTACACTCAGATTCATGTTTATTTGTATTGGTCAATTTCCTCGATTCTGTTGGCTTCAGCTGTAGATTCAAATCATTTTGTTTAACAAAATTTCTTAAATGGGGTGGAAAATGTGTTTGAAGTACCTCTTGATCTGTGGAAGTGGAAATCAGTTTCACTAATATATTGTATCTGTGGTGGGCAATTGTCAAATTTGGTACAGTGCTTGGACTCTTCTCCACAGCTGTTGGGCTGTTCCAGGGATGTATCTTTCGAGAATAGCCCTCGTACATCCCCCAAAGTGTCCCCATTACCTATCTTCTTTCTGTTTGTCTAACCAATTAAGGTGGTAGCTGTGTTTCTTTTGTCAGTCAAACTGCTTCATGTGCCTCTGAGATACATTCAGCAGCTTCACCTACCCAAATTGCTTCAGTGATAGCGTCCACCACTTCCTTCAGCATGTGAACAGCTGCAAGGAGCGAGAATGTGTAAGAAATACCGATGGTTTTGATGTATATAAAAAACAAAAAGAAAGATTGGAACAAATGCTGTGAATCTTGTCATTTGATCGGAATGTGAGAACAGAGGAATGTATAGGTCCTGAAAAAACAATTGCAGTCCAACAACCATTGCAATACTCGCACATAAATGGACACAATTATTCCAGCTCTTACTAGAGTGCATGAGCAATAAATTGGGATTAGATGCAATTTAAACCTATCAATGTTGACCATATCCATGTGTATTTATGTGTGTATTCACAATGGTAAACCTGTTTTGTGGGACAAGTAGACTCTTATTCACTGATGAATGAACAAAGATCAAATATAGATCATCAATTACTTCAAACAATATTACCTGAAAAAAGGTTATCCGAATAAAAACAATGACATCCAGTCTACAATGCTGTTGTATTTACAGTAAAATAACGAGGTCATTTATTGCATCTTCAAATACAGCTTAGGTTTTCTATTCATAGATTCATAGAATTTTACGGCACAAAAGGAGGCCATTCGGCCCATCTAGTCTGTACCGGCTCTTTGAAAAGAGCGATTCAATCCCACTGCCCTGCCCGCTCCCCATAGCCTAATAGACCTGTTCTCCCTAAATAAAGATCTAATTCCCTTTTAAAAGTTGTTATCGAATCAGCCTCCACCACCTTTTCAGGCAATGCATTCCAGATTCGAACAACTCGCTGAGTGAAAACATTTCTCCTCAGCTCCCCTCTACTTCGCCTTGAAACTATTTTAAATCTGTGACCACGAGTCACAGATTCGCCCACGAGTGGAAATAGTTTTTCTCTATTTGCCCTGTCGAAACCCCTCATGATCTTATAAACCTCTATTAGGTCTCCCCTCAATCTTCTCTGCTCCAGAGAGAATAACCCTAGCTTATCTAGCCTCTCCTCATAGCTGAAGTCCCTCAATCCTGGCACCATCCTAGTAAATCTTCTTTGTACCCTTTCCAATGTCTTCACATCATTTCTGTAGTGTGGTGACCAGAATTGAACACAGTATTCCAGCTGAGGCCTCACCAAAGCTTTATAGAGGTTAGTCAGCACTTCCTGACTTTTGTACTCTATACCCCTATTTATAAAGCCTAGTATCCCATATGCCTTCTTGGAGATGTTTCATTGTCATGATTTTACAATAATTGATTTTTTTTAGAATTTTCAAAGCTTTTATATCTGACTCAATGAGGATTATTAATGAAATATAGGTTGATGTATTACGACTAAAGGAGAAGTAACAGCATTAAATTTTAATCAGCATCTGACTAGGCTGAAACTATCGATGTGACAAACATAGGTGGTGAGGTTACAGACGAGGGCCATAAGGAGGCAAATAAGATACTGCCATCAGAAATCTCTGCATACAGTATTTTGGCTTCTGGAAGATGCGATGTTTAAATGAGATAGTTATTCTGCCTTATGATTCAGGGGGTTCCTCCCACCTCTCAGCTGCTATTTCAAAATAAATGAGGAGGTTTTTCTTCTGGCTTGATGTTCTTCTTGAATGTTAACAGTCTCAGCCTAAATAACTAATTGTGGCAAAATATTTTGTGTTCCAATAACCTTTTGCATGACATGCAATATTCCCCTTAATTATTTCAGTGATGACCAATGTTTACATGTCTTACTAATTCGCCAACAGAAAGAGTAATCTCTTAATCTCTGTCCTCTCAAATCCTTCCAAAGTTTTGAAGATCTCAGCATTTATTCAACGGCATTAGTAATTTGAAGATCCCAGGAGAGCTGAATTGCCTTCTCTCCTGTGATTTATTAATGAGCATTGGCACACAAGCTAACAGCAATCTCATTAAGGTATATCTCATAAAAAGTGCTTTGAAATTACAAAACCATTTATAGGAAATTTAAAAGAATGAATAAAACTCCCATTTCAATTCAGAAATCTTTCCCATGTGTGAGTGATCCAAGATTCACCTGCTCACCTTGTTACATCTATCCATTCCTTTGTCTAGAACTCATCTGTTGTTTCTTGAACGACTTGTGCTATTTGCTTCAATTCTACAAGATTACCTTGTTTAGTTCAATTTTTCCAAAAAGTTATTGAATTTTAGAAACTATCTTCACTGTGATCTATTGATCTTAATTGCCTTTGTCAGTCTTCATCATTTTGAAAACCTATATGGGAGATTTCAAGGTCTCTTACTTACATGAAAAAAAAATTAAACTTCCTCACCCCATATTACTATACATATGGCCAATGGAAGACCTGCATTTCCTACTTACCAGACTGCTAAGATTCAACAACAACAACTAGTATTTATATCGTGCCCTTCACACAAGGTAGCATATCAGACCACTTCAAGTGATGGACTCTCCCTCATGGAATACAGTGGTTTGATGTCTCTTTTTTTTAAGTTTCACTCCGATCTCTGAGTGTTATTTTTAACATACTTGTGTTTTTGTGGTATATCTGGAACTATTTGCTATCCTGCAGTTTCTTAGAGAAATCAGGATAAATCCATCAGATTTGGCCTGACACCCAGGCTGACTAAGCTGAAAAGATGCATTTACATTCCTGAAAGATGCATTTGGTAGAATGAGCCTGAAAATGAAAAATTAACTAACCGTGGAATGAATTATCAATTTTATTTGGGGATTGTTGGCTAGGACTTCGAGGAAAACTCCCTTTCTGGAAATAGTCCACCTCAATGGGTAGATGGGAACTCAAGTTAATGCCTCATCTGGAAGACGATACCTCCAACACTGCAGCACACCCACAACACTGTGTTGGAGTGTCAGTTTAGACTTCATATATGAGTTCAAAGTCCCAAAGTGTGGTGTGATCCCACAACATTCTGACTCAAAAATGAGAGAAAGACCAACTGAACCAGGCTGGTGCACACAGTGTAAAGTATATAGTCCAACTAAACGTTTATTTGACATTTACAGCTACATCAAGCAGTAGTTTGAGCTATAATTAATCAATTCAATCTCACCATCTTTTTTCCCCTACGTAGGCTTTATTCAGAAATTTACAGTCTGCACCTTTTCATTTGCTCACTTTGTTCTGCTGAAGTCGGATGTTACTTCATTTGAAGAATGATTTTGAAGAAGTGTTTAGTGTTATCAATCGGGATTCACTATGTTTTTTTTCATATAATTCTCCCACCTCCCATGCATGAAAAAAAATTAATTAAATATCCTGAGCATGTGATGTGCCATCTGGTCATCAAGTTTGACTTGTATGACGAGCAGATTCTTAAGAGGCGTAGATGAAGATTTGAAATGAAAGACAGAAAATTGTTTGGCATGCGGAAAGTTAGAAAGGCTTAATTAACATTTGCTGGCACATTTTTTCTCTCTTGCAGTTAAACATGAACTCCGCCCCTACCTTCATGCATTTTCCACCAAAAGGCAAGCCCAAGAGAGCTGACACCTTTGACCTGCAGCGAATCGGATTTGCAGCTGAACAGTTAGCTAAGTGGATAGCTGACAGAACTGATGTGCATGTAAGATACTTGAAAAATACTGCTTAAAAACAGACAAAAGTTCAACTTATTTTTATTCCTGTGCATCATTACTTAGAATTTGCTGTTAATGTTTGTTTATTCGTAAATTTCAGGTGTTCGTTGTTCTGCTTCTCCTTGATACCCGGGACTGTTTGTTGTAATCTTTCAGTGGGGATGAAAAAGCACTGCCAGAAAATCTGGTATCTAGCATACTGCTGCAGACAAAAATATGTTTTGGTGTAAACTGGATGTTTTATAGGAAAACACATTTTATGGCAAAATCGACTTGCAAAACCTGAGGTGATCTCAGTATGGAGCCACAATCTTGACAGTTGGCACGATGTTCAGGGTGTTCCCTGCAGAAAACAGTTTGCTGCAAAGTGCTTTTTCAGTCCTGTATCTGCATTTTTCAAATGTAGCACGCTTTGGCATTAACTCGTTGTAACTAATATAGTTTCCTGTGAATTGGAACCGTATTTCACCTGCAGAAAACCATAAAAGATACAGTGAAATTTGCACATTTACTTTTTTCCAGATTCGTGTCTTCAGACCTCCTAACTACTCGGGTACCATTGCTCTAGCTCTCCTGGTTTCTCTAGTTGGTGGATTATTGTATCTTCGCAGGAATAACCTTGAATTCATCTACAACAAGACTGGCTGGGCAATGGCTGCCCTGGTATGTCTCCCAGGTTATTTTGAGAATTTGGGGATTTTCTAACTCTTGGAGCGATTACTGACAGCAAATCCTAAGAATATTAATAGGAAATTTTAAACCTCCCTCCGTCTTCAGTACATGTGCAAACAAACACACACACACACATTCAGAAGGGTGGACCACAGGCTCCTCTTCTCAAATTATCCAGATTAACATCCAACATATTTTAGTGGTACTGTACAGGGTGTACCTGCTTTCCTTGCCAACATTACGGCTGCACATCAGATGAGTTTAAAACGTATCCAAATAGGGTTGGAGTTGGCATCCTTAAGTCTCTAATTCATAAACTTCTGCTTGGAGTTTTGTAACCATTTTACTACTCAAATATATGGTAGCTTAGTTCTATAAGCTAATTATATCTTACGTGTACTGAGCAATTATAGAATGATTATATCACATGGTATGAAAACGTAACCCTTAAAATGAGACGTTAAACCATCGTCTTTAATGTAGAGGAAGGTTATATTGGATTACAGTAAAAGCCCGTTTATCCGTGACCCGATCAACCGTAACTTCCATATAACCGGCACCGTAAAACAAAGGTCCCCATTCGAATAACCGGAATTTATCCGGTATCCCTTCAGTATTTTGGAATGCTGCTACTAGGTGCCTGAAGGTGGCGCTATCTCAGAATGCTGCCAGTACACAGCGGTAGAGAGGCAGAGAGTGAGAGAGAGAGGAGGTGGGATGATTAATTTAGATGGAAAATGAGAGTAGCAACAAAACATAACCACCCTGAGCAAAGCTTTCAGATCAATGCATTGGCTTTTATTTTCATAAAAAAGACTCGTCCCTGCAATGCCCAATCTGCTTGTTTTACAGAATGTAGTGTTTCAAGTTAGTGCACACACACACACATACACACACACAGGCATCGCAAGGCATTTTGGAAAAACCGTTAACTGAACTGAGCAGCCACCACTCACTCTCTGCTTTGTCAATAACACAAGCTTTCCTCTCTTCTGCCCCCAATGAGAACGGTGTCATACAGACGTGTAACTTTTGCACTAGTTTAAAGATGTCTCTGAACTGCCTGGTCGCTGTGTGTAAAATGATTAGTATTATTTATATATTATATTATATAATGATTATTTAGTCTATTATTAATATGCTATGTTTTAATTTTTAAAAATTAAATTAAAATATTTATTTTTGCGTTTTCGGCCGAATATCTGGTACGCGCTTTAACCGGCACTGGCCAGGTCCCACGGGTGCCGGATAAATAGGCTTTTACTGTATTTAAGAATGAAACAAATTTGAACTATTAAATTTTTGTAGATCTCCCTCGACACCCTCATGTCCCACCTGAAGACTTTCCCTTTCGACCATTATGGTTACCTCACTTTTCTCTCCAGCTTAGTGTCAAACTTATGCATTGTTCAGTGTTTTGAGGTGGTACCCTGTGTAAAGATCTCTATGTAAATACAGGTTGTTGTGAGGTAAATATTTTCTCATGTACAGTACTTATTGTTTTACAGTGTGTGGTGTTTGCCATGACTTCTGGACAAATGTGGAATCATATTCGAGGCCCTCCTTATGCCCATAAGAACCCACAGAATGGTCAAGTGGTAAGCAATTTACAATTGAAACGTCTAGCATGCAGTAAGCAAATTCTGGATTTAACATTGATTTTTGTGGGTTGCATCTTGCTGAATAGTAATGCACTTGTAAAGGACAACAATGATTTTATGTGCTGGAAACAGCAGAAAATCTCCCACACAAGTTCGTTTATGGTTGTGGAATGAAGGTGTTGAACTGGTTTCAGAATATTCACTGGAGCTCTCAGCATGTTTTCAGTTCAATGATGCTGCAAAGAAACTTGAACGCATTCAGATTTTCAATTTGACTCTGATTTGATTTGCAACTAATAAACTTTTTAGGATGTGATTTTACACTGCGTTTTATACATAGAACTTCAGAATCAAACCTGGCAATTGGTAATGAACATCAGCCGAATTTTCAAGTGTTCAACCTCACTGGACTAATTTTGAAAGGCTATGTGATGATGAGGGATGCATTGCACACAAGTGCAAGGTTGTAGCGATATACACCTCCATTGATTTGCGCATACACAATGAGTCAAATGTCCTTGCACAATGTAATATTTTCCAAACGTGTGTATATTCAAGCCACAAGTACCCACACTCTCCTTGAGACTTGTAGAGATGAACCTCGTCCATAAAAACGCAGCATTGGATTGTTAGCGCCTCCAGTTCTGCATCATAGTTTGCAGCCAAAAACATATTATGAAATGAGCAACTACAACAACAGCAAAATTACATTTGTATAGCGCATTTCAAGTTGGAAGGATATCCCAAGCACTGGACAGTCAGGATCTGGGTGGGTGAAGGGAAGGGAGGGGAAGAGGGGTGACCGATGGCACCATCGAAGAGGAGGGTCTTGAGATGGGACCTGAAGGCAGCTCAGGAGGGGCTGAAGCGGAGGGATGGAATTCCAAAAGTTAGGGGCGGGTAGGTTCCCCTGGGGTGAAGCCTGCTGAGCGGAGGGAGCAGACAGGGTTAGGAAGTTCCGGAGTTAGGGTGCGGCAAGGTCATAGAGGGCTTTAAAGGTGAGAATCAGGATCTTGAATCGTCTGAGTGATGGTAAGCCAGTGGAGTTGGGTAAGAATGGGGTTGGTAGGGTTTCGGAGCATGATGCGGGAGAGGACACAGCTGCAGAGTTCTGGGTGATCCGTAGCTTATGGAGGGAGGAATAGGGGCGGAGGACAAGGAGGGCATTGGCACAGTTGAGCCTGGACGTGATTAAGACATGAATGAGAGTTTCAGTGGCCTGAGGGATGAGGTCGTGGTGGAGTTGGGCAATGTTGTGCAGGTGAGGGAAGACTGAGCAGGTCATGGCATGGATGTGGGGAAGAAAAAGAGTCCTGTACCTCAGTGGTTAGAGCATTCACCTTACAAGCGAGAAACTGGATTCAATTCCAGGCAGGACAAATCCTTGGGAAAGTTTCCTTACCACATATGCCTAATAATAATCTCTCCCTCAAGAAAAAATAATGAATTGATCACTTCAATCCATGACTGTTTGTGGGACATTGCTGTGCGCAATTGCCCACTGTGTTTGCCCACAAATATACAGTCAATTCACTTTGCAGTATATTCTGTGAAGCACTTTAAGATGTCTAGAAAAGGTGAAAAGCGCTATATCAAATGCAAGGATTATTATGATTGTTATTATTAGAAGACAGTTGAGGATTGAACAAGACACCTAGGTTCCTAAAAAAAACACACAAAATACTGCAAATGTGGAAATCTGAAACAAAAACAGAAACTGCTGGGAACAATAACAAACAACAACAAAATTACACTTGTATAGCGCATTTCCCATCAGGATGGCATCCCAGCAGGTCAGACAGCATCTATGGAGAAAGGAAAAGTGAGTCAACGTTTCAAGTCCACGACCCTTCATTAAAACTGAGGCATGTTGGGAGAGGGAGGCTTTTAAGGATTAACAAAGAGGGGGGGGGGGCAGAGCAAGGAACAACAACAACAACATATTTACAGAGGAAGACAAAGGAGAAAATGGGGTAGAGGGCAGGAGATGATGGGTTAAAGAGGTGTTAATGTTGTGAAACAAAAGGGGGAATTGCAACAAAACTGGAGAGACGAGGTGTTAATAATCTTAAAACAAACAGGGAGTGAAAGAAAGTTAGTTTTCATCCAGGACTTGATCTCTCACTGGCAGTCTGTCGGCACATCAGTGGTACTGGAATTGTGGGCGGAGGCAGAAAGATAGAGTTGGGTGTCATCCGTATACATATGGAAGTTGACCCCGTGTCTGCCGATGATCTCACTGAAGGGGAGCATATAGATGTTGAAAAGGAGAAGGCAAAGGACAGAGCCCTGGGGGAAAAAAAACACACGTGACAGTGCGGGAGCTGTAGGAGAAGCCGTTAGTGGAGAGATGGTGGGAAAGGTATGATTCGACCCGGGCAAGGGCAGGTCCACAAAGATTGAGCTGCAAGGAGACGTGGTGTAGGAGGATGGAGTGGTCGGCAGTGTCGAATGCAGCAGAGATGTCTAGGAGCGGAAGAGAGCCCTGATCGCAAATGTTTAGACTGTCTTTAGAGACTTTGACCCGGATCAGGCAGTTAAGCCCACGTTGAACAGAAACCTATGATGTTAGATTGGACCTCAAGTTCATAATTAGTAGTGGCAGTTAACATAGCCGTTAGCAGGTTTGGGCTGTATAAGATTACTTCCTGTCAGCTAGGATATTAAACATCAACCTGATCTACTATATATCAGGCACCAGATATGAAATACAACAGGTTAAGAAAAATCTTGTGGTTTTGATATTGCTAATCATACCTATTAAAATATAATGACATATACTATGTCAATTATCTACTCTTTGAAGCAGGCTAAGATACTTGAATCTTTGGATGGTTTGTCTTGTAAAATTTGTGAAGCAGTATTGTCTACAATTACACTTTATTCTTCCTTTTCTTACTCTTGCTTCTTCCTTGGAAATTTAACTTCTGAAAATAGGCCCCATATAAAATGATGAGCTGTGGTAAGTTTGTGAGATCCAGAAGCAGAATAGTTTCGACAGTATGACAATTTTATCTACAAACAAGATTTAAATTCAAGAGGAAAACGTTCAATACTAATGTATATGAACCTGCTTTATACTAGAACAACAAAAAAATGCCACTTGTATAGCGCCTTTCACGTCAGGAGGACGTCCCAAGGTGCTGGACTGCTTCAGATCCAAGCTTAGGACGTGGGGGGGTGGGGGGGAGGGGGAGAGAGAAGTGGGGATTAGGAGGTGCCGATGGGTCCATCAAAGAAGAGAGTCTTGAGGCAGGACTTGAAGGAGGCCAGGGAGGGGGCAAGGCAGAGGGACTGCAGGATGGAGTTCCAGAGGTTGGGAGCAGAGTGACTGAAGGCTTGCCCGCCAATGGTGGGGCAGGTGGGTCAGGGGACATGTAGCAAGCCAGAGCCTACTGAGCGGAGGGGGCGGGCAGGTTGGTAAGGGGATAGGAGGTAACAGATATAGGGTGGGGTGATGTTGTGGAGTGCTTTAAATGTGAGGACCAGTATCTTGAATTAGATCTTCTGGATGATGGGCAGCCAGTGGAGTCGGGCGAGGATGGGGGAGATGTGTGCCTCGGAGTTTGGAACGGTAGAGGACATGGGGAGCAGAGTTCCAATGTTTCGGGGTAAAAAAGAATGTTCAATAATATGGACGGTTTGAAAATTCATCTATGCAATGCAGTGAATCACAACGTTTAATAATTGAACACTGCACAAATAGAAACAACTGTAGATCAGTAGAAATTACTTCTTTCTCTGATGAAAAATATTCAATGTAGAATAAATCCTAGAGGAATAATAATGTTGGCAGCTGTATGAACTCAAACCTCTTACGTGCTGATGCATCCTCCTTTTAATTATCATAGAATTGTAGAGCACTGAAGGAGGCCATTCAGCCCATCATCTCTGTGCCGGCTCTGAAAAGAACAATCCCAACTCATTCCCACTGGCCCACTTTCTCTCCCTATTCCTGCAATCTTGTCCTCCCCAAATACTCATCTACTTCTCTCTTAAAAGTTATCATTGAATTCAATGAATTGTCACCTGGGTTTAAGTTTAGCAGAACATGGGTTGGTGAATATATACATATATACAAGTCTCAGTAACAGAGACTTGGCTCAAGCATGGGCAGGAATGGGAGTTGAACATTCCTGGTTATAATGTATTCAGGAGGGATAGAGAAGGGAGAAAAGGGGGCGGGGTGGCAATTTTAGTTAAGGACTCAGTGACTGCCTTAGAAAGGAACGAGGTGGAAGAAGGACTAAAAACCGAATCTATCTGGTTAGAAATGAGGAATAAAAAAGGTGCAGTTACACTGTTAGGGGTATACTATAGACCACCAAATAGTGGGGAGGAGATAGACAAGCAGATCTGCAATCGTATCACGGAGAAATGCAGAGCTAATAGAGTAGTGATAATGGGTGACTTCAACTATCCCAACATAGACTGGCAGAATAGTAGAGTAAAGGGCAAGGAGGGAGAAGAATTCCTGAAGTGTGTGCAAGACAACTTTCTTGATCAGTATGTTTCCAGTCCAACGAGGAAAGAAGCATTGCTGGATCTAGTTTGGGGAAATTAGGTAGGGCAAGTTCAACAGGTTTCTGTAGGTGAGCATCTAGGGAATAGTGACCACAATATCGTTAGATTCAGAATAATTATGGAAAGGGATAAGGAACGATCACAGGTGAGGACACTCAACTGGAAAAGGGCTAATTTCAATGAGTTGAGGTGGGACCTAGCCAAGGTGGATTGGAAAGAAAAATTGGCAGGTAAGACAACTAACGAGCAGTGGGCAGTGTTCAAAGAGGAGATAGTTCAGGCACAGGTCAAAAACATCCCCACAAAGGTGAAATGTAAGGCATCCAAACCTCCCTGGATGACTAAGGAAATCGGGGCCAAAATAAACCAAAAAAAAGAGGCTTATGATAAGTGTCAGGCTCAAAATTCAGAAGGGAACCAAGCAGAATATAGGAAGTGTAGGATAGAACTAAAAAAGGAAGTTAGAGGGGCAAAGAGACTGCATGAGAAACAATTAGCGAGTAAGATTAAGGGGAACCCTAAGGTTTTTTACCAACATATTAAGAGTAAAAGGTTGGTCAAGGATAGGGTGGGGCCAATTAGGGACCTAGGAGGAAATCTCATTGTGGAGGCAGAGGGCATGGCTGATGTACTGAATGAGTACTTCGCCTCTGTCTTCACAAAAGAAAAGGATACAGCCAATGCCATGGTATTGGAGGAGAGGGTAGGAGAAATGGATAGAATAATTATAACCACAGAGGAAGTTCTAAAAAGGTTGACGTCACTCAAGGTGGATAAGTCACCTGGTCCGGATGGGATGCACCGTAGGTTACTAAGGGAGGCACGGGAGCAAATAGCAGGGACTCTGGCCACGATCTTTCAATCTTCCTTGGACACAGGGGTTGTGCCAGAGGACTGGAGGATAGCTAATGTTACTCCCTTCTATAAAAAGGGGCAGAAGGACAAGCCTGGTAACTACAGACCAGTCAGTCTAACGTCGGTAGTGGGCAAACTTCTAGAGTCCATAATCAGGGACAAGGTAGATCTTCACTTAGAAAGATATAGGCTAATAAAGGACAGTCAACATGGATTTGTTAAAGGCAAATCTTGCCTTACAAATCTGATAGAATTTTTTGATGAGGTAACGGAATGGGTGGATAATGGTAGCGCAGTTGATGTAGTTTACATGGACTTTCAAAAGGCATTTGACAAAGTGCCACATGAGAGACTTATTAGGAAATTAAAGGCCCATGGCGTAAAAGGGACAGTGGCAGCGTGGATCCACAACTGGCTGCGAGACAGAAAGCAGAGAGTTGTAGTGAGCGGCTGTTTTTCAGAATGGAGGGAAGTGAGCAGTGGTGTGCCACAGGGATCAGTTTTGGGACCATTGCTGTTTGTAATCTACATCAATGATCTGGACTTGGGTGTACGGAGTACAGTTTCCAAGTTTGCAGATGACACTAAGTTAGGGAGAATAGTAAATAGTGAGGAGGATAGTAGCCATCTGCAAGAGGATATAGACAAATTGGTAAAGTGGGCAGACACATGGCAGATGAAGTTTAATGCAGAGAAGTGTGAGGTGATGCATTTTGGGAGAAGAAATGAAGGGAGGCAATATAGGCTAGGTAGTACAATTTTAAATGGTGTGAAGGAACAGAGAGACCTGGGGATTTGTGTTAGTGACTCGTTGAAGGTGGCAGGACAGGTAGACAAGGCTGTTAAGAAGGCATATGGGATACTAGGCTTTATAAATAGGGGTATAGAGTACAAAAGTCAGGAAGTGCTGACTAACCTCTATAAGACTTTGGTGAGGCCTCAGCTGGAATACTGTGTTCAATTCCGGTCACCACACTACAGAAAGGATGTGAAGACTTTGGAAAGGGTACAAAGAAGATTTACTAGGATGGTGCCAGGATTGAGGGACTTCAGCTATGAGGAGAGGCTAGATAGGCTAGGGTTATTCCCTCTGGAGCAGAGAAGATTGAGGGGAGACCTAATAGAGGTTTATAAGATCATGAGGGGTTTCGACAGGGCAAATAGAGAAAAACTATTTCCACTCATGAGCGAATCTGTGACTCGTGGTCACAGATTTAAAATAGTTTCAAGGCGAAGTAGAGGGGAGCTGAGGAGAAATTTTTTCACTCAGCGAGTTGTTCGAATCTGGAATGCATTGCCTGAAAAGGTGGTGGAGGCTGATTCGATAACAACTTTTAAAAGGGAATTAGATCTTTATTTAGGGAGAACAGGTCTATTAGGCTATGGGGAGCAGGCAGGTCAGTGGGATTGAATCGCTCTTTTCAAAGAGCCAGCACAGACTAGATGGGCCGAATGGCCTCCTTTTGTGCCGTAAAATTCTATGAATCTATGAATCTATGTATACCCTACAGGCATTGGAACTGATTTAACTGGCAAAAATGATTTATTGGTAGGAAAGCATGTGGTTGCCGAAATCCGTTCTGCTTGTACAAAAGGTATAGAGTGTGATTAAATTGTTGCTTAAGCAAAAATGTCATTTCACACACACCCTTGTGACAATGTACTGATAGTGTTGTGTGATCAGGTTTATGTTTATACATATTTCTCTAAGGCGTTATGGAGTTTTTGTTTGGATGAGTTACTGGGAACCGATTTGCTGAAAGCTGATTTGCTGGGAAGAGGGCAAAGAGGGAGAGCTGGTGCGGCATTGCAGTTAGTTATTTATGCTGTGTCTATGTGTCACTGCATCGACTTTGTGGCGCAAATTATGTTGATCTAATCATTTATGATTCAAGTAGTGTAATTCACATGAAACTTGTATGTTACGTAAAAAAGAAATGCACACATCTGGTCATTTCTGGGAAACAGAAAGCGTTGAATGCAAATAATAAAAAGAAATGCTCTTTGCAATTGGTACAGCGCCTTTTCATGATGAAACACTTCAAAGTGTTTCACAGAGTTTTCTGTTAAGTGTAGCCAAATTGATTATAGTCAATTTCTATGCAATATTCCACAAATGATCTATGACCAATTTTTTAAAATCTGAATGATTATTTGGTAATGCTACTCAGGGAAAATCCCTTCTTTTAAAATACAGTAGTAGAATGGGATTCACCTGAACAGGCAAGTAGAACCTCAGGCTACTGTCTGATCCAGCATTGTAGACCAGTGGCTTCCAAACTTTAACTCAGCAAAGTTTTCGTTCCCCCTCCCCCTCCACCTTCACATATATCTGTTTTTAATCAGTTTTTAAAAAAAGTAATAACAAAAAACATTGAATTGTTTTTAAAAAATTATTAAATGAAAAAAATATTAAAATTGTGAAGCCAATTACCGTACTCACATTTACAACACTTAGAATTTGTTACTGTGATGTGTGAGCTTGCTTTTCAGTGCAAAGTTTCTCACTGACTGCCTGCCCGGCTCACTCACTCGCTGCCGGTCTCACTCGCTGCCGCCGTGGCTCACTCCCAGGGTCCTAGCGCTGTCGTGCCCCCTTTCCACCCACTGGCGAACGACATATTAGCGAACGTCGCAACGTTAAGAGGTGTTTACCTGTAATAAGAACAATAACAGCCACGCTTCCCCCACCCCGCCCTCACCAGCCAACAGTACACGCCGTCCCAAGGGAGGCGCGGCCCACAGTTTGGAAACCACTGGTGTAGTCTGTGAGCTCAAAGTCCTCACATGGAATTGAACCCCTACAACAGTATGACTCAAAAGTCAAGGATGCTGTACCAACTGAGCCAAGCTGTTGCCTCGATGCACTGGGAGTCACATGAGTTATATGAATTGCACTTTCAGATAATGCTAAGAAATTAAAACCCAAAATGGGTTAGATAACATTGTAAAGTACAACAAAAACAATTGACATTGATACTGTACCTTTTATGTTGGCAGATGTCTGAAATTACTTGCAAAGATTGTGGCACCTTAAGCTGGGAGGAATATAGGGAGGGTTGGGCAAAGTCAGGAATGGATCTTCAGATGGATTTGATGAGTAGGTGGAGGTGATATGACACAGGGATTTCAGAAGTGAGTTGACAACAGCTGACATACTTTGTATAGATATGGAACAAGTTGTTTCATGTCTATATATATACATAATTGTAGATTGTTGAACAAACTGTTTTCATGCCGGGAAATTCTAGAACTGCAATCTGCAGCTTTCTTGTTGGCAACCAGAACCCTGAGCTATTCATCTGTTATAAAAGTTATGAACTTTTCTTTACCAGTAATTTGGTATCAGAGATATAACACAAATGTCTGGTTAGAAGCACTCTGAGATGCCGCCCGGCGTGGAGGATGCTATATAAATCAAAATTGTTGTTGAAGTTGTTGTTATTAACTTGTATTCACTTTATTTCATTTAACCATGTGCCATGAATTGGTACAGTATATGGAGTCCTGTAGGTCAGTGGTTAGAACACTCAACTTACAAGCCTGAAACCTGTGTTCAAATCCAGCCAAGACGAAACCTTGGACAACTTTCCTTACTCCACACGCCTAATAATAATCCCTCAAATCCCTCAAAAAAAATCTATAATGAATTGGTCATTTCAATCCACGACTGTTTGCTGGACAATTGGCTGCCGCATTTCGCCCAAATATATACAGTCAATTAACTTTACAGTATATTCTGTGATGCGCTTTGAGACATCTCGAATACATGAAAAGCACTATATTAAATGCAAGGATTATTATGACAGTAAAAGCCCGTTTATCCGGCACCCTCGAGACCTGTCCAGTGCCAGTTAAAGTGCAAGCTGGATATTTGGCCAAAAACACACAAAAAAATAATAATGCATTGTGCCGGATAAATTCCGGTTAATCGAATGTGGACTTTTTTTGAGGTGTCGGTTATATGGAAGTTATAGTTGATTGGTTCACGGATAAACAGGCTTTTACTGTACTCAGTTAAGGCAGATTAGCAATGATGACATTTCGTCTGTATATTTGAGAGGCTTCAGCCTCATGGTACCTGTAAACGTAATCGAGTTCATACAATAAAATGTCTGTTATTAGCTATATTCTATATTGAGACGTCCTTCCGACATGAAAGGCGGTCTAAAAATGTCATTTTTTTGTTAAAGTTGTTGTATTCCACATCTGGATACAAAAAGTTAACTGGAGACCCCGTGCCCCCACCTTTCTTCTTCACTTGAATGGTGAAAGGTCACATCGCTAACGATTATTTTTGTCCAAACAATTAAGGCAAAAGTTCATGTGCATCTTATGAACATTTTGTACGTTACACAGTGCAACTGCTATAATCCACTTTGTTATAGCGCGTATGTGATTATAACACAGTTGTCCTATCTACTGCACATGCGTACAGCTGACTTTCTGCTTCATGCTCGCATGCATGTACAGTGATTGAGGACGCACTCTGCAACCAAGTTATAATATGTTTTCACGTAGATGTAAATCCTGGCTGAACGGACTAACTGGGGGCAGGGGAGTTTTGGTTTGGATAGCTGCAATTTCTAGCTAAGTGTCACATGCTGGTACTGGCATTGTAAATATTTGCATCCTGTGAGCATAGAGAATAAGCCATGGTCCGCTCATGGTATTCAAGCAATCTGAGTCAAGGTCGATATCCCTGGCCACTGTGAAAGGCAGCAAGCATGGTGAGGCTGCTCAGCATGGTGTTGGTGCACGCAAAGAGAGTTGGGCCAGTTAGAGTCTACAAAAGAGACCATGGAAGTTTTTGGTTCCCGGATTATATAAAATATATATATATATGTTTCGATCCAGCTTGGTGCAAATTCCAGATACTCAGTGTCCAGGGATGTTTGCTGGGTATATTATATGGTAAATTGAAACTGAATTGAAGAATTTTCCAGAGTTTGCACAATCTGAAATTTTGAGCCAATGCTAAAGCAATGAGAAACGTTGAAATCTTCAAACCCTAAAATCATCAGAAAATATTGTTTTATTAGAAATGGTCTTTCCATATTTAGAAATCATGTGAACAGTGGAACAGTGGAGAAGTCCAGAGCATTCCTGTACAGAACGTCATGAGTCACCATCCAATCTCCCACACAGTTCTTTTGCTATTTGCAGGCAGCTTTCTAATTTTTGTTGATGTAATTCCCATTCCATTTCTAATTTTATTTCCAGGAACTGTGTTTTTTATTCATAAAGGCTTCTAGCCAGTCAACCACATTATATCAAATAGGCAACCACTTATCCACTAAATGAGTTAGTTCCTCCTTGAAATTCGGGAGAATTTTCTAGAAGATGTGAAAAACACTATATCAAATGCAAGGATTGTTATTATTATTGTGAAGCATGAGATAATTTCCTTCTAAAACCATGACAAATACTCCAGGGGGTGAATATTTCTGACATCCAATGAACAAAAGTCCTCAAGCTTTCTTATTTACTATTTATATTAGGGTAAGAATTCCCCAATTCTGTCATCTCCATTTTGTTTCAGTGTTGAGGTGAAGTTTTGCTCACAAAATATGCAGTCAATCCAACAACAACAATTTTACATTGGTATAGCACTTCTTAAGTCGGGAGGACATCCAAAGGCGCTGGACAGTCAGTGCTTTGAGACGTCTCAATGTTGTGATAAGGTGCTATATCAAATGCAAGAATTATTGTTATCTCCTGTCCTCCAATTCTCAGCTGAATATCCTTTACAAAGCTATTGATTTCCTTGAATACTCTATGATACATATCACCTGCAAGATTGCTGGATGATATCACTTCTGTTACCAAGATTATAAGCGAGGTTCGGATGAAGAACACACTCTGGTCCATTTGATCTCGTCCTTCCAGAACACCCTCTCCACTTTCCTCCTATTACAGGATCAAGCTATTTTTTCAATGTCCAGCTTCTTGGCTTCAACTACTTTTTCTCGTAACTTGTTATAAAAAATACTAACTATATACTTCCTGGTGGCTGTTCTAAATTGTTGTTGAACTGTGAACCTGTGACCTCTTGTTCTGTTGCCTTGACACATCTCAACAGTGTTTGGGTTTATTTCCTCAATATTGTTTGAAGTGTCATATGAAGAAGGGGACCCCCGACAATAGAACGCACAGCCGGTACGGCATTAATAATCCTTGCATTTGATAATAGCACTTTTCACATTGACATCCCAAAGCGCTTCACAGAATATATTGTAAAGTGAATTGACTGTATGTTTGTGGGCGAATCACGGCAGCCAATTGCGCATAGCAGTGTCCCACAAACAGTTGTGGATTGAAATGACCAATTTTATTATTGTGGTCTTTTTGGACGGATTATTATTGGAGTGTCATCTTAGACTAGGTGGTTCCATGTCCCGCTGTGGGCTTGAATCCACAACATTCTGATTCAGAGGTGAGAGTGTCAGCACTGAACTGGATCACAAGTTTGTCTATACATTTGTATTGGAGAAAACAGATGGAAAATACTCATTGAACTGATCACACTTTTGCAGTTGTCTAATGCTTCTGCTTGCACATTTCTCATACTAGCCCAACGTGATCTGTTACATATTCCATTTGTTCCATATCTGTAAATACTCCTCGAACTTCTGTTGCTTCCATGTACAATTTATCTTTCCTTTGTCATTTTACCTTTTGCTAATACTCATTTATGTTGACCTGACTTTTGTTTGACTTCCAGTCTGAACCAATTTATTTTAAAGCAGATCTGTTTAGCCTGTGGGTTCTTTTTGGCCTTGTTCTTCAGCCAAAACAATTTTGGTTTTGCTATTGTTCTCAATGCGATATTGGTTTCCAGTAAACAAAATTTTTTTGCACCTTAACACTGTTTGGAACCAGGTGAGCAGGGTGTGTGTCCTCCAGGGAGATTCCAGACTTTTTTATGCTGTGTTTTATTTTCATTTTCTTCTGCATTCATCTCAAACTATTGATAGATGAGTCAATTCGCTTTTAAAACCATGTAGATCTATCTCAGTGAGGTCCAACTGTTTGGATGACAAGGACCAGAATATGGATTTGAGAAATGTCCACAGGCTGCATAAGCAATATTTTTGTGTTTCCCTTCCAGGAACATAACCCATAAGAATCAGATAGAAATGCTATGTTTTAAATTGTGTTACTGTATTTCAAACAATATCATAATCACCGATGCTGTATCTGTAAATGTCTCTGTGAGAAACACATGTGTGTTTCTCTGTATCACTCTCTCTGTCTGTGTATGTCTCTCTGTGTCTCCCTCTCTTTCTCTGGGTACTTCTCTCTCTCTGTATGTTTCTCTCTGTATGTTTGTCTCTGTATCCCACTATCTGTATATCTCTGCATTCCTCTCTCTCTCTCTGTATCTCTGTGGGTTTGTGACCATATGTATCTCTCTTTAGGACTCCTATACTGGTAACTGTATGAAATGGCTTGTTTCCTTCTCTCTTTTGGTTATCTTGTAATTTGTTTGGTTTACAACAACAACAAATTACATTTATATTGTGCCTTTCAAGTCAAGCCAAGGAGCTGGACAGTCAGGGATATCTTGGAAACAGAAAGCATTGAATGTAACTGTGTATTTAGTAGGCAAATGTGGCAGCCAAATTTCACACAGCAGTGTCTCACAAACAGCTACGAATGATCAATTTCACCTGGGGGAATCGTTATCCCAGAGAAACTCTCTTATCTCAGTGAATAGTGTAATGGGATCTTTGTCATCCGCTTAAACAGTAGACCTGCAATAGATAATTAGTGTTAACCTAGACTTTATGAGTTCAAAGTCCCAAAGCAGGGATTGAACCCACAACCTTCTGCCTCAGAGTCCGAATAACTGAAGCAGGCTTTCACTCATTTCAAAGTTCCTTGAACATTCCTTTCAGATTTCACAATATTAAATCTAATATAACATCTGCCGTAGTCAGAATTTTGCAAAGCAGAGCAATTTCTGCACAAAATGCTATCTACTGGAATTGATTTTCAGGGCAATTGTCCTATGGGAACCTCTTTCATTCTGGAAATAATCTTACAGAATAAAGTCCCTATACCACAGCAGCGAGAAGCAAGCACAGTGACCTCTGGCAAAATATAGAGTAAATATTTTAAAAAATTATGGGTAAGCCCTCTGGGCCTGAAACATTTTCAGATCGAATTCCACATGAACATTAGTGTGTTAGAAAACCTTCATCTTTGTACATTTCTTAAATGAAAATAGCAAAAGAAGACTAGTGTACCAAACCTTACTTTAAAATGCCTTTAATGACTTCATGTCTGGAAAGTTAGTTCTGTGTTCTTGGTAATTAGACTAACCAAAATAGGCATTTCAAAAGAAGCAGATTTTTTTTAATATCCACAATTTTAACTTGGTATTTTAAAGCTCTCCCTGAATTCTATTTCTGTGAATGAATGTGTGGGCAAGCAGTATGGTGTTAGGTGTCTAAAACCTATCATTAAGTAGTTAGAATTTTGCAAAGCAGAATCATCTCTGCACTTTTTATCAATCGATTGATTCATATATCCTGTAATGAGATACCTCTGCTCACTTCTTGACAACTTGCCACACAAACGATTATCAGTATGTCAAGAGTTCTGTAGAGATTTTCAGTAACCTGGGGTCTATATGGGTTGAACGAGCAGAATATTTGAGGAGTCATTTTTGCAGATGACAAAGGTGTGAATGAGAGTTTCAGTTACATTGGAGGGTGCAGTAGATAGGGATGTCGAACGATAATAATAATCCTTGGATTTGATATAGCGCTTTTCATGTCTTATAGATGTCTCAAAGCGCTTCATAGAATATACTGTAAAGTGAATTGAATGTATGTACTGTATGGGAGAAATGCGGCAGCCAATTGCGCACAGCAGTGTCCCATAAACAGTCGTGGATTGAAATGACCAATTTATCATTTTTTTTCGCGGGATTATTATCAGGCGTGTGGAGTAAGGAAACTTGCCCATGATTTTGCCTGCCAGGAATTGAACCCATGCTTGTAAGGCGAGTGCTCTAACCACCGAATTACAGGACTCCACGTGCCGTACAATTTATGGCACATCATTAAATGAAACAAAGTGAATACAAGTTAATAACCAGACATTCGTGCTCCAACCCTGCTATCAAAGTCATGGATTGATACAGCAAGGCATAGTTTTCAATTGACGAATAAAGATCTCCATTAATAATCAAATCATATACTGCCATTGTATTTGTGCCTGAGTTTATATTTCATAAATACTGCAGGAAATTTGTTTATTGAAATGACCTGTCAAAGCACTGCAGTAAGTATTTTTGGGGACAAAAAAGTTGGGATGTAGTTTGCAGTGGTACCCAAGTCTAATAATGTTCAGAACATGCAATTGAGATTCTTTGCAAAAGATGCAAATGAGTATTTTTAAAATATATACAAATTATAAAATAATTGAAGCTCAAGAAATACATGTGGTGGCTTTTGCCACGGTGTTGTCTGTCTGGACTCTTTGCTTTCTTTTGTGGACCAATAACCTTGTTAGCTATTTATTATGAATCACTTCAGTGCTTCTCACTGCCCTTTCCTGATTGATGTACAGATGTATGCTCTATACGCTCCCTCTTGGGGATGTCATCCACAGACATGGGGCATACTTCCACATGTACGTGGAATGCACGCAACTCTATCTCTCCACTTCACTTTGTGACCCCCAGTCCCCTGATATTCTGTCAGCCTGCCTTTCAGACATCAGGGGCTGGATGTGCGCAAATTTCTTGCAGCTGAATGTCGACAAGATGGAGGCCATACTCCTTGGCTCTCGTCAACATCTCCATTCACACGGCTCTCACCTCCTCCACCTTCCCGGCCTGCCCCTAAAACTCTCCGAACCTGTCCGCAACCTAGGCGTCAGGTTCGATCCCCAACTGTCCTTCCTTCTCCACATCCGGTCCGTTACTAGCACTACCTTCTACCACCTCCGACGGATCGCCCGTCTCCAGCAATACCTCACCTCAAAAGCCGCTGAAACCTTGGTCCACGCCTTTGTCACCTCTCGGCTGGACGATTGCAACGCCCTCCTCTCCGGTCTCCCCTCCACCACAATCCACAAAATCCAGCTAATCCCAAACTCTGCCACCCGCATACTCACCCACTCTAAGCTTAGCTCCCCCATTACCCCAGTCCTTGCCAGTCTTCACTGGCTCCCTATCTCAGAGAGGATCGACTTCAAGATCCTCACCCTTGTTTTCAAATCCCTCCACTCCTCTGCACACCCCTATCTCTCTGATCTCCTCTCCCCGCAACCCAGCACCCGCTGCCTTCGCTCCTCTGGGTCTGGCCTCCTCCATGTCCCCCGAATCCTCCGTTCCACCCTCGGCAGCCGTGCCTTCAGCCACTACGCCCCGAGGCTCTGAAACTCATATCCTCACTCCCTTCGCCTCGCCCCCTCTGTTCCTAGTTTGAGGTCACAGCTGAAGACCTTTCTCTTCGACCGCGCTTTTGGTCACCTTTCTGCCCCTGCCCCTGGCTCGGTCCCGGGATCCACTATTGTAAAGCGCTCTGAGACGCCGTCCGTCGTGGAGGGCGCTATATAATTTGAAGTTGTTGTTGTTGTGTTACCAACCACAGGTATTGTGGAGCTCCTCATCAAAACATTATAACTTGCTACTTTGTATTGTGGAGTCCTGAGCTAAGTGGTTAGAGCACTCGTCTTACAAGCGTGAGACCTGTGTTCAAATCCAGGCAAGTCAGGGCGAAACCTTAGGCAAGTTTCCTTACTCCATACACCTAATAATAATCCCTCCCCCCAAAAAAATTGGTCATTTCAATCCACGACAGTTTGTGGGACACGGCTGTGCGCAATTGGCTGCCTTGTTTTGCCAACAAATATACAGTCAATTCACTTTACAGCACATTCAAAGCTCTTTGAGACATCTAGAAGAAGTGAAAAGTGCTATATCAAGGATTATTATTATATTCGTATCGTGTGTTTAATAATCCAGTGGAACCATAATAATATCTGAACAATTTGTTATTTACATTTTCTGATTGAGCTGCAACTTTGGTGGAAATCGCTTGCCTTTTATTAAATCTCTTGACAGAGTGCTTTTACCATGTTATCCAATTGATAGTTGCCAGGACCATGCTTGTCAGCAGTGCTACTTCGCGGGGTTGTGAAGCCAGGCACTTTTTCAGAGAACTCCTGTATACAATTAGCACCACCAACAATAACTTGCATTTATATAGCATCCTTCACGCGGTTAGCATCCAGGAGCGGTTCACAGTGGTGTCACACAATCATATTCCACAAATGTTTATATTTTATTAAGAATCTGCATCTCTAGTTTCAATAGTTTATTTGTGATGCTCCTTGCATACTGTAAAGCAGTTTAAGCTCATATTGGAGAACTCTACTCTTCCACTTCCCACCCCCCCTCTCCCCCTTACCCCAATTTATCCATGTGTACACTTGACATTCAGACCTTTTTATGCCATTGGTAAACTGCTCATAACTCAAACTAAGCTTAACTTATCACTATCACTTAAATGATCATGCATTCAATATCCCTGCCACATTTATTTATGTATTTATATACATGCCTAACTCGCCACTCCTGATAACTCGTGGCTTAGTCATTTTACTTTGGAACGATGAGTTATCAGGAATTAACTGTAATTATATTTCCTTTCCACTCCATCAGCAATAACTATTGGCTCATTCATTTCACCAAATTATTAAGATCTTTTTTATTACATTTTTGGGTGCACCTAATTTTTCGTAATCACAGTTATTTCATGGAACATTAATATTTTTGCAGCAAGGACAGCGATATTCTGTGATAAAAAGCGTCTTATTTATAGATTCACACTTTTAGTTTAAACTAAACTCCTAAACAAGAGAATATGTTCTTTAGTTCCTCATGAACAAACTGGTAGGTTGCCACAATATGAAACACATTACATGAAGTGGTAGTGCCCCAACAGAGAGCTGTGTAATGAGGAGCTTCACTTGATGTAACCAGTGAACTCAGACTTTTGATATTAGCGCCATTGCTTCAGAGCAGAGAGCCATTTGTTACTGACATACAGAGCTTGATTAATGATATTGTCATCTTAAAGGACAAAGAAGGTCAGTACGAGAAGGAAACCAGCACTAATCATAAGAATTATATTGATTGATTGCTTGTATCTGCACATAAATATGAGATGTAAAGGACAAACATGTACATTGCACCAAGCTGTGTAGATACAGACTCAGAATAAATACACATCCATTCAATTACCTATAGTTGATGTTTCTTTGTTCTTTTGCAATCTAATCCAGGGCATAAACTGTTGATTAAGAGCTGTCAACCGAATGGAGTTTTACAACGAACTGCCTGGCAGAAACTGTCATTTTAGGCTGTAATAGACATAAAGCACAGGTGAAATCAAGAGAAACAAACCATTACTTCAAAGCCCGAACTGTGATCTCACAACATTCAAGTACTGTATAGTGCAGATGCAAAAAGATGCATTGCGACACCCAGGTTTGCTTTTCAGCTTGCACTGAAATGTTACCTTTGTTGATATTTCCGATGGATAAAATTATTACATTTCGTAGGAGTGAAGAACTGCGTTCTTTTAACTATCACTAACTGGGCCAATAGAAACATATGAAACATTTGCCTGAAATTGTGGGGAAATTTGGAAATTGTGTGAGTTTAGTTGGTGCTATTGAGGTACATGTTACTGCCAACCTCCAATTTTTTAACTTTATTGATGAATACTAAACATAAGGAAAATAACACATGTTAGATTGTTGCAAAAAATAATATTAATCGCTTCTTTAACATAAAATGTGTTGCCCTTTTTCGGGCGCAAAGTTACAGGAGCTCACAGAGCTGGCACCGCACTGGAATCCAGAGACCCAGAGAGATAGAAACACACACAGGCACAGAGAGAGACACACACACACACCCAGGGACGGAGAGACACAAACACACACAATCAAAGGAGAGACATACATACACGTTCACACAGATACAAACACACACACATACATGCAGACACACTCACACACATC
The DNA here is from genome assembly GCA_035084275.1 of Hydrolagus colliei. Classification (NCBI taxonomy): domain Eukaryota; kingdom Metazoa; phylum Chordata; class Chondrichthyes; order Chimaeriformes; family Chimaeridae; genus Hydrolagus; species Hydrolagus colliei. Next base: position 15,769,348 of record CM068742.1, on the reverse strand, counting down.
CTTAGAGAGATGGGAGACACACAGACGCACTCACACAGAGACACTCACAAAAAGATACACATACACATAGCCAAATACAAACACACAGAGACACACACACAGACACTCACAACAACAACAACAACAACAACAATTTACATTTATATAGCGCCTTTCACGTCGGGAGGACGTCCCAAGGCGCTAAACAAGAGGCGTGTGACCCGAGCTGGGAGGGGAGTGTTTGGGAAGGGGTGAAACACGAAGGGGAGGTAAAAGAGTTCGGGGTGGAACAAAAACACAGTGACAGGCACAGACACTCACAACCATACAGAGAGACACACAGACACTCACAAACAGACTCAGACAATAAAGGGCCTCTTGAGTGAAGCCCATTTACCGCTTGCACTGTACCGCTGCAAGTCCGCAGCCTCTTCACCCATAGTGACATCAGGTAACCTGCGAGCCAGAAAAGTGCCCCCTCACCTTTCTATTGGCCCAGGCTATAAACAGCTACTATTCTCAAAAAACAAATGCCTATTTATACAATGGGTGTGGCATAGACATATTATTTCCCAAATCCTTTCAATTAGCTCCAAGTCCAACTGAATTGATGTGACTGCCGTGGGTCTAAGTGTATGTTGAACTGTGGCTTGTTATCTTCACACTAATCACCACTCTTATTATTTTCCATTGCTGCTGCTCCTTTATTACAAAGTTGTCAGCCGGTTCAGATGGTGGTTATCCAGCCTTTTGTGACGCAAAAGGCAACAGGTTGAGGCAACAGGTTGAAGCCCCATGTCAGAACTTTAAGCTCAGAGTCGAGGCTGACATTCCAGTGTCAGAGATATCATCCTTCAGATGAGCTGTTAAACCGAGGTTTGGATCTGTTGAGTGTCCATCCACTTCACCATCGGTTGCCAAATCTTCAGCAACTATGACCGCACGCTCCAGAAATCCCTACCTCTGTACCTCCATCTTGACTCCCTCCACAACTGTTTTTAAAACCTGCCTAAACAATATTTCTTCAATCGTTTTCATTGTCATCTCCCCTACTCTAAATTCAACCCAATCATTGTATATAATAATAATAATCTTTGCATTTTATATAGTGCCTTATCACATATATGAGACATTTCAAAGCACTTTACAGGATATATATTTTATGTGTGAAACACGGCAGTCACAAACTGTCTTGAATTGAATGACTAAAGTATTATTATAGCCTTCCAAGGTGCTATCCTATGTGAAGGATGCTATATAAACGCAAGTTGTTATCACACACTATGAGTGACAGTACTGGAATGCATAGAGAAGTACTGTACTTGTGTTCAATTTGCCTATAGTAGTAGGCATTAGTGTTCACTTCAAAATGTTTGGTTTGTGATTGGGATACCATGTATTTGGAGGTCCTTTGGACCCAAAGACAAATGGTGCACATGGTATGGCCCTGATCATTGACCAAGACCTGCTGGCAGTGTAAGTGGGAATATGCTTTGCTTACCTCGTCTGGGCAAATATACTCTTTAGTGGATCTGTCCCCTGGCTTGCGGGATCAGTGTACATTCCCCAAAAGCTGCCTGGTCATGAGCGTCGCGGGAATCCATAAGGCTATGGGCACCTCGTCGCTGGATAGCCTTCCACAACAGATCTCTGACTTGCTTCTAATGGGGGATTGAAACCTGTTAAAACTGGTACTTCAAAGATGGAGTTAGGCCTTGCGATAGCGATGCTCTCTGCATTGTTCCAGCATGGGTGAGGAGTGCGGAATGGAACAGCCATTGGTCACTTGGTGAGTCGATCGGCGCATCTTATTCTCTCCAATTGCGTTGCTCGATGTCGCTGGGAAATCTCTGACCATTGGACAGTCAGCTTCAGTGTTAAGAGGGCAGCCCTTGGTCTTGTAGGGCGGAGTGCTGATCCTGTGACATGGAGTGATTGTCAGGTTAGAGCTCTAGGCTGTGCCTTGTGCTATGAGTGATCGTACCAATGTACTCCAGTACGAGAGGAGTATAGCCAAACATGAAGCCTGGGACCAATTCTGTGTGTGGGCTGACAGCACAGACTTGACGATCGATGATGTAGCCAAAGACTTTCCTGCTTCTACAGCTGAGGTTGTAAAGAAACTGAAACAGTAGACTGCAAGGCAGCCATCTCGAAAGCAGGACCTGGTCAGGGTAACGACACAGGAAAGGAGGGCCATTAGGTGAAAGTAGAAGGCTTGTAAAGCGGTTCTGGAAACTCCCTCGCAGAAAGCTACAACTTCAGCAAAGGCAACTTATGACCAAGCACTGCTTGTGGCTAGAAAAGTCATCAGGGAAATGATGCGGGTTCAATAGTCTGTGTCACTCCAAAAGGGGGTGCAATTACCAAGAACTCCTGTTCCAGGCCTCTCTGACAGGATTCCACTGCTTATGTTTGCATATGGTGTTGTGCTGCTGACAGACTCACCTGGGGACCTTGTTCGCTGCATCCGCCATCTTGAGCCCTGGGCCAACTGGTGGGATAAGGTGTTAGACATCCCCAAGTGCGGGATCGTAGTGCTGCATGGCCTTAGGGAAGACACTGAGGGAATTGATTGGAAGGTACAAGGGGCATTAGTCCCTATTGTTTAATTTTATCCATACCGTTGGGTTGTGGTGGCCACCAACTTCATCCTCAACACTGTTCTGAAGCACTGCACTGAGAAGGGGCAAAGGGCAAACTGGTCATGCTCATTCCTCTTCTAAGAATAGCAAGGATCCAAAGCAGGTTAAGCTTGTCCCATCTAAGACTTGTCCCATCTAAGCTTGTCCCATCTAAGACAGGTTAAGCTTGTCCCATCTAAGGTCTCTCTGGGCAATATAATCCACAGACACGAACGGGGTAAACCTCCTCATGTCATGACACACAAATCTACTTTGCCTCATCCAGTACTAAATTCAGGTCTGCCGATGTTCTATTAGCTTGTCTGGCAGAAATCAAGGCTTGGATGAGTGCAAATTTTCTGTAGCTGAGTGTGGACAAGACGGGAGCCATACTCCTTGGCTCCTATTAATGTCTTCAGTCCTGCGGATCTGAACTCCTGCCCGAAAACCTTCCTCTAACCGTCATTATGGCCACCTCTCCCCGCCAGTGTATCGTCAGAATCTGCCACTGTTAAGTGCTCTGAGATGCTGCCCTATGTGGAGGATGTGTTGTTGCAAACAGTCCTCCTTTATGGATCTGAGCTCCTGGGATGCAGCGGAGAGGCTTCCTCTGACTCATCTGCAAAGTGAGGTGGCTTTGTGGCACACACAGGAAGCGGCTGTAGAGAGGGAGATTTCTAGCCTGCACTGATCTGTCGCTAAGGACCCTGGATGTAGAGGCGGTTCACAGCGAGCAAATCTATTTGCTAAGGCCTTTCTCATGATGACAGTAGTAATAATAATAATAATAATAATAATTCTTGCCTTTGATATGGCGCTTTTCGCGTCTTCTCAACGTCTCAAAGTGCTTCACAGAATATATTGTAAAGTGGATTGACTGTGTATGTTTGGGCGAAATGCGGCAGCCAATTGCGTACAGCAGTGTTCCACAAACAATCGTGAATTTAATTAACCAATTTTTTTTGGAGCGATTATTGTTAGGCGTGTGGAGTGAGGAAACTTGCGCTAGGTTTTGTCTTGTCTGGAATTGAACCCAGGTCTCTTGCTTGTAATGCTAGTGCTCTAACCACTTAGCTACAGGACTATACTCTAAAGTGAATTGACTGTATATTTTGTGAGTGAAACACGGTAGCCAATTGCGCACAGCAGTGTCCCACAAACAGTCGTGAATTGAAATGACCAATTTATTATTGTTTGTGGTGACCTTGTTAGTCTGGTTCCTGAGCAAGGCGGATCTGCAGTATTCCAGGGCACTGATGGCGACAGCACAGTTGGCCGAGCTGATCGGCAGTACCTGGAAGGGCAGACCAGTCAATGGGGGCATAGAGTCGTCCCACTCAGCTCCTGTTACCCATGCAAGCCAAAGCCTTAACGGATAGGGCGTTCCTAGCAATATCAAGCTATGTGGTTTTAGCTGGTTAGACTCCAGCAGTGCCCCAATGCACACTCTGTAGTCCCCAAGCTTTGCATTTTACCAATGTGCGCTTGATATTTTCTGGAGTTAAGTAAGCATCATGTGTCCCTCTAGGGAGAGAATGCACATTCCTTTCAAATAATCTAACTCTGGGATTTCTATGTGAAGGTGAGATGCATGGAAATCTCAACTTGGTTTGGATACTCTTAAGCATGGTGATGGGTTTTTGCATGCGTCAGACCCATCACCAGCTAACCCCTCCCCCCCACTGCTTAAATAGTGACTGCTACAGGCTTCAAATCATACACATCCAGCAAAATTTTCATTTTTATGAGTGTATCTGAGAGACTTTAGTGTAGGAGGAGCAGTAAGTGGCTGAGAGAATTCTCTGAAGCCTTAATAGTCTCAAGGCATGCCCTCATGCATAATAAACCTTTTTTTATTATTTGATTTGTATTTAATGTTTGCTTGAGTTTGAGTTTTATTTGCTGTTTTAAAAATGCTTTAAAATAAATCTGTCAGCTATGCTTTACCGAGGAAACACTCCATGCAGCCAAATGTATGCAGAAACGGACCAGAATCGGTTACCGCTCATACGGCATTCGAAACTCATCCATCTCATCTGACCATTATTCTCAACATATTGTATCCCTACTTGTTTAAACATGTGCAAGTAGCCTTAAGTTCCAATTCGCATATCAGTGTGTGCCATTCGTACACCATTGTGTGTGCCATTACGATGTTTTCTGTGCACTCTTGGGATGACCAAAGTGTTTCAGAATTGGGTCATTGCAAAATGATTCCAACAGTGTAGCATCAAGGTCTACTCCCGGCTATACTTTCTCCTGAGCTTTCTCCGACTGGACAATTTAAAGAAAATCTCTGCAGTTCATGTAATATCTTTTATGTTGGGACGATGTCTTAAAACGCTTCACAGGATTTTCACTGCAAAATATGCTCTGACAGTGTGTTTTATAGGTGAAAGCAGAAGCCAATTTGCTTCCCACAAAGCAGTGTCCCACAAACAGCCATTCAGTGAATCACCAATTTTATCTCGGGGGAAGGTTTGCCGGGACACCAGGACAAACTATTTTTCTAAAATGCCACTGAATAGACAGATGGAACCATGGTTTAACATCTTATCGGCAGGACAGACGAGATGTTGCTTTATAGCTCTGATAACATTAAAATGACGTACTATACCTGTAAGTATCAAGGATTGAAAAATACAATAATAAGTATCATGTCAAAACTTTTATGAAATGTTGCATATTTCCAAAAGTTCCGGGATGTACTGTGAAATTTGATTGTTCAGTCTTATTTCCTCCATTCCCCCAAGAGCTACACAGTTATTTAGTCATGTATCTTCTAACGGTTTCTCCTCAAACCCTCGCACAGTTTTTCATGGCGTCCCCCAGGGCTCTGTCCTTGGTCCCCTCCTTTTCACCATTTACACGCTCCCTCTGGGCGATGTCATCCACAAACATGGGGTAAATTTCCACATGTATGCGGACGACACCCAACTGTACCTTTCAGCCTCATCCCTCAAACCCCAGACCATCGATGTTCTGACAGCATATCTGTCCGACATCGAGTCCTGGACGAGGGACAACTTCCTCCAATTGAACGTGAGCAAGACCGAGGCCCTCCTGATTGGCTCAAGCCAGCGCCTCCGCACATCGGGCGCTGCCAGCCTCAACATCCAAGGCTGTACTCTCCACCTCACAAAGCCAGTCAGGAACCTTGGCATCACGTTCGACCATAAACTCTCCTTCCTCCCCCACATCCGTGCCTTGACCGGCACCGTTTATTTCCATCTGCGCAACATTGCCAGGCTCCACAACTATCTCACCCCCCCATGTTGCCGAAACACGACATGTTGTCGTGCATGCGTACATCACCTCACAGCTGGACTACGGAAACTCTCTTCTCGTCGGCCTCCCCAGCTCCTCCATTCACAGGCTGCAGGTCATCCAAAACTCTGCAGCCTGTGTACTATCCCGCACCCGCCTCCGTGACCACATAACCCCCACCCTTGCCCGTCTCCACTGGCTCCCCATCCCCCAGAGGATCGAGTTCAAGATCCTTGTCCTCGTTTTCAAGGCCTTATACGGCCTTGCCCCGCCCTATCTATCCGATTTACTCTCCCCCTATAAGCCCACCCGGACCCTCCGTTCAGCAGAACTTGCTTTGCTCCATGACCCCCGCCCGAACCGCCCCACCATCGGAGGCCGGGCCTTCAGTTTCTCCGCTCCCACCCTGTGGAATTCCATCCCCCAATCCCTTCGCCTTGTTTCTTCCCTTTCCTCTTTCAAGGCCGGTTTGAAGACTTTCCTTTTCGACCGTGCCTTCTGTTCCCCCCCTAATTTTTCGACCTTCCCCCATGTTTTTTACGCCGTCCCGAACACCCCCCTCCCAGCTCGGGTCACACGCCTCCTGTGCAGCGCCTTGGGACGTCCTCCCTACGTGAAAGGCACTCTGTAAGTCTAATTTGTTGTTGTTGTTGTGATAAGGTTGATTTCAAAACTTTTGGACTATCATTTAGATGACTACTCAGCAACCCTGATTTATTTATTTTTTCTCAATCTTAGAGCCAGCATTCAATACAGCCTGTTCAGGACACCACTGGATAGAAGCTCTACCTGATTCTAGGTTTACTCTTTTAGAACATCTTTATAGAATATCTGGAATTTGAAAAATTCTTAGCTGCGGCCTTAATTTTGAGGCCAGTTTTCTGTGAGTTTCTTTTGAGAACTATAGAACACTTTGCCTTCAAACTTCAGGGACTGAATTCAATTGTTGCCTCCAAACGCTGAGTTTCATGATCAATGACAGACCAATAAAGCAATGGATCAGCAATGCAGAAGAGAATTCTATTGATGGCATCACTGTACTTAAACTGGGTAGGACAATCCTACTTCCTATCCCCTCCCCCTCCTTGATGCATCATCGCTGTCTGCATCATTGCTGTTTCTAATCATAGTACTGTAAAGATTTTGAATTCAGATCTAAATAGCACTTAGCCTTTCCTGTGGGTATTCAGTTCCAAGACCAATCTTTTTGGTTTTGAAAAATGCGATATTCCTGAACGGTTATGATGTGAGAACATTGAATCTGTTAAGAAACGTCTCAATTTTTCATTACAATATTCAATTTACCAGCTGTGAAACACAATAAGAAAACCAAATTTTCGGTACTCCTGGTGTTTACTGCACACTCAAACTGTTGGCTTGTTATACTTGATCATCTTGCTGTTGGGTGAATATGTTTGAATTTGGCACGGAGTGTAGCATCTGCAAAAAATAAATGTCACGGATCCAAAGAACAACAGAATACATGCCAAAACAATGGTTATTTATCAAGTAGCCAATCAACAGATAGTTCTCTATTTTAAAGATCTCAAAAGAATACAGTAAACTTTACATACGTTTTATCAGATGAGAACCATACATTTAATATAACTTATCAAGGATGAGTTATGTCAATCTTGCATCAGTCTTACATGACTAATGCAAAGTTATGTATACGTCAGGTTTTATTCGACTCACATATGACGAATACACTGGTACTGAATTGGCTGGTTTACATTATGGCATAATTTTCTAGGACAACCATTTTTATGTACTTTTCACCTTTTTTATTATCTGGTAAATGTTTCATTTGCGTGTTCATGGTGCCTTCCCTGATTCTTTGTATTTTTCTCATAGTGGGCGATGATGCAAATTTTTCAAGAGTTGAAAGGGGACGTTAACTGTACACCTAAATGTCTACCTGCGATGAGATTGATGTTATGTCCCAAGGAGGGCGTAGAGAGCGTCGCACTGTGTGTGTGTGTGTGTGTGTGTGTGTGCGCGGTATTCCTTTTGAGGTAGGCCCGGGAAACAAAGATTTTTATTTAGCTTTTTATTTACCAGTAGTCGGTAACTTTGGTCGGGGCAAGTGTGGTATAAGTTGTGTCATTGTCAATGCGACTAGTGCAAAAAACTTTAAATGGATTTGGGCAGATGTACGACTTTGGTGATTATAACGATTCACACAGATCAGACTTACTGTTCAATAAATTTGTCTTCCTTGTGCCTGAAGACGATAAGGTCATCGCACATTGTTTTTACTGAACCATATTGTTAGCATTTCTGAAAATAATTCAATTGACTGGAAGCAATGTAAATGTCAGTGGGATCAAAGGGACACAATAAAGTGATAGACTCTACCAAACGAGGCATCAGTAATGAAGGAATGCTCTTTGAAGTTTATGACTTACTGATAACTTGGTGATACTGACTTAAGTCCTGAAACTCTTCAGAAGGTGAGGTCACCATATTAGATACTGATCAAGAAATATAAAAGATTGCTTACAAAACAAAATATTTGTCTTTAAACAGATCCTAAAATAGGTTGTTGAATATTCATTTATATTAACAATGAGTTGACCCCAATTCACCAATTTTTTCAACTAATTTTCTGCATGGATCCTTTATAAGAGTTCTTCTGTACCATTTTTGCTTTAATAATTTGAAGTACAGTATTTCATATTTCAGACTGTACTAAGGTTGCAGGAGAGGCAAGTTTGAAGACCTTTCATTTGATCTTATTTTTCCAGATAAGTCAACTTACCATTTTTTATATTTTTGGTTAGCTGGATATCGCACACATGTAGAAATCCATCACCATGTTTAGGAATAGCAAATCCCAATATAGATGCCATCTACACATGCACATTTCCCAGGGTTTGTAATGGTGGCCCACTCTCCACAGTGAACAGTGTGCTATATCTCTTATTCGAGATTTTTTACTCCTTGACTTCCCATCCAGGACATCATCACCACATTGAGAATCTAAATTGCAAACTTGCGTCATGCTGCCCTGTGGCCTATGTTCTACCTGCATCCAATGTATCCAAACTGCAATCTAAAAGATTTAATCCATATTTAAAAAAAACTATCTTAAAAAAGGAAATGCACACTTAAAGTGTTTAATTTCTCCAAAACTAGTCATCCATTGCAGTCACTGTTTAAAAATGTGATACTGCGTGTGCAAATTAAAGGAACTCACTGTAGTGTTCATTGAAATGTATTAAGCAAATGCATGACTGAATGATCAATCTTCTGAGGTAAATTTGGTGATTTTATTATGTGTCTTTCCACTTTATGTGAATGAAGTCTACTATCCAAGTAAACAATATATATAATATACCTTATATATTATATATAGAAGCTCTTAATTATGAAATTAGAATATAATATTTTCATTGTTAGTTGTTTCTTTAAGTGCATCCTATCATTTTCCCTGTATACGTGTTTGAATAAGGATTAAATATGGCACATAAGAAACTTACATTTGTACATAGTTTGCATAAATAGCATAATGTGGATGTCATGGTTAACTTTACTTTTATTGCTACAATTCAAATTTACATATACTGTATATATACAGTATATGTAATTTATGTCGGGAGGAAATCCAAAGCAATGCAGTTAAGAGACACAAGGGAGAATAGAACAGAGGGGAACTAGAGAGAGTACAGTATAAAGAGGTGTGGAGGCACAGACTTCTTGAGTTGAATGGCCTGTTTTCATGTTGTAATGTTCCATGTTTTCTCTGTGCCTTCTACCAAAATTCTGTCTCAATGTATAAGTGTACGAAAGTGGTCTCTCCTTTGAACGTTACATGGTACAGATCATTCTTAATAATAATAATAATCCTTGCATTTGACATCTTCTAGACGTCTCAAAGCTAGGGTCCTTCGATATGGAAATTTTCCGATTTAGATATATCGATGGGCTCATATCGAGATATACCGAGATATCGATATTTTCGGGGTTTTCGTACTGCACATGTGCGCGCATTCGGGGGTGCGCGCGCATCGGAGGTGCGCACACATTCAGGGCCTATCTCCTCAGGAGGTAAATATCTCTCTCTCTGTGTGTCTCTCACACTCACTCTCTCCATCTTTGTGTTTTTCTGTCTGTGTCTCTCACCTCTCTCACCCCCCCCCCCCCCCACCCATCTATCCTCTCTATCTCTCTCTCTCTCTCTCGCCTCTCTCTCTCTCTGTCTGTCTGTCTGTCTCTCTCTCGCTCGCTCTTGCTCTCTCTCGCTCTCTCTCTCTCGCTCTCTCTCGCTCGCTCTCTCTCTCTCACTCGCTCGCTCGCTCTCTCTCTCTCGCTCTCTCTCGCTCTCTCGCTCTCGCCCGCTCTCTCTCGCCCGCTCTCTCTCGCTCTCTCTCTCTCTCTCTCTCGCTCTCTTGCTCTCGCTCTCTTGCTCTCTCTTGCTCTCTCTGTATATTATCACATCCCCCTGTCTCACGCCCCCGTCTCTTCCCCCCCCCCGCCGTCTCTCGCTCACCCCCCCATTCCCCCCGCCATCTCTCTCTCTCACCCCCCACCCTCCCCCCCCCACCATCTCTCTCACCCCCCACTGCCCCCCCCCCGCCATCTCTCTCTCACCCCCCGCCGTCTCTCTCTCACCCCCCTACCCCCCCCGCCATCTCTCTCTCACCTCCCACCCCCCCACCACCACCGTCTCTCTCACCCCCCCCCCTCCCCCCCTGACGTCTCTCTCCCCTCACCCCTTGTATACCTGTATATTGTATTCGAGGACTATGAATACAATATGGCGGCTTGCACCTCGTTCTGTGCATTGTGTATAGAGATGAGCATTCTGGGTCTTGTAGTTCAGTGTGCGCGCATTCCGATTTTTTACATATATCGACTTTTTCGATATATCGATATTTTTGGAATGTCTATATCGGCGTATCGATATGAAAATTATATCGGGTATAACCGATATATCAATATATCGCCGGACCCTACTCAAAGCGCTTCACTTGATCAACTGTCAAGTGAATTGACTGTATATTTGTGGGCAAAACGTGGCAGCCAATTGCACATAGCAGTGTCCCACAAACAGTCGTGCATTAAAATGAACTATTTATTATTGTTTTTTGAGGGATTATTATCAGGCGTGTTGAATAAGGAAATTTGTCCAAGGTTTTGCTCTACCTGGAATTGAACCCAAGTTTCTCACTTGCAAGACGAGTGCTCTAATAACCACTGTGATACAAGACTTTTATTTTAATACCTTGATCTCACTGGAAGTACACACATTTTGTGCTTGTCACATTGCTAGCTTTAGGTATTGTCTGGTTAGAAAATCAGTTGACTCTACCGAGCAAATTAGCATTGCAATAACTTTTAGAATTTGTAAATTTTTCAGTGCTTTGAAGTCTGGAATGTCTTCATTGTTAAATTGAATCTAGTGCAACACACATTTGTCTGTATTCTTTCAATCTCACGCAGATTCTGTGTTAGCGCTCAGCTACAGATGTATCATCAAATGATCTATTGTTTCGTAACTAGCAACTGCAGAGCCTTCATAGTCTTGGGGGCACACCATCTTATCTACCTTTTATATGCTGTATAACTGTCTATATTTAGATTTTGATTTGTCCGAGCAATGGTACTTTCTCCGACAATCACTGACTTTTCCCTGCATATTGTTTGAGGTTTTTCTGTGTATTTGTTCTGATCCTATATGGTGTGTTCCTTCTACTGGATGACTCTGGTCCACAGTGTTTGTTACTGATTTGTGCCGCAACGGTGTGCACCTGCAGCAATAACTGTTCATTCACATGCTGTGTATTTTGTTATAATTATTTCCATGCCATTTCTCAGATTTATTGCTTAATGCCTTTCATAAAACCTCTCCAACGAGCCATTAGGAAAAATTTAGCTATTCTGCTGATCAATAAAGCAGTAAAATTGCCTCACATATGCCCAAATCATATAATCGAATTAAGTTAATAGTTAATATATTAATATCAAAGTCCGACCATTATTTAAAATAGTAGAAAATAATGAGGAAAATATGCTGAAAGGAAGATTAGATAGTATGGTACAGTATATAGAAATATACTATATATTGTCGATAAAGAAGTAGACAAATAACAGATTAGCCTGCTGACAATCTGCTGTGAAATGATAAAATGCTAATTTGTGACTGTAATTTCCGTACAGCAAGTTTGTGATCTTTGTTGTGCCAAAATAGGAAGATACCAACCCTCAGCAGGGAGTAGGTTGACAGTTTCCCCATCACTCCGGCGTGTTCTCGCAAACCTCCAATTGGTTGAATACGCAGTCACGTTGGCAGAGGGTTGCGAGCAGTTTATCTGCCCATACTTAGCAGGAGATACAACACTCCTGGATATGAAGAGTTCTGAAACTAAAATAGAATCACAAAAGTGAGAATAACGGGGGATTGAAAAATCACAATGTAATACTTTGGGAAACAGGTTTGAGATAAAGGAAGGAATCATTTACTGAACCACCAAAAATCTTCAGTTCTCCTTGTTCTTCAAATTTTTTTTATTTTCGTTGAGCAGCCTAATTTCCCCCAAATGCCTCTTTCCTTAATTCACATAAATATTCATGTAATATAAAAATAATCAACATTGAATTACATATTACATGCAGGTAGCAGGTTGGCTCAGGTGGTAGCATTCTCCCCTCTGAATTAGAGACTTCCAGTACCAAGTCTGGACTAACCCTAACCCTGATTATCTGCTGGTAGCTGTCCTAAACTTCTCTTAACTTATTAGATGTGCCCTATTGTTCTGCTGCCGTACCACATCTGAAAGTATTGTTTAAGGTTTACTTGCTCTGACCCATTTTGCATGATTTATAAAATTTTGTCTGAGATATCTCTTTTCAAGTGCAAAAAGGTTTAGTTCAGTCATTTTCCATAGCTGAACCATTTAACTCTGTGTGTTATAGTTAGAAGGATGAGCAATGAGTAAATCAGTTGTGTAAAAGAAAATATTTGATGGGTCTACTTATTGAGTAAGGAGCAGTCTTGTTGTTCTTTTCTTTATTGCCTTGTTCTAGCCCAAGGGAACTCTTAAGGATGAACACACTGTGCAAAACATTAAGGAAAGTATTTTCAATCAACAGCCATTAAATATTTTCTCCTAATGTTAAATTAATTGGAAAAAAAATGGTGAAAGGATAACAGAATTTTTATTTTTACAGTATGAACTTTATACTACAACAATGACTGAAAAATTTGCTCCGTGGGCAGCTACAACCATAATCTGAACACACAGAGAGGGGCATCTGTGTTTGGGTGGATTGGATGAAATGATTTATTGGAATATGCACAGCGGTGAATGTAAAGATAACTGTAAATTCGGGTGAACAACCCGAGACTTGTATAATCAGGAAGTGTAGGTTTTATTGTGGAGTCCTATAACTCAGTGGTTAGAGCATTTGCCTCACAAGTGAGTAGACCTCAGTATGATTCCTAAGTAGGGCAAAACTTTAGGCAAGTTTTCTTACTCCAACTCAATCCATGACTGTTTGTGGGACACTGCTGTGCGCAATTGGCTACTGTATTTCACCCACAAAATATTCAGCTATTTCATTTTATAGTACAAGTGAAGTGCTTTGAGAGTCTCAAAGACATGATAAAGTGCTATATCAAATGCAAGGATCATTATTATTATTGTAAATTAAAAGTAGCTGACAACAACAAAATTACACTTATATAGCGCCTTTCATGTCGGGAGGACGTCCCAAAGCGCTGAACAGTCAGGTTGGGACCGAGCGGGGTGGGGAGGGTCGGGGTAGGGGAAGGGGAAGAAGAGTGGGAGAGGGGGAAGAGTTAGTGGGGCAGCCGAAGGCGCGGTCGAAGAAGAAGGTCTTGAGAGCAGCCTCGAAGGAGGAAAGAAGGGAAGCGAGGCGGAGGGGTTGTGGGATGGAGTTCCACAGTGTGGGAGCAGAGCGAGTTGAGTTTGGAAGAAGTGTTTAACTGATAGAGAAATAGTAGAATTATCACCACATCCAATGTCACATTATTTATCTCCAGAATGTTATTGTCAGACATAAGAACGGGTAAACTGTGGCCCCTTGATTAGGCAATGGGATAAGGCAAACAATGAGATTGAAGTGCTAAACTTGCTCTGTGAGCCAGTGCAGGCTTGATTGGTTCTGGTCATACCTCTCATACCGCCTTCACTCTGTCTCCTAGCTTTTCGGCTTTTCCTCCAGCCCTCTCACAGTCACATGCGGCGCTCCCCAGGGCTCTGTCCTTGGCCCCCTGCTCTTCACCCTCTACATACTTCCCCTCGGTGACATCATCCACAGACAAGGGGTAAATTTCCACATGTATGCGGATGACACCCAACTCTACCTTTTCTCTTCCACCCTCGACTCCAGGACTATTGGCGTTCTGACTGCGTGTCTGTCCGACATTGAGACTTGGACGAGGGACAACTTCCTCCAACTAAACGTCAACAAGACAAAGGCCTTCCTGATTGGCTCACATCAGCGCCTCAGGCACTGGCAACATCAGCATTGAAGGCTGCTCTCTCCACCTCTCGAAGCCAGTCAGGAATCTGGGCATCTTGTTCGAACCCAAACTATGCTTCTTCCCCCAAATACACGCTATGACCAGTACAGCCTTCCACCACTTCCGCAACATTGCTAGACTCCGCCACTACCTCACCCCCCATGCCGCTGAAACACTGATCCACGCTTTTCTTTGGATGAAACATTTGTGGAGCAAATATTGGTTTTATTCTCGCGAGCTTCCAAATATTTGCCATTAGAAGGATTTTTTATTTGGCACTATTCAAAATGCTGGATGCAATATTGTGTAAGAATGGGACCAATAGAGCGATTGGCTGAATAGCCTTTTCTAGTTCTTGATGAATGATCTCAGCAGAATACCTGACCTTCAAATTTATCACTCCAGTAGTTTCTTATCAGTGTATCTCTATGGATACAACAGTGTCTCCAAATCTACATTTTTGACTAGAGTTTGAATCTTTACCCAGAGAGCTATCAAATAAGCTTATTTGTATTTTATGTTTCCGTTGACCCAAGTATGTAGTACTTAATAGTTCACAGATTTTTGTTTCCCATGTAACAAGCATATATTGATGCAAATTTGTATTCAATATTGACCTTCATCTTTTCTGGCCAGTTTTAGAAGGTGGACTTACTGACTGCGCTCATGTTTATTCTAACATTAAAGATAACGCCGGTATCAGTGGTATTGCAATTTCTCATTGCTTGTTCTGACAGGTATGTAGTGCCGAGGAGGTGGGGAACAGTTGATGATAAATAGCATACAAACCGAGAAGGTAAACTCGCATCAATGTTGCTGATCCAAAAGATTAATGCATGACCTTTCCCCTGCTGAGTATATAAAACAAATTGTGGTCTTTCATCTATCTTAGATAGTGCATGTCTTTTTTTTTCAACAACGGGTCATATCTATATAGCGCCTTTCACATCGGGAGAATATCTCGCAAAGTGCTTCGCGTGCCAAACTGCCGGGAGTTCAATATGGGAGAGGGAGCTGGGCGAGGTGGAGAAAAAGATTGATGGGGCTCCAAGATGCCATTCCTAGATACCTGAAATATTATGTGAAATAAGATATTGTGTGTGGAAGCATGGTTAAAGAGATGGGTCTTCATTTGTTTTTTGAAGATATGAGCAGGATAATATTTGTACAGCTCATCTACCATATTGAGCTGCATGGTTTATACTGCATGTTTCAGTGATTACAGCAGAAAAATAATTGCTCCAGATCGTCTTGTAAAACACAATAGAAATCAGGTATGAGATGCTTGTTCACAAAGTGGTTTGGGCTGGAGCTCATTTTCTGAGAACCCCATGTGGAGCTGTTCTCACCGGGACATTGATATGCACACCGTTGCAATAGAGAATCGATCAATAAAATCAATTTGGCCTCTGCTTAAAAAATAATGTCTTAAAAGTTATTGGTCAGTCCTTAATAACATTAAGAACAATGCCACTTTAGCAGAGCTCAATCCATAATCTAATTTCCACATACACACTGCTTTCCTCAGCCATGGAGAAAGTGATTTTGAGCAAGAAATTTGAATCTAACTGAATACATGAGTGAGAGAGTAAATGCATATACGAGGAGAGATGAATAAAAAGTACGGGAATGAGGATTGAAATGGATTGAGGCTCATGTTAAGTGCTGCAACTCAGTGGTTAGAGCACTCGCTTTGCAAGCGAGAGACCTGATTCAATTTAAGGCAGGGCAAAACCTTGGGCAAGTTTCCTTACTCCACATGCCTGATAATAATCCATCTAAAAAAACAATAATAAATTGGTAATTTCAATCCACAGCTGTGGGACATCGTTGTGTGCAATTGGCTGCCGCGGTTTGCCCACAAACATACAGACTATTCACTTTACAGTAGATTCTGTGAGGCATCTTGAGACGTATAGATGTTGTAAATAGCATAATACCAAATGCAAGGATTATCATTAATATTATATAGTTGAGTATGACTGTGGTATCTGAGCTCAACTGAGGAACCAATTTGATTTGTTTATTCCTGCCTCATACTGTTTGGGGACTGATAAATCAACTAGCGCCCGCATTTCTTTCAGTTTCCCCTTTGACATGTTCTATCCCATCCATAGGGTGAATGTGTTTCTTTTTCATTTTTCCTACATCTAGTACTTTGCATTTATCTGCATTGAACTTCATTTTTGAGTTATCAGCAGAAAGTTCACCCCTTATCAAACTCTTTTTGTAAGATCTTTGGTGCTTTCTCTGATTCCACAGTTTCCACCAACTTGCTGTCATCTACAAATATATATTACACTCTGTCAGTGAATCCAGATCATTAACAGATGCAAGGAACAAGGGGATCCTAGTACATAACTCCTGAAGTACCCTGCTTAATATTGCATCTCTCCCATTTTAACCCAGCTCTTCTAACAAAGACTCGCTGTTTCTTTCCTTGAGACAATTCTGAATCTATGTCTAGATCTTTCCTACACTACGTGGTGACCTCAATTGAAGTTGGGCTAATGGATCTGCAGTTGCCGGGTATAGTTTGATCACATTTGTAATAATACCTGAATAGCAGACTGGATCGTGGTTTAACATTGTTTCCAAAGGAAGGCACCTCCAACCTAATCCACATAAATTCAAAGTCCCGACATGGGGCTTCAACCCACAACCTTCTGTCTCAGAGGGAAGAGTTCAATTACAAAATAAACAGTCATTACACTTTTCAATAAAACTTGTGAAGTACTTTGAGGTGGCCTCCCAATATGAAAAGGATTAAAATTCCTGTATCATTACTTATGTGGATAATGCAGAGTTGTTATGTCCTATCATAGTGCCAAAATCCAACATAAATTCGAGGTTATGCATGAAAGTTACAAAAATACATCCATAGCTGTGAAATACTGAATTGGGAAACACATAAACACTGTTTCTTGGAAATGCTTAACTGTAGAAAACTGCTCACCTCAGAGACCTGAGTCCTCCAGCTGATCCATGTTTCATTCCTTTGCCCTATTAGCTGTTAAATATTGTCCAGTCTAAGTTGAAAGGAGCAAATGTTATGCTATCTACAAGCAATTAAAGTAAAAACTCCAGTGAATAAGAAACGTAACACAATGGGCTGAGTGGCTTTGTGTCATGCTGATAAATAAGATTCTACTGCATTTGTGATGAACTGTGTGCTTCTGCATTGCAGAATGTAATTCACTCTATGTGTAAATAATTCTGAAAAGATTGTTTACTACAGTATTAAATCAATCTAATTTAAGACATTCATACCCTACTCTTATATTTTTGTTTCGCTTTTTCATAAGAAAAGGAAAATAATCTGCTTATGTCTTCAATGAAATTTGGGAAGGAGAAATTTCCAAGTACAGTATATGTAGAACTCAGCCTGGTTTGGAGACTTTAAAGAATGATAATGTGCTTCCACATTTGTTACACACCTTTCTGATCATTTTGTTTTGGAAACTAATACAGTACCATCATCACCATTTGTAGAACATATGAAAGAGTTTACAATTTTTTAAATGGTAACCGTGTATTGTTGGGAAATATATAATTTTATAGTTAAACTATAAAATCAATGGTTTTGAAACCTGTCCAGCAATACCATTTGTAGCAAACCTTTACGTCAATAGCTGTAACGTTACATTAGAAAAACTAGCTCTGAGTGAATTCAGCCCTAAAATTGATTAGTTTACATTCAAGATCAGGCTTCTTGTTTTCTTAAAGAGTCTTCAGCCAGCAACAGCCCTAGAGGGAAATTCGCTAAACTGACAATCAGATGAAAGCTGTGATAGGGGTACACTTTGCAGGACTTCTGAAGGTTCAAACTACTAAAAATTTGTAACTACCCCAAAAAATCATGCAAGATCTGATATTAGCAAACAAAATCAACAAGGATGGGTACAAAAATGCTAGGAGTTGTTTTGCAATAGGTTGCTATGGCATGTAGACCCATCATCTGAATGATACATTAGTGATCATACATGTTCTCTGAATTCTGTATTGTGGTTGTGCCTCTGGGGCCACTTGCAGAAATATTGTCAATAAGAATCTATGAATCTATGAATCTAAGATTAGTAATGTATAAAAGAATATAGCACTAAACAACAACAACAACAAAACTTACATTTATATAGCGCCTTTCACGTCGAGAGGACGTCCCAAGGCGCTGTACAGTTGGGTAGGACAAGAGCAGGGTGGGAAGGATCAGGGCAGGATGAAGATTAGTAGAAAAAGTAACTGTATATTAGTGGGCGAAACGTGGCAGCCAAATTGCGCACAGCAGTGTCCCACAATCAGTCACGGAAGTGGGACTAGGGGCAAAAGGGGGTAAAGAAGCAAAAGGGGAGGGGTCGAGGCAGGGGGAAGAAAGGCAGGAAAGTCGACTGTATACTTGTGGGCGAAACGCGGCAGCCAAATTGCGCACAGCAGTGTCCCCACAAACAATCGCGAAAATGGGGCCAGGGGAGAAAGGGGGAAAAGAGGGTAAGAGGGGAGAGGGAGGGAAAGGTGGGATGGGTTAGGGTTAGGGAGGAAGAGGGAAGAGGGAGGGAAGGGGAAAAGGGAGGAGAGAAAGTGGGGAAAGGGAGTGAGGGAAGAAGAAGATGGGGGCAGGGGTGGGGGGAATCAAACAACAATAATAAACAATAATAAACAACAAAAGCAATAATATTAACAACAAAAACAGCAACAAACAATAACCAACAATCGTCCAACAATCGTCCAGCAACCACTCCCTGTCCTCGCCGCCCGCCCGGACGATCCCTGAGATGGCGGGAAAGAAACAGAAACAGAAGTTGCTTGGAAAACTCAGCAGCTCAGGCAGCGTCCATGGAGAAAGGAAAGTGAGTCAACATTTCGGGTCGACGGCCCTTCTTCAGAACTAAAGAGTTGGACTTCCAAACTGAAGTAAGCGGACTTGAACTTGTTCACTGTGTATTCAATTCTTACCTTTTCTGACATAGAATCATAGAATCATAGAATTTTACGGTACAAAAGGAGGCCATCTAGTCAGTGCTGGTTCTTTGAAAAGAGCAACTCAGTCCCACTGCCCAGCTCTCTCCCCATAACCTAACAGACCTGTTCTTCCTAAATAAAGATCTAATTCTCTTTTAAAAGCTGTTATCGAATCGGCCTCCACCACCTTTTCAGGCGGTGCGTTCCATTGACATGTTTCAATGCTGCTCTGCAGTTGTTCTCAGGTGTCCTTTTTGTCTTGAAAGTTGTTTAATCTGTGGTATCTTTATTTAATCTCGCTAAGCCTGCATGCTCCATCATGCTGACTGGGCTTGTTATCCTCTCAAAACATGAAAATTGACTCCTCAAACACATTAGGTAATCTTTAATATTGTGACCCGTGGTGACAGAAATCAAAACAGTTTTTGGTACATTTGCTCCTACAGAGGCATGAAGCTATCCTACACAATGCACTGCCCTGATGTTGGTCAGAGAATGCAATTCTTGCCTTGTCTTTTAAAATCCTCAAGTGTCAAATATGAGTTATTAAGTGTGTCAGATTGTGCGGAGAAAGCTGACAGACGACAGTTTTGTGATACACTGAGAACAGAAAATCTGCCAGCTGCTTGTCAAGATCAAAAAGAAGCTCCTCTCTGAGGACTACACATTGCAACTACTGCATTCTCTTAGGAGCTGGTTCTAATAAACCACTAAACAGTCTATTTTATCTCTCTGCACAATTGACTGGTGAATGGCTTGATGACTTTGCTCACAGAAATGTCCCTGGAAACCTCGTGCTGATTTTGCATTTATGTCTCCTTCGAGTAATGAAGCCTTTGTTTCCTTGCAGTAACTGGACATTCATTTGCATTCCAATGCATAAATAAAGACATTATATCTGTGAACATTGAACAGTAGTGTTTAGTGTTCAGGAAATATAAAGTCAATTGCCGTAGGTGCTACCCTTCAGATGAGTCATTAAACCAAAGTGGAGTCCTGTAGCTCAGTGGTTAGAGCACTCGCCTTATAAGTGAGAGACCTGGGTTCAATTCAAGGCAGGGTGAAACCTTGGCAAGTTGCCACACGCTTAATAATAATCCATTAAAAAAAAAGGAATAAAACTGGTCATTTTCAATCCACCACTGTTTGTGGAACACTGCTGTGCGTAATGGGCTATCGCATTTCGCCCAAAAATATAATGTCAATTCACTTTACAGTATATTCTGTGAAGCGTTTTGAGACGTCTAGAAGACATGAAAAGCGCTATATCAAATGCAAGGATTATTATTATTGTTAAGGTCTCATCTGCCTGTTCTGGTAGATACTAAAATCGCATAGCATTCCTTGAAAGGAGAAGGGAAGAAGAAAACAACCTACAGTTGTTTGTGGGATGTTGCTGTGTGCAAATTGGCTGCTGCAATTCGCCAACAAAAATCACAGCCAATACACTTTACAGTACAGTATAGCCTTTAAAGTGCTTTGAGACTTACAGTATCTGCCTGGTACATTTGATCTCATGTCATTTCTGAGTCAGAAGGCTGTGGGTCCACGATGTAGTGTGTGATAAGGCATTCCTTATCACACACTTGCATTCATCAAATGCAAGCATTATCAGTATTACCATAGCCAAGTGTATATGAGTTCAAGTCACATGAGTCCTGAGCTGGACTGCATCTCGAACCCACAGCATTCTGTCTCAGAGATAACAGTGTGACCGAATGAGCCAGGCGGATATTTTCTGCAGGTTCTTTGTGTATCAAACAACTAGTTATTGGTAGGCTCTTCAGGCAGGAGGCACACAGAATGGGGACTCAAAACTGATTTCCACCATCTTCTCACCTGAAACCCAAAGACGTGTGGAAAAAACTTCCAAGTTAAGACTGAAAATAACACAGTTTTCTAAACTTAACAATAATCATACAAACTCGTGCACAACCTTATTTTTTAAGACACTGGTTTGAAGGCTATCGACAGTGTAAGAATACAGACCTCCATAATCATCGTCGATTTTCTCCTCCCTCGTCCAACGCTGCTGAGACTAAGTGTAGCACCTCTTATCCAGGTAAGGGCAAACTGGGCATCAAATCTTTCATCTTCAGCTGCAAAGCAAAAACTGTTAAGTACCTATATGGCAGTTGGAGGTATTAAAAATGATGTACAAATTTACAAGGAAAGATACAGCCAGGAAACAAAGCCATTCAATCTAATGTGTCCTTGCTGGTGTTTATATTCAACATTGAGCCCCATCCCTCCTAATCTCCTCTCCAGGAATCATTTATTTCCTTCTCCCTTATGTGTGCATCACGTTTCCTCTTGATGATGTTATTTGGTTTAACTGTAGCTCCCAATTTGAATCGATAAGATCTTTGTTCCACAAAAGTATATTAACATATTTTCTGATATGGTATCATTTAAAAAATATACAAATATTCATTTCTAAACTATGTGTTAGAGCCTAAATAATAATCTGATAATCCTTGCATTTGCATTTGAGATAGCGCTTAATCACGTTTTCAAGACATCTCAAAGCGCATCATAGAATATACCGCAGGGTGAATTAACTGTATATTTTGGGCGCGAAATGCAACATAATTGCACACAGCAGTGTCCCACAAACATTTGTGGATTGATTGGTCAATTCATTATTTCTTCAAGGAATTATTATCCTTGGAAAAGCGATCTGCCAATCGTAACCAGGTTCCTGCTTGGAAAACAGAGGCGTGTGGAGTGAGGAAACTTGCCCAACATTTCAGCACTGCCAGGAATCAAACCCAGATCTCTCACTTGCGAGGCAAGTGCTTGAACCACTGAGTTACAGGACTCCACATAATAAAAATAATCCTTGCATTTGATCTAGAGCTTATTGCATCATCGAGACATCTCAAAATACTTCACAGAATATACTGTAAAGTGAATGCAATGATTCAAAAGTTAAAATGATGAAAACATTTACGTTTGTTGAAGTACCTTTCATGTTGGAAAGACATCCCAAAGCGTTTCACAGGATGTACAGTTCTGAAAAGTGTGCTGATATGTATTTTGTGAGCAAAAATGATTAAAACCTTAGACAAAAAGGCTGCAATCAACGTAATGCTTATATGTGTGTTAAACTTTATGTTTTGAAAATTGCTGACTAATTTTACAGAAATATTTGGAACATACGATGTTTTTGGGTGACCAAAAAGTTGTAAAAACTATGCCATTATCTAAAAACCATAATATAATGGTATTTTGGTCATAAAGTGTACTTATAGTGGTTTGCGGATGTTTGCTTATAATATTTTAACTGCTGTAATTCAAAATGATTTTTTCGAGCCAATGCTTCCTAATGTTCAAAAAAAGTGTAAAAGCATTTTAATAAGGATAATAATCTTTGCATTTGATATAGGACTTTTCACGTCTTCTAGACGTCCCAAAGCGCTTCACAGAATATACTGTAAAGTGAATTAACTAATATTTGTGGTTAAAACACGGCAGCTAATTGTGCACAGCCGCATCCCATAAACAGTCGGGGGTTGAATTTACCATGTTTTAAAAACGATTATTATTAGGCGTGTGGAGTAAGGAAATCTGCCCAAGGTTTCTCCCCTGCCTGGAATGCTTGTAAGGCGAGTGTTCTAACCACTGAGCTACAGGGCTCAAATTTGAAAATAAAAGGCATTTTTTGATTTAATAATCCTTGTATTTAATTATGATATTTGTTTCTATACATTTCCATTGTATCCTAACCTGAAGGTAGTGATTTATCCAGGGACAGCATCAATGCAGCCCACTGGTATCTTATCCCAGTAGCTCTTCTTCAGTCAAGGCCCTAGATAGTGAGTGTTGGTAGATAATAATAAATCATCGTGTAATTTGATATATCACCTTATCATGTAATCGAGATGCCTCAAAGCATTTACAGAATTTAACTGTGAAGTGTAATAACTGTATATTTGTAGGCAAGCATAGCCACCGATTTGCACACAACAGTGTCCCACAAGCACCATGGACTGAATGACCAATTTTATTTTGACTGGCAGAGAAAAACTTGATTTTATCTTAGCCAAACATTCCCAAGAAAACTCTTTATTCAGAAGCAGTAACCCCGGCTGATCTATTCCTTCCCAAACTTGGACACTGAAGCCAGAGGTTACTACTTCTCCTCAGCATCTGAACAGAAATTGACCAGTTCAGGACAAACATGGGGCAGACTTGGGACTTTCCTACACCTATCTCAGCAGCACCTCTCATGGTGCATTTATCCATAGAGCTATCAGAGGGAGTCATTTTTGTTTTATATTTCTTTTATCCCAGGACTTACATACAGTTCTTAATGGTTCGTAGATTTTTGTCTCTTATAACAAGCAAATTGATGTGAATTTGAATTCAAAACTGACCTTTGTCTTTTATGACCAGTTTTAGAATAGAAGTGAGTATCTTTACTTTCTTTTCCCCCAGCACTGCACAGATTGCTAAAGGTCACGATTTTGAGCTTCCTAAAATTATTCACAGATTTGATTGCCGAAAATAACTTAGGTTTGAAAGGTTACAGCATTTTATTGCAATAGAATCAGTATTTTGCCTTTAGGTTTTTTTGATGTGTACAACAGAACCCAGTTATAATGCTCTTTTTTACAATGGAATTGCTTATTCCACGATTGGTGAGTGAATCCCAACACATACTTAAGAAAAACTGTAAAATGTTGGCCAGAGATATAAAACCAGCCAGCGTGCTCTGTGCTTAAAGGGTGGCTTACTTCTGGGTCCATCAGATCATCATCAACACCATTTCTGCTTAAAAGTGATGTCAGCGGCTGTCCTGATGCCTTAGAAATCATCCAATGTGGCTTCCTGTGCACTGGTTGGTGCCCTCTACACTAAGAAATGGTCGTGAAAGGAGCCAGTCACTGCAGGAGGATCTGTGTGCATGTGCAGTGAACTGTGCAAGTGCTGTCCAGCGATCGTGAACTCTTTTGGTAACATAGGAACATAGAAATGTTCAGCACAGAAAGGAGGCTATTCAGCCTATCAAGTCTCCACTGGCTCACAGAGCAAGGCGATCGTTTCATTGCCACTTCCTCGCCTGATCCCCATATCCCTTCAGGCTTCTCTCTATCATAAGCCTGTCTATATCGATCTTGAAAGCTGCAATGGACTCTGCCTTCACCACAATACTTGTTGGGGTGTTCCACATCCCAACTGTTCTCTTCCTGAATTATTTTGCTATTCTTATAACTTTATTATAACTATAATGGAAATAACTTCTCCATAACATTAGTTGGGATTTAATGAATCCCACAAACTTCTGCATTCGAACAAGGATTTACTGCATGTTGGAGTGTTTTAAATATGGTATTAAGAGAAAACACAGCAGCATTCCAGTCATTATATTAGACACATGCAAGTGAGAAGATCTGAGGGATTCAACTCTTTTGTTGGAACCTCTCCATGCTTCTCTTACAAAAGGCACACATACAAAAGGCTCCCGCTGCTGGCTTTCTCATTGATAGTTTCCTTTCCTATCAATGTCTTCTAACCATATCGTCTGGCTTCTCCATGCACTATTTGATGCAAAGAAAATATTTTTAAAGAGTTTTACTAGACTGTTCATCTTTCTACAAAGCTTTATTTCTACAAAATATAATTAATGCATGTAGCAAATAATTAATTAATTTCCAGCGATTAATTAATCAATAAGTAATACATAACCCAAGTATCCCAAATATCTGAAAGTTTACTTTCTGATATGCAAATACTTTCGAATGAATTATGAGAGGCACTTTGAAATGGTGCTCTGATGTGAAAGTTGTTACACTAAATGCAAGGATTATTATTATTATTATATGAGTGTAAAGCAAACATTCGTCATTATTGGACTTGAATATTTGACTACCTGTATTCTTTAAATGACATTGAATTGCAAGTAGCAGCTCCTGCCAGGAACCAGAAACTTGTGTCCCCAAATTTCAATCTATTGCAATTTACTTCTGGATTCTTGATACCGTGTGGTTGGTGTAATGTATTTTATTACCATCAGGAGTCAATATTTGCTGTTCAGTGAATCCACACAGGAAATTCTGCTTCTTTAGCTCTGTTTTAACTTAATAAATAAACTGCCAAGTACATCTATTTTCAAAAAAAGGCCAGACTGATGTTCAAGCTGCTTTGATTTTTGCATCTTAGTCATGTCTATTCTTAGACTGTTGTAATATTACATTGTTATGTTTCTGATAAAATTGTGCTGATGGAGGCAAATTGTTGAATACCATTAGATTTTGAAGTATGATGGATGACAAAGTGTATTTTAGGAGATTTTAGAGTGAACAAAAAAAATTCATCTTCTGGTTGACTGAAATAAATCTGAACACAGGGAATGTTAACAATAATAGTGCGCGTAACTATCAGCTTGCTTTTTATCTGCCTGAGATGTAGGCAAATCTTCCGAAGCTATTGCAATAGTTCTTTACATAAGTCATGCTATTTATTTAGCTTTTGCGAAATCATGTAAAATTTATACGAAACAGTTGTAATCACCTGGTAAATAACCTTTGGTTTGTTGCCTGTTAAGACAGAAAAGCTCTATTGACAAGCTAACTGCTCATTTGCTTATCCCTTTCACCCTTGAGTACAATTCACTTAAATGGAGAAAAAAAACTACAGGAAGCAATCACCTCTTGATGTTGCACAACCTATATGGTGCCGTTATCGATTTTGGTTACTTTATTTCAGCATCCCATGGGGAAGAGAGGGAGCTTCAGTGCATTGCTTCTTTAAGCAAAGCAGTAGCTAGCTTATCAACAGGTCCTTTCCATCTAGGAGGCTAAGTTATGTGTACATGCACCATGATTTTACTAACCTGAATAGAAAAGGAATCCAATCAATAAATTTGAGGATAGTTTATAATGCTTTAAATATCATCTCCCATTTATACACCAAGCACTCTGGCTCAAGACATAACTCTTGAATTCCATTTTACTGTTATTCACTGCATGGTAATGATAATCGACTGATCAAATAGACCTTGTGCGACCGTAATTCCAATCAAAGCTCAATAAATTAGTGATAAATAGAAGCTTTGGGTTTTCTAATAAGGGTGTTTGGGCGAACAACCAATCTAGTTGACCGAGGCATTTCTGTCATCATTTTATCACTTCCTGTATTTCTTAGTCCTATCTTTCTGATTTGGATGTTAATTGTCTAGACTTGGTGTTTTATCTTCTTGAAGATCATCTAACATTTTTACAACTATTTATGTTCCTAGTTTCTAATAACATGCTTCTGTGTGTTGGGAATCATCAAAAAGACTTGTGTAATAAAACATTTATGTAGATTAGGACTCGGACCAGGGAAAAGAGATGAAAATCGCATTTTAATTGCAAGAAAAACAGACCTGCACTCTTAAATGTCAATCTATCTCTTCAGTGAATCACAGTGCACAACACAAATAAAAATAGATTGCTTTTATTGTGGGGTTAGCCACATGAATAATATAATATTTAAGGAGAAACATGCACTAAATATGCATCTGGATTCTCCCTACCATTTGGTTTTAAAAGTCAAAACTTGCAAGTAATGTCCGTTGGTCAAAAACTCTATCCGTTAGGTTGTGAATTAGAAAGAATTAGAGAATGACAGCTAATAATACAAGGTAATAATTCAATGTTGGGATTCTGATCACTTTGCAAACCAATCTTCTCCTGTAAATCTTTGAACGGTGCCTTTCAAACTGAATGTAGAAATTCTTATAAATACAACAATTCAGTGCACATCAGTGAATATTATTGAAGCTGTGTTCCTGTTTATAGAAATGTGTGTAATTTATGGCAACAAAAGAAAACAAAAATAAGTTCTACGTGAGATATTGATTTTCCACTTTGAACGGAAAACAGATTCCCTGCAGAGGCGTTTATATATGTTTATATAAATCTAATTCATTTTTATTGGATGCTCACTGCATTCGGTCATTGACCACTCTTAGCAAACTAGATTATTGCCAAAGTCTCCATGTATAGCTATTTAAAATTTCAGTCACAAATTATATCTTCTGTATTTGAAATAACGGGAGTGGTTTGCATGAAAAAGGCCCTTCATTTAGTTTGATTTCTTTCTTCCAGAATACCAATCCCACTATCTTCCCATTACAGCATCAAGTTCTTACTAAATGACTTCGCGGTCCAAATACCCTTCATGGTAAACGATTCCAGCCATTGATTATCCACTCTGTAACGAAATACTTCCTGGTGTCAATGTTAAAAATCGACACGGTTGTCTATCTATCTTATCATTTCGCCCTCAGCAATATGATAAGGTGCTATAGCAAACGCAAGGGTTATTAGTATTAAAACCCTTCATGGCCACTTTTCCGTTCCCTTGATATATCTAAAATAATTTTGGTCTGGATTTACCTTCTTTATCACTTTAAGAAACAACGACTTCCATTCATATGTCATCTTTCATACAGGATAGTGCCTCAGAGCTCTATTTTTTATGCCTCTATAAGGCCCCTCTGAGAATTTTTTTCTTCACTTATGAGCAATATGTTATGTGATCTTTCTAGGTACTTCAATGCTCAAAGCATGAATT
Source organism: Hydrolagus colliei (assembly GCA_035084275.1). Classification (NCBI taxonomy): domain Eukaryota; kingdom Metazoa; phylum Chordata; class Chondrichthyes; order Chimaeriformes; family Chimaeridae; genus Hydrolagus; species Hydrolagus colliei. Next base: position 15,741,466 of record CM068742.1, on the reverse strand, counting down.
TCCTTTAGAAAGGAAATGTCAGATGACCCTGACATCGCCTTCCCCTGCCACGCGACATCCTGGCCACTGTTTATGGAGGTGGAACATGACTTAGTGGGATTTGATTTGTTACTTCCTGGCTCACATTATTTATAGCAATCTATGTGGAGAAATGTGAGATGATGCATTTTGGGAGGAAGAATGAGGAGAGGCAATATAGGTTGCACAGTACAACCTCAAGGTGATGGAGTGGGGGAGGGGGGGTGAAGGAACAGAGGGACCTGTGGGTTCATGTAAGTAAATATTTGAAGGTGGCAGAACAGGTAGATAAGGTTGTTTAAAAAAGCATATGGGATATTAGGCTTTATAAACAGGGGCATAGAGTACAAAACTCAGCAAGTTATGATTAACCTGTATAAAATACTGGTTAAGTCTCAACTAGAATACTGAGTTCAGTTCTGGTCACCACACTTTAGGAAGGATGTTAAGGCATTGGAAAGGGTGCAGAGGAAATTAACCAGGATTGTTCCAGGAATGAGTGACTTTGGGTATGAGAAAAGGCTGGAGAGGCTAGGATTATTCTCATTGGAGAAGAGAAGGTTACGAGGAAACCTAATAGAGGTTTTCAAAATGATGAGGGAATTCGATAGGGTAAACATCCACAGGTGGGTGTATCAGTGACTTGAGGTCAAAGATTTAAAATAGTTTCTAAAAGAATTAGAGGAGAGGTGAGGAGAATTTTTTTGACTCAGCGAGTTGTTCCAGCGCCTTGTGTCGTCCTCTCGACGTGAAAGGCTCTCAGTAAATTTTTGTGTTTTTCTTGTTATTCGAATGTGGAATGCATTGCCTGAAAAGGTGGTTGAGGCCGATTTGATGACAAGTTTTAAAAGAGAGGTGGATGGTTATTTGGGGAGGACAAGGATAAGGTTCCGGGGATATGGGGAGAGAGCCGGGGAATGGGATTGACTTTGAACAGCTCTTTTCAAAGAGCCGGTACAGACACTATGGGCCGAATGGCCTCCTTTTGTGCTGTAAAACTTCTATGATTCTATTCTAAATCCCCTAACACCGTTAGTTCTCTTTTAACTTCCCCCATGGCAAATTATTTCTCATCCAACTGGCTCTTACTATGACTTCAGTATGAAGTGCCTTGCATTTGTTTGTCTAGAACTTTGTTTGCCAAAGATGTGGCACTGTAAGATCTTGTATACATATTTTAAATTCACATTTTTGTAGTTTGATATCTATCATCTATGAATATAATTAGTGATTTGAGGAATCTGTGAATTCAGACTGTTTATGCACATATTTTTTGCTCCTCCTTCCATTTGGTATAATTCATACACTGAACAGTTAGAATGACATTTATGTAACTCTGTTGAATGCCAAGCATTGTTTAAAATTGTACTATTGGAACAAACATAAGCAACAAATGTTTTCTGCAAATTTTTAATTAATTGCTTTTTTTTTAGAAAAAAGTATTCTGTGCTCTCACCTTGACTCCAAAAGTTGCAGGTTCAAGTCCTATGTCAGGAGTTTGAGTTATTATCTTAAGTCAAGGGTGGCCAATCTTTTTGGTAGGCCAACAATATAATCATAGAAATAACAAAACAGCATAGATTGATGCCATAAATAAAACAAAATAATTCCAGAAACATTTATATCGTTAGATAACAAAAGTCTTGAACGTATGTCATGAACTGCTTTGAGACCGTCTCCCGATGTGAAAGGTGCTGTATCAAATGCAACAATTATTATTATACTTGGCAGTGTGTAACAACCCATCCTCCAGCATTTTGCCCAAATAGCCATTCTGTATGTGAACCGAACTAGTGAGAGTCAGGATAATCGGTGGGTGGTAAGATAATCAACCCTGTGGGACAGTCACAACAAGCATTGTTTGACTTCACCCAATTATAAGATCAAATTGAAAAGGCTGGTGAATTTACTAAAAAGTGGAAATAACCTGTTACTCTTAATTAAGAGGCAGAAAGATTTTTCTTTTTTCAGGCATATTTCAAATAACCTTGCAATAATAAAGCATTCACTTGTATCCAGAAAATAATAATGCAACATGCAGCAATGTTAGGTTGATGTATTGATAAGAAGTCTAGGTTTTAGCCTTGATCTGCTTCCCAGAAGGATTTAAAGTGCAAGTTGTCTAGATTTCCCTCGCGTTTGTAACAGATGGCATGCTAAACCTATCTTAAGCCTAAATAATAAAGTTGGCATTGCCTCCTGATGCTCCATTATTTTCTATTTTGGTTCATTCCCCAAACATTTCACATTCTATGTTGTTATCTCTACAGCTTCTTTGGGGTCGGTCTTTAAAGGAAGCATTTCCAGCAGCCGCATGCAACATAGAATATAGTATTTTGATCTTCAATGTGCTGATAAGATGAATGTCAACACATTTCCAGTACTATTGGTATATATGAACATTTTTGGAACTGTGGGTTGGATGATCAAAATTAATGCCTTTGGTTCCAACCACTGTCTTTGGAGAGTTTGAAATTTCAATAAGTCTGAAATAAGAGCCATGATTAATAATAATCCTTGCATTTGATTACATTTTATTCTGAAATAAAACAAAGCAATTTTCAATTTGATTTATAGGTGCCACTGAAGTTTTGAAGACGTAAGGTAGAATTATTAGTAACAATGTCAAATTGTCTGTACTTAGCCCATTGGGTATGTTTGTGGCTTCTTCTTACAATTCAAAAGGTGTGTTCAGTCACATAGCATAATTGTTAGTATGCTCATCTCACAAGCAAGAGGATGCGGGTTCAATTCCTGGGTAGGATGAAAACTTAGGTTTCTTTACTCCACATACCTCTGTTTACCTAACAATAAGTAGGGACCCGGTTGTTAGTCGAATGGCAGATTGCTAGGGGTAAAAAAATCCCTGAAAAAATAATGTGGTCACTCAATCAGCAATTGGCAGCCGTGTTTCCCCCACAAAATCAATGTTACAAAATATTCTGCAAAGTGCTTTGAGATGTCTCAGGGACGTGCTCAGACCTTCATTCAAATGCAAGAATTATTATTGGATTGTTGTCTGTCATCACCATTTGTAAGTCTTTTGCAACTTGAGAATGCTTTATTCCTGGCAACCATTGGAATGGGATTGGATAAATGGAATGTGAAGAATATGTGTGTCTTCAATCTAGAAATTGGTACTTTTCTCTGTTTCATTGGACCTGCTAATAGATGCTCATTTCAATGCAGTGATGGGCCTAATTCAAATAGACCCACGAAGAGCAGAAATTCTCATTGTTTGGAACTGTGTTCATCAGATGGATCTGGCAGCTGTTTCGCATCAAGGAAAGTCTAAGCTTGAATACATTTTCAAGGAAATCTCAGAAATCCAGATTGCTGTAGAGGCTCTATTGGTAGCATTCTAATCATGTCTTATTTAAAATCTCTGCTCTCAGCTGCAAAGGTAGAGGTTTAAAAATGGGAGATTTTATATATCTGCGGTTCAAGGTGAAAGATTTATGACTTTTTCCTTCAAGTAGGAGGAGGATATTTTGGTCTCTCAACAAATCTCTGGAGGCTAAAACAATCTTGCTGTGTGAAACTGTGTAAGTGGTCCTGAGGGAAACAATAATCTTTCATATTGCTGTACAAAGAAAGAAACCCTGAAAAGCTACAGGAATGACTAAATTTAAAAAAAAGTTGGAGGTTGTCCTTTGTCAGGAATACTTTCATAAAATCCCCGACAAAGTCCCTGACTGTTCAGAGCCTTAAGAAATGTAATTTAATCTACCCGACCTGACCTTAAAACTCTCGGAATCTGTGTGCAACTTAGGCATCAAGTTCTTCAAGAATGTTTGTTTTGGGTGTCTGATATACAGTATGCAGAAACGCATCACCATGCTTAAGTGTATCCAAACCAAGAGAGACACTGACAGTCCTATGCATTTCACCCATACATAGACATTCTAGAGAAATGTTGTTGCACCTAATTTAGTGCTTGAACCAACAACATTAGAAACACATACCATTTTGCCCACAAATATACAGTCAATTCACTTTACATTAGCAAAAACGCAAAATACTGCAGATGCTGGAAGTCTGAAACAAAAATAGAAATCGCTGGGATCACTCAGCAGGTCAGGCACATCTATGGAGAAAGAAAAGTGAGTCAACCGTTGTGAAGCGCTTTGGGATGTCTAGAAGACGTGAAAAACGCCACATCAAATGCAAGGATTATTATTTTTTAATATTATTATAATAACAAGAAGACTACCACCACTGGCAATAAATGCACCAGAATCTCTGAATTTTTAAAGTTACACATTTCATAAGGGCCCACTTTGGTGAATTGTGTTGGCTTTTATATTGATGAGCTTGGTACTCAGTGAATTATATAGTGCCTTAAATTGCCTTTCTTGTAATCTGGAGTAATCTTTGGATTTTTACTGCAGAACACTGTTTTTTCTGTTTCACTATTAATGGTAAATTCCAGGCAAAGTTTTATTGTGTAAATGATCATCATGTCTCACTTGAAGAGGCAAGCCTTCTGAGTTATGGGGTCTGTCACACTCATGAAGGAGCGGCACTAACTCACTGTCCCAGCTGAATGTCCTTTCTATATGGCTGTCAATATTGCAACAAAAGTAGCATTTATGGTAATGAATAGTGAAAGGAATATGGAAACTGAATGTCACACAGATGATCAATTTGATAAATTCAGATCACTTCTGATGTTGCAACAGTGGAAATTTTACTTTAGCTGCACCCATAATGCTGGCTGGTGTTCATTTGATCTTATAGAAACCTATAAGATTCTTAAGGGGCTTGACAGAGTAGACAGTGCGAGACCGTTTCCCCTGGTTGGAGATTCTATAACTAGGATCACAGTCTTAAGATTAAGGGTCAGCCTTTTCGAACAGAGTTGAGGAAACATTTCTTCACTCAGAGGATAGTGAATTTATGGAATTCTCCACCCCAAAAGAACATATTCAAGACTGAGATGATAAATTTCTAAATGACAGAGCAGGGCCGTACGCAGGATTTTTAATGGGGGGGTGCGAATTGCTAGTGATGGGACCAACAATGGCCGGGGGCTTGCGGGCTGCCCCCGAAGCCCCCGAAGCCCCCTCGAGGCTCCGACGTTTTACACAGTTTGAGGTCTTATTTAATCGGTTCAGAAGATCCAATATGAACGGTAAATGTTTCATGCCCTTGGTGTTTATGAGCATCATTATTTATTCAGTGTTTTTATTTTCCCCGGTAGTCCGTGTCTAAATTTTTTGGGAAGGTCGAATGTGTTCGCCGATAAAAGCAAACACGATTGTTGACTCGATGATGTACAGAATGTGAACGATAAAGTAAATTACAATCCAATTAAAACAGTACAATGACGAATGCTTGATAAATGTATGCGTATAAGAGAAAATGATCATAAACTACAGATTGACAGTAATTAATAAGTTGTTCTGCATTGTTATCCTAAGACTCAATTTCTTTCGGACTGTAATGAACAATAATGTAAGAGTAAAGTATGAATTATGTGCTCAGATATTCCAGCAAAGCAAATTTTATAAAAGTTAAGAAAATAAACAGAAACTGAAAATCAGTGTCAAACAGTTAATTCACACGTGTTACAAGCCTGTTATCAGCATTATCCTGAAAATATCGTTGAACTGTGAGCAATAGTGTAGTTAGTTTTTATTTATATATTTAGAATCAAAATTAAAGGAAGTGACCCATCAAGCAATACTGATCTGACGAAAAAATACTTGAAAAAATAAGGGAGGGGAAATTAATTCTTTAATAGCGTTCCATATTCGAGACGCCTTGGTTGCTTTGAAGCGAATACGTCAACCACTGTACCAATATCGATTTCCATATTATAATGAATGTGCATTAACGCGAGTGCTGAAAGTCGCTCCTATACGGAGCAGAATGCTTGACCAGGAGATTAGGTGACTCATGAGGTATATACCAGGCTTCTAAGAGACGCCCTGAACGTTTACTGGCGACAGCATCTGACAAATAGTGAGCTATATGGTACACTACCACACTGGTATCACAGACATTACTGCAGAGGCGTCTTAGGTTTAGCGGACATAGCTGGAGAAGCCGGGAGGAAACTGTCCATAGTCCTACTATCCTATGGGAACCATTGCACGGTCATAGAACACGAGGTAGACCGACCCTAACCTACATCGATACTCTGGAGCGCGATTCCGGTATTGGCGGGCGGGAGTTGTCAGGCTGCATGGAGAGAAGGGATCAGTGGAGAAGTGTGGTTGTCAATGCCCGAGTTCGCTCGATCAGATGATGGTGAAACTATTTTTATGCCAAATTCGTGCGACATTTATGTTTTTTTACTCTGGGTACATAACTGAATGTGAAATAAAGTCGCACTGTTTATCTTTGCGGTCATATGTTTTTTGCATGCCAGTGGACGTCTCTAAAAGCAATTTTTAATTACAGGAATACATCTTTAATAATATAAATCAAATGTGATAATCAAGACAAAACAAGAAACATGATATTTCAGAAACACGCCTATCAAAACTTAAGTCATTTTTACTTACATTTATCAGATTAAAATACGATTTCAGCTTCCACAAAGTGGTGCTACCTTTTTATGTAGTGACTGTATACGGGATGATTTCCAATTGACACACCACGTAGACATAGGCGCTAAAGCATAGGCCTACGTCCATGAGTATCTTTTTTAAAGATAGGCATTTCCGTCCAGACACATAGAACTTTTTTGTTGGGTTCTCAAAAGCTTTAATTTCTCAGAAGCTTGTAAATATGTTGTCATTGTTTGCTAGCATTACAGTCACACCTCTCAAACCTTGAGCAATTTTTACTTACGGTGATCAGATGAAAAGATGATTTTAACTTCCAGAAGTGGTGCTACCTTTGTGGCTGTATGATTTCCAAACGAGGATGGATTTGAGTCTTGGCGCGCGCCTATGTTTATCCAGTCACGAGTCACAGACTCGCCGCGTCATTGACTCGTCTATCGACGCGGTATGTTTTGGGTAGACGCCGATTCTGGTGTGCAACTCGATAATTTTATATTAATACTAAAACATTCAAAGATGTGTGTTTATAATTTATACATAGTTTTGAAGAACTGATTGTTACACAAATGCTCAATAAATTTACTTTACTTGGTATTTAAATTTGATAAAAAATACAATTCTCTACCCCGGAAAATGTGGACCTTTTATAATTTGGGGGGTTGCGTACGCACCCGTCGCACCCCCCCTGCGTACGGGCCTGACAGAGGGATTAAGGGATATAAGGATACAGCGGGCAGATGGAGTTAGACTGGGAGATCAGCCATGATCTTATTGAATGGTGGGACAGGCTTGAGGGGGCGAATAGCCTACTTCTGCTCCTAATTCCTATGTTTCTAAATAACACAAATAAGTTTCAGACATTGTTTTACATAGAGTGTCTCAGGTTTCTTTGCCAGAGCGGCGTTTTGGGCCCTGCAGACATGCGAATGTGTTTCTTTGAAATAGTTACATATTTATGGTGGAAGTCCTATTTGAGTCCGCTGAGCTGCAGGCTATTTTTGCTATTTGTTTTCTGACTTACCACCTATTTAGAGTGGCATTGCTGAAATCAACCTTGTAAACTAAGAATGAGATACAAGGTTTGTTCAGAATTTGAACTGCCATCTGATTGAAATAGGTTTCCGGTGACAATTTCTTTACCTAGATCTGGGGTTTTAGAACTGTAATCAGCGCACCTTTTATATCGACACATTAGATATTCAGGAGTTTTAGTTTGTTATTTATATGGATCAGAGAAAATTTACTGAGTGACTTTTCCACAGGAGATTAAATCGGTGGAATGGACTCCATAATGGGATACACTGTGTGACATAATGGCTTAATAAGAAACAAACTTTTACCACATCATACTTGAGTTCCTAAGCTATAAATGAAGAATGAATGCTCTTCATTTGAAAGTAAACATTTGAGTCTTTAACCTGATATTATAAATATATAAACAGGGTAGTTACTCTGATTAGTAATCATTTTATTGTCTACTTTGGTTCCAATGTTTGCTGAAAACTGTTTGATGAATTAATTTGATTTTCAGAGAGTAATGGATTTCGAAGCAAAGGTCAACAATTTATTTTCTTTGAATCACAAACATGCTTAGAGTTTGAGAGTTTCTTGTCCAGATCATGCAAGTTCCCATCTTTGCGAAAGCATGCGGTGATTCCACTAAATTTGGCTTGACAGCGTCCTGACGAGAACGATAAACGTGCTCCAGTAGTTTGCAATGCAGGTAATAAGTGTGATCATAATATGTGAATCTTGATTGACAAGTTAGTGACAGCACAATTCCAACACAAATCACGTTGGAAGTGGCAGTTACAGAGGGCTGGAAAAATAGCTTGTGAAAAAGTTTGTATCTCCAGACATAATGAAAATGAAAACACAGATTGTATCAATCCCTTGGTTCTGATGAGCTTTAAACTTGAAACTGTCAAAAAGTAAACAATGTGCCATGCCTTCGTACTTACTTATGTTAGATTTATTGTAACATAAACTGGCACGAGTGAGACAAATACTACTGTTATCTCTGTAATGAAATTTGTAAAATGGGTTGCGACACTCAAATTGAAGTTTAAAGAAAGTACCTCAATATGATTTTTTTTTGAGCAGCAAAATCATAGTTTTTTTAAAAAAAGAAACCTCAAATCTGAATACCGTAAATCTCCGCGTAAAAGGCGCACTTTCTTTTCACGTGGGAAAGTCTCGAAAGTTGGGGAGTGCGCCCTATACGCAGATACAAGGAAAAGACGACCAGCCCCCAGAGGTACGTCATCAAACTGCGCCGACAGTACGACTACCCGCTCTCCAGGATCGGCAACGCAGACCAGGCGCTACTCACCTTCGATATCTGGTAATTCTTACCTCACGGTAATGCTGGGCTGCACCGCTGATGGATGTTTTTTTCTGACTGAATTTTTTTTTCCACCGCCAATATCATCGAAAATACTTCCTTTTCCTTCGCCAAGAAAAGGTCAAAAGTGGGTGGGGGGCGCCTTATACGCGAGTGCGCCCTATATGCAGGTATTTACGGTATTTAGTGTTTGTTTTGTGTCTTGACTTCTGTATTTGATTTAAACAGACTTGTAGCATAGATATTTGAACCATATGATCAGTTTTGACTTGATGATGGAATCAGCATACAATACAAATTTACATTTATATCGCAAATTTTACGTTGGGAGGATGACCCAAGGCACTTGACAGTTCGAGCCAAGCACCTGATCTGGGGTCTTTTACATCTGCTGTTGTGTGATGCCTCTATGTCGCTGACTTGCCGCCTGTTCTATCCACTTGTACATTAAAATCATACCTTTAAACCTGTCGCTTTGACTGCATGTATGGTCACCTTCCCCTCCCATCCCTCGCAATACATTCTCTTGCAATAACGACCATACACACATACAAGTTGTTGTCAATAGGGCTCACAGATAGACTTTGAACATTTTTGAAGTGAAAAGCAATGCTTCCTTTGGACTCTCAATGTGCTCAGTGGAATGCTAGGAGGGTTTAGCTGGTTAGACTCCAGCAGTACTCTCAGGGGGAGAATGTGCATTTCATTCCAATCATTTATCCTTGGAATTTCCATGTGTAGGTGAGATGCATATAATTCTCAGTTTGGTTTGGATATGTTAAGCATCACGATGATGCGTTTCAGACACCAGCAGGGACCGCTCCACTGTGTCTCCATGAGCCACTTCTCCATCACCATTAATACCTGCTATCCCTTCCCCCGGCATCTTCCTCCCAACACACTGTCCACGGCCCCACACACCATGACATGTACTTCCACTAACCTAGGATATGGTATTCAACTGCTCACAATGGAGTCTCCTTTACATTGGGGAGACCAAATGCAGAATAGGTGATCAGTTTGCCGAACACCTCCGTTCAATGCCTTGTGATGTCCTCCTGATGTGAAAGACATTATAAAAATGAAACTTGTTGTTGTTGCTTTCCGTCCACAAGTGCAACCCTGAATTTCCAGTTGCTTGCCACTTTAACATTCCTTCCCACACCCACTCTGACCTCTCTGACCATGGCCTCCTACTCTGTTCTATCAAAGCACAAGCTCGAGGAACAGCACTTCATCTACCCCTTAGGCTCCTTGCAGCTCATTGTCCTCAACCTTAACTTTAACCACTTCTGATCTTTAACACAGTTCGCATCTTCTTTCAGCCCTGCCTCCCCACTCCCCTTCTATATCCCTTCACACATCCTCTGGGTCTCGGGCTCATCTTTGCTTTCTGTAATCTCACACTATTGTCTTCCTTTGTCTTGTATTCTCAACACCTCAGTGATCATTATCTTCTGTCCTCCATCTATTTTTTTTCCCCCTTTGACTGCCCCCTTCTCTGTTTGTCCTTATGAAATGCACCCTTCCATCATGATGAAAACTTATCAACTTGATTTGACATTTGATTGGTTAGCATGTCATCTGAGCTCAGCTAAATGAGAGCTCAGCTCCAACTAGACTCCACGTAGCACCCCACCCAAGGAGGATAATAACTGGTTAGATCATTTGACATCCGACATGCACAGGTTTGAGCCGTCACTAGATGGATTGCAGGTACCAGGAACTCTCAGCTTCCTGGTGATCAGAACAGTTCAGCATGAAATGTTTGTGAACATTGCTACCATCTTCTGGCCCACAGTTTCGAATTGGGATTAGAATAGGCAGCTCAACTGGGGAGCTAACGCGAGCATAGACACAATCAGCCAAGTGGCTTCCCGTGCTTCAAAATGTTTTAGGATTCTATTTACGACTGGATGACAAGCTGAGGTTGAAAAAAACTCTTATTGAATGGAAAAACTTTCGCATAAATGGCATGAACACCATTTTCATTCACTAAGAGGCCCACAATTTATTCAGCGCACAGCTCTGATATCTGGTTGCACAACGAGATTTAAAAAGTGCTTTTGAATTGGAAGGCGTGTTCCCTGCAGGGAATCCGATGTGCATCAGAGGCTCAGCGGTTGCAGATCGGAGTAATGAACATGTGATGCACCTTATGGCTGTGTTGCTCGGTGCTCGCACCATTTACGTTTGTTTACTCTTTCAAGTGCTTTCTCAATCCCCCTCCCTCCATCTGCTTCCTTCTTTAACCAACAACACAAATCATTCTCAGGCACACATGCACAGCTGTTGTCAATGTCACTTCCTATCACGTGGCATTTCCCACTTTGTTGGGAGGAATAGTTCCCCGAGCCATTATTTCCTCCAAGGGGTTTAAGACCAGCAACCTGCTCAAATCCCTTCAGGCAGGTTTGAATGATGGTACACATTATGATTTGAGCCTGTGACTACTATTCTGTAGTCAAGTTGACATTCTGAGACTAATGTGTATCGATAGAGTTCTGAACCGTTTATTGATATTAATCACAGTGAACATATTTAAGATTTTATTTTGTGTTGCATTTCTTTCTTTACCTCAAGTGTTTTTAACTAAACTTTAGCTATAAATGATACTGGTTTACTTCAGTGAGCACAATTTGAAAGTGGTGCACATGAATGTTATGGCTGAGTGTATCAAATGAGTTGGTCAAATTTAAGCCGTTTTTTTGAAGCCACATTTTAATTGCTAATTGTAACATTGTTTTAATTTGTTTTCCCACAGAGCTACATTCACGGAAGCAGCCAAGCTCAGTTTGTCGCAGAGTCACACATCATACTGCTGCTGAGTATCCTTTGATGTACTTACGCATGAAATGACCATTTTGAGTCAACGTAAACAGTGAAATGTAAAGGTTAATGTCAAGATTTGCACTGAAAATAGCCTCACAATTATCAAATGGGAAGTGTCTTTAATAATAAAATCCTTGTGTTTGATAAGCGCCTTATCACTTTGTTGAGACATCTGAAAGTGCTTCACAGAATATACTGTCAAGTGTAAAGTATATTTTGTGGGCGAAATGTGGCAACAGGTTGCACACAGCGGTGCCCCACAAACAGTCGGGAAATGAGTGACCAATTTTATTTAGCGGAATTATTGGCTAGGACAAGAATCCCCCAAATGTATTGTTTTCCATTGTTTGGTATTTGAAGCACACTTTTTAAATAAGAACAGGCCACACAATAAGTTACACTGTTTCTCACCATGAAAAATAAATTTTGAAGGAAATTGAGCAAATAGCTATTAGTAATAAATTATTGATGAAGACATTTATAAAAAAGGTAATTTCCTTTTTTTATTATTTGGTATTTGAAGCACACTATAGAAGGTTGCGTCTAATTAACTTGACTTGGACATTTTCTCCAGCACATTTTGAGATATTAATGTGGTTACTCTATACAATCAGTTCCTACTAACTTCATATTTTTCAGTTCTACCCACAAGAGGCTCCAGTGCTTGTATGAATGTATCTGTTTTGTCATGTTAGACCTTTAAAACCTGCTGCCCTCTGGCTCAGTGGGAATGTGAGGATGGTTAATTGAACCTGAGCTGATTAACGTTTGAGTGAAATTCTATTTCAAAGTTTGAAGAAAAAACAATCTTCTGGAAGTTAGTTGATAGAAACTGCTGGGAAATGCACTGCGTCTTCTATTTTCACATAGAATTGTTTTATAATTTAGAAAGTGCTGCGATCAAAAATATAAAGAGCTGCTATGGTTTTAATGAAATGACTAACTGGGTGCTGGGCTGCCTTCTCCCTCTGACTGGTGTTCAGATTTTTAGTCCTTTACAATTCGTCTATGTATACAATCTAATAATGAATTTCTATTACTTGTTGAATGTTTTTCGGTTACTGATACTATGGTTCCAATCTCTCTTTCTCTTACTTATCCCTCATTGTTTCGATGACCTCATTCTGTCTTTTGCTGACACTCATTTGTTTCACACTGTCTCCCAAGGCCTCAATCAATTCCTCTCTATTACATTCCTTGTCTCCATAATCTCAACCTTTCTTTCTCATCTCGATTTCTCTTTGTATGTTTCTTGCTGATGTCTGTCTTACCATTCCTTCCCACCTATTCTTTGCAGTTTAACACTTTCATCTTTCTTTCAGATTCTGCATCTCCTACTCTCTTGATTTCACTTGAAGTCCATCCATCGCTCTGCCAACTGTCCCTTGTTGTCTATATTCATCACTTGTACTCTCCATCCCAAAGTCTACAATTTCTTTACAGTTCCATCACCAACTAATTCCTCAAACTCTCCCAGTGGTTTACTGTATCAGTTATTCTTCCACATGTCTATTACTGACACAATTCCTCACACTATCTCTACTCTTATGAATGCCACCCGTCACTCTCACTCTTGTATTCACGGTTCTCATTTTTTTCTTGCCATCATACAGTAATAATATTGACATTTGATATTGTGCCTATGTGAAAATGTTTCCACCCTCTTCACTCAAGTATAATCACTGTATTTGTACATAAACACAGCAGCCAAATTGTGCCTATCAGTTCTCACAAACCATTATGAAGTCAACGTTCAGTTTATCTAGAGGATTTTTGGCCAGGAAAATGATGGTACCTCCACTGATGCAGAACTCCCCCCAGTGGGCCTAAACTGAGCTCAAAGCCCTCCGTGGGGTTTGAATCCACATCATTTTGACTTGGAGACAAATCAGAATTGATATAGCCTGCCTGATAAACATACAGCCCATGTCTTCTTCATTTTCCTCCTCTGGACTACCTTTAACACATGCTTTCACATAGATTAGTCATTGTTTCCATTCTTCATCCTCCATTTCACCCTCCTCTGCTTATTGTTCATCCATTACTTTCTGCTTCTTGATTCTTCAGGCTTTCACTATTTTCTCCTCATTTTTTTTCTTCATCTCGATCTGTCTTCAAGAATTATTTCTGGAATACGTCTTCCCACATGCTTCTCCACTTCCTTCACACAGAGAGTTGTACAAACGTGAAATGTTCTACGATGAACAGTGGTTGAAGCAGAGTCCATAGATTCTTTCAAAAGAAAATTGGAGAGGGATGAATTCATGGACAAGAGAATATCAAAGGGTGTGGCACGTGAGCAAGAGTATAGAGATTACATTGTTTAGAAATACGCCAGGGTTGACTTGATGAGCTGAATTAGTTATTTCTGTACTGTGACAAATGATTATATGACATCTTGTTAGTCTCTTGAATTAACAGTCAAAAAAAGTTATGTCTCCTTCAATCATCAGCCTAATGTCTACATTAGAGATTGACCCTCAGTACCACTTATTGATCCGTTTAAGGAATATATATAATGCCATCAATATTGGCGTCCCATTACTTCATCTTCAGCCAGCTCGTGTACTCGAGTAACGGTTGTATTACGCTTGAATGCTCTTTTGTTCTTTTTTTACGATCATTGAAATCATTTGCACAGTAAAAAAAAACAATCAATTTCTAACGCATTACATTGTTGCTGCCAATATTGTAAATGTAACAAGCACATCTGTATGCTTTCAAATATGCGTTATGTTTCATTAGCAGCTTTGGAAGCGTACCACATTCAATAATATCGGAATTTAAAATAAATTTAAAACAAAATAAGGTACTTTCTGCGAATCAAAATATCAATTGCGTGCATTTTAGAGTCTTTGCAGCTCAGCTGTGATGTGGTAGCACCTCTAGTGAGAAAGAACTGCATGCGAGTTTGCTGCAGCTCTTTGAGCAACCAGAGAGGTCTCCATAGTGAAGATCTACAGTCCTAATAAACTGCAATAGATAAGCCTGCAAAGTAGGTAAGTCAAGGTAAAAAGTCTTGAGGCGGAGGAACTGGGAAAAGGAGATGGCATCTTTGCAAGAGTCTGGGTGGGATGAGGTGTTCCGGATTGGAAAGTGGGAGGTCAGAGGGAATGGTGAAGATACGGCAGGGGGTGGGATTGGTGGGAGATGTAGGGTCAGATGAAGGCAGAGAAATGGAGGGTGCAGAAGGTGGATTGGCATCCAACAGTCGCTGGAGTTTGTGGTCCTTGACGTCAGAAAGGAAGAGGAATAGTTTTTTGTTGAGGCGGTGAATGAGGTGATGGACGAAGTAGAGTTGAGGACGAGGGCAGTCTTGAGAAGCAACTTTTGTTTTTGTTAAAGTCAAGGTAAAAACTAGATGATGGAAACAGGATTGTGTTGACATGAAAACCAGAGCATGAAATGAATCCAGTTTTATTTCCATAATTAATGAAATGTACATATAGTAGATTTTGAAATAGATAATGTCAAAGGATGCCGAAGTACAAACATACTGCACAAGTCTGCAGTCACTCCTGCAAATCAGGCCCTTCTCTCTATAACTGATACTGGGCAGTCCTGTAGCTCAGTGGTTAGAGCACTCACCTCACAAGGGAGAGACCTGGGTTCGATTCCCGGCAGGGTAAAACATTGGGCAAGTTTCCTTACTCCACACGCCTTTGTTTGCCTAGTATTAAGTAGGAACTTGGTTGTTGGTCGATTGGCGGATCGCTCTTCCGGGGATGATAATCCCTTGTATGAATTGGTCACTCAATCCATACTGCTGTGCACAATTGGCTGCCACATTTCTCCCACAAAATATACAGTCAATTGTGTGCATGTGCACAATGTTATCAGGGATGAGATCTGTCCAAGTCGGATGACCGAAGTGTGGGCCTAGTAACCTCACCATTGTCATAATTGTTTTTGTTATGTTGTTGTTGGATGATCTTGCATGCAGCATCAAGATGATTGCGGTGTAGCATTAGCATTAGAGCAAGAAGGATCCAGAGAGAAATGGAGAGTTAGACAGATTCAAAGGAAATTGAGAAAGCGTCAAGAGTCAGAAAGAAAGTGACAGACAGACTTGAAGAGAAACAGTCAAACCAAAATAATCTGACAAACAAAGAGCCAGAGGCAAGAGTGGCAAGAGGAAAGGGTTGGTATAGTGTGTACTATAGTTGCAGGATAACTTGGGATAGAAAATGTTAATTAGCACTGTAGCCAGTTTGTATTTTAAGTGATGACCAATTATCCGCACAGTTTGCTTATTCACAATGGGATTGGTTCCAATTAGTGTATATAATAGGGTCTCTAGCACTATGTGCTTATGTTATGTCTACAAATCATTATCAATAATTACATTATATTTAACAGAATTATAGATATTGAATAATTTAAAATGGATTGAAGGAAAAACACTCCCCATAATTATCTGATGGGTGTCAATGATCTCATTGTTCATGTGTCACATATATAACATAAAATAAGTGCTTAGTTGAATGTTTAATTTACTGTGCAAATACAAGAAATGGCCATAAATAATACCATAGTTAGACTAGACTGTATTAAATCACGTAAGAAGGTGAAATCAGTTTGCATAGTTCCTCCGTGCAACACAGCTGGCAAAGTTGCAGACTGAACGGCGATCACTTTTTATTTCAGAACATTCTTACAATTCTGAAATAAAATATATGCAATCAAACATGTTCAAGCAACCAGTTCCATTCAGCAACCACCCCCAAACAACAACCATCCTGGAACAGCTAGCACCAGGATGGTTGACATCCTGGTTAACATGGCAACAAATCCTTACTCAGAGGCCACCCTTTACGCAAAGGCCATGTCGGACAATCCCCCGTGCGGTTGTTGAAGATGGGTTTGAGTGATTAAAGAATTTTGGGGTCTGCGAAAATGGTTTTATTTAGTCATCCATTCACAAAAGAGTTTCTGGATAGAGCCCCAAATCTCCACAGATGGCAAAAGAAAATGTAGTGAAGCCAACAATTAACAAGTGGCAACAAGTGTCATGTTTGCCACCTCATATCTTTTCCATGCAGGGATCAGGCATTCGGTTTGATGTGTGTTTTTTTTTCAAATGAAGAGAAAAGTTAGAAAGCTGTCTACAGGTATTTTAAATTTGCTTTTGCGTAAACTTTATGAACTACAGTATAGCTTTAGTGCAAGTGAAAAATACAACATGTGGCACGGTATGGGATATTGTGATCCCGAAGATTTTCTAGTTGGGAAGAATAAATATCCCGAACTTGAGTCAAAAGACATTTGCTCCAGCTATTTACCCATCTCCTTTTAATCTGATATGAGTACGCTTTACATTCCAGTTTGTTTAAGCATTCATGCAAGCAAAACAGAATAGGGTTAAACTAAAATAGACAGATTTAATATTAACTATACTTCAAAGTTAAATCAGATACTTTTAAATCCCTTGTTCCTCTGGGTCTGTGTCATTATTAAAAAAAAGAATTAAGTGAACACCTGAGGAATTGAGGCAGACTTAAATGAGTTTTACTGCTAATGTTTTGCTAATGTTAGTGCTTCTTTTTAAGTAGCACAAAGTGCATATTAAGCACTTTGTGTACATTTTGGCATCCAATTACATTATATTGAAATGGGAACTTTAGGTTCTCATTAATTACACTTTTATTATGATTATACCACTCCCCAGTTTTGTTTCATTATTATCTATCAATGTCATCAATGCTGAAGTTTCATTTTCAGTCTTGGAAGTACAGTACTGTATTTGATAGCTAACACAACGTATAATGTCAAAACCCAACAAGGAATATAGGAAATATAGGAAATTGACAGTTTTAACTCCAAATATCAAGCATGACCATGGCTTTTCAAATGGCCTGATAAATTAATGGCAGTATCAAACAAGGAGCTTCAAATTACTGAACAACCTCATGTCATTGAAGGCTTGCATTCAATATTTGTTTTCATTCATGAAAGTGGGGTGTAAGAGGAGTTCATGTCAGAATAAAACAGTTTTTTTAAAAAAATTTAGTTGCACCCAAATTATTTTCCTTTCTATTCTCCCAACTGGCATTGCCTTTCTGCTGCTGGTCTAGCTTCCTTTTGCTACAGTTGTAGTTCTACAGGCTCTGATTATCCTTCAGTATTACACCCAAATAACCTTTGCTCATGTGTGAGCCTTGGTAGAACGTGTTGGCAAACAGCTCGACTGTGGAAGGCATCACACTGAGCTTGACTTCCCTTCACCTAGCTGTTACCTATGTGCACAAACAGTAGGTGGTGCGGAAGAGGAACCAGGAGCAGGATTCCTGACTGGTTTTCTTCTCTGAAATCCTAGGAAGGTCAGACCCAATTTAGCTTTCTTGTGCATTTAAGAATCAGCAAACTCAGCCTGGACCAGGATTTGAACCAGGGGTTTCCTGGTCTGTAAGCTAGGTTAGTCCATATCATTCCAAATTCAAACAACTCGCTGAGTAAAACAATTCTTCTAACCTCCCCTCTGCTTCTTTTGGTAGATATCTTAAGACTGTGACCACGGATCACAGACACACCTACCAGCGGAAACAGCTTTTCCCTATCTAGCCTGTCGAAACCTTTCATAATCTTGAAGACCTCTATCAGGTGCCCGCGTAAACTTCTCTGCTCTAATGGGAAAAGTCCTAACTTCTCAAGTCTGTCCTCATAGCTAAGGTTCCCCATTCCTGGTATAATTCTCGTGAATCTCCTCTGAACCCTTTCCAGTGCCTTAATGTCCTTCCTGAAGTAAGGTGCCCAGAACTGGACGCAGTACTCCAGTTGAGGCCTAACCAGTGTTTTGTATAGATTAACCATAACCTCCCTACTCTTATACTCTACGCCCCTACTAATAAAGCTCAGTACACCAAATGCCTTTTTTACTGCCTTATCTACTTGCCCTTAATGATTCACTTACTTGAACACCCAGATCTCTCTGTACGTTCACCCCCCTTAAGATTGAGCTACCAAGTCTATATTGCCTCCTATAATTTTTCCTACCTAAGTGTATCACCTCACACTTATCCACATTAAAATCCATCTGCCACATGTCAGCCCATTCCACCAATCTGTGTATGTCTGCTTGCAGTTGTTTACAGTCCTCCTCACTATTTACTACCCTCCCTAACTTTGTATCATCTGCAAACTTGGAAATAGTGCTCTCTATGCCCAAGTCCAGATCATTAATATATATTAGAAAGAGCAGTGGTCCCAATACCGATCTCTGGGGGACAGCGCTGCACACCTCCTTCCATTTCAAGAAACACCCATTAACCACCACCCTCTGCTTTCTGTTAGTGCTGCGCACCTTATTTCAGGAAGGACATTAAGTTAGTGCTGTCTTGATTGCAGTTCTTGACGTGACTTTCTTAACATTCTAACAGCCTAATAACTGGTGTGATATACTGGTGTATATACTATATGTGTAAATGAGGCAACCACAGAGCCTTTTAATCAATAGGGGCAGACATTTTAAACCCAAATGACTTGTTTTACACCTGCATTATTCCTATCTGGGTCACTTCATAGAACTATAGAATGTTACAGGGCAAAAACAGGAGACGTATTCCATCCAATCTCCACTGATGACTTGTATCACAATTTATTGTTAATATTTATTAAAGCTAGATTGCCAACCTGGGCTTTTCTTTAAACATTATAAAAATGTATATCAGTTTTGGTAATCTTTTCTGCCAACAATTGTTTATCTACAAATACATAGTCACTAAACTTTACATTAAAATCCACGAGTGCTTTGAGACATTATGGCGACCTGTGTTGTATCACATGGAAGAATTCTTACTATTATTTCAGAGCCATTAATTTATTTTAACAATTATTCACTTCTCTTGTGACCTTTAATATTACTGTACTGAATTATAAAATTCCAGCTGATTTATTCTGAATTTGAGTTACTTCAACGAGAAGGAAAATTAATTTTAAAAAATATTTTTATTTGCATTTTCACATTAATGTCATCCAGTTGAGGTTGATTTCATCATACTGTTAGTGATGTCCAATTGTTCATGCTATTTACATTAACTGCACAAGACAGCATATATCAGACTGGATTCAAACATTGCAGAAAGAAAAAAAAACTGCTAAAACAATAATTTACAATAATTTTATATTTATTTAGCACGCTTTACTTTGGGAGGAATTCTCAATTTGTTTCATGAATCCCAAGCTAGGGGTGAGAAAAGCTGGGGTGCAAGAGAAAGATGACCAAAAGTGGGGTCGAAAAGAAAGGTCTTAAAGTGGGTATTATAGGTAGGGATGAAGGGAGTGAGTTGGGGTAGGGGGTTTGGGGCTCCAAGTTGGATTTGCAGAAAGCATGACGAATGACTGAAAACTCAGTAGGGTAGGGTAGGTGGGGAGATAAAGCAGGTTGGTGTTTACTGAGTGGAGAGAGTGGTGCGACAGTAAAGCCACAGAGGGAGGGTGAGACAAATGCATGGATGGAATTAAACGTGAGGACGAGGTTCTTGAGTTCGATATGCAGGTGACTGGGGAGCCAATGGAGCTAAGCAAAGTTGGCATGATAGAAGTTGAGAAGCTACGTATGCATCTGAATCCTCCAAACAGCCATTATTGGCTTAATTTGGTTTGTCAGCTTCGCACAGTTGGCAGCACTCTGAGCTCTAAGTTAGAGGGTTGTGGATTTATGCCCATGTTGGGACTTTGAGTTCATGGTCTAGGCTGTTTCTCCAGTGCAGTCCTGGGAATATTAAATATTAAACCCTAGCTTGCAGTGAACAGTGAGCAAGCTAGCAAACCTTTTATCGCCCTTAGCTTGATCTCCGTGAAGCACTTTGAGAAATTCTCCCAAATTGAAAGTTGCTAAATAAATGTAAAGTTGTTATAAATGATTCTCCTGCAGTTTTTTCCCCCCACAAATATACAGTCAAATCACTTTACAGTATATTCTGTGAAGCGCTTTGAGACCTCTAGAAGACATGAAAAGTGCTATATCAAAATGTAAGGATTATTCTTCGTAAGCTTATAGTGCCATAATTCTCCTGAAGGACAATGACAAGAAAAAACTGGTGAAAGAGTGAAACATATAACATAAGGTAATGACCTGCATTACATGCACTGGTTTAAGCATCAGAGCAAAGAGTCCATTCGTAAATGCTATACTAATTACTTACCAAACTTATATTCAGTTCCCAGATGAAGGTCTTCTTCACCTTTTCATAATCATGTCAGGCACACATGCGGCATTGCACTGCCCAGCAGCAACATCATCACAATAAAATTACTGACCAGAAATAATTAACTTCTCCCCCTCCATCACAGTGAGCAAAACGTCACAAGTAATGAGCAACTGAAGAATCAAGTTGTTATTACAGTAATGATGGCTCCTTTAGATGTGACACAAGCATGATTACCCCAATTAAACCAGACCATCTGAGGGCACGCTGCTATGAACAAACTATTTTTGTGTTGCAGATGAACTATAATTGCCCGTGAAGAACTTCAGAGGCAATTGTTATTCCTGATAATCATAGTAATATTTCTTCAGAGTAATTGTGGCTTAGGTGTGCAGTCCCTGGCGCAAACGTCTGCTGCGTTTCTCTCTAATTTCAATTCACTTGTCCCTTGTCTGAATCATTTTGAGAACATTTTGACGTGCCAAATGCTAGAAACATGTTCTTTTATTCTGTAAAGGAGGACAAAAGCTTCATATTGTACCATATTTTCTGCTACATTTATTGAGCAATATTTTCTGTGTTCATAATTAACCATATGGAAGTACAAATTAGAGAACCTATTTTCTGATGTGCACAATGTACGCTAGTCACCTCTGGCTCTGAATGTTCTCATAAATCCATGGAAGGCCATGATATAGTAGTTGGACCTAGGATAACTAGTTCTAGCTTGCACCCAATTTGCAATGTTTCAATTCGCAGGTGCAGCAGAGTCTTAGTCTACACACATTAATAATCCCTCAAGAAAAGAATAATGAATTGGTCATTTCAATCCACGACTGTTTGTGGAACACTGCTGTGCGTCTAGAAGACATGAAAAGTGCTACATCAAATTATTACAAGTTCTTTTTCATTAACAGAGTTAAAAGATTTCCATTTCTCTTTAAGAACTGAAAAATTGGCTTTTCTATTGTAAGTATATACTGTATGTAAATAGATATATTTATTTTGTTTATGTTGTATGTGTATATACAGACTTACAGAAGACGAGGTCTTTCACATTGATTTACATTCCTTTCTGTGCACAAACTACAAAATGAATGGTTAGTTTTATACAAATTTAAATCAAAGTCTGTTTCCTCCAGACACCTACTGTGTATTTAGATGCATTTTCAGTCGGCTAAAGGTTAAATCTCTGTGAGATCCATTTTATGCAGGGTATGCAGGTTTTCTCTTATGTCTACAGTTTTTCCCCATTTTGACAGAATTGTATATTCGAAGATGGAAATTACAAGTGTATTTATTTGACTACTAGTTTGGATCTCCTTAATGTTTGCTGGATATATGTTTCCATATTTTTATATTTACTTCCCGTTTAGAGCTCAATGAATTGTGAACCATTTTCTGATCTTTTGAATTGCTCATGATTCTACTTTTTTTTGTAGCTATATTTGTAGCTCAGTGGTTAGAGCACTCACCTAACAAGTGAGAGACCTGAGTTTGATTCCCAGCACAGAAAGCCTTGAGCACGTTTCCTTACTCCACATGCCTGATAATAATCTCTCAAGAAAAAATGTAATAAATTGGTTACTTCAATGCAAGTTTGTGGGACACTGCTGTGTGTAATTGACTGCTGTGTTTCGCTCACAAATATACAGATCAATTCAATTTACACTATATTCTGTGAAGTGCTTAGAGACGTTTAGAAGGTGTGAGGAGCAGTATATGAAATGCAAGAATTATTATTATTGTAGATGTCTAGAAGACATGAAAAAACGCTATATCAAATGCAGGGATTATTATTATTATATTTCTTCATCTCACAATGTTTCATAAAATTTCTTGATTTACAGATGAAGACAAGAGCACATTTTGAAGGTCAAAAAGGCCACATAATGGTCAGCTAAGCACTTTGGAGCATACTCTCAATAGGAAAGGTGCTATATGGATGTAAATTTATGTTGCACTTTAACCTGACACAATGTTTAGGATTTTCCTCCAAACAGCAGGGATGTTCATTCTTATTTTCTGGTACAGCAGGACTTCTGTAAGAATGAATCAATAAAAGAAATATAGCCAAACTTCCATAACTGTAATACAAAGAGTCTCCATGTCAGAAATGTGTTTTGTAAGCGATTATTTTCATAACCATTTCAGCTGCTTCAGCCTTCTTCCAATTTTATTCGGTGGAGGCCGTACTAATAAAGCTTTAAGCAATCTTACCGCAGTTATTTTATTTGTGTGAAAATCATATCTGGAGGCGAAAATAGAATTGGGGAAAAAAAGATTAAATATTATGAGATGTAATATGTTTGGCTCTCGATCGACCCTACACTGTACATAAATGATGAATAAAAGTACCTTTGCGGGGTACTGTTGAGATTTGCTTATGTCAACTCATGGTAACCGACCATATCAACACGCAAATTAAAACTCCAAATAGTGTTTTCCAGATTCTTCAGACTAGACCGGGAATTTTATTGCAGTGTTATTCAGCATTTGTTTTTCAATCAGTCAGCATTTTAATGTTTCCAGCTGATATATTTTCTCAGCAAAGGTGAACACTGTATTTCAGACAAAAATTTTAAAATGAGCTATATTTTGATTCAAATTTGGAGAATTTTGTGACATCTGTATCCTCTGTTTAGTGAAACAAGATGAAAGCCTTATTTTTAGTGTGAGTGGTTAAAGAAACAAAAAAAAGGCTTACCTAACTTTGTTAATGCGCTCTTGTTGTACACTATGGGATACACTGTGGTTTCCTTGACAACGCCTGTAAGATGCTGCGATCACCATGGGAATGGTTCTTCTAAATGAAGCAGCAACATCGAAAGGCGACGTGGGCAAAAGAAGAAGTAAGTTGTATTAATAGTTTTATATCCCGGTTTTCATTGGCACCATGCTTCACCTTTGGAATGGGCAAAACATTTTAAGTGACCAATTAATACATACGGTGTGCAATGAATTACTCCCAAGATTGGAAGACAGTATCAGTATCCCAAAGTCACCTTAAGGTAATCTAATTTAAAATGTAACATTGGCTTTATTCCTGCTGGTTAGTCCTTTGACAAGCTAAAACATGCCTGTTACAGAGATCATTCAGGGTTTCCTTTTAAGTAGGTAAGCACGATTTTACACTGTGTGCGCATTACAGTCAATATTGGATGTGGTTAAGACTTCAAGGGAGCCTACTTTTAGAATGCAAGTATTGAGGTGTGAAAACACCAGAAGCATGGACATTCTTTTCTTCCTATTGCTGATACATGCAAGTGTCGTAATATTGAAGTTCAATGTGTTGTACATCACAATCTTTTGTAGATACGTAGACACACTTGCCATTTTTTTGTCGTGAAAATGTTGCCCCTTTAAAAATCAACCAATCATTTCTCTAAGGGTTTTCAAGAGACGTAAAAATAGATTTTTTAAAATATACAGTATTGTCCTGCTGGCGAGCTTGAAACAATCCTTCTTTCTGAATTTAGCACAATTGCCTTATTAACTGACAATTCTGCCCAGTGTAGTATTTAGAGAGTGATTGAAGCAAAATACAGTAAAAGACCGTTTATCTGTGACTCGATCAACCGTAACTTGCATATAACCGGCACCTCAAAAAAAAAGTCCCCATTCGAATAACCGGATCTTATGCGGCAAAATTGCGGTGGCGCATTTAATGAGTCGATTGTCGCATGAGAGTACAGGATGATTAGTTCTGAATGCTGCCGGTAGTGGCACTTCCGATTTTTCCTCTTAAAGCAGCTCTGTTGGTTTTTACTCTCCGTCTCCTTTTTCTCTCTCTCCCTCTTTTTCTTTCTCTCTCTCCCTCTCCTTCCTTACTTCCTCTTCATCTCTCCCTCTCTCTTTCTGTGTCTTCCCCTTTCTTTCCCCCTCTCTCTGACAGATACTACGTATTGCCTGTGTAGCCTGATTGTATCATGGGTTTATACACTGTTTTGGTGGGGGGTGGAGTGGGAGAAGGAGAGAGAGGCAGGGAGAGAGAGGGTAGGGGGGCTTTATTGGTAAGTATCCATACAATATTCTGTTATTATTTAGTCTATTATTAATATGGTATGTTTCAAAATAAGTTAAAAAAAATTGTGTTGGGTTTTCGGCATGCCGTTTAACCAGCATTGGCCAGGTCCCGAGGGTGCCGGATAAACGGGCTTTTACTGTAATAGGAAGCATTAAGGACATAAGTTGGGTTTTTGCTGCTGAAGCATCTGACAGTGGGATTAATGTAAAGCTTTTGTTTAATCCAGGGATAAATATGGAAATATTGCATGCGTCCACCACTCCCTCTTCAAGTTGGGCTGCCATTTATCTGTCATTTATCACTTCCAGACTTACTACGCCAACACTCTGCTCACCGGACAATGTGACCTCAGTGACCCCTTCAAATCCTCAAATTGGACCAAGAGTCCCCTCGCTCAACAGGCATCTGGCCTGCTTCATGCCCCCCTCCCTGCAATTGGTGGTCATGTTTTCAGCCTATCTGCCCCACCCCTTAGTCCCTCTTACTCTCTCCCTCTCTCTCACCTAATTGAACATTCATCTCATTTCAGTGCGCTTTTGGCCATCTCTTCCCTCCCACCATAGTCCCAGCTCCCCACACCTAGCTAGTGTGCCAAGCTTTATTGTTAAGCGCTTTGGGAAGTCCTCCCAATTTAAAAGGTGCTATCTAACTATAGATTTGTACTGTATAGTATTTTTTCAAGATATTTCCACAATACAATCAAGCCTCTTTTCCGAAAACACTCAGGGGATTGGACCAAACTAGCTTCATGTAAACTTTCCTTTCTCCATGGATGCTGCTTGATCTGCTGAGTTTTCCCAGCAACTTCTGTTTTTGTTTCAGATTTCTTGCATCTGCAGTATTTTGTGTTTAGCTTTATGTAAGGATGGCCTTAGTGAATCCAAGTAAAGGATTCATTGGTGTGTAGAATTTCTAGCTGTATCAGTATATAGAAAAATATAGTGTACCATGCAACCCATTAATCAAACTCAGCAGGGCGAAACATTGGGCAAGTTTCTTTGCTCCACACACACATCTCTGTTTACCTAGCAGTAAGTAGGAACTCAGTTGTTAGTCGATTACCAAATCGCTTTTCCAGTGGTAAAAATTCCTTCAACCAAACACTAATAATTTGGTCACTCGATCCACAGCTATTTGTGGGACACTGCTGTGTGCAATTGGCTGCCACGTTTCTACCACAAAATATACAGTTAATTCACTTTCCAGTTTATTCTGTGAAGCACATTGAGACATCTTGAAGACCTGATAAGGCGTTATATGAAATGCAAAAATTATTATTGTTACAATTTTAATAAAGTAACAAATCAGTTATAGAATAGACATTATTGCTGTTTGCAGAGGCCAAACTTTTCCACAGGCTGAAATGTAGAATTTTGCATACTCCTAGCGTATGCCAGCACCATGGTGCATTTCGGACAGGTTCTTTGCATGGTTGAAAACGAAGTCTGTACACCACCTGCCCTAAAAGAGAGTAGCCACTGTTTGCATTAAGACAGGTGGTTTGTTAATAGAGGTGGTTTATTATGGAACATTAGTCTGGGCTGAAACAAAAACAAATCACTGGGAAAACTCTGCAGGTCAGGCAGCATCTATGGAGAAAGGAAAGTGAGTCGATGTTTCAGGTCCCTTTGTTAGAACTGGGACATGTTGGGAGGGAGAGACTTTTGAGAACTAACAGAGAGGGGGCAGGAAAGGAAGACAAAGGAGAAAATGGGATAGAGGAAGGAAGATGATGGGTTAATCAGGTATTAATGCCCATCTCCGGCAATACCTTTCCCCAAAAGTCGCTGAAACTCTGGTCCATGCCTTTGTCATCTCTCGGCTGGACTACGCAAATGTACTCCTTGCTGGTCTCCCCTCCACAATCCATAAATTACAGCTCATTCGGAACTCTGCCGCCCGCATTCTCACCCGCACCAAACTTCGCTCCCCAATTACCCCAGTCCTTGCCAGACTTCACTGGCTCCCAGTCCCGGAGAAGATCGATTTCAAGATCCTTATTCTTGTTTTCAAACCTCTTCACTCCTCTGCAACCCCCTACCTCTTTGACATCTCTCCCCAACACAGTACCCATTGACTTCGCTCCTCCGGTTCTGGTCTTCTTGTTCTCCAAATCCTCCGCTCCACCATCGGCGGCCGTGCCTTCAGCCACTATGCCCCCAAACTCTGGAACTTCCTTCTTCACTCCCTTCGCCTCACCCCCTCTCTTCCTAGTTTCAGGTCTCAACTGAGGACCTTTCTTTTCTACCACGCCTTTGGTCAACTTTTTCCCCTGCTCATTGGCTCGAGCCAGGGATCCATTATTGTGAAGCGCTCTGATATGCCGTGCAGCATGGAGGGCGCTATATAAATCGAAATTGTTGTTGTTAATGGTGTGAAACAAAGAGGGAGTTACAACAAAGGGACTGGAGAAAATGGGAGTTAATAATGTAACACACAGAGTGTGGTAGGGGTTGGGTGGGAGTGTCAAGCAAAACAGGCAAATCCTGAGCTCAGTCATCAGTCTGGGCTGTTCCAGTGTTGTTGTTGGCAGCAGGTGGTTGCTGAATAGAGGTGTTTGCTTTAACAGGTCTGAATCTAATTCTTTTCATTTGTATTTGGTATAGATTTCAGCATAGTACAGTATTTTGAGAAAGCCTATCACAAAAAACCCTTGTAAGTTGTAATGTGGGAATGGAGTGGTAAATGGAATAATGCACATTTGGTCATTTGACCAGTAAATTGACTCATGTGACTCCTAAATTGGATCAGAGACCTCTGAAAATAACAGTTTTTATAAACTCCGACAGAGGCAGATGTCAGGTGATTTTTTTTATCGTTATAACATGGACGCCTCTTGAGGTGAGTGGAAATAAACTTTATTGTGTAACCTTAAACTACAATTGCATATCTTTGGCATGTATTATAAATATGCTGGAATACTTTTCCAGAGACCTTCAATGCACCATTGGTTTTTAATTCTTAATCATGTTGGATTTCTTCAGATACAGTATCAAACTATTTCTTGATAGTGGATAGATAGATCTCTGCGGATTTTGTGGCTTTGCTTTTTGGCAAGTATCCACTAGATGGTGCATGAGAGCATATGGGTTCAGTCACCCTGGGGTTTTCCTTCCCCATCTGTAAAGAAACTGCTCACCTTAGCTCAGTCACTTGAGAGCTCACAACCTGTCTGAGATTGTAATTGTATGTGAAATCACTTGTGCAACCTGTCATGTTGTGCAAACTGTGCATTAAAGTGCAAGCGAGGTGAAAGGTGCTCTATAATGTAATTTTGTTGTTGTTGTAGGAAAGCACTAATATACTGTGGTTACTTGCATAATTTACAACACATGTATTATAGCTCCATCCTGACTGGAAAGTCAATTCTACTCATCAAGCTTCACAACACAATTTGTGCAATTCCAAAAGCATCATAATAAATACAATTTATTGTATGTATATATCACTGCCATAAGTACCCTTGTGACCAAAAGCATTCCATGAGAATTAAAAAAAAATCTACAGATCAATTACAATTAGATCGCTATCAGTTTGAAAATAACCTTCAGAGTGATATTAGTCTACTCCATTGGCAATATAAGCATACAACGGCAAACCTCTTTAAGAGATTGGCTTGAGTTCTTCTCCGATTAACATTTAAGGAAGTATGTCCTATTAAGTATATAGTGATACACTCAGGATAATTTTTTATGACCCTGAAATTGACTCCTAAATAATTCCTATACTGTACATCTTTTAAAAGTGTGTTAATATTATTCTCTAGGGGTAACCAAATCATTTCAGTGCAATTTTTAAAATTATTGCCATTTTCCAGTTTATTAAAACTGCCTAGTGGATAAAAATAATGAAGATTTGAAAATGAGTAACGTGGCTGCATTTAAACCTCGAGTTCAAATGACATTCAGAAAACAACCGAGATTCAATCTCATCTTTCATGCCCGCCTTGGTGAACTCCTTGGTTAAATTACAGTTTTATTAGTCCCTCCCAAAGAACCATAATTCTAACAGTAATTTTCATTCAAGTGTACACACTTGTAGTCTGAACACACTTCTGCAGCACTTCAATTTTCTCCTTGTAACCTTTGGAAATGCTAATCCATTCATTGTGCATCTCATTGATTCGTTTTAAGATCTTACTGTTCAATGCCTAGTGCAGTCCCAACCTGTAAAATGTTACTTTCTGAGCTTCTTGAATTGCTCTGAAATCCCCTGATATTGATAATGTAAAGCACTAATTTCCACATAAGAATTTTTAAAACATTCTGAAGTAAACTATATATAGAGTTCAAAATGCTTGTCTTCGCCTTGAGTTCCAAATCATCATCCTCGCCTTCAAAGCCCTCCGTGGCCTTGCTCCTTCCTTCCTCTGTGACCCGCTAACATCATATCAACCAGTCCGCTCCCTCCGCTCACGTGGCTCCAGCCTGTTCGACATCCCTCATCCAAGCACCATCAGTGGTCGTGCCTTCAGCCTTTCTGCCACAACCCTTTGAAAATCCATTGTGCAGTCCTTTCACTTTGCTCCCTCCTTTGCCTCTTTCAAGGCATGTCTTTCGCCCCTCCTCTTCTTCCATGCCTTCAGCCACCCTCCTACTCTTCCTCCCCTGCACCCTCCCTGATCCCAACACTCCATGCTCAGGTCCAAATCCCTGACTGTCCGGCCACCTTGGGATGTCCTCCTGATGTGAAAGGCAGTTTACAAATGCAATTTGTTGTTGTTGGCCTCTTAAGATATCTCAGATAAACATGTTGAAGTGTAGCCAGTCAGTTACTGAAGAGGATTGATGTACAGTTTGAACTCCAAAACTGCTTTGAGGCTGACATTATTAATGCTGAAAAGTGAGTCCTGACCCCCAACTTCTCAGCGTCTTAAGATATCCTCCCGACATGAAAGGCACTCTAAAAATGTAATTTTGTTGTTGTTGATTTATGGTGTCCGGAATGGACATGATTTGTTGTAATAACAACAATAATATTCTCCACATTTGATGTAGCACCTTTTACTTAGAGAAGATATCTCAAAGCTCTTCAAAGAAGGTAGTTTCTCCTGATCTTCCAGCCAACAATCCATCAAGTAAAATTGGCCATTCATTTTACAGCTATTTGTGGGAAAATTTGTCCGTACAAATTGACTTTCAAATTCACTTATTAAAAAAAACACAGGCTAGCTACACTTTGTAGTGTACTAAGACATTCCCCAAACTTTGTGGAGCTCCTGTGGCTTAGTGGTTAAAGCATTTGTCTTGCAAGCTGAGGAGACCTGTGTTCGAATTCCAAGCAGGTCAGGGCGAAACCTTGGGCAAGTTTCCTTACTCCACACGCCTGATAATAATCCATCCAAAAAAACCACAATAATAAAATTGGTCATTTCAATCCACGACTGTTTGTGGGACACTGCTGTGCACAATTGGCTGTCGTGATTCGCTCACAAATATACTGTATATTCTATGAAGCGCTTTGAGATGTCGATAAGATGTGAAAAGTACTATATCAAATGCAAGGATTATTATTATTATATTAAACTGTTAAACGCTGCTTCAACTGCAAGTATTATTACTGCACGTCAATCTCCAAATGATCTAGGAGATACCAAATATATTTATATATTAGGTACTGAGATTGAAGGAGCACTTCTCAGGAGAACTGAAGTGTTATCAGTGCTACGTTGTCAGAAAAAAAAACCCTGACAGCTAAACCAGCAACGGAACCAAAAACGGAATAACGTCTGTTATTCAGATTCATGAGACTTGGGCTCTAGGTACAGGTATTCACGATTATGTAACTGTATTTGTACATTATTTCAGAGGTGCTCTCTTAAGTTCAAGGTACAACATGTTGGACATTTCACATACACAACCCCGCATGAAGGGCGCTATATATAAATGCAAGTTGTTGTCTTTGAAGGTGGCAGGACAGGTTGAAGGAGCTGTTTAAAATAGCTTATGGGATTATATTATATATATATTATTATATATTAAGCATTTCTATGTCACTGGTTAGCCTTCAGCTAGAGTATTGTATCCAATTCTGGGCACCACACATGAGGAAGGATATCAAGGCCTTGGAGATGGTGGAGAGGAGATTTACCAGAATGGTATCAAGGATGAGGGACTTTATAAATAATAATAATAATCCTTGCATTTGATATGCTTTTCAAGTTTTTCAAGTGTTCTAGACGTCTCAAAGCACTTCATAGAATATACTGTAAAGTGAATTGACTGCATACTTGTGGGCGAAACGCGGCAGCCAATAACTTTAGTTATGTGAAGAGATTGAAGAAGCTGTGATTGTTCTTAGAGCAGAGAAGGTTAGGGGAAGATTTAAAGAGGAGTTCAACATTATGAGGGGGTATCGAGAGTAGATAGGGAGAAACTGTTTCCACTGACACATGGGTTGGCAACCAGGGGACATAGATTCAAGGTACAATAATTGGCAAAATAGCCAGAGGGGAGATGAAGAGACATTTTGTTTTACACAGAGTTGTTATAGTCTGCCTCAAAGAGTGGAAGGATGGTGGAAGCAGTTTCAATAACAACTTTCAAACAGGAATTGAGGAAACAAATGTGCAGGGACATAGGGAATGAGTGGGCAGGGCAGCGGTGGGGTGGGGGTATAGTATGGACAGATTGGGTAGGTCTGGCACGATGGACCGAATGGCCTTCTTCCGTGCTGTAATATTCTATGTCTTCCTGTCCTCCCGACATGAAAGGCGCTCTATAAATGTAATTTTGTTGTTGTTTGTTGTTGTTGTTGTTTTCTATTAATATTTTGACAATATCGTACTAAAGAGAATAAACCAGGAAAGTGATACTCTCTTTGGATTTTTTTTAAATGAATGATATGTTTCATTCTTGGAAGTTATCTCTTAGTCTGAATTTTCACATCCAACACTAAATCATGTACTTCCTGTAAATGATGTTCAACATTTATTTTTATGAGGTATTATGATTACATTTTTTCATCCTAAATATTTTTGAATAAAAAAAACTATTCTGTTTGTATTCATAATATTGCACTTTACTGAAGAAAGGTTTTGTGGGGTATAAGTCATTTATTTCTAACATTCAGGAGCTGTGCCAGTGATATTAATTGTGGATAATTCTACCTTGAATAGCTTTTTTAACACAACAATTTCTGATGGATTCAATCAGAATATCAGTGTATGTTGCCAATTCTTGTAGTGTAGTGAAATCTGCTATATTGTGAAACATAATTGTTCTAACAGAACAGAATATTGCTCTGTTGCCGTGGGTCACATTTGATGCTCTCTGACAGAGCAGCAGTTAGGCTTGAATTGTGGAAGAATGTTTTGTTTCATTTCAGATCTCCCAGGGGATACTGGAGTTTACTTTTTTTAAAAAATAAAAACTTCCCAATTCTCTCTCCCCATTGCCTAAAACAGACAGGGTTGTACAGACACCTGCCTGTTAAGCCTCTGTCAAAAAGGACAAGTCGATGGATTCATAAATAATTGGTCAAGATTCAAGCTTTCAAAAGAGACTTATTGGAGCCGAGGTGCATATAATACTAACAGGATAAAAAACATAAATCTGGAACAATATTTTCAGTCTTATGCAGGAAGCAGGACAAGAAGGCACAAATTGGAGAATGTTAAGGCAAGTTTACAAAAAGCCTTATGAAGGTCCAGAAATTGGATAAATAAAAATCCTCAGTGTGTTACATGTGTGGAGGAAATTCCCAACACAATCAGTTGATATTTGGCCAATTAACTCCTTGGGGGAAAGAAACTTGGATGAGTTGTTGTTTTGATAACAGTGTTGGAAGAAAAAGACAGATGGCTAAATACAACGCGGTTGTCTGGGTTCCGGTATCTCAGGAGCTCCCTCTACACTGTGATGTCGACAATGCTTTCAGCACATCTTGCGGACACACACAGGAAATGACACTAGTGACAATTGGAAAACAGCCTTTTTTTAGTGTGAGAAGCTGGCCATTCAGAGACACTTTTGATAAAGCAGGTCCATAGGAGACCCATGCACTAAGCAAATCCAGTCAGAATTCAGGCTCATTCCGATAATGCTGTTGTATACTCGGAATGCAACAACAACATAATTACACTTGTATAGCGCCTTTCATGTCAGGAGAACATCCCAAGGCACTGGACAGTCATTGTTTCAGATCTCAAGATGGGGACAGGGGGGATTAAGAGTAGTGGATGGGACCATCGAAGAGGAGGGTCTTGAGGCGGCACTTGAAGGAGGCCAGGGAGGGGGCGAGGCAGACGGACTGCGGGATGGAGTTCCAGAGATTGGTGGCAGAGTGGCTGAAGGCTCCCCTGCCAGTGGTGGGGCGGGTGGGGCAGGGGACATGGAGCAGGCCAGAGCCTGCTGAATGGAGGGGGCGGGCTGATTGGTAGGGGGTTAGAAGGTCACAGATGTAGGGTGGGGCAAGACCGTGGATGGCTTTAAATGTGAGGACCAGGATCTTGAATTGGACCCTCTGGATGATGGGGAGCCAATGGAATTGGGCGAGGATGGGGGAGATGGGGTCAGGATCTTGGAGTGATAGAGACATGGGCCACAGAGTTCTGGATCATCTGCAACCTGTAGAGGGTGCAACCTGACATTAGGAAGGCCGACAAACAGGGTGTTTCCATAGTCGAGCCAGGATGTAATGAAAGCATGAATGAGAGTTTCAGCGGCCGTGGAGATAAGGTAGTGGTGGAGTTGGGCAATATTGCGGAGGTGAGGGAAGGAAAGACAGTCGAGGATCGAACAAGATACCTAGGTTCCTGACTGGCTTGGTGAGGTTGAGTGAGTAAACATGGAGTTTGATGCTGCCTGTGCCGGATGCATTAAAGCACTGGCGTGAGCCAATCAGTAGGGCCTCTGTCTTGTTGATATTCAACTGCAGAAAGTTAGCTCTCATCCAGGACTGACAGACAACCTGTCAGGACAAAAGTAGTCCTGAAGTCGAGGGTAGAGGCAGAAAGATAGAGTTAGGTGTCATTTGCATACATGTGGAAGGTAACCCCATGTCTGTGGTTGATGTCACCAAGTGAGAACATGTAGATGTTGAAAAGTGAACTGGCCAAGGACAGAGCCCTGGGGGGACGCCACAAGTGACAGTGCGGGGGCTGGAAGAGAAGCCAATGGTGGTGATAAAGTGTAGACGATGGGAGAGGTAAGAGTTGAGTCAAGCGAGGGCAGGTTTGTGGAGATTGAGGAGGGAGGAGAGGCGGTGTAGGAGGATGGAATGATTGACTGTGTTGAAGCCAGCAGAGAGATCAAGAGGACAAGGAGGCAAAGAGCCCTGATCACAGATGTTTAGAATGTCGTTAGAGACTTTGACCAGTGCTGTCTCCATGCTATGGGCAGCATGGGAGCCAGATTGAAGGATTTCGAGTGGGGAT
This sequence comes from Hydrolagus colliei, assembly GCA_035084275.1. Lineage (NCBI taxonomy): Eukaryota > Metazoa > Chordata > Chondrichthyes > Chimaeriformes > Chimaeridae > Hydrolagus > Hydrolagus colliei. The sequence continues at coordinate 15,707,208 of CM068742.1, read as the reverse complement.
TGGTGAGAGAGAAAGGAGCAAAGCTGGAAAGCAAAGACTCATTCCAGGGCCTTGGCGAGGAATGGGAGGTTCGAGATGTGGTGATAACTGGAGAGGTTCCAATGATTTCAGCAGTTATATTGTTGTTTGTGGAGGAAAGGAGGTCTGGTTTCAACATTGGGGGAACAGATAAATATGCCTTGATTACCAAATTACCATTGTGGATCTATCACAACATTCCATGGAAAATAGTGTGCTTGTATGTGAAGTTCACAGTAGGTTAGGTGGTCAATGGAAGAGATTAACCTCTTTGGATAAATGGCCTTATTGTTCCATTAATAGCCGGTAGAATATTTCGGAACAACTAAATCATCCATTTACTCTCTGTTTCTTCCCTTTTAGACATCTCTTCAGAACTTGTTCCTGAAAATGCTATGGATATAATTTGGAGAAATTAGTATTAGTGACTGAACCACATTTCCAGGTGATTTACGTCATCCATTCCCCTAACACTTTCAATTTGATACCAAGATGAGAATAAACCTCTGCCCCATGACATCTATTTAATTTATTTTGTTTTCGACAAGAGCAGGCTGTTTGACTGTGTGAGGTTCAACCAGTCTATGTGGAAGTGCTTCAAACATTAGCTAAAGCCTCCTTTAATCCTTACTCTGCCAGGAACCCAGCAGACATGTCTTATATGTAGTTCTATGCCCTTTAGCATTTCACTGTGGCAAAAACCTTGCGTTCCCTTTTGAAATAGTGATTGCAGGAACACAGCCTTAACTGCACTGGGTAGCAGTGCCTTCCATATATCCTCTCATCCACAGGGAAACATTCTTCCCCAACTCCTGCTTAGTTTTGTGTTTTATAATTCTGAACAGCAGGTACCCCTTCCCAATCGCGGGGGATACGTTCCTGTAAACCTCCGCGGTTGGTAAAATCGCAGTTGGGAAATGCAGGGCCCTTTGGGAAACATGGAGATACGGAGGAGTAAGTTCGCGTTTAGTAAAACCAAACACAAAATAAACACATATATTTATAACATACATGGGGCTAGGGGGAGTAAGTTTGGGCGCATTGGCTGCCAGGATCTGTAGCAATCCACGAGGCTATCCCACTGATTTGCACAGAGAGAGAGAGAGAGAGAGACATGGAGAGTGGGGGGGTGAAACGGAGTGCTGAGGGACTATCTGACTGATCTACAGAGAGAGAGAGAGAAATCAGAGGAGAAGGTGTGGTGGGTGACACGGAGGGCTGGGGTTACTGTCTGACTGACTGATACAGACAGACACAGAGAGAGGGGGAGGGAGGGTCGGGAGAAGAAAAGGTGAAATAGAGAGAAGGTGAGAGAGAAGTGGGGGAGGGGGAACTAGGGGGAAGAGAAGGTGAGTCAGAGAGAGAAGGTGAGAGAGAGAAGGGAAGTTGGGGGAGGGGTGGGTGGGGGGAAGAGAAGGTGAAATAGAGAAAAGGTGAGAGAGAGGATGCAGATCCTGGCAGCCAATGCTCCCAAACTTACTAGCTAGACTGTGGAGAAGAGACAATAAATTCATGTTACAGGCATAGAGGGAGAAGTAGATCCACGAGTACAGATAGACCACGTGGGGTAGTAAAGATGCTGATAGGCGGGAAACGCGCATGAATACACACCAATACCGGATGAATGCGGTCCCTCGTTTGGAAGAGTGAAACTTGAAAATTTAAACCCGCGGATTTAAATCGCGGATGCGCAAAACGCATTGGCGCGGTTTGCAAGGGTTGTCGCATTTAGCAAACCGTGGATGCATGAGTTTCGTGGTTGACGAGGCCGCGGTTGGGGCGGGATACCTGTATTGTTCTCAGTCCCATTTGTAAAGTTTTACACAAAATGATCTCTCTCTGCTGAGTAGTAATACTTTACACCTAATTTGAAGCACTGAATGATGGCAGTAAATCTGACTTTCTGTAGGTCTCAGACACTGCTGCTGGTTACATTAATCAGCTCACTCCTGGCTGTTCCTTGTTGTGTTATTTGGAATATATTTATTCACCATTTCTGGTAAACTATTGGTATCTAATGGATTTGCAAAGAAATAAAAGGGAATGATCACTGCATTGGTATTTATGTAGCCTCATCTACATAAATACCAAGATCCAGGTAGAAACCACACCTGGTACTTACAAATAATTAGATATCAAGACCCAGACAAGCTTTAACTTTCTTTAGTCGAATGTCAGTAAGAGATCATGGTGTCTCCTCCTTGTCTTTTCTACTCGGCACTGAAAACATCACCTCCATCCTCACTTATCTCTACCACCAGTACTGAGCCCCTTGCGGATCTAATTTAAGATCCTTGTTCTCGCTTTAAAATCACTCCTTGTCCCTTCCTATCACAAAGACCTTCTGTCACCCTATTACCCCAATCATTCCCTCAACTCAAATAACACCAACCTGCTTCAGGTCCTATACATCTCACCATCAGTAGACAAGATTTCAGCCAAACTGCCCATGCTCTCTGAAATTCCATCCAAGGTTCACTTCATCTTGCCCTCCTTCCTCATCTTCAGAGCCTGCTTTAAATTCAATCTTTCCATCTATACTTTCAGTCGCCTTTTCCTTCCTCCCCTCCTCGATTCCTTTCTCTAGCTCAGACAACCAGCTCTTGTAAAGTACTTTAGTACTTCTTCCCAAAATGAAAAGTGTCATAGATATGTGAGTAGTTGTTGTTGAAGACCATTGGATTCAGAGGCCATGCATCAAATGCAACAATTATGATGATGCTGATGATGATGAGGATCAGAGAACTCTGCAATCATGAAGCAGATGGTCTCTGAATACAATTTTGTAGTACCGTGAAAGGATTTAAGTTTTTTTGCCATAGGATCTATTACTGAATTGCATTGATGAAATGATAGGGTCTCTGCTTTAACTTATATGTAAGGTGTGGGTTCCTCATTCACTTCAAGAGGCACTGAAACAGACAATAGGATTTAAACCATGTTTGGTGTAATTTGTGAAGAAATTGATTGGCTGTTTTCATATACTATTTGGACTCCAAATAAAAATCTATTGGCCTGTATAAATCAGAAAGTGATTCACTTCATAAATGTTAAATGGTCTACAACCATCACATGAGAATAATTAATCTAGGTGTCTGATACGCAGGAACAATATATAATTAGGCCTTCTAAGACCCTCAAGTACATTGTAATTATTTGAAGGTTCAGATTGGTTGAATTGATGGGAGCTGGCGAATGAATGCCCTTTTGTACAGGCTCATAACTTGTTATCTTCCTGTGGAAATCTATTCCATCTAGGCTTTCACATCAACTAGGGTCCATGTTGAAGATAGTTTTGGTATTATCATGCAGTGTTTCACACTACTTAATTGGACTGGAGAAGATGTAATATGCTGCAGGGAAGTTGCCTAAAACTCTACACATCAAATAATGATGACTTCGCTCCTGACTACTTATGAATAATGCAGAGGGGCAGATACCCCCTCCTTCATTGTCTGAGGACCAGTCAGCCTTACAGCACGTGTGAAGATCTGAGCAATGTCTGATAGCCAGTACTGCAACCTAGTGATACAAACATTCCTGCCACATTGGTTGTCACAGAGTTGTTGGTACTCCAGGCAGCTTCTTTCAGTTGTATTTGAGACGCAATAATCGGTTGTGTGGCAATCTTACCCTTGAGCCTCTTAGAGATGGATGTTTTGGCCTGCTAAACTCGCCCTTTCCAACCGCCATCAGTTGGCAGCCAGCTTATGCATTTGTGCTAATATCCAGAGGGAGATGAATGGCTTGGGGAGTTTGGAGTGTTGTGACTTGCAGCACAGCTTGATGATTTTCACTGTGTTTGTGCTGGAAGAGACCTAGGCAATTACAATCATCGGTTAGTCAGCCAAAGAAATCAAACCGTCCAACCTCCTTTTAATTGTTGATCAGCAGCTATCTGTATGCATAATCCTATGGTTTCTCAAGCAACCTCCTCACCCAACCTAAACCATTTCTTTTTCAGCATAATGCATTCCACGTGCAGGAACTGGACTGTGCATTACACCCGGCTTTGTAGCCATTGTGTTTTATATGAATGTCTGCACACTTTTCCTAGTGTTGCACAAGTTATTTTATAATATTGTATCATCCTCCAGTCCTCTACATCAGCCTCCATAGGTGAGATGTCCTCCCAGGAGTGTGTAGCGTTTCGGAGATGGTGCAGCTGAGGTATTCAGGAAATCCAGGGCCCTTTACCAAATGACAATGATATTTTATAAACATTCTGAATTTTACTACAAACAGTTCCAAGAATCATTCATGTCTTTTAGCTAATATCTCTTTGCTATTAAAGAATATTTTGATTCAAGCATTACATGCAGATGATAGCTATATTTGAAGAGCTTGGGAACTGAGTTCAAGGGAGAATCCATGTACCTTACTTAAGTGACAAAGAGCATTTCACCAATATTTAATTCATTTTATAAATTAATGTTTAGAAGATAATGGCTGTCGGCATTTTAAACCAGCTGTATGTACATAAATGTCAAATGGTTTAATGTGATCCACTGCCCCCCTCCCCCCCACCCCACACACACACACACCTTCACCATCATCAATATAAATGAGCTGTTTCTACAGCAACAGAAATTGCAGCCAGTATCTTCAAATGTAAATTTAGCCACGTTTAAACATCATCTCTTCACTGAGTTGTGATATTAACGTGCGTCAGAACTCCAAGACTCCACAGTAATTTCAGCTGGCACAAAAAATGTGTCATGATCTAATAACAGGTGGTTTCTGAAGTCCACTCCAAGACAGAAAACTATTGTTTCAATAAGTGCTATGAAACTTGTTTTGCTGTGCCAATGAAATGACAAAAATGAATTGATTCCAGCAGCGAGAGAGTGGTTCAATATTGAGTATATTAAATAGAGGTTCATTGGAAACAGTGTCATTAACCTGAGGTACTTCAGCCTCAATTTTGCATGTTGAACAGAACCTTCAGGCTTCAAAGAACTTCTATTTAATTCGCAAAAACACTTTGTTAATATCTAGCTTCTGGCATCAATTCATATTTAAAATAATTTTGTGCTGCTTTATATCAATTATGTCACTTTTACATTTCAATTTTATACTGCTTTGTCACAAGAGAAACCATCGCCAAATACAATATATGCAAAAGATTCATAGAATTATACAGCACAGAAGGAGGCCATTCAGTCCTTTGTGTTTGTGCCGGCTCTTTTGAAAGTGCTGTCCAAATCTATCCCACTACCCCATGCTCTTACCATGGCCCTGCAAACATGTCTTTCCCAAATCATTATTTAATTATTTCAGATGAAATAGATTATTTGGCACATCTGATCTCATCCACCCAGAATATCTATGTTACCGTCATTCTATTTGAATGGAAGGTGGAATACGCATCTGTAGTTTTGTTTGGTTTTCTCCAACACCTTGAGATGTCCTCCCGATGGGAAAGGCGCTGATCAAATTTAATTTTGTTGTTGTACCTGGTGATAAGTAGGAATCCAGCTGTTAGTTCAATGATGGATCACTTTTCCAAGGGTAATAATTCCTTTTAAGATATGCATGACTGTTTGTGGAACACTGCTGTGCGCAATTGGCTGCCATGTTTCACCCATAAAATATACAGTCAGTTCACTTCACAGTATACTCTGTGAAGCTTTGAGACATCTCGAAGACATGAGATGGCGTTCTATCAAATGGAAGGATTATTATCATGGATTGTTTGACCCAATTGTTTTGTTGAGGAACTAGTACCTCAGAAAGCAATCCATCAAGTGATTAGCAACTTTGTTCCTACTTACGCTAGGTAAACAGAGGCTTGTTGAGTAAGGAAACTTGCCTAAGCTTTCGTCTCACCCAGAAATCAAACGCAGGAGGTGAGCAAGCTAACCACTACGCTATGGGACTCCACATCTGCTTGATACCTGCCACACCCTCCATTGCATTATCAATCACTTCACCCCCACATTCTGCAACTCCTCCAAAATTTAGCCCACTTACCTCCTTCTCCACTTCCAAAACTGAACCCCAATTTTTTCTCCTTGAGTGCACCATGGGCCAACTCTTCCCTCCTCTCCTGTCTCCCGCCCTGCTAACAAACCAGCTTTGAAAAGCATTTCAAGACATTCTCCTATGTGAAAGGTGCTTTATAAATTCATTTTGTAGTTTAACATTTTGATGTGTTGACGAGAAACATTTTAACTTGGATTTCACATTTTAATCAGACGGGGTGTCTGACACACATGGAAACCAATCTCTATGCTTCAAGTTATCCAAACCATACTATAGAGAATGTATTATGGAGATTTACCGATAGACACACCCTGTTTATCTAATGCTAGAGAGTGTAGGCATAATGTTTCTATAATGTATATTGGGGTACTACGAGAGCATACAGATTGCCTGCCATAAGGGATACTCACAAGCTTCCTGTTAAGCTCCTGTTGAGTCTGTAAGCCAAAATCCTAGTGGTGGTCCTACCCATCAGGACTTTGGTTTGCAGGGTTAACAGGAGTCGAGTGAGAAGAATGCCTGTTCCTAGCGACTGCTCTGCTTCTCCTAGAATCTTCCCCCTCCCTACCCAAAGAGTGCACAAATACACAGTCACTATACATTCCAGTAAAATCCTGCAAAGTGTTTAAATGACATGAAGTGTATGAGTCAAATGCAAAGAATTTTACTTGCAATAAAATGTAAACTTTTATGAAACTGTAATCTTGAAGGATGATTTGTGCATTAAAATCTGGTTGGATTTGCAATGTCTGAAATATTATACTTGTAATAATATTGGTGTGCCTACATTGTAGGCACACCAAGTTCACAGAAATGAAGGGGAATTGTTGAATATTTTTGAAATAAATGTTCAGGACTGTTTGCTAGAAGTATATACCCAGTCTTTTTATTTGCACAATTAAACTTGTTTGGCATAATTCCATCAGTTACGTATCACTGATTGAAATTTTGACATTCAGGGTTTATCGAGATCATATATTTCGGAAGTGCATACCCATCTTCTGCAATCTAACCTTTCCAAGTGAACGATTTGTTATTTCCATTCAATTATTTTAGAAAGTGCTAAAGTTGATATGTTATGCCATTTAAGACATGGGGTGAAAATGTGTTGCACTGTAGTTCAGTGGTTAGAGCACTCACTTTGCAAGCGAGAGACCTGGGTTCGATTCCAGGCAGGATGAAACCTTGAGCAACTTTCCTTACTCCACACACCTGATAATAATCCTTCTAAAAAAAATTGGTAATTTCAATCCATGATTGTTTGTGGGACACTGCTGTGTGCATACAATCAATTCACTTTACAGTATATTTTGCGAAGCTTTTTGAGACATCTCGAAGACATGAAAAGCGCTATATCAAATGCAAGGATTATTATCATTAATGTTAAAATGAATGTACATAGAACAAAACTTAAATATCTCAAAGACAGATAATGGAATTGTTTTGTGTCCTTAACATTCTGTGTTTAATAATGAGTTTGGGATAAACCTCCCGCTCCTCTACTTATGCCAACAAAATTCTTCGATGTCAGTCAGAATTAAAATGGCTGACAAGTTAGTCAGAGGCTAAAAACCACACAGAAGACAGGGTTCGGGGAAGTGCCCCTATACTTGTGATCTGGACAAGTTGATAAGGACACAAACAACCACATGTCATGCCCTTAAGATATCACATGCTGCATTTTTAACTCCCTTCTGTTTTATTTAGAAGATCACATTGTGTGTAGAGTAGTGTTTTCTTGCATCTGCTGGGAGAAATTCCAATTGGGTCTAGATTTTCTCTATGTAGTATTTCATAACGCTCAGAATTGTCATGGCTCTGACAAGTCCTTCCACCACTAATTCAACCCTAATCCAACCAAACTCTTTTCCCAATTTTTATTGTTTTCAACAGTGATTCCCACCTGACAATCAAAATCAAACGCATTGTTTTTGTACAGGTAGACCCCGCTTACCGAATGCCCTGTTAACGAAACTTCACTATAACGAGGGTTTCTATTTGTACCCCCCTATGTGCTTAGCAAAGGCTGCGCTCGCTATAACGAAAGTTTAAATCTCGCGCGCTTCTTGTCTCCCAGCAGCCTCCGTGACACAAGCGCACATACATACACACACTTACTGCAGTGCCACCTAATCCAAGAGAAAGCGCTGCAGTAAAGGAGGAGCTTAAGCGGTAGGAAGCTCTGTCTGTCTGTCTGTCTCTCCTCTCTGTCTCTCTCTTTCTCAGTCTGTCTCTCTCTTTCTCAGTCTCCCGCTATGTGTGTGTCTCTCTCTCTCTGTGTGTCTCTTTCCCTCTCTCTCTCTCTCTGTGGCTCTTTCCCTCTCTCTGTCTGTGTCTCTGTCTCTCTCTGTGTCTCTTTTCCTCTCTGTCTCTCTCTGTGTGTGTCTCTCTCTCTCTGTCTCTCTCTCTCTGTCTCTTTCCCTCTCTCTGTCTCTCTCTCTCCGTGTCTCTTTCCCTCTCTCTGTCCATGTCTCTTTCCCTCTCTCTGCTTCTCTCTGTCTCTCTCCGATCTCTCTCTCCATGTCTCGTTCCCTCTCTTTCTCTCTCTCTCTGTGTCTCTTTCTCTCTTTCTGTGTCTCTTTCTCTCTCTCTGTTTGAGTCTCTGGCTGTCACAATCTCACTCACAGTCTCTCTGTCTCTCTCTGTCTCAGTCTCTTTAATCTCTCTCCCTGCCTTCAATAGCAGTGCTACCTACCTTATGCCGTCGCTGGTACACTGTAAATGTTAGCACTAGGCTAGGCACAAGGCTTTACTGGGAACAATTTTTTTCATAGATTCATAGATTCATAGAATTTTACGGCACAAAAGGAGGCCATTCGGCCCATCTAGTCTGTGCCGGCTCTTTGAAAAGAGCGATTCAATCCCACTGCCCTGCCCGCTCCCCATAGCCTAATAGACCTGTTCTCCCTAAATAAAGATCTAATTCCCTTTTAAAAGTTGTTATCGAATCAGCCTCCACCACCTTTTCAGGCAATGCATTCCAGATTCGAACAACTCGCTGAGTGAAAAAATTTCTCCTCAGCTCCCCTCTACTTCGCCTTGAAACTATTTTAAATCTGTGACCACGAGTCATCTATGGAAACACAGTAGGGACCTCCCTCCCGCCCGCTTAACTCAATTTTCGCTTAACGAGGAGTTTTAAAGACCCTAACCCTTTTGTTAAGTGGGGGTTACCTGTATATATTTCCTGCTTCAAGAATCTGAGAGCTTTCCTATATGTAAGATGCAGTTTCTGCTGAATAGCGTTATTACCATCCGGACCATCAGGTTAATCAGCTCTTTAGAATATTTAACGGAAAGCACTGAAAAGGACCATTTAGCCAAACTAGTGCAGTGTTTATACTTCACATGACTATCCACTCCTCTTGATCTCCTCTCCCATGAACATCTACTATTTTCTTCAGCTCTTTGGGAACATTTACTATTTTCTTCAGCTCCTGACTTGAAAGACACTCTAGAAATGTAATTTTATTGCTGTTGTTGTTGTTGTTCTCCCTTTCATGTACTCATGCAGTTAACTCTTAGAGAAGAGTTGATGCTGAGCTGAATTAGATATACAGTATCTTGCTACGTGTAGTGAGTGTGTTATGTCCATTTTGTCTCATCATCCTACAGATTCCTTTAAATGATCAGTTTATGACAATAACTAGAAGTGTCATTTGGTCTGTTTCAAGGCCTGTGAGACATTTCCTTTCATCTTATGCTAATATTTGCTTTTAGGAGGAAGATGAAACTTATTATTAATCATTATGTAGCATGCACACAACTATTACTATTATTAATAATCCTTGCATTTGATATGCGCTTCCATATTGGGAAGATATCTCAATACTCTTGGCAGGAAACACTGTATAGTTTACTGACTATTATCTTAGAATATAGAAGAAATTCCTTTTTCTTTTCAAATAGAGCCTTGGAATTTTTTACATCTATCGAAACAGGCAGAAAGGACCTCGGTTTAATGTCTCATCCAAAGGCAAAATTCATTTGCAGATATTTGTTCTTTCCTCTGACAGCACATATAACATTTATTAATTTATAAAGGTGTGGACACAAAGGTATACTTTAAAAGCATATTGGAAGATACAGTGCAAGTTAAGTATGTGATGTTTAAAATCCCTCTCTCGTTTGCTATTGTAATTGCACATGCTTACCCTGTAACCTCTATCCAGATCTCATGTTTTATTCATGTATCGAGAGACCTCTTGTTGCAACAGAGTTACATTGTCACCTTGAATCATATTGCCTCAAGACATGTGAACATTGCTAATCTTGGGACATGGGCAGAGACAAGCTATAGTTTCATGTGTACTGAATGTTGTCTCATTGAGACATCCTCCTGATGTCAATGGCGCTATACAATTGTCATTTTGTATTGTGTTATATTTGCAATCTTCACAAATGGTATTTGTCGATTGAGATTTATGACTTCCAGTTTTCGAAATTTGTGGCGAGCTGTTTGCCGGCTGACCTGTTTCTTTTTGATAGTGTTGATTTGGGATCCATTGATCACAGACTCTGAGAACAGAAAGTGACAATTAAAACAACAAATCCATTTGCCTATATCGTAGGTACTGTATATCTCCCATTGCCACAAGTTCATTACTGAATTCCAATCCGATACTAAAATCCCAATTAGGCAGCATAAGTGACAGAATAAATTCTGATGTTGGGGGAGTAAATATTGTGGGATTTTCACAAACAGTATTAAGTGAATACCTGTATTTGGAATTATTTTCCTCTTTAGCTACTGAGTTTTATTTTTTGGGCAAAATGTACCTTTCACACCAAAAGCACCGAATATTACAATAAGAATGTTTCTTCTCAGATGGTGAGGAATAGAGAATGCACGATAGTTTATATTGCACTATAAATCATTCAATGTTTTACAAAAGCTAAATAACTAGTTTTTGCTTTAAAACCAAAATATTATTTCAATTTCACTTTTGTTTCTTCACAACTCGCTAATTTCTCATCCATTAGAATGATGAGACATTAAACCTAGGTCTGTCTGCCTGTTCAGGTGGACATTAAAAATCCCACAGAACAATTTGAGAAGAGAAGGAGGTTTCTCCCAATATCCTAGAAAACAATCCCCCAAATAATATTCTTTTAAAAAGGAGAAGCAATAGATTCATCTGTAAAGTATATGTAGCAGAAGTTGGATTCAGTATTTGCCCCCCAAAAAGTAGAAAGCCAGACGAGACTAAGAAGTAGAATTCAAACTACTTTCCTGGTCTTACAGCCATTCAGTGAAGACATATTCGCCATTCAATAATTTCAATATTTCCCTTCTAGTTTCTATTCGCTTCCATTTGCTCAGAATATGGAATGCTTACTAAATATCAAGACATTATTCATTTACTTTCATTTACAGTAAAATTCAAATTTACATTTACAGTAACTTTACTTTTACTGGGAAAGATAGGATATTCTGGTGATGTGTGAACATATGAATGTAATTGAAATTTAAAACACCCCTTGCAAAGCAATACATTTTGCATGCAACAACAAGAACAAAATTACATTTGTTTAGTGCCTTTCACGTCAGGAAGACGTCCCAAGGTGCTGGACAGGTTACTGCTTCAGACCCGAGCTAAGGACGTGGGTGGTGTGGGGGAAGGAATCGCCAATGGGACCATTGAAGAGGAGAGTCTTCAGGCAAGACTTGAAGTAGGCCAGGGAGGCAGAGGGACTTTGGGATGGAGTTCCAGAGTTTGGGGGCAGAGTGACTGAAGGCTCGCCAGCCAATGATTGGGTGGGTGGGTCGGGGGACATGGAGCAGGCCAGAGCCTGCTGAGTGGAGGGGGCGCAGGTTGATAAGGAGATAGGAAGTCACGAATGTAGAGTGGGGCAAGATTGTGGAGGGCTTTAAATGTGAGGACCAGGATCTTGAGTTGGATCCTCTGGTTGATGGGGAGCCAGTGGAGTTGGGCAAGGATGGGGGAGATGGGGGGTCACAAAGTTTGGAACGGTAGAGGACATGGGCCCCAGACTTTTGGATTAACTGCAGCCTGTGGAGGGAGAAATTGGGGGAGGCCATACCAGTTCAACATTTGCTATTCACTTTTAAAGCACAATTTTTGTTTCGCCAACTGTGATTTATTTTGAAGGTCCAGTATGCTGTTTTCTGAGGCAGTGAGTGATAGGCAAGCATTTGTGTCATTTGGGAAGTTTTGACAGACAACAGAACCTCAGCATTCTGTATAGTCTCCAGTGCTCAGTGCTGAGAACTCACAAAAGCAAAGTGTGACAGTCATGGAGTCACATACTGGAAGTCAATTGCTTCATGCTGATGCTCTAATAAAGCACTTTGGCAGAGCATGCAGTGAGCCTAACATTGCCTTCACAGTGCTGAGCATCAGATTGCTGCCATGTTGAAGGCCAGATCCCTTCCTCTAGCAGCTATTTTCCTTTTTTACCAAGAACTTATCTGACGCCATGGACCTGGATCTCACACTCAGGATCACCACATTATCCATAGAGCAAAACTATCCTCTCTCACGAGGTCTACAGTATCTCTGTCTCCTGAAACATTTAATTTTCAGGAATACAATAGGGGCATGTCGAATTGTGGGAGAGGGTGCCAAATGGTTTAAAGAATGATTAAGAAAATTAACAAAAGATAGGAGTGAAGGGCCCGTTCTCAGACTAGAAATAAGTAGCAAGTAGTGTTCTGCAGGATGGCAGTGTTAGGAACACTGCTGTTCATACATAAATCATTTGGATTTAGATATCCTAGGTGTGACAAAATTTACAGATGACACTTAACTAGGGGGCATGGAAATAGTGAAAGGAATTGCGGAAGAATGAAGGAAGGCGTAACAACAACAAAAATAACTTGCATTCGTATAGTGCCCTTCATGCGGGGTAGTGTCCAAGAGGACTAAACAGACTAGTAGAATGTGCAGATAGATAGCAAATGAAGTTTAACATAAACATAAAGGAAAATCCAACTGGTAGGCCGCTCTGACTCAGGGACGATTGAATCCATCCCGCTGGCTCCCCAGCGAACAGTCAGGAAAGGAGGGGGCATGGCGAAGGGGGTGAGGAAGGGAGTTCCAGAGCCTCAGGGCTTAGTGGCTGAATGCACGGCCGCCAACGGTGGAACATAGGATCGGGGGATAAGGAGGATGCCAGGCCCGGTAGAGCCAAGGCAATAGTTAATTATTATTTTTTTTAATTTATGTTCTGTGCACCTGCACATCCAATCCCACTTTGAGTATTGTCAGCGCTGGTTCAAAGCAGCTGATAGAAAATTGGGCTTCCTATCCCGTTTTTCTATAATGACAGAAGGCAAAATCACCTTGCTTCCTGCGTCATGAGTACAGCTCAAATAACCTGCCATATTATAGATCCTCTTGAGTATTATTAGTTTGATTTAAATCCTATGGTATAGTTAAACTTCCATCTATGTCACAATTAGCAGAGTATGTTTGATGCTTACTATGTGAAAAAAAGGATTGAAAATGCAATTTTGTTTTAAAAAAAGGTAAGCCATAGGTTAGATATTTTTTAACAGCAACAACATAGATGGCAGTTAGTTAGAAACCAATAATTCAATCTAAGAGATCTGCTGATATTCACAAACTGCTGAAGCTTCACTCATGGATTATAATATGACTGGAGCTGTTCAATTGAATTATTTTGCTGGCAGTTATATCGTGTTTCCTTACTGCATAAAATTTAAATCTTACTGCATAAGATTTAATTTTAAAACGTATGAGTGGCTGTTGCTTGGGAATATAATTAGGCATGTGGAATCTTGAAAAATAGAATACAATATTTCTGCGTTGTGTGATAAATTGATGGTTGGTGATGTGCAGTGACGAGAGAGTGAAGACAGTGGAATTAATGTGTAATTTTCAATTGGTCTCCCCATTAAAAAAAAATGTTGTCTTTATTTCAATGTTATGGAACTGGATTAGGAGTTGGGACAGGGTAAAGAAGATTGCAGGAGAATTGTCTTAGAAAATGTATTTTTGGTTCCAACAAATTACTGTATTCCTGCCACTAAGGATAGGTCTTTTTATGGGCATGTCACAAAGAGAGGAGCAGATGAATGCCTTCCACTCCAATTAACCCTCATGGGTATCCTCTTCTAAGTCGACCAACTTTGGATTCACTTCAGATGCCTTTCTCCCATAATCTGAGCCTATAAAACCTTGAGAAGAAATTTCTTTGTAGGAGTGGCTTAAAATGAAAGTGTAACATTTTGTTTAGTAATAATAACCGTTGCATTTGAAATAGCGCATTATCATAGCTCAAAGCGCTTCACAGAATATACGGTAAAGTGAATTGACTATATTTTGTGGTCGAAATATTAAAATTCTCCTTACCCACCAGGATTGTAAGGTTGTTGTTGTCCTCAGGAAATGACAAATAACACTCTTCACGCGGCATCCCAAAGCGTTCACAGACCCTGAGCCAGGGGGAGAGGTAGGGAGGAAATGACCATAGGCATGATCAAAAAGAAAGGTTTTTAGGCAGGATTTGAACAAATCCCTTTTATAAAGCTATGCTGACTCTTATGATCTGTTTAGTTTCGTGACTCATTAAACTCTTCTTCACTCTGCTCCTGTAAGATTTTATCTGCAGATAAAATCATTGCAGATGTTTGACTTACCAAGCAGTCTCTGGTTGCCAGGGTATTCCTCCAGGCCCATTCCTATAAACTACCTATTGAATCATCCCACATTAAGCAAGTCTTTAATAATTAACAACTATAAGGCAATGTTTTCCATACAATTTTATTTCAAACCACTTATGGAAAATAATCCATTACATTTTCCATTAGAAGATTGCCTTAAAAAGGAAACATTGACAAAGAGCTCCAGCTGCATATCCACTTGAAGGGCATCAAAACATCTGCAATGTAATACAGCATTTTCTCCAAGGAATGCCCATAGGTTAGGGAGAGTGGCGTGTCTTGTGACTCTGTGTGGCATAGAAGGAAGGTGGAGGTATCTATTGACCATGATCCCTCTTGGTGATGTCATCCGCAGACCAAAAGGTAAACTTCCACATTTATGCGGATGGCGCCCAACTCTACTTTTCCACCTCAATTTGCGACCCCCCCACCAGTCCCTTGATGTTCTGTTAGCCTGTGTGTCAGACATCAAAAGCTGGATGAGCACAAATTTCCTTCAGCTCAATGATGACAAGACGGAAGCCATAATCTTTGGCTCTCGTCGATGTCTTCAGTCCCACGGCTCTCACCTCCTGCAACTATTTGACCTGTCCCTAAAACTCTCCAAACCCATACGCAACTTAGGCATCAGTTTCGACCCCCAATTATCCTTCCTCCCCCACATCCGGTTCCTCACCAATACCGCTTTCTTCCATATCCGACACATCGCCCATCTCCACCTGTATCTCACCCCAAAAGCTGCCAAAACCCTAGTCCATGCCTTTGTCACCCTTCGGCTGGACTATTCCAATGCCCTCCTCACCAGCCTCCCCTCTGCCGCCATTCACAAAATCCAGGTTATCCAAAATTCCGCCACCTGCATTCTCACCAGACCACGTTTTACTCCGCGATTACCCCAGTCCTTGCCAGACTTCACTGGCTCCCTGTCTCGGAGTGGATCGATTTCAAGATCCTCACTCTTGTTTTCAAATCCCTCCACTCCTCTGCACCCCCACTATGTCTCTCCTCATAACAGTACCCGCTACCTTCGCTCTGCCGGGTCTGGCCTACTCCTTGTCCCCCGAATCCTCCATTCCACTGTCGGTGATTGTGTCTTCAGCCACTATGCCCCGAGGCTCTGGAACTCCCTTCCTCATTCCCTTCGCCTCACCCCCTCCTTTCCTATTTTCAGGTCGCGCCTAAAGACTTTTCTTTTCAACTGCCTTTTGGTCACCTTTTTCCCCCTCCCCCTGGCTCGGCCCCAGGATTTATTATTGTGAAGCGCTCTGAGACTCCATCTGACATGGAGGGCGCTGTATAAACTGACAGAATTATCCACTTGGAATTTCTTCCCCATAATAACATTTTGGGCTAATTTTCCGTTTTTGAAAAAAATTGAAATGAAGTATAAAATTAGAAAAAAATAAGTACTGTACCTGATTGCATTATATGTTTCCTTTTGAGGCAGAATTATACTGAGTTTTATTTAATCCGATTACAATCATTGATTTACTCCCTCGCCGCCCCTGAATGAAAAAAATATTTTAGTGCTTTGCTAGTTTGAGAGTGTTTTGTTTCACACATTGACTTGATCATTCACAAATTCTGATGTGTTTGCTTGATAATATTGGATGGATGTGGCAGATGGTAGCACAGCATGCCGAAGCAATGGGGTTGTATGTGTTGCTGAGGCAGTACCTCTGTAGTGTTCTCTCTTTAAGCTCCAAGGGGAGGTACAAAGTCATGTTTGTACACCCATAAGAGAGATGAAGGAGAAAAAAATCCAGGGAAGTCATCCTTGGCTACAGTTGCACAGGTGATACAGTAAAACCTTGATATTCCAACATTACGAATTTCAGTTACTCCCTAAAACCGGCAAGATTTAAAAATACAAACAGCATTAATTTATTTTCGATGTCCGGCAAAATTCCCCAAATTTGGAGTAGTTGAATTGACTGCCGCTTTCGCCCACAAAATATACAATCAATTCAGTTTACAATATATTCTGTGAAGCGGTTTGAGACGCCAAGGAAAAGTGCTATATCAAATGCAAAGATCATTATTATTAGTAGTATTAGTAGTAGTAGTATCAAAGCAGGAAAGATGATAGTCCATCGTGCTTCAGTAAATCTCTTAATTATTTCCCACATCAAAAGGTACATTTTCTGTTATTTCTGCTCATGCCATAAGAACCATCATCCATGGACGAAAGTAATGATCAAGAAGCCACCTCCGTGAATCCCTGAAATACTTTATTTTCAACTGACCAACAACAAAATCTTGCATTTATATAGTGCCCTCCACACCTGGTGGCATCTCAGAGCACTTCATGATACCTGAAGTCATTGAAGCTGCATTGTCAGTCTGTTTATGTTATCAAAGGATTTTCATAGTCCTCCAGAATCACATTGGAGTAAAAACATTTAAGATATCAATGAAGAACCAGTGTATACATTGAGATGTTTTATTTGTTTGTCATACAGGTTTCTGAGACATGAGGAAACCCGTCACCATGTTTCTAAGTATCCAAACCAGGCTGAGAATTCCACATGTTCATGGGCATTTCCCATTTATCTGGAATGTAATGCGTACTCTATCACTCAAGGAACAAAACTTGCTTACGTCATTCAAAACAATATTAGGCACAATTGACAGGAGCCAAGCTTGGGACACCAGAGTGTGCGTTGAAGTTCTACAGGAATTTAATCAGCCACAACATTTCCATCATCTAGCAAGCTTCCCATTGATGACCTTAGGTATTAAGGCTTTTGGCTTGCTAGCTCAAGTGGGAAGAATAAATGTACTCAGTGACACTTTTACTTCTGCAATACATGTCTCAGACAAAATCCAAGATTTGCTCATATACGCCCAATAGATTCCAACTTCTTCATGGAGGCTTTGTGATGCACAAGGTTGAAATCCTTATGGAAATGAAAGCCATATAGGTTGGTTTCCTCTGAGCCTTGCAACTCAAAATTTCATATCAAGCTATGTACTGTATAATAATAATCCTTGCATTTGATATAGCGCTTTTCACGTCTTCTAGACATCTCAAAGCGCTTTACAGAATATACTATCAAGTGAATTGACTGTCTATTTGTGGGCAAAATGCAACAGCCAATTGTGCACAGCAGTGTCCCACAAACAGTCATGAATTGAAGTGACCAAATTTTTTTTGAGGGATTATTATTAGGCATGTGGAGTAAGAAAACTTGCCTGAGGTTTCATCCAGATCTCTCACTTGTAAGGCGAATGATCTAACCACTGAGCTGCAGGATTCCACAATCTTCTGTGTGCGGTCATCATGAGAACTGAATCCATCTGTTCCTTCTTGATTACAACTCATCCTCCAGTGCACCTGATAATCACGCTATATCTGCCTAAAGTAGCACTTTAAGTGCCACTGAAATACTCATTGCCAAGCAATCAACATTGGGATCCTATTTGAGAGATGATTTGGCCAAGTACCAAGGGGTCTTAAAAGTACTTTGTTACTGACCTTTCCTTCTGTAGGAACAAGCCATAGGGGATTAAGAAATGCATTTTAAAGAGTAAAGCTATTTTGTCATGAGACATTCTTCATGCAAAACTCCAATATCTTTCATGGTGCTTCTATGGTCACTTCTATGGTCCAGCTACTTGTGAATCCTATCCCTGAGTAGTTATAATTTAGTTATTTGAGCTAGTGAATGAGTAAAAGGGTTAAATGTAGGATTGCCCTTCTGATGACATGTTAAACTGAGGCCCCATCTGCCTATTCAAGTGGATGTTAAAGATCCCATGACACTTTTCTAAAAGAGAAGAGAGTCAATCCATTGTCCTGGCCATATAAAATTGGTCATTCCGTTTGTAACTGTGGCATTGCTATGTTTGCC
Source organism: Hydrolagus colliei (assembly GCA_035084275.1). Classification (NCBI taxonomy): domain Eukaryota; kingdom Metazoa; phylum Chordata; class Chondrichthyes; order Chimaeriformes; family Chimaeridae; genus Hydrolagus; species Hydrolagus colliei. Next base: position 15,688,701 of record CM068742.1, on the reverse strand, counting down.
TATAACATACAGCCACTACGTTTTACATAAAATTTTCTGAAGCACTTTGAATTGTACTCAAAGGTATAAGACAAAATGTAAGGATATCAAATGAAAGGATAACCATTATTATATTACTGCAGTCTGTTTAGTTAATTCCATTCTTAACTGGATATTTACCCCACTCCTTTTTTTGCAAATAATCCAATTCTACATGAGCACTTCTCTGTCAGGAAATGTTTTCTTCTAATGCTCTGGTGGCAGGTCATATTGTATACAAATCTCAGTTTATTTCTGCTAGTAGCAATCTCACCTTTGATTTTCACCTTTGGAGTGCCAGGTAAGGTCTTAAACTCGTGTGTTAAGCTATTGTATGCCATATCAACAACAACAACAAATTTACATTTGTAGAGCGCCTTTAATGTCGGGAGGATGTCCCAAGGCGCTGAACCGTCAGGGGTCAGGACCTGAGTATGGTGGGTGGAGTTTGGGGCAGGGTGGGGATGAGGGATGGCAGAGAGGTAAGGACAGTGATTGAAGGCACGGTCGAAGAGTAGGGGCTTGAGACTGGTCTTGAAGGAGGCAAGGGAGGAAGCAAGGTAGGTGAACGGATTGTGGGATGGTGTTTCAAAGCGGAGAGGCAAGTAGGATGAAAGCCCAGCCACCGATGTTCAGGCGGGTCAGGTGCGAGACATGAAGCAGACTGGAACCTGCTGAATGGAGGAAGTGGGCGGGTTGGTAGGGATCTTGAATTCTATACTCTGGCGGAAGGGGCGCCATTGGAGCTGGGCGAGTGGGGGAGTGATGGGGTTGCGGAGCCTGGTGCAGAAGAGAACACGAGCTGCAGAGTTTTGGATGATCTGCAGCTTGTGAATGGAAGAGTTGGGAAGGCCGATGAGGAGGAAGATTCTGTAGTCAAGCCTTGATGTGAAGAATGCACGGGTGAGGATTTGGGCAACTTGAGGGTTGAGATAGTGGCGGAGTCTGGCAATGATGCGGAGGTGATGGAAGGCAGTGCTGGTCATGGTACGGACATGGGGGAGAAAGGACAATTCAAAGTTAAAACGACACCCAGGTTCCTGACTGGCTTCGTGAGGTGCAGTGTGCAGCCTTGGATACTGATGTTGCCAGTGCCCGAGATGCGAAAGCGCTGATGCAAGCCAATCAGGAGGGCCTCAGTCTTGCTGTCATTGAGCTGGAGAAAGTTGTCCCTCGTCCAGGACTTGATGTCAGACAGGTAGTCTGTCAGCACGCCAGTAGTCTTGGAGACTGATCTGTAAATGTAATTTTGTTGTTGTTGTCTTGGAGTCTTTGGAGATTTCTCAAAGCACTTCACCGAACATACTGTAAAGTATATTTTTGGGCAAAACTCTTAATTATTTTTATTGATGGATCATTATTAGCCATGTGGAGTAAGAAAACTTGCCCATGATTTCATGCACCCTGGTGCTCTAACCACTCGCTTCAGGGCTCAATTTCTGTGCAGTAGTCAGTGTTCAGAACTAGAATAATTTAAAACCTTGGACCAAATATTAAATGAATCAAAAAGTGATGAGAACTGGGTCATGCAAATGGTAGTTGAGAATAACTAAAATAATTATTAGAAAGATAGTAAGGAAATAGACCATCAGTAGTTGCTGGCATAATCCAATTATTTACTTACTACGTATGACATAAACAAAATTAAAGACAAGGTATATTTTAAGTCAGTATTACAGAGCTGTGAAATCACAGATGTGTTAAAGGAGGTCTTCACCTCTCCTTTTGTGTGAGGTCTAAACCAATGTGTATCAATTAAATAATAAATAAATAATCCTTGTCTCAAAGCACTTCACGTGATTTATTGTAAAGTGTAGTTACTATGCAATGGTAGGTGAATGTGGCAACCAATATGCATTAGGCAATATCCAACAAATCAACCATGAAGTGAATGATCAATCCCAAGGGCAATGGTAGAAACTCCTTTACTTTTCGTATAGTTCCATGAGATCTTTAGTGCACACGTGAACCGGCAGACAGGGCCTTGGTTTAATGTCTCATCAAGAGGATGGTACTAACAATCCAGTGGGGCTGAAGTTTAACCGAGACTATGAGCTTAAAGTATTTTTCATTTTAAATATATACGCATCCATAATAATTTAGAGTGGATTTGATGGTGGAATACTAAACTGAGGGGGTTTGACAGGGTTGATAGGGAGAAGCTATTCCCACTGAGTCAAGAGAACATAAATATTTGATGGGGGCAAGGAAAGCTTAGGACATTTGTTTTTGACACAGAGAGCTGTTGAGATGTGGAACCATTGTGGTCTTCAAGATGAAAGTAGGCAGGTACCACAATAACAACAACAAATTACATTTGTAAATCACCTTTCATGTCAGGAGAATTACCCAAAATGTTAGACAGTTAAGGTTTGAAGTGATATGGGACAGGGCAGTGGGATTGAATGCCGGTGCAGACTCAGTGGCATTCTGTGATATTTGTGGCCTTTATCTGGTGAAAAATTAAATCCATGCTTCTTCCAGGCCCCAATTTATAATTTTTCAGATTGCAGGAAGTTTGGAGCGGAGTAGGAAGGAGAGATATGATCAAAGCCTTGTTTTGAAAGAAGTAATCAACATGGTATTAGATGTTTTTGCTGAACACCAGATCCACATGTTCACTATTCTACAGGGAAAAAATATCTTTCTAATCTCTCATCTTGCTTGAGGCTTGCTGATTGAAACTTATGTGCACTGGTGCTGAGTTTACTGTCCAAATCAAACAGGCAGGAGGTTGCTTATATCTACATGATGTATGTCTCTCATCATTTTAAAGACCTGAGCTCATCTCAGACAGCAACAGGGGACATTTCAGGAATCAGTCAATTTACCCTGTCTCTGCGCCAGCAAAGCAGCAAAGGCTACTGAAGCTAGATACTGGAACCTGTCCGTTACACACATTGACACCAGCACCAACAGCAGATTCATAATGCATCTCCTCCTCATAATGGAGCTCCTGTTGCCTAGTGGTTAGAGCACTTGTCTTGCAAGCTGGGGAGTCCAAGCTGAGGAGACCTCTGTTTGAATCCAGGCAGGTCAGGGCGAAACCTTAGGCAAGTTTCCTTACTCCACACGCCTAATAATAATCCGTCCAAAAAACTACAATAATGAAATTGATAATTTCAATCCATGACTGTTTGTGGGACACTGCTGTGCACAATTGGCTGCTGCGATTCGCCCACAAATATACAGTGAGTTCACTTTACAATATAGTCTGTGAAGCCCTTTGGAACGTTGATAAAATGTGAAAAGCGCTATGTCAAATGCAAGGATTATTTATTATCTGGGATTCCAAAAGTTCAGGGTATCATTGATTGCATGCGCATAATTGTTATGGTATTCTTATACAGAAAGAGATTCAATAAGATGCTTCCCCCCCAACCATGTCTTGCCTATTCTCTCCTCTAACTCCTACTGTGAGAAGATACTGGATTTCCTCGAGTCCAAAATTGAGGGAATCCATTCAGCTGCCTCTGCTCTCCCAACTCCCACTCCTTCCCCATCTCCCCACCCACACTCAAACCTCTACCCATCCCTCCTTCCACACTTTTGAACCTCTATGAAGCCCACCACCTGCTCCCAGGATCCCACCCCCAACCCTCTCCTTACCTCCCAGCTCCACCTCCTTGCCCCACTACTCGCTGACACTATCAACTCTTCCCTCTCATCTGGCACCGTTCCCACACCCCTCAAAACAGCCACTATCACCCCGAAGAAACCTTCACTTGACGCATCCCTGATCTCCAATTACTGCTCACCTCCAACCTACCTTTTCTTTTCAAGGTCCTCAAAACAGTCGTTGCTTCCCAGCTTTGCTCTTTCCTCTCCTCCCATTTCCTCCATGAGCCCTTTTGATTGGGTTTACGTGCTGCATGCATACATCACCTCACGGCTGGACTACGGTAATTCTCTCCTCGTCGGCCTCCCCAGTTCCTCCATTCACAGGCTGCAGGCCATCCAAAACTCTGCAGCCCGTGTACTATCCCGCCTCCGCGACCACATAACCCCCACCCTCGCCCGTCTCCACTGGCTCCCCATCCTCCAGAGGATCGAGTTCAAGATCCTCGTCCTCACCTACAAGGCCTTACACGGCCTTGCCCCACCCTACTTAACCGATCTACTCTCCCCCTACACGCCCACCCGGACCCTCCGTTCATCAGGACTTGGCCTGCTCCAAGCCCCCCGCCCGAACCGCCACACCATCGGAGGCAGGGCCTTCAGTTTCTCCGCTCCCACCCTTTGGAATGCAATCCCTCAATCCCTCTGTTTCGTCTCTTCTCTTTCCTCTTTCAAGGCCGGTTTGAAGACTTTCCTCTTCGATCGTGCCTTCTGTTCCATCCCGAACTCTTTTAACTCCCCTTCGTGTTTCACCCCTTCCCAAACATTCCCCTCCCAGCTCGGGTCATACACCTCCTGTGCAGCGCCTTGGGACGTCCTCCCGATGTGAAAGGCGCTCTATAAATGTAATTTGTTATTGTTGTTGTTGTTGCTCACAGCAAGGAAACTGCTCTGGTGAAGATCACAAATTACATCTTGTCCATCTGCTCCCTTTGCTTCTTCGTCCTTCTCGACCTTGACTTTTGACGCCTTTGACACCGTGGACCACTCAATCCCCCTCCACCGTCTCTCATCTGACCTCATCTTTCAAGGTTCTGTCCTTCACTGGTTCAGGTCCTACTTCACGTACCGACACTACCTTGTCTCCACAAATGGTTTATCTTTCAGCCCCCACCCCATCTCGTGCGGTGTTCCAGGGCTCTGTCCTCGGTCCTCTCCTCTTCAACCTCTACATACTCACTTTGGTGGCATCATCTGCGGACATGACTTTTTTTTAGAGCAATCCTATTTGCCTGCCCGTTACCCCTGTAGTTTACTAATTTTTAGGTAATTATCCAGTTCCCTTTTGAAAGCTACTATGGATCCTCCACCACTCTTGACAGGGCATTTCATATTCTAACAACTCTGTGTGTGAAGAAAATTCTTGTTTGCTGACTGTCTTAAATTTATCCTCTGCAGTCACTGACATACTGACCATGAGATAATAATTTTATATTACAAATAATTATCTCTGTTACTCTTTATCAAGTGCTCTGAGATGCTATACAAGTGCAAGGAGTTGTTGCTGTTGTTATCAAAACCCCTCATAATTTTCGCCCACAAAATATGCAATCAATTCTCTTTACTGTATATTCTGTGAAGCGCTTTAAGACATCTTGAAGCCATGATAAGCTGCTCAGTCCTGTAGCTCAGTGGTTAGAGCATGCACCTTCTAAGCCTGAGGCCTGTATTCGAATCCAGCCAGGGTGAAACCTTGGGCAAGTTTCCTTACTCCACACTCCTAATAATAATCCCTCAAAAACAAATCTATAATAAATAGGTCCTTTCAATCCATGACTGTTAGTGGGACACTGCTGTGCGCAATCGGCTGCCGCATTTTGCCCACAAATATACAGTCAATTCACTTTACAGTATATTCTGTGAAGCAGTTTAGACGTCCAAAAGATGTGAAAAGTGCTATATCAAAATGCAAGGATTAATATTATGTTGAAAGTAAGGATTATTATTATTATTATCCCTGAACCTTTGTTACAATGGAAAAAGTCCCACTTCCTCCAGTCTCTGCTCATAGGTCAATCTATTCATCCCCAGGATCATCATACCAAATCTCCTTTGCACCTCCTAATTCAACTTGATGTCTTTCCTAAAGTGGAGTGACCAATACTGGACCCAATATTCTAACAGAGGTCTAATTAACAATTTATATGACTTTAGCATAACCTCATAGCTTTTATGTTCTGTATCCCTATTTATAAAACCTAGCATTCCATTTGCCCATACAAGCAAACAGAGCAACAGGATAATACAAAGAAGGGTATTCACGACACAGCCAGACACACTTGGTTGTAGCCTTACAGAAATAAGTAAATAATGTATTTGACATAGTGTCGTTCACATCAGGAATTGGTCTCAAATTGCTTCACTGGGTATATTGTAAAATGTAATGAATGTATTTTACAGGGGAACGCAATATTTGTGCATAAAATGACAAACTGGACGATTCCTTTCAGTACAGATTCATAGCGATTCCAGATGAGTTTTTTTTTGGTATTGTGCTATTGATCCATATCTTTGTGTTGTTCTTATGCTGTCAACTGGGATTCTTTCAGTTTCCAAGTGATAAATTAGTTTACAATCCAATTATTTTGCTAAATCATCACTTATTCATTTGGAGATACATGTTCAATAGTGCAAATAATTACCAAAGTATGCGCCTGCATTGCACACACCTTGTGAGCTCTGATTTTTTGTTATGTTTCTTGTGCAATTATCCATTATATTCTTCTCTTGTGGAAGGAGCAGCATTATGGCTGCATTAATAATAAAAAAAGAATCAATTTGCTTTATCGCATTGCTACATTTCAAAGTGCTTCACCTAAGCCTGGTTGGTATTACACAGGTAAACAACGTCACTAATCTGCACCAACAATCAGTAAATTTGGATGATTGAGGATTGCCAACTGAGAAGAAGCCAAAAGGGCCACTAACTGCACACCGGAATAACCCTATTGATGCCACAGCAGTCATAGAGGTTGCTGCTGGTGTGGGTTGAGCCCATTGCTTTCGACAGATGATAACTTATGTCATTTGTCCATTATATACAAAATTGCATTTGTATAGCACCTTTCATGTCAGGAGGACATCCCCAAGGCCCAGATGTTCCAGGTTTAAACGTTGGCACAAAACTGCTGCTGACAGGGGAGCCAACTGTCTATGTGAACCACTTCATACCGAGGACAGGAATTCTTCTCACTCAGATACCATTAACCCAGCAAATTAAAACTCTTAACAGGATGGTCCTAGCATAGACAGCTTCAGAGAGCTTGTTAGACAACCAGTTTACATGGCTGAACTCTCGTCAGTGCCCCTAATGCATATTTTTCTGGTCATTGAGCATCTTAGAAATTCCTCTGAACCTCAGGAGACATGTAGAGGCCCTACTTCTCACATACCTGTCATGTCAGTATGGTGTTGGATTCCCCGTCACACCAAAGATTTAATCTCACTACTTCAAGTCAGTTTCCTTGAGTATTTACTCTGCCTGCTAGGAAAATTGTGCTTTCCTTCCAAGACACACCTTCATTGTGCATTACATCGGATTACCAATTGATCATAGCCATTTATAAAGCCTGGCTAGAACAATTTTCTCTTGAAAGCACTTGATAAAAGTTAAAATCTGTTCAATAAAGTTGTCCCCTCAATGACTGATAATGGAATGTAGTCTTCAGTGCTATTACCTTAGGTCCACTGGAGTGAGAGTAATTCCTCAAAGTAATACACCCATGTTACATTTACAATTTACATTCACATAGCCTCGTCACACAGATGACGAGAAACCCTGGCAGTAGATCTGAAGAGATAGAGGGGGGAGGGGAAGGGAAAGTGGCTGGGATCGAATAGTCAAGTTTTAAGAAGGGATGCATGTCTGAGCTGTGGGCAGGATAATGGCTGTAATGCTTTGGTGCATTTCTAGGGGGTAAAGGAGGGAACTGGAGTTTACTTGGAGCTGATCTGGCTCCCCATGAGAATCTTCTTACCCCTCCCTATTCCTCCGCCTGACCTGTTTCATAATGTAACGTCACTATCGAGTCCTGTTGGTAATGCAATGTCAGAATCGAGTCAACCCTCCGTGACAGTCTTGGTAGCCTGGTTCCTGAGCCAGGCAAGTCCACAGTATTCCAAGGCACTGCTGATAACAGACTGGCTCATCAGCAGGCCTTGGGGAACAGACTGGGAGCAGTGATTTCTCCTATTCAGCTCCTGTACGCCTTGCAGCCCAATACACTAACAGGTAGGGTAGTCCACGCTGGACAAACATTGAAAAGCTTGTCAGACAGTGCTTTCAATGGCAAGCTTTGTGGTTTTAGCCCGTTAAACTTCACAGGTAACCCATTGCACACTCCGGGTGTCCCAAGCATTGCTAACCTATGCCTCATCCTCTCTGGAATTAGCAGGATGTGTCCCTCTTCAGACAAAATGGTCATTCCAATTCATACAAACAGCTAACAAAAAATAAGGGAGTTTTGAAGGCTACAAAGGATAGAAGGTACAAGGCAGAGAGATCATGAGATAAAGTACTATAGTGGAGGGGCAAAAAGGCTGAAAGCTTTCCCATCAATGATGGAGAAGATTATCAGGGAACATGAAACATGTTCATGTTTGCTGAGAGGAAGGAGTAACTTGGACAGTAGAGCCACAGAGGTAGGGATGGGGTGAGGCCATAGATTAATTTGATAGTGAGGGCAAGGATCTTGAATTGGGTCCATTGGGGGATGGGGAGCCATTGGAGCTGAACGAGGATACAGATGATAGGTTCATGGAGGCTAGTGCAGGAGAGGACACTAAATTCTGAAGAGAAAACAGATTTCACTGACATTTAACTGAATGAAAAACAATCAGCAAATTGTTCCACCTGTTATTGCTGTGTAATGCTCAAAGAGATGATTGTTCAAAATTTGTAATCTCAGCAGTAAATTTGCTTGGACATAACAACTTTGTGCAGATGAGGTCCCAAGCCATTAATGGTTCATTTATTAACGTTCAATGAATTGCCTTTGTGTACCAAATTCCATACAGGAAATCCCGTTTTGTATTAAGGTGTAATCTCACTGCAATGCCAGTGCTCCCCAAACTGTTGGAGACCATATGGTGTTCTCTTTGTTAGAAATTGAAAAGTGTTGTGTGTTAATTACTTGGAATTCTGGAAATTCATCAAAATTTTCTGCCATAATACTTCAGTTAAAACCACAAATAGAGTTTTGAGTGAAATAATTTAATTTCACAAAAGTAAACTCATACCTTAATGTTATCCTCATAAATTGTTAATAATAATCCTTCATTTGACATAGTGGTTTTCACATCTAGACAACTCAAAGCACTTCACAGAATATACTGTAAAGTAGATTGACTGTATATTTGTCGGCAAATTACAGCAGTCAATTGCGCACAGCAGTGTCCCACAAACAATTGTGGATTGAAATGACCAATTTATTATAGATTTTTTGGGGAGAAATTATTATTAGGCGTGTGTATAAAGAAACTTGCCCAATGTTTTGCCGTGCCTGGAATTGAACCCAGGTCTCTCGCTTGTAAATAGAATGTAACAGGCTTGCATGGGAGGCAAACAGTATATATCGTCCAATATTACTTTATGTACTCGCTATACATATTCTTGGCAAGGATGTAAATGTTAGTTTTAAATACCACCTTTCTTAACATCAACATACAGAGAAATGACTTCAGAATTAAGGCTGTATTTAAGCGTTTCCTAGTTTTCTAAAATGCTGAGAAGAAAATGGTAAAATCCTGACTCAGGTAGAATTTCTCCCAAGAGTTCCATTGAAATAACAATGATTTATTATGGATTGAGTGCCAACTCCTTATGTAGAGGGAATTGCAAATGCTTGTAATCTTGTCATTAATAAAACATGTGAAGGGGTTTATTAATGATGTGGTTAATAACCATTCTTTAGCTGCATTTGCTAATTGCGTAATTATAGGCACCCTAATTCTCTCTGCATTCCTGTGTTTACAAGTAGTTTACACATGGGTACATAATAGACTCCACCATTTATGAGAGAGTTCCACAAGGCGTGAAACCTCACTGCTGCTGCTCTGCACACATTTCTGCAGAATAAAATAGAAGCTTGCTACACCAATTCTCGAGTCCTTAGCCTGATTGTAATGTACGTCATAGCAAAGAAAGGCCCTTCATATATCACTGCAGTAAATGTCTCTAGTACATTGACTCTCCTAACAAAGCAACAAATTCTATTTTGAAACCCCCCAAAACATTTGCCTTTTTTTACCTTGCTTGACACATTATTTTAAACATGGATCTGCTCTTTTGAGTGAAGACATTTTCTCATAATGGTTTTAAATTATTTTTTCCCTTTATTTTATGTCCCCTAGATCTTCTTTCCTAGAACAACTTCAAGTTGCTGCTCTTTAAATTTTCTACCATGTCAACTTTGCTGAGATTGACAAGTAGGGTGGCGACTTGTTAGGAATTGTCATTCTTTTGCTAAATTTTCACATCCTCTTCAGTGCTTGTTTATCCTATTGTAAATCAATTACAATCACCTCGTCAAGGGCCTTCATGTTTCCAACTGCAGAAGCACCCTTGTACAGTAGTGATTGGTGAGCAACAACACATTCAGTGTAACCTTCTCAAGAAAGTTATTGATTTGGTTTTCTTCGCTCTGACAGTACAGTACAGTATTTATAGTAATTTGTTTGCCCGCTGTCCAGTTCTATCTGAATTTGTTTGAAGTGATTTGCTCATCAGTTGAATTTGAGAAGAGGCGATACTTATTCCAAAATGGTTGGTCTCATCAGCAAAGAGAGCAGTGTCACTTTCCATGAAAATCACTACAGGCCATTGATGAAGATGAAACATGAAGTGTTATGAATCAAGTTTACTTGTGTAAATCTTGTGATAAAATCCTCATCTAGATACTGAGGAAATAGAGCATTTGTTTCAGAAATTAACCATACAGTATAAACCTTAAATCTTAGGTCCAGGAATTATGCTGGTTGTTTTTCTTTTGAGTTTTCTCAAATGCAGCAATACCTTTTTCAAGGATGGGTGGTTCTCACTAGATACTAGCCTTTTATTGTGGTTTAACTGATATAACAAATGAAAGGCTTTAGAAATGTTGGGAGCTTTTTGTGTAACTTTTTCTCACTGATAGAGAAAATTCCTGATTTGGGGGAGGATGTTTCTTGCAATATAAGTTTTGCTGATAACAACAACAATATTACATTTGTAGAGCACCTTTCATGTTGGGAGGACGTCCCCAAACTTTGGGAGTTAGTGACAAATATTAGAGAAATATGCAGCATTCAAAAAGTCTTGACACTTTTTAGATATATTACAAACATCAACAAAAAGTGGCAGATTATTTTTAATGCGGATAATATTTTCATTAAAATGCTAATAGGAAAATGATATTGTTGTCATTATTAATCATTTAATTAATGTTTTCAATCAATATTGAAACGCTCTAACAAAATAAATGAAATGCAAGGCTATCAAGAGGAGTTAATTATTAGTCAAAACAAGTTATTCTAACTTTAATTAGGACAAAGTGATATAGTTGGGGAATATCCTGTGCAATCATGAGTACCCTACACTGAATAGGATTTTGAAACATTAAAATACGGTCCATGGAAAAACAACAGGATAATACGAAGAATTTAGGGATAGTTTTGAAAAGAAAAACTCAGAGCTGAACTTTATTGGAGATAAATTATTGGATTATTGGAGAAAGGAAGAATGAGGTGAATATTCAGATGAAATCTTTCAAGTTCTGAGAGACTTTGATGATATAGATGAAAGGACGCTGGATGATTTGGAGTATAAATAAAGAACTAGAGTAAATTTAATGATGTGCTTTATGCTATCAGGACTGATACTGCTCTCAGCAATACTACTGTACTACACGTTACACTGTACCAATTAAGATGATTAAAAATAAACAGCCAATTTCCACATTCTATCCATGCACATCTTGGAACCTAGCCAAACAACTGAAATTGGGTGTTTTTTTTAATCCTTTAAATAGTTAGATGTATGTTTGATATTAAATCTAAGTAATTTAAAAGCTCCTGGGTGGTTCAATCATCCACAAAGGATTTTAAAAAAATACCACATGGGATTGAATTCTACACAGTTGCAGCTGTCACTTTCCTTCCACACATGTACAATTCACTGTGCTATATTTTCACAGTGTGATATATAATTTCTCAATTTGCAGGAGAACTTGCATTCGCATAGCAAGAAACCTTTGTCCAACATTTTTAAACAAGGTACAGGGAGCAATTTTGCATCAGATAGAAATAGACTTCATCCTAATTATTTAAATATAGATAATTTGCTGTTTATTGCTTTGTAGTTGACATTAAACTGCTGAATCCAAAGCTTCTTTTTTAAGTATGATTTTAACTGAGCCTGACCAATGCAGCTCACCTAAATCCACAGCTGAGATCCAAGCTCTGGAACACGTTATCACTAGCCAGCCTTGCTCACACCTCTCACTCCACTCTCTACTCGAGTCCCTCCGGTTTGGTTTCCCACCTGCCCATAGCACAGAGACGGTGCTTGTGAAGGTCATAGACAACAACCTCTCTCTCTGTGATGAGAGCACCTCTGCCTCCTCGTCCTCCTGGATACAGTTGACCACACCATCTTCATCCACCACCTCTCCTCCCTCATCCACCTCAATGGGACCGCAATAGCCTGGTTCAAGTTCTACCTGACACACCACGTTCACTTTGCCACCTGTGGTGTACCCCAAGGCTCCATCATTAACTAAATGTCAACAAGATGGAAGTGATACCCTGGTTCCCATCAAAGTCTTCTATCCTGCGGCTCTGACCTCCTCAACCTTCCCAGCCGATTCCTCAAACTCACTGAACCAGTCGGGGTGTCAGGTTCAATGCACAGCCATCCTTTCTTCCCAACATTCAGTTCCACCATGCACAAAATCCAGCTAATCCAAAACTCTGCCACCTGCAGTTACCACTCACCCATACTAAACTCTATCATCCCATCACACCAGTTCTAGTCGCATTCCGCTTGCTACCTAATTCCAAATGGATCAACTTCAAGATCCTCACACTAGTTTTGAAATCCCTGACACCACCTATCTTTCTATCCAAGCTAATACCTGCTGCATCTGGTTGACTGGTTCTAGCCTCATGCATGTTCTTCATGTGGTCTATTCCATCATCAGTGGCTGAGCTATCAGCCACAGGCCCCCAAACTCCTCCACAATATCCCTCTGCCTTGCTCATCCTTCCCCATTTTCAGATTGAGCCTAAAGACCTTCCTTTTCGACCGTGCCTACTGCCACCTCCCCCCAGCTCAGCATCTTGCTCCTTCACTGTCAAGTGCTGTAGGACTCTTCCATGTGTGAAGGGTGCTATACAAATGCAATTTGTTGTATTGTAAGATTTTATTTTAATAATCTTTATTTTTACATAATAATCCTGTTTCCGTGTAAAACACAGTCACTAGACTTTGTGGTAAATCCTATAAAGCATTTGTGATAGCCTTCCAACATGAAAGGTGTTATATTAAATGCAAGGATTAATATTACTATTATCTCATCAATACAAAAACTAACTATTGCAATTAACTGTTCACAATGCAATTCAAATTGACAAAACATGTCAACTTTATCAGTGTAATGTAAAATTTAGAATTTAAAACTGAGCCTGGTTGATTTTGAATTAAACAAATCATTTAATTTTTGTCAATTGTATTAATCATGGTCATTTCAACACAGTTTATTATTGTTATAAAATTAAACAAAGTCTGAAACGAAAGTTAAATGGGCAGTGGAATAGAATCATAGAATCGTAGAATCTTACGGCACAAAAGCAGGGCATTCGGCCCATTGAGTCTGTGCCGGCTCTTTGAAAAGAGCAATTCAATCCCACTGCCCAACTCTCTCCCCATAACCGCGCAAACCCATCCTCCCCAAATAAATGTCTGCCTCTCATTTGACCACATCACTCCCACCCTCGCCCGTCTCCACTGGCTCCCCATCCCCTAGAGTATCGAATTCAAGATCCTCATCCATTCACCTTGCCCCCGCCTATCTCTCTGACCTACTGTCTCCCTACCATCCTGCCCGCACCCTCTGTTCAGCAGACTCAGGCCAGCTCCGCGTCCACTGCCCTAACCGCCCAACCATCGGCGGCCGGGCTTTCAGCCTCTCTGCTCCCACACTGTGGAACTCCATCCCGCAGCCGCTCCGCCTCGCTTCCTCTCTTTCCTCCTTCAAGGCCAGTCTCAAGACCTTCCTCTTCGACCACGCCTTCGGCTCCCTCACTAACTCCTTCCCCCTACCCCGACCCTCCCCCCCCTGACTCCCCCCCCTGACCCCCGCTCGGCTCCCGACCTGACCGTTCAGCGCTTTGGGACGTCCTCCCGACGTGAAAGGCGCTATATAAGTGCAATTTTGTTGTTGTTAAAAGTTGTTATCGAATCAGTCTCCACCACCTTTTCAGGCATTCCATTCCAGACTAATGGTATGTTGCTGTATATATGTTGTATATATGGTGTTAATGCTCACAGTTGTTAACAACAGAAACAACAAATTACATTTGTATAGCACCTTTCACTTCTGGAGGATGTCTCAAGGCATTGCACACGCAAGTATTTGCTCCCTCGCTGGAGGTTTTCATCGGCAGGTAGGGAGGGTGTGGGTTGTAGGGTGACCATTTCTCCAATGTATTCTGGGTGTATGTGTCCTGTGTCCATGGCTCTCACCTCCTCCACCTTCCCGGTCTGCCTCTAAAACTCTCCAAACCTGTGTGCAGCCTAGGTTCGACCCCCAACTGTCCTTCCTCCCCCACATCCAGTCCCTCACCAGCGCTGCCTTCTTCCACCCCCTACGGATTGCCCGCCTCTGGCAATACCTCCCCCCAAAAGCTGCTGAAATCCTAGTCCACGCCTTTGTCACCTCTCGGCTGGACTATTCCAATGCCCTCCTCGCCGGTCTCCCCTCCACCACAATCCACAGAGTCCAGCTCATTCAGAACTATGCCGGCCACGTTCTCACCCACACCAAACTTCACCCCCCCATTACCCCAGTCCTTGCCAAACTTCACTAGCTCCCTGTCCCCGAGAGGATCGATTTCAAGATCCTCACCCTTGTCTTCAAATCCCTGCACTCCTCTGCATCCCCCTACCTCTCTGACCTCTCACTCCACCGGGTCTATGTCCCCCAAATCCTCCGCTCCACCCTCGGCAGCCGTGCCTTCAGCCATTATGCCCCGAGGCTCTGGAATTCCCTTCACCTCGCCCCCTCTTTTCTCAGCTTCAGGTCCCAGCTGAAGACCGTTCTCTTTGACCACACCCTTGGTCACCTTTCTGCCCCTGGCTCGGTCCCGGGAACCGCTATTGTGAAGCGCTCTGGGACACCGTCCAGCGTGGAGGGCGCTATATAAATCAAAGTTGTTGTTGTTGTCCTTGCTTAAAGCCTTGTGTACTATACATTATTCAGGATGTACTGGTTATGCATCTTAATCACATATGTAATGATACCTATAATATCCTCTGAATGTGTGTGATGCGACACATACATAGTGCATAACAAATACAATAATAATAATAATAATAAAATGTAAGGATTATTATCAGAACAAACACAAATTTACACATCATTGGTCTGCATCTAATGTACACTAGACCTGAACAGAACTATTTGCCGGTTAGTAAAAAAAAATCTCATATTAATAATTTGTAGCTTGTTTTGTGTCCTAGATCCTCTAATTACAAACTAGTCACAAAAGTCAATGTGATTGATCATTTGCAAAACATATGCCTTGGTACTTCTAAGTATTTGATATTAAAGATTGTATTTTGTTAATGGTTGATTGGCATGGGCATACATATATTTGTCACGCAAAATGTTTTAGATTAATTGTAAATTAATTATAAATTAGCTTTCAGTTTGATGGTATAACAGTTCTGGTGGCTGTAAAGGTCCTACATGTAATTTTATTCTTGACCTTGTCTACCTTCTTCTTGCTCTGTAGTATTCTATATTCCTAGACCATGAGCTAAAAGCAGAAGTTTTGAGCAGAAGTTGTGAGTCCATGGGAATTCTAACAAGATTACCTGTTGTGGAATCCAGTTAAGCACGGTAGTTTTCATTTGTTATCTATATAACTTGTTCAGCTAACTACAGTATATTTCTATCAGATAGAATTCTGAATCCAACCAGCTCGGGTGCAACATTTCGACTCTCCAGAGAAGAGAGTGGGAAGCTCTCTTGACATGAAAGACAGTATGTACAGTAAATACAATTTGTTGTTGTTATTTCGCTTTGTTTTATGAAAACCACTTATCGGGAGTATTCTGCTGTGAAATGACTTGGCAGACAACTTTCTGTTTGTAGTGATCATATGCAATTAGTTGTGTATAGATAGATACAGTATAGATATGTACAGTTAATGCTTTACTCAACACAGCTAATTATGTTACAATCCTTTCATGTATTCCTAAAACCCTGTTTAGCCATTATTTTATATAAGGAAGCATTTTAAACAAGTGCTTGTTCTCAGCAGCATTATTATTGCTTCCTTTTCTCAGAGCTCAAGTTAAATGGGAAGAAGGCTTTCAAACAATAAAGTCACTAAAAGGCATGATACATAACTAGATTAGAAATAGACTGGATAAATGTTTACCGTCTTTTTCAATGGAGAAAAAAGTAGTGGGGGGTGGAGTAAGTATAATAATAATAATCCTTGCATTTAATATAGCACTTTGCATGTCTTCTAGACATCTCAACGCACGTCACAGAATATACTATAAAGTCAATTGACTGTATATTGTGTGGGTGAATCGCAGCAGCCGATTGCGCACAGCAGTATCCTTGCATTTAATACTTTAAATAATAATATTTTAAAGTAATAATCCTTGCATTTGATATTGTGCTTTTTTTTTTGTCAGCCGAGAGTCAGACATGTGGAAACCCATCACCATGACCAAACTCAAGAGATCCATGTATCCCACTTACACATGGAAATTCTTGTATATTTTATGGTAACTTTCCAATCGGGAGGTCATCTCAAAGTGTTTTCACGTGATATGGAATAAACACCCGGTCCGCTTACTGGATTCCAGATATCCAGAATTCGGTGCTTGACAGGAAGTAGAATTTTCAAACAAAAATGTTTACACTGTCCACTGGGTTACTGGCCACACCTGGCTCACTGAGCAGCCTCACCAGCTGGTGGGTGGGGGGTTAGTTTACCATATGTGTAGTGATTATGTATTCTGTAGGCGTGTGCAGTAGCCACTTTGCGCACAGCAATGACCAACAAACAGCCATAAAGTGAATGACCAAAATTATCTGGGAGGGGGGGGGAAAGAATTTGGAAAGATGACTTAAGAACAAAAGAATATAAGATGACACTTTTACTCCCTCCCCCATTTCACTCCTCTCCACCATACTTTTAATTCTGGCTTGAGGCTATGCAATTGCCATCCTTTTTGTTGGAAGCAAGAAACAATTGTTCTTTCTGTCCTATTCCTAAAGTATCAGAAAGACTAAATAAAGGCTGCACAACCAGAACTGTTTGGCTTTTTTTTTCGTTTTTGCAAGATTCGCCTTAAACTATTTGTATCAAAATGTAATTATACCCTGCATAAATTGAATGGGTTTTGTACCACACAAGAGGTGAAAGTACAGTCCATTTAATGTATGTCAAAAACATTTGGGAAGAATGGGATTTTTTAAAAATATTTCATTTGACCAGCAAATAATATTAATAAAAAGGTTGAATTGACTCAAAAAAGTTGACCCAGAGCTGACTGCTGACTGAAAGTGTAAGTGTTTCAGGATTACTGTGCAGGGATTAATTACTTGAAAGTTATATCATCTCAGTTTATTCATGAACTTCCTCGACCAAGAATCCATATTAAAAAGACTTATTACTACTTGCCTAATACACAATTAACCTTTCATGTTTACTTTTGTTGCAGTCCTTATTGGTTCCCTACTGCATTAAGAGATTATTTTGACTTTAACATTGCTACTTATCCTTGGAGAATGGTCTCATTGTGCACGCAGCAATTCATTGTATGCTGCTTGGTATCAGCTTCGCTGAGTTGCTAGTACTCTCACCTCCGAGTAATAAGGTTGTGGGTTCAACTCGCACTTTGGGACTTGGTTTATATTTCAGTGTATTGTGCTATAACTGCATTGAAGAAACTGTATTTTCCTTTGGATGAGACATTAAACTGAGATCCCCTTCACCTGTCTGGGCATATCCTGGCCAACAATCCTCAAGATAAAATTGATTCTTCACTGCGTGGTTATTTGTGGGACTTTGTGGTGCGCAAAATGACTGCTGTGTTCACCTACAAATACAGTCACTGGACTTTACAGTAAATCCTGTGAAGTGAGTTGAGATTCTTGTTGATAGGAAAGCCACTGTATCATATGCAAGGATTATTAGTATTGTGTTTGTACGTTCACATTCAATTGAGCAACAAGAGGGATCACAAGAACGCAGTACTGTATAAGGATTGCAGTGTAAGGATTATTATTAAAATTAAGATTATTATTAAAATAATCTGTACAACACAATGGTGACAGAGGAGCAGGAGCTCAGGATCAAACAGTACATGCTTAGGGACCAGTTGTAGAATTGGCATTGAGACATTTACTTTTATTTTAAATCAATTGAACGCATTTTTCAATTTGAAATTACAACAATAACTTGTGTTTATACAGCAGCTTTCACACGGACTAGTATCTCGGACTCTTTCTAGCCTCGATTTAAAAAAAACTGCAGTCATAGTGAAAACTAGCCACGTGGCTACACTTCCTCACATGAGCTTCCATTATTCTTTATTTTTAGCTTTGTTTCACTAACTTTATCAGTTATCTTTTGTTAATGCTGATCTTAACAAAAAATATGCTGAATGAAGGAAAACATATACTACTTTTGGCTTGATTGCAAGATCATATCAGCCGTAGGGGACCAAGCAATCAATGATGCCGTATGAAGGCACTCCTCCAATCCTCTTTACATTGCCAATAAAACTATGGCAGCAAGAAAATGAGGTAAAATCATTAAATATTCATATGCTGATCTCGGTTTCAGAGCAGTGACAATAGATTTTTTAGCACCGGTGCTGCGAATGGCTGGAAGGACTGTTCCACTGACAAGTGCCTAAATCAAATCTTGGCCGTTCTCCATGGTCTTTCCATCAGGAATTATTTGTTAACTATAGATAAATGAAATGGGACTGCTTTCTGCTTTTTTAATTAAAAAAATTAGGGAAGTTGTATTTTCACAAGCAAAAATGTTGTTAACTTGTAATCTGCATTCCTTACTGTTTTACAAAGGCTACATTGGGGACTAACATATAACATTTATCACTGTTAATGGGGTCTAATTTGTGACATTTCTTAGAGTAACACAATTATGAAAATTCACACCGCAGAAGGTTGGTATTCAGAACATTAAGTTTATATTTTTTTACGTTGAATCACACAGCTCTCACCTCCTCCACCTTCCCAACCTGCCCCTAAAACTCCAAACCCATGTGCAACCAAAGCGCCATGTTCGACCCCAACTGTCCTTCCTCCCCCACATCCAGTCCCTCACCACTTTGTCCACCTCCGATGGATTGCCCGTCTCCGGTAATATCTCGCCCCAAAACCCGCTGAAACCCTGGTCCATGCCTTTGTCACCTCTCGGCTAGACTACGCAAATGCACTCCTCCCCTCCACCACAATCCATAAAATCCAACTCATACAAAACTCTGCCGCTCACATTCTCACCCGCACCAGACTTCACTCCCCCATTAAACCCAAGTCCTTGCCAGAATTCACTGGCTCCCTGTCCCAGAGAGGATTGATTTCAAGATCCTCTCCCTTGTTTTCAAATCCCTCCACTCCTCTGCAACCCACTACCTCTCTGACCTCCTCTCATCTCAAAACAGCACCCGTTGCCTTTGCTCCACCGGGTCTGGCCTCCTGCTTGTCCCCCGAATCCTCCGCTCCACCATAGGCGGCCGTGCCTTCAGCCATTGCGTCCTGAGGCTCTGGAACTCCCTTCCTCACTCCCTTCACCTCTCCCTCTCTCTTCCCAGTTTCAGGTCTCAGCTAAAGACCTTTCTCTTCAACCACGCCTTTGGTCAGCTTTCTTCCCCTACCCCTGGCTCGCCTCCGGGATCCGTTATTGTGAAGCGCTCTGAGATGCCGTCCGGCGTGGAGGGCGCTATATAAATCAAACCTGTTGTTGTTATATTAGTTCTCAGAACAAACTACTGTAAATCCCACTATTCTGCCCCATCCCACACTATTTCAAGTTTCTAACTTTCAAATACCCATATTCTTAACAGGATAAGGAATTTGTGTTGTGCAAATAAGACGACCTTCAGTCGCTTCCAACACAATCAACTTCCTGAGCAGAAGTTGTTAGTCCATCGGAATTCGAACAGGATTACCTATTGTGGAACAAAAACAGAAATCGCTGGGAACACTCAGCAGGTCAGGCAGCATCTATAGAGAAAGGAAAAGTGAGTCAATGTTTCGGATCCACGACCCTTCATCAGAACCTGAAACGTTGACTCACTTTTCTTTTCCCCGTAGATGCTACCTTGACCTGCAGAGTGTTCCAGTGATTTCTGTTTTTGTTTCAGATTTCCAGCATCTGCAGTATTTTGCATTTTGGTTTTACCGATTGTGAAATCCAGTTAGGCAACCCTGAACATTAGAACCCATTGTTGAAGTTGTGTCAGGAAGCTAACCTGGATTCACTGAAAATTGTTCAAATGGAAATCTGTCTTTCCTCTATCAGGTACCAAAACTAGGATTGAAGTATGAAATGAATAATTTACAGCTCAAAGGCATTATTATTAGGAGCAAAGAGATTGTAACAAACACAAGAATTTCATAGATGAAGTGAGACATTACATCAAATGGCAGAAGTTTATGGGTTCAAGCCCCACGTAGATGCTTCGGCTCATATTCCAGGCTAAGATGCCAGTGCAATATTGGGAAAGATTATGGTTTTGTTGAATATTGTATGAACTATTGATTCAGTTCATTCTTACTTATTCACATTAAGAACTTCCAACTGTTTAACTGTGGATGGATGTCAAAGGAAGCTTTTCAGCCTTTGATGTATTGTTGACAATTTATAATAGTCCTCACTAGTGCTAGTTATTAACTTTGATACATTGAGTGAAAGTCTCCCAAGTGTTGCTAAGTGCGGAGTCCTATGCAATTTTAAGTGACAATGTCAATATCTGTGAAGCTGGTAGCGAGACAAATTTTACCCAACATACTTTGAGATGAACGAGACAGAATGTGAAATGTCAATTGCTGAAGATTTAAGTTACCAATCTTTAGATTAGTCTTAGTCCTTATGCTTTACCACTTCTAAAAAATCTAATTAATTTTACATTAGAGTTGCACTCCATCCATTCAGTGAGGCATTAGAGAGTATTGAGATCAAGCAAATACTGTAATATGTTGTATTTATACCAGATATTGTTGTTACAAGTGTGTTTTAAGCTTTGAAATAGAATTTGTTTTGCAACATGTGTGCACTACCGCATCAGGCTCTACCAAATCCCATTTCATTTGGATCCACTTGGCTCCCCATCCCCAGCCTTCAAAACCTGCCTTAAACTTACTCTTCAAACACACTTTTGGTCACTTTTTTCGCCAATCTCTATCCATTCCTTCTTCCTTCCAAAGCTTCCATTACCCCTGAGAGTTTAGGCTCCCAGTCAATTGTCTGAAGTGCTTTAACTTTGAGATACTGTCTGATATGAAAGGTGCTCACAAAATGGAAAATGTCTTGTTTCTATACTACACCTCAAGTGGCTATAAAATATTATTTTATACTGTGAAGCAATGGGTTCTTTGAACTCGAATCCTGCCCACCATCGAGCATTACCTGAATCTGCTCAAATACATTTCAAAGGTTCAAGAAGATCCACTATTTAGTCAGAATTGTTTGATTATTACTAGTTTCTACCTCTACTTTCAGTGTTGCGTAAATTATTATAATCTTCTGAATTGACCACAGCACAAATACCATAAGGTATGACTGGGCCAGAATAACGGTTGCAACAGAAATTTAGTTCAGATACTCATGAAGTAGCAGCAGCTTTTTGCAGTCCAACTAACTGACATAATTGCCACGTAGTCAGTGAAACAGTAGTGATCTTCATACGTTAATTTGACCAGATATCTAATATGCAACATTTTGTCTAACGTTTAAATAACTTGAGCTGAGGAAAATATTTGCTAAATGTAGTTGATTGTGTGAATTCTTTTGTAACTCATCTCGAAGAGCATTGTGAAAAGCAATTCTTCCTAGTGACAATAACAGAGTCATTTTGCAAATCAATGGCTGCGCGCCGAGCCGAAATACACAATTGGTATCTCTATTCTTGCTCACAAAACGTCTGGGAAAGGACTGAGGCAAAACTGTGAATAACACGCCCTAACCATCCATCATACTTAGGAAGGACTTGTTGTTTAGAATGCCCCTTTTCATCTTTTGCCAACAATTATTTTCAAGTCACCTCTTTCACCTGCCCTGGCACGATCTCCAAATTCATCACAAACGTCGCAGTGCTGTTAAAATGCTGCTTGGAGCTTGTCTGGGCCATGTTATGATCTACTCACATTATCAAATGGTACTCAGGCAGCATGTGCTGCATCTTCCATTACTGGAGAGCAAAGGTTTGATGAGTAGCAAGCAATAATAATAGTAATTATAATAATAATAATAATAATAATCCTTGCATTTGATATGCACCTCATCAAGTTGTTGAGACATCTCAAAGAATTTTACAGGATGCATTGTAAAAGGGATTGACTGTGTACTTTGTGGGCGAAATGCAGCAGCCAGTTCCACACAGCAATGTCCCACAAACAGCTATGAAACAAATGACTAATTTTATTTTGAAATTGTTGGCTAGGACATTGGGAGAAACTCACTTTCCTTTTCAAATAGTGCCATTGGATCTAAGTGGATTTAACATCTTTAACATCCACCTGAAAGGCAGACACAGATCATGGTTTAAAGCATCATCTGAAAATAAGTGGTAACAAAAATAGGCAGATTATTAGCCTAACAGTTGAGATCCAATCATTATTATACTGGCTCTGTGTTCCAGGGCTGCCAGAAAAATCAAATCCATGATCCACACTCATAGAATCATAGAATGATTGAATTTTACAACACAAAAGGAGGCCATTCGGCCCATTGTATCTGTATCGGCTCTTTGAAAAGAACTGTTCAAAGTCAATCCCACTCCCCAGCTCTCTCCCCATAACCCCGCAAACTCGTCCTCCCCAAATAACCATCTACCTCTCTTTTAAAAGTTGTTATCGAATCGGCCTCCACCACCCTTTCAGAGAATGCATTTCAGATTTGCTTCATGAAAACATTTCTCCTCACCTCCCCTCTGCTTCTTTTAGAAGTGTTTTTAGAAACTATCTTTTGGGAAATTTCTTTTAGAAACTATCCCTTCCCCCACCCTCCCCAATCCTGACCCCGGCTCGGATCCAAAACACTGACTGTCCAGCGCCGTGAAACATCCCCCTGACGTGGAAGGAACTATACAGATGTAATTTTGTTGTTTTTATTGCCAACCTGCACCTAATACTCTCCCAATTAGCTAAACAGAATGTATCGCTCTAGGGAACCTGTACATATTCCATTCCAGACACAGGAACATTTCCATGTGTAGCTAGCATACACATGTGGAACCCTCTGTCTAGTTTACACTCTAATGAATGTTTGTTTATTTGTGGCCCTGCCATGGGTATCATAGCTCGGTAGCTACCGGAACCAAGGCATTGATCTGGGCCACACATTACACAGGTGCAGTGTCACCTCCAGGCAACAAGCACTTCTCGAAACCTACCCAGTCTAACAGTAAATATATAATTTGAAACTGTATCTGACTTGTGTGCTTCAGTTTTACGCCAGCCTTGGCCAAGTGTCAAAAGCATAACCACAGAGATCCATACTCTGTTCAAAGAACAATACTCACAGTAATTTTAAGCAATTTCCTGCTGATCATCCAAATGTCTTTACTTGTCAAGTATCAGAAATATAATTGTCTGATTTATTTGGTGTTGCTATATTTAGTACTGACTGTACCCGTTGCAGCTTCACTTGCTAACAAAGGATCCAATATGGATGTGTGTCTGATTAACACACAGACAGACACACAGACAGACATTTTGTCTTTTCTATAACCACGTGGGAGGACTCATTTTGGCCGCGCTGTTCCTTGAGGAGACCAACTTATTTTGGTGCGCTGTTGCAGTCTTTTCATCATTGAAGTGCAGCCGCGCTATTCGTTGGTCTGCAGTTTCATTTATTGGGCCTTCTCTCTCTTGTCTAACATTTTGACTTATCCTTGAAAGGTTTAATTTTTATAATGATATATTTATAATGATAAATATGAATGTATAATTTATAATCACTGGGACGTCCTCTCGATGTGAAAGGTGCTTTAAAAATATAATTTTAAAGTTGTAGCTATGACTTCGCTTTTTCTGTGTCGCTTCGCTACGTGCGTGCTCTGTGACTTGGGACGTCCTCCCGACGTGAAAGGTGATCTATAAATGTAATTTTGTTGTTGTTGTTGCCACAGCGCCACTTTGACTTGGCAGGCACCAAGTGTAACTGCAACAAGAAATGCCAAACTTAAATACATTTTAGTCCATATCTCATGATCGATACCCATAAACAGATACGCCCATGTGACTCCCAGGTGCAAGATGTTTCCGATGAGGTATAAATCATGCCTCAATGTCAATCGGTTATTGAGATACTTCTTGAAGCACAGGCAGACATTGTCATTTTATGAGTAGAGGAAGGTAGAAGATTACAATGTGTAGGTGCTAAGTGGGCATGTTAAATGAATAATATGTGCTGCAACGACAGAGGGTGCACTGATCTTTGGAGAAGATACAACAGCACAACCAGGGTTCTATCCAGATTGGGAATGAATGCTGTGCAGAGGTCTACTGAAGGGAGAAGAAGTTGCTCTAAGCGATAGTGGGGAGGGTCTTCAGAGGTTAGATCATTCACATTCAACCTTTTAAAGATGTAGTGCATAATTCCCATCAGTCACATATTTCCGTGAGGAATGAAAGTATCACGGGGAAAGCAATTCATCCATGTCTAACTAGAACAGTTAGGGAAAGTATAAAACTAAAAGGAGAGGCCTATTAACACTGCCAAAAAGAGCAGTAAACCTGAGGATTGGGAGCGCTTGAGGGACCAACAAAGAAAAACTAAGATACTCATTAAGAGGGAGAAAATGGATTATGAGGGCGAACTAGCTAGAAACATAAAGTCAGATTGTAAGAGCTTCTACAGTACATTAAGAGGTATAGGCTAGCAAAAGTAAATGCGGGTCCATTACAGGCAGAGACAAGAGGAATTATAATGGAGGATAAAGATATGGCAAAGTCACTAAATAAATACTTTGCTTCTGTCTTCATGTTAGAAGACGCAGAAAGTTTACTAAAATTAGAGGTGAACGAAGAGGCTAATGATAGGGAGCAACTTAGGGAAATTAACATCAGCAGAAAATTTGTACAGTAAAAGCCCGGCACCCTAGGGACCTGGTCAATGCCGGTTAAAGCACCAAAAAGTTTTTTTTTCAATGTATCTTTCCGGATAAATTCCGGTTAATCGAATGCGGACCTTTTTTTGTGATACCGGTTATATGGACATTACGGTTGATCGGGTGCCGGATAAACAGGCTTTTACTGTGTTAGGGAAACTGTTGGCATTGAAAAGTGACAAATCCCCTGGACCTGATGGTCTGCGTCCTAGGGTTTTACAAGAGGTGGCTGATGAGATAGTGGATGTCTTGTGTGTGATCTTCCAAAATTCTCTAGATTCTGGAACGATTCCCATTGATTGGAAGATCGCAAACGTCACACCAGTATTTAAGAAGGGTGGGAGAGAAAAGATGGGGAACTTAGACCAGTTATTCTGACATCAGTGGTAGGGAAAATTCTAGAATCCTTAATTCAGGACATTGTAGTGGGGTACTTAGAGGACCACAACATGATTATGCAGAGTCAACATGGCTTTACAAAAGGGAAGTCATGCTTAACAAATCTTGTAGAGTTTTTTGCAGACATAACTAGCAGGGTAGATTCAGTATATGTAGGATTCAGTATATGTAGTGTATTTAGATTTTCAAAAGGCATTTTATAAGGTGCCGCATAAAAGGCTGATTCACAAGATTAGGGCCCGTGGAATTAAAGACAATATACTAGCATGGTTTGAAGAGTGGCTATCGGGAAGAAAACAGAGATTACGGATAAACGGGTCCTTCTCAGATTGGCAGGATGTGACTAATGGAGTGTCACAATGGGCCTCAACTATTTACGATCTATATTGATGATCTAGTCGAGGACATCAAACTTAAAATATCCAAATTCGTGGATGGTACTAAACTAGGAGGGAGAGTAAACACAAAGGATCACACAAAAAAAATGCAATGGGATATAGATAGGCTAGGTGAGTGAGCAAGAAGGTGGCAGACAAAATAGAATGTGGGGAAGTGTGAAGTTATTCACCTACGTAGTAAAAAGAGAAAAGCAGATTATTTTCTGGAAGGGGAGAGACTAGGTAGTTTTAGCGTTCAGAGGGTCTTGGGTGTCCTTCTACACCAGTCACAAAAAGTTAATTCAGGTACAGCAAGCAACTAAGAAGGCTAACGGTATGTTGGTGTTCATTACAAAGACGTTAGAATATAAGAGCAGGGAAGTCTTGCTGCAACTGTATAGGGACCTGGTGAGACCGCACCTAGAATATTGTGTGGAGTTTTGGGTCTCCTTATTTAAGAACGGACATACTCGTAGACTCACTAGGTTAGTTCCTGGGATGAGGGGGTTGAGGGTTGAGCTATGAGGATAGGTTGAGTAATCTAGGCCTATATTCTCTAGAATATAGAAGAATTAGAGGTAATCTTATAGAAACCTATAAGATTATTAAGGGGCATGATAGAGTAGACAGTGGGAGACTGTTTCCCCTGGTTGGAGAAACTATAACTAAGGGTCACAGTCTGAAGATTAGGGGTCAGCCTTTTTGTACTGAGTTGAGGAAAAACTTCTTCACTCTAGAGGATAGTGAATTTATGGAATTCTCTACCCCAAAAGGCTGTAGATGCTCAGTCCTTGAACATATTCAAGACTGAGATTGATAGATTTCTTATGGATAAAGGGATTAAGGGATATGGGGATAAAACGGGTAGGTGGAGTTAGATTAGAAGATCAGCCATGATCTTATTGAATGGCGAGGCAGGCTCGAGGGGCTGAATGGCCTACTCCTGTTCCTAATTCTTATTTTCTTATTTAGCCCATGAGAAACATCTATAAAATGTTTGGAGCTGGAAGGTACAACAAAGCCTCCTGACTTTATCGTTTGTGAATTTAAAACACATAGTGCTGGAAAGCACAGTTACCACTTGTTGAGCTGAGGCATTTGTTAAGTGTCTGGACTCTAAGGAATCCCAACACATTACGTTTGGTAATAAATACCTTCACCAGTTCTTAACACTATCTTATTTCCACATGTCTAATGGGGAATTTGTAATTGTTTTCCACGGGTGGATGAAGCGTTGGGTAAGTTTCCTTACGCTATAGACCTCTGTTTAACCAGCAGTAGTCGGAACCTGGTTGTTAGTCGATTGGTGGATCACTTTTCTGGGTGTAATCATTCCTTCCAAAGAAAATAAATAGTTTAGTCACTCAATCCACAACTGTTTTCGGATACTGCTGTGCATAATTGACCACCCGGTTTTGCCCACAAAATATACAGACAATTCACTTTACAGTATATTCTGTGGTGTTTTGAGACGTCTCAAAGATGTAGTAAGACACTCTATCAAATGCAACAATTATTATGATTACAGTTTTTATTTGCTTTTAGACTACTGGACCAATTAAATGTTAAGGTAGCACAATATTAACTACTGTACAGTGCATTCACTACACGCTACTCTAGTACATTGAAAATGTATCTGTGCCTATTGTGTTGCTATAAATAACAATCAGGAATGGACAAGAATGAAATGGCAATAATCTCTATTATTAGGAAACTGTTTACAAGATATGGTAGTAAAGTATGAAAGGTGAGGGAGGCTGTATACATCAACTTTCTAAAGGTATTGAGCCTGCAACATTAAACCCTATGTAGCTTTTTCTTAAGGTTTTTCTTAAGTACCCAGTCTTCCTATTTTATTACATTGTTTTTGTGATTGATAGTGTTCTCCCGATTAAATTAATATGTCAGCCAATAGCTTAATGAACTTACGGTTATGGGTCTGAAGCAAGTTCTATAACACTGTTGTTTAAACCATCCCCCGTTACATGCTGTAGAAGACAATGTTTTATTACAGATCATATTTTACAAGGTATGTATTCATGCAGGAAGTAAGCCATGTACTCCAAAGGTTATTTTATGCATTAGCTCATATTGACACCAGAAAAAGTATTGATGAAAATAAGATTCTGTGTGAAGAACTTAGTAAACGTATTTTTAAGAATGTGAAAGCGTCTTCAGTTAATCCCCGCATAATATTTCTTTCGCAGAAAATGTTGGAATTTGCAATTCAAATTTTTGTACTTACTGTAACCAGATCTTTTCACGCATTTTAGAACACATATTGTCACTTCCTGGAAGGTGTCAGCTGTTCATTACACAATGCACAGTGCAATGCAGGTGTCAACTTGGCTTTGTTGAAAGTGCTATGCTTCTATGTCATGAGGTTGTGAGTGCAAGCTCCACATCGGGACTTCCGCTCATAGAATCAATGATGACATACCAGTGCAACACTGGAGAATGCTGTACAAAATACATTGATTAATCACCATAAATCTCATTGTGGGATCTTTCTTGTGAAAATAATCTCCACGTTTGCCTACAAAAGCAATCACTACATTTAACGGTAAAGTGCTATAAAAATGAAAGTACTGTATAATACAGCACTTCTCTTTCTATAACAGCAAGCCAAGTTAGTCTAAGTCAGGAAGATTGCTTTAAATTGTTGTGAAATGTTGATAGAATTGTTTTAATTACTGGACTTTGATTTGTTTAATATGCATTACTGGAACTCCTCAGTATGGGTCGTCCCGATAAACGTTGTTTCAATTGTACGTTGCTGATGAAATAATCACAAATCACAAAAATAATTACGACAATTGTCATAAAATTTAGAAAAATGTACGCAACCACGTGCTAGCAATCAACTGTGTGGGGACGCAATGCCCAAACAAAGAACGCAGCTCAACAGGATAATAATGAGTGGCTTCAAATGCTACAAGCAGTTATATTAGGAGAAGAAGAAAAAGCAGTTTAGCAAACATTGGACAGGTTTTTTAAACGGCCATCCACCCCTTCATCTGAATGACTCTGCCCCCACCACTCACCGTTGCCCACTACCGCATCAACCATCTCCAGTACGTTTTCTCGTTGTATTATTATTTAATTGATATATAGTATTTATTAAACATTTATGTAAATTCTCAATAACGGTAGTGTTGTTTTTGCTCTTTATTTAGTATATGTGTAAGAATATTTAGACCAAAAATGTACCGATGGAACTTAACTCCAATTTATATCATTAGGCCTATGGGAATTCGGGTTTCATTTTAAATTGTTTCATTTAAAATCGCACTTTTCAAGAATACATCCCCAACGTTAATTGAGGAGCAGTAGTATTTCATCCTGAGTCTTGTCTCATACTTCAAAATACAATATAATCCAAAATTACAGTCAGAGATTAGGACACGAGCAGTGAAGGGAGTGGGGGATTGGGATCAGGGAGGATGGAGGGCAAAGAGAGTAGGAGGGTAGCCACAATCGAAGAGCAGGGTCTTGAGGGTCTCCTTGAAGGAGGCAAGCCACGCAAAGGGAATGTAGCATGGAGTTCCAGAGGTTGGGGGCAGAGGTGCTGAAATCCGGCAACCAATGGTAGGGCAGGCTGGGCGGGTGAGCCTGTTAAAGAGAGTGAGTGGATAGGTTGATAAGGAGTTAGCAGATGGGAGGGTAGGAGGTGGCAATGTCGTGGAGGATCTTGAAGGTGAGGATGAGAATTTTGCACTTGATACTCTGAGGGATGGGGAACCAGTAGAGTTGGGCGAGAGTGGGTGTGATGGGATCAGGGGGCCTGGTGTGAGAGAGGACATGAGCTGCAGAATTTTGGATAATCTGTAGCTTGTGGAGGGAAGAATTGGAAAGGTATAAGGGTTTGGCGGCCTGAGGGGTGAGGCAGTGGCGGAGTTGCGCAATGTTGAGCTGAGGTGAAAGGAGAGGTAGTGGAGGAGGATAGAGTGGTCCACCGAGATAAAGGCAGCAGAGAGGTCAAGGAGGATGAGGAGATAGAGGGAGCTCTGGTCACAGGTGGAAACCAAGTCATTTGTGGGCAGCATGGTAACCCGATTGGAGGGTTTCGTAATGGGAGACTGAGGAAGGAGTGAAGGTGGGAAGCAAAAGAAAGGGAGGTTTGATATGGGGCAATAGTTAGTGAGAAGGGATGGGTCCAGGGAAGGTTTTTTTAGGATAGTTATTTTTAGAATGACAGGTGTTTTTAGTGGAGTGGGAATGGTGCCAGTTGTCGGGGGGAGGTTGACGAGGTCTGAGAGTAAAGGAGAGAGGAGGTGGAGCTGGGAGGTAAGGAGAGGAGTAGGGATGGGGTTATACTTATAATAATAATTATATTGCATTTAATATACCACTTTTCATGACTTCCAGACATCTCAAAGCGCTTCACAAAATATACTGTAAAGTGAATTGACTGTATATTTGTGGGCGATAAACGGCAGTCAATTGCACATAGCCGTGTCTCACAACCAGTAGTGGATAGAAATGACCTTTTTTTTTTCTCAAGGGATCTTTATCAGGTGTGTGGAGTAAGGAAAGTTGTCCAAGGTTTTGCCCTGCCTGGAATTCTTACTTGTAAATCAATGGCTCTAACCACTGAGCTACAGGACTCCACGCTTTCATTATAAAGCAGTTATAATTCAAATGTGCAGAGCAAATAACACATTTTGAGCATTACACTGATAGTTGCACATGTCATGTGAATTTCAAATAGATTCCAGCGACTGTATCAAGTCAACCGTATTTCATACATTTGCAAAATTGTGTGTTCGAAATTATTGTCTTCTTCAGAAGTGACAGAAGACCTAGAATTTATTATTACTAGTCAGTGACGAGTGATTTGTTTCTTAAGTACATGGTAGAATGTTAAACACAATGATTTCTAATAACTGTTCCAAGTATAAATTTATTTTATATATAATTTTGAAATATTAACCTTGTGATCAGATAGCTCTTAAGAGTGCGACTGCATATTCCATGAGTAATGTTAACCACATACTAAAAAGCTTTAATATTTCCAAGAAACCCATTAAACAAAGCAGACAAAATCTTTTCTTCTGGAAACCACCTGTTTTTGGATATGATTGTCTTTGGTGCTAAGAGCATCTGAGTAACAGCATACTTCACAAAGTAACCATTCAACAAACCATTGGTTCACCTCGCCTAAACATCCAAATTCCCACAAGAATAATAATCCGTGCATTTGATATAGTGCCGTATCACATCACTGGGACATTTCAAAGTACTTCACAGAATGTAGAATGTAGTGACTGTGTGTTTTGTGGGCAAAATGTGACATCTAGTTCCACACAACATTGTCCTACAAACAGTTCCGGATTGAACGACCAAATTATATACATGTTTTGGGGGGTTTATTTTTGGAAGGATTATTACCCCCAGAAAGTGATCCACCAATCGATTAATAAGCAGGTTCCTACTTACTGCTGGATAAACAGAGGTGTGCGGAGTAAGCAAACTTGCTTAAGGTATTGCCCCACTCAGGGATCAAACCTGAGTGGGGCAATAGAGAGAGAGAGAGAGAGAGAGAGGGAGGGAGGGAGGGAGGGAGGGGGAGAGAGAGAGAGAGAGAGTGAGAGAGAGAGAGAGAGTGAGAGAGAGAGAGAGAGAGTGAGAGAGAGAGAGAGAGAGTGAGAGAGAGAGAGAGAGTGAGAGAGAGAGAGGGAGAGAAAAAACTGTGCACCTTTAAGATGAAAACCCAGAAGTGCCACTATCGGCAGCATACAGAACTAATCATACTGAACTTTCCTGAGACAATCGACTAATTAAATGTGCCACCGAGATTGTGCCAGATAAGATCCGGTTAATCGAATGGGGACCTTTTTTTTAGGTGCCGGTTATACGGAAGTTCCGGTTGATCGGGTCACAGATAAACGGGCTTTTGCTGTACTAATAACAATAATCCTTGCATTTGATGTAGCGCTTTTCATGTCTTCTGTACATCTCATAGCACTTCACAAATTATACAGTAAAGTTAATTGACAATATATAAGAGAGATACGCACAACCAATTGCACACAGCAGTGTCCCACAAACAGCTGTGGATTGAAATGACCAATTGTTTTTGGACGATTATTGTCAGGCTTGTGGGGTAAGGAACGTTCTTGAAAGTTTCGCTCTGCCTGGTATCAAGGTCTCTTGATTGTATGGTGAGTGCTCTAACCACTGAGCTACAGTACTCCACAAACCCTCCTTGAGGATTCCCTGTTGCTAAAGTAGCCCCAAGGCTGTAGTTTGCAGGGCTTTAGGATGGGCATTACATAGTTCACTCTCCAGTTTCTTATGATTTTTGCCAGGATTATCCTGTAGCTGATCATTGAGCTTTCCATCCTTTCTTCTAACCAACTTTTGTGTAGGACCATATATGAGAAAACATAGGTGTTGAACTTAGAACATTAGCACCTTCAGATTTGCAACGTTACCGATGCGAATTATTTTTGCTCATTGCTCATACCATAGAATTTTCCCAGAATGAAGTGCTACCGGGAGAACTCCAAAGAGGGTTGCGCTGGCAACAAGGTTTGAAGTTACAAATGCATTTACAGTACACAGCCTATTTGAAAAGCATGCGCTTTTCATTAAGAGCTCCACAGAATCGTAAATGGTACACTTTAAAGTAGAATGAAAGCAGCCTGAAAAAAGCGATCAGTGTTATTACTCAGTTGTACTTTAATGAGCTCTTTTTGAAATTGCACTGAATTGGTTTGATTAATTTTGTTGTATTCTTGTCCTCTTCAGTAATCTGCCTGGTGGGATTAGGTTTGGTGGTGTTCTTCTTCAGTCTACTGCTGTCAATATTTCGCTCTAAATATCATGGGTATCCCTACAGGTAAGTGCAGCTATATCTTCTCTTCTCAATTTTCCCTTTTGGATTTGAGACCTGAGCTAATTATAGTTAATGATTACTGGACAGTAAGAGACGAGTTTTCAAACATATTAATGAAAGCTGCAATTAATTATCATCTGAGAAATCCTCACCAACAGATTCTAAAGCAACAGGATTCCCAGTGGAATTGACAGGCTCTACAGCCTTCACAATATATAGATTTTCTACTCCCTTTAATTTCTGTTCAAACAGGATGCAACTTTTTATTTACCCGGCTCTTCAAGTCACTTGAGTCCTCCGCACGCCTCTCCCAGGCAAGAGACTGATGGATGCATTGAGGCCATTCTGGCAAAGGTGACGGAGAGATGTATGAGATTATTGGGGCAGAAGTTTAGAGTTAGTTCAGTCGTGTTATAATGTGCCTCTGTGTAGCTTGAATTCAGTTGTAACACACTCATTGAATTCAGTTGTATGCACCCATTCACTGCACATGGTCACTGGCACACAGTGAACCGGCTATCTCTCACCTAGGCCAGGTCCCAGGTGATCAGATCACTGCTTGGGTAACTTTCTACATGCTGTGCACATGCAGCACCCAGGAAATTATACTATTTTATGGATACCGACTGCAGAGCCTCCGTTGTATTTCGCTGGATATATATATATATTATATACTATGTTTCAAAGTTATATATATATATATATATTATATACTATGTTTTAAAGTTCTAAAAAGTATTTTGACAAAAATCTTTTGAGATTGTGCCACTGGAGAAGTATACAAATGAAAATGAAATTTATTAGTGGATTAAAAGGTTTATCATTTTTGAAGAGACCATATACAAATTTATATTTAAGTTACATTTGAATAGGTTTATTTTCCCAGATGACTCTTGCATATGTCTCTTCAAATTATGTTTATTAGTCTGGCTATCAAGCTACCAATCCAGTTATGTTTCTGCCTGTTTTATTGGTTCTACCCTGTCGTCTATCCAAATCACTGCTTCTCTGTAGATCTGACAAGCCTTATTTACTAATCTATTTCTGTCTTTTCATCTATCTGTTTGTCTTCACTTGTTTTGCAATCTCTTCACCAAGTGCATATACTTTTATTCTAATATATCTCCCATCGAGAGGGTTAGAGGAGAATTACTAGGATATTACCAGGAATTCGTTATTTGACCTGTGAGCTCAAAGAGGAATTGGGTCTATTTTCATTGCATAGAGAAGGTTGAAGGGTGATCTGATGGAGATCTTTAATATTATGAGGAGTTTTGATAAGAGTTCATACGGAGAAATTGTTTATACTGGTTGGCGAATCTGTGTCTACAAGGCAGTAATTTAAGGTATTTAGTAAGAGAGCAAAGGCAAAGTTTAGGAGGATTTTTATGTTGTTGCAAGAAGCAAAATTAAGTTGTCAACTGCCCTTCCAGATATTGTGATTGAATCACAATCTATATTAGCATTCAATAGAGAAATGGTTAATTTGCAGGTGAATGGGTCAATGGGTAGGTAAATCAGATTGAATGGATTGCTCTTTTAAAGAGCCAGAGATACATTTTCCCTAAACGTCTCCCAGGTACTAAATCATTGTGGAAGACTTTCTGATATAGAATACCTTTCTAATTCTCCCAAAGAAATGATTCTTCTCAAAAGAGAGACTTAGATGAAGAATTTAGCAAAGTTGAGAGATTGAAAGATTGAAGCTGCACCCTTCAGTCTCTAGTGTCGATGGTTGAACCCAGAGACTGTTCTGTATATCTCTTCTTCCCTTCATATTCCTTATGCTTCTGTGCCCCACTCCCCTCCCCACTTCCACCACATAGAAATAAATGCTTTTGGGTAAATTTGAATAAATTAACAGTGTCATTTCCCAAGTGGAGATTGAACATCTGAATGCCTGACACACTGCTATCCTATTATTGCATAATGTATCAGAAAAAAAATGGATATCAGTTTAAACAAGTCTGCAAGCCACTTCATATTTAATCTACACATTGTGATTGGTATCCACACCACAATAATTGAGCCCCTGCTTTATTAGGCTTCTGGAATGGTTTGTTTGCATAAACAAGGAGTGCATGTCTGTGGTGGGTCACTTCTTGTTAACCTAGCAGCATACAAATGGTCAAAATAATGCTGAATGTGGAAAAGGGATAGTTTTGTGCCAGAGATTACCTGTGTAAAATGATTGTGACTAGTTAACTACTTTGGAGTGCCTTTCTTTTTAATCTATGAATTGCACTAACTTGTCACGTGGCTGAAGCCATTGGAGCGAGTGGAACAGTGCGTGTGTGCTCGTAATGTCGCTGATCTACACGTGGCTCAGGCTCTGTGGCTCTACGAGGTTTATTGGGTTTGTCAGCTGACCTTTCAATACACAGCGACTGATCCTGGCTGTCAGATGTTGTGACTATTTGTGACTAACATACAACTGTTTACCAGACAGAAATTTCGAGAGAATGAGTGTGAGGTTGAAGCTTATTACATGACTGTTGACTAGCTTGATTTCTTTTTAACAAATTTATTCAGGATAGCTCAATTTAGTATCAACTATCCATGAAGGATTGTGAGTAGGATTAGGAAAGTGCAAAATAGAAAGAATGAGATGCAAGCTAATTTGGGTGAGGTAAAATATTTAAAACAAGAGCACATCGAAAGATAATTACAAAATAAATTATGTGAAGCTTAAATAAAGTCAGTTCATATGAAATAGTTAATATTTCCGGCCAGGCTCAGCGATAAATGGTAATTACACATTGATTTTGGTCATCTAATACATTGGTAATACAAATGGCACAATTAAAATCCTATTCAAAGCAAGGGAATCAGAAAAGATATTTATAATCAACAGCAAGCTGAGCAAAGGGAGCATTTTCCTTGCATATTCATATCTTTATATCAGCGATATAATTGTTAGTGCAAGAAACCAGTGAGTAGTGATATTCCATCACCGTTGTTGGCCAAAAAATGAATCCAGCTGCTTCAAGCCATATTTGACTGTATAATCGGTGTTATCATGCCTCAAATGGTCCACTCTCACTTCTTTCTCTCACCTTCCCTTCTCCATACCACTGCAGCAGACTCTTTTTAAGGTTCCTGTCCAGTTCCTTCTTGAAGGCCAATATGGATTTTGGCTCTACTGCTGCTCCCAACAGGGCATTGTGTTTGCTAACCATTGTCTGTGTAAAAACATTGTTCCTAACCTCCCCATTTTTTCCTCATCTCCTTCCCGCTACCCTGACCACCCCCCCACCCCCTCTCTCGGGTGACTGTTCAGCACTTTGGGACATCCTCCCAACGTGAAAGGAGCGAAAAAAGTGGAATTTTGTTGTTGTTGTTGTTTCTCATTTACTAACAATTTTACATTGATGCCCTCCACTTACTGATTCACAAGTAATTTCTCCCTATTGGCTCTACCAAAATGATAAAGACCTATTTGCAATATAATGATGAATGTTGTACAGTAAACTCCTGATAACTCAACCTGGCTCAATGTGTCAAACAATTTGTCATGAAGCTGTCCATATCCCAGCCATATTTATTTATATATTTATACATGTGCCGAACTCCCCACTTTGGCCAATTCTTTACTGAGTCCTTTGCCTTGGAAATTGCTCAATGTTCAAATGAAGTAAATGAAGAACAATAGAAGGTTCTCATGTGCTCTTTATCGTTTGGTTGGACAATAAGTGCAAGCAGCGTTTGAAACCAATCACCGATAGCCAGTGTTCAAAAAAGGTAGTAAAAGTTCAAAAAGAAAATAAATGTCAGAATTGTGATTTCCGTGCCATTAGCTCATTTAGGTTCCTTTCCAACAATGGAATCATTTCTACACAGAAATTATATCTATATGTAATTCTAATTAATTATATAGAATGTTTTTAACCTAAACAGGTCTGCGTTAGAAGCCTTAATCTGTAAAGTATGTCAGTAGAATGTTCACAATTTGCATCATGACAACAAAATCCTATATTCTTGCAGACCCATGCGACAAGTATTTTCCTCTAGGTATCACTGCTCTTTGAATGTACCAATTAAACACTATAATAGACTACTGTCCTTTAAGAAATGTCGCATTGCAATTTTTAATTGTTTTTCTCATTTCACAGCTTTTTGATAAAGTAATCTGCGGAATCAAAAGAGATGGCATGGTGATCTAACTGAAGACATTCCCTATCTGAAGAAAACGTAGTTTATGCTCATGTTTGCTAGCAAATTGTAAAAGAAAATCAAGCTCTTTATTGTGGAATTGTAAAGGTGCATTGAGAAGTCACTCAGTATATGTATTTGTTTTTATTTTTAAATTATTAGTACAGTTTGCTGTGGTAGGTAGCTCTGTGGTCCAGAGCAACCAACAATAACTTGTATTCATATAGCACATTTCATGCTAGATAACGTCTAGACAATAACAGAATGAATTCATTCTCATGGCATTGCCTAAATTTACTGGTCTACTGCCGCTTGTTGTTTTGTTCAAGTATTTTATATTTTCTGATATCTAATGAAGTATTGAAGCCTGTTTTGTGATAAGGAGTCTGGGATCAAGATTATGTGCATCATGTGGTTATCAATTAAAACTAAACTAAAAATGGCATTATCTACTAATCATGTATAAAGCTTCAGTATGGCCCAAAACCAGGATTTTACCCCCCCCCAAAAAAATCTAATAACAACAAAATTACATTTTTATAGCGCCTTTCATGTCGGGAGGATGTGCCAAGGCGCTGGACAGACAGTATTCCGGAGAGGCGGACAGGGAGGGATAATAATAATAATCCTTGCATTTGATGTGGCACTTTTCATTCTTCTAGACGTGTCAAAGCGCTTCACGGAATATACTATCTATACTTCACAGAATAGAAGTGAATTGACTATATTTTTGCAGGCGAGTCTCTTCCTCAGTTTTTAAACCATATTTCATGAACAGCATGTCACACAACTCCCATCCATCCAAGTGGTGGTCTCACTCCATATTTCAGACCATTAGATGTGCAATTTCATATAGCTAACAAGTGATTGACGGTACCATTTGTTACTCGCAAGCCACTCCACGTTCCATCTAATGTAATGGGCATCAACCTTTTCCACTTGCAGTCTATTTTCCTGCGTGCTACACCCTCTTTCATTAATTCCAGAATCTTATTGTTTACTTCACATTCATACGTTCCTATAGTGTCATAGAGTGTCACAATACAATACAAAATTACATTTGCATAGCACCTTTCATATCGGGAGGATGTCCCGAGGTGCTGGTTAAATTACAGCACAAGAGCAAGCCGTCGACCTTTCAAGTCTGCACTTGTGTTTAAATCCACATGAGGTATCTAGTATAATGTAAGTCTCTTGCTCTGTCTCCTTATTGATTAATACAATAAAGCTCGCGTAAATCATATTAGTCAGGACCATACATTTAATATACCTTACATGAAGTCTGACAAACTTGTATAAATCTTATGAAATCCGATTTGATCAATAAAATGCACTACACATGCGTAATTCAATGCAGTATTTCATCACTGCAGCTGGTAAATATGCATGTGGTTCCATTGAATCGTGGGAAAAATAGTTTTGATTCATTGCCACATGTGCACTTGCCGACAATCATTGGAATTGCACTGAATCACAGGAAATTAAGTTCTTCCTCACATGTGCTTGACGGGTCAAGATGTAATTTCTTCTGATTCAATGCAACCAGTAAGTGGAGGGGAGTGGTGTTATGAGTTAGAGAATGATTAATACAAATAGTGCAAAGAAATCTAAGTGGTTTTGATAGGAAACTGAATGGGATTATACGATTTATAAAGATAAGACTTTTTCAAGTTTTACTGTTTTCCTCCTTTACGCACATTCCCTTTTAAAAGGATTAATGAGATCAACTCGTTCTAGGATTTTTTTTCACCTGAATCTAACTTGCAAACTTACTTTATATTTTGCAACATGTATTTTTTGTATATGGTTACGTTGTTTTCTCGAACTGAAAACTAGACTCATGAATTTTCTAATCTCATCTCTCCCCATTTTTTTTCACCTGTTGGCTTCGCTGAGGCAAATAGAATAACGCAGTTCAATGTTACTGCATTAAAAGTGACTGCTGATAAGATGCTTCATTTAATTCTGTTAGCTGCTTGGAAGCACCCAGTATCAGGGTTGTCTCGCATTCTGCTCTAATTGGATATTGTCTTTTGTTCGCTAAATTTGTACCGTTTTTTTTTATCAACATGTGTTCTTGTTAGAGACAGCCGATACAGATGCTGAATCCTTCATGTGGTAATGGGTTTTAAATTGATCTTTAGTGGGTGTACTTTTGAGTGGGTACTAATAAGACTTTAATGACTATGGAAAGCAGGTACTTTGTGACCACTTTTAAAGCAAGTGATGGATGTGCTTTTCCAGGGAAACATTATAAGCATGCAGGTTTTTACAGTACAGTATTTGTTTGAACTCCTAGTACTTCACTGCTGAGCACATCTCATGATAAAGGCTGATTCGGTGGATACTTGTAGTTTTTCTGCTGGTGTGATGAATTATATCTCCCCCTGCTGCTACAAAGTGTCAATCTTCTTGAGCGATTGTTCCTGGTATTTACTTTTGATGTGGTTTGCAAGACATTAAAAGCTTAGAAGTTTCAAAGGCAAGTTGACTGTCTTTGCTGTTCTGCCTGTTTGGGAAACAATAAGCTTTTGAAAATTAGTATAATCACCTGAAAGCAAAACAAGATTTGTGAAACATTGAATAAATTTGTGTTTGTTAAACAAAATTGCTTGTTGAAGTGTGCTTTTGTAATGTTTGTGGCTAATGTTATTAACCTTCTAGTCATTCATTCCATCCGGCAGAATCAGTATCGAACCCTGGTGTTTTGGTCATCCCTAAACTTCCCTTTTATTCAGTCTCCCAAGGAATTCCCCTTTCCTCCATCTCTGCAACATCATCTACCTCTGTCACTACTACACCACCATCCACCCCACCCCACCACCATGCAGCCAAAAAATCTCGACTCTGCCTTTGTCACCTGCAGATTAAAGTACTCGGATCGTACCCATCATCTCAACTCTACTCTTCACGAGCTCCAGATCATCTAGAAAAAAAACAACGATTATTATTCTTATAACTCTGCAATCCACCATCTTTCCTGCACTGCCTTCCATTCCCCAGTGGATCAACTTTTAGATGCTCACTTC
Organism: Hydrolagus colliei; assembly: GCA_035084275.1. Classification (NCBI taxonomy): domain Eukaryota; kingdom Metazoa; phylum Chordata; class Chondrichthyes; order Chimaeriformes; family Chimaeridae; genus Hydrolagus; species Hydrolagus colliei. The sequence goes on along the minus strand of CM068742.1, from coordinate 15,648,684 downwards.
CAAATACCACAGAAACATTTTACAAAGTTGCTGCTGAGCTTCAGTCCAATTACCAATAGCTTCAGGATGTCAACACACTACATGTATAGTTATTTTGCTTTGGGGTTTTAGCAAACAGGAATTTCCTTGGAGCAAAACTTTTCATTTGACAGCATATACAAGCAAATAATAATAATAATAATTACCTATATATGCACTAGAAAATTCCTATTCATTGTTTGAGAATAAGTTGTTACATCTTCAACAGGTATTCTGAGAAAATAATCTCCATCACTACTACCGGTATTTCAATGATATCCTCTTCCTCTCTTGCTCAAAATCCAACAACCAAGCCTGTAAAGTACTTGAAAATGGTATCCCAATTAAATGGTGCTATATAAATACAATTTGTCTTGCATAAAGGGGCCAATGTAAATAATGTACAAGTCATTGACTGAAATAAAATTTAATTTTACTACGAAGTATGCTTTATGATTTGTACTTCCTGTACTATTTCCTAAATTAATCTCTCAAAAAGAAAACTAGGATTTAACTACTGGTGGACCGCACGTCCAATAACTTCCGCAAACATTGTGCTGTTATATGTGACTGCGTCATCAAAGCCCAAAAGGCAGACTTTCATCAGTCAACAACCTCACCATGTAAAGCATTTCTTAATATGACAAGGTCGGACTGCAGAGGCCATTACCCATCAAAAACTTATCAAATCACAGAATTGTTCATAGCTACTCCCACCAGCTTTGAGTAGCAAATCAGCAAGCTGTGACTCGCCAACCGGCAGAATTGTTCTTTGCCCTACCTGCTGAAAGTGTTACAATCTTGCATATTATGGAGCTCCTGTAGCTCAGTGGTTAGAGCACTTGCCTTACAAGCGTGAGACCTGTGTTCAAATCCAGGCAGATCAGGATGAAATCATGGGTAGGTTTCCTTACTCCACACGCCTAATAATAATCCTTCAAAAAAAAATCATAAAAATCGGTTATTTTCAATCCACAAATATTTGTGGGACATTGCTATGCCTAATTGGCTGCCACGTTTCGCCCACAAATATACAGTCAATTCCCATTACAGTATACTCTGTGAAGCGCTTTGAGATGTCAATAAGATGTGAAAAGTCCTATATCAAATGCAAGGATTATTATTATTATATTTACTTAGAATAAACCAGCAATAATGTAGAAATATTAAACTGACATATCAGAATACATCATTTTGCTTTATAGCAATGAGTGAAGTAAATTTCTCTGTTACATCGAAGTATTGCTACTCCTTAATACATACAACTAAGTTTCCAGTAACTTTAGCATGATCTTCTAAAATGGCACGATAAGAAAATAATTATACTAATTATTCTTGGTTTGATGTAGTGTCTTATCACATCATCAAAAGTTCTCAAACGTGCTTCACAGGATTTAACTTTATGTCTGTATTTACAATTGAACAATCATACATCTTTAAAGGAAATGTTTTCAATCATTCTGTAATATATACCATACTATGTTTTTATATTGTTGTAACCGAAGCAATGAACATATCTTAACCATTTGGGGAAGAAACATTTTTATATTAAAAAATAGAAGAAAAAAAGCAAATATTCAATATAGAATCATTTTTATTTGAGTGCAGAATGACTTAGGAATCCAGATTGTGTTTACCTCTTTTTAACTTTATTATGCGAAATAAAAGTCTGAATTACATTAGGAAACCTGTATTGTACAAGAAAAGCAATTCCATGAAAGCCTTTGCGAGCTAGTCTAAACTTGACTGAAAAATTGACATAGCTGATTGCTTCAATACAAATAATGAAGGCATGTCATGAACTTACCCAACTGTGCAATATATGATTTGCATAAAATACTAGGCATACGCTGCTTTTCTCTTTATATTAAACAGCTGTTTAATATTAACCAGATGCAATGAAATAATTGTTTGCTTTTCAATCCTCAGCTTGGGAAATCACATAACAGTTATTTATTGATAGCCTTTTTTATTGAATTTTTCATAACGTTGCACAGAGCTAATAAATGTTACAATTATATGATTCCATGATATGAGGTCAATAAATAAGTTAAAAAGGGAAAGTGTAAATTAGATACAGACTGCCTACCTTATATCACTGGAATATCAACAAAATGTCCTCATATTCGAGAAAGTAACTGCTGTAAGACACAGACTAGGTAACACCAGGGACATTTTGCAGAAAGCTGCTCAGATTGAAACAAAAACTCACTTTACAATATATTTTGTGAAACGCTTTGCGATGTCTAGAAGAAGTGAAAACTCCAAATCAAATCCAAGGATCATTATTATTAACCTTTCCTCATGGTCATTATCATAACTTAATTGATCAACACTTAACTGGATATCAACCTGCAAAGAAAGTCAGATCTTTAGGGATCATATTCTATTTTGTTGTTCACAGGATCAAAAAAAAATGGTTTTGATGGTTTTGATTCAGCCCATCTGAATTCATCGCTCCAGAACACCCACCGTACCACCCCTTCTATCTGCCTTTTAAATGAATCTCTTGTCCTGGGATCTATCACCTTTCCTTGAAATTTGCATCAGTCATTGTTACCCTCAGTGTAAAGAAACTCTTCCTGGTATCTGCTCTGAAATTGCCCTTTACAACTCTAAGCCCTCCGAGTCCCCTTGTTCTAATGTCTTAATACATCATCAATTATTGATCTGTGTTTATTTGTTCAATCTTATTTAAAATTTTGTATTAGACTTGCATTAGATGTAGCACTTTTCACATCTTCTAGACGTCTCAAAGAGTATAGAATATACTGTAAAGTGAATTGACTGCATATTTGTGGGCAAAACGCGGCAGCCAATTGCGCACAGCAGTGTCCCACAAACAGTCATGGATTGAAATGACCAATTTATTATACAGTAGTTGTGTTTTGAGAGATTATTATTAGATGTGTGGAGTAAGAAAACTTGCCCAAGGTTTTGCCCTGCCTGGATTCAAACACAAGTCTCATGGTCGTAGGCCTAATAATCTAGTCACAGAGCTAAAGCACTCCTACTTATGTCCCAGATGTCTGACGTATGGAGGAACACATACATAGGAGTGCCCAAACCAAACTGAGTTCCTTATATGTATGCCACCAACACATGGAAATTTCCCTGAGAATGGAATGGAATATACATTATGTGCAGTTTCCTATTTTCCTCCCTGATTAGCTGAAATAGAGAAAACAAAGCAGGAGTTATAGAGATATTTAAGACTCAGAATTTGATTTAATATTATGAAGGGTTTAACAGTTTTGCATCTGCAAAATTCAAAACAAGGAGTTAGCGTTCCAAAATAAGGTCAATTAAAGATAATATGAAGCGGAAGGAGAAATTTGTTTGGAATAATGAATATACAGTAGATCTAACCACCAGAACAAATGGTGGAAAAAAAACATATATACCTTTGAAGAAGAAAACAGGCAAATTTGTGTCAATTGAAAGGATGGATAGTTATTAGATTTCACCAATAATGTTACAGTACTAGGGTTAGTGACAGATACTTTGGAGCATTCTACTTCAAGTAACACTTTGGGTAAAATCCCAATACTACTTTGATTTATTTATGTTCATCGCATTATGTTCAGTATATCAGGATATCATTTAGCAAATGATAGGCACTTGCCTCTCAATGAAAAGGACCTACCTGAGTTTGATCTCTGGGTGGGGCAATACCTTAAATAAGTTTTGTTACTCCACGTACCTCTGTTTACCCAGCAGTAAATAGGAACCTACTTGTTAGTCAATTGGTGGATCACTTTCTCGTGGGTAATAATCCATGACTGTTTGTAGGACAATGCCGTGTGGAATTGGCTGCCCCATTTCACTCACAAAACAGTCACTACACATTGCACTATCTTCTGTGAAGTACTTTGAAAAGTCTCAATGATGTGGTAAGGCACTATATCAAATGCAAGGATTATTATTCTTGTGGGGAATCGGATGAGTAGGCAAGATGCATCTCCTCCTGCCAGAAATTTCTTCCACGTTGATTTGAATTGAAATATTCCAGTAGTTTCGCTCAGGGGTTAAACTATTCAGACAGTCGTCAATTTAATCTTTCTCACAGACATAATTTGCTTCTCGAGGCACACCCAGACACACACACAGAAAATGATCAGAAGGTAGTAACTAAAAATATTATATTGTATCGCATTGCCTCGGTCAAATCTGTTGATAATATCATTGTAGCCTCTAAACAGTAAATATATGTTTTGTTTCATACAGTATAAGTGTATGGTTTCTTTGCAGAGGATAATAATAGTGCGGAAGATGGCAGGTCCTACCTTTACCTTTAATTAATGGTGGTGGAGGAGAGGATTACTCCCCTAACCACCAACCCAGCAGAGAAATCATGATGGTACTTTGAGAATTCATTAATTTCAGTCTTCGTCTAACTCAAACTTCATTACCCTCAATTAGATACTTAACTATTGATTTTTTGAGGAGCCACCAGAACTCCTTTTGTTGGGATTCTGTTCCACACACTCACTTGTCTTTGAGAGAGTAAAACAATCAGACCTTTTGGGAGAGTATTGTTCTATTGTCGGTACAATTACTAACCATTGTCAGTGAATGCTTACAATGCTTGTCAATACGTATATCAACCTTTGCTGATAAGTGTTTATTTCCCATTACCAACACAATGACAAAAGTTAAGTGGGGAAGAAAGCTGAAAAGGTATTAAACCCTAAGATTGGACATTGGCTGATCACTAAATATGGTGATTTATATTCCAAGCAATCAAAGTAAATTAAACAGTTATCTGTGACTTTGAGGTTCGAAATAAATCTAATCCCTAATCGTCTGCTGTAGATTTCAGAGGTGATGTGCCCCTGAAGGCAACATTTGATGCTTATCATATTTAGTCCAGTTTAAAGTTAGACCAATCCCACCATTACTAACATGTGTTGTTTACTGTCAGTGGGCAGATTTTCATTTTTCTGCTTCTTAGTTATGAGATTAATTGGCTTCTAATGACTTTGGCAGATGTCGTATTAATGGTCAATAATAACAGGTAGGAAATCTGAGCTGGTAGTCAATCTGCCAACGGTAGATTTACTATTCTCTCTCCACCTTCCCCCCAAAAATCAATCCTGATGGTGTTCAGTTCACCAAAACGTTAATGCCATTACAAAACTCTGGGTCTAATTTATTACAGTTTTAAACTGAGCCAATCCCAAGATATTTTGACTTGTTTACACTGGCAATAATGGTAATTGAGAGCCTTTAGTTAATGGAAATAAAGAACAGAAAAAAAATGATGGGACGAAAAATGCAAATGTAATGGGCTAACTATCACGTGTGATAATTATTATTGCATCAAAATTTGTGATCAAATTTATCAAAACTGTTTCAACTGTCAATTGTGAACGACCCCTTTCTTGAGTTCAGCCTATTGATTTGACCACTTTGTGGGAAACCACTTGGGTTAAACTGGCTTCATCATGAAGCAGCACTGGAACATTGCTGAAACGTTGCTTCAAGGGGAAACGCCAGTTTAACTTGATTGCTATTGCATGGAGCACCAATGAAAGACCAGTCTGGCAGTCTGGAGTCACATATGACAATGGAGGATGTTAGCTGAACCAGAAATAGTGGCTGTGGGGTGGCATGACCACTCTCTAGTAACAAATGGGATGTATCAATCCATTCGTTAATCTATTTATAATATCTAATCTGTTGTGAACATCATACTTTTTTACCTCAAAATCTCACTTGCAAGACAATATTTGTATTGAAAAACAACGTGTTTTAATGTGATATCTAAGCACTAAATCGTAACAACGTAAATATTTTCTTCACAGAAGACACCTATTCAGACCATCTTGTCTGTGCCACGGCTACGTTTCATTTTAAAATCACCCTTCTGCCATAATTCCCACTTATCAACAATCTCCCTATATTCCTTCTTTTTTTTATTACTTATCAAGTTCTATCTTGAATGATTCTATTGATCTAACCTCAGTACCAATTTGTGGTACTTGCTTTCTTATTTAATTTGTCAGCTAGCAGTCTTGGGACTGCATCCCCTTATTTTTGTTTCTATTAAATGAAACCGGTTTTAATTGTTTGAACCCTGTCTTATTCTTTCAGTATTTTAAACATTTATATAACTTGCCCTCTCAATCTCCTCTGATCCAGTGGGGGGAAAAAACGACCAGCCAGCCCACATAATAACAAAACAAATCATAATCCTTGCATTTGATAAAGAACCTTTCACATCAGGAGGACACCACAAAACACATCACAGGGTTTAGGGTAAAGTGTAGTATAGTAATTGTGTTTTGTAGGTGAACATGGCAATTGATTTGTGCACAGCAGTGTCGAACAAATAACCACAAAGGGACTGACCAATTTATCTGGCAGATTGTTCGTCAGAACACCAGGAGAAACTCGCTTCCTCCCTTCTCTTTTTGAATCCTGTAGTGCTATGGGGATCTTTAACATCCACCTCAACAAGCAGACATGACAGTTTAGTATCTCATCCGAAGGACAGCACCTCCAATAATGCCTCACACATCCAGCCAGCTCCGCATCAAATTGCCAATGTAGATAGTGTGTTCAAAGTCCTGATGTGACCCTTGAATCCACAATAATTTTGAAGCATTCCACCTTCATTTGATTATTGATCATGATGTGATGCATGTTGAGATACATGATGTGATACATAATGAATGCATCCACCCTACTGATGTCACATCTCAGTATCAAGCTGATTTTTATCATGAGTCCAGTATCCAGACTGCAGCCACTTGCATCATCCAAATATTGAAGTAGGACTATAGTTTAGCTTCTCAATAAGTACTGAACCATAAAGAAAAACCTCAGAAACATTTTTTTTTAAAAATTTGCAGTGGGTTTGTCTTCCTAGTTACAATACTTCTTTAAAATATTTCTTCAGTGTGGTCCAATCTGTGATGTTCCCATACACCTGACTTGGCGAGTTCTCATATCTCTGTTTACATAGAAGATAGAATAGAGGTTGCCATTTGACTCAATCATTAAGGTGAGCTCAGCCCTGAGTCTGGAACCTGTGTGAAAATGGCACTGTGATTTATATATCAAAGTTTCTCAAACTTGTACTTAGTGAACTATCTATCTTGAGAAGCAGTATTCTGTATCAGACTTGACATTATCTCTGTTCATCCTATTTGGTTTGTCTTCCTGAAGTGAAAGGCACTCTATTAATGCATTTAGATTGTTATTGTTATTGTTGTTTGTTGGTGCAGATAACCAGAATTGTAAGACAACCTCTAATTTGCTCTCTGCTCCATCCCCGGAGAGGTAAGTCTAGAAACTCATTTGGAACGCTGATTAATTTTTTAAGTGTTGTGCGGAACACTTTTTAAGTGTTCCGCCTAAGTGTGCGGCTAGCTCACCAGATTCAATAATAATAGTCCTTGCATTTGATATAGCATCTATTGTGTCTTTGAGACATCTCAAAGTGCTTCACAGAATATACTTGAAAGTGAATTGACTATACATTTTGCAAGCAAAAAACATTTAAGTGCATCTAAAGGCACACCAAAGGACCTATGTACTGAAGTGTATTATGGTTAAAGCTTCCCTCCTTTACTTTGGATGTAATAATCCTGCAGTATTCACATCAATTTAATTCTGACATCACCCCCCAGAGAGACTTCAGGATATAGGATTCATTTTGTTCAATCAATAGTGCAACAGATCATGGCTGGATATAAAAGGAACATTGAACTTGCATAGTCTGGCACGTTGACACTACTAAGAAATTCTAGAGGAGTGCTCCATTATCGGAAGTGCTGTCCTTCGAATAGATGTGAAATCAGGTGGATGTTAAAGATCCCATGGCACTGTTTGAACAGTGTTCTGCTGAATAACAACAACGAAATAACACTTGTACAGCATCAGCGTCTTTCACGTCAGGAGGACATCCCAAGTCACCGGACAGTCATTGTTTCAGACCTGAGTTGTAATGAACAATCCCACAGATAAAATTGTTCATTCATTTCATGGTAGGACTTTGCTGTGCACACATTGGATGATGCATTTGTCTGCAATGTTTAGTTCAGAGCCACTTTGAGTATAACTAAATCAATATAAATTCTTATATATACAAAGAATCTCCTGAAAGCTGTTTAACTTTCCACTGAACTCCAAATGATATTGAGCATCCAAAAGGGATAGATATATTAGATATAGCCAGTACTTAAACTCATGTTCTTGTGTATTAGATGTTCATTTGGGATATATAGAATCAATTTTGTTACAAAGAACAAGACAAAATCAAAAGTGATAATGCTAAACATTCAACATTCATTTAGAAGACTGGTATTGAAACACAAACTGTGCTATACAACTGGAACTGGAACACTTAATTATATTTGTTTCATGTGAACTCTTTTTAAACCAATTAAAGTTTGCAGCACATACTCGCTATCAGAAAATTGGCTGTCATATTTCGCTACAAATATACATTGCACATTACACTTACTGGAAAAATAATCTACTTGATCCACTTTTAAATGTTGTGATGTGGTAAGGTATTATATCAAATGCAAGGATTATTGGAATTATTATTACAGCTAGTGGAAGCAAATAGCAGGATAATGGAAACAGGAGGCCATTCAGCCATTCAGCCTATACCATTAGTTTATTGGATTTTTAGCACATACTTTAAACCTAATGCCTCACCCCTTTGTCATACCGCTTAATATCTCTACAAGCTAAGTACTGTATTTACTTCTCTTTTTTTAATAAATCCCTTTGATTCCACCTCTGTACTTTCTGAGCGGAGCCTTCCACATTTTCACAACTGTGAAATATTTCCTGACCACACTTCAAACTGACAACACAGTAGTCCAGATAATTTTTTATTCCCCAAACGGAGTCCAACACGCAACATCTGCACAACAATTTCTTGTGTTCACGGAGACTTTTGTGAAAATCAGCTTCTAAAATTTGTGAGGAATTGCATGGCTGACATATTTGTGAATCTCAAGTTGGGAAAGACTACAAAAAGGATTGATGATCAAAAAGCCAGAAAACTCTTAGACTAGATCACATAGAATGTTTGATGAGTTGGTAGTTGGCATATTTCCCAGCTCCAAAAAGTCACAGCAAGGCTAAAGGTAATATTGACTGTTCAGCCAATATAATGCAGCAAAGAAACACATTCTTTATATTTTGTGTAGATTTTCTGTGTTGTCCTGCAAATTGATTCCTGATAAATGTGAAGCAATAATACAACAAAGGAGGTTTACACTTTCCTGTGAATGTCATAAGGCGTAGTAAGACTCTGGAACACTCCAGAAGACTCTGTAGCATCATATAATAATAATAACCCTTTCATTTCATAAAGTGAGTTTTATGTCTGGATAATGTTGCAAAGGGCTCCACAGGATTAGATTGTAAAGTGCAGTGAAGATGATTGTAGGCAGAACATTTGCACAGCAACGGCCCGAAATGTTGCCATGAAGGGAGTGAACAATTTTATTTGGGAGAATTTGGGGTTTTGCCCATCAGCACTTGAAAATTGATAGGAATTCCCTTTGATTTTAATTTTAATTTGTTAACTTGTTTTGTCACTATGATTGACTGGGTTAAGAAACACATGTTCCAGGAATCAAATTGAAACTTGGCGAGGGGGCGATGCATAACGTGCATTTGTGACAACAAAAAAATCTTCCGGTTATTCTCTATGCAGAGATGCATATCTAAACACATTAATTGTTGGAAAATTCTGCGATATTAACCAAGACTGGTGATAGGGACATCCTGGTTACACAACAGCGCAACTCAATGTACTGCATCTGGGTCATTAAAGATTATGAATTAAGAATTCATTTTTTGGCATAGTTTTGCATCAAATTAAGACATCGTATAAACAGGTTCTAAATCTTTCATAAAGTTGAAAGATGTGACAAAATAAGGAGATGCTTCTCATTTCTTAATTTGGAGTGTTATAAAAATAACCATCTGCTAGTGTTGTTTGATAAGTGTGAAAGTTTCAAGTGGATTCCACATTCAGAAATCTGAAGGGTAAATATGAGATTCTTTGTAAAATATTAACAAGGACATTCATTTAAAAATATACCTGCCATATTCAATTATTCAGATGGACCTGCAGCTGTCTCTAATACACGTTGCTGCTTAAACTCGCATCTTTTCTTACCTGTCCTCGTATGAAAATATATCAAACAATATTTTCCACTTATTTTGGTTTAACACTCAATGTTCCGTACTATAATAAGAATATTTCATCTGAAGGCAGCTCCAGATTATATTGGGATAACATTTCTGGTGTTCCTTCTGTTAATTAGCATAAGGAACGCATTGAGAAATAGCCCCAAATGAATTCCTCGTTTAGCACTGTTGTAAGCAGATTCCTTCGCTTACCTAACTGATGCAGGTATTGATAATAATAATAATCTTTGTACAGTATTTGATATAGCACTTTTCACAGAATACACTGTAAGGTGAATTGATTGTACATATGTGGACAAAACGTGGCAGCCAATTCCGCACAGCAGTGTTAGACAAACAATCCTGGATTGAAATGACCAATTCATTTTTTGAGGAATTATGATCAGGTATGTGGAGTAAGGAAACTTGCCCAAGGTTTCTCACTGCTGGGAATTGAACCAAGGTCTCTTTCGCTTCTAAGGCAGGTGCTCTAACCACTGAGCTACAGGACTCCACTGATGACTGATAACAGGCAAATGTTCTCACAGGCTTGCCACCCAGTGAAAAACTCCACAGAAACCACACTGTAAAATTGCTTTCACAACCTAGTCAGTGGGAATGCCACCTCAACCTTAAAAAAAAGGAGTGTAAACATTGGTAGAAGAATCCCAAAATTTAAACTGATTACATGCAGTCAGACCTGATATTCTCCATAGTCCAGCTCAGATTACTAACTTCACAGTATTTTAGGTTTTCTTTCACCAGGTTAGACAATTGATCTGAAGAAGTTGGCTGTGTGGAGAAGCACTCTCCCAGGTAGCAAGCCCATATGGGCCCCATATGGGCCAATTTGGATTGATCCATGCCCATATGGGCCCCACGTGGGCTTGCTACCTGGGCTAAGACCCTTTTCCAGTGTGAAAGGCCCTATATGAATGCGTTGTTGTTTTTGTATGTCATCAAAAGTTTGGGGCAGTGCACAGAGGAGACGATTTATAACAACGATAACTAAGGAACAAACATATCTTTTTTTAAAACACATTCCTTCTAATTCATACACCATCAACATCACAAATGTTGCCACTTAATTCTTGACTATGTTACCGAACATCTTCAAACACTGATAATCTCTTTAAACCAATATAACAAACTTGCTTAAATATTCAATCAATTCATCAATACAATCAAATTAATTTATTGCAATAGTCAAAATGTAGAATCAGAGTGTTAATATATATTAACATATATATTCGCCCAATATAATCATTCAAAAGGGAACTGGATAAGCAATCAGGAAATAAATGTACAAGTTATTGGGAACATGGTGGAGAGTGACATTAATAAATATAAAGTTACTTAGAAAAACAGCAGGGGCCGAACGCTTTTTTTCTACGCTTCAAATTTCTATATTTTTTCCATGTTTCTATGAGTGTGGTTTCCATGGTGCTGTTAAAGCAAAAGCACAGATTCATCATTAGATTCCGCTCAGTGGATGACATTTTAACCTAACTGAAGCAATAAGATGGCATCATAAACCACAAGATCACAGCTTATAATAAAAATAATACTTGATGTAACACCTTTCACGTCTTCTAGACGTCTGAAAGCGCTTCACAGAATATACTGTAAAGTGAATTGACTGTATATATGTGGACGAAACGCGGCAGTCAATTGCACACAGCAGTGTCCCACAAGCAGTCACAAGCAGTGGAGCTCCTGTGGCTTAGTGGTTAGTGGTTATTGCACTTGTCTTGCAAGCTGGGAAGATCAAGCTGGGGAGACCTGTGTTCGAATCCAGGCAGGTCAGGGCCAAACCTTGGGCAAGTTTCCTTACTCCACATGCCTAATAATAATCCCTCCAAAAAAACCACAATAATAAAATTGGTCATTTCAGTCCACGACTGTTTGTGGGACACTGCTGTGCGCAATTGGCTGTCGCGATTCGCCCACAAATATACAGTCAATTCACTTTACAGTATATTCTGTGAAGCGCTTTGGGACGTCGATAAGATGTGAAAAGCGCTATATCAAATGCAAGGATTATTATTATTATTATCATAAACTGAAATGACCAATTTATCATTGTCTTATTTCTTTGAAGTGGTACCCCAAACTGCAGAGAACAGAAATGCAATAGATGCTTATTTGGATTTAAAAAAAGATTTTCAATAATACGTCTGGTATAGATAGTTTTACAAGTACTGTATTGTGTTGTGGTAGAATGTTTACATTTTCATTTCCACCCTAAGATGTTGTTATATTTAAGACCCAGAGAATTATTGATTTTATAACCTGAAGGATTTTCAGATTAGTGATGTAGGATTGGCGGGCATATTGAATCTGTGAGATGCACAGTTTAATAAAGTTGAAAATCTTCATCTGGAGTCTCTCCGTATCTGTTCCCTTCCTCACCTCAATCAAGGTCTGTCTCAATACTTACCTCTGACCATGCTTTCGGGCATTTTTCCCATCCTTATCCCCATCAGTTCCCACCTCCAGCTTCAGTGCCCAATCACCCAGTGGTGTCAAGCGCTTTGGGATGCCCTTCCAAATGTGAAAGGTGCTGTATCAATATAAATTGTAAGGTTAATATTGATAGTGGATTATGAGAGAATAGGTACTTTTTATATTTAAGAAATTTAAGTAATAATCAATGCATTTGGTGCAGCCTTTCACATAAGGAGGACGTCTCAAAACGCATTGTAAAATTTATTGCAAAGTGTAGTGACTGGAATCTTTAGGTACATTTTAGAATTAAATGGTTATAAATATAATTGATATGGTTTAGACTAGGGTCCGTCGATATCTAAATTTTCCGATATAGATATATAGTTTTTTACCAAATCGACATATATATCGATATCGCGGTTTTCCTTTTATCCTGCGCATGCGCGCACATTCCAGTGTGCGCGCACATTCCAGTGTGCGCGCGCATTCGGATATCGACAAGGTAATTTGAAACATTCTGCTTTATACTGATATATACCGATATATCGATATATCGCCAGACATGATATATCGATATTTGCGATATATCGATTTTTTTTAACATATTAAATTTTTACATATATCGATATATTTTAAATTCCGATATCGGCATATTGATATGAAAATTATATCGGATATAACCGATATATTGATATATCGCCGGACCCTAGTTTAGACAGATAATTGTTTATTAGTAGACAAAACCTTCTGGTACCACAGTGTTGACTCCAGCAGAAATTATCCGAGTTGGCTCCATTCAGACTCTTCCTCTCAGAAGACTGAAAAAGATAATAGTGAACAGTAGGATCAGGGCACACATAAGACAACAACAACAACAACAACAACAATGACAAAATTATACTTCTATAGCGCCTTTCAGTCACTGTGGGACAGTCACTGTGTCAAACCCAAGCTAGGGACGGGGTGGGGAGGGAAGGGAGGGATTAGGAGTTGCCAATGGGACCATCAAAGAGGAGAGTGTTGAGGCGGGAACTCAAGGAGGCCTTGGAGGGGGTGAAGTGGAGGGACTACAGAATGGAGTTCCAGAGTTGGAGACAGAGTGGCTAAAGGCTTGCCCGTCAATGGTGGGGCGGATGGGTTGGGAGATGTCAGAGCCTGCTGAGCGGAAGGGGCGGGCAAGTTGGTAAGGGTTTAGAAGGTCACGGATGTAGGATGAGACAAGGTTGTGGAGGGTTTTGAATGTGAGGACCAGGATCTTGAGTTGGATCCTCTGGGTGATGGGAGCCAATAATAATATTAAAAATAATAATAATCCTTGCATTTGATATAGCACTTTTCATGTCTTATCAACATCTCAAAGCGCTTCACAGAATATACTGTAAAGTGAATTGACTGTATGTTTTGTGGGCAAAACACGGCAGCTAATTGCGCATGGCAGTGTCCCACAAACAATCGTGGATTGAAATGACCAATTTTTATTATTGTATTATTTTTGGACAGATTATTATTAGGCGTGTGTGTGGAGTAAGGAAACTTGCACAAGGTTTCGCCCTGACCTGCCTGGATTCGAACACAGGTCTCACACTTGTAAGGCGAGTGCTATAAGCACTGAGCTACAGGAGCTCCACAACAATCATAATAGGGGAGATTGGAGTCGGACAAGGATGGGGGAGATGGGGTCATGGTGTTTGAAACGGTAGAGGATACATGCCGCAGAGTTCTGGATCATCTGCAGCCTGTGGAGGGAGGAATTGGAAGGCCGACAAGCAGGGCATTTGCACAGTCGAGCCAGGATGTAATGAAGGCATTGATGAAGGTTTAAGCAGCTTTGGGGGTGAGGTAGTGGCGGAGTCGGGCAATGTTGCGGAGATGGGAAAAGTCAGAGTGAGTCATTGCTTGGATGTGGGGGAGGAAGGACAATTGAGGGTCGAACAAGACACCTAGGTTCCTGACTGGCTTGGAGAAGTCGAGTGAGCAACCACGGAGGTTGGATGCTGGCAGCTTATATACCAAATCATGATACGAGAAGTCGTGCTTGTCATAGCTATTTTAATTAAGAGGAATCTGCACTGACAAAGGTCATCTGGCCCATTTCTCAGTCCATCTAATGGACTGTTATTGCTTGCACGACTCACTCCAGTCTTCTTCCCAAAATAATAACCCTTTTCACATATTGTTCTTCTGTAAACAAGGTAGAAATGCTTCTCTACTGGAGAATATATTTGCATCTCTGCAATTTATGCTGTTGTTATAAGACTACAGTTTCTCTCAAGTGTCTTCCAGGCTTTCACATTATCAGTCAATATATTTTTAAGGTGATCTTATTCCCTTATGTTGGCATTTTATTTTCATCCATCTCCTAATTGTACTAAAATAAGATACTTTTTGAAGCAGCATATACCATTTTAATGTTCTTACTCTAAAATCAATGTTACAAAAATAGAGAAAAGGAGTTGGATTTCCAAACTCTCTTTCCTTTCCAAGGTCCTAGAATGAGTTGTTGCTTCCCTTCTTCGCTTCTTTCTCTCCCACAACTCCCTTTACAAACCCCTCCAATCAGGTTTCCGTGCCCTCCGCAGCCCTGAAACAGCATTGGTGAAAGTAACAAAAGACATTCTATCCATTCGCTCTCTCTACACCATCATCCTTCTTGACTTCTCTTTTGTCATACAGATGACCACCCTATCCTCCTCCACCATCTCTCCTTTCACCTCAACCTTCATGATTCTGTCCTGGAATAGTTCAGACCTAACACTCATATTGTCTCCACATCAACTTCACAAAAGGTTTCTACCTCTAGCCTCTGCACCGTGTTATATGGCATTCCTCAGGGCTCTATCCTTGGTTCCCGCCACTTCCATACCTATATGCTCCCTCTAGGTGACATCAACCGCAAACCTGGGGTCCACTTCCACATGTATGCCGATGGCACCCAACTCTATCTCCCAGCCTCCACCCTCAACTCCAGGATCACTGCTGTCCTGACAGAATATGTCAGACATCAAGTCCTGGATGAGAGTTAGCTTTCTACTATTGAATGGTAACAAGACCAAGGCTCTCCTGATTGTTTCCTGTCAGTGCCTCCACAATTTGGGCACTGACAGCATCACCATCCAAGGATGCAAATTCGATCCCACTGAGCCAGTCCCAATCCTTAGCATCTCATTTGACCCTGAACTATCCTTTCTATCCCACATCCATGCCATAATCCACTCTACAGTCCACCACCTCCGCAATAATTCCTGGCTCTGCTGTTGTCTCACACCACAAATCATTGAGACTCTGATATGCAAAATTCATAACGTCCAGGCTCAACTCCCTGCTGGGCAACCTCCTCAACTCCTCCTTCCATTGGCTGCAGATTATCCAGAACTCTGCAGCCTGTGTCCTTTCCAACACCAGTCTCTGTGATCCTATCAACCCCATCCTCACCCACCTCCACTGGCATCCTATCACACAGAGGACACAGTTGAAGATCTAGGTCTTCACCTTCAAAGCCCTCCCTAACCAAGCTCCCACTTACATCTGCAACCTCCTAACCCTCTACCAACCTGCCCACTCACTCCACTCAGTGGGCTGCTTTACATCCAGCGCCTTACACGCTCCACCATTGGTGGGCAGGTCTTCAGCCACACCCTCTGGAACTCCAACATGCAGACCCTCCACCTAGCCCCTTCCCTTGCCTCCTTCAAGACCTGTCTCAAGACTCTCCTCTTCAACTGTGCCTTCGATCTCCCAACATCCACTCCTGCCCTCTACCTTGCCTAGATCCCAACCCCCAGCTTGGGTCGAAAACTTTGATCGTCCATCATCTCAGGACATCCTCCTGATATAAAAGGCGCTATACAAATGTAATTGTGTTGTTGTTGTTGTTTGGTACTTGACTATTGTGAACAGTTATGGAATATTGACATGTAGAACATTACGACATAGCAAATGTTCATGCCCTGGATTCTCCTGACTTTTCTGATCTGCTCACATCCTACTCCACTACCCACCACTTTTGTTCAGTTGGCTCGGGTCTTCCTCATTTCTCTCGTCCCATCCACTTCACCATTAGTGGCCGTGCTTTCAACTATTATGCCCTGAATTTCTGGAACTCTTTGTCTCAATCCGCCCCTCATTGTCTGGCTTTGAATCATGATGAAGACTTTACTATTCAAATATGATTTCAGTCATCTCCTCTCTCTTTCCAACTCGAGCACATGTATGAAAGATGTTCTCTAAATGTAAGTTGTTGTTGCTGCTGCAACCGTTTTATAAAATATCCTTTGAAGAGTTTCAGTCTGATAATACTATTAAGACTATTTGTTTTGGTTGTGTGGTTGTGTGACCCTGGATATGAAGTAGTAATTTATCTTTTTTTAAAAAAAGGCCAAGAAAAAAATCTTTAAAAATCTTTAACAAATGACACCATGATTTACTCCATTTATCTTTTGAGAACTACAGAAAACCGACTTCAAAGTTCAGGCTGAATTTAACAATTTGCCAAACTCTGGATGTTATAAAATTCTACATAAATAGAGCCTAAATCACAGGTGGATTGCTCCCCATTCCTAGTAGTTACATATAATATTAATAATTGTCCCTGCATTTGATATAACGCTTTATCAAGTCTTCAAGACGTATTAAAATGCTTCACATAAAATATTGTAAAGTGAATTAACTGTATATTTTGTTACCTAATGCAGCAGCCAATTTCGCACGATAGTGTCCATAAACTGTCATACATTGAGTGATTAAATTATTATTATTGTTGTTATTTATTTAAGCGATTATTACCCCTGGAAAAGTGATCCGTCAATTGACTAACAACAAGATTCTTACTTACTGCTAGGTAAACAGAAGCTTATGGAGGAATGAAAACTTGCCTCAGGGAATTGAACCTAGGTTCCCTCGCTTGAGAGGCAGGTACTCTAACCACTAAGCTACAGGTGTCCAACCAATTGTAGCTTAGTGGTGAGGAGTGCTTAAAGGCATTTGTTCTATTTTTAATTCTTTGCTGAAAGTTTGTATTTTGATCCCACAAATTAAAGTTTCTCAGTGAGAATTGCCCTTGACTTGTTTTTCTTTGAGAAGCCATTTTTCTCTCGCAGCATAAATCAATCGTCATGATGGATAAGTACAACAGAAACAGATTTATACTTAGATTGTTCATTTTCACACAGGTTCAGTTCATGTCATGAGAAATAGCAAATAAAATAAAAGGTTTGTGTTTAAACTCAAAACTTTGCAGATAATGTAATTTCAGGGCACTGTGGTTAATTGCAGTGCTTTCAAAATTTTCCATTGGCTTTTGGAAGAATCATTTTATAAAGCGGTTAGAGCTGGTAAGTCTAGTTATAGAATCCACTGATTCCATTAAAGTCGTCAACTGCTTCATATGCCAAAATCTCAAACTTGGTCACAGTTGACAGCTTGTTTCAAATAGGCCTTCTGGCTAAGCTATCTCTCTGACCCACATAAGGTCTTGTTAATTATTCATCAAACCCTTATGCCTTATGCATGACAAAGACACAAGCATGTTACAGATATTTGCACGGGGACTATTCCAATGGAACAAATTCTATCATTGCCTGCTTCAATAAGAATAAATAACAGTGCCCTCCTGTCTGCTATTTCTACTGTAGATGTATTTAGTTTACTCTATTTTAGAAATGATATTGTCCTCCCACAAGTGCTTTTTTTGCGTGAATCAGCAGCAATGCTGGGGAATGGCTGATTCAGACCTAGGGAGGAAATATGATTCTGGTATTATCTATTTTATTTTCAGGGTATAGTGCCATGGCAACTTTAACACCCACGTGAAAAAGTTTAATATCTCCTCTGAAGGCCTGCAACACCAACCATGCAGAATATCCCCAGCACATCGACCATAGTTTCCCCACATCATGTATGTGTAAATTGAATAACAGGTAGAATAAACAGTATTAGGATGCAGGATCACACAGGGAGGTAGATTTTTAGTAAACAGGGGAAGAGCCTTCAGGGAGGGAGGGCATCACTAACCCGTTTCATGAGCATTTTGTAGGTGGAGTTGACACGTTTATTCATCAAAGCCCCTCACATGGTGACCCAGTTAAACTTCTGCTACCTGGCATGTTGCATTGGACTTAGACCACAAGAACATCAAGGCATCTGGGATGTTACAAGTTGCCCTTTAAAGCTCCTCCCAACACGCTGAAAGCAAATATCTGACAGATACCTGTTGAGGGAACACTGAGATTTGGGTCGACCGTTGCTGGAACAAATTATCTGGAGTCAAGGTTTATGAACACGCGTTTATATAATCCAAGGTTTGAAATCCACTTTGATTGGTTTGGGAAGAGCTGACAGCTGCTGCTCAAGCTCTGCATCTCCGACCAGTGGAACCATCTCAATGATCGGCTGCGTATCCAAGCTGTGGTGAGGAAAATCATGCCAATGTTCTCATGCGTTTCATGATGAGCTGTGTTGAACACCAGGAAGCTCACCGGGAAATCCTGGTACCTGTCATCCACCTAATGAGGCTCCAACCAATGCTTGTCAGGTGTCAAATGGCCAACCAGTTGATTATTTTCCTGGGATTGGGGTTAAGCGCTTTGGGGCATCCTCCCGACGTGAAAGGCGCTTTATAAGTGTAATTTTGTTGTTTTTGTTAAGCAGGGTCTTCTTGGAGCTGAACTGGCTCCAAAGTGACACAATGGAATGTCAGAATTGAGTGAATCTTTAGTGGTGATCTAAATAGTCCAGTTTCTGAGCCCGGTGTCTGCAGTATTCTGGGGCACAGCTGAAGACTGACTACCCAGACTTGCTCAGGACTTGGAAGGACAGAGCAGTCACTAGAAGTAGCCAAAGCCCTAATGGATAGGGTGTGTCACAGCTGGACAAGCAGTGTGAAAACTTGCCAGATATCAACAACAACAACAACAACTTCGATTTATATAGCGCCCTCCATGCCGGACGGCGTCTCAGAGTGCTTCACAACAACAGATCCCGGGACCGAGCCATGGGCAGGGGTAGAAAGGCACAGTCGAAGAGAAAGGTCTTTAGCTGTGACCTGAAACTGGGAAGAGAGGGGGCGAGGCGAAGGGAGTGATGAAGGGAGTTCCAGAGCCTTGGGGCATAGTGGCATGGCCGCCGAGGGTGGAGGAGAGGATTCGAGGGACATGGAGGAGGCCACACCTGGTGGAGCGAAGGCAGCGGGTGCTGGTTTGGGGAGAGAGGAGATCAGAGAGGTAGGGGGATGCAGACGAGTGGAGGGACTTGAAAACAAGGGTGAGGATCTTGAATAGATCCTCTCAGGGACGGGGAGCCAGTGAAGTCTGGCAAGGACTGGGGTAATGGGGGAGTGAAGTTTGGTGCGGGTGAGTATGTGGGCGGCAGAGTTTTGAATTAGCTGGATTTTGTGGATTGTGGTGGTGGGGAGACAGGCGAGGAGGGTGTTGCAATAGTAGCAATATCAGCAGCAATAACAACAGCAATATCAATGGCAAGCGGTTCCAGCTGTACCCCAACACATAATCTGGGCCCCCCAAGCTTTGGCTCGTGATAACCTGTGACCAATACTCTCAGGAATTAGGTATGCAAGGTAGACAGTCCCTTGGGGAAGTGTGGGAATACATTCCATTTCAAATACAGAAAATCCCATGTATTGAAGGCATGCATGGGATCGCTGTCTGGTTTGGATATTCTTTAGCATTGCGAACAGCTCTGAGATGCTAGCCTGTGCAAAGAGTGTTCTGTTAATGCAAGTTATTGTTGTTGTTGATGGTGGTGGTAGTTTTCCACATGTGTCAAACACCCAGCTGAACAAAACAAATTGGATGTCAATCCCATTTTGATCACATTTTACAAGTGATTATTCTGAATATTTTTCTCATTGAAAATAATCCATGTTGTTTTCTGCAACTCTTACACATTAGATGTGATATTATCCATATTTGGTTAGTCACACAGAGATGGAACTACTTTGTCAATCCCACATGAAAACCACATGACTCCTTTCGGTGTCAAGGGTACATTTGTGAAGAACAATCCCTGACTGGTATATCATACAACAGATTTGATGTTTCCTCTAGCTTTAAATTTTAAATAGCAGAATCTAATACAACCAGCTAAGTAACATCTCTTTCCAGTTCGATGCACTTGCACTCTTCCTAATTAGTTCATTATCTCACATTTTCAAATTACTCAAGTGTAAATATCACTATGATTTTAACCAGTCTACCGTGAAATGACAGAATCCTTCTTCAGTGTAATAGTTAAACAGTAAACTTTCAAAATAAATCTTCATTAAAGTCAAAGTAGTTTGTTATTCTTGGTCTTAAACCAACATTATGACATTTTTCTAAAACATTTTGGTACCACTGTTGGCAATGGACTACAACAGAAACCAGAAAATAACTTGCAGTGATAGAACACGCTTCGCTTGGTTTAGGATCTTGGAATGACGAGCTTTGGGCTTTGCAAAGTGTGCATTAAGTAAGGGAATTGACTGTTGTAATATCATTCTGAGATTCAAATAAATCACTAGAGAAATGTTAAGGATAAAGCAATCCTGTGAATGTTGCTATAGTAGACTTATGTATTGTTGTGGCTGACAGAATGGTAATTTTTCCTTATTGGGGAAATATTTTATTTGGTCAGTTGGGGGCATGGCACGTGCAACAACCCATCACTGTGCTTGATCGCATCCAAACCAGATAGAGTTCCATGTATACCACCTGCACATACAGGGGTCCCGACCTGACTGTCCAGCGCCTTGGGACGTCCTCCTGACGTGAAAGGCACTCTATAAATGTAATTTTGTTGTTGTTGTTGTTGTACACGTAGAAATTTTATTCTCTTGCTGTTTTTATTCTCTTGTAACTGTGTTTGATTCTGCACAGTCTGATGAGGTGTAACTGGAATCCAAACCTATTTGGGGATAGCCTTTGGTGAGCATATTTGCTATAAACTAATAGAACTAGGCTCTTAGTTTGACTTCAAATCACTTGTGGATTCTTATTGCAAATCAAAGTGAGAAACTTTTGCTCCATTCTTGAACAGTGTAGTACGGGAAAATTAGAAACCCGAGGGGAAGGTAGGCAAAGCTCAGCTGTCAGAGTCAAGATTCAGTAATGCAGTTATTGCGCCAGGTCCACAGAACACTGCTAATGAAAGACCAGCCTGCTGGATTATTAATTGGATTTGGAGGGGCAAATCGGAAAATAAAATCCTTCTCTGTTTGAATTACCGATATGCTACAAATATTGAAGGTCCACCTGAAGAGGCAACTGGGACCTCAGTTTAATATCTCAAAAGAAGGACAGTACCTCCAACAATATGGTACTGACCCCAGCACTGCACTGGAGTGTTACATCAGATATTTAGTAAATCTTAGCACTGTTAGTTATTTGCCAATTTCTCAATCATTGACAGTGTTCCACCTTATTTTTCATTTACTTGGTGTTGGAAATAGCCATTGGATCAAAGCCATATGTGCAGTATAACTCGTTTCCAAATTGGTTGGCTGAATCAGATGAAATGGCCTGTTGATCTTAACAGAAATGTAATTTAGTCAAACCTTTTAATCAACTAACTACCTTCATGCTCCAATCATTATTTTTACTACTAGAAAGAATTTCTAAATAGCTTTGTAGAAATACAGCATGACAATTAAGTTTCTGCACTTCATGTCCTGGTAGCTACTGCAATGTTAATTCTGCATAAAAAGCACAAGTACAAGATAGGAGTTTGATAGTGAGCATTCTCATCATACAGGGCTAATTGATTCAATTTAAATGCATTGTGCTTCAATAGTATATCTGCTGTGAATCATTCCAGGTCAATTCAAAAATTAATCAAAAGTGCAGCCACTTTACTGTATCTTTAATTCTAGTACATTAAAATTCTGTGGTGATGTGATATTTGGAGTTTCTTAGATATATAAGAGGATCGGCACAAAGGCTAGCCTCAGATCTCTCATATTAGTAATAACGTTAGATCAGGAAAACACACTTCAATTTTTTGGGGAAATGGACATGAAACTGGAAGAAGAGGAATGTCAGAGCAAAGTGACAAAATATTTATTAGTGATTACACTACAATTTACATTTATATACTGCCTTTCTCATTGGCAGGACATCTCAAAGCACTCAACAATTGGGGATGGGCACTTGAACTGGGGGTGGGAACTGAGGACAGGAGTGGATGGAGAATATATGATGTTATAGCATATTAAAAGTTCTTCTAAAAGCATGATACGCCATGATCTTGACAAATTCCAAGATGGGATAGATGGACAAAATTGGATATGAGCTTCAAGATAAAATGGGAGACCTGCAGACAAATCCGTTCAATGATTGAAGATGCACTTGAGCGTACATACTGGTGCAGAATTGCAATTCTCTATATTGAAAATGCTTTTAAGATTTACTCACTCAGCATATATCATGCATTTAAAATATATCTGTATAGAAGCTGCCTAAAAAACACCCCCAAAAAACCACAATAATAAAATTGGTCATTTCAATCCACAACTGTTTGTGGGACACTGCTGTGCGCAATTGGCTGCCACGATTCGCCCACGAATATAAAATCAATTCACTTTACAGTATATTCTGTGAATCGCTTTGGGACGTCGATAAGATGTGAAAAGCGCTGTATCAAATGTCAGGATTATTATATTATTATATTTGTGCAGTGTGGTGAATGATACTTGTTCCTTATCATTTTGAGGCAGAGGTGCTGTTATTCAAATGAATCATGCTGTAAACATTGTAAAGTGATACACCAAAAACCCAGCCTGTCAATACTTGACCTGGAAAACCTCTTAACTCTAACCAAAGGAGCATAGCTAGAAAAGTCAAATGGCATGTGCAAGTGGTTTCGAGAGCAACCGTTTTGATAATGATGTGTCTGTATGTTTGCGTGTCACACCCTCAGTATACATCAACCGGACAGAATTTTCTGTGAGAATAATCACTTGACATGTTCCAACATTCACCTCTGGGTTAATTTGTCAACCTCACACTATTCAAACTACCTAAGAGCAGCATCAGAAAATTAATCAAAGATGACTGCTACTGCAGCAATGTACAGGCCACATATCTGTAAATATAACATCTGAACTTTGCAGATTTATCAATCAGGTTGAGCAGTCAGGGTTACTCAAAGAGAGTGAAAATATCTGGCATTCCTTTCTTATTCAGACAAATGATGAAAATAATTTACAAAGTGTGAAGGATATGAGGTAATCAAACAAGCAAAACATGCAATTTTTCCTATATGGAAAGCTATTTCATCTGAGTGTAGACATACTCTACTTATGTAGCATTTTGGAGATCCGGAATTTATCAGTTCTCAAATATAACACTTAATTTTTAAATTATTTTATTATTTTATATCATTTCTGACACCATCAACCCTCTCCTCAGGCACCATCCCCACCTCCCTTAAAACAGCCACCATCAACCCTATCCTGAAAAAACCCTCCCTTGATGCGTCACAGCCATCAAGCTACCGACCCATCTCCAACCTCCCGTTTATATCTAAGGTCCTTGAAAGAGTGGTTGCCTCCCAGCTCCGCTCTTTCCTCTCAATTCACTCACTCCTCGAACCCCTCCAATCAGGTTTCTGCCCTGCTCACAGCACGGAAACTGCTCTGGTCAAGGTCACTAATGACATCTTAACCGCCTGCGACCAGGGCTCCCTCTGCCTCCTCATCCTCCTTGACCTGTCTGCTGCGTTCGACACAGTCGATCACACCATCCTCTTCCAATGTCTTTCCTCCCACCTCAACCTTCAAGGCACAGTCCTTGACTGGTTCCATTCCTACCTGACCCATTGTTTACACTTTGTTTCTTCCAACGGTTTCTCCTCTAACCCCCGCACAGTTACTCACGGCATCCCCCAGGGCTCTGTCCTCGGCCCCCTCCTTTTCACCATTTACTCGCTCCCTCTGGGTGATGTCATCCGCAAACATGGGGTAAATTTCCACATGTATGCGGACGACACCCAACTTTACCTCTCTGCCTCATCCCTCAACCCCCAGACCATCGATGTTCTGACAGCATGTCTGTCCGACATTGAGTCCTGGACGAGGGACAACTTCCTCCAATTGAACGTGAGCAAGACCGAGGCCCTCCTGATTGGCTCAAGCCAGCGCCTCCGCACATCGAGCGCTGCCAGCCTCAACATCCAAGGCTGTACTCTCCACCTCACAAAGCCAGTCAGGAACCTCGGCATTACGTTCGACCAAAAACTCTCCTTCCTCCCCCACATCCGTGCCTTGACCGGCACCGCTTATTTCCACCTGGCAATGTTGCACAACATTGCCAGGCTCCACAACTACCTCACCCCCCCACGCTGCCGAAACACTCGTGCACGCATACATCACCTCACGGCTGGACTATGGAAACTCTCTCCTCATCGGCCTCCCCAGTTCCTCCATTCACAGGCTGCAGGTCATCCACACTCTGCAACCCGTGTACTATCCCGCACCCGCCTTCGCGATCACATAACCCCCACCCTCGCCCGTCTCCACTGGCTCCCCATCCTCCAGAGGATCGAGTTCAAGATCCTCATCCTCACCTTCAAGGCCTTACATGGCCTTGCCCTGCCCTACTTAACCGACTTACTTTCCCCCTATAAGCCCACCTGGACCCTCTGTTCAGCAGGACTTGGCCTGCTCCAAGCCCCCCGTCCGAACCGCCCCACCATTGGAGGCCGGACTTTCAGTTTTTCCGCTCCCACCCTGTGGAATTCCATCCCCCAATCCCTCCGTCTTGTTTCTTCCCTTTCCTCTTTCAAGGCCGGTTTGAAGACTTTCCTCTTCAACCGTGCCTTTTGTTCCCCCCCGAATTCTTCAACCTCCCCCACGCGTTTCACCCCTTCCCGAACACCCCCCTCCCAGCTCGGGTCACACACCTCCTGTGCAGCGCCTTGGGACGTCCTCCCGACGTGAAAGGCGCTTTACAAGTTTAAGTTGTTGTTGTTGTTGTTATTAAGAACTACCAAAAGCAGCTTTAAAAATTCAGACTGGATTCAACAATTTTTCAAATTCTGGATGCTTTGAAATGCTCTTCGAATAGGGTACATTTAGATCTAAGCAGATTTTTTCCCAATAGTTGTCATTTAGGTTAATAAAATGTGAATAATTAACTATTGAATAAATAAAATGAGGAGAGATGTACTTGCTAAGCA
The DNA here is from genome assembly GCA_035084275.1 of Hydrolagus colliei. Classification (NCBI taxonomy): domain Eukaryota; kingdom Metazoa; phylum Chordata; class Chondrichthyes; order Chimaeriformes; family Chimaeridae; genus Hydrolagus; species Hydrolagus colliei. The sequence continues at coordinate 15,622,887 of CM068742.1, read as the reverse complement.
TTTTAATGCACTGTTTACAGATTATTCATTTAATTTCTCCCACAAAATACACAATGAATCAATTTTACAGTATATTATGTGAAATGCTTTGAGACAGCTCAACTTCAAGAGAAGGCATATATCAAATGCAAGATTAAATTAAATTACACTGCTATTTTACATACCGGTTTCACAGCTAGGTTTTAATGAACGTGCTATTAACGTTTACGATCGATGTAGCAACAATTAAATCCTTTCCCTGCAGTCCTAAAAATATCAAATATTTTACTCCATTTACAATTGTTTTGTATGTATAAGAAAGCTGCTGGTTGATGTGCAATCTTTGCATCACAAAATCTAACTTAATTTTCAAATTGTAATGAATGCTAACTGTTATTAATAATACAGTAATAATATAATTTGATATAGTACCTCAATTCACCTCACATGATCTTACCGAGGGGTGCAGTGACTGTGTTTTGGAGGCAATTTTTGCAGCCAATTTGTGCATGGCAGTGTCCCATAAACAGCCATGAAGTGAATGATCAATTTCACTTGGGGAATTTTGCCAGGAAACCAGGAGAATCTCCCTTCCCTTTACAAACAAGGCCATGGTGTCTTTCACTTCCACCTGAAAAGACAATTTGGACCTTGGTTCAACATTTCAGCCAAAGAACTGATACAATAATCATATTCGCATTTGATATAGCACTTTTCACATCTTCCAGACGTCTCAAAGCGCTTCAGAGAACATACAGTTGAGTGAATTGACTGTACATTTGTGAGTGAAATTCGAAGCACTCTGAGAAGTTGTTGCTGTTGTTGAAATGCGGCAAGCAATTGCACCCAGCAGTGTCCCACAAACAGTTGTGGATTGAAGTGAACAATTCGCAGTGTTATGAATATTCCTGTAATTGTTGAAAAACAATATTTATCTGTCTGACTTCTCAATGTTATGTTTTGCCAATGACAAGGCCCTATAAAATTTGTATTACAAAATACAAATTCCTTCCTTCATCTTTCTTGATATTCTTGCAATTGAATTACATTTTTGGAATGTTCAGTCACAACTTTCACTGCAGATCCTGTTATCTTTAATGTGTGCACATCACAACAACAACAACTTGCATTTATATAGCACCCTTCACGTGGGGTAGCGTCCCAGAGTGCTTGACAGTGCCGTAGTCTGAAACCAAGCCAGGGGGAGAGGGAAGGGGGAGTTTTGTGCGGGTGAGTGTTTTGGATTAATTGAATTTCACGAATGGTGGATCTGCTGAGATCAACAAAACATTGGAATCGTCCAGCTGGCAAATGACGAAGGTGTGGATGAGGGTTTTGGCTGAGGAGTCAACCAGTCACTACCAGCCTCGCCATTAAGGTCTGACCCAGGGACTGAAGCCCTGTAATCTCCTGACATTGTGCTGAACTGTTCATCTTCCAGACAGCAAGGAATGCACAAATAACCTGCTGTAGCTGCAAGTGCTCACAAATAAATAAATCATACCTAGAGACTGTTGGATTGAATGTTATTTCCTTTAGCTGGATAGTCCAACATATTAACTATCCCTTTAAAGAAAGTAACATTGTTTATAACCCCACCACCAGTATATTACCCATTACTTCCCCCTGTCATTACTTGCTGACCCAAGTCAGGTATCCCCTCCATGTAGTCCTTGGTCTCCATGTTTCTGGAGCTTGAGACAGTTCTACGTAGATCCATGAAATGGCTCGGTCCCCTCACAGAGTGCGCTGGGTGGCCTTTGTGTTCAATCCTCACTGATGAATTGTAACTAGTTCCTGTAAGTCCGTGTAACTTGACTAATTAGTTCTTCCATGACATCAGGTACTGCCAATTGCTATTTAAATTAAAGCAAATTGAGAAGCTTCCATCCTCAGTCTTTTATTGTAAACAGACAGTGATATAGGCACACATAGGCCCAACCTATTAACAGAAATAACCCTCTGCTCTACCATTCCTTTAGTTTGACTTCAGGTACAGTATAACACTGGCTACTAGTTTAACAAATCTTTCTTTGGGTAGAGGAAAAGGCATCTATGCCAAATTAAAGAGGATAGAACCAAACAGCTCAACTTACTTCAAATAACTATTAAGTCGTTCTTTAGAAAGGTTTCTGATAACAGCATAGAAAGTCATGCCTAGAATTCATATAGGCATTAAAAGGTGATATATGAAGCAGATATCAGATTGAACAACTAGTACTTTTCAAGGTTAAAAGTAATCCCTGTATAATGAATAGAATACTCATTCCTTGAAATAATTATCAAAAGATCCAAGCTCATCATTCCTTCTCTACTCAAATTGGCATATGATTTTCGTATTCTTATCTAATCACAGAAATGTTCTTAATTGTTTAACAAAATAAATGTTCAGGAGACCAGAATCCAAATTATTGAAGATTTAATCATTACGGTTGCACAAAGAAAAGATAAATGCTTCTGTTTCTTCACTTTAACTTAACTTAAATTGGATCTGAGGAGTTAGGTGAACAATAAATCAAGATCCTTTGGAATCCTGATACCTAATAAAACAGAGAATTAATTCACCGGTACCCTTTTCTACTAAGTTTCGAGGAACTAAAATGCTAATTCCCGTATAAGCTAATTTCAGACATTCTCCTTCTTGCTAACTATGACTTGTTGCTTCCCTCATCTCATTCAACATCCGTCTCAAAACATACCTCTTTGTCTGCACTTTGGGACTTCTTGTCCCTCCCCCTCACATTTTCGTTCCCACTGCCTTTAGCCTCCACCCCTAACATATGTGCCCAGATAGCACACTGTTACTTTTTTAAGCCCTCCATGGTTTTGCCCCTCACAACCTCCAATAAATCGTTACCAACCTGCCCACTCCCACTGCTCGGCAGGTACTAGCCTGCTTTATATCTCCTGCCGTACCCGACAATCATTGGCGGTTGAGCTTGCAGCCTTTCTGCCCCCACTCTGGAACTCCATCCCGGAGTCCCCTCCCTTACTTCCTTCAAGGTCCCCCGATCCACCCGCCCCACCATTGGCGGGTGAGCCTTCAGCCACTCTTCCCCCAACCTCTGGAACTTCATCCTGCAGTCCCTCCACCTCATTCCCCTCCCTAGCCTCCTTCAAGTCCCGCCTCAAGACCCTCCTCTTCGACAGTCCCAATGGTCACCCTAAATTCCATCCCCCTTTTCCCTCCACCCTCCCCGTCCCAACCTCAGCTCGGGTCTGAAACAATGACTGTCCAGCGTCCTGGGATGTCCTCTTGATGTGAAAGGCACTATACAAGTGTAATTTTGTTGTTGTTGTACAAGATCTTCCTCTTTGTTTGTGCTTTCAATCTACCTCCACAGCCTTGCCCTCTACCCATCTTGTTTCCAATTCAATTACAAACGCACGACTGTCCAGTGCCTTGAGATGTTCTCCCAACATGAAAGGCATTATGTAAACACAATCTGTTGTTGTTGTTAAGTACTTTGAAACATCCACCTCATGTGGAAGTTCTATATCAAGGTAAATCGAATGGTTTAATGAAAAACCCAAATTAGACATCTCCCTCACTGTAGAATAACTCACAACATTCTGAATGTCATGAATCAAAAATAAAGTAATACCAACCTTAAATTTATCTTGCATTCGAAACTGACAATTTCTAAGCCACTCATTTACTCACTATTTGTGACCACATCACTCCCACCCTAGCCCGGCTCCATTGGCTCCCCATCCACCAGAGGATCGAATTCAAGATCTTCGTCCTCACTTTCAAGGCCAAGTCCTATCTCTCTGACCTGCTGACTCCCCACCCACTCCATTCGGCGGGCTCCGGTCTGCTTCATGTCGCCGCCAGACCTGCGCTACCATTGGTGGCTGGGATTTCAGCCTCTCTCCCATACTCTGGAACTCCATCCCACAGTCCCTTCACCTCACTTCGTCTCTTGCCTCCTTCAAGGCTGGTCTCAAAACCTTCCTCTTCAATTGTGCCTTCTGCCTGCCATCCCAACTCTCTTCCTCCTCTCCCCCCTCTACCCTGACCCTCCCACTTGATCAGGTCCTGACCCCTGACTGTTCAGCGCCTTGGGATGTCATCCCGATGTATACTTTCCCATTGGGTAACAACTTTACTAACTAGGCTTTCAGAGAATGCCCAAAATTAACAATTCCAATAAAGTTGCTCAAACATTTATTCCTTGTTATCCAGTCATATAAGATCAACTGATCCTCTCATTTCGGATAATTATTCCCCCACCAATTGATATCACTACACTTTACAGTAATTACTGTGAAACATTTTGCAACATTTTGATTAAGTGGTAAGATGCTATATTACATGCAAAGATTTACTTTATTATTATTACAACATCAAACACAAAAGGCAATACATTGAGAATTACAGTACAATCTAATCTTGCTTTGTAACACACACATAAGCATACATATTGCAAGGGAGATAGCAGCAGCTGCCAATAAGATGTTTATATGAGTAAATATATACAAAAATGTTGTACGTTAAGAATCAATAAGGTAAATATAGCTAATGTTTGGTAATTAATATCAAATGACATATAAACCAGCTGAATAGAGAACTTCTAATCCATCTAGTTAGGATTTATCAGATCTCTTATCCGCGCCAGCTCAAACATAAAACTGTCTTCATTACTATCCCATAAATTCCCATAAAGAAAATTATGTTGCAAAATCCACTTGACAAGCATTAATACCATATTATACTGAAGGACAATAGATTTTTCTTTTCTTCATTATGTTAATATTAACAAACATTTTCCCAGTGCTCAATGCTTTGTGACTTCCAAGATGTCTTCACTTCTCTCTGCACTAACAGCACAGCAAAGAGGAAAAGCTTTCTAGAAACATACCATATTGGGAGGTCCAATTCATTAATTGGTGCCGACCACAATAAAATCAAGAAATAAATAATATTTAAAGAATCACGTGGAAAAGCATGCAGCTTTGCAAAGTTAAGGGTCACACTTGCTCAGTTGGTTAGCATCTTCACTCACATCTTCACTCACATCTTCAGCCAGAAGGTTGTGGGTTGAAGCCCCATTTGGGGAATTGGCATCCACGTAGTCTATTGTAGCTCTACCGAACAGTGCTGAGAGTGTACTGTATTATCAGAGGTACCAATCTCTGGATGACACTTCAATCGAAGGTCTTGTCTGCCTTATGTGGACGTCAAAGATCTTGTGGCACTATTTGAAAAGAGAGGAGAATTTCTCCCATTGTCATGGACAACAATCCCAAAAATAATATTGATCAATAATTCTGCGGCTGTTTGTGGTCCATTACTTTGCACAATTTGGCTGCTTTCACTCACAAAGCACAGTCACTACACATTACAATATATCCTGTTCAGTGCTTTGAACCATCTTAAATGGCAGTATCAAATGCAAGGATAATTATATTATTATATTCAGCTAAAATACTCATGATGCTTCAGTCCCAGATTAAAGATTTGTGGAGCTCCTGTAGCTCAGTGATTAGAGCACTCGCCTTACAATCGTGAGACCTGTGTTCGAATACAGGTTGATCAGGGCAAAACCATGGGCAAGTTTCCTTACTCTAATAAAAATCCATCCAAAATAAACACAATAATAAAAATGGTTATTTCAATCCACAACTGTTTGTGGGACACTGCTATGCGCAATTGGCTGCCACATTTTGCCCACGAATACACAATCAATTCACATTACAGTATATTCTGTGAAGCGCTTTGAGACGTCGATAAGATGTGAAATGCACTATATCAAATGCAAAGATTATATCTACAGTTGTTCACTGACTTGTACGAGTGACTTGTATGACTAAATTGAAAACCATGTATTTGTGATCATACAGTGTCCCCTTAATAGACATTTTGTTTCTCTCTATCTTAGGTAATAAGATAACTAACATTTACCTCAAGCCGACTGAAAAAAAAGAACAATTCTGATGCGGGGGTCACACGAAGGGCTATATTGGAAACATTCACCTGTCATTTTCAGATGTTACCAGCATCTTATTGTTTATATAGCAGTTTGTATGCACCTTCAACAATAAATAATCATCTTGGAAATCGAGTCTGAAAAAACACTTTAGTGATTAGTTTAACAGTATGTGGAGCCTGACATATCAGGCCTATAGTTTAACTGAGCATCATACAATTGAAAATTATTGATGTAAAAATTAACCTATAACTGACTATTTATTTTGAACAAAATATTCCTCACATCTTATCCATATAACAATATAACAAAAGCCAAAAACTATGTCTGAATATTGCAGAGCAAAACTTGAAGGTTCAATCATATATCACCCTGCAAAAGCATGACTAAATTAAATTCATATCTACTCATCCTTTCTATGGACTTAGTTCCACCAAAGACTCAAAACCGCACCTTCCTAAACAATAATACACTTGGATTCTTGAACTTCAAACCTTTGAGTAATAGGGGCAGTCAAGCAGAAAGGGGCAGTGTCAGCCACACTTAGTTTCCCGACACAAAATACACCATTAATTCACTTTACAGTATATTGTGTGAAACACTTTCAAATGTCTCAATGACATGGTAAGGTGCTAAATTTCTACCGATCCTCGTATTTGATATAACTCCTCACCTCATTGTTGCGATGTCTCAAAGCACTTCACAGAATATACTATAATGTGAATTTACTGTATATGTTGTGAGTGAAATATCAGTTGTAGTAGTGCTGGAATTAGTGGAGTATGGGGGTGCATTGCATTGCAGGCAATGCTTTGATTCAGATGAGGTATGACCTGAGGGAGGTCTTTAAAATTATGAGTGTTTTTATAGAGTCAATAGGGAGAAATGATTTTCACAGGCTGGTTAGCCAGTAACTAAAGGGATCAATTTGAAATAGTTAGTGGATGAGCAAATGGGGAGGTGAGGAGAATTCTATCATGCACAGAGTAGTTAGCATATAGAATGCCCTGCCGGGAGCAGAAGTTGAGCCAAAATCCATATTGGCCTTCAAGAGGGAACAAGACAAATACTTTAAAAAGAGTGTCTCAGGTAGCAGACTGTCAAGACTTCCCCAGGTGGTCGTCTCAAGCCTTACATTCCATTGCGAAGCATATCACTTTGGAGTCAGCTCACCACCAAGGAGATTTAGCTCAGCTCCCCACCCATGAAAGATTGACTTAACTGTAATTATTGTAAAACTTGACACCTCCTGATGTGACGCTTTAACTTTTCAGGTACCTCATATATCAAATGCAAGGCGTTTTATACTAATAATAATCTTCGCATTTGATATAGCACTTTTACAACATCATCAAAACATCTGAAATGCTTCACTGTAAAGTGGATTAACTGTGCATTTTGTGGATATAATGTTGCAGCCAGTAGCAAACAGCAATATCCCACTAAAAGCCATGGAATGAGTGACCCAATTGCATTTGGTGGATTATTGCCAAGACCCCGGGAGAAACTCCCTTCTCTTTTTGAATGGTGCCATGGGATCGTTACTGTCCACCTGAACGGTACGTAGTTTTACATCTCATCTAAAGGACGGCAGCTCCGACAATGCATCTCCCAACTCTACATTGCAATATCACCCTAGACTGTGTGATTCTAAGTTCCAATGTGGGGCTTGAACCCACAACCTTCTGACTCTGAGGCAATAGTATTACCACTGCACCAGACAGACTATATATTATATTCCTCCCTGAAAATAGATGCATGAAAATGAAAATAACAACATTAAAATTAATTGTAACCAACTCCACAATGCAATCTACTGCAATCTAATGTAACTGAAAATATGACACGTTAATACATAAGGGAATCAAATACATTTAGGAATGTACTCAAACAGTATGGGTGCTGTCGAGAATAAAATATAAATCCAACATTGTGGAGAAAAACACCAATATAAGGATACGGTAACGATTAGCACGAGCAGTATTTCAGTGACTCAACACTGGTAGACAACACATATGTGGAGCTCCTGTGGCTCAGTGGTTAGAGCACTTGTCTTGCAAGCTGGGGAAACCAAGCTGGGGAGACCTGTGTTTGAATCCAGGAAGGTCAGGGCCAAACCTTGGGCAAGTTTCCTTACTCCACACGCCTAATAATAATCCCTCCAAAAAAACACAATAATAAAATTGGTCATTTCAATCCACGACTGTGTGTGGGACACTGCTGTGCGCAATTGGCTGCCGCGATTCACCCACAAATATATACAGTCAATTCACTTTACAGTATATTCTGTGAAGCGCTTTGGGACGTCGATAAGATGTGGTAAGCGCTATATCAAATGCAAGGATTATTATTATTATTATTATTATTATTAATACATATAACACTGACTGTTGCTTTATACTGAAATGGCTTAGCAGTCCAGGGCACATGTATCCCAAGAATCAGGAGCCTGCTGCAGTCAACAACAACGCATATTGCTTTTAAGCACTCTGAGACGCTACCCTGAATGTAGCGTGTCACATTAGTGCATGTGGATCTGTTGTGGCTATGGCAATTCCATATTAACAAATGAGAAGTAAGCGGAAAGCATAAAAGGATTCTGGGGCAGTCACTGGAAAATGCGATGAAGAGAGTGAAAGTTGAAATACAAGAGCTATTGAATCTAAATTCTGTTGCGGATTAATGAATAGCACATGATGTCGGAAGTAAAAACGACTATGAGACTGAAAATGGATTGAAAAGCAAAATGTAGAGAGAAGCAGAATGGAGTGCAGTACCAAGTTATGTGCAGATACCAAGACCACTAAAGTTGGTTGGAAGTTTACAGCACAGTTGGCAATGGTTTGAAGGAGACTTTAAATTTTTTGGACCAACAGCAAATGTAATGAAACTGCTGCAGAGACAGCAATCTGCAATCTGCAATCTTTTTAAATGTGACTGGTGAGGAAGCAAATTAATATTTCGGAACCCAAGAGAAAGGAGTGGGAGTGCCACTAGAGGAAATTATGACTATTATAATGGAAGGATACTCTGGGGAAAATAATATAGTAATTGACCGATTTAAGTTTGGAACACGAAAGCGAGGACCCACAGAATCGTTGAATCAGTCAGTACTGTGTGGCATAACAATTTCTAAATAAAACTTGCGATTATGGATCATTAGGGGAGGGAATGTTAAAGCGACCTCATCCTGATGTGAAAGGTGCTATACAAATGTAATTTTGTTGTTGTTGATACGGGACCAGATTGCGTTCGAATTGGCAATGGAGATAAAAAGGATTGAAGAGGTGACAAAAATAAATATGAGGGACATGGAGAAAGACATGGAAACAGATGAACTACCCAACAGACAAAGTTGGAATGATACAGGTGAAGAGTATATGGAGTGCAGAGAATATACAGGCCAAGAGGAAGACCAAACAAAATGGACAAATGTGGGAAATGTGAATCAGAACATCTTTGATGAGATATCCCACAAAAGGAAAAGAATGCTATAAATGCAAAATATATGGGCATTATGCAAGGTTATGCAGGAATGCACAACATGAAGCTGGAAAGATATAGCAGAGGAGAAAAGTCAAACAGAAAGAAGACAAATAACCTCAGGATAACCAGAATTGGACAAATTAGAGCCAGGGAATGTGAAAGGAGAGACAGCTCAGGTATAGAATCCAGAGAAAGTGAACAAGAGCAGTACAACATTGAAGCAGTGGAATTCATAAAGAGAGTACCTCAATAATCTGACAATTCCCGAAAACTGGCAACTCGCTAAAACCAGCAAGATTACAAAATACATCCAATATTAGATTTATTTTCCGATGTTGGCAAATCTCCTGGGAACTTGTAGTTCCCGGCTTGTAGCTTGTAGCTCCCAGCTTGGTCGCTCTGTCATCCGGCAGAGGAGCTCGGCCATTGTTTGGCTTCAGTGCTGTGTTTACAGCTCAAGTGGTGTATGGGGCGGGGCTTCCCCAGCCATTTCTAGGGTAAGTTCTAAGTACCGTCAAACTCCGAAATCTGGGAGTTGAGTGGGCCCCGCTGCGCTCAATTAGCGAGGTTTTACTCAAATACTGAAAAGAAACAGTGGATGGTGTGTTTATATAAAAAGTAAGGAAAGTCATTCAGTGCAAATTAGATACAGGACCACAGGCCAGTGTAATAGCATTGGAAGAATATATCCCAAGGCACTGAACAGTCAGGTCGGGACTGAGCAAGGGGAAGGGGCAGGGTAGGTTGAGATGGGAGGGAGAGAGGTAGGAGGACGAGAGTTGGGAGGGCAGCGGAAAGCACAATCCAAGAGGAGGGTCTTGAGACCGGCCTTGCAGGAGGTGAGGGAGGAAGTGAGGCGAAGGGGCTGTGGGATGGAGTTCCAGAGAGTGAGGGCAGAAAGGCTGAAAATCCGTCTACCGATGATGGGGTAGGTTGGGTGGGGGACATGGAGCAGACTAGAGCCGCTGAATGGAGGGGGCAGGGAGGTTCATTGGGGGAAAGCAAGTCGGAGAGATAGGAGGGGGGCCATGAATGGCCTTGAAAGTGAGGACGATGATCTCACAAAAGCACAAACACACACACACAGATTACAGTCATGGAGATAATCAACAACAACAACTTTGATTTATATAGCGCCCTCCACGCTGAACATCGTCTCAGACCGCTTCAATCGAAGGCCGCTGAAAGGGGAACTTTGGGGCGGTCAATGCGGTACAAATACTCTGCGAGCAGGAAGTAGCCCAGATACGGTGCGGTGTCGTGGTGATAGCGGCCCCCATCTCCGTGGTGACTGAAACAATGCGTTTCAATGAGTTAGGTTCTTTTGGCCATTTTCCGTCAATATTTGGGAAAAAAACCACATTATACTCATTCCCTGACTGCCTGCCCGACTCACTCGTTGCTGGTCTCACTCGCTGCCGGCCTGGCTCACTCCCAGCCCGCCCATCACTATCTTGATGGGTAGGCCCTAGCCCCGTCGTGCCCCCTTTTCCACCTGCTGCTGAACGACGTAATAGCGAATGTCGCAACGTTAAATGATTATATGTTCACAATGTATCAGCAATTTAATAACAAAAGAACCTTAACCTGTTAGAAGATGAACTGTAACAAACCGAGGCAACGTTAAGCGCAATTTATCTGTAATATAGCATCTGTATCAAGAGCTCTATCATAGACAGAAAAAAAATTAAGTGCAGGTAGAGAAGGAATGTTTAGCAGTCGTATTTGGATGCAAGTGATTTAAACAACATGTATTTGGAAAGAAAGTAATAATAGAAAGTGATCAAAGCCTTTTTTTTAGCAGGGACTAAACAAAACACCACCTAGGTTACAGCGAATGAGAATACAACAACAAAATTATATTTGTATAGTGTCTTACTGATACAAAAGTAAACTTTACAGTTTATATATAAACCAGGAAATACCTTATATGTGGCAGATAAACTATGCAGGGCCACATGTCAAAATGAGAATAAGAAAGATAAACAATTAGAAAAGGAAATAGAATTCCAGGTATGGGAAATTGCAAAGGCAACAATACATCAGAATGAAATAAAAGAAGCAAACTAAAAAGATAGAGTGAATATGGAAATTCAAATAATGTTGGCCAGAAAATAAAAAAAACATGCACCAGAGGCGGTACAACCATGCTGGGAATATAGAAATGAAATATAACTGAAAAAAAATAACATACTGAAGGCATAGGACAATAATTCCAATACAGTTAAGAAAAAAATTGTTGAGAAACATACATGAAGGGCATTGTGGAATAGAAAACGTGAAGAGAAAGAGATGTAGAATTTGGGATAAGTAAACAAATCGAGGACTACATAGGAAAGTATGAGAAATGCACAACACATCAAAACTGAGAATGGCACAAATCTTTAATGTGACATCAGAGACCAAACACAGCATGGACAAAAAAAAACACACATCTCCTCTGTTTAATAGGAAAGATTGTTTATAAACAGTAGACTATATAATAATCATAATCCTTGCATTTGATATAGCGCTTTTCACATCTTATCAACATCTCAAAGCGCTCGAGATGCAGTGAATATGCAGAATTAAACAATATAGCAGAAGTAGTAATAGACAAGCCAAAATAAATATTAGCTAGACACGGCATACCATCTGTGCCATGACCCACTCTGCCTTCCCCCACCTCTGCAACATTGCCCAGCTCCACCACTGTCTCATACCATAGGCCACCGAAACCTTTATACAGTACATGCATTCATAACATCCAGGCTTGACTATACAAACTCCTTGTTTGTCAGCCTCACCAACTTCTCGCTTCATAGATTGCAATCTGTGTCCTCTCCTATGCCAGACTCCATGACCCTATCATCCCCATCCTCTCCTAACTCCACTGGCTTCCCATCACAAAGAGGATACACTTCAATATCGTGGTCCTCACCTTGAAAACCCTCCATAGCCTCCTTGTTCACCCTTCCTTTGTGACCCGCGAACAACCAGCCCGCACCATCTGCTCATTGGACCTTTTGGGTCTCCTTCAAGATCCATCTAAAGACCATCATCTTCCATCGTGCCTTTGCTCACCCTCCATCCCTCCATCTTGGCATCCACTCTCCGTGATTCCTACCTCCAGCTCTGGGCTGAAACTCTGACCGTCCAGCGCCTTGGGATGTCTTCCCGACTTGAAACAGGCTACACAAATGTAATTTTGTTGTTGTACATAGGGAATTAATAAGTGATTATGGGCCGCAATTTGCAAGTGCTGGATATAAAAAAATCACAGAACAGTTGGAGATAGACCACAGTACATCTTCACCAGATATGTACACAGCAATGGGATGTGAGAAGAGCAGAACAGATAATAAAGAAAATGTTGAAGAAAGCCGTGGAATCAAGGAAAGATAAACATTTGGCATTACTAGTTTACAAAAATAAGTCGATACGTGACCAGCAACCATGCACAGAGAAATCTTGGATTGTGAGCCATGGTGGGATGAGTGAGACAGGGGATGTGAAGCAGGCCTGAGCCTGCCAAGTGAAGGGAGCAGGCAGGTTGGGAGGGGGTTAGTAGGTCACAGGGATAGGGGAGAGCAAGGCCATTCAGTGCTTTGAAGGTGAGGAACAGGATCTTGAACTCTATCCTCTGTGTGATGGGAAGCCAGTGGAGTTGGGTGAGGATGAGAGTGATAGGGCCACTGTGCCTGGTGAAGGAGAGGCCACTGGCTGCAAGTTTTGGATGATCTGCAGCCTTTGGAGGGAGGAGTTGGGGAGGCAAGCAAGTAGGGAGTTTGCATAGTCAAGCCTGAAAGTTATGAATGCATGTATCAGGGTAGAAACAAGACCATGCATGATTGACTAAAGAGAGGAATTGGCTAGGCATTCAACATCAAGTAGTACAGAGCTTCAGCAATACACTATAAGTGCCGTAATTCTGAATAGTTACTTGCTAATTGTTTGTTGCTGAACTAAATGCTTTGGTTTAGTAGATAGCTATAGAACTAATTTCCTGTGTTATTCCAGTGAGAGTTTCTCTGATGAAGTGTTGATCTGAAGGGGTAGTGGAAATGTTAGGGACAGTATGCTGCTGAGCTGTTTTTGGATGTTTTCTGAAAGCTTTGAATATTCAGTAATATTTTCAATAAATTAGTCCAAAAGGTCAGCATTGCTTCCTTGTACTTCAGCTGGATTTAACAATCAAAAAACTAAAGTTATTGTTGATCCTTGATTGGTTTGGCAGGTCAACCCTGAAGCCAAATATTAAACAAGATACAGATTGGAAGCTCTAGAGGCTTTGCAATAGAACCCGCCTTGCTGGGCTTCATGCCAGGAAGGGTGTTAGAGGCCAGGACATGAGACTCATTTTTTTTAAAAGGGCTTCATGCTTTGATGGGCGGAACATAGGTGCGTGTTCTAGAGTGATGAGATCAGATGTGCTGAAGGGTTTTCTTCATCCAAACAAATCTTTCGATTTTGTGAGTCGTATCAATCATATCAACACCGTCAGCCATTTTGCCTGATAGTGGAGAGTCCACTTTGTGGGAGGAAACGTGCTGCCACCTAGTGGTTATGTTTGCTGGCATTAATTGGCACAACACAACTTTAAAACATTGCAAACATTATCCTCTTGTTCCTTTTGCTTCTGCTCATGAGTGGAGCAGTGCACTCTTACTTTTCCTCAGTGCAGCTACAAAGAATGATATGTAAATTGTGACCAGGTTCAGTGAAGCATAGCTTTGTGCGAGTATAACGCCTGCCAGTAAGTTAAGACGTCAGGATGCATGAAAGAGAAATGTTTATTTGGCTTAAGTTGCCTTGCTTGGCAGTATGCAGATTGGAGCCTACTCAAACGAGCAAAAGAGCACATGTACTGTCAACAACAAAATTACATTTGTATAGTACCTTTCACATTGGGAGGATGTCCCAAGATGCTGAAGGTTGATTCCAGCACAGTATGCAGCCTGCTACAATGTCTTTCAGCTTGCCTCTGTCTCAATAAACTCTGTTTTATCCAATTATATACAGCAATCTGTCTGATCTGGGTCACGCAAAAGAAAGCAGGGATTTGCGGCTAAGTCCCAAAGGAGTTGGATGTGAGATCCTAAGGCTCATATTATTATTACAGCCAGCAGAGAGATGAGACTTTCATCACAACAGTCTAGGCTTAATTTGAACTCAAGCACAAAGAGAGAACAGTGTATGAGCCTACTGTACCAACCAGTCATCTTTACATTAACATGTATAAGGCTCCCTGTGCAATCTTTCTTATGACCAATGTTTCAATGAATTAAGATGCTGTAAACTAAAGTTGGCATAATAAAAGTAACATTATCCACCTTAGGAAAAAGAACATAATTGGTGACGCTGCGGTGCGCAATTGGGTGCCGTGTTTCACCCACAAATATACAATCAATTCACTTTCCAGTATATTCTGTTAAGCGCTTTGAGACTTCTAGAAGATGTGAAAAGCGCTATATCAAATGCAAGGATTATTATTAGTAGTAGTAGTGATTAAGTATAAAATAGTCACAGACCATTTGAAGTATGATGCTACAGTTGCAAGATGATCATTTGGACCAAAAGGAATGATTATTGAGGAATGCTTGACAAAATACAGAAAATGAACAAAATGATCTCAGGTAGCAAGCCCATATGGGACAAATTGGGCTGATCCATGCCCATATGGGCCCCACATGGGCTTGCTACCTGGGATGAGGCTGATCTGAATGGCACAACACATTTCAACAACAACAAAATTACACTTGTATAGCGCTTTTAACATCAGGAGGACGTCACAAGGCGCTGGACAGTCATTGTTTCATTGTGAGGGGACGAGGCGGAGGGATGCAGTTCCAGAGGTTTGGGGCAGAGTGGCTGAAGGATTGCCCGCCAATGGTGGGACGTGTGGATTGGAGGACATGGAGCAAGCCGGAGCCTGCTAAGTGGAGGGGGCGGGTGGGTTGGTAGGGGGTTAGAAGGTCGCGGATGTAGGGTGGGGCGAGGCCATGAAGGGCTTTGAATGTGAGGACCAAAATCTTGAATTGGATCCTCTGGATGATGGGGAGCCAATGGAGTTGGGCAAGGACGGGAGAGATGGGATCACGAAGCTTGGAGCAGTGGAGGACATAGGCTGCAGAATTCTGGATTATCTGCAACCTGTGGAGGGAGGAAATGGGAAGGCCGACAAGCATGACATTTACATTATTGTGGGCAGTGCATTCAGGAGGGCCAAAGGAAGTCATCAGGGTAATTAGACAAGGTCACTGGATAGGGATCAGGCACAGGAGGACTGGCCGATTTGTTGCTCATTCTAAGAAAGGCACCACGTTGATTCATTGTTCTGCAGACAAGGGCCACTGAGCTCACTTGTAGTTCACCTACTGTTTTTCTGGCTCAGATGTTCAACCTCATCACAGACCAAGATTGAAAACTGAATGTTATGGTTATCTTAGGCTCAGAGAAACTCTCGAGTGAGAGTTTTTTTGAAGCCTAAAATAAAAATAAATAGGATAGGATCACGAATCATAGTTTAACAGTTTGTAAAAATCAATACAAGACACAAAACATTGTTATCACTTATTTATAATGCTTTTTTTTGTGGAATGCTGTAGCTCAGTGGTTAGAGCGCTCTCCTTGCTAGGGAGAAACTTGGGTTCGATTCCAGGCAACAACCACAGCAACAACAAAGTTACATTTGTATTGCGCCTTTCACATCAGGAGGATGTCCCAAGGCGCTAGACAGTTACTGCTTCAGGCAGGATGAAACCTTGGGCAAATTTCCTTACTCTATACACCTGATAATAATCTCTCAAAAATAAATTGGGCACAGAAATACTCTACAAACAGTCTTGGAGTGAATGACCACATTTGTTTTTTGGTGGGGATTATTACCCCAGTTTTGTCTATTCACTTTATAGTATATTCAGTGAAGCGTTTTGAGATGTCTAAAAGATGTGGAAAACCCTATATCAAATGCAAGGATTATTATTATTTCTAAATTAAGTGGTTGGCAGTCGATTGGTGGATCGTAAGTGAGTGAGTGAGTGAGTGAGTGAGTGAGTGAGTGAGTGAGTGAGTGAGTGAGTGAGTGAGTGAGTGAGTGAGTGAGTGAGTGAGTGAGTGAGTGAGTGAGTGAGTGAGTGAGTGTGTAAAAGTAAGTAAGTAACTCAGTAAGTAAGTAATCCTTAAGTTTATATTGCGCTTTCCACGTCTTATCGACGTCCCAGAGTGCTTCACAGAGTTTGGGGAAGGAAAGTCGGAAAATTAACTGTATATTTGTGGGCGAAATAGGATATCCACTTTGCAATACAAACTGTAAAGCACTTTGAGTTGCCTCAAACACATCTTGTTAATCCATGATATCAAATGCAAGGATTATTATTTATATTATTATTATTTATTCCTCAAAGGATTCCAATGTGTATATATGCTATACACAATTTAAGGATTATTATTCTTTAATTATTGAAGGAAATAGTGTAGCTCAGTGCTTAGAGTACTCGCCTCACAAGTGAGAAACCTGGGTTTGATTCTAGGCAGGGCGAAACCTTGGCCACATTTCTTTACTCCACATGCCTGATAATGATCACTCAAAAAAAAAAATTGGTCACTCCAATCCACAACTGTTTGTTCTTGCATATAGGAATCCTGCTTCACCAGATACAGACTTAAAGTTAAGCTAGTACCTAATTTTTTTTAAAATACAACAACAGAGCGCTTCAAATATACATATATATATAAAAATAATTCTTAAAAATAATTTAGCGTCTTTCACAGCAAAGCGATCTCAAACTGATCAGGATTTACTGTAAATTGTAGTGACTGTGTATTCTGTGGAGGGAAAATCATTGATAGCTTAAATCTGTATAGCACTTGGGGTGGGGTGGGGTGAAAAGAACATTCTCCTCCATGGAACAAACTCTGCCATTAACCCAAGAGTTTGTGGAAATTTTAACCACAGGTTGCGTCCATTTGATAACGGGTTCCTTAGTTAAATAAATCTGCTATGTTTACGAATACTGCAATTATTCTTTTCATTATCTAAAGCGATCTACACTTTCACTTTTAATATGCACTTTATATATTATGTTACAATCTGCTCCTGATGATGTTCAAATCAGGCAACGCATTTGTTTTCTCAAGAGTAATGTCAATTATCTCATTTTAATAACTACATTAATAACTTGATACATGCTGTGAAAGAATGATGGAGAGCCACACTCTCAGCCTTGTTGACAAAAATCATCCACCTATGCTTCTCCCCTGCTCGATTGAAATACTTGATTTTTGACCTTTCAAATCTTGTACTGATTGTTATAAACCTGTCAATACAGAAAACACAGCTTCTCTGAAATGTACCATTAGCTCACTGCTGTGTTACTTCAAAATTCCCCTCCATCCAGTCTTTGTTCTGTTGTACCTATGCTGACCTCACACAGAGCTGATATGTTCAGCAGTATAAAAACAGCAGCAGAGTCTCATTTCAAGGATTATTGGTCAATAAAATCAATCAAGTAATCTATCAATCTACTAATCAATCATTTTCTGGCCCCTGCCCTATCCATAACAGAGTTGATCTTATGCTGTGGTGGAATTTTATTTTGGTCAGCCAAATGAAGAAACCCATAACTAAGAGCATCCAAACCACGTTGGGAATCCGGGAGATAGACTGTTGGAATAAAATGTGCGTTCTCTCCCGGAAGGGACGCATCCTACTTACCTAATTAAGGAAACCGTTTCGGTTCAGATTGGCAAGAGCCAAGGCTTTGGGAGCCCAGAGTGTGTGTTGGGGTATTGCCGGAGTCTAACCGACTAAAACCACATAGCTTGCCGTTGGTTTCGCTGTCCAGCAATCTTTCCTGCTGCTTGTCCAGCTAAGACCAACCCTATCCTTCAGGACTTTGGCTTGTAGGGCTAACAGGCATTGGGTAGGATGACTCCCTGCCTCCAGTGACTGGTCTGTTCTTCCAGATCTTGCCAATTAGCCAGGCTGTCAACAGGAGTGCCCTGGAATACTGCGGACCTGTCTGACTCAGGAACCGGACTAACAAGATCATCACAGAGGGCTGACTCAATTCCGACATTCCATATATCACCTTAAGAGACAGTACATTCAGGGAGAGTCCACCTACCTCACCCACAGGAAGGGAGATAGAATAATAAAAAATAATCATTCTTGCATTTGTCTTATATCATTAACACGTCTCATCGAGCTTCACAGGATTATTGTGTATAGTGAATTGACTGTAATTTGTGGACGATCAAATAAAATCTCCTGGTTTTGAGACATGTTTATAATTGTAGCTGAGACACAGAACCGCAAACCCTTTTTCTACTTAAATGATTCATGGAACAGATTAGAGAGAGTATTGTACTATTCCATGCATACTGATCTTTGCAGAATACATTTGACACTTTATTGTTTGGAATTCCGTGTTTTAGGTTTTTGAATAACTATGGAACTTTTGATGGAAATATGACATTTTCATTTAAAAGGAAGTAGAATAAATAGTGTGTTTATTTATCTATCGACAATAACAACAACAACTTCGATTTAAATAGCGCCCTCCATGCCGGACGGCGTCTCAGAGCGCTTGGGAAACTGAGATTAACTGGGATGAAGATGCATGATCAAACTGTAAAAATATTTTAAGAGCCTGACAAATGATAGCCTTTAGATTGATGTTCTTTGTACTGTAATAACATTTTGAATTTTATAATAATAGAGGCATCACTTACATGAACAGGAGTAACCTAGGTTTTGTTTCCTCTTAGTCAGAAAGGTGATGTGCTTCATTCAATGCATTTAGAGTGCTCCAATGTGATTGCCTTACCATGGTGTTCTTTATCTGTTTACTGAAGCATAAAGCATTAACCATGAGCATTCAGATTTATTCAGGTGGAACATCTGAAATTTGGGATTTCCAAGATCCAATGCTGAAGCTAAGGACATACTGCCACTAGATGGTAGGGACTGGATGCACACATCAAATTTCCACTAATCACAAAGGATTGGACATAATAATCACTGCATTTGATGTGGCGATTTACCAGGACTTCTAGGCATCTCAAAACACTTCACAGAATATACACTACTGTAAAGTGAATTGACTGTATGTTTTCTGGATGAAATGCAGCAGATGAGTGTTACCATTAGGAAAACTGGCCATATTTCTCCACTCGATTGTAAGTGTCTTGTGGGAGGTATTCCCTCAGATTAGATAAATACAGTGCTCAGAATGTGAATCAGGGTGGACTAGCTTTCCATCACTGCCCAGTAAAGTACATGAATTTTAAAACCCTGGATTATTAAAATGTTATCGGCCTAAAGCTCCAGTCTGGGGAAGTTGGGGGTGGGGGGGTGGGGCTACTCAACAGACTCCGTATCGTAGTATTATTTAATCCACAACACAATGTGGATTCACTCGGTGCTTTAATTTCAACCTCTTTCAAAATCTGCTCAGTCACTTTCCTAGATTCCTTTTATCCTGGCGTCATCCATATTCGAGTGCAACTCGGTCGTTAAAGCAATATACAACTCATATGACATTGAAACTGTGGCTTCAGAAATGCAGAGCTATGAATTCCAATATCCAATATCGGCAAATTAGATTGTTGCTTTAATTTGCGACGTTTGGTTTGCGAATATCAGACTACAAGATTGTGCAAGGTTTGCAAAACAGCAAAGTGTGGATCCTAAAACAGCAAAGCTTGAACAAGTGCTGGTGTTCAAAACAAGTTTGTGCTTTTCTTCATGTGCAACACTTTCCTCTTTGATTGTATCTGCAGCCACCTTCACCTCTGTTTCCAGTTTAGTCTGAAACCACACCTCCGCTCCTTGCTGCTACCCATGGGAAGGGAGCTTACATATAAATGCATGTGGTTGTTGTTCTTGAGTATGGCAACATAGATAGAAAGTTGACTGTAGGACAGAAAATAAAGAGGGAACAATGGATGATTTTTTCAGACTTGAAGGATTTTAGCTGTCACTGAGATTCATTGCTATGCTTTTGTCTTCTTCACTCCCCACCAGGCTGATCTGTCTATTCCAACCACAAATAGCATTTAACATACAAGTAATGTATTCTCGTCTTCAAGGGATATCCCAACTATTCATTTAAAACATGATCTCAGAGTCAAATTCATGATAATACTGAGATATAATTTTACTGATAAGGCACAATATCAAATGCAAGGATTCTTAGCAATATTATTAACTACATATTTGAAAGGTGAATTTATTTACAGAGAGCACGGTATATGTGCAAGATCAGACAGGAAAATCACAACTAAATGAATGCTTTGAATCACCTTTTTTACTTAAAGATGAAAAAGATTACTGTGAACGTTCAATGGAAATCATCTTATTAAAAGTTAACATTTACAATACACTATGTTATACTTTTGAATTAATTACTTTAATTAGTGGCATAACTAAAATAATAATAATTCCTTGCATTTGATACTGATCACATTTAGGTAATGCTTTGAAGCACTTCACACAAGTACTGTAAATTGCAGAGATTTATATTTTATGGGCAAACACGGCACCCAATTTTGCACTCAGTAATGTCACACAAACAACCAAGGAATAAATGAACAATTTCATACTATTGGAGATTGTTGGCCAGGATACTGGGAGAAACTGCCTTCTCTTCTACCTCCAACCCCAACCCATTCCAACCCCTGCCGATGTTTTGGTGTACATATGACGCTTCAAGTCCACCTATGTTCTTGTCACTCAGGAGAGACAGTGCAGAGAACAACTGGAAAAAAATATACAAAATATACAAAAGTCAGCCAACAAAACCTGTTGCTATGATGAACTGCAGAACTGCACAAATATTGTAAGATCAATCAGATGGTTTAGGCTGACACTCAGAAGCCTTGTCCTTCAGATGAGATATTAAATCAAAATCTTGTATGACTGTTTAAGTGGGTGCTAACAATCTCATGGTAGCATTCAAACAGAAAGGGAGTTTATCCCCCTGTGTCTTGGCTAACAATCCCCCAAATAAAATTGGTCATTCACTTCATAGCTGTTTTGGAACATTGCCTTGCATGTCTTTTCCACAGAAATAGACTCTACAGTAGATCCTTTGATTTGTCTTCCCAACAAGAAAGGTGATTTACCAAAGGTAAGGATTATTATTATTACTATGGTTCTATAAAACTGTGCAATGAGGGACAGAATGAGCTGGTGTCTGCAAAATGTTAATTATTGCAGTTTATATTGTTGAGAAATGGAGTCAAAATGGTCCAAAATTAAAGCCCCAATCTTGTTACTTCTATCAACAGAATTTCAGAGTTGAACTTGCATTTAGTAAACTGAACCAAACTGAACCACTGCTTTTTAATAATAATATCGTAATACTCACCACTGATATAGAACCTTATTGCTGGCTAACAAGAACCCCACATAAAATTGGTGATTCACTTCAGTCTATGTAGGACACTGCTGTGTGCAGATTGGCTACCATGTTCAAATACATAAATATAGGAATTGCACACATTACAATATAATAATAATCCTTGCATTTGATATAGCGCTTTTCACGGCTTCTGGACGTCTCAAAGCGCTTCACAGAACATACTGCAAAGCGAACTGACCATGCACCTGTGGGTGAAAAGTGGCAGCCAACTGTGCACAGCAGGGTCCCACAAACAACCAATCTCATAATTGTTTTCTTTTTGGAGGGACTACCACGAGGCGTGTGTGTGGAGTAAGGAAACTTGCTCAAGGCCCCGCCCCGCCCGGACTCGAATACTGCAAGGCGAGTCCTCTAACCGCTGAGCTACAGGACTATAGTTACATATTATGACAAAAACGTTACTGTCTATTGTTGGTTAACAAGGCATTATCCTTGCCGGTGGTTGGTTAATGGATGTCGGAGAGTGAACTCTGCAAAGTGCTTTGAGAAAGCTTCCTGACTTAGTGTCTGAATATAGTGTCTATATATTTTCTAGACCAGTGTTCCAAGCATTAGCATTTCCAAGGCACTGTACAAATTACACTGAACAACTGTTTTCAAATGCTTTTCAATACTGTGGCTTTATGCTTTCAGTTGCTCTGTAATCAGTGGTGGGGAGTGAGATGGAAGGGACAGCGCTCTGAGACACCATCCGGCGTGGAGGGTGCTATATAAATCGAAGTTGTTGTTGTATAAAAACTGAGTCTAAAAGTACATAAAATGCTGGCAGTCAAACCAGTACCAGAAGAAGTGTTAAATGTAGAGCGATCAGGATATGTTGAATAAATTATGAGTTAAAAGCTTATTATTAGAGGATCTATCAATTGGTGCATCAATATATGATGAGAAGCTGTGGGATACAATTTATAACCAAAACTAACCTGTTGTACAATAATTTAATTATGTTCAATGGAATGCAGTCTTGTGTATTTTATTTAATCCACAGATTAGGCAAGTGATGAAAATTAAAATGATTGAAGTTCGATAGAACTTTTAATTTAAGTAGCAACTAAGCTAATGTGTGGTTTGCGGAGAGATTGTAATAACCCCTTTGCGAAATGGTAACCCCCCACACAGTGATGCTGTAACATTGTGAATTCATTGTCATGAAGTATTACAATTTTGTTATGTGATCTCATACAGCAAAAATGTTTAACCCCCATTCCACTCTCTCATTAAAACATGTTATCTGACAAATTGTTTGCAGTAGGGGTGTTGATAATTCTGCCCTGTTGCTGCCTGCACCTTTTATACACATCAACCCCTGTTATTAAGTACCTCACTAGCAGGGTACGTCGACATGGAAATTTTCCGATATCGATATATCGGTGGGCCCATATCGATATATATCGATATTTCTGGGCTTTTCTATACTGCGCACGCGTGCGCATTCGGAGGTACGCGCAAATTCGGGGTGCGTGCGCATTCAGGGGTGCGCGCGCATTCGGGGATGTGGGCCCATTTGGGGGTGCCCGCACATTTGGAGGTACGCGCGCATTCGGAGGTACGCGCGCAT
Source organism: Hydrolagus colliei (assembly GCA_035084275.1). Lineage (NCBI taxonomy): Eukaryota > Metazoa > Chordata > Chondrichthyes > Chimaeriformes > Chimaeridae > Hydrolagus > Hydrolagus colliei. Next base: position 15,599,527 of record CM068742.1, on the reverse strand, counting down.
TCGGAGGTGCGCGCACATTCGGATGTGCGCACGCATTCGGAGGCATGTGCGCATTCGGAGGTGCGCGCCCATTCGGAGGTACACGCGCATTCGGGGGTGCGTTCGCATTCGGACGTGCGCGCGCATTCCGATATGCGCATGCATTCCGTGCTCTAGGCCCAGGAGGTTGCAATGCCAGCGACAAGGTAAGTTGAAAAAGTTCACTTTATACCGATAATACCGATATATCGCTGGAAACGATATACCGATATTTACAATATACCTATATATTTTTTCATATTGAATTTTTCGATATATCGATATATTTAAAATTCCGATATCAGCATATCGATATGAAAAATTATATTGATATAACCGATATATCGCCAGACACTACTCACTAGTATGTGGGTTTTCTTTTGCAGGTTTATTGAACATGCTGATAAACCTTCTGGTGTCCGGCAGAATGACTGACCTTCTCTGCTAATATAATGCCCAAATTTCACACCATTCCCTACATTTCTGAGCTACTTACAACCCTACTCAAGTAGCCACCATCTCTACTCAGCTGGCTCAGGCCATCTACATTTCTCTCAACCCCTCCACTCCACCACTGGTGGCCGTGCTTTCTGCCACTACATCCCAAAACTATACAACTCTCTTTCTCAATCCCATCCACTTTGCCTCTTCCTTCACCATGTTCAAATCGCATTGGAAGAACTTCCTCTTGAACCTTGCTTGTGGTCACCTCGTCCCTCTCCTCATCTTGGTGTCATTCTATGCCACTGTTAAGCACTCCAATACACTACCCTGCATGAAGCATCCTAAAGAAATACAAATTATTGTTGTTGTTCAAGAGAAAGGAGTTTCTCCCGGTGTCCTGGATATGGAAATCAGATTGATCACTCACTCCATGGATGTTTGAGGGACATTGCTGTGCACAATTAACTGACAAATATACACAGGCAATCCATTTTGCAGCACATCCTGTGAAGGGCTTTGAGACGTCTCAATTACATGATAAGGCGCGGTATCAAATGCAAAGATAACTTATTATTGTTATTATTATTGAATTCCAGATTGCCAGGTCGCTGTCAATGTCACTTACTAAATTTTGTGAAAAATAGTGCAAATCCTGTGGAAAATGAAATTGATTCCACCAGCACTGTTTTTTTTTAAAGGATTAAGCCACTCTCAGTGAAAAATAAATATCTTCAGTATGACAGGAAAGAAAGTGTAAAATGCGTGTACCATATATCAATTTCAATATATTATTGAACTGTTTCAAGAGTTTACTTGATATTATTAAAAACATAAGAACATAAGAAATAGGAGCAGGAGTAAGCCATTAAGCCCCTTGAGCCTGCTCTGCCATTTAATAGGATCATGGATGCTCTTCTAACCTAATTCCATTTACCACACATCCCCATATCCTTTCATCCCACTATCCATTAGAAATCTATCAATCCTAACCCTCAGTCTTGAATATGTTCAATATATCCATAGCCTTCTGGGGAAATTCTATAAATTCACTACGCTCTGAGTAAAGAAATATTTCCTCAATTCTATTCGAAAACGCTGACCCTTAATTTTGAGTCTATTACCCCTAGTTTTAGATTCTCCAATCAGGGGAAACAGTCTTCCACTGTATACTCTGTCAATCCCCTTAAGAATCATATAGGTTTCTATCAGATCACCTCTAAACCTTCTTTATTCTAGAGAATACAGACCCACTTTACTCAACCTATCCTCATAGGTCAACCCTCTCATCCCAGGAACCAACCTAGTGAATCTATGCTGCATCCCCTCTAAGGCAAATATAAATCCTTTCTTAGAGAAAGAGACCAAAATGGCACACAATGTTGAAAGTACAGTTTCACCAAGGCCATATACATTTGCAGCAAGACTTCCCTACTCTTGTACTCTTAGCCCTTTTGCAATGAAGGCTAGCATGCTGTTAGCCTTCCTAACTGCTTGCTGTACCTGCATACTAACCTTTCGTGACTGGTGTACAAGGACACCCAAATCCCTCTGAACACTAACACTACTTATTCTCTCCCCCTCTAGAAAATAATCCGCTTTACTATTTTTACTATCTAGGATTCTATCTAATACCTAGAGTAACTTCACACTTCCCCACATTGTATTCCATCTGCCATCTTCTTGCCCACTCACCTTGCCTGTCTATATCACTTTGAATTCTTCTTGTATCATCCTCACAGCTTACTCTCCCACCTAGCTTTGTATCATCTTTAAGTTTCGCTATGTTAAGATCCATTTCTTCATATAAATCATTGTTATAAACTGTAAATAGTTGAGGCTCATTGACTTCTTATTATTTACCCTACTCGTTAATGCCCTATCTTCTCTGTTGAGCTTTTTGTCCCTACTTGACACACACTGTTATTTATCTCCCAAGTCGCTACTCTGCTCTACAGCCTTGACTGTTCTTTATTTTGTCAGTTTAGTGATAGTACCTACCTTTGACTTTTGAAAAGAGTGATTCATAACTTTCCTTTTTTATCCTGAATGGATTACATGCTCTCCATTGCTACATGAAATAAACTAATGTGGAGGAACTTTTCAAGCTTGCAGTAATGATCAGTAATGCAAAAAGTTCTACAAGCTATCGGGAATCAGCCATTTAAAAGCAAGTCACATGGGATAATACCTCATTACCCCAGTCCTTGCCAGACTTCACTTGCTCCCCTGTCCCTGAGAGGATTGACTTTGAGATCCTCACCCTTGTTTTCAAATCCCTCCACTCCTCTGCACCACCCTACCTCTCTAATCTCCACTCTCCCCAAATCAGCACCCGCTGCCTTTGCTCCACCTGGTCTGACTTCCTCCATGTCCACTGAATCCTCCGTTCCACCCTCGGCAGCCGTGTCTTCAGCCACTACGCCCCAAGTCTCGGGAACCTCCTTCCTCACTCCCTTCGCCTCGCCCCCTCTCTTCCCAGTTTCAGATCACAACTAAAGACCTTTCTCTTCGACCGCGCCTTTGGTCACCTTTCTACCCCTGCCCCGGCTCGGTCCCAGGATCCGTTACTGTGAAGCGCTCTGAGACGCTGTCCGGCGTGGAGTACGCTATATAAATCAAAGTTGTTGTTGTTCTTGTTGTTGTTATAATAATAATAATCTTTGCAATTCATTTGGTGCCTTGCCTTGAATGAGAAGTTGCCTCAGAATTTACTGACATGTGCAGTAATTGTGTATTTTGTACACTTTAAGTTGGCAAGGAAACAATACTTAAAGAAGATGGGATCTAAATTTGATGAAATTTGAAACATTACCTCGTCTTCATTGTGTCAATGTATAGGGTAGAGACTTTGCTGCTGTGTATAACTTCTTTCGGCCACTTTGATACATCTGAGACAAATTACATCTGCCAACGCTATAGTTAACTTCTGTAACATACTGGTGTGGGCATCTTACATAAGGACTTTCCTCTTGGGAGAGCAGTTGAAGTTGGCAGCTTATTCTCTTTAGAACAATATAGATGGAGGGACTGTTGTCACTGCTGCTCACTAATTAGACTTGGTATCCGTACCTGTGGCTAAATTGTAATGCAACATCCTGTTCAATTTTTGCATGATGTACCATGTGTATCAATTGTTGTAGTCATGCAAATAAAACCAATTAATATTTGTGCCTTTAGATTTAAACTATCTTCCTTTCATTACTCAATGAAAATGCATTAAGTGTGCCCTCCCTTTTACAGGGGGAATGAATTGCCCATATAAACCAACGTTCATCCCACTGTGAATTTAATACAGTGATAACATTAATCCTTATATTTAATATAGCAGTTCACAGGATATATTGTAAAGTATAGCGACTGTGTATTTTGTGGGTGAATACGGCAACCAATATGCACTTAGCAACATCCAAAAACAACAGCTGTGGAGTGAGTGACAAGTGTTATTTTATGGTGTTAGGCAGGATACCGGAAGAAACTCCCTACTCTTTTCAAATAGTGCTGTGGAATCTTTAAAGTCCACCTGGATAAGCAGGCGGTCTTGGTTTAATGTCTAGTCAATCTTTGCAACCCTATGGCCACCTCTGCCTCTCCCATAGCTCTTCTCCCCTCTCTCTTGCTGAGCTCCCTACTCCGTCTGTGTGAAATGCTCCAAGATGTCACCCTTAGTGAAGGGCACAATATCAAACTCGATGTAAAACTGGTTGATGGTAATGATGAATAAGGGTGGAAGTATTTTTTTGCAGTAGATGTAAGATCTAACTAACGTATGTATAATGTAACAGTCAGGCTCCTTCAGGGGGAATTAACTGTGTAACCCACTGGGAGTGACTACTTTTATTTATTTTCAAACACCACATACAGGCTCAGCGACAAACAGAACAGACTTTCTTTTCACTTCTGTCCCACCTGAAAAAAAACCCACAGATGTCCTTCGAGATTTATACACCCCTGGAGAGCGATTATAAAATATAAATCAGAACCCGAGTGGAATATCTAAACAAAATACTCTTGCAATAGCTGCTGTGATTGAATGTTGGTTACATAAAAGCAGCACAAAGAAAGAGGTGGCGACCAAATCATAAAATAATTCAATAATTGTAAACAAAAATCCATGGGTTTTGTATTAAAATATGTATGTTAGACTACTACAGGCTCATAATAACCAGCCATGGTTAATAAATTTGTAATCTGTGTGCAGTGGTTTGGATGTAGGCTGTATTTCAGGCTTAGGTTTATTTCAGATTTTCAGTGAGTTCTTTCTTGTAACAAATATTTCAATCGTACAGAAAACATGACCATTTATTTTGAGCTGTATTGTGCATATAAAAGCGGTCATGTTTTAATCATTGGAAACATTGTGGGGTATAAATCAGGTAATGCTTTCAGACCATTCTTACTTGTCTTTGGAAGGCATCACTGTTTGATGGAGTTTGACTTTTCACTCACTGGCTCAGCTGACTAATATCAAATCGTGGAATATGTTGTGTTTAACCATTAGTCTGATCACTTCAATTACATAAAGCAACTCATGACACACATTTTTCTACTTGTATCTTTATTCCTACTACTGATTTTATAGGAAAAAAAATGTTCTTCTAATAGCGAACGGAAATTCTTTTAATCCAGCTATTTTGAAATCCATGCATGCTATACACAGAAAGTACTAAGATTGAGGCATCAGTGACTTTCCGTTTGGCTGTGAGACATTATCAATCACTAGGACAGAGGTCGAGGTATGCAAGGATAATGCTGACAGCATGTTTCATACAGTTATTAACATAGAAATAAATAAGATTTACACAAATAAAAATAACTGCAGTAATAACACTCCACCCTTTATTACTCCCGTCACTGCACAAAGTAGTTTACACAGCTGACTGGGAAGTGGAGCTCGGGGGAATGTGAACAGAGATGTTTTTAACGTCGGTGCAATCTATGCCGACAGCCACTTCATATTGCGGGCCCCCAAAGTAATGCAAAAATGCGTACTTATTAAACTTACCGTCAGTGACGGGCCCCCTAAGAAAATTGACCAAGTAGTTTGAAGACTTAAAAACGCCTCTGAATGTGAAGCTTGGGAAATGAAGGAAAAATGGCTGAAAGCAAAGGGTGACATATAAGCAGTTTCTAATTATTAAAATAATCATATAAGGTACAAAATATTTGAAATTACTTCTGAATATGGCTGCTTGTAGTTAGAATTTGGATAATGATACTAACTTGTAATTGATACTTATCTTTACTTAATAGTTGAAATGACTCAAAGCATTTCATAAGATTTTAAGATTACAAAAAGTGTACTCACTATTTTGTAGGGGGAATATTCAAGGTGACAATCAAGTCATAGTGCATTGCTGGAGGAACATAGTCCTTCAGATGAGATATTAAACTATGGTTTCATCTGCCTATTTAGGTGGATGTTGAAGATACCACGGCAATATTTGAACAGCGAGGAAGTTTATTCCAGTATCCTGGCCGACATGTCCGCTGATCAAATTAACTTAAAGCCTGTCCCAGCACCTTGGGATGTCTTCCTGACGTGAAAGGCGCTCTACAAATGTAATTTTGTTGTTGTTGTTTTGTGGGACATTGCTGTGCACAAATTAGCCGCTGCATTCTCCTACAAAGTACAGTCACTCTTTGCAGTAAATCCCCTCACAGGGAAACACTTTGAGCCACCCTTCTAACAAGAAACCATAACAACAGCAACAACAACAAAATTACAATTCTATGGTGCCTTTCACGCTGGGAGGCTGTTCCAAGGTGCTGAACGATCAGTGATTCAGACCCAAGTTGGGATTGGGATCGGGGAGGTGTAGGACAGGTGGGGAGGGAGGTGATCAAAGGCACAGTTGAAGAGGAGTCTTGAGATGGGTCTTGAAGGAGGCAAGGGAGGGAACAAGGTGGAGAGAGTATGTGATGGAGTTCCAGAGGGTGTGGGCAGAGAGGCTGAAGGCCTGTCCATCAATGGTGGGGCGGGTGAGGCAGGAGATGTGAAGCAGGCCGGAGCCTGCTGAACAGAGGAAGTGGACAGATTGGTAGGGGCATTGCAGGTCGCAGTGGTAGGGGAGAGTGAGGCCAAGGATGGCTTTGAAGGTGAGAATCAGGATCTTGAACTATATTCTCTGTGTGATGGGAAGCCAATGGAGTTGGGAGAGGATGGGGTTGATAGGATCATGGAGCTGGTGCACGAGAGAACACGAGCTGCAGAGTTCTGGATGATCTGCAGCCTATGGAGGGAGGAGTTGGGGAGGCAGACACGCAGGAAGTTTACGTAGACCCACATGGTCAATAGTGCAAGGCTTGATCTTGGTCAATAAAATCAAGTGGCGTTAATTGCAAACATGAAAAGGGAATTTCTATGGTCAGAATCTGTGCCTTAGTGAATTCCTGCAAATATGCAAACCATTTGTACACTTGCACAACAGTCAATCTTGTAGAGTAAGTGCTACATCCTACACCACTGTAAATTGCAGGTATTTCATCAAAGGCATCAAAATCAAGTTTCTGTAAGGACCATGCTTTTGTCACCTCTCGGCTGAATTATTCCAATGCCCTCCTCGCCAGTCTCCCCTCCACCACAATCCATAAAATACAACTCATTCAAAACTCTGCCGCCCGCATTCTCACCCGCACCAAACTTTGCTCCCCCATTACCCCAGTCCTTGCCAGACTTCACTGGTTCGCTATCCCTGAGAGGATCGACTTCAAGATCCTCACCCTTGTCTTCAAATCCCTCCACTCCTCTACACCCCACTGCCTCTCCAACCTCCTCTCTCCTCAGAACCAGCACCCATTGCCTTCTCTCCATCGGATCTGGCCTCCTCCATGACCCCCGAATCCTCAGCTCCACTCTTGGTGGCCGTGCTTTCAGCCACTACTCCCCGAGGCTCCAGAACTCCCTTCCTCACTCCCTTCTCCTCATCCCATCTCTTCCCACTTTCAGGTCCCAGCTAAAGACCTTTCTCTTTGACCACGCCTTTGGTCACCTTTCTACCCCTGCCCCTGCTCAGTCCAGGGATCTGTTGTCATGAAGCGCTCTGAGACCCCGTCCGGCGTGGAGGGCACTATATAAATCAAAGTTGTTGTTGTTGTTGGATACCCTATATCCAAGGTAATGGTTAGCATCAGAAAGAGCTGGAAAAAGTTAGAGAGACTCAAAAACTGAAAGAATGGCAGAGTTAGCGAGAGAATGTCATGGATAGAGAGTGTTCAGGAAGTATGAGTGCAGAGTGAAGAAAGAAGAGAGAAAAGCAGAGAGATAGCAAAAGAGTAGCAGAGAAAGAGTGGGAACGGATAAAGAGGGTAAAGTTTTCAGAATGAGTGTAGAGCACATTTTGATATTTTTGTGACCATATCACAATGGAACAAGGCTTTGGTTAGCACTAGACAATTTATATGATGCCCAATGTCCGATTGCCCGCACTGTCTGCTTACTCCGAAATCAGTCCCAATTAGTGCAGATAATTGGCTCTCTGCTGTATTTGAAGGAATGGGATGTCTCAAAGTGTTTGAATTCAATGCCTCTTAATAATAGTGCAGTACCTCTATCGTGCAATCAAAGGATAAACATCCCTTCAAAGCATAGCAAAACAACACTTTGTTTCAAAGAATCCTCAATAGCAATGGCTTAGATTGACGTGTGTCATGAAAGGGAGCTAGTATTTTGAAATTTTTGCAGTGATCATGGGACCACAACATGTGTTGCCACCTTGTTAACATTTGATTGTTTGGAAAGTCTGTAATCTGCAGAAGTGATTCCCAGTATCTGATTTGCTTTCTCCGCAGCTGCTGGTATGGACTAGGTGACAGTATTATCTGATCACAACAGAAAGAGAAGAAATGAAATCTGTTCTGAAACATCCAACATTTAATAATTTAACACACTGATGTTTCTATCAATAAAATTGCTTGTTTGTGCTCCCAGGGATTTGTGTCCTCTGCCTTCCTAGGGAAGAGTTATGTACCCTTGAAGCAGCACACAGAAACTGTGAGTTCTTTATATGGTAACTCAAATTGCAGAAGTTAAACAAAGAAGATCTGCATGGGTCAGGATTCAAGAGAAATTGATTTTTTTTTCAAAATCAAGCAATAATTAATCCTTACATTTGATATCGACCTTCACATCGGCAGGTGGCTGAGGAGGCTCAAAGCCATTCACAGAACATACAGCAATGACTGTAATTTGCAGGCAAACTAATTAAATATAAGCAACTAAACACCAATATAAATGTGGCAATGTGCATGCCTAAGCATTGATTGAAAATCTCTGAAAGATTGAAAACAATGCCGGCTGTTTCCATGTAACTTAGATTAATAATAATCCTTACATTTGAAAGCTTTATCTACCTGTCCTGCCACCTTCAAATATTTACTAATATGAACCCCCACGTCTCTCTGTTCCTTCACTCCTTTAAGGTTCTACCTATCAATTCTTGAGGCATCTCAAAGCGTTACACAGAATATTGTGAATTGACTGAATATTTTGTGGGCCAAAGGTGGCAGCTAATTGCACACAGCAGTGTCCCACAAAAAGTCATGGATTATCGAAATGTGTCGATTAACATTGCCACATAAGAGATTTGTAAGTAAAATAGAAGCCCAAGATATTAAAGAGACAGTGGCAGCAATGATACAGAACTGACTGGGAGACAGAAAACAGAGAATTGTGGTAAATGGTTGCTTTTCTGACTGGAGGCAGAAAGTGCGCAGTGGTATACTTCAGCGGTTGGTGTTAGGACAACTGCTAGTTGTGATCTGTATAATTAAATAACCTGGATTGGGTTAAGGGCACACAATTTCTGACTTTCTGAATGATAGTAAGCTAGGAACAGTAGTAAACACTGAGGAGGACAGTAGCAAACTGCAAGAGGACACAAAAAGATTGCTAAAATGGGCAGAAACATGGCAGATGAAGTTTAATGTAGAGAAATGCAAAGTGACGTATTTTGGGAGGAATAACGAGAGGCAATATACGTTCAGGGTTATGTTCCTTCAGTACAATTCTGGTCTAAATTTTCTTACACTAATATTAAATAAAGACCGAAAACATTACACCACTCGTATTGAACGTTCAAATAAAAGTTTAATAAATATATAAATAAGATTAAAAATACAATTAAGAGAACACTTACTGGGGATGCTTGATGTGGTCAGGCCCCACTGGGCATCCATACAAGAGGCAGGTAATCCCGCCCCTTCTTCTGAATGACTCCTCCCCCTCCTGCTCACTGACCACATCAACCACAGTAAGTGTTATCTTAATTGTATTTATTATCTTATTTATATATTTACTAAACAACTAATATGAGATGTAATCAGCTAATATCCCTTCAATTAATCCAATTTTCAAATTATTTTTTCTAACTATTGATTAATTTGTCAACAATGTATAATCAAAACAACCTATAGTGAGGAGTTCCAGTAGGTAGTTATTTAGGGAGGACAGGCTTGCAGGACTATGGGGAGAGCGTGGGTGAGTGGGATTGATTTGGACAGCTCTTTGCAAGAATCCAGCATAGACATGATGGGCCAAATGGCCTCTTTCTGTGTTGTATAATTCTATGAATGCAGCCATTTATTTATTTTCTCTCCATTTTTCTCCCTATTTTCATTTTCTCCATTTTATCTTACTTGCAGAGCAGGTAACAGAAGGGATGAACTAACACATATCTAATGATCAATGAGGACTCTAATGTGATGTATGTATTTAGTCAGGCTACCAATGTATGCTCCAGAAGTGTGATTAAACACAATGTGTTTGCCTGGAGAGGTCATTGTGTAATGAAATAATTTAATATATATAATATAATAATATATAATGTAATAGTCTTTGCTTTTGAAATAGCACTCATAGAAACATATTTCAAAGGACTGCATAATTGTGAAACTGAGTGTGACAGTCAATTTGTGCACAGTAATGTCCCACAAACAGTCATGAAGAGAATGACCAATTTGTCACATGGAGGATTGTTGGCCAAACAATCCTTCAGAGAGAAACTACCTTCTCTTTTCAACAAGTCCCTCCGGTTGCCATTTTGGTGTATCCATGGAGCACTATATCTGCTGCTCACCTCATTGCGGTCACTCTTCGTGTTGCCTTGTGCCTTGTACAACCTCATAAGAGATAGTGAGGAGACAAATGGGAAGAGAGAAGGAGAAGGAGATATGAGGGAACATGGCAAGTGATGGGAAGGTGGTGCCAAGATTATAATGGACCATGGAAAATAAGGAAAATATATGCAAAAGTCAGCCAACAATGCCTGCTACTATGATGGATTACAGAACCACATAAATATTGTATGATCAGTAAAATAGTCTAGGCTGACACTCATAAGCCTTGTCCTTCAGAAGATAAATTTAATAAAGATCCTGTTTGACTGTTTAAGTGGGATGTTAAGGATCACGTAGCACTATCCAAACAGAGAATGCAGTTCCTCTTGGTGTCCTGGCTAACAATCCCCCAAGTAAAATTGATCATTCACTTCATGGTTGTTTGTGGACATTGCTTATGATTCTATAAAATGTTGCAGTGAGTGACACTAGATACATAAATTAACAACAACAACAATTTACATTTATAGAGCGCCTTTCACGTCGGGAGGACGTCCCAAGGCGCTGCACAGGAGGCGTGTGACCCGAGCTGGGAGGGGAGTGTTTGGGAAGGGGTGAAACACGAAGGGGAGGTAAAAGAGTTCGGGGTGGAACAAAAGGCACGGTCGAAGAGGAAAGTCTTCAAACTGGCCTTGAAAGAGGAAAGGGAAGAGACAAAACGGAGGGATTGAGGGATGGCATTCCATAAGGTGGGAGCGGAGAAACTGAAGGCCCGGCCACCGATGGTGGGGCGGTACGGGCGGGGGGCTTGGAGCAGGCCAAGTCCTGTTGAACGGAGGGTCCGGGTGGGTGTGTAGGGGGAGAGTAGATCGGTTAGGTAGGATGGGGCAAGGCCGTGTAAGGCCTTATAGGTGAGGACGAGGATCTTAAACTCGATCCTCTGGAGGATGGGGAGCCAGTGGAGACGGGCAAGGGTGGGGGTTATGTGTTCAAGGAGGTGGGTGCGGGATAGTACATGGGCTGCAGAGTTTTGGATGGCTTGCAGCCTATGAATGGAGGAACTGGGGAGGCCGACTAGGAGAGAATTTCCGTAATTGGAAGCTGAAAACCGCCATCTACAATACCTTAATCATGATAGATATGATAGATAGTCTGAAATGAAGCCAAAATAGTTAAAGAAATAACTATTTCTCACCCCCTCCACCCCACCCCCTCCAACTCCCCTAGTGTCACGACTACTCTTGGGCCCAATGCTGCAGATAACAGCCACTACATTTTTGATTCATGACCCAGAATTAGATTTAAATTACAGGTCCAGAATACTAAATGGATTGCCACGTTTAGCTACAGAAAACAGTCAAGGCAATCTACAGGTTATCCTGTGAAGGACTTTGACACACACAACCTCCTGATATGTAAGGATTTTATTATTAGCAAACTGATATGGCAATGGTCACAACAGAGTGATTCAGGGCCAATGACTGTCACATAGAGAGCAGTTGTTGAATTTCTCAATTGCATTTATCAATGATGAGATAATTGTCACTTGGGATAACAAACACATTACACTTATGATAAAGCACTGCTATTAATAATAATATAATAATTCTCACCTTATTGGATCTTAATTCTGGCCAACAAGACCACAAAGAAAATTGGTTTGTAAAACACTGCTGTGTGCAGATTGGCTGCCATATTCACCTACAAAAATACATAGTGATTGTACCCATTACAATAAATCCTGCAAAGAGCTTTGAGGTGGCTTCCTGACATGGAATCCAATATATCAAATGTAAGCTTCATTATTACTTTCAACACATCTCAAAGAGTTTTACAGGATTGATGGTGAATTACAGTTTCTGTATATTTCATAGGCCAGTATCTAGAACACCTGTATTTGTAAGCCACAGTACAAATTACTCTGAGCAACTGTTCTCAAATTTGTTTCAATACTGTGGCTTTCCATTGCTCTGTAATCAGTGTGGAGGACACTGTATCAAAATGCAAGGATTAATATACTGTAGCATAACAACTGAGATTAAAAGGACATCAATAGTTGGCAGTCAAACCGTACTATAAGATGTGTTAAATGTAGAGTGATCAGGATACGTTAAATAATCTATGAGATAAAAGTTTACTATTGGACGATCTATCAATTGAATGCCCCAATATATGATGACATTATAATCCAAACTAACCTGATGTACAATGCACAGATTAGGCAAATTATGAAAATTAAAATTTGATAGTAGCAAATAAACTAATGCAATATAAAATTACATGTGTAATTTTCCACAATCAGGGATTAGACCTGAGTGGGGGTGCGGGGTTTGGGATTGGGGTAGGAGGGTGGCCGAAAGCACGTGGTGTGCCTTTAGGAGGCAAGGGAGGAAGTGATGTGAAGGGAATGTTAGATGGGGTTCCAGAGGGTGGGGGCAGAAAGGCTGAAGACCTCACTTCTGATGATGGGACGGGCCGTGTTGTAACATGGAACAGGCCGGATTATGCTGAGCAGAGGGAGTGGACATGTTGATAAGGGGTTTAGCAGGTCAGATAGGCAGGAGGGGGCAAAGCAAGCTAAAAAATATTGTCCTCACCTTCAAGGCCCTCTGTGGCCTTGCCCCCTTCGTGGCCTTGAAGTTGAGGGCAAGACGTTTTAGCTTGATCCTCTGAGGAATGAGGAGTTAGAGGAGCTAGTGTCACACGCCTCCTGTGCAGCGCCTTGGGACGTCCTCCCGATGTGAAAGGCGCTCTATAAATGTAAATTTTTTTTTTTGTTGTTGTTGTTGTTGGAGCTGGGCAAGGGTGGGATTGATGGGTGCACCGAGCCTGGTGCGGGAGAGGACACAAGCTGCAGAGGTCTGGATGATCTGCTGCTTGTGAAGGGATGTTCGTGCGGTTTGTAAAAAGATTGTAGCAACCCCTTTGTGAAATGTTATGCAGTACTACCCTTCACAGTGATTCAGTAACATTGTGAATTCATTGATATAAAATATTAAAATGTTTGACATGGGTTAGGTAATCCTATACAGCAAACATATTTAACCCCATTATCATCAAAAAATGTTATCAGATACATTTTTTGCAGTAGAGGTGTTGACAATTATGCAAGTTCAATTACTGCTTTATGCCCAACTAAGAGAACCATTATACTGTATCATATGAGCATAAGAAAGTTCAAAAATACTACGTACATTATATTGAAAAATAGTTTATCTTCAATCTTTTGGTCAGCTGGGTATCTGACTATTGCGAAAATGCATCACCGCGCTTAAGAATGTCCAAACCAAGCTGAGATTTCCATCCATGTCATCTACACATGGAAATCCCAGAGATACATTGTTGGAATGGAATGTGTACCCTCTCCCTAGAGAGGCACATCCTTTCTTACCTAATTCTGGATCACATATTAGGTGCAGGTTGGCAAGAGCCAAGTCTTGGGATCCCAGAGTATGTGTTGGGGTACTACTGGAAGTCTAAACAGCTAAAACCACATAGCTTGCCATTGATATTGCTGGCCAGCAAGCTTTCCTGCTGTTTGTTCAGCTAGGACCACCTTACCTGCTTCCACTTTGGCTTGCAGGGTTAACAGGAACTGAGTGGGTTGACTCCTGTCCGCCAGTGACTGAGGCCAGGGAGTCATCCCACTCAGCTCCTATTAACCCTGGTCTGCTCTTCCAGGTCCTGCTGCTGAACCGAATTTAGCTGGGTAAAAACTAACTGATCATCTGAAAAATGTTTGAATGTTGACTGGTTAACATTACATACTTCAGAATCATCAACTTTGCTGAGAGCAGCAGCTCAATTCTGTTTTGAGGTAGAAAATTATCCTTGAGGAAGACCTGTAACGTAAAATAGTGTTCGGCATTTGCAGAGAGATTTGGTGATGGTATTTGTGTGTGGCTGTGTAGTGCAGACATTTAGGCTGTGCAGTCTCAGTATATAACAGAACATACAACATTGATCTACAGCAGGTCTCTCTCCATAAACCAACTTAATCAATGGGTTGGATTGGATGCAGAAACAGACAGGTGGCACAATAAGCAGCATAACCTGTACAGTGCTTAAATTAAAAACAATTCAGCAATTAAAAAAAACTTCTTGACTGCGACTAGGCTTCAATTCAATTTCCAAGAACTGATTATTGAATGAGATTACACACAATTGATTTAAAGAGAAAAACAAGGAATAAATGATTCCAGTATTCTCTCCAACAGTTGAAGATGTCAGACGATTGTAGGCCTTGAGCTGAGGGTTAATAACAACAACAACAACAACTTGGATTTATATAGTGCCCTCCATGATGGACGGCGTTTCAAAGCGCTTCAAATGTTCACAACATTAAATATGCTCTACTTATGTAGAAAACAGAAAGATTGATATATATATATTATAGAGAAACTGCTTTCTTACAAAGGAGTTAAAATATTGCGTAAACAATCTCCTGAGCTAAATGTAAATCATATCTCTTGATTTGAACCAGACAAGGTACTAAACAAAAATTAAATAAACATTCTTCTATTGCATAAATCCTGCTTGCAGGTGAAAATAAACTAGAAAATTGGGGATGAGTTGCTGTCATTTTTTGTGGTTAGTTGGATGTCTGATGCACAATGATCCACCACAATGCCGAATATTTAAACATGACAAAGTTCCACATTTGCATGTCACCTACACATGAAACTTTGCTGTGTCTGAAATAAAATGTGTGCACTTTGTTCTTAGAGGGATTCGCCCTGCTTACATTATACCTGGGATTATTAGATATCCAAGGATTGTAGACACTAGGGTTTATAATTACTGGGGTATAGCTGGAGTTTAATCAGCTAAATCTGTAAAGCTTGTAAATAATTAGATATGTAAGAAAAATAATACAACCTACAAAATATAGAATATAAAAGGTAAAATGTTCCTGATAAGAACCAAGAGAACAGAAAATAAGGCAACCTCTATTGAGACAGTCATTGCTGGTTAGACCATGGAATAAGTACCATACTACCAGCATACCACACATACAACTCACAGCACAACATTTATAGCTGGTGCATGAAGCACAAACCAATGCCATAATATTTTAGGACTTACTTTCACAATACACTCAGAGGTTATGCTATATATGCTGGGTATACATTGACTCGAGGTCACCTGAGCACCGAGTAATGATCAGATGTGTTGGACTGAAATAAAATAATATTGAAAGAGAAAATCTATTTGTAGTACAGGTAGACCCCGCTTACCGAACGCCCGGTTAACAAAAGTTCACTATAACGAGGGTTTCTATTTGTGCCACTTACCCGCTTAACAAAGGCTGCTTTCGCTATAACAAATGTTTACACACACTTTAGATCTTGCGGGCTTCTCATCCGCAGCTTCTCATGGGTAGCGTCTCTCCCGATTGCCCCAGCAACACATGCTCAGTCTTTAGCGTGCCTCAGTTAAGCAGTGCAGCCCCTCCCATATGGGAGGAGCTTAAGCAGCAAGATGCTTTGTGGCTTCAATAATAGTAGGTCGAGGACCGGCTGTATTTTATTGTTTATTGTTGTATTTACTAACATTTTAATATTTTATTGTTGTATTTAAAGTTGTGTAGCCTTCAATAGCAGTTATATCTACCTTAGGCCTTCGCTAGTACAGGTTGAACGTCCTGAATTCCGGCCCGTAGCCGAGCCCAGGTTCGGTTATTTCCGAACAAATCGGAATGCCAGAAGCGCGTCACGTGTCCAGAAATGCCTGGGCCCAGGTTGCGATATTTCAGTTCGGTGACTGTGAAGGCCTGGCCTGGAGCAAGTAGGATTGACGTTTCTATTCTTGCAATTTTTGTCACATTCCGGATTCCAGAACTCCGGATTTTGGAGTACACTGAACCTGTATGTTCGAATGTGTACAACCTGTACACCGAAAATGTTAGTGCTAGGAACTGCCAGGAACTAAACTGATGTTAGCAGGGAGGCTCAGGTCGGGCGGCGTTTTGGCTGCGGCCAAATACAGTAATACGGCTAAACTCGCGTAACAAAATTTTCGCTTAACGAAGGGTCTTAAAGTCCCTAATCCCTTCGTTAAGTGGGGTCTACCTGTACATGGTTATTGCCTTATGGCACCCACACTGTTTAAATACATATTAAATATTCCTTACATTTGATATGAATTCTTTCATGTCATCAAGATGTCTCAAAGGATACATTGCAAAATGACATATCACTGTATACATTGCAGGTAACCTTTTTGGGGACACATCAATATTACTCCATATTTGTTGACCGGTTCATGTAAGTTCTCCTTGAGATGGAGGATTTTACAGCTGTAAAGTGTTCAATCTAACAGCTCAATCAAGAGTCTGGAAATTCAGTTGAAAATAATAATTAATAAATCTTATAGCTCAGTGGTTAGAACAATCACCTTGCAAGAGAGAGACCTGGGTTTGAATCCCAGCAAGACGAAACCTTAGGCAAGTTTTCTTACTCCACACACCTGATAATAATCCCTCAAGAAAAAAAACAATAATAAATTGGTTCTTTCAATCCATGACTGTTTGTGGGACATTGCTGTGCACAATTGGCTGCAGGGTTTCACCTACAAATATAGTAAAATATTATATATTCTGAATATTATATATTATGTGAAGCACTTTGAAATATCTAAAAGACACAAAAAGTGCTATATCAAATGCAAGTATTATTATTATTATCCTTATATTTGATATAACTCATTGCATGTTAGGAGGATGTCTCAAATTGCTTAACAGGATACATTGTAAAGTGTAGCGACTGTGCATTTTGCAGGCAAATATGAATTTGTCAATTTACACACAGCAATATTCAAAAAGTGGAGACTTGAAGAAACTTCCTGCTGTTTTCAAATAGTATCATAGGATCATGCTATGAATAGTGTCATTAATCTGCGTATGAGGAGGAAGACAAGATCTCAGTTTAAGCAAAGGGTGGCACCTTTGATAAAACAGTTCTCCCCTGTCACGGCATTGATATGTCAGCAGCCCAGACAATATAACTTCCAAGTCGCAATGAGTTGGAAAGTTGTGGCTTGAATGCTCAGAGGTTAGTCCTACCAACTGAGCCAGACTGATTGATACACATGAGGCAAAGGTAACCTCACTGTCACCTGACACACAAGTTGGAACTTCAGTCCTCTAAATGTTTCTAACATTTTCTATTGCTAGACGTAATGCGTCATCCTGAAGCAGTGAGATTTAAATAAGGAAAAGAAGAAAAGAAAACTCATGAACGTTTCGGTAATTGGTTCTTGTAATTGAGGGAAAGCACAGAGAGTGTTGCATTCACATTCAGAGAGCATCGGTTCACATTTCTGTGTGGGCTGACATTTGACCTTGGTTGCCATGTGCCTAATGAGACATTGAGCAAACAAACACAGATTGTGCAGTTGAGAATGCAAAGCAGATAATTGTAGCTCAGAGATAAACAATAAAAATCTAAGGCATTCAAAATACATACCTGGAGAAATAATCTTGTAAGTGCTGAGGTTGAAATTTACTTTTCTATTTTACTTAAAATTGTCAAATTTCATTAAATAATAAAGCTGTCCAAAATGCCCCCAAGTATCTCAATTAAGGCTAAAGAGAAAATAGTTCCATTAAGATTAAAAGCCCAAGGCCCTCCAGATCGGCTCGTGCCAGTGCCTTCACACATCAGGCACTGGCAGCATCAACTTCCATGGTTGCACACTCAAGCTCAACCAAGCCAGTCAGAAACCTAGGTGTCTTGTTCGATCTTCAACTGTCTTTCCTTCTCTACATCCAAGGAATGACCCGCTCTGCCATTCCTCACCTCCGCAATATTGCCCAGCTGCCATTATCTCACCCTTCAGGCCGCTGAAACCAATGGCAGGCAAGCCTTCAATCATTCTGCCCCCAAAGAGAACTCGATCCTGTAGTCCCTCCACCTCACCCACCTCTCTAGCATCCTTCGAGTCCTGCCTCAAGACCCTCCTCTTTGATGGTCCCATTGGTCACCCCAAATTCCCCCCTTTCACTCCACGTCCCTGATCTCAACTTGGTTTGAAACAATGACTTTCCAGTGCCTTGGGATATCCTCCTGATGTGAAAGGTGCTATACAACAGTAATTTTGTTGTTATTGAAACCCTCATTCATGCCTTCATCACATCCATGCTCGACTATGCTAAAGAACCTGCTTGTCAGCCTTCCCAATTCCTCCCTCCATAGGTTGCAGATAATCCAAAATTCTGCAACTCATGTCATCTACCGCTCCAAGCTCCGTGACCCCATCACCCCCATTCTTGCCTGACTCCATTGAATCCCTATCACCCATAGGATTCAATTCAAGATTCTGGTCCTCATATTCAAAGCCCTCATGGCGTCACCCCATCCTATACCTCTGCAACCTCCTAACCCACTATCAACCAGCCAGCCCCCTCTGCTCAGCAGGCTCTGGACTGCTCCATGTCCCCCAACCCAACTGTACCACCATTGGTGGGAAAGCTTTCAGCCACTCTGCCCTTAACCTCTGCAACTCCATTCCATAGTCCCTCTACCAGATCATATCATTGAAAAGTGTAGTAAATGTGTATTCAGAAGCAAGTGCAGCAGCCAGTGTGTGCACAGTAACGTCTCACAGACAGCCATGACATTTCAAGCAATTCAAAAGGTTAACAGCTTGTTGACGTTCATTGCATTGGGTTAGAGTACAAGAATAGGGAAGTCTTGCTGCAATTGTATAGGGCCTTGGTGAGACCGCACCTACAATATTGTGTGCAGTTTTGGTCTCCTTCTCTAAGAAAGGATATACTTGCCTTAGAGGTGATGCAACATTGATTCATTAAATTGGTTCGTGGGTTGAGTGGGTTGGCCTACAAGGAGAGGTTCAGTAAACTAGGCCCATATTCTCTATGATATAGAAGAATTAGAGGTTATCCTATAGACACGTATAAGATTCTCTTATAAGAGTGTCCGCCAATATCTCACCCCAAAAGCTGCCAAAACCCTGGTCCATACCTTAGTCACCTCTTGGCTGGCTTATTCAAATGCCCTCCTTGCCGGTATCCTGTCCGCTTATAATTCATACCATTCATAAAATCCAGCTCATACAGAACTCTACTGCCCACATTCTCACCCATACAAAACTCCGCTCCCCGATTACCCCCGTACTTGCCAGACTGCACTGGCTCCCTGTCCCGGAGAGGATCAATTTCAAGATCCTCATCCTCATGTATTCAAAACCCTCCACACCTCTGCACCCTTTACCCCCCCCGACCTTCTCTCCTCTCACAACAGTACCCGTTGCCTTTACTCCACCGCGTCTGGCATCCTCTTTGTCCCCCAAATCCTCCGCTCCACCATCGGTAGCCATGCCTTCAGCCACTTCGCTCCAAGGCTCTGGAACTC
Organism: Hydrolagus colliei; assembly: GCA_035084275.1. Lineage (NCBI taxonomy): Eukaryota > Metazoa > Chordata > Chondrichthyes > Chimaeriformes > Chimaeridae > Hydrolagus > Hydrolagus colliei. The sequence continues at coordinate 15,579,638 of CM068742.1, read as the reverse complement.
CCTCCCTCACTCCCTTTGTCTTGCCCCCTATGTTTCTATTTTCAGGTCTCAGCTAAAGACCTTTCTTTTGAACCGCGCTTTTGGGCACCTTCTTCCCTCTCCCCCTAGCTCAGCCCTGGGATCCATTATTGGGAAGCTCTCTGAGATGCCGTTCGGCATGGAGAGCGCTATATAAATCCATGTTGTTGTTGTTGTTGTTAAGGGCCTTGACAGGATAAATGTTGTGAGACTGTTTCCCCAGGTTGGAGAATCTAAAACTAGGGGTCATAGTCTCAGGATTAAAGGTCAGCCTTTTAGAACTAAATTGAGAAAACATTTCTTCACTCAGAGGGTAGTGAAGTTATGGAATTCTCTACCCCAGAAGGCTGTGGATGCTCAGTCATTGAACATATTCATCATTAAGATTGACCATTTTTTAAAAGCTAAAGAGATCAAGGGATATGGGGATAGGGCAGGGTAATGGAATCAGGATAGAAGATCATCCATGATTTTATTGAATGGCAGGGCAGGTTCGATGGGCCAAATGGTTCCTACTCATGCTCCTACTTCTTATTTTCTTATGTTTGGCCAAGGGAGGCTTCCTTCTCATTTTGAATAGTGTCACAGAATCTTGATTTAATATCTCTTCCAAAGGATGGCACCTTTGACAATGCAGTACTTACCCAGGCCTGAAGTGGAGTGTCATCTTAGTCTGTGACTCCAAAGTAAGGTGAAACTAACCCCTGGGATAAGCAGACAAAGTGAAACAACACAGCAAGGTTTAACCAAGAATGAGAAGCGAACCAAGAATCTTGTGATTAAGAAGTGAAGTGCTACCAATTCAACTCGACTAACATAATTTAAGAGATCCATGATTCATTCTGCTGTTTGCTTGTGAAATACAGTTGTGAGTAACCACGTTCACTGAAACAAAGATGAAAAGGATGATATCAAGTCATTTAAAGGGTAATACGTTTTTGTGATGCACCACACATGCGGATTGTGAAAGTATGAGCGACCAACAATAAAGGGTAAGGATGAATCAGCACACAATAGCAGTGCAAAGGCAGGTCAGACCATTTCAACAACAGGACAATGTATTCAGATGCAATGTTTTTAAAAGGAGGCAACTGCAACATACAGATGTGTAGAGCAGATTGTATACAGAGTAAATACCATTTTGGAAAATGCTTTAGTATCATTGGAGAGGTCAAATGCACAGATCAGTGTAGAATTAGCAACAGGCAGGAATACTGTTGCTGCCACCTCTGGAAATATGTTATTAAGACTGTGACAGCATCACTGAAGAATGTTGACAAAGCATCCTAAACACTTATAGGATTTGACCTTCTGAAGGCAATCCAGGATGTTGGTGTAGGACATGGAAATAAAATGTAACCAAAACTCAAACATTTGTCCTGAATAGACATCTAGAAGACGTGAAAAGCATTATATCAAATGCAAGGAATAGCACTATTGAACAATTAAACAAAGTCGGTTCATGATAGGAAAAGGATGAAAGATGATCAAACATTGGATATGTGCTGTCAAGCCTGTTATAAATTGGTGCCTTACAGCTCCCAGGAGCACCAGTTTACTTGATGGATGAGTTCTTTGATGGATCCGTACTTGTATTAAATAAGAACAATGTTCCTCTCAAGAAAAGCCCTTTATACATATGTCCTTAGTTTTGCTGCACGAAATAGCCCAGAAATTTGTTCAGCAACACCATTGCTAGCCCAGGAATATGTGATGATACATCACTGTGTTGCTTCTTCCTATCATCTTCAAATACACATTTTATGAACAAAGCTGCCACAACCCTGCTGTGTACAGTGGTGAGGTTAGCGTGTTAACTTTTGTCAGATTGGCTCAACTGGTGGCAGTCATAAGTCGTACACAAAATATGGACTCAAATCCAAATTAGGAATTAATTCATAGCAATGTGTTTCTCTAAGAGACTGGTTTATCAGGCTGGCAGATAAAATATAGCATTTAAATATTTAGAGCTTTCAGTCAAAGCAATTGTGCATTATCTGGCATATAGTTGGCAAGAGAGTAAACGCCACCATTCTTTTCATTATTTAGAAAGGAACTCACTTTGTTTATTCTTGAGGTGTCTCTGCAATATACCTTTTGTCTTCCTTGTTCCTTTGGTTGCTCCTGTCTTGTTTGGTGTGGTAAGAAATTCTACTCCAAACTGTGGAAAAACCCAGTTGTAAACTAATTGTCTACTGTATCTCAATCATTGATTGATTTGTTTCATTACTAGTCATTATAGAAATTAGAAATGGTATCATCCACGTTTACAGCTCATCATCTATCCCATTAAATACATGGTACTGTGCTACAATACCGCATCACTAGATAACGAAAAATATACTTTTCTTTGTAAAGTACTACATTGACTAGTTGCCAATGTAATACACTACTTTGCTTGTTGTCATGGGTTATTAGTAGTTTTGCTAATGCTGAACTGTCTCAGTGGGAGCTATATCTATGCTAGAAAGCATTTTTGCTGGCATTCATTCAACCTACAATAATTGTTATCACTTTACACCATTTTATGGTCAATGATCTGTGAGACGTTACTGGTAGAGATGCTCAGTTCATTCCATTTTTGCATCAGATTGATTTTGTAAGTGCTTAACATTTACTGTGAAAGAGGACGTCTAAAAGTAGGCAGATTGCAGAACATTTGGATGAAAAGTTTCAAGGCAATGGTGTCACGTTTCAGTTTCACAATATTGCACTTTACTATATTTCTTTCAGATTCCCTAAGCTGAATCCTTTGCCATTTCAGTTCATCTCCTTTGCAGTATTCCTGATACTGTGTCCGTTTTTCATTCTTTCTGAATTGTGTTGCTTCCATTTTAATTCATGATGCTACCTAATGAAGCAGTAAGGAAGAATGGACGCATCTTCAGGAGGACATAGCCAGACTAATAGATTGGGCACATCCATAATAGATGAAATTTAATGCAAAAAAATGCTGAATATGCTGAATGTTATTATTTTAGAATGGAATAGAAGAACTGAGTGACTAGGGTTTAACATATTATAATAATAATAATCCTTACATTTGACATAGGTCTTTAACATCAGAAGAATGTCTCCAACATATACTGTAAATTGTAATGACTATATTTTTCTGAACATCTTTTTTAAAGGTGAGAAGATAGGTGGTCCACGTCTGGCATGAAGTGCACTATATAAATCAAAGTTGTTGAGAATTCCATGCATCGCTCCTACACATGGAAATTCCAGAGATACATTGTTGGAATGGAATGTATACTCTCTGCCTGGAGGGAAGCATCCATGACTGTTTGTGAGACACTGCTGTGCGCAATTGGCTGTCGCGTCTCGTCCACAAATATACAGTCAATTGACTTTACAGTATATTCTGTGAAGCGCTTTGAGACTGCTAGAAGACATGAAAAGCTCTGTATCAAATGCAAGAATTATTATTATTATATTATTATCCTGCTTACCTAATTCCAGAAAACATTAGGTGGAGGCTGGTAAGTACCAATGCTTGGGGACTCTAGAGTGTCTATCGTGGTACTGATGGAGTCTAACCAGCTAAAACTGCATAGCTTGCCATTGATACAACCTTGATATTGTTCACATTCATAATACACAATTACTACCCTAATTCGCATGACGTGCTTTGAGTCATCCTTCTAAAATGAAATGCAAGGGTTTTTAAAATCACAATGAAACATGGTTTTCAGTGTCTGGTCTGTGGTCGCATTTCTTACCCTTTACCAACATTTAGTCAATAAGTAACTTAAGTGCCAATCAGCGAGTACTGTTGCCTCATTCTGTTTGGTAAAATGGAATGCTAGAATAATCTGAGCTGAACTCCAACTGGACAGCTTTGCTCACCACCGGCGGTGAATTAAAACCTGTGAAACTGATAATTGAAGGTGCGTCAGTATCAAACGGACGCAAGAACAGAAGTCGTTGGGAACAACAACAAAATTACATTTATAGAGCGCCTTTCACGTCAGAGGACATGAAAGGCACTCTATAAATGTAATTTTGTTGTTGTTGTTGCTGCAGATTCTACAATATTCTGCAATATTCTGCAGATTCTGTTACTGCAATACTGCAGATGCTGGAAATCTGAAACAAAAACAGAAGTCGCTGGGAACACTCAGCAAGTCAGGTAGCATCTATGGAGAAAGGAAAGTGAGTCAAAGAAGGGTCATGGACCCAAAACATTGACTCACTTTCCTTGCTCCATAGATGCTGCCTGACCTGCTGTTCCTAGCGATTTCTGTTTTTGTTTCAGATTGGGGATCTGCAGTATTTTGTGTTTTGTTCAAAGGGACACAAATCTGTTTAATATACTGTAGCTTTAGATCTTACAATCCAAGCAGAGTTTCACTTAATTTTTCAAAGTTTTACAAGTAGATTATTTTCTTGGAAGAATAATTATATCAAGCTAAATGTCAAAAGCAGAACAAAGTTTGAAACCTATATATGGAAACAACTTTCAAATTCATAGTAGAAATTATTGATCACAGTCTTTAGTCACCATGAAAACCATCCCAAATATGTTTAATTATATGCTCCCTGGTCTAGCTTTTCATTTGCAAATGCATATCAAGTGAACATCTGCCCTTAAATCTCAATATAATGTAAGGAAAATGAAAGAAAAATGTACTTGTAATTATTTGATAAGCATCATAATTACCTGTTGGTGTAGTACAAAAGAAAGTAGTTGAAAAGGTCTCTTGAAGAGTGCTGTCAAAAAGCTCTCAGTCAAATCAGACGTTTAGTATGTTCCTGATTCTGGCAATACAATGTTTAATACAATACTGTAGTTTGAGCAATCATTAAAATAAATAATATAATTTCACTTCCTTGGTAATGATAGTCTGCTCTCACAGCTGCTGATAATTTCACTTATTTCTCTGACGTTTAATGGATATGAGAGACAACGGGAGCCAATTATCTATTTGCCAAGAAAAAAACCAGTCACTACAATTTACAGTAAATTCTGTTGAACATCTTGAGACGTCCTCCTGATGTAAAGGGCACTGGATCAAATGCAGTTTTATTATTGTTATGTACCATAAATACCCACGTATAGGCCACACTTGCATATAAGGCACCCCCCCCCCCCCCCCCCACCCCCCCCATTTTTGACCTTTTCTTGGCGAAAAAAATGTAAGCTTTTTCGATGATATTGCCGACGGAAAAAAAATTCCCGCCAGAAAAAAACATCCATCGGCGGTGCAGCCCAGCATTATCGTGAAGTAAGAATTATCAGATATCGAAGGTGAGTGGCGCCTGGTCTGCGTTGCCAATCCTGGAGAGCGGGTAGTCGTACTGGCGGCGCAGCTTGATGACGTACCTCTGGGGGGTGGGGTCGTCGTTTCCTTGTATCTGCGTATAGGGCGCACCCCCAACTTTCGAGACTTTCCCACGTGAAAAAAAGTGCGCCTTATACGCGGAGATTTACGGTAATTGTGAAAAAAAAATTACAAAACCAAATTTTGCGTTGTAAATATGGAGGGCACTCGATAGTCCGAAGGTTCGATAGTCCGAAGGTTCGATAGTCCGAAGGTTCGATAGTCTGAACACACAAATTTCCTATACCCGGGGCGGTTACCGTGGCTACCGCTCGATAGTCCGAAAATAAGGTTTGTTAATCAGAACATTTGGTGCGATAGTCTGAAGGTTCATTAGTCCAAATGTTAGGGTTACGGTTAGGGTTAGGGTTAGGGGAAGCTTCGGACTAATAAACCTTCAGACTATCGAGCTGTAACCATAAATATTGGATTCATTGTTGTCTTCTTTTATCTCTGGATCCACTTCTATGTGAGACAGGGCAATCATTGATTTTTCATAATAGCCATGTCAGCAGTTGTCATGTTAATGGTGTGTTAGGAAAGAACAGTACATGGAGGGTAGAGTAGATAGTTTTAGTGGAGGAACTACAGAGTACCAAAACAGACACTGTGGGCTGAATGCCTTCCTTCTGTGTTCATAAAAAAAACTATAGGTGTTTGCATTAAAAAAAATACACAGTCACTACACTTTACAAGATATCCTGTGCTATGAGATGTCCTGAAGTGAAAGGCATGATATCAAAAGCAACTATTATTATTATTATTATTATTATAATCTTTCACATCAGTTAGACATCCGGCCGATTGAAAAAATCACAAATTGCACATTTAGAACAACCTGTAAAATAATATTGAAAATTTACTCCAAGAATCATTACTTTTGTACCCTGTTTAACTCGTCCTATTATTCTTAGAGTTTCTGTGTACTCAATTATTGCATTTGTACAACAAGAGAAAAAGATAAAGCGAGAAAGTAATGAAAGTTGGCACTGTGTAGAGAGAGCGTGAGTGAGAAGAAGGTTGATAATATGCATGGTTGATAGGAGATCCGTGGCCATGAGAGAGGGGCTGACATTGTGGGGAAGGCGGGTTAGGGAGAAGGGTTGACACTGAGCGAAGACACCAGAGAGACAAAGGGCTTGCATAGTAGGAGAGAGAGAAGGGATATGTTGGAGAGAGAAATGAGTTGACGCAGTGGAGTAATTTGGCAGAGACTTTGTGCTATATTTCATTAAGATCCCCCCTGATTCTTAACAAATCTTTAAATCATGCCAAATTTGGCAATCAGTCAACAATTTTGTTTAGTAACCAAAGCATATTGCAAAATATTATATACACAAATAGCATAAACAGTTTGTATTTACATAGTGCCTTCGACATGGGCAACGTCTCGGAGTGCTTACTTCAATAACCATGGATTCTTATAAATACACACAGAAACAGCAACCGAAAGAAAATGAAACAAGGCACTACATACACTTAATAAGCATCTCAGCTATATATCTACCAGAGGGAACAAAAACACAAGATGATCAAATTCAAAATAAAGAACCTAACACCATCCAAAATCCTGCTTCAACCTTTCAAAAATTGCAGGATATATTCTGAATGTCTAAAAATTGTTTATTATACAGCAGTTCCCTATGGAAGGAGTACAATTCACATGGGTCTAGGTTTACTCCAGTAAAGTAATATTTCAGTGTACAGAATTTGACAACTACTTAAAAACAACTACTAGTTTTGAAGCCATATTTCTGTAGTTTTTAAGAAATTGCTGCACAGTTAATAATACTAATACTATTGCTAATAATAATTCTAATGCTACTACTTTAACCACTACTAATAATAGCAATCTTGGCATTCGATACAGCACCTTTCACATCAGGAGGACATCTCAAAGCACTGCAGAGAATTTGTTGTGAAGTGTAATAACTGCATTTTATACGCAAAGGTAAGACAGAATTTAACAACTTGCCGAATTCTGGAGGTTGTGAAAGGTTACAATGTAACAAGACAATGTAGACTAGTGTGGAAGTTCACCATAGAAATACTATTAAAATATCCATCTACTATGTAAAATCCCTTAGCGATAATAATAATAAAATGTGGTCACTTAGTCCACGACTGATTGTGGACACTGCTGTCCGCAACTGGCTGCCACGTTTCACTCACAATTTATAGTCAACCCTTTTACTGTATATTGTGTGAAATACTTTGAGATGTCCTGACAACTTGATAAAGCGCTATATCAAATATAAGGCTTATTATTATATAATTATAAATGCTGCTTAGTAGTTTCCTTCAGAGCAGGATTCAGTGGTCAATTTGATTTACTTTTAGTTGCTGGAAAGATACCCCAGTTGCGTGACTCTGCTTTCTGAAGAAACAGTTCCATTAAGAAATACCCCAAACTAGATCCAAACATTATAATTATTACACAGAACCTACAACAACAACAACAACTTTGATTTATATCATGCCCTCCACGTTGGACAACGTCTCAGAGCGCTTCCCAACAATGGATCCCGGGACTGAGCCAGGGGCAGGGGTAGAAAGGTGACCAAATGCACGGTCGAAGAGAAAGGTCTTTAACTGGGATCTGAAACTGGGAAGAGGGGGTGAGGCGAAGGGAGTGAGGAAGGGAGTTTCCAGAGCCTTGGGCATAGTGGCTGAAGGCACGGCCGCCGTTGGTGGATCGGACAAACCTATACAGCATGCCAGAAGGTGCTGCATGATTCTTGATTCCTTGGAAGATTATAACTGAAAGAATTAAGATTTCTTTCTAGCTGTTAAGAGACAATTGTCATACTTTTCGTTTAAAGTTAAAATATTTACTAATGAGTTTTCAAACAGTGGATAATTTTACAGAGATCTTGGCATATATGAGACGATGGTATTCAGGCTGGTATGAATATTGCTGCCATTCTCCTTATTCCAATGAGGGCTCAAAACAGCAGTAGGTTTCAGAACCAAAAGCAGCAATTAAGACAATTATTTGGAGGCATATGACATTGACATTAGTTAGCCTGGAATTTTAATGTCTCCTACTCAGAAATAATGATAGCCTCTTTGGCAGCAGATTCAGAAGATGTAAATGTGGAAGAATCATTTGTGAATTAAAAAATAAGGATAGTCAGTCAAAGGAACATGCTTTTACAATGAAACAAATGTTTAACAATAATTTAGGTATTTAATTAATGCACAGCACTAAATACAAAAAAGTAAACTATGGGGTTAATTTAGTGATACCTTTGATATGCCAAATTCTGGTTGCACAAAAATGTTACATTAATAGAGCCATTGTGGACCAGGTGGAATTTTACCTTAAGGATCCATACATAATTTTACCTTAAGGATTCCATACACTATTAAAATATAAATTTATTATGTAAATACCATCTGTCGCGTTTTCAGTCACTATGTCCTGAAGTTTGGGAAATCTCTCATCCAATCCCTCTACCTCGCCACCTTCTTCTCTTTTAGATCACAACTGAAGACTTTCCTCTTCTACCATGCTCAGAGTAATGTCCTCTCTTCCTCGGTCTCGTTGTCGGGCTCCACCCTTATTAAATAGTCGAAGGTGCTGCCGTGCGTGAAGGGTGCTATATACAAGTATAAAACAAAGTTGTTGTAAATGCTGCTCCAGAAGTACTTTCCTTTAGAACAGAAACCCATGGTCAACCTGATGTGCTTATGTTGCTGGAAACATTTGTCTGCCTTGGCTTCCTGAAGAACCAATTCCATAAAGAGATACCGAAAATTAGATCCCAACTAGTCTATTCATCACCCACATCACAGAGCCTACACAGGAAGCAAAAATGTTAACCTGGCTCAGTACACAGTACTCTCACCTCTGAGGCAGAAGGGTGTGGATTCAAACTCCCATTTAGGGATTTTGAACTCAGTCTTGTCTGACACGCCAATACAGGGCTGGAGGTATACTGCATTGTTCGAGGTATTGTCCCTTGGACGATACATTAAAAAAAAGATTATTTTTCTACTTGATTAGGTGGATGTTAATAATCCTGTAGCAATAAAAGAGGATGCTGGCCAGCAATCTACGAAATAAAATTGGTCATTCACTTCATCACTGTTTGTAGGACATGGATGTGTACAAATTAACTGCTGTGCACACCTATGAAATACACCAGTCATTCTGTATTACAATAAATCCTGTGAAGAGTTTTGAGACATCCTCCCAGTGTAAAAATATATACTATAGTGTATATCAAATGCAAGACTTATTATTGTTTATGAAACACGTTGAATGTCCCCTGGATACACTTGAGATGGACCCAGTAACATCGGTATCCATGGCGACATTTGCCAAAGCAGATCTTGGTATTGAGCTTCCAGCTTGCTGATTGGGCCTTCGATTAGCCGGAAACTGGCTATTCTAAACATTTGTTTTGTCGAGTACAAAGCTGGTATCCAGTTGCCAAACAACTGGTGTCGTGCTATATTGAAAACAACCTTAAAGGTACTGTTGTTTTTCATTTCCACCCACCAACCTCCCAACACATACACTTAATATTTATCTTTGGTATGTGAAACCTTTGAGAATTCATGGGTATGTTTGTTCTATATGAAAGGAACCATGTAAGTGAAAGTTGTTAGGGTTATGGGCTGTACAGCTGTTTAAAATGTAAAGGGTGTAATCCAACTCCTTGCATTCATTTATTTGAAATAAAATGTTTGTGATAGTGCCTGTTACCATGCTGTGCATTAAATTGTTTTAATGAAGATTTTATGCATAAGTCCAAGTAGAGTCTTAACTTTTATCAAGAAATACTTAATTGATCAGTGCAACACATTTTATTTTACATCACAAGAATTCAAGGTAGGTAAGGATGTAGAAGGCTCGTCAGCCTATTTGATCTCATCCCTACAGAATATCCATTCTACTAGTCTCCCAGTGCAACATCAAGGTATTTCTTAAATGATTTCAGCTTCTATGACTGTTCCCTGTAACCTGTTCCAGCTTTTGATTACTTTCATTTAGAAGCCTAACCATGAATTTTCAAATCTTTCTCAAACCAAAGGAAGTTTATCCCAGTATCCAATAATCATGAGCGATTGGGGAACATTGCTACTGAATTTGCTCCCAAATTAAACAGTTGAACCATGTGAAGTGGTTTACAACACCTCCTGACACGAAAGGCCCAATATTAAATACATTCATTAATATTAGCATTACAGTGAACCCCTGCTTATACTGAACTCCAGGTATCTGGAGTTTTATCTAACCTGACAGGGCCCAAAATGAAAAAAACAAAACAATGGATAGAGGGATTAAAGGTTATGGGGATAGGATGAGTAAATTGAATTAGGTTAAATGATCAGCCATGATCCTATTAAATGACGAAGCAGGCTCAAGGAGCCAAAAGGCCTACTCCTGTTCCTATTTCTTATGTTCTTATGATGGATGCTGTGAATGTAATTTAAATGTACATTTAAATTGCATTCATATAGAGATAACAGACCCTCATTCACTCATACTTTCATACATATGTTTATAATGTACTACAGTTAACCCTCATCAAACTCGACTTGATCGATTGCAAATTCAAGTATACCCCACAAAAAAAAGTAGCACTTTTTTGCACAGCGTGCATAAAACTTGTGTATACGCACTGGTTGGCCCCCGCATGCATGTGCACTTGTGAGGACACCGGCAGCTCCCGACTAAATCCAATGATTCCTCGGCTGGCTGGTCCTGCGAGCAATGCACCCTTGGGAAAGTCCAATGATTCTTCGGCCTCGGAGCATCCTGATGGCATTGCATGGTAAACAGAAAAGAGAGTCTCCTAACACTTCCAGGAACAAAGGTAAAATAATTTAGCCAAGCTGTGGTTTTATTGCTTTATTGCTTTATTTTTTATTGCTTTATTGCTTTGTGATACTATTGCTTTATTGCTGGGTGGGGAATGGGGGTGAGAGCAAGGAATGGGCAAGCTGGCTGTAGCGCACCTCAGTACGTACCTTGCATTGGTCAGGTGTGGATGTGCTTGGAGGCTTGAGGTGGGTAGCCCGTGGCTGGATTCCCCTAACCCCCCTTTTCCCATTACTTGTTAAGCTTATCCAACATGATTTTACTGAGTGTGCAGTTTTCCCGGAACGTAAACTCCGCAATCGACGAGGGTTAACTGTATTGGTTATGAAGGGCTTGAGGTTGAGTTGCTATGGGCCCACAGAATGCTCCTGAAGGTAATATTCATTTTAGGGGTCTGATACATGAATCCTGTCAATGCTGAAATGTATCTGACTAGACTGATAGTTGCACATCTACACATGGAAATTTCCATAGCTCTGAAATTGAATATCTACTGTCTCCCTGGAGGAAGGCATCCTGCTAACCTAATTTAGGAGAGCCTGTAGCATGGATTAGCAAGAGCCAAAGTTTGGGAATCCCAGAGTGTGTTGGAGTACTGAAATGGTTTAACCATCTTAAATCATATGTCATGCCATTGAGAGCATTGTCAGTCAAACTTCTTGTGCTTCTGGCTCAGAAGCTGGATTGCCGAGGACCTGCCTTGGTTAGGAGTACCACAATAGCTTCAGAGGACTGATTCGATTCTGATATTCCTTTGCCAAGCACATCACCTTACAGCCGGCTCAGCTTCAAGGAAACCATGTTTACCACCCCCTCAAGGAGGATAGAGAAGTAGTGCATGTACTAGAGATTCATTATAAGTGCTTGAAAGAGCATTATTAGTAAATTCCAGTTGCACAGGGCATAGTGTATTGAAATTTGTCATTATAGAAGAAAGAATTCTGTAATATTTCAATAGGAACAGCAGTGATAATATGTATAACTAAAGGAAACTCTGAGAAAGATATAATAAAGTTATATAAGGTGATGTAAGGTTAATCATTTTAATTTGTGAAGGCTGCATCTGATTTCCACTTAAATATCATGTTTTATATAAGTTCCATGAATGCCGGGAGTTTGACTACTTTAATTGGTTAAAGTCAACCCTTAAAGTTTGATGCAGACCTTGAAAGAAGAACTTGCCAATTTCCGATAATATTTATATGCTGTCTGAAGCTGTACAGATTTATTGCTATGTCAGAATGCTATTAAATTTATTCCTTCCAGCCTCAGATTCTGTTTGTAATTTAGGCTCCGCTACTTGTTTGTAACACATATGTCAAATGTTTATCATTATCTACAGTGTCTGCATGAAAAATGTGACCATCTTATTAAAATACATTGCTGAACCTGAGAGATATTTTTACCCTTGTGGACATGCTAACTTTCAACAAGACAGACATGTCACTGAAAAGGCTACCCTACCTAATCAATATTTCATGAGAAATTATTGCATTTTTAAAGATTGTTTGCACTCCAAAGCTTTCATCAGGTGTGACCTTACAGCACACTGATAGAAAATATCAGGCTTTGATAACTCACATCTTGACATGCAGATGTAATGCAACTAAAACTGCAATGAATTTTATGTTGTTGTCGCCTTACTTTAGTAATCTCTTTGAGGTAATCATTCTGTCTAATAACAGAAGTCTATGGAACCAGTCTACCGCAGACAAACTAAGCATAATATCATAATATCCCAGTTTAACGTGACCTTTATTTGTTCAGAAATAATACAAAATGTTATTGACTAGGAACTGCTGTAAGTCTTATAAAAGTTGATGACTGTGCCAATTGACTGTGCCAAGCCTACCCTATGACCTAAAATGGATTTAGTTACACACTTTATTTTATTGCGGGATGCTTTGTGCTGCTCAAAAATTGAAAACTGTTTGCTTGATCTATTTCTGTGACAGTAAGATATACATTCAATCTAGCTTGTAATAGGTAGACGTTCTCTGGAATCATTGTAGTATCAGAATGTTCCCAGGGAAATTTATTTTCTGTATTTCTCTGTTCTTTCCACCTTGGCTTCCCTATTTATGGAAAAGACATTCAATAACCCACCGAGTTAATGTCAAGGAGCATTACCAATCATAGTTGAGTTTAAACACTCTGTAAATAACTTAAGCCATTAATATGTACAGCTCACATTTTAAATGTACTGTATTAGTTCCCATTTTATTTTGCTCAATATACTCCATGAGTTACATAGTGGAGAATAATTAACTACACTATTACTGTACAGTATTTTACTACATATTCTGAAACAAGTTTGAGATTTATTTTAACTTTTTCACATTTCATCACTTATCTAGTATTGTAGAATTCGTAGGAAAACAGAAACGAAAGTAGCCAGACAGTTCCATCAAGCCTATTCTATTCATTTATTTGATTTTGGCAGATCTCTTAATCCCAATGTCCTACCTTCATGCGATATGCCATCGTACTTTTACTACCCAGTATTTGTTGTTTAAATTGATTCAACCTCCTCCTTTCTGGCTGAGAACTAAAATATGTTATTTTATGATTTACATTCCTGTACTTCACTTGTTTAAGATCTTCACAACCCTCTGTAAGAATAGCTGCTTTCTGACCACAGTTCTAACAATCTTGTTTCTGGTTTTAAGGATTTGCAATCCATTTTGCAATGGATCCCTCTACAAAGCGGAAGTGTCATTCACTATCTAACTTGCCAATTCCTTCCTATCTAACACCAGGGCTCTAACCACAGAAACACCTCATTGTTTTTATATTCAAGACTTATTTGTATGAATGTTAATATTCCATTGACCTTATTCGTTGCTTTCTGCACCATAGGAACAAAAGCAATGCTTAACGAACAAAGACCAAGGTCCATCGAGTTTGCCTTCCACCTTCCTGGCAGTCGCATGCACATATATCGCAAACTACCTATGTACCATATCCTATAATGTTATTTCCTAACAGCACTACCTAATTAGATTTTAATAATCTATGAATTTGAAACTCTGGATCTCGCTGCTCATCTACCTCTCCTTCTGCTCCACCTGTCTCAAACGTACAACCTCACACTTTGCCATGTTAAACTTCATCTGTCATAGTTCTGCGCTTGTTTAATCTGTTTATGTCTCATTGTATTTTTTGTGTGACGTATTCACAATTTATAACACTCTGAAATGCTATCCTGCATAAAGAATGCTATATAAATACAATACCTTCTGAGGTTAATGTCATCATCAAAGATGGTACAATTTTCACTATTCAGACTTAGATATAGTTTCCTCTATTATATCCATTCACATTTTATACTTTTAGCTATCAATCGAACTTGAAGGTAAAGGGGGAAAAAAATAACAATTTGAAACCAATTTATAATAAATGTTCATCTATTTCCTTTGTTGCTGTTGAAAACAAATCAGCAGCTTTAGTATATATTGGTAAATATATATCATCCATAGTATGGAGAGTGCCATATAAATGCAAGTAAGTTGTTGTTGTTCTCATTGTTGTTGAATCTCAGATTCCATTAGACAGCAATAGCAGGCTTTGTGGAAAACATTTACTGCCTTATTCACAGCACCAGTCTGCATTATTTTCTGCATCATTAAGGCTGGAGACAACTACTGGAGAAAAGGAAACTACAGTAGCATTATTTTACATATTCCAAACATCAAATTGATAATATATGTAATGTCTATCAAGCACAGCATGCAAGAAATCAATTTTATATTTTAGAAGTGCACAATAATGTGTACCGTTGTCTAACTGAGTTGATAATATTCCAAACAATAAGCATGAATTCTTTTTAAATGCCTGAGTCTGTTAAGATTTATACTATCAACTGAAGCCTGATTTGCTTTTCTGACTATTTTCATCTATAAACAGCTAAGGCATAGAGTGTTTGTGTCTGTAATAATTGGATAACAAGTGAAGTATAAGAATGTAAATCATAAAATAAGATCTTTTCAGATAAACGACATAAAATAGTATTAATATGTTATTCATATAGAAACAGTATTATAATAGACAGCACTACATTATTTGGATTAATGGTAACCCTAGTTCAAAATGTATACTTCAATAATTTCATCAAATAATTTCAATTAGCTAGAAGCTAGAAGTATATGGAAGATATGTTCAGTTTACATGTCATACTTACTTTAGATTTAAATTTTATTTGTTACTTTTTTTTTTTTAAAAGTTCCAAGTACTGTGGCAGATAGTTGTAGACTTTCGTGTCATCTTTAACTTAATTGATTATGAACACTTTATTTTTAGACCAAAGTGAGCAAAGTAATGTAAAAAATTTAAACTGGTTATGGAAGCAGGGTGGGCAAAAATGTGGAGGGCTTTAAAAGTGGGGATTAGGATCCTGAACTTGATCTATTGGGTATCAGTAGAGGATACGTGAGGACAGGGGTGATTGGCTCACTGAATAATATGCATCTTGTGGAGGGAAAAATTGGGAAGTTCAAAGAGCAGAGAGTTTGCATAACCAAGCCTGGACATGATGAAAGCATGGATAAGGGTGCAAGAGAGAGGTAGAGGGAGAAATGGGTAATGTTGCAGAGCTAGGGGAATATATTTTCACCCACAAATATACAGTCAATTCACTGTACAGTATATTCTGTGAAGTGCTTTGAGACATTGATAAGATGTGAAAAGCGCTACATCAAATGCAAGGATTATTATTATAATTCTGAATAAATCAATACTCAGATGCAAGGTTTAAATGGCAGTTGAGAGATGAACACCAAGGTTCTTCATTGTCTTAGTGTGGTTATGAGTGCATCCATGTACAGTGATGCTGTCAGCTCCCTGAAGTTATGGGATGCTGATAGGAACCAAGCGTGAAGGCCACGTTTTAATAATAAATAATAATCATTGCATTTGATATAACACTTTTCATGTCTTCTAGTACCCAAGCGCTTTTAAAGCTTTTTTGCTCTGAGACGCCGTCCGTCGTGGAGGGCTCTATATAAATCGAAGTTGTTGTTGTTGTAATGAAGTCGAAGCATTTTACAGGATAAAATGTAATGTGTGACCATATATATTGTAAGATAGGATTGCATCCATAATAATAATAATCCTTCCTCCCTTATCACGTCTTTGAGACGTCTAAGCTCTTCACAGAATATATAGTAAAGTGAATTAACTGTATATTTCTGTGGGCAAAACACGGCAGCCAATTGTGACAGCAGTGTCTCACAAAATTTGTGGATTGAAACGATCTACGTAATATAGTTAAACTCTCGCTTAACAAAGTTTTTGGTTAACGAAGGGTTTTAAAGTCCTTAACCCCTTCGTTAAGTGGGGTCTACCTGTATTTATTATTGGCGGGTTTTGAGAAATTATTATCCTGCATGTGGAGTCAGGAAACTTGCCCAAGGTTTCAACCTGCCTGGAAGTGATCCCAGGTCTCATTTGCAAGATGAAAGCTCTAACCACTGAGTTACAGGACTCCTCCACATTTTGTTAGTATTTCAGCTGAAGAAAGTTGGCAGACGCAGGGTGGATCGGATCCCTCATTTTTGGATTTGAGGAAGGGCAGCATCTCCTCACATTTGGAATTGGAGGAGAGGATGGAGAAGCATTGGAAGGTAAGTGGAGGAGCTGTTTTGTGCTAGATAAGAGGAGCCTGGGGTTGTGCTTAGCTTCCACAATGATCTAGGAGTGAAGAACAATTTTCAATCCACTCAGTGGATGACAGGTATTGAGAATCCCTGCAAGCTTCCTGGTGAGCAACACAGCTCCACATAAAATACATTGCCAAAGGCTATAAATGCACAATGCTCACTGTAAATTCATACAAGGAATCAAAAATCGGAATGCGCGCACACTGAACTACAAGACCCAGAATGCTCATCTCTAGACACAATGCACAGACCGAGTTGCAAAGCCGCCGTATTGCATTCATAGTACTCAAATACAATATACAGGTATGCAAGGGGTGGTGGGGGGGAGAGAGACGGAGAGGTGGGGGTGGGAGAGAGGGACGGCAGTGGCGGGGGGGTGGAGAGACGGGGGTGGATGTGATAATATACAGATAGATAGAGATGGGGGGAATGTGAGAGAGGAGAGAGACACAGAGACACAGACAGAAAAACACAGAGAAAGAGAGAGAGTGTGTGAGAGACACAGAGAGAGAGAGAGAGATAATTACCTCCTGAGGAGATAGGCCCCGAATGCGCGCGCACCCCGAATGCGCGTGCACCCCGAATGTGCGCGCATGCGCAGTACGAAAACCCCAAAAATATTGATATTTCAGTATATCTCGATATGAGCCCATTGATATATCTAAATCGGAAAACTTCCATATCGACGGATACTAGCTACTAATGGGATTTCCCACTGTAATAATGCTCTATGGAATTTTTACCCCAAAGAGACAAAAGCATTAGCACTGGAAATCAAAAATAAATTCTGCAAAGCTGGAAATGAAGAGTGGTTTGATTAGCTTTTGAATATGTGAGAGAAGTTAGAAAGGGAATCAATGCAATGGGAAAGGACTTTTGTTGAAATGAGGAGGGCAAAGTAGAGCAAGAAAAGAAAGATACTGTATTAGAAAGAAACCTCAAAATCAAAAGCATGAAATATATTCAAAAACTTGCAAATAAATATAATTACTTATTGTATTGAGAGGTTCATAAATCCCCATGGCCTTAACTTTTACTCTGAATATTTAAGATTATGTCGAATTTTGGAAATTTCATTTTTTTTCTGTAGAAAGATAGTTTCCAAGTTTAGAGTGAACACACCAATCGTACAAAATTCGGCACAATGTTAAATGTTTAACTCATTATTTTCATGCTAAAATCATCAGGATGTTCTAGACCTGTGGAATATAGATATAGAGATACTTGGGAAGCTGAGTTAAAGTATTTCACAGGATGAAATATAATGTGTTGTAACCATATATTTTGTAAGCTAGCATAAAATAATCATCTTGTCGCCTTATCATGTCTTTGAGACATCTCAAACCGCTTCACAGAATATATTGCAAACTGAACAGTTATGGATTGTGAATTAAGCGACCAAATTATTATTTTTTTATAATTGAAGGAATTATTACTCTTAGAACATAAGAACAAAATAATTAGGAGCAGGAATAGGCCATTCGGCCCTTCGAGCCTGCTCCGCCATTCAATAAGATCATGGCTGATCTTCTCACCTAACTCTGATTACCTGCCCTATCCCCATATCCCCTAACCCCTCTATTTTTCAAAAATCTATCAGTCTCTGCCTTGAAAATGTTCAAGGACTGAGCATCTACAGCTTTCTGGGGTAGTGAATTCTGTAAATTCACTACCCTCTGAGTGAAGAAATGTTTCCTCAACTCTGTTCTAAAAGGCTGACCCTTAATTTTAAGACTGTGACCCCTGGTTATAGATTCTCCTACCAGGGGAAGCAATCCCTCAGTGTCTACTTTATCTAGCCCTTTTAGAATCTTATATGTTTCAATAAGATTCCCCCTAATTCTTCTGTACTCTAGAGAATACAGCCCTAGTTTATTCAAGCTATCCTCATAGGTCAGTCCCCTCACCCCAATAACTAACCTAGTGAACACTGCACCCCCTCTAAGGCAAGTATGTCCTTTTTTAAATAAGGAGACCAAAACTGCACACAATACTCTAGGTACGTCTCACCAGAGCCCTATACAGTTGCAGCAAGACTTCCCTACTCTTGTACTCTAAACCTTTTGAAATGAATGCTAGCATGCCGTTCGCCTTCTTAGTTGCTTGCTACACCTGCAAACTAACTTTTTGGGACGGGTGTACAAGGACACCCAAATCCCTTTGAATACTAACACTATCTAACTTCTCCCCTTCTAGAAAATAATCTATTCTTTTATTCTTGCTACCTAGGTGAATAATTTCACACTTGGTAACATTGAATTCCATCTGCCACCTACTTGCCCACTCCCCTAGCCTATCTATATCTTGTTGCAATCTTTTTGCATCATCCTCAGAGCTCACTCTGCTACCTAGTTTAGTGTCATCTTCAAAGTGATCTGCCATCCGACTAACAACCTATGAGATAATAATAATAATACAGTAATAATATCCTATCAGATAGCTCATTCTTCCTATGATCAAAAAGGATGTGAAATCTAGAATTTTTATATTTAATTGAATAACAATGTATAAATCTGCACATATGCAGCACTGAGCCTGTCAAAATGGAGTGAAATGGTGCTTTCATCAAATTCCTGTGTAAACAAAAATATAACACTTTAATTAAGTAAATTGTAGAGAATTAGAGAATGAGAACTATTAAACAGCAAAAAGTCAACCTCCAAGGATTATTCATATCATGAATATCTAAAAGACCTAATCTTCTTGCCTTCACATTACATTTGAAAGATGACCAAGAGAAATTCACTATCTAGTGATGAAAATAATATGTTCTTACACAGAAACAGCAGCAAGTGTAATTTAATATTCTCATTAAAGTGAATGTTCATGTTATGTAGTGGTGCTTTTTATGTTTGCATTGAATGACAAATATTCAAATCACGTAGATGACAATTTTGGACAAAAATGTTTTATTAATATTTTATTTCTTTACCCTTCAATATTTTGGGGGGAAATTACTCTTTTTTTTTGTACTTTGATTTTTGGTGGGCTTAAGGAAGTAGAGGGAGATATAAAGTTTTCTTTATTTTACCAAGAGAAAAGAAACGTATTGTATAATGAATGTGTAATCTTAGTAACCCTGTAATTCTGAATCTGAACGGAAACATAATAAATTGCTGAATGAATAAAAGGCCATGTTTTAATCTTGTGACTCAGATGATGTCTATAAAATATTTAATCTCATGTTTTATCGTATCCTGTACTTCATAAAATTTTTGTTTTATTGCTTCCTTTCAATCATCTACACATAAGTCTATGTACAGGGTGACCAAAAATTATTCAGGTTATGAAACATAAGAAAGAATCTTGTGTCATCGCAAATTCCAAATTCCTTTGCTTCAGTGTATTACTGTTCAAGTTTTGATTCAAGTTATTTACCCGAATGATATAGTCTGTGTTCTATAACAACGTATATTGCAATGTTTGAAAGGACACTCTGAATGGTTGAATTGTCTTATCTTGTTCCAAATATACATCTCAGAGGACATGAGACGTCACTGGCTGGAGAAATAATACAATAATTTAATTGATGTCAGGGTAGCAGGACAAGAATACGTAGGTTCTGGGATGTGAGTGAAATCCTGGGCAGGGAGAAACCTCAGGCAAGTTTCTTCAGTTCACATACCTCTCTTTACCTAGAAGTAAGCAGGAACCAGGTTGTTAATTGAATGACATTTCATTTTCTGGGGATACTAATCCTCAATGTGGGATACTGCTATGTGCAATTAGCTGCCATGTTTTGTGCATAAAATACACTGCAATTTCCAATATATTCTGCGAAGCATATTGAGACATCTCAGTTACGTGATAAGGCACAATATTGCTTTCTCCCATAGCTCTCCAAACTTGTCTAGGTCTCTCTTAAAAATTTGTTATTCAATCGGCTTCCACCATAACTGCAAAGTGATGCATTGCCTCCTCCTCATTCTTCCTCCCAAAATGCATCACTTTGCAGTTATCTGCATTAAACTTCATCCGCCACAGGTCTGCCCATTTTCCCATTTTGTCTATGTCCTTTGCAGTCGCTACTATCCTTCTCACTGTTTACTACTTTTCGAAGCTTAGTATCATCTACAAACATGGAAAGTGTATTCCCTATACTGATTTTCCCCAGGTGCCCTGTGCAATAACCTCCTAAATAAAGTTAGTGAATCACTCCATGGTCACTTGTGGTACACTGCAGTGCCAAATTGGCTGCTGTATTTGCGCACCAAAAATAGTCACCCATCTTCACCATATCAGGTCCACTGCTTTGAGGTGATGTGAAAGGTGCTACTTCAATTTAAGAATTATTGGTTTCTAACATTTTTAACATCCCTATTGTCATTCCCACTCACAGGATAATCTGGGATCAGATTTTCTTCCTGGAAAAAGCATGGCTCAGTTTTGTGATATATGACTGTCTTGTAGCAAACTGTTTCTCAGATGTTGTTTGCACTTATTGCAATACAGGATAGTACTTCTGTTTTGAATATTAATGAATATTAACAATGACCATTTGAATTTGCACAGCAGTGTTTATGGGTTTCTAGAAGATACAAATTAAAAAACACCTCATGAAAATCTCTAAAGATGTCAAAGTCAAAACAGCTTTCACTAACCTCAGTTTTTAGCCAGAATTGTTCAATAACGTATTTGAAATAAAAAGCTTTTAAAAAAAATTACTGCAGCGGTTGCAATAAATGTGAAATTGTGCACGACATTTGCTACAATCATTTGTTATCTCTGTCAAATAAAATGTATCTATCTTATTGCATTGTTGTGGTCTTTAGCCCTCTGTTGCAGTATAGGTCACAGAGCAAGCAAACTGAGTTAGTTTATTGTGTGTCAAATGCTAGTAACTCTGCTTTATTATATAGCGCATTCCAAGACTCAGATAAGACCACCTTGGTGGTGGAATAATAAATTCACTGTTTGGCATTTTTCATTAATATAAAATTGGAAAGAAAGCCAGAAAGGCATTTATTTGTGTGATGTTATTGGATTTTTAAAAACAACTGTAATCCTTGGGAAAAATAGCTATATAGTTCTTATATTTACCAGTTTTGACCACAATGTTTCCACCCCCCATCAAAATTCCACCTGGTTTGAGATTTAGTCTACTGTACTTGTATAATTTTAGAGTGTCCAGATTGCTGAATTCAGTTTTAACTCTGAAGTAATTTTTCTGTGGTACAAAAGAAATTCCAGAAAAACAGCTTCAAAGTATTCCTTGCATTTGATATAGCGCATTGTCAAGTCTTTTAAGATGTCTGAAAATGCTTCACCGAATATATTGCAAAGTTAATTGACTGTACATTTTGTGGCCAAAAATAGATTATGCATATATGCATTTGCCAAATTGATGATAATAATGATTCTTGTATTTGATTTTATCCTGGGAGAACATAGCACTGCGCAATAAATAATAATATAATCCTTGCATTTTGATATAGCACTTTTCATATCTTATAGACGTCTCAAAGCGCTTCACAGAATATACTGTAAAGTGATTGATTGTATTCTTGTGGGCAAAATTCTTGCTCGCAGCAGTGTCCCACAAACAGTCATGGATTGAAATGACCAATTTATATAAATCATGTAAAGTGTACTTTGTAGGCAAAAGCAGCAGTCGATTTGCACAAAGGCAATGTCCACAAACAGTCATGATGTAGGTGACCAGTTTTGTTTGGGAGATTTTTGATTAGCAGTCGGGGGAAATTCCCTTATCTTTTCAAATAGTGCCACGAGATCTTTCATGTCCATCTGAACAGATGGACAGGTCCTAAGTTTAAGATTTCATCTGAAGGCCAGCATCTCCAACAATACAGGATTGATTTTAAGATCCTCACGCTCGTCTTTAAATCCCTTCATGCCCTGGAACCTCTGTAACTTTCCGACCTGCTTACTCCACAATACAGTGGCACAGTCAAAGAAGAGGGTCTTGAGATGGGACTTGAAGGAGGTGGAGGGGGCGAGAACGAGGGATTGGGGGATGGAACTCCAAATGTTGGGGGCAGAGTGCCTAAAGGCTCAGGGGACGTGGAGCAGGCGGAGATGCTGGGTGGAGGGAGTGGATATGTTGGTGCGGATTAGGAAGTCACAGAGGTAGGGTGAGGCAAGGCCAAGTTTTGAAGATGAAGACCAGGATTTTGAATTGAATTCTCTATGTGATGGGAAACATGGACTGGGGATTTCTGGATCATCTATTGCCTAGGAAGCGAGGAATTGGGGAGTCCAACAAGCAGGGCATAGTTGATCCTAGATGTAATGAGGACATGAATGAAAGTTTTAGTGGCCTGAGGGATGAGGAAGTGGTGGAGTCCGGCAAAGGATTATTATTATTATTAAATATTGCAGAGGTGAGGGAATTGGATTGGATGGGTTCAAAGAGGAAACATAAGAAAGAAATGAATGAAGTTGGGATTTGATACCTCTTTCCAAGGCCTTGGAGAACAGTGGGCGATTGAAGATAGGGATGCAGCTAGAGAGAAAGGATAGGTCCATGGAAGGATTTTTTTAGGATGGGGGTGACGACAGCTGCTTTTATGGGGGTAGGAACCGTGCCAGTGGATGAAGAGAGGTTGATGATATTGGTTAGGAGAGGAGCCAGTAAGTGGACCTGGAAGTTGAGGAGAAAGTTGGGGATGGGGTTAAGAGAGTATGTGGTGGGTGGGCTTCATTTTAAAGATGATGGCGTTGAGAGAGGAGGGAGAGATAGGGTCAAAGGTGTAGATGGGAATGGGTGGGGGATGGTTCATGATGGAGAGGTGATAAGGGGGTGGGATAGAGGTAGCTGAATGGATCCCTTCAATTTTGGACTTAAGGGTGTCCAGCATCTCCTCACAGTTGGAATTGAAGGAGAAGATGAGCCACAGTCACCTCCCTCTGGCAAAGCAACATACTCCACCATCGTCAGGTACTCTGGGTCACTATCTTGTGTGAGAGAACTATATCAATTTAAGTTGTTGTTGTACAGTGCACCCCCAACACTGTATTGAATATTAGCCTGCATTGTGTTTTTAGAGTCCCAAGGTGGGGATTGAATCCATAATCTTCTGATTTATAGGCGAGAGTGCAACCAACGGAGCCGGGTTAATAGTGATAGGAATATTCATTTTGCAGAGAAAATACGGTACCTTGATGCTAATTATTGGATCCAACCATCAAGAGATATCAACACCAGGTCTTTCAATGTGGAAATCTACCAGAAAATTTCCATTTCAGAATAAACATAAGATGGCATTAAAAAACGTAGTAGTGCTTCTGGCTCTGGGTCGCTATCTTGCATGTGGGGACTATATCAATGTAAGTTGTTGTTGTTGTATAGTGCACCCCCAATACTCTATTGAATATCAGCATGCACTGTGTTTTTGCACTTCTGACAAAGAAAAGGTTGAGTCGGTGCAGCAAAAGTGACTAAGTATTAAAGAGTAACTATTATTCTTTAATGTGAGATTCCATATACTGGGTCACATGTATAGGACAGGCAGTCTTAGCGTGGTCCTTTCCATAACCTAATAACTCTCAGAAGCAGCATAAAAAACTTTCTGTTACAGCAGTGCAGGCACACCATCAGCCTTTGAGTCTATGTTGAATGTGGTCACTGTGAACTGCAGGTTCATCACAACATAATAGTGTAGTACCGTAATTATTTATGACTCACTTGCCACATCTTCAGCTTCAGTGAACATAACTTTGTAAGCACACGACAGGTAGTGCCAGCAACTTGAAATTCCTCTCTGAAATGCCATAAAAGTCACCAGCAATCACAACAACTGTCTCGATGTTGTCCTAACAGATCAGCCAACACCCAGATAAGATCTGGAATCCTCCAAGAAATGAGAAAGTAAATATATCTTTTAGCATGCTGTATTTAGAATCTTAGGTAAAAATAGGAGCTGCACTTCAGAATAATTCAATTTTCAGAAATATTACATTTGTAGAGCGCCTTTCACTTCTTGAGGACATCATGAGGTGCTGAATGGTTAGGTCGGAACTCAAGCGAGGGTGCGGGGGGAGGGGGAGGGTGGGGGGGAGGGGGAGGGTGGGGGGGAGGGGGAGGGTGGGGGGGAGGGGTAGGGGGTAGGGGGAAGGAGAGTAGGAGAGGGGGAGAGAGTTAGGAGGGGAGCAGAAGGTACGGTCGAAGAGGAAGGTCTTGAGACCGGCCTTGAAGGAGGAAAGGGAGGAAGCGAGGCGAAGGAATTGTGGGATGGAGTTCCAGAATGTGGGGCAGAGAGGCTGAAAGCCCGGCCACCGATGGTAGGGCAGTTCGGGCGGGGGACCTGGAGCAGGCCAGAGCCCGCTGAACGGAGGGGAGGGGCAGTCTGATAGGGAGACAGCAGGTTGGAGAGATAGGCGGGGGTAAGCCCTTGAAAGTGAGGACGAGGATCTTGAATTCAAGTAGCCATAAGGTCTCACCATAGAACAACAACAAAATTGCATTTGTATGACATCTTTCATGTCAGGAGAACGTCCCAAGCACTGAAATAGAATATAGCGTTGAATAGAAACAACTGCATTCATGGTATGGAACATCATTGGTATACATAGTCGTTAGTCCTGAGGCAGAAGATAATTCACAGCTTTAAGTGCTAGCAAATCTCTACGGCAATCTTCCTTTAGCAACTCTGAAATAATGACATTGCATAGCAGTTTTCTTCTACTTAACTTCACTAACCAAAGGCTGAAGATGCGTATAGCTACCATTGGCCTTCCTGAGTGCCACTTTCTAGGATAACATCTCAAATCTGTTTTTGTTTTGTTGGGTAACCTGACTCAGTTCACAGCACTCTCACCTCTGAGTCAGAAAATTATATGGTAATAGTAATAATAATAATCCTTGAAATTGATATAACTCTTTTACATGTCTTTTATAAGTCTTCACAGACTATAATGTAAAGTCTGGATATGTGTGTGCAAAATGCAGAGGCAATTGTGCACTGCAGTGTCCCACAAACAGTTGTGAATTGAGTGACCAATGTTATAGGTTTGAGGACCATGTCGGGACTTTGAACAAATTGTCTATGCTGACACACAAGTGCAGTGCTGGGAGTGTGCTACATTTTTGGAGGTGCCATCTTTCAGATGAGACATCCGTTCTGATAAGCTTTAATTATCCTAATTTTAACACAAACTGGAATTTCTCTCAGTATCCTGGCCAATAATGTCCAGATAAAATTCTTTCACGGCTGTTTGTGGGACAATGTCATGTGCGGGTCGGCTGCTGGGTTCACCCACAAAATGTAGTTATTTTACTAATCATGTGAAGCATTCTGAGTTGCAGTGATGGGAGAGGTGATATGTCAAATGGAGGGATTACTTTTTTTAAAACCAGTTTTCTGGGAACTGGTGCTCCATGGGCTGGGAAGTCCAACAGTGGCTACCATTCTGATTAAATCAGAGTGTAGGCAGGGGATCACATTCAGTTGGTATCCCTGAAGAAGTGTTGGATCACTGCATTCACAGACAAACCTGTGAGCACTTGACTTTTAAGATGAATCTGGACCCAACCATTGTGCTAAAGTTTGTGTGTTGACGCTGACTCAGCAATGGTAATAGTATCTGAGATTCAGTAGCACTGCCAGTACTCATATTGGTCTGCAAAGGAAACCCATCATATCCTCGCTCATTTAGGAAAAATAATCTGGTTTGGATATATATGCTGGCGGGTAACTGGCGTGAAATATGTTGTTATGATGAGAGGAAGTAATTTTAAACACTGTTGTTTCTACAGAGAGTGAACATCAGTTCGCTAAAATTAAGCCTCACATTGCCAATCCAGCAGAGTTTTGATTTCATACTCCTTGCTGCACTGATTTAGACTGTCATGTTCTTATTGATTGTGACCTTTCTAAACCATGAGGTACAGCTCATCTTAAAACAAATGGAGTTGAACCAGTTTGAAATAAAGGTCTCTCAGGTCGAAATCGATAATTACATTTGACCTTGAATGGAAGGAGTCCACAAACATATAGGTTCATGCTGCATATAATTCAATAATTTGCATCATGATAAATAATTGTCAACCAATATTCCCTTAATTTATGAGGGCAAATCTTTTTGTAAGTTGAAATATTATGGTGGAAAATCTGGTGCTCATAACAGATCACATCAAATCTGTTATGAAGCATTACATTTTGACTCCAATAATTTTATTTGTAAAATATACAACAACAACAAAATTACATCCATAGAGCCTCTTTCACGTCGGGAGGATGTCCCAAGGTGCTGAAAAGTTAGGGGTCAGAACCCGAGTGCAGGGGAGGGGAAGGTTGGGGTGGTAGGAGAAGGTTGGTGGGGGGAGGGAGATAGTTGGGAGGGCAGCAGAAGGCACCTTTCTAAAAGGAGGGTTTTGGGACCAGCCTTGAAGGAGGCAAGGGAGCAAGCGAGGCATATGGACTGTGGGGTGGAGTTCCAGAGCAAGGGGGCAGAGAGGCTGAAAGCCCTGCCACTGATGGTAGGGCGGGTCAGGCGGGAGACATGAAGCAGACCGGATCCCGCTGAACAGAGGGGGCAGACAGGTTGATAGGGAGTCAGAAGATCAGAGGATCTTAAATTCGATCCGCTGGGGGACGAGGAGCCAATAGAACCAGGCGAGAGTGTGAGTGATGTGATCCTAGAGCTTAGTGCCGGAAAGAACAGAAGATGCAGAGTTATGGATGATCTGCAACTTGTGAAGGGAAGAGCCAGGAAGGCTGATGAGGAGGGAATTTCCATGGTCAAGCTTTGATGTGATGAATGCATGGACACTCCTGAGGGGTGAGGCAGTGGCGGAGTCTGGCAATGTTACATAGGTGGTGGAAGGCAGTGCTGGTCATGGCACGGATGGATGTGGGGGAGGAAGGATTGTTTAAGGTCAAACCAGACACCTAGGTTCCTTACTGGCTTCATGAGACGGAATGTGCAGCCTTGGACATGAGATGATCAGGAGGGCCTCAGTCTTGCGGATGTTCAGGTGAAGAAAGTTGTCACTTGCCCAGGACTCGATGTCAGACAGGCAGGTAGTCCTGAAGTTGAGGGTGGAAGTGGAGAGATAGAGTCGGGTATCATCCGGGTACATGTCGAAATTTACCCCATGTCTGCGAATGATGTCACCGAGGGAGAGCATGTAGAGGGTGAAGAGGAGGGAACCAAGGACAGAGCTCTGAGGAACGCCACATAAGATGATGCGGGGGCTGGAGGAAAACCTGTTGGCAGACACAAAGTGGAGATGGTGTGAAAGATAAAACCTGAACCAGTCGAGTACAGAACCTTGAAGGTTGAGGTGGAAGGAGAGGTGGTGGAGGAGGACTGAATGGTCCATGGTATCGAAGGTGGTAGATAGGTCGAGGTGGATGAGGAGGCAGAGGAAGCCTGGTCACAAATGGTCTGGAGATAATTTGTGACCTTGACAAGAGCAGTTTCCATGGTGTGGGCAGCATGGAAGCCTGATTGGAGGGACTTGTGTAGGGAATAGGATGAGAGGAAAAACAAAGCTGGGAGGCCACAACTCTTTCAAGGACCTTCGACAGAAAAGGGAGGTTGCAGATGGGTCAGTAGTTTGAATACTGCGATGTATCAAGGGAAGGTATATCAGCGGGAGATAGTGGCTGTTTTTATGGGTGTGGGAATGGTGCCAAATGAGAGGAACAGGTTGATAGAGTCAGCGAATGGTGGGGGAAGGAGGTATAGCTGGGAGGTAAGGAGAGGATTGAGCATGGGATCCAGGGAGCAGGTGGTGGGCTTCATAGCGGATATGGTGGTTGTGACAGAGGAGTGGGAGACATGTTTAAAGGTGTGGAAGGAGGGATAGGTAGGAGTCAGAGTGTGGAAAGGAGGTGGGGAGGGAATGGAAGTTGGATTGGTGGTGACAGCTGAGCAGATTCCTTCAATTTTGGACTTGAGGAAATCCAGCATCTCCTCGCAGTGGGAATTAAAGGAAAGAATCTGCAAGGCATGGCAGGGAGGGCAGAAGAGCCAGTTTGTGGTGGAAAACAGCAATCTAGGGTTTCCTAGTAGAAGGACAATATATTCTGCAATGTACAGAATAAATAGTAACATTCTTTAGGAGCTGTACAAACATTTTAAATTATATCCTCACAAACGTGAAAAGTGCTGTATAAATGTAATGCTATTATTGTTGTTCAGCCTGGCTCAGTTAGTAGCGCTTGCAGATAGAAGGCTTTTGGTTGAAGCCTCACGTTGAGTATCAGAATTCATGTAATTCAAGATGACATCCAAAAGCAGAGTTGGGGGTGCAGAGTGGGACATGCCAGCATTCAGATGAGATGTTAGACTGAGATTCAGTCTGAATGTTCAGGTGGATGTTAAAGATCCAATGGCATTGTACAAAAAGAGAAGTTTCACCCGGTGTGCTGGCCAACAATCCCCCGAATAAAATTGGTTGTTGCATGGCTCTTTATGGGTCATCACTCTACATAAATTGCCTGCAGCATTCATCCATGGAACGTTGCAGTAAATTGTGTGAAGCACTTTGAGATGCCCTCCCAATGTGTATTTCACCATACCAGATGCAAGGATTATTATTAATTATTATTATAGTAGTATTATTATTATTATTCATTGTCATATGTTCTTATTGAAATGTAAAATGTATGCAGAAGCATTCATTTTTGATCTAATCAATGGATGTCAGTTAATGATCACAATCACAATACAGTAGTAACATTGCATTCATAGGGATCAAGAAGAAGGCAACTGTATTCTTATGACAAACACGACCAAGCAGACTGACTGTTTGTGGGACACTGCCTTGTGCAATTGGCTGCCGTGTTTCGCCCACAAATATACAGTCATAGAATCATAGAATCATAGAATTTTACGGCACAAAAGGAGGCAATTCGGCCCATCTAGTCTGTGCCGGCTCTTTGAAAAGAGCGATTCAATCCCACTGCCCTGCCCGCTCCCCATAGCCTAATAGACCCGTTCTCCCTAAATAAAGATCTAATTCCCTTTTAAAAGTTGTTATCGAATCAGCCTCCACCACCTTTTCAGGCAATGCATTCCAGATTCGAACAACTCGCTGAGTGAAAAAATTTCTCCTCAGCTCCCCTCTACTTCGCCTTGAAACTATTTTAAATCTGTGACCACGAGTCACAGATTCACCCACGAGTGGAAATAGTTTTTCTCTATTTGCCCTGTCGAAACCCCTCATGATCTTATAAACCTCTATTAGGTCTCCCCTCAATCTTCTCTGCTCCAGAGAGAATAACCCTAGCCTATCTAGCCTCTCCTCATAGCTGAAGTCCCTCAATCCTGGCACCATCCTAGTAAATCTTCGTTGTACCCTTTCCAATGCCTTCACATCCTTTCTGTAGTGTGGTGACCAGAATTGAACACAGTATTCCAGCTGAGGCCTCACCAAAGTCCTATAGAGGTTAGTCAGCACTTCCTGTCTTTTGTACTCTATACCCCTATTTATAAAGCCTAGTATCCCATATGCCTTCTTAACAGCCTTGTCTACCTGTCCTGCCACCTTCAACGAGTCACTAACACAAATCCCCAGGTCTCTCTGTTCCTTTACACCATTTAAAATTGTACTATCTAGCCTATATTGCCTCCCTTCATTTCTTCTCCCAAAATGCATCACCTCACACTTCTCTGCATTAAACTTCATCTGCCATGTGTCGGCCCACTTTACCAATTTGTCTATATCCTCTTGCAGATGGCTACTATCCTCCTCACTGTTTACTATTCTCCCTAACTTAGTGTCATCTGCAAACTTGGAAACTGTACTCCGTACACCCAAGTCCAGATCATTGATGTAGATTACAAACAGCAATGGTCCCAAAACTGATCCCTGTGGCACAACACTGCTCACTTCCCTCCAATCTGAAAAACAGCCGCTCACTACAACTCTCTGCTTTCTGTCTCGCAGCCAGTTGTGGATCCACGCTGCCACTGTCCCTTTTACGCCATGGGCCTTTAATTTCATAATAAGTCTCTCATGTGGCACTTTGTCAAATGCCTTTTGAAAGTCCATGTAAACTACATCAACTGCGCTACCATTATCAATTCAATTTATATTCAGTGAAGCGCTTTGTGACGTCTAGAAGATGTGGAAAGCGCTATATCAAATGCAAGCATTATGATTATTATTATTATTAAGTGTTAATTAACTGCATTGTTGAAATTAATTACTTAGTGATAATTAACGCAACAGTTGGTCTCCAGCAGGAATTCCTACACGAACTCCACATTGATTGTTGTAGGCACAAATTCCTTGCACTCTTCCTAACAGTCACACATGTAAAGCTGGTCATGACTTCTGTTTGCATTCTGCAACATTGGACTGACAGTTAAAGTTTAAGCAAACCAGATAATCTAAGTAAAGCCATTAATCTATGAATTAGAAGTCTGACATTCAGTGTAGATGACTAGTCTAATACAAGCATTGAGAAAGTTGTATAGAATAATCCAAGAGCATCCAGAGAGACAAGTCATGATGTTAATTATCACAACGCCACTAAATTCACTGATGTGTTAATAAATATCAGTATTGTTAACACATCACAATATCCCAAATTTCATCCTAATTGCTCGAGCATTAAAGCTTCTGTATGCTGCTGGTAAACCTTTTGTTTTTACAGACTATTACACTGTGCATGTGGTTTTATTACAGAATTATTGATCAGTACAATAACTAATGTATTATTGATTAGCATATGAAAGTCATTTAAGGTTTAAGTATTGGATTCAGGCTGAGGGGAAAGGAACGCCTGGAAAAAACACACAGATGTTTAATGCTACTGTACGGTATGTGATGATCTTTGCTACTTGCCATTTATTTCCTCTCCTCTTCACCTAAAGTGGTTTGACTCCTAGATGGGGTGGTGAGGGAAGGGAGGGCATCATGTTTACTTTCATTCATGCAAGGGAAACGAAGGACAGTAGCTATGGCTTTGTATGAGTAATAGGATTGAAGAACTCACATACAGTACTTTACTTTCAATTAATTTTGTAACTAGTCGGCCTGGTAATGTCGTTGGTAATACAGTTTCTTGTTGTTGATTGAGATAAGGAATGTCGGAGTGGTGCACTCTTCACCAAGACATTATTTGAAATTCTTATTAATTGCAACTGCTTGGCAATTATTATCTTCCTGCCAAATATTCAAAACATTATATAAATTACAGTGTAATACAAATTTCCTTTTATGTAATGCCTTCATGTTAGGTAAGAAATCATGAGACGCTGAACAATACTGGCTTGGCATCTGAGCTAGGGTGGGAGCCGAGGGAGTTGGGGAATAGAAAGATGACCAAGTGTGTGGTCAAACAAGTATGTCTGGAGAGATACCTTGATTGAGATGAGGGACAGAATAAGTCGGTCTGCTTGGTCATGTTTAGCAACAACTCTGGGATGAGTTCCAGATGGAAACAAAATGTGGGAAACCCAGCCTACCGATGGATAGGGTTGGAGACATGAAGCAGGCCAATGCCTGCTGAGAAAATCTGCACACGAAAACCAGACTAGTCAATTAAACATCGGAGCTTTATGCATCAGCATCGGAGCTCTTCCTTCAGCAAAGGAAGTGTGCAATTAAATGGTTTAAAACCTTCTGCATCACATTGGTTTCTTTTTTAATTATTAACTAACATCGGAGAATACGTGAAACAGCTCTTTCTACTTATAGGGTTATTGATACATTTTATTGAATGATTGAATATCAGGTATTCAAGAAAGGCAACAAAACTAAACTTGGTGACTATAGTCCAATTAGTCAATAAAAGCAAAAATATGGAATCAACCACCAAAAAGGAAGTGGAATATTACCTATATACAAAAATAATCTAATAATTGACAGCAAATTAAGGAGGCAACTTGATAGAGCATGCATATAGGCCAATTACTGGCAAATTAAGTTTAAAATACTGATAAATGTAAGGTACAGAAAAGAAGAACAGAAAAGAACAGAAAATACAAGTAATCATGAATGGGATTGAATTTGCCAATGGGGAAGCTGAAATATATCTGGGTCCGTTAGTTGACCCATTGCTTACTATGTCAAAACAAAGCGAGTCCGAAATTAACAAGGCAAACAGAATGCACTATATTGAATGCTCTAACAGAATGCTGGGCTATATTGCTAAATCATTTGAGTTTAGGTCTCCAGATGTCACTCTTAAACTGTACAGTTTCTGTCAGACTTTGAATACTGTATACAGTTTTGATCATCACAACATGTCTAGCTATAGATGTGGTGCAGAGCAGAATAAAGATAAACCCCATTATTAGTGGAATGACCTTTGATCAACAACAAGCAAAGCTTGTGCTTTTCACTCCTGAGAGTAGAGCTCCTGTGGAGCTCCTGTTGTTCAGTGTTTAGAGCACTCACCTTACAAGTATGAGACCTGAATTTGAATCCAGGCAGCTCAGGGTGAAACCTTGGACAAGTTTCCTTGCTCCATAAGCCTAATAATAATCGCTCAAAAAAAAACGGAATAATTAAAATTGGTCATTTCAATCTGCGACTGTTTGTGGGATACTGCTGTGTGCAATTGGCTGCTGTGTTTCACCCACAAATATAGTTAATTCACTTTCAGTGAAGCGCTTTGAGACATCGATAAGATGTCTCAAATCAAATGCACTATATCAAATGCAATTAGGAGAAGACTAAGAGGGGACTTCAAAGAAGCATATGCAATTTTAAATATGAATGAAAAAGTAAACTCGGATTAATACTTCAGAATAGATTATAACAGTAGAACAAGAGGACATGGGTTTAGAGTTTCAAAGGAAAAATTAAGAACAGATACCAGGATGTTTTTATTTATACAGAGGTTAATTAATGACTGGAACCATCTGGAAATGATAAAGGGAAAGGTGGTAGAGGCTGGGATATTGGACTCATTTTAAAAACTGCTTGATGACATGATGGACAGATGATAGAGTTTCTTCTCCTGGCCAACAATCCCTCAGATAAAGTTGGTATGTATATGCATAAATAGCTGTCATGTTCACCTACAAATATACTGTCACTAAACATCACAGTAATTCCAATGAACTATATTGAGACTTTCAATAATATGATCAAATGCTACAAGAAATGTAAGAATTATAATTAACATTAGCCCGGCAGGTTTTCTCCGAGGTGGCACAGAACGATAGCTATCACAGGCAACAGTAACAAAAAATCATAGTGTTGGAAGCTTCGGACAGTTGATGAGTAAAAACGGGTTTAGATCACACTTTTTGGTAAAGTGATAAATATCACATCAAATATCTCATTTGTCTTTCGTGTGGCCTGGCCTAGATTGCTTGAAGGATATGCATGTGTGTTTCTACATGAGCAAGCCAAGGTGTCCAAGATTATGTTTGTGCGTCCAGCAAAAGTTGCCATCGATAGGAAACGATATGAAGATTGATGATGCCATCCAGGTAGATGAGGATGGTCTGTAGCAGCTAACTGCAGTCTTGGGGGAAAAAATTGTTGCATCTCACATCCTTCTGACATCTGGATGCTGGCATCCCTCATGATTCAATTGCATCTTCAATCCCCAGTGCACAATCCTGTATGTACCTGCAAGAGTGGCAGACTGTAACTTACTGCACTGCTTGGTCATGTACAACTCCAGTCATCTGTCTAAAAATCCATAGAGACTATTTAAAGCTAACCCCACAAGCACACTACTGCAACTGTAAAAAATGACAAGGAAGTAAATGAGTAACAGACAACAAGTCATATGTATTGCAAAAATATGGTCGCACTTTATTTTATAACAACAACAAATTACACTTGTATAGCACCCTTCAAGTTGGAAAGAGGTTTCAGAGTGCTGGACAATCAGGGGTTTTCAACTCGAGCTGGGAATTGGGGTCAGAAGAGGACAAGGGAAGGGGGAATGAGGGTGGGAGGGTGGCTGAAAGCATGGTCAAATAAAAAGATCTTCGAATCTTGAAGAAGGCAAGAGAGGAGGTGAGGCAGAGGGATTGATGGATAGAGTTCCAGAGTGTGGGGGCAGAGATGCTGAATGCCTTACCAACAGTGGTGGAGGGGGAAGTGCGGGGTGCTGAAGCAGGCTGGTGTCCGCCAAGTGAAGGTAGTGGACAGGCTGATATAGGGTTAGGAGGTTGGAGAAATAGGTGGGAGCAAGACCGTGGAGGGCCCTGAAGGTAAGAACAAGGGTTTTGAACTTGATTCTTTGGAGGATGGGGAGCCAGTGAAGGTGGGCAAGGACTGGTGTGATAGGTTTACAGAGCCTGGTGCAGGAGAGGACATCAGCTGCAGAGTTCTAAATAATCTGCAGCTTGTGGAGGGAAGAGTTGGGAAGTCCAGTGAGCAGGCAGTTGTTGTAGTTGTGCTGGTACATAATGAAAGCTTGGATCAGTGTCTTGGCGGCCTCTCGTGAGAGGCAGTGGCGGAGGTGGACAGCCTTCCTCAGGGCTTCCTCTGCATTATTTGCTTCACAATTAAAACTTCAACAGTAAAACCCCACATTCTTATCTGTCCAGCTCTTATTTCTTGTGTCACTAACGGTGTCTGTTTTGTTTCCCCTGGAATTCGCAGCTTTCGCTACACAATTGTAAAAGTGTTGTTGTTGTTGATGAAGCTCATTACAGTATTAGGATGTTCAATATTTCAAATTGTTTACTTTTTCTTATTGGAGTCTTAAATTTAGCTCTGGGCTGTTTTGAAGATTCTTAGAATTTCTCCCGTGGTTTTTAGTTGGGCCTATCAATGCATGACAGCATGTAATTTTACGCACTAATTTTCACCAGGCTTCTATTTCTAAGATCCACTATAACACTGCCAGTTATATCTGGTCCCAAGCGCTCTGTCATCATTCACTGGCAAGAGGGTGGATGTTCACTTTTCTGAGGACATCAATTAAAGATGATTGCACAAGGAAACAAATTGATGTTTTTTTTAATAAAACATAGTATCTTTACCCAGAGGATGATCAGAAGGTGGAATACTCATAATACATACCGTTGTTGAAGCAGAATCTGACAGTTATGTTGAAAGGGAATTAGATAGATGTTTGAAAAAGATTCCTATGAAGCAATAACTCCAAGGGTGGGTGGAATTAAATCAAGAACTGGGTGGGGGGTGGTGGTGTGGGGTTGATGCTATCAGGCATCAACTTGAGTGGAATTTTCAACAACGTAATATCACCAATAATAATAATCTTTGCATTTCATATAGCGCCTTATCAGGTCATTGAGACGTCTCAAAGCGCTTCACAAAATATACATTATAAAGTGTATTGACTGTGTTTTGTGGGTGAAACACAGCTGCCAATTGCATACACCAATGATAAATATTTATTAATGATGATTGCCACGTCACATGCTGTGTTTCTTAACTGAATTTTTAAAAAAATAATCTCTAATCAGTTAGGAAATGCCAGAGATTCTGTACCATCCATATTATATTTCCTGACTGCAAGAGTACACATGCACTCTATTTAACATTATTGGCTACCATTACTGGGTACATCAGTTATACATAGTACAGTACCTATACAATACAACGTCGATAATCCAGCACGGTTCAGCCCACTCATTTCCCAGATTTCTGAGTTTGCCGGCGTTTAGAACCTACCCTTGCAATGGCTGGGGAAGGCCCGCCCCATACACCACGTGAGCTGTAAACACAGCATTGAAGCCAAACAATGGCCGAGCTCCACCCACAGCGCTGGGGGACAGAGCGGCCAGGCCGGGAGCTACAAGCAGCTGTTCCCAACTTTGGGAGATTTGCCGACATCGAAAATAATATAATGCTGTATGAATTTTGAAGTCTTGCCGGTTTTAGGGATTTCTGAGACGCCGTCCGGTGTAGAGGGCACTATATAAATCCAAGTTGTTGTTGAGTTTCCGGTTTTCAGAATGTTGGATTATCGACGTTCTACTGTATTGCATTGGAAGTCAGCCAAGCTCGACTTCCAATGCAATACAGTATAGCACACTCCGCTGAGTCAGAGAGGTTGGTTCATGCGCTATATCAGGAATCACACAGACACTCTGTTGCAGCGTTGGGGATGGGCTGCTTTGTCAAAGGTTCCATCGTTTGGTTGAAATGTTATATTTTCTGCCTGGTCAAGTGGACATTACAGATGCCATGACAAACAATTTACTGAATTAAAATTGGCCATTAAATTCATGGCTATTTGTGGGATTTTGCTGTTTGCAATTCGACCACTCTATTTGTCTGTAAATACAGTTGCTCAATCTCATAATAAATCTAGCAAGCACTTTGAGATATACTCCTGACATGAAAGGGGCTATACCAATTACAAGATTATTATGTTCTCTGAACTCATTCTTCTAGGATGCACACCCTACCATCTTCCCGTCACAGAATCTGTTTGAAATGAGTCCAGTATCTTGGCTTCAACCATCCTCCTAGCAACCTGTTCCAGTTGTTAATGACTTTCTTTTGAGACTCACAGAAAACCAACTTCAAAGTTTACACTGAATTCAACAATTTGCCAAATTCTAGACACACTGCAATGTTACAGAAATAGAGTAAGCTGAAGCCCTGGTGGAATTTCTCTTCCTTGTGCAGTTCTCCCTCAGTACTTCAATGAAATGTCAGCCTGGTTTCTAAATTTAATTCTTGGTGTGGAGCTCAAACCTGCTGATTCAAAGGCAAGAGTGCTACTAACTGAGGCAGAATGACAGTTCCTATTGACAGCCAGGCTAGGACGTACATTTGTTTTTGTACAAAACCCAATGGTTGAGCACCTTATGATCAGGCATAATAGCATTCCCGAGTTGCTTTAGTAAAAAATCGTAGAGCCAGTTTGTCAAGACTATGGAACTTTAACAGGTCATTTTTTTTAACCCACTACAACTGATTTTTTTTCACAGATGTTTGGTAAAAATAATTGTTTCTATTTCGGAGTTCACATGGGATGTGTTTGAGGTTATTAATGCTGAATCCCATACATGCCTTTTTTTTTGGCTTCTACACACATGCTGGTAAAAAGTCTGGTTCAGTTGTAGTGTGGAAACCATGTAGCACTTTCACCTTGGAGGCAGAAGAATGTGGGATCAAGTCCTGCATCGGGACTTGGAATCATATGGTGTAAGTTGACACTGCAATGTGGGTGTCCTAGCATCAGCTGGGGGTGGGTGATGCATTGTTGGAGGTGTTTTCCTTTGAATGAGGCCTCGCCTTCCTGCTCAGATGGACGTTAAAGATCCCATGGCACTACTTGAAAATAGGAGGAGTTTCTCCCGATGGCCTGGCCAATAAATCAAGCAATAACATAAGAACATAAGAATTAGGAGCAGGAGTAGGCCATTAGGCCCCTCGAGCCTGCCTTGCCATTTGATAAGATCATGGTTGATCTTCTGACCTAACTCTAATTACCTCCTGCCCTATCTCCATATCCCCTAATCCCTCTATTTTTCAAAAAAATCTATCAGTCTCAGCCTTGAAAATGCTCAAGCACTGAGCATCTACAGCCTTCTGGGGTAGTGAATTCCATAAATTCACTACCCTCCGAGTGAAGAAATGTTTCTTCAAATCTGTTCTAAAAGGCTAACGCTTAATTTTAAGATTATGACCCCTGGTTATAGATTCTCCTACCAGGGGAAACAGTCCCTCACTATCTACTTTATCCAGCCCTTTAAGAATCTTATATGTTTCAATAAGATCTCCCCTAACTCTTCTGTACTCTAGAGAATACAGCCCTAGTTTATTCAACCTATCCTCATAGGTCAGCCCCCTCATCCCAGGAATTAATCTAGTGAATCTGAGCTGCACCCCCTCTAAGGCAAGTATGTCCTTTATTAAATAAGGAGACCAAAACTGCACACAATACTCTAGGTGCAGTCTCACCAAGGCCCTATACAGTTGCAGTAAGACTTCCCTACTCTTGTACTCTAAACCTTTTACAATGAATGCTAACATGCTGTTTGCCTTCTTAGTTGCTTGCCACACCTGCAAACTAACTTTTTGAGACTGATGTACAAGGACACCCAAATCCCCTTGTACACTAACACTATCTAACCTTCCCCCGTCTAGAATTTTTTTTTGCTACCTAGATGAATAATTTCACACTTCCCCACATTAAATTCCATCTGCCACCTACTTGCCCACTACCCTAGCCTATCAATATCCCATTGCAATCTTTTTTCATCATCCTCACAGCTGACTCTCCTATCTAGTTTAGTGTCATCCTCGAATTTAGACACGTTACATTCAATATCCTCGTCTAGATCATTGATGTAAATTGTAAATAGCTGAGGCCTAAGCACTGATCCTTCTGGCACTCCACTAGTTACATCCTGCCAATTTGAGAATGACCCGTTTATCCCTACTTTCTGTTTTCTACTCGTTAGCCGCTCTTCTATCCATGCTAATATGTTCCTATTAATCCTGTCGGCCTTGACTTTGTGAAATAGCTTTTTGTGTGGCACTTTATCAAATGCCTTCTTAAAATCTAAATATACCACATCTACTAGTTCCCCCCAATCCAACCTGCTAGATATATCCTCAAAAAATTCTCAAAGATTAATTAAGCATGACTTCCCTTTTGTAAAGTCATGCTGACTCTGCCTAATCTTGTTATGGTCTTCCAGGTATCCCATAACGATGCCTTTAATTAAAGATTCAAGAATTTTCCCTACCACTGATGTCAGACTAACTGGTCTATAGTTCCCTATGTTTTCTCTCCCACCCTTCTTAAATAATGGAGTTACGTTTGCAATCTTCCAATCAATGAGAACTTTTCCAGTATCCAGAGAATTTTGGAAGATTATAGACAAGCCATCCACTCTCTCAGTAGCCACCTCCTTTAAAACACTAGGATGCTGGCGATTAGGTCCAGGGGATTTATCGGTTTTAAGACTTGACAATTTACCTAAAACCATTTATTTACTAATATTAATCTCCCTAAATTGCTCGCTAACATTGTCTTCTTGGTTCCTCTCTATTCTTGGTAGGATTTTTGGTAGGATTTGTCATCGAGTGACAAATAACATTGTCACTCGATGAGTGACACTTTACAGTATATCCTGTGATGTGTTTTGAGACCACTTGGTGACATGATAAGGTGCTATATCAATTGGAAGGATTACTATTATTATAATAAATGTTTGAGGATATTTTAATAAGTGAAGGACAACAGCATACAAAAAGATTACTCCTTTTTTTCTTGTTGATCCTAAACGGTGTCAATATGAAAATGTTTAAAAGGGAATTATATCTTGTTGCTCAGCAACCATGATCTAAAAGCAAGGCTACTCAGTGCTTTTCTATGAAATGTGATTCTTACTTTGAATTATGGCACTGGCTGGCATTGCAGAAATGACACATAATAATATAATTTGTCTTATGAAGTCAGGGTGGAGTCTGGTCAGCCTCACAAGTGGAAATAATGTTAGGATCTCACTGGGAGACTTTGAATGCTCCTGTTTGTCAAATGTGATTGTTTTTGCATGACTGAAGTATAAATTATTGTTTTTAGTTTAAAGATGGATATTCAAAGGAAGGCCATGTGACACGCAGTTGTCATGACTTGGGGAAATATCAGAGATGAGATGCATAATCAGAAAGTGAAGCAGATCACAATGCTGTTTAAAGACATAGAGCAGTTGTCATATTTCAGAGAAAACACATCAACATAAGGGAGACTTGACAGGGCTGACGGAAATGTTAAGACAGCGGAATGCAGTGGCAGTACAAATATGTAAAATATATACCCATTTATCGCTTCTCTTTAGAAGGATAAATTCAAGGGAAAATAGATTTTCAGTGGTACCCGGGAAGGTTGGGAAAAAACATTCATGTGGAAAATTTCCCTAAAACACATATAATTGGCAGAGTTGGTAACATTCTCATCTCTGGTTCAATAGATTGTGGGTTCAAAACTTTCATCAGGAATTCAAACTAACAGTTGGCTGACACACCAATGCAGTGTTGGACATTGTTAGAGGTGTTGTCCTTCGCGTTAGATGCCAATGTTCCCATCTGCCTGCTCAAGTGGATGTTAACAGTGCCGTGGCACCATTTGAAAAAGAGAATGGAGTTTTTCCTAGTATTCTGCCCAACTATTCCCTGAATAAAATATTTGTCATTCACATCATGAATGGCAAATATACGAAATGAAAAGATTATTATTGTTATTATTAATTATTATTTCTGCACAAAGATTTTATACAATTTATCTAGATATTTTATTATTCCTCTTTATTTCTCTGCTCCTCTATTGAATATTTTGATTCCTTCTTTGTTCTCCCGGGATACAGTTGCACAGATGCCAAACTGCCTTGGTTACTTGACCCAAGTGGCCATCATTGATATGTCAGCCTTGACACCCCGTCAGCAGATGTGTAAAGATTTCTGTCTCCTAGTGCCAAACAGTTCAGTTCAGCATTTTTCCTGCTGTCATGCTCTGAAGAAGAAAAGAGTCAAATCATTAAATTACTGAAAAGCAGCAATAGTTTTGCTCCTTTAATATGTCTTCTTTAAAAATACATTTTTTAAACTTTTAGCCATTGTACCCCAGCCTTGTAACTCTCCTCCACCCTGCACTGCTTCCTCTCTAATTTCCTTATGTTCCTTAAATATTCACTGACCTTTAGCATCTCCCCCCATCCCCCCACCCCATCACCAGCTCAGGTTCCCAGTCAGCTTCTTGAAGTGTTCCCCACGTGAAACGTGCTATATAAATGTAAATTATTATTGCCTTCATTGTATTGTTGTGCCATTCTTCATCATACACTCATTATAATAACCCTTGCATTTCATATAGTGTCTTATTGCATTGTTAAAACATCTCACAGTACTTCATACAATATATTGTAAAGTGAATTAATCGACTGTATATTTTGTCGGTGAAACAGTCATGAATTGAGTGACCATATTATTATTATTTGGGGGAGGGGGAGTTCGGGGGGGTGTGGTGGGGCGGGGGCAGTGGCAGCCAGTTAAAATATAGATAACTGGAAATAAAAATGATCCGATTAAAAAATTGCCAGGAACTGATCAAGTGATGAGGTTAATGTGGAAGACAGATTTTCAGAGGAATGTCAGGACCGAGGATTGTGAACCACAAATGCAGATCCTCTAGGAAAAATCAGACATTATGTAAATTTACATTGGCTGCAACCTAAGGGTTAAAACTGACAGCGAGTTTGGAGCTAAAGATACTGACATAATGTCAGAGCTCAAATAATGTGTTTAAAGCACCTTCACATCATTGCAGTCTATGACATCATCTAAATACTCCCGATTGTCCCCTGCCTTATAATTCACTTATATGGGTAACTATCCATCATTCTCCATAATAACAATAATTACACTTGAAATTCTTTTTTTTAAATATCAAAGTTTATGCATCATTTCACTGCGCTGACAGATCAATGAAGAAATCTTGGGCAAGCAATTTAACATGATGGGATTTCAAAGTCTCAAAGAGAGTCTATGCTGTGCTGCTGCACTCATAAAACAAGCACCATATTGTCAGCTTCACTGCATTTTGACATAAACTCAGTTCAATATCATAACACAGAGTGAGATCACTGGTGCACCGACTCCACGTTATGATATTGAACCGAGTTTATGTCAAAAAGTAGGGGAGCTGACAATATGGTAGGAAACACATTAACTCCCATAATTTTCCACACGGTAAATTCATGATTTTGACTGCTCTCAGAGGAGAGGCTGAGTGGAGGATGGGGACTGCATCAAGAGCAGAGAGAAAAATGGAAAGCAAGTCACATGGACTGTTCTCAAATATTCCTATAATCATTTATGCCGAAAAATTACTTAAGAGCTCGGAGAGGAGTCGTTCATTTCATGACTGTTTTGCAGACATTGCTTGCTCAAATCAGCTGCCATGTTCACCTACAAAATATTCAAACATGGCACATTAAGA
This sequence comes from Hydrolagus colliei, assembly GCA_035084275.1. Taxonomy (NCBI): domain Eukaryota; kingdom Metazoa; phylum Chordata; class Chondrichthyes; order Chimaeriformes; family Chimaeridae; genus Hydrolagus; species Hydrolagus colliei. The sequence continues at coordinate 15,536,992 of CM068742.1, read as the reverse complement.
TCCTGTGACGTGCTTTGATCCATCCTTCCAAAGTGAAAGTTGCTATATCACATGCAAGGATTATAATTATTATAAAATTATATAATGCTCTTATCAGTAGTCCCATTCTTCCATTGATAATCCTTAGCCTATGCCCATTCACCAAAGAGCAGGCATATTCTTAACCAGACTAATAATATCCTTGCATTTGATATAGTGCCTTCTGCCTTATCACGATGCTGAGATGCCTCAAAGCGATTTACAGAATATACTGTAAAGCAGAATGACTTTCTAATTTATGGGTGAAATGGAATGAAAAAAATTTCTGAGATGATTTTGCAATTGATGGTTCTATGTTATGAATAGAGGCTCGCAGAGGTGAAATATCTCAGAGGGTAGGTACAGTAAAAGCCCGTTTATCCAACACCCTCAGGACCTGGCCAATGCCGGTTAAAGCACCCGGCGGATATTCGCCCGAAAACGCCAAAAAAAAAAAAAAAAGTTTTTTTTTCAATGCATTTTTCCGGATAAATTCCGGTTAATCGAATATGGACCTTTGTTTGCGATGCCGGTTATACGGAAGTTACGGTTGATCAGGTGCCAGATAAATGGGCTTTTACTGTATTAAGTATTGTGACTTTTTTGCAGGAATTTTGGATACCGCAAGGTCATACAAACCACCTATGGGTGAATGACCAATAGATGTAACAAATTGTTGGCTAGGACACTTGGAGAATCTTTATCCTCTTTTTTCTGAATAGTGCTGTGGACCCCAAAAATGAGGCAAACAGCAGCTTGGTTTGGTATATTATCCTAAGGATAGCATCACTGACAATGTGACACTTCCCCAGCACCTTCGGATGTCCTCCTGACATGAAAGGCGCTCTATCAATATAATTTTGTTATTTTGTTGTTGTTCCCAGTGCTGCACTGAATTCCGAGTACAATTTCTGACTAGAGGTTTAATGCCACAACCTTGTAACCTATGCACTGCGGTTCTATCAACTGAGCCAAGCTGATAATGAAGGAAAATAGATAAAAGGAAACATGATAGAGTTCTTTGAAAAAGCATGTGATATAGATGTAAGCAAGCTATTCAACTTAGAAGTGAGCAAAGAATTAGAAGCTGTAGAAAATAAGCAAGCCTCCAGCAAGAATGTTGAAAAGATTTTTCCCCACACAGTAATGGATATGTGAAACAGACTCAGAAAAAAAATTGCCTAACTTTAGAAATTGTAAAGTCAATTCACTTTACAGTATATTCTGTGAAGCACTTTGATATGTCTTGGTGAAGTGATAAGGCGTTACACTATATGCAAGGATTATTATTATTATTGTCATCATACAATACAGGGCGAGGAAACTTTGGCTATTGAGGGGAGTAGAATGGGATTAAAAGGTCTCTGAAAAGAGATGATTTGGCCTATTTGCTTTCCCAGTCGTTGCTTCCCAGCTTTGCTCATTTCTCTCTTGCCTTTCCCTCTTCAAAACCCTGCAATCCGGCTTCCACGCTGTCCATAGCATTGAGACAGCCCTGGTCACAGTCTCTAACGACATTCTAAACAACTGTGATCAGGGCTCTCATCGCTTCCTCGACCTCTTTGCTGCCTTCAACACTATCGACCACTCCATCCTCCTACACCGTCTCTCCTCTCAGCTCAATCTTCACAGACCTGCGCTCACCTGGTTCAACTCCTATCTTTCTCACCGTCTCCTCTTTGTCACTAACAATGGGTTCTCTTCCAGCCCCCGCACTGTCACCTGTGGCGCCCCAGAGCTCTGTCCTTGGCAAGCTACTTTTAAACATATACATGCTCCCACTTGGTGAGATCATCCACAGACATGCAGTCACCTTCCACATGTATGCGGATGACACCCAACTATATCTCTGCCTCTACCCTTGATTCCAAGGACTACTACTGTCTTGACAGGCTGTCTGTCAGACATCAAGTCCTAGATGAGAGCTAACTTACTTTCTACAGTTGAATGTCAACAAGACCGAGGCTCCTCGACTGTCTTTCCTCCCCATATCCAAACAATGACCCGCTTTGGCTTCCCTCACCTACGCAATATTGTCCCACTCCGCTACTACAATAACAACAACAACAAAATTACATTTATAAATGTACATTTACATTTATACAGTGCCTTTCACGTCGGGAGGACATCTCAAGGCTACCTTACCCCCAGGCCCTGAAACCCTCATTCACACCTTGATCACATTCCGGCTTGACTACGCCAATGCCCTGCTGTCGGCCTTTCCAATTCCTCCCTCCATAGGTTGCAGATAATCCAGAACTTTGGGGTACATGTCCTCTACTGCTCCAAGCTTTGTGATCCCATCTCCCCCATCCTCGCCCGACTCCATTGGCTTCCCATCACACAGAAGATCCAATTCAAGCTCCTGGTCATCATATTCAAAGCTCTCCATGACCTCGCCCCACTCTACCTCTGCGATCTCCTAACCCCCTACCAACCTGCCCGCCCCCTCCACTCAGTGCTCCACATCCTCCAAACCACTCTGCTCCCAACCTCTGGAACTCCATCCCACAGTCTCCCCACCTCGCCCCCTCCTTGGCCTCCTTCAAGTCCCACCTCAAGACCCTCCTCTTTGACAATTCCATCGGTCTCCCCACACTCCCCGCTTTCCCTCCACCTTCCTCATCCCCAACCCCATTTTAGGTCTGACTGGACAGTGCCTTGGGACCTCCTCCTGACATAAAAGACGCTATACAAGTGTAATTTTGTTGTTGTTCCTTGCTTCTTACTTTCTCATGTTCTTAAGATATCCAACACAGAATCCCACACTATACTATATTTAGAGTATTTTCATAAAATGTGAAACAATTATTAACTTTAACATTCACTGTTGAGAGACTTGGGAAAATAGGGCATTGGCTATGATTTTATAGTACAATATCAAATGTAAAGAAAGTTCACAACTGCAACGGTCAACATCGTCAACGTTTTGTTTGAATTATTTTTTCTTGAGATTTCTCTGAAAAGGGATTGTGCAATGCATGGCATCAGATAACCAGCTAGTTATGTTAAGTCTCCTGCCTTTTAACATCTATAATCTGAAAAATAGCTAATAGTCAAATGCAGTTTAGAATTAATTCAGAACATTCACACAGCAATTGAGAAAGATGAAGACTACCTCCAAATTGAATTCCTTCACAACAATGAAAGACAAATGATACAAAAAGTAAAGCACTGATATTAAATTAGAACAAGGTCTAACAAAATGTTTAGGTAATCATTAGAATTAAGCAAACAACAACAACATTATATTTGTAGCTCGCCTTTCACATCAGGAGGACATCCCAAGGTGTTGAAAAGTCAGGGGTCGGGACACAAGCATGGGGAGGAGGCATGGTTGGGAGCAAAGGTGGAAAAAAAGAATATTAATTTCAATAAAAGTTGTTGTTGTAATAGCAAAATTGAACTTGGAAACCTCATTAAAGAATTGCAGCAATTGAAAACAGATGGGATGAAGGAAATGTTAGCACCTTCCTTGAGGAGGGATTAAATGATATACTACTGACAATAAGATCCTTCTTGGTAAGGTAATCTAATCAAAAATCAGAAAAGCCAATGATGCAGAAAATTGATGCAATTGCACAAATCTAAGAATTCAGGTACTCAGAAAGCCCCGAACAGAATGACAAACTCCAAATCTGATATACCGTTTTCTCCCCAAGAATTTGGACGTGCAAAAGAATTCTCCAGGCACAGATTTTGATCTATCAACTTCTTCTTACTTTGTTGTTGTCCACTAAAATGTGTAGGATGGCAGGCTAGGTGGGAACCTATTAATCCATCTTTTTCCTGAGTGTCCCTGTTGCCTGTCCAGATGGTGAGGGTTGGATGGTAAATTCACCACACAGGGATCAAATCTATGTCCTACTGTGCTATGCAGTAACATAATGGATCAGAAATTTGATAAAACTAGGATACAGATTATATTATTTTCACAAAGTTCCTTTAAGTCCTGGCAGCAGAGCAGAAGTTAGGGGGAAATTTTCCATGAGACCCTAGCCTGCAAGGTGTAATTTCTGAAACAGTAATTTCAAATGGGTACTTTGATCTTAATAGAAATTGCTCTTCCTCTTACAATGAGTGAGATAAACCTAGAGGCAATACTGTAAACCCAAATACAATGATGATAAAAGTAAAGATAATCATTCTTGCATTTCATGTCTCAAAAGTACTACGCAGCATTTTGCTGCAGTGACTGTGGACCTGGTTAGCTAATATAATACTGGTCTTGATTTAGCATTTTATCATCTTGGAGCACCTTAAAACTCCTCACAATAATTATTGTTCAGTGCAATACTGTGTGTTTGCGGATGAATAGAGCAGCCAATTTATATGCAGCAATGTCCCACAGATAGCTAGGAGATGAATGATCAATTTTAACTGGAGAATTGTTGGCCAGGTTACAGGCAGAAACTCCCTTCTCATTTTGAATAGTGCCAAGAATACTTTATTATTCCACCTGAACAGCAGAAAAGACCATTGTGTTTGGAATGAAATAGACACTCTCTCTCTCTCTGGATGGATGGACATTCATGGTTTACTCAATCTGGGAGTGCATTAGGTGCAGTTTGGTGAGAGCCAAGACTTGTTGACGCCAGAATGTAAATTATAATCCCAATATAAATTGCATGCATTGGGAGTCAGTAGTTAGAGCACTTGCCTCGCAAGCGGGAGACCTGGGTTTGATTTCCAGCAAGGTGAATTGTTGGGCAGGTTTCCTTAATTTACATGCCTCTGTTTAACTAGCAGTAAGCAGGAACCTGGCTACAAATTTGATTGGCAGGATCACTTTTACAAGGGGAATTTAAATCAAATATAGTAAAAGCCCGTTGATCAGTGACAAAATCAACCGTAACTTCTGTATAACCGGCACCTCAAAAAAAGGTCCCCGTTCGACTAACTGGATCTTATCCGGCACAATCGTGGTAGTGCATTTTTTTCCCTCATATCGGTATTTCGGAATGTGGCTACCAGTGCCTGAAGGTGGCACTGCCGTTTTTTTCTCTCACATTGGTATTTCGGCTTGCCGCTAGCAGAGCCTTTTCCCTCACATTGGTCTTTGTAGAAGATAGACTGTACACCTCTATCCCAGCATCATGGCTTCAAACCAAGCATCTGCTAGCAAAGGTGATTTTTGGGTGAATTTCTAGGTGAACAACAAAGTTCTGTTATTATCTGTCATTATTTAGTCTATTATTAATATGGTATGTGTTAAAATAAGTTAAAAAACATTTGTTGGGTTTTCGGCGTTAGATCCTCCCGAATATCCGGCATGTTGTTTAACTGGCATTGGCCAGGTCCGGAGGGTGCCAGATAAACAGGCTTTTACTGTATATAATACATTTGTCACTTAAATCCATGACTGTTTGTGGAACACTGCCACGTTTTGCCCACAAAATATACAGTCAATTCATTTCACAGTATATTCTGTGAAGCACTTTGGAATGTCTTAAAGACTTGATAAGGTGCTGTATCAAATGAAAAGGTTATTATTATTATGATTTTAGTACCGGTAGAGCTGAAATGGTATAGCTTGCCAGTGAGAGCACTGTTTGATTAGCTTCCTGTTGGCTTGTCGAGTTAGAACCACCCCACCAGTCATGGCTTTATCTTACAGCATGAACAAGTGCTGAATGGGAAGAGACCTTTGTTGATTTGAGTTCATGAATTGCAACAAGTACAACTTGCATTAATACACTGGCTGTCATGCAGGATAACAACTCGGAGTGCTTGCCCAGTGATGCAGTTGAATGGCAAGCAAAGGACACAGATTTACTGAGGTAATTAAGGAGACTTCATACTAACTCTATAGAGTTAACTAACACATTGGTGTACATTATTTGATATACAGTATTGCTTGTCTAGAAAAGGAAGCACTACCAACCTTATTCCTAAGGTACTAGTCCTTACATTTTTAAGAACGAGTACGATTTGACCCAATTAAATAATTTGCACACCACACTGTGGCTAAATGAGTTTATTCAGGAGTAACCGAGGCACACAGCCTAGGAAAGCCAACATTCAATCCACTGTCCAGTGCTGAGTTAGCTGATCCAAGCCTTGTTGTTATTAATGGAACTACTTATGTTACCAGTCCTTTGTGCTAGGCAAAGGAAAGTCACAAATGGCTCTTACTCCTGGCCACTATCTAGGAATTTCTGCTAAAGGTGCTCAACATGTTCATTGAGTGAGGTGAACATCAAACCCACAGTGAAGTTCCCTGTGGTCAAGTAACCTTGGTGCACACTCCCTCACACAAGCTACCAGAGAATGGCTTGCAGTCCAGGCCAGTGAAAAGGAGTCAAATGCCTTAAGGAGAGAAAGGGAATGGAGGAAATTGGTGAGGAAATAAAATGTTTGCATTATTGTTGGAAGTATGCGCAATGGAGACTTTCATCACTGAAAGGGCTCTCGACAGTGAATGCCAGGATTAATTATGCAGAAACGGCAAAGACAACTACCTCAGGAATGCTTTTAACGTATCAAATGTGACGCATTTGACATGCGTTTGATGCTGTGTCATACATAGTGTTAACAGTATTGAGAGTAGAACATACCATAAACCAGGCAAAAGAAACCTCTTATTACTTTCAGTCGTATCCTGCAGAGGTATGTAAATCAGCAAGACTGCCGTCTTTTATTTGGTTCAGTAAACATCAACATTTATAAGACCACAGGGAAAGCGAAGTCCATATGTTGGGCCATCTGGGATGTTGATGTGTTCATGCATGCAGATAAATACAGAGCTGTCAATGTGCAGTGAAATGTTTTCTGAGTCCTTTGAATCTTTTACTTTCAACTGTGTGTCAGCTGCAGGTTACATTAAAAGCACATTGGAGATGCCCATCCATCATTTAGTGATATGACGACACTTGTGTCATGACTGTTTAGTTGGTACTTAAGACATATCAAAATATCAAAGTAATTAACACATTCCGTTATAATTGGCAAAACATTTACTCTGATGCATATCTAGAATATTCAGCTTGTTTAATTGTTTTATGGCTATTTCGATGTGTTCCCTCATTCTTATTTGGTGAGTCTTTATCAAGAAAGTTATTGAAAAGAGGTAATTAAATGACTAGATCCATAATGTTATAACACAATCCATCAGTTTGTGGGATGTATTTCAGTTTGTATTTATCTCGTTCATTATGCGTGGATCTCACTTCACCCCAAACCATTGCTAAGCAATCTTGGTAGAGTACTTTGCTGACAAGCTTTACTATTCCCATTAGGCTTATTTTTTCTGAAAAAAAATTGGGTCCAATTTAAAATTTTCTTCTGTCCACAAGGTTCCCTTTGACATATCTCTTTTCAAGGCAGACCTAACGTGTCTAATTGTTGCTCATAACTCATTTGTCTAACACTGGGAATCATCCTCATTGCTCTCTTCTGCAATGCCTCTGGGGATTGACCACCTAAGGCAATATGTTATGTTATGGCAACCTAAACTAAGGCAGGTGCATCTTGAACAGAACATTGCACAACCCGAGGAGAACTTATAAGGATCTGAACAGAATGGATTTGGCAATATAGCCCAGGACCCTTTGTTGCTATTTTACAATTGATATTTTTGCATCATCCATCAAACTCAAAAGTCTGGATGGTTGATTGGGTTTTGATTTCCTGAAACATAAGTGTTTTTTGACTCACTTTCCACACATTGAAAGCCCAATTGTTTGAAAGCTGTTCTCACCTCTGAAATAGACCATGGAGTCAGGAACAGGATAAGAAAATAATTTAACATTTTAGCTCCTTTTACAAGAATTGTGAAATAGACAAAATTCTTTGTAATATCTTTGATATGGAAAATAAATGAATGAAATTGAACAGGCAAAGACAATGAAAAGTAAAGGCAAACAGGGAAATAGGAAGCCATAACGCAGAATTTAAATGTAATAATAATCATAATCCTTGCATTTTATATAGTGCTTTTCACATCTTCTAGACATCTCAAAGCGCTTCACAGAATAGACTGTAAAGTGAATTGACTGTATATTTATAGGTGAATGCGGCAGCCAATTGCGCACAGCAGCGTCCCACAAACAGTCATGGATTGAAATGACCAATTTTTATTATCGTGTTTTTTTGAGGAATTATTATTAGGTGTGTGGAATACGGTTTCACTCTGACCTGCATGGATTTGGACACAGGTCTCACGCTTGTAAGGCAAGTGCTCTAACCACTCAGCTACAGTATTATTCTAATTGAAATTTTAAAGCGCTCTGAGATGCCGTCTGGCGCAGAGGGCACTATATAAATTGAAGTTGTTGTTGTTGAAATAAATCTTAAGATGATTGAGTTGAAGATCCTTATCCACAGTCCTAAAATCCTCCCATTTAGATTTATATTTTAGGACTGTCATAGGTATACCTATACATATATATATATACCTATACATAGGTATATCATCTTCTTTACCCAAGTGTTCCAGACATCAAGCCTCCGTCCCCTTCTTCAAATCCACTTCCAAAGTTTCAATGTCTTTGATATCCTCTTTAAAACATATCTCTTTTATCAACACTCAAATATCTTATTTCCCCACTTCGTGAGCACCATTATATTTGTCACATGTAATATCTCAAACATGTTAGATTAAAAGAGTAACCAGATTATTCCTTCTCTAGAGCTTCTTTAGTCTATCCCAATTGATCCCACTCATTCAAGTTGGGTTTGGCGGAGCGCTATTTACCAACAGCTGACACACAGTTCTCTGACAATGATGCTATGTAATTGCCTGTTTGAAAGTGTGGAGTGATGTAGATAGGCTGCAATAGTGCCAATGTCCATGTGGATACATGCTTATCATTACCCAACGCTTGTTCCAGACAGCATGAAAACTTTTGTATCAAGAAAACCGTATAGAAAAAATCATGGATATTGATTTGTAAATATGAATGTGTACTACATGAAGAATGCTATCTAATGCAAGCTGTTTTTGGACTGACATTTTTGAATAAAAGCAAAGATGAAGCTTTGATGGTGAGTTACTTAACCAGCGACTGTTTTAAGAGCCGAATGCACTTACAAACACTCCAGCCTGGATTTGTATAGGGTCTTTGAATGATTATTCCACAACAGAGGATGGTAGTTGCTTTGATTTAAGTTGTAATGGGTATTGAATTCTCAAGGCTGATTTAACAGGAATTATAACTCAGTTGTTTGATCAAAGAAGATCCACAAAGAAATGTAAACTGGGAACACTTGTCAGTGGATTATATTTATGAGTAAAGTATCAACACTAACTCTTTTTAAATGAAGCAGTAATCCTCTTTAATTTTATTTGAATGTTTATAAGTGTCTTTCATGGATATCCTCCAATCAAGCTTTAGACTAAATGATGAGCAAATATACAAGAGCTCAAATGCTATTTATTTTACTTCTTAAATTCAAATGCTTTGCAATAATCTTCGGCCCTTTGGTAATTGAAGCTACAGCAGAATACTCACACTTCAACACTCCCAGATATCTGTTTAGTTTTATTGCATCTTATCCGGAAATTAGAATCATACCCTTCCCATTTCAACAAAGGGATTGGCTCTTCTAAAAACCACTCAAATTTTAAATTGATTGAAAAAGATTCACCGTCTTCTCCCATGCATTACCTGTGCAATACCCAATACCTAAGACTTGAACTTGCATAGACCAAGGTGACACTCTAATGCAATGCTGGGTGGGGTGTTGCATTGTTGGAGGTGCAGTCCTTTGAATGAGGTGTTAAACCAAGGTCTCATCTACCTAGTGAATGTCAAAGAATTGTTTTAATTGTTTCAATTCTAATTAAAAAAAAGCTGTGGCTTCTCAAGTTTTCTACTTTACCAACGAAGATCATGATACGATTCAACTTCTGAATTGATTGATGTATTAAATCAAATGTTCTGTCATTTGATTTATAGTTCAGTTCCAGGTGGAAAGTTGATCAATTGTAAAGTTTTGCTTTTTACATTCAAATATTATAAACTCTCCATATCCCTTCTTCACCCCCTTGCATTAAATGGCGTCTTAACATGGTGTCAAGACTTCTCAAAGCCCTTCACAGGAATTACTGTAAAGTGTAGGGATTGTGAATTTTCCAGCAACCAATTGTTCACAGTAATTACCCAACCCACAAACAGCCATGAAGTAACTCCTTGTTGTATGCAGTACATTTGCAAAGCCTATTTGTGAGTTCCCTTTAAATTATTGCTCCAAGTGCTGAACTTCTGTGGTAGCTAGAAGCACAACTGCTTCAGGCAAGCCACAAGGTAGTTAATAAAGCAAATTTAGAAGCTTTATTTGAAGGTGAATGCTTGATGGTTCCCCCTGGATCATCTATAAAACAAATTGTTTTACAAGGTTTCTCATTTCACGCTAATGGTATTTTTAAAAGAGGTTCTAATTTTTTGTTTTAAAGCTAATTGCAATTTCAATGGTTTGTACAATTCACTGATTGACTTGTTACTGTGTTTCCAAGTGCACTTAAATTAGCATAAAATCTATTGCTTTATAAAATGCTGCATTTCTGTCTGTTTCAACAACAACAACAAAATTACACTTGTTTAGCTCCTTTCATGTCAGGAGGACGTCTCAAGGTGCTGGACAGTCATTGTTTCAGACCTGAGCTGGGGTCAGGGATGGGGAGGGTGAGGGAAAGGTGGGTATTTGGGATGACCGATGGGACCCTCAAAGAGGAGGATCTTGAGGCGGGACTTGGAAGAGCCTAGGGAGGGGGCGAGGCGAAGGGCCTGCGGGATGGAGTTCCAGAGTTTGGAGTCAGATTGGCTGAAGGCTCACCTGCCAATTGTGGGGCGGGTGGGTCGGAGGACGTGAAGTAGGTAGGGTCCGGCTATAAATTCCATATCGACGGACCCTAGAAGTAAGTCGAAGCCTGCTGAATGTAGGGGGTGGGCAGATTGGTAAGGGGATAGGAGGTTGCAGGCGTAGGGTGGGGCGAGGCCATGGAGGGCTTTGATTGTGAGGACCAGGATCTTAAATTGAATCCTCTGAGTGATGAGGAGCCAAAGGAGTCGGACTATGATGGGGGAGATGGGGTCACAAACCTTTGAGTGGTAAAGGACATAGGCTGCAGAGTTCTGGATTATCTGCAGGCTATAGAGGGAGGAATTGGGAAGGCTGACAAGCAGGGTGTTGGCGTAGTCGAGCCAGGATGTGATGAAGGCATGAATGAGGAATATATTTTCTTTTAGGAACATAAGAACTGGAATGGGGCATTTGACCTTTCAAACCTGCTCTGGCAATTTTTAGGTCAACCCTGATCTATAACTCAATGTTACTTGCCTGCCTTTTCTCCGTACCATCTGATATCCTTATTAGCCAAATCAAAAGAGAAATATTCAGATTCTCGAGTATTTAGGAATATTAAAGATATATGGTGAAAGGGCAGGGCATTGAGGTTAAAGGATTTTCACACCCACCATCCTATCCCCACCATACCCATCAGTTTGTGTGCCCAACACAATATAAAGTGACATTCTCCCAGTGTAAAATGCGCTATATGAAAATAAATTGCATTGCATTGAGTGTATCAAGATCTAAATCTGGTGAAACGGGCTCGATGGGCTGAATTGTTTTCTTCTGATCCTCTTTCCATACGTTCAGAATTGTTACCTTGTGCAGCATAATTGTTTTTCCCTTTTAAATACAAAACATAATATATATTATATCTTTGAGATCAGGAGGACATCTCAAAGCTCTTGACAATGCTTTGACGGGGAGGGGAAAGGTGACCAAAGACATTGCAAAGAGACATCTTTTGAGGTGGGCCTTGAACAAATAGAGAGCGAGTGAGTTTGAGGAATTTTGGGAAGGAATTACGGAAAGCGAATACAGAAAGTCCGCCTGCTAATGTTGGGGCAGGTAAAGTGGAGGACATGTTTACCAATGTTATTTTGCTGCTGTTTTAGTGTTTTTAAATGTTTCAAAATGCTATCAATTTCATTCAGGAGTGAATGTGATGTAATTTTGTTCAGTGAGAGAATTTGTGTATGTACCAAAATCATGAAAGGCCCCATACAAATGTAATTTTTGTTGTTGTCCTTGTTGTTGACAAAGATCTGTCCTGAGATCAAGAGATTTTTGACCACAGTCCAGCAGCACAATAACCTTAACGGAGAAGCAATTATTATACAGCATCATCAACCAGAGGGAATAACTATATCAAATTATTTAGGAACATAATATTTAGAACAAGAGGTAAGGTAATTCAGGAGGTAGTTAAGAAGAGGTAATTCAGCCATAAACAGTACACAATGTATACTTTGCTTTAATAGCGCCATAAAGGTAACAAAGAGCTACATAGAATGACAGGTGCATGGAAACAAATCATTTGAACCAACTAATCCATAGTTTATACGCCTCCTATTCCCCTCACCTATACCTCTCCTATTTCCTTCTCCATCATGTCTGCGTCAGGAGTTTTTTTAAAAAATACATTGATTGATACATTGCTTCAACCACAGCTGCCAACAAGAGTGAGAAAGATTTTCAGATTATTCCTCAGTACTCCGAGGACTGAAGCTTCTCACAGTTTTGGACTTAACTTTGATAATAATACTAATCCTTGCATTTGACATAATGCCTGATCACATTGTTGAGATGTTTCAAAGCGCTTTACAGAATATACTATAAAGTGAATTGACTGTATATTTTGCATGGCAAGGAAGTTAACCACTACATTACGGGATTCCACTATGAAATATTGGAAACACTTAAGTTTAGTTGCAGTTTTTTTTACAGTTCTTTTCAAAGTACTGTATGTGGTATCCAACAAATATGTACAACATGAATAAATTTACATTTATATAGTACCTTTTGCGTCAGGAAGGGGTACATAGAATCGTCTTCTGGAAGACAAAGGTAAGACATAAGATAGCGTTGAAGAAATTCTTAAATACGAAATTCAAACAATTTGCAATTTAGTTCTTCAAAAGAGAAATTACAAAAGATAAGACAGACACCAGGTTTCTATCTACAAACTTTGTTGTGAGGGTACCAAAGCTGATCAACAAACCAATACTGAAGTGCATGAGGTGGTGACAGAAACCACCAGATGCTTTGGCTTCTGCTTAGCATGATTTCAAGATTCCTTCTTAGATGTCTCTTTTCATTGCTGCAAATTCCTGATTTATTTAGACTACTCTGTTCTTGTAGCCCTTCTCGAACGTTGGATTTAAACCTCATTGCTCTCAATCTGCAAAATGTAGCTTGTCCCTTACATCACAATGTGTTGGCACTGATGTGCAAGCGGGTGGACAGGCTTCAGGTGAAATCCACACTCTACAGGACTTCATCACAAGTTTAAAACCTTATCGAACCCGTACTGTGGTATAGAAAAGACCCTTCCATTATAACAGGGATAGATTAAACGTTCTGACTCTGATATAAATTCTATAAGTGCCTTAGACTCAAACAGCATCTGATATAGGTTTTAGTAGAAACCTTTTCTCCTTAGTCATTTCCTATAATAATAATCCTTTTATTTGTTATAGCGCTTTTCACGTCATGTCGGGACTTTGAATTTACATGGTTGAGGATGATGCTCCAGTGAAGTGTTGGGGGTACGCTTCATTGTCAGAGGTGTTGACGTGAGAGGCACTAAACAAATTTAATTTGATATTATTACATCCTTTGGTTAAGACGTTAAATCCAATAATAATAATAATTTACCTGATGTAAACCAAGGTGCCAACTGCTTGGTCAGGTGGACATTAAAGATTTCATGGTACTATTCACAAGGAACAGAGAATTGTTCCTGGTGTTCTAACCAGAATCCTCCCACCACACAAATTAGTGATTCATTTTCATGGCTGTTTGTGGAACATTGCTTGTGAATGAATAGCCAGACACCTTGCTGTTCCAAACATCTGTGTCCAATAAAAGGCTTATTTAACTCCAACTTCTTACCCCATGATTTCATGGGTGGGACTGTGACAAAGAGACATATCCACTGTGAAGCTAATTCCTATCGAAAGTCCTATAGCTCAGTGTTTAGAATACTCACCTTACAAGTGAAATACCTGGGTTCAATTCCAGGCAGGGCGAAACCTTGGGCAAGTTTCCTTAATCACATGCCTGATAATAATCCCTCCAAAAAATACAATAATAAATTGGTCATTTCAATCCATGACTGTTTGTGGAACACTGCTGTGTGCAATAGGCTGCTGGGTTTCTCCCAAATATATAGTCAATTCACTTTACAGTTTATTCTGTGAAACGCGTTGAGATGTCTAGATCAAATGCAAGGATAATCATGATTATTATTTTTATTATTTCAGAGGGCTCAGCAACAGGTCATTTTTGCCCAGATTCCTCCCTGCAGCCACTTATCCTGTTTACTGCCCATCCATTGCCTGGTTCTGGACTTCACAAATAAGCCAACAAAACCCTTCCACACCATGCTCATCAGCTCAGAACTTTTTTGACTGAGGTAAAAGAACCAAATCTGTTCCTCCAAAATAAATAGTCTTTTAACTTCTGCAGGCAGATATGTTTAAAATATTAAACACTACAGTAACTTGTTTAAAATATTAAACAGCAAATCTTTTTCAAGTTTACAGAACCACAAGTCAAGTTACATAGTGTATATTCTTTAATGATTTGTTCTGTGTTTCCACTTTTCTCTGAATATATTTTGTTTTCAGATTGGTTCTCATTTTTTTCTGCTTCTGTTTATCGTATGAGACTTCTATTGCTGTATTTCTTGTGTGTTTTTTGTATGTCAGCCAACCACACATGCGGAAACCTATTACCATGCTTAAAAGTGCCCAAACCGGGCTGGGAGGTGCATTGAATCTATCTATCGATCTATGCATGGAAATTTCTAAAATGGAATGGTCACTCTCTCTCTCAATAGAGGAATGCATCCTGTTTACCTGCTTAACTCATTCCAGAGAATAATTGTTTGGCAAGAAATAAGGCTTCGGGACTCCAGAATGTGTGTTGGGGTACTGCTGAATCAGCTAAAACTGCATAGCTTACCATTGAAACCTTATTACTGTCTGACAAACTTCTTACTGCTTGCCTACCTAGAAACCACCTTAGTTGTTTGGTGTTTGGTTTGCAGCTTTAACAAGAGCTGAGTGGGACAATTTTCTGCCCCCAATATTTCTCTTGTGTTTATCTATTCTTCAGTATATAGTACATTGCTTTGGGGAGGATTCAGATGGTTAATTTTTTTGTTCCTAAATATAGTTAAACCTTTTCAAACAACCACCTCCATTCAGGAACCACCCCATTTTAACGGGGTCCGCTCGATAGTCCGAAGGTTCGATAGTCCGAACACACAAATTTCCTATACCCGGGGCTGTTACCATGGTTACCGCTCGATAGTCTAAACCGACAATGAAATAAGATCTGTTAATCTGAACATTTGGTTTGATAGTCCGAAGGTTCATTAGTCCAAAGTTTAGGGTTAGGTTTAGGGTTAGGGGAAGCTTCGGACTAGCAAACCCTCGGACTAATGAACCTTCGGACTATTGAGCGATAACCATCTTAACAACCACCCTGGAGCATCACAGAGAGATACCACGCATTCCAATGAACCCTTAATCAGAGGCTGTCTTTATATGAAAGCTACTTTGGCCCAGTTCCCTGGGTGGTTGTTTAAGACAGGTTTGACTTAATTTGTATTGGCTTAATTTATCCACTTGTCCTTACTCTAGTTTGGTTTCCGTTAAGTTAGGATTTTTTTAAATATAAGATACGATTAAAATTTTCCTATGTGACAGTTGCGTGACAAAGACCAGTGAATGTGCTGCCAAGACATCATGTCACGGAGAACAGGCTGACTAAAGTTAGCATCTGCTGCATCACTGATTATTATAGCTTCCAGGCAGTATTGTTGGATGTCTGTGTCCTGTAATTTACAAGCAGTGACTTCACATAGCACTATGATGATCCTTTCATCTGAACTACAAAGTACTGCTTTAAGTCATCTTGTTTAGAATGCAGTTCAAACAAATTAGGGTGTTTCTCTTCTATGTAATCCAACATCTTTCTTTCTAATCCTTTCATTTTAAATATGTGATTCAAAATTTAATTTGATTAATAAATTCTTATTTAGAATTTACTGGAACTTTGCCATGCTTTGGATAAAACCTTTATCCGAAGTCCTAGATGTTTGTTCCGGTGGAGGTTAAAAGGTCCTAGTCAACAACAACAATAACAAAATTACACTTGTATTGCACCTTTCATGTCAGGAGGATGTCCCAAGGCCCTGGACAGTCACTGCTTCAGACTTGAGCTAGGACATTGGGGGGAAAGAAGGGGGGCAATTAGGAGTTTCCGATGGGTCCATCAAAGAGGAGACTCTTGAGGCAAGACTTGAAGGAGGCCAGGGAGGGGGGCGAGGTAGAGGGACTGTGGAATGGAGTTCCAGAGATTGGGGGCAGTGTGGCTTAAGGCTTATCCGCCAATGCTGGGGCAGGTGGGTCGGGGGACGTGCAGCAGGCCAGACCCCGCTGAGCGGAGGGGGCGGGCAGGTTGATAAGGGGATAGGAGGTCACAGATGTAGGGTGGGGCGAGGTTGTGGAGGGCTTTAAATGTGAGGACCAGGATCATGAATTGGAAAACTCAAAACGTTTCTCCTGGAGTCCTGGCCATCAATCCCCCCAAAAGAATGGTGGTTTAATTCATGTCTGTTTGTGAGATATTGGTTCTCACTGTTTCCACTGGTGGGCTTGTTTGAATAGTTTCTGGTTTGAATAGTTCACCAATAGTTCACTGGTTTGAATAGTTTTGAAACAAAGCAGAGGGGAGCTGAGGAGAAAGTTTTTCACTCAGCAGGTTGTTCGAATCTGGAATGCATTACCTGAAAGGGTGGTGGAAGTCGATTCAATAACAGCTTTTAAAAGAGAAGTAGATCTTTTTTTAGGTAGACCAGGTCTGTTAGGTTATGGGGAGAGAGTTGGGCAGTGGGATTGAGTTGCTCTTTTCAAAGAGCCAGCACAGACTAGATGGGCCAAATGGCCTCCTTTTGTGCCGTACAATTCTATGATTCTATGATTGGATAAATTAGCTTCTGTGGACAAACAAAGTCTGTGCACAATATATGTGGTGAAACGTTTTTGGAACATTCTCTTTGCATCAAAGGTGCTATACCAAATGAAAGGTTTTTTAACAAATTGGATTTTATTAGAAACTTTGGGTGAAAGATTCTACCTGGCCTAGATTAATTTATTTTATTATCTTAGCATTTCAAAGCTTTCAGAATTTGGCAAATTGTTGAATTCAGCAATACAATTACATTTCTAGAGCGCCTTTCACATCGGGAGGACGCCCAAGAGGTTGAACAGTCAGGTTGGGACCCAAGCAAGAGAGAGGGGTGGGAAAGAGTTAGGAGGGGAAGGAGAGAGTTGGCAACAGAAGGTACGATCAAAGAGGAGGGTCTTGAGACCAGCCTTGAAGGAGGCGAGGGAGGAAGCTAGGTGAAGGGACTGTGGGATGGAGTTCCAGACTGTGAGTAGGGCGCCCTAACACATTGATGGTAGGGCGGGTAGGGTGGGGGACATGGAGCAGACTGGAGCCTGCTGAATGGAGGGGGTGGGCAGGTTCATAGAGGGATAGCAGGTCGGAGCAATAAGCCGTGAATGGCCTTGAACGTGAATGGCCTTAACTTTGAAGTCAGTTTTCCTATGGATCAATTTAAGACTAATTAAGATTTACATCAAATGTAAGAATTATTCAACCATTTAAATTATTTCTGACTATTTTCTCCTCTTTCTGCATAGCACAATTCCCTCGTACTTTACAAAGATGAACTCTATGCCTTCTTAACTATTTCAAATTCCCGTCATCTGAAAATGCCACTCATTAATACATTCAAACAGAATGCACTGAAGGCAATGTCTTCATACTTCAACATGATTTGACCCAGTTGTGGCAATTTTATCTTAGCAAAAAATAATACAATAATACAAAAGGCTGCAACCAAAATCATTTTTGTAGATTTTACAAACAACTGATAAAATTTGCAGGATCATTAATCAAAGCATATTTTAGCTTCACATATGGAAACATCATAATATTGAACACAAAAAGAAGCAGTTCAACCATTATGTCTATATCACCATTACCTACCTTTATAAATTGCCCTTTATTATTTCTTACAATTTCCCCCTATTTTTCCATACAACTCTTGATGTTTTTCTTTCACAGTTTCTTATTTCAGAAACTAACAATGATTAATTTTTCCCTGAATTTTTCAACATGCAATATACCAGTGTCTCTGAGTGTGCTTGCTTCCGCTCATTAAGAAAGCCTCAGGTTGTGAATTATTTTGTTAAAATGTAATATTGAGATGCCTTATATGATACACACAGATGATTACCATCTTCATAAATACACAAGCGTGTCAACCCACAGATTATAAGCTTGAATCCTTGTTTTAATCGACAGTCTTCATGTGCAGATGTAAAAGTGCTAACAACAGAGCCAAACTGACACCTGACACAGCTAAACTACTGTAATATAAATGCAGCATGAAGTTCATTCCATTCTTATTGCCTTATTCATTAATTACTGATTACTGGAACTTGCTCTCTTTCACATTCAGTGGAGAAATATATATTCCTTTATCTTTAGGCTTCTTTCCATCAGGTGTTAGTGGCTGCAAAGCAACTCCCTTGATGACAGCAAAATGCATGTTATGTAAAAATAAAGCCATTAAGATGAATTTCTGAGAGATTTACTTCCACATGCTGTTACAGTACATTGCAGAATAATGTCTTCACAGGCACATTTCCAAAACACATTGACGAATTGGACAAGTTTCAGAGAAAATGAACAAGATTGATTATATGGCCTAAAAATTTAGCGCTACAACATCAGGTTGAGGGTTTCTTACTGTTTTCTGCTGTGCAGTCTCAAAACATTTGAAACTGTATTTTTTCACAATCTATCTAAATAATCATGGCAGAAGGAGTAACAAGGATGGGAGCAAAGTTGCTTGGGTTTGCTTAATTGCCTTTGGACTTTATGGAGCTTCAATGTAGAGTATTTTCAAAGTATGAAGCCTGCTCATGAACCAGCTGAACTTGTCATTGCAGACCATTTTTGGGGGCGTTCAGCCGGGTGTCTGATACACGCGGAAACCCATCACCATGGTTAATGGTATCCAAACCAAGCTGACATTTTCATGCAGCTCACCTATGAATAGAAATCTCAGAGATAGATTGATAGAAATGGAATGCACATTCTCTCCTCAGAGGAATCTATCCTACTTACGTAATTCTGGAAAACATTAGGTGCAGGTTGGCAAGATCCAAGGCTTGGGGACACCAGAGTGTGCGTTCCGGTACTCCTGGTGTATGACCAACAAAACACGCATAGCTTGCCATTGATTTTGCTGTCTGGCACCTTTCCCTTTGCTTCTTCAGGTAGGAACAGCCTACTCATTAGACTTTGGCTTGCTGGATTAACAGGAGCTGAATGGGATGGCTCCCTACCTCTAGTGACTAGTCTGTCACTGTGCAGACCCTAACATTTTGGAATGCTCAACAAAAGAGGAGTACTGCTTTTCTGTTGCATTTAAAGTGTGTACTGTTTATGTTATACACTTTGAAGTTATGTTGAGTCATACATATCATGTCAACCTTAACATAAATGGCTCTGATGACCTCATCCTCCACAGATAAAACTCAGCAAAAAGGCATTCTCTCACCCTCAATACCACTTTCACCCCCACTTCCCCCCCTCACCCCCCCACCACCCCATATCCCTCTTTTTGCCAATCAGCCACGCAGGCCACTATCTACAGCAGCAGGAGCTGGCAGTTGCTAAGGACACAGTTGATAAGATCCGCGCTTGGCTTCCTGACAGAATGCGACGGTTGCCGGTATTAGTTCCCCTCTCCATTCTGCATACTCCCAATTGCCTGAACCTGCCGTTGCCCTGGGAAAATATTCACCAGGGAGCATGGGAAGGAGCAGAAGCTGAAATGTTGGAAATGGTATTGGCAGGATAAAATAATCCACCAGTCTGGCTGCAGCCCAAGGAACACAAGTTGGATCACGCTGGCCTAGGCTGAAACTTTAGTAGCGTGCTGGAGCTGTACTGCATCATTAGAGGTCCTCTCATATTGATGAGGCATCTAACTATTCGGGAGGACATTAAAGATAGTAAGTGTAGCTATTTGAAAAGAGAAGGGAGTTTCTCCCAATGTCCTGGCCAACAATTGCTCAGATAAAACTGATCATTCCTTTTGTGGCTGCTCATATGACATTGCCATCACCATGGGGCAACCCAGCACCCTGGGAAGTCTTCCTGACGTGAAGGACACTATAAAAGTATAATCATTTGTTGTTACCGTGTAAAAAATTAACAGCTCTGTTTGCTTACGGTACACACCAGTCACAACACGCAATAGTAAAACCTGTAAAGAAATCCTTCTCACGTGAAAAATAATAATAATCCTTACATTTGATAAACACTTTAACACGTCATTGAGACATTTCAAAGTACTTCACATGATATTACTGTAACATGGATTGATTGTGTATTATGTGGGTAAAATGCACTATATCAAATGTAAGGATTATTATTAGTCATGCGTAATGACAGTACAAGCAACCCAACAGACCTGAGAAGCATAACCGTTATTCTGCAACCAAAAAGCAAACAGTGCCTTTTGTAAAACGAGCACCGCAACAATTTAGCATCAATCGTTTGCCGATGATCAACTCAGGTATTTGCCATTCATTAGACAACGAAAATCCTTTGCACACTTTCTTCTTGTACTTATTCAGGAAACCAGTTCCACATAAACTGGCAACTATCACAAGTGGACCTTATGCCACCCAATATTCTGGAAGATGAGTCTCACCCTATTTGTTTACTGATTATTTTCACTTAAAATAATGTCAGAGAGTCTGGTGCTCTTTCTTCATCTAACACAGCCTGGCTGTCAGCCTGACTCAGTTGGTAGCACTTTTACCTCCGAGTTAGAAGGTTGTAGGTTTATTTCCAATGTTGGGACTTTGAACTCACAGTCTACGATGACTCTGCAATCCAGTGCTAGCATTATGGTGCGTTGTTAGTTGTTCTTTGGATGACATGTTTAACTTTGATCCTGGCTGAGCTTGTTTGGGTTTTGGGGGTTTTGATGCTCAAAATAGTTTTTGGTTCCACAGGAATGACCCACAAATAGCCATGAGTTATTTAGTAGATATTCATTGTACTGATCCAAGGTCCATATTATACCATTATATCAATAATAGAAACAGTTTGCACTACATATATTTTGGAATAAAATTTAAATCCAACAAAGTAAATTGGATTGCCATCATACAGGAAACAGTACCTCAGACCTATTCAAAAAGAGACAGACTGTGCTTTGCTTACCTTCACGTCCTATCTGGTCTCCAGGTGTAAGGTTGATTCCTGCCTGAGGCAATCGAAAACCATGCAAAAGTTTAAAGAACACTGCAAAATTGTATCTCAGTACTTAAAACATGTATCTCATTTATCCCCTGTTCTATGACCCATTGATTTATAAACAGGTATAAGCATTGCTTTTATTTAGCTGGAGCAGCTGATCCAATGTTGACTTTTCCGGCTTTAGACGGGTGTTTGACAAACTAATACTAGATTTACCACTGAGTCAGATGCTGTCTTTGGAATAAAACTACACTCGGTCTTTTGATTCCCTCAGAAAAGGGATAAAGACAATCATATTTTCAACAAATTTCTTAAACAATGTAAGAAAACCCATTCAACATATGGAGTGCTGTAGCTCAGTGGTTAGAGCACTCTCCTTGCAAGCTCAAGACCTAGGTTTGATTCTTAGCAGGGCAAAATGTTGGACAAGTTTCTTTACTCCACAAGCTTCTGTTTAGCTAAGCAGTAAATAGAAACCCAGTTGTTAGTCGATTGATGGATCACTTTTCCAGGGATAATAATTCCTTTTCAAAAGAATAATAAATTGGTCACTCAATCAATCCATGACTGTTTGTGGGATATTGCTGTGTGCAATTGGCTACTGTATTTTGTGCACAAAATATACAGCCAATTCACTTTACAGTGTATTCTGTGAAGCACTTTGAGATGACTCACAGATATGACAAAGCACTATATTAAATGCAATGATTATTATTATTACATACAGCAAAACACTTGCATTTATATAGCTCAAGGCTTGACTATGCTAACTCTTTGTTCACCAAACTTCCGAAATCTTTTCTTCACATGCTACAGTTTACTCAGAACTCTGCTGAAATGTGCTATATAAATGTAATTTTGTTATTCTTGTTGCTCATATCTACTCCTGCACCAAGTTCTATGAGTCGAACAGCCCCCATCCTTGTCTGCCTCCCTATCCTCTGGAGGATTGAGTTCAACATCAACTTTAAAGCCTTCCACAGCTTGTCCTTTCTTACCTCTGTGACCTGCTAAAACCTTCCCAAGCTGTTCATTCCCACTACTCGGCAGCGCTCTATTTTTCCCTTTACACCCCATATGGGTGGTCAGGCCTTTAGCGTTTCTGTCCCCACCCCTCTAAACCTCCATATCGCGTGTCTCCTTCAAGGCCCATCTCTAAATCTTTGAATGTGCCACTGGTCTTCCGCTCACCCAACCCCTTGCCATACAAACATCTTGATTCCAACCCCAGCTAGGATGCAAACCCTTGGCTGTTCAGTGCCTTCCTCCCAACTTGAAAGGTGCTATATATATGTGTGTGTGTGTATGTGTGTGTGTGTATATATATATATATATATATATATATATTTGCAAAGTGTTTCTGTTGTGATTGTTGTTTTTAGCTGCTTTTCTTCAGTTTGCTGGCACTTTACGGATAATTAATCTAGTCTACTATCAAGCCCCAGTTCTGACGAAGGGTTGTAGACCCGAAACGTTGACTCTTTTTCCTTTCTCCATGGATGCTGCCTGGCCTGCTGAGTTTCCCAAGCAACTTCTGTTTTTGTATCTTGTTACATTAATTGTTTTGTAGCTTTTGTTTTACACATTGGTTTTTGCCAATGCTGATTTCGCTCGATAACCTTGACTATTTTGTTTTATGTAAGAGGTATTTATTTTACTTACATTTTGTGGAAATGCAACTGAATTCAAGACTTGGATATGAGATTTATCCTTCAGCTGAAGAAGGGTTGGGGGAAATGGCACTGAAATGTAGAAAGAACCCCTGGGGGAACTCTACAGTGGTGGAGTTGTTGTCCCTTGGGTTGCATGTTAATTAAGATCTCGTCTGCCTATTGAGTGAGTGTTAAAAATTTCATGAAACTATCTGAAAAGAGAAGGGAGTTATTCCTGGTGTCTTGGTTGAATTAAATTGATAATACACTTTGTGCCTGTTTGTGGAACATTGCTGTGTGTAACTTGGCTGCATTATTCACACACATAAAACACAATCACTCCACATTATATTATATCCTGTGAGGAGCTGTGAAGCATCCTTCCAATTTAAAAGGCACAACATCAAATGTAAGGATTTTTTTTTTTTATCACTGGCCAGTCTGAAATGAGTGCTCTCTGAAACGACTATCACGCCTCAATATTGGGTTGTGATTTAATGCATCCAAACACAGTGTTAAGACAAGGATTCATTGAATAGTGTACACACAATAACTGTTTGGGAGTTCATTTCCCAGGCCTGTCAAAACCGCAGGTGACCTCCATTTGTCAGCACTGCATGGCACAAGATGACAATATCAATGACAGACTCCAGATATTGCAGAGGTTGATGAATGTGTCTCAACTCTGCTGGATGTTACATGTAACTGTTCCGAAATCACGAGTGAATAAGTCTTCACACCTGATCACGTCAGGTTTCCATCAGTGGGAAATTTCCAATAAGAATGCATTTGCAAAGGTGGAGAGAATGAAGGTTGGAGGGAATGAGAGATTAACCATGAGAAAACTTAGAAACAAGGAAAGAACTTTAAATAAATATTTTTGTTTAAATTAAACACTTTCAACATGTTTTTTTCCTGACATTGAAGCACATTAAAATAATACATGCATTTCTAACCAAAATTGGTGCATACATTGAAACACAGTCTGAATTACACGTCATGCTTCTGTTCCCTTTCCTTGCCTGTATCTCATTATAGAGTCAATGTGGAATCCTGTAGCTCAGTAGTTAGAGCATCCACCTCGCAAGCGGGAGACCTGAGTTTGATTAACGGACAGTGCGAAATGTTGTGCAAATTTTCTTACTCCACATGCCTCTGTTTACCTAGCAGTAAGTAAGAGCCCAGTTTCTAGTCGATTGGTGGGTTGCTTTACCGGCGGTAATAATCTCTTTAAAATGTTTTAGGTAATTTCATCCACAACTGTTTATGGGATACCACGGTACACAATTCAGACTGTATTGCTGCTCCCCATCAAATATACAGTCAATTTACCATAAAGTTCCACATATAAGGCACACTTTTTTTTCACTTCAGAAGATCTCGAAAGTTGGGGGTGCGCCCTATACGCAGGTACAATAAATTTGAGCCTCGAAATACGGTAAACAGGAGAGGCGGCCGGAGCGCTGTCAGCCGGGCTTTGGACACTGTGTCTGGTGGGGGTTGGGGAGGAGTGGGTGACAGGGCTTTGGACTCAGCCGCCCGGGCAGCGGCAGCAGCAGCGGACTTCAGTGCTGTGCTTGCTGCCTGCCTTCTGCCGAACCCAGTCTGCCTGCCTCCCTCCCTGCCTCCCTGCCTGCCTGCCTGCCTGCCTGCCTCCCTCCCTCCCTGCCTGCCTGCTTGCCTGCCTCCCTCCCTGCTTCCCTCCCTCCCTCCCTCCCTCCCTCCCTGCCTGCCTGCCTCCCTCCCTCCCTCCCTGCCTGCATCTCCTGCCTCCCTCCCTACCTACCTGTCTCTCCTGCCTCCCTCTCCTCTGCCGGCAATATCATCGAAAATGCTTCCGGTTTTTTTCACCAAGAAATGGTCAAAAGTGGGGGGTGCGCTTTATACGCGAGTGTGCCGTATACGCGGGTATTTACGGTACTTTACTGTATATTCTGTGAGCCGCTTTGAGACATCTCGAAGATGTAATAAGACAGTAAATCAAATGCAAGGATTACTATTATGGAGATCCAACACTGCCATGTTTCCTCTACATTTCAATGCTCTAGAATGCCACTTTATAGCAGTTTCTAATAGTTTTTATCAGCACATATATTTACTTACAAATTGGAATTCAAAGGGAATTCATTCATCAGGCACAAGTACAGTAGTATACAGTCACAAATGGCTGGGAAAATTTATTTCCAATACAAGAACATGCAAATGAGATCAAAATTATCATATACTGTATGTAGACAATTACTTAACTATCACCAATTTTACTTAAGAATACAACAACAGAGTGTCCTTAAATAGGTTTGGGACTGAATCATACCCTGACTTCGTAAGACAGGGGAAGCTTCCATTCAGGATATAGAGTGTACTAGTTTCATTTGTTTTTGACTCCTCTCTAACGCATTTCAGTTCTTTGACAGTAGGGTATCCAAAATTATAAATAAGATTCTAAACGTGATGTTTCCAGGAAGATATCATGATAATCTGAATGAACTCTCATTCAAATTATCTTAGTTTGAATCCTCACCTGGATGATATGTGAATCTATGTACTCTCTTGGCAATACATCATCAGATTTCGCAGAGACACTAATATTGTTTCAGTTTCTCTAAAAAATATACAGCTACCGCACTTTAAAAACAACAACAAAATTACATTCATAGAGCACCTTTCACTTCAGGAGGATGTCCCAAGGTGCTAAACAGTCAGGTCAGGACCCAAGCAAAGGAGAGGGGCAGGGTAGGGGGCAGGTGAGGGAGAGAGTTAGGAGGGAAGGGAGAGAGTTGGGAGGGCAGCAGAAGGCACAGAAGAGAAGGGTCTTGAGACCGTCCTTGAAGGAAGCGAGGGAAGCAAAGGGACTATGGGGGCAGAGAGGCTGAAAGCCCGTCTCCAATAGTAAGGCTGGTCGCGCGAGGGACATGGAGCAGTCCGGAGTCTGCTGAACGGAGTGGGTAGGGAGGTTCATGGGGGGACAGCAGGTCAGAGAGGTAAGGGGGACAAGGCCGTGAATGGCCTTGAAGGTGAGGATGAGGATCTTGAATTCATTCCTCTGGGGGATGGGGAGCCAAGGGAGCCGGGCAAGGGTTGAAGTAATGTGGTCCTGGAGCTTGGTGCAGGTGAGAACACAAGCTGCAGAGTTCTGGATGATCTTCAGATTGTGAAGGGAAGAACCAGGAAGGCCGATGAGGATGGAGTTTCCATAGTCGAGCCTTGATGTGATGAATGCGTGGACAAGGGTTTCGGCAGCCTGAGGGGTGAGGCAGTGGCGGAGTCTGGTGATGTTGCAAAGGTGGTGAAAGGCAGTACTGTCATGTGGCAGATGGGGGAAAGGAAGGACAGTTCAGGGTCAAACAAGATGTCCAGGTTCCTAACTGGCTTAAACAGGTGGAGAGTGCAGGCTTGGATGCTGATGGTGTCAGCGCCTGAGGTGCGGAGGTCCGGATGCGAGCCAATCTTGCCTCAGACTTGCGGACATTCAGCTAGAGAAAATTGTTTTTCATCCAGGACTCAATGTCAGACAGGCAGGCAATCAGTCAGTATGTCGGTGGTCCTGGAATTGAGATGGGGAAACAGGTTTGAAGGTGTGGAAGGAGTGGTGGATAGGAGTCAGAGTGTGGGCTGGGAGGTGCGGTGGGAGGTGGGGGAGGGGGGTGGGGGTGGATGTTGGAAGTGCAGTGACAGCTGAGCAGATTCCCTCGGTTTTGGACTTGAGAAAATCCAGCAAGTCCTCAGAGTGGGCGTTGGAGGAGACGATCTGTGAGGAGAGGAGGGCGGAGGAGCGGGTTGCGGTTGTGGAGAACAGGAGTTTGGGGTTGTCCTTCGCCTCAACAACAGCAAATTTACACTCGTATAGTGTCATGTCAGGAGGACGTCCCAAGAATTATCCTGGAGTAGAAGTGTGATAAATTACATGAAGTATTTTGTAATGTCATCAAGCTGACCTATGCTGTCTTACAAATCAGATAATTACACAGTGGATGTATCTTTGTATAGCTGAATTACTCTTTAATTTCATAAAGCATTATTAGCATCCACAGATGAAGCAATCAGGCCTTGAGTCGACAAAGCTAGGGTGAATAACAAGTTTATTGGGGGAGATTGTTGTCCAGAATGCTAGGAGAAACTCCCTTCCGTTTTTGAATAGATCCACGGTATCTTTAATGTCCACCTGAACAAGCACAGCCAGAATATCGGTTTAACATTTCATGCAAAGGATCATACCTCCAATAATTCATGGCACCCCCAGCACTGCATTGGAATATCAGCCTTGACTATGTGAGTTCCAAGCCCTGATGTGGGGCTTGGAAGATTGCATCTCTGACAATTCAGAACTTCCCTCCCCAACACTGCACAGGAGTGTCAGCCTATCTACTGTGCTTAAATGATAATGATTATTATCTTTATTCAGTTTCCTAATACAGTAAATGCTATTCAAATTGCCTTCCTCCAAACAGGATTACTATTTCATGAACATGTTCTGATTTTTGTGTTAGTTCACAATGGTGTTTTTCACAGAAGGTGATAAAACATTTTTCTGCACTGGTTCATTTAATGTGGTTTAAAGATGCTTATTGTATTGGATTGCTGTACTTCTAAAGTAAAATTTACATTTCACTTTTGGTGTACTGAAATATTTCATAACCTGTGCTTGGAATGAAAGGTCTATAAGTAAAGCATCTTGAGTTTACATTTTATTGAAATGAATATTATGATCTAGAGTCAAGGCTTTTTTTAATGTAATTTTGTTATTATTGTTGTTATTTTTGATATCATGTCAGAAGGTTGTTTAAAAGTGCTTCACAGTATATAATGTAAAGTGTATTCTGTGGCAGAATGCGACAGCCAATTTAAGCACAGCAATGTCCCACAAATAACCATTGGGTGAGAGACCTTTTGTTTTATTTTGGGGATTATTATTGGCCAGGCTATTGGGATAAACTCCTTCCACTTTTTTGAATAATGCAATAGGATCTTTCAAGTCCACTGGGACAGGCAGACAGGACACTGGTTTTATGTCTCGTCTGAAGGTTCCAACCTTCAACAATGCAGCACATACCCAGCATTGCAAAGGACTATCAGACTATGTGTTTCAAGTCCCAAAATGGGGCTTCAACTCACAAGCTTCTGACTCAGAAGTGAAAATGCAACAACTGAACTCACAATTCTAACAGCCATTCAAATGAAGAAGTTCCTGCTATACATTTCATCTCAGGCTTATAGTCCACCCAACCTTTATATTTTCCAACAGAGTATCAAGCTGTTTCTTGAATGTTTTAATTTATCTGACCTCTAACATTGTTCCTGATAAACGATTACAGCTGTAAATACTCTCAGTGTAAATAAATACCAAATATTTCTGTCTTGAAATTATCTTTCACAACCCCACAACTTGTGCCATCTTTCCGAGAACAAAGATATATCTGAAAGCAATGGTCTGAGTTTACTTACCAATTATTTTTATCAATGGATATCTCTATCAGGTAATCTCTGACACATATCTTTTCCAGGCTGATAAGCCCTATTTAGCCCAACCATTTCTCATATCTCTTTCCTGTAAAACTGGGAATTAGCCTTGTTAGCACATTGAACAACAAAATAAGAAACTGAACTGTTTGTTACATCAACAACAACAACAACAATTTACATTTATATAGCGCCTTTCACGTCGGGAGGACGTCCCAAGGCGCTAAAATTATATACATCAATTATATCTTGCTACAAGAGATATTATATTTATCAGGTTTGAGAATATAAATATAGTCTGAGCTTTCCTGCATGCAAACTAAACAGATAGATTTGTTCTTCTTCCAGATCAAGCAAATGTTTTATGAGCGAAATGAAAGCTGGTAAAGCACTTTCCTTCTAAGAAAGAAAAATCAAATCTTTCTCTTATGCCTGCCTCGACTGACAGTGAGCAACCTAGAGCAACCCATAAGATTTCCACTTCATTTCACTTGAATTTAAAAGACTCATCCTGAGAGAGATTTACATATTCCCCAAATTGAAAGATTCTTTTCATAGAAATGGTGTGACATAAAGCTAAAGGAGGTGACAGATAAGTCATCAATAATGATTCTCCAAACAGTTTCTTTGATATGAAAGTAAGCAAATTCAAGACAATTTTTAAAAAATCATGCGGCTTTTTTGGATTGTTCAATTTTCTTTAATCTAAATAAATTAGAATTTGGTTAGAAGCAGAATAAATAAGTTATACCTGCATTTGATGTTGCTCTTTGCCATCAACAACAATTTGCACTTGTATCAACTCATGTAGAGGGATATGTTAATACACTTTACGGAGTTTGAGTGAGGGAGATACTGGGAAGGTGATCGAAGACACGGTCACATAGGTATATATTTTAGGTGGGTTTGTAAACAGAGTTGGGGCAAAGTAGCTAAAAATTGGAGTGATTGGTGCAGTATAAATGCAAGGGATTGCAGAAATAGTTTGGGGCAAAGTTATTGGTGAATTTGAGGGTGAGGATGTTAAAGTTGATCTTCAGTGGGATAAAGAGTCAGTGAAGATGGAGGATGATGGGTTTGCAGTGGTCGGTGAGGAGGTGAATGTGATCTGTGGTGATCACGATGATCTGGAGCTTATGGAGACTAACGAAAGAGAGACCGGAGAGCAAAACATTCGAATATTGTGTTTGTACTTGATAAATGCACAAATCTGGACAGAAATTGGAGGGACAAGGATATTTTCACTGCAACAAAGAAGATTGGGGATTAACCTGATAAAGGTCTTTAAAATTGGGAGGGTTTTTGATAAGAGTCAATAGGGAGAAATTATTTCCACTAGCCAGAGAATCAGTAACTGGAAGGCATCAATTTAAGATAATTTGAAAATGAGCAAATGGAGATCTTAGGAGAAGTCTTTTTATACATAGTGTAGTTAGGGCATAGAATGCTCTGCTGGTAGTTGAGCCAAAATCCAAATTGGACTTCATGAGAGAACGAGACAGATAACTTAAACTGAGTCAGTTTGGGGAAAGGGTAATTGGGACTCAGAGGATTGCTCTTGAGGGTGTCAACACAGACACAATGGGCTGAATGACTTTCTTTGGTGCTGTAAATGTCTATGATTCTGTGGTTCTTTGGATGAAGGTTTTGGCTATGTTCGGTTGAGATCTTGACAGGGATGGTTGATGTATTCTAGATGGAGGAAAGACTTCAAGGGGAGTCCTAAAGTAGGTAAGTGTGTTCAGCCTAGACTATAAGTGTTTCAAGTCCCCAAATGGGGCTTCAACCCACAACCTTCTGACTCGGAGGTGAAAATACAACAACTGAACTAACAATTCTAAAAGCTATTCAGACTTTCTCCTTCCAGTTTTTATGTGATGCTTATAATGATTAAATATTACCCATGAGTCACATATGAAAGTGTAGTGAACCTTTGATTTGTAGATTCATATAGTAAAAGTACATTCGATTCCAGTTAATTCACTATTCAACAACAAAAAAGGCCTTTTATGATAATAATAGTAGTAATAATAATAATGAGCTTTAATCTCACCTCAGGTACCGAGAGTAAGAATTGATATGACAGTGGTGGGAAACCATTTGCTAAGTGGTGCCCTGGAGTGAGTTCAAGATATTTTGCTGTGCCACCAAAAAAAAACATAATAAATGTTTTTTTAAATTCACAATAAATATTGTTACTTAATCAGTTCTCTGAATTCGTTTTTTTTTCCTGATTTCTTCAACTTGTAGCACAGTGGTTAGAGCACTTGCCTCACAAGCAAGGAACCTGGGTTTGATTTCCAGCAATGCAAAATGTTGGTCAAATTTCCTTACTCCACACACATTTGTTTAACTAGCAGTAAGTAGGAACTCAGTTATTAGTTGATTGTTTTTCTGGGACCAATAATTACATAATTTAAAAAAAATCAATTAATCTCTCAATCTATGACTGTTTGCTGGACAAATGGCTGTCACATTTTGCCTACAACAACATATACAGTCAGTGCCCTTCACAGTACAGTATATTCTGTGAAGCATTTTGAGATGTGTTGAAGGTACCAGGAATGAGTGACCTTGTTTATGAGGAAAGGCTGGAGAGGCTTTGATTATTCTCAGGTTTTCAAAATCATGAGGGGATTCGATAGGGTAAACAGGGAAAAACCGTTTCCAATGGTGGGTGTGTCAGTGACCCGAGGTCACAGATTTAAAATAATTTCTAAAAAAAAAGCAGAGGGGATCCCACCGAGGAGTGGGATTGACTTTGAATAGCTCTTTTCAAAAGATCTGGCAGACTCAAATCACATACTCGATGGGCTGAATGGCCTCCTTCTGTGCTGTAAAAGTTTATGACATGATAAGGCATTATATCAAATCCAAGATTATTATTTTAATATTTGGATTCAGTTTTGTATACGCCAGTAGAAGATTATTAATGTGATCATCTATTAGTTTAGAACAGTATTTATTCTTTATATATCCTCGCGCTCTCCCTCCTTCCCCTCTCTCCCTCCCTCCTCGCTCTCCTGCCCTACTCTCCCTCCTTACCCGCTCTCCCTCTTCCTCCTTCCCTCCCTCCCTCCCTCCCTCCCTCCCTGTCTCCTCTCCCTCCCTTCCTGACCTCCCTCCCCAGATTCCCTCCCTCCCCAGATTCCCTCCCTCCCCAGATTCCCTCCCTCCCCAGATTCCCTCCCTCCCCAGATTCCCTCCCTCCCCAGATTCCCTCCCTCCCTCCCTCCCTCCCTCCCTCCCTCCCTCCCTCCCTCCCTCCCTCCCTCCCTCCCTCCCTCCCTCCCTCCCTCCCTCCCTCCCTCCCTCCCTCCCTCCCTCCCTCCCTCCCTCCCTCCCTCCCTCCCTCCCTCCCTCCCTCCCTCCCTCCCTCCCTCCCTCCCTCCCCATTCTCCTTCGCTTCCCGCTCTCCCACCCTCGCTCGGCCTCCCCGCCCTCCCTCCCTCCCTTCCCGCCCTGCCCACCCTCCCCCCGCTCGTCCTCCCTGCTCCCCCACCCACTCTCATTCCCCAGTCCCCCTCTCTCCTCCCACGCTCTCTCCCTGCCCTCCCTCCCTGACATTCTTAGAATCACCATTTCTTCTGATCTTGAATCAAACGCTCACAGCTCCTGGAGTGCACCAGCTTCCTGCAGGAAACTCTTTCCTCTTCATCCAAATAAATAGATCATTATTTGGGGAGGACAAGTTTGCAGGTCTATGGAGAGAGGGGGTAGGATTGATTTGGATACCTTTCTTGAAAGGGCCAGCAGCAACACACTGCACTGAATGGCCTCCTTCTGTGCTGTATAATTCTACGATTCTTTCACACCAGGAATTTATTTTCCCTGCAACGTCACAACTGCCAAGATATCTCGAGTCCCATATCTCAGCCAGCACCTTTTATACATTCCTGTATTGAAAGCATTGCCTCGGGCTTGTTGTCTTACACTCAGGCTTCTCACATCTCATATTGTTGAATTAAAATAATAACTAATTAATATAATCCATATATTTGACGTATGGGGAGTCCGGTAGCTCAGTGGTTTAGAGCACTTGCCTTACAAGCGAGAGACCTGAGTTCAATTCCAGAGAGGATGAAACCTTGGGCAAGTTCCCTTACTCTACACACCTAACAATAAGCCCTCAAGACAAAAATCTATAATAAATTGGCCACTTCAATAAACAACTGTTTGTGGGACACAGATGTGCACAATTTGCTCCTGCATTTTGCCCACAAAATATACGGTCAATTCACTTTACAGTATACTCTGTGAAGCGTTTGAGAAGTCAAGCAGTATATTAAATGCAATAATTATTATTGTTTTTATTACTTGTTGCAGTACTTTACGTGTTGTGAGGATGTATCGAAGCACTTCACCTTTCCTCTTTCATGCCATGGACTTAATTTCCCCTCAATTCCTTATCTATCTTCATATCTGGGAGTGACAGCAATCTATACGATTGCCCCATCTACTTAAGATGCTATACATGTGAACTTCAGGACACCAACAAAATCAGTGAGACAGCTGGGAGGCAACAATATTCTAATTCCAATGCTGTCATGATCTTGTGTTTTTCACCCATAACCGTGTGTTTCCGAATATTCGCGCTCGCTTTTAATTTTTCTTTCTCCCAGTTTTCTTATTTGAAATTCAGTAACTTCCCCCTGAAACCTCCATCAGTGACATAAATTTAGCACTGTAACATGTCACTGTCTCTTGGGGGGGCGAGAGGTTTAGAATAAAGACTTGAATTACCTCAGCTGCTAATCATGTACTGTATATACATTGACAACTATGCTATTTCTACACATTTTTTGCGATCTAACAATTGATTGTACTGCAAAATATATCAACAGCCTCACGTTTTCTTCAGGTGAATGAGCATTATGGTTCACATTAAAAGTCAAGAATAGATTGACAGATAACAGCCCAGAGTTCAAAATAGAATTTTGAA
Organism: Hydrolagus colliei; assembly: GCA_035084275.1. Lineage (NCBI taxonomy): Eukaryota > Metazoa > Chordata > Chondrichthyes > Chimaeriformes > Chimaeridae > Hydrolagus > Hydrolagus colliei. The sequence continues at coordinate 15,503,548 of CM068742.1, read as the reverse complement.
TCATACATGCAAGACTGCTGAGCCTCAGCAGTACTAATTGTTTGAGGCAGGATAGCGAAAGTGAAAGCTTGCTCCTGCCAAAGATGTACCTGACTTGACTACGTAGTATCGTACTTTACTTTTTGAAGATTACTTTCAGGAAATATTCATACCAAGCAATTGATGCCTCTTCTTACACGAACGAAGCATTTCTTCACAGTGACACTACAAAGCAATTTAAAAAGATATAATTCTTGCATTGGATAAAATGTCTTATCATTTCATCGACACTTCACAGGATTTACTGTGAAGTAAAATGTAGAGACTTATTTTGTTGGAGAATGCGGCATCCAATTTGCACACAGTAATATCCCACAAACACCAATAAAGTGAGTTACCAATTTTATCCTTGGGATGGTTGGCCAAGCAGCTGTGTCATGCCTTGTCACTTTTTCTTCTCTAATGTGAATAAACATTGTTGCTCTTCCTTGTCACCTTACACTTTCCATAATGGCTCACAATTTTAATGACTCCTGGATGCTTGTTTGATCTAATATAATTATTATTAACGATAATATTTGCGTTTGGTGTGGTTCGTTCACATGCAAAATCTCAGCACACTTATTCTTTCGATTGCTGTAAAGAAAAAACAGGTCCATGTGGTCTGAAAAGACTGGCATTGAAAAAGCGGTCTATAATAATAATAATCCTTGCATTTGATTTAGCGCTTTTCACATCTTATCGACATCTCAAAACGCTTTACAGAATATACTCTAAAGTGAATTGACTGTATATTTGTGGGCAAATCGCGGCAGCCAATTGCGCACAGCAGTGTCCCACAAACAGTCGTGGATTGAAATGACCAATTTATTATTGTAGTTTTTGTGGAGGGAATATTATTAGGCATGTGGAGTAAGGAAACTTGCCCAAGGTTTCGCCCTGACCTGCCTGGATTCGAATACAGGTCTCCCCAGCTTGGTCTCCCCAACTTGCAAGACAAGTACTCTAACCACTAAGCCACAGGAGCTCCAGTCTAAAATATGAGTCCTTGAATACTGAATGTGGATTACACGGATGCGTGGGAGTTGGACACTATCATTAATGCTGAAATCCTGAAGCCATTCTTGCATTTACCTTCAAACTATTCACTGCTAACAAACAGCTTTACTAAAACTCAGAGCTAAAGCTCTGATTTTTGAGCCAGAAGACATATTCATTAAAGAATTTCGGAATGTGAGCAATGAGAATGGTGCTAGGAGTCTGTTTCTCACACATCGGTTTACTTTATATTGCATGCCCCTCCAGGTACTACCAATGAGCCAGCAGTGCCCTTGAATACTCCAGGCCTGCCTGGCTCGGGAACTGGACTACGAGATCATCTCACAGGTTTGAGTCAATTCCGGCATTCCATTGGCAAGGACCTCAACTTAGTTGCAAAGAGGCTGACTGAACACACCTTCCTCCCGTACACCTATCCCCACCGCAGGAAGATAAGATAGTCATCTTTCGGCTTTTCATTCAGACCACATTTTCAAAAACATTTCAAGGACAAGTTTGTCACATTTATTTTAGGACTCAGTGCATGGTGGACAGCACATGGTGTCCCAATTTTTTTTATCTTTGTGATCTGAAATTAAAAATTGTATTTCTGCTTATTATTCTATTACTTTTATTATTATGTTTGCTCAAATTATCGTTGCTTAATTTTGCCTTGGGGTTTTCTATAAGGTTATGGACAGTGTATCTTAATGTTACACAATAGGTGTATGTTAATCTTACACATTGATGTGTAAAGTGACTAGATATATATATAGTCACAATAGTTATACTGTAGTAATTCATGCCTTTGTCATATCCAACTTGGACTTTTCCAACCTACTCCTTCTTTGCTCCACCTTCAGAAGCTGCAACTCATCCAAAATACCATTACTATAACCTCACCTGCAATAAACTCAGAATGCCCATCACCCCAGTACTCATCACTCTCCACGACCTCTTTGACCGTGATTATGTCACCACCCCCCAAGCCGTACCCCCACACACATCTTATTACAGTGTCAAAGTTTTTTTAAAATGAGACCAGTGTCCTGGCCTCAACTATTCTTCCTTTTGTAACCCGTTCCATTCATTCACACACTTGGTGTGAAAATATTTGGTGTGCTTATTCTGAAATTGCCCTTTGCATCTTCTAACCTAAGATTCTTGTTCTTGGTGTATCGTAAAGTATTGTTCTAAAACAAGAGAATCATAGTGCAGCCTCAATAGCTGGTGTTCCAGTTTGCTCGTCACAGTTTTCCTAGATGGACAGCAAAACCTTTTATATTAGTGCTTTTGTGTACCCAGCCCATACTGTCGATACAATACCTCTGTTGTGAAGCCATGTTGCTCAGTGGTTAGAGCACTCCCCTTGCAAGATTTGGGTATGATTCCAGGCAGGTCAGGGTGAAACCTTAGACAAGTTTCCTTACTCCACTCACCTGATAATAAATGTTGAAAAAAACAATAATAAATTGGTCATTTCAATTTCAATCCATGACTGTTTGCGGAACCCTGCTGTGTGCAAATGGCTGCTGCATTTTGCCCACAAATATACAGTCAACTTACTTTATAATATAGCATATTCTGTGAAGCGCTTTGGGATGACTAAAGAATGTGATAAACGCTATATGAAATGCAATTATTATTACTATTATTAATGTTCCACAATCAGCCATAAAGTGAATGACAAATTTTATCTAAAGGATTGTTGACCAGTTCACCACAAGAAACTTACTTCTCTTTTCGAACGATGGTATTCGATCTTTCACATTCACCAGAACATACAGATGAAACCTCTTTTAACCTATCACGCAATGGACACCCCCAACCTACCCGTCAGCACTGTATTAGAGTATCAGCCTAGGCTGTCAGTTTAAATTACAGACAAAGGTTTGAACCCAAGATCTTCTGACACAGTGGTGAGAGCGCCATCATCAAGCCTGGCTGATATCCATCTTGCTGAGAGAAATAATGGTATACTGTATACAGTATATTTATTGTTTTAGGCTCTTTAAATAGAGATTATTCATTGCAAGATACATCATTGCCATTGGGTTGTACATAAAACATTTATCGCCTGCTTTTAAGGATCCATTTCAAATAGGATAGATACCTATTTTGTGTATTTTGTTGAACAACCAGCAATTTGTTTTACATTACAAGTAATCATTTTGAGATTTATTGTGTTATACTGTCACTAAATTGTAAAACAAACAGAGTTAGCAGACCATATTTTTCCATATAATAGGATTATGTTGAACTCTGTATCTTAAAAACTAAATATGAAAACTTACTAGCTGGAATATTAACATAACTTTTCTTCTTAGTGTTCTCATCAAGTTACATGCTCTGTTATGTAATTTTGACAGCCTGCAGCTCCCCACATTATAACTGTATTAATGAATATTAATGGAAGTTATGGCCTAGCAAGGTTCTGTAGTAATGAGACTTGCAGATCCTTTAGACAGCTGCCATCTATCTGTGCCTCTTGTAAATTCTCTGCAGCTAACACCAGCTAAAGCTAGCAACCCAATGATTAGGAGCTCTGTGCAATCTGTTAAATGTAGACTTCAATCAATTAACTTGAACAGCATTTAAACCATAATTGTTACCAACACACATGAGTTCAGAACTCCAATGTTTTGTTCACACATTGGCTTATTGGTAGAATTATCTGAACTGTACAGGTTGCATGTTTGAATTTAAGTTGCGCTGCTGACAACATTAAAGTATAATGATTATCTCTCTGCTCTCGGCCAATGTTCTTAAAACTGCATGAGGATGTGCTCCTGTGCTTCGCTGGAGAACTTTCCAATTAATCCTTCCCAAATTGGCCTTTTTTTAGGGTTAGTGCCTACACTCTCCTTCCTCCTGTTCAGCATTTGTCCCTGTCACTGTAAAGCATTCTTTTCGATGTGCTTTTCTATGTGATGGCGCCATATGAATGCAAGTTGTTGTTGTTTTGACTTCCCTAAAAGGGAATAGAGAGCTTGCATGAGGAGAAATGCCATAATTGTGTAACTGTGAGTTCAAGCCTCACATCGGAACTGGAATTAATATAGTTTAAGCTGGCACTCCAGTATGGTGTTGGAAATAGAAGTTACTGTTGCTGTTGTATTGTATAGTTTGGGACAAGACATGCATGTGACTGCCATGTAGGTGGCAGGTGAATTGGATGGACCTGGGTCTTCTTTTGACCAGTAATTCTTATGTTCTTACATGCATTGCTGTTTGCATTGCAGTTGATGCATATACACATACTCCATCTCACAGTAAATCCAATGAAGTCCTTTGGGATGACCCCCTATTAAAAGACACAATACCAAACACAGGGATTAGTATTACAGTAAACAGAAGGCAAAATACTTCAGATACTGGAAATCTGAAATAAAAACAGAGTGGGGGAAGAAACAAAGACAAAGGAATTTTTGTGTGAGATGGAGTGGGGAGATTTCTCCTGGGAGTGAACTTGGTGGCTCTTTCGTTTTTTTTGCTTTTTTTTTCCCCATCCCTGTCAAGAAAGGAAAAGTAAGAGAAGGGTCAAAACAACTAACAATTTGCGTTGCTTCAATAAAATTGATTAATGTAGCAGGTTTTGTAGGAGATGTCATAAGCAGACCTAGCAACATATTAGAATATAACTCCATGCCTTGAGATATGAAAAATTGTGAATTTGCTCAATTTAATTCAGAGTTAGCACTTTTAACATTGAACTCATACATACATTTGTTAGTCATAATTTGCTTGTTTATCAAGGGTCAGCTGATTGCCTATATTCTGCTTTTGTCCATAGGAATGTACATTTGTAATGTGCCTTTCATGTCAATAGGACATCGAAAGGTACTGGACAATCAGGGTTCTGCACCTGAGCTAGTGGTTGGGATCAAAAGGGGTGGATGGTGGGGAGAGTACAGGTAGAAGGGTGACCAAAGGCATGGTCAAAAACACTTTACAGTATATCCTGTGAAGCTCTTTGAGGCATCTCAATGATGTGATAAGACTCTATGTCAAATAGAAGGATTATTATTTTGCTTGACTCTTTCGATTGGTCTGGATTACTGTTGTTTGTTTCTCCCATCTGGGCAGCACCCTTATGTTGTAATAATAAAAATAATAATTGCATTTAATATAGCACTTTTCACATCCTCTAGACGTCTCAAAGTGCTTCACAGAACATACTGTAAAGTAAGTTGACCGTATATTTTTGGGCGAAACGCGGCAGCCAATTGCGCACAGCTGTCCCACAAACAGTCGTGGATTGAAATTGAAATGACCAATTTATTATTGATTTTTTCAACAGTTTATTATCAGGTGAGTGGAGTAAGTAAACTTGTCCAAGGTTTCGTCCTGACCTGCCTGGAATCAAACCCAGGTCTCTCTCTTGCAAGGCGAGTGCTCTAACCACTGAGCAACAATGGCTTCACAACAGAGCTATGGTATCGAACCGTATGGGCTGTGTACACAAAAGCACTCATATAAAATACAAAGATTATTGATTATTGCTACACTGTGTGCATTCAGCTATTCTGGGGTCTGACCAGAAACATCTACCACCCGCTTTGGGAACATTCAACGTGATTTTCCCTGATTTTCCCGGTCACTGGCAAAGTCTGGATAAAGGCCAGTCGGAACAGCAGGTTTAGCACCAAATGCACGTTCCTCGATTGCTTGGCTGAAGGGGGTGAATTTGAAGTCGGGCAGATATTTCCTCAGCTTGCTGTTGCTGTCTGTAGTAAACAGAATGCTGCAAAACATGTTATGTTTCCTTTTATACAAATAAATATACTGTATTCCCTGCAGACAGGGTGGAAATGCTGATTACTGCAACGTGAAGCCTCATAAACATAAATGCTTGGTGGAGACTGGTGGATACAGCTCGAGATTACATACAGAGATTTTGCTAGTTTAAATCTCATGCTGAATTTGTTGGTCTCGAGTGGGGTTATATCAGAAGACTAAACTGGGCCTGGAGAGATAGGGCAGAGAGAATCATCCAGATTCTTACTACAGGTCCCTTTTACAATCTATGCATGAGTGTGTGTGGCACTTGGGTGGGAAGAGATAGTGACACCCTCTTCGGTTGAGTTTGACCACTCCCTGATAATACAGGAACAATGGTCACATAGGTGGTCTGACTTGAAGCAGCCGTTGCGTATGAAACTGTACCAGCATTAGAAGGCCAAATCAGAAGCAGAAAGGAATGATGCCAGTGGAGAGAATAGTAGTTGGATACACTAATATGTGTACATAAAAATATTTCCCTTCACTTAGACTAACTAACTGTACATTGTACATAATACTGTACAATGGTGTTTTTCTCTGTCGTATCATTGCCTAAAGTGGAATATAAATGCTAACTTATTGTACTTTACGAGTTTACACATGAATCCACACACATACCAAGATGGTGCTCAAGAATCCACGAAAGTGACACAAACATTGGTTGGAGTATCATCAGATGGTCTTCATTTTACAAGATGACCAGACAAACATATCAGAACTCAGCCCTTGGCATTCATGTGCCTCATTTTCATGGAGCTGAAATACAATATACAGTACTTGGCTACATTATATATATACCTAGGAGTCCTGTATCTCAGTGATTAGAGCACTCATCTTGCAAGCGAGAGACCTGAGTTTGATTCCCAGCAGGGTGAAACCTTGGGCAAGATTCCTTACTCCACACGCCTAATAATAATCCCTAAAATAATATATATTTATATTGGTCACTTCAATCCATGACTGTTTGTGGGACACTGCAATGCGCAATCAGCTGCTGTGTTTCACCCACAAATTTATAGTCAATTCACTTTATAGTATATTTTGTAAAGTGATTTGACACGTCTACAACAACAACAACCTCGATTTATATAGCGCCCTCCACGCCGGATGGCGTCTCAGAGTGCTTCACAATAGCGGATCCCGGGACCGAGCCAGGGGTAGGGGCAGAAAGGTGACCAAAAGCGCATGGCGAAACCCAGAGCGCAGCTGTGACCTGAAACTGGGAAGAGAGGGGGCGAGGCGAAGGGAGTGAGGAAGGGAGTTCCAGAGCCTCAGGGCGTAGTGGCTGAAAGCACGGCCGCCGAGGGTGGAGCGGAGGATTCAGGGGACATGGAGGAGGCCAGACCCAGAGGAGCGAAGGCAGCGAGTGCTGGTTTGGGGAGAGAGGAGATCAGAGAGATAGGGGGGGCAGAGCAGTGGAGGGATTTGAAAACAAGGATGAGGATCTTGAAGTCTAGAACACGTGATGTGGTACTATATGAAATCCAAGGATGACTATTATTATTATAAATATACTCTCAACTCATCAAAAATAATTAAGTCCCTTTTGGGCACACAAAGAAAAGATGGAGCAGTTCAGTATCCTTCGACCAAAATGAAATTTTACAGCATCTCCATAAAATATATAGTTCAGTATTGAAGTAAAGATAAAGCTGGGACAAGTAAAAGGTTTTAGGTGAGAGTAAAGTGACTTTGTTGTAATGTGTTAGAAGATTAGTTCACTTTGTGAGAATATCCAACAACAGCTGATTCATATATCCTTTGTGTACATTATACAGGGGAAGAAAAACATATACTGGAGGGGAAAAATCTGATTCCTTTTTACCTATCACCTTTTGTGGAAAATAATATCATTTCTCCTGCTGTACAATTTGTTTCCAGAATGTGGGATTCTGGATGTAAGGACACAAGCAATCTTTTTTTAAATGAAACATTTAACTACCTTTGATACTTATTGTTCATATACCTTTTATAAAAGTTTATTTTTTTCTTTTGTGCCCTATTTCTCATTCCAGTCCAATCTTACTTTCTCAATCAATATGTGGCTAAAATTAGTTTTTTAAAAAAAATTGCATTAATTTGTGGTTAATTTGTACAAGGAATGTTATGAAACCTGACACATTCATAATACTAATCCTTGCATTTGATGTAGTGCCATGTTTTAGCATTCAAGCAATATTTTAAAAAAAGGGATTTCTTTGCAATGAAGCCACAATGAGGATAATTTCCCAGTTAATATGGCAACCAACTCAATAATTAACTCAATAAAAAATGAAGAATAAAAAGTGAATTAAAACAAAATATGCAGAACCAACATGATATTTGTAGGTTAAAAATGCCTGCCTTGTTATCAAACTGGTATTTTTTGTAATGGAAAGATTCTCAATATCTACAGTTCCATGCTTTAATGATAATAATAACTCTTGCACTTGATATAGTGTTTTTCACGTCATCTAGACTTCACAAAGTGCTTTGTGCCATGGAAATGAATTGACTGTATATTTGCGGGCGAAATGCAGTCACCAAATGCGGACAGCAGTGTTCCGCAAACAGTCATGGATTGAAGTGACCAATTTATTATTGTTTTGTTTACTTGAGGGGTTACTATGAGGCATGTGGAGTAAGGAAATTTGCCCAAGGTTTTATTTACCCTGTCAGGAATTACACCCAGGTCTCTCGGTACCACTGAGCTACAGGAATCCCTTCTGTGGAAAATGAAAAAATTGATCCAAGACAATTATTTGTTGCAGTAAGTGATTCATATACCAGGTTAAACAAGTTAAACATTAAAAAGTCAGCAGGAAAGTTAAACTTTTTCCTTAATAATAATGTTTAAAAGTGCTTTATTGTACACAGATGAATCCGACATTCTCGCAAATTGAAACATTAATTATACTTATATGGGAATAACTGATATTTGTTTATCATGAAAAGGTGGGATTCACATTTGCCTAGATAAATACACAATCACTACACTCTAATATCCTGTGAAATATTTCCGACTATTTTGACAGTGTGATAAGACATTATATCGAATTCAACAATTATCATTATAATTATAATTTCATGGTTGAACAAATTGCAGTGTTCATGAGAAAGGTTTTGAATTAATATTTGCAATAAGTCCTTAAAGTATACCCAAGTATTTCTAAAGAACAAACAACCACATCAGACTACTCAAGAGAAGTTCAGATAAAAAAGACCCTTTAGGCAATTAGCGACTAAAATTCCATTCCTACTGCTCTCCCTTTACAGCATCGAGTTGTTTCTTAATGAATAGCTACTTTAGCAAGGGAACAAATAAAGGATAGGGAAAATTTTGCTTTTCCTCAATGCATTCTGCTTCTGATAATTAGCCGCATAATGCAGTTGAAACGTGTCTTTAAACTTCACCTTTAATGAGAGATTTGCGAATACAACAACCTCTTCCTTCCACTCCCCGTTAACTTCTAAACAATGGTTTCTCCTCAAACGCTGTTATATTCTAAATTGCTACCATATTCTTTTTAGTCAACCAGGACCTGAAGCCTTTATACTGAGCCACTGGACCAGTCTTTTAACTTGTAATGTTTGGTTTTAAAATAAATTTTTAGATTGTGTTTGGTGAAGAGTTGGAAACAAAATCCTTTGCAATCTTTGCTTAATGAGAGAAAACTTGTTGGATATGCTGAACCTGTGAGAAACTATTCTTCACAAATCTGTGAGTGATTACTGCAAGAACTTATCATAAAGAACAGCTTTTAAGGACACCTTTTAACCATATATACTGGCCAGTCAATAAAGCATTATGGGAGAAGGAATGCATTCAGGAATAGTGCAATTTTCATCCTTATGATCCTTACAATCTTGAAAATATTATGACTACAGTACTTGCAAATATTTTAGATTTAGATGTGTTTTGAATCTTGAATAGTGATTAAGCAGCTGCAGAAATGATCTTTAGGGTTATAAACTTGAGGGCTACAACCTTTGATGTTTAGGATGATAATTTTACCTCTGGGTGAAATTTTGCTGGTATTCTTGCAGTTGCATTCAAATGCCATGCTCCACAGGCAGTAACAACAATAGCAGCTGTTGAAGATTTGGGGCCAAGCAATTGTGCCAAAGTCAAGGGTTGTTCACACATAAATCTTTTCGATAATTAAAGAATGCTGGCTAACAGTATTTGGTGATATGATAATGATCACATCACAAATCAAATGTTTTAACCAATTGTGACTATCTGACTCACACTATTCTCTAATCTCTTGGAGTTAATTGATCCATCAGGGCTAGAATCAAGAGATTAAAATCGAGAGACAGCATCGTAACCTGTTACTTGTCTTCTGATAATATGGACAAATAAATGAGAATCTTGGGCTCAGTTTTATTCCTCAGAAATACCTTTCACGAAACAAGGATTTAAGGAGCTTTTAGCAATGTACTTTTAATTAAGTGCACGTTGCCTATTTGCAATCCTCCTTCATTGTAAAACTGCATTAATTTGTGGAGCTCCTGTAGCTCAGTGGTTAGAGCACTTGCCTTACTTACAAGTGTGAGATCTGTGTTCGAATCAAGGCAGATCAGGGCGAAACCTTGGACAAGTTTCCTTACTCCACATGCCTAATAATAATCCCTCCAAAAATAAAAAACACAATAATGAAAATTCTTCATTTTCAATCCACAACTGTTTGTGGGACACTGCTGTGCGCAATTGGCTGCCCCGTTTCGCCCACAACTATACATTCAATTCACTTTACAGTATATTCCGTGAAGCGCTTTGAGACGTCAATAAGATGTGAAAAGCGCTATTTCAAATGCAAGGATTATTATTATAATACTTCACGCAAGGAAAAATTAAAATCAACAGAGTTGAGGAAATGCAAAGTATGGTGCTTAGAAAATGTAACATTTCAGCAAAGGCTGATATGAATACGATTATTATAGTACAACAACTGCACCCAATCACTTCTGTGTGGCCGTGTGGATATTTAAGGCCAAACACATGATCAACAACGTATAACAACTTATATTTAAAAAATCAATCTTCACGGCTATCGTTTCAAAATGTTTCTCCGTAGAGTTGTATATAGATGTTTCATTTTTAAAATAGAAAGAAGTCTTTGTTTCCAAATCCCAAAGCTTTGCCCCCTGACCCCCCCCCCCACCCCCCCCCCCCGCCCCCCCACCATACAAATGTAAAACATTTAATTATGTATTACTTCACATGTAATATTTTTATCTGCTGTCTCTTGAGGAAGTACAAACGTTTTCCCTGAAGGAATAATACAGATGTTTCGTGGCTTCTGATTTACCTTCCTAGTTCCATGCGTGAGCCGCCCATGGCCAGTAAATGAGTCAGAAGGGCAAGGTTACCTTGCTTACTTTGAAGACAATTTTTGAATATTCAAGAGTCTGTCATCCGCATGCTGTATGTGGACAGACCTGCAGTGTTACCAGCAATTTAGTCACTCACCTAGTGAAGACTTTATCAACAAAAGGTCATTTATTTTAGGTGAGATGCTAACCCATGTGAAGGGCGCTTTATGAATGCAAGTTGTATCTTTCCTCACATTCACCGCAATACTGTGAGCATGTGTGTGTAGACATAATCCAAGAGAGACTTATATAAGGTAACGCAAGTATTTTATACATATTCTGTTTTCAGGGAGCATTACTTTGCGTGTTTCTTGCAAGAGCCATTTACTGATCCTTTATGGCAGTGTCTAGCTTCATGACGCCATCTCCCCCATCCTCGTCCGACTCCATTGGCTCCCCGTCACCAGAGCATCCAATTCAAGATCCTGGTCCTCACTTTCAAAACCCTCCACGGCCTCACCCTATCCTGACCCCCTACCAACCTGCCCACCCCCTCCGCTCAGCAGGCTCCCGCAGGTGGACCTGCCGGCAGGGGTGGAGCCAATTGACTGACTGTAAAGTAATGCAACTGTATATTTTGTAGGTGGATGTGCTAATTCTGTGCATAGCAATGTCACACAAACAGCCGTAGAGTGTATGACCAATTTTATTTGAGATATTGTTGGCCAGGACCCTGGGTGCTCTCCTTCCTCTTTTCAAATAGTGCAACAACAGCAACAACAAGATAGCAACAGATTACATTTGTATATGGCCCTTCACGTTGGGAAGAAGTCCCAAGGTCCTTTAACGACCACCTGAAAAGACAAACAGGGACTTGGTTTAACATTTCATCCGAAAGACAATGTCTTCAACAACAACAGAAGCAACAAAATTACACTTGTACAACACCTTTCACATCAGGAGCATGTCCCAAGGGCCTGGGAATGCAGCACAGCCCATATACTGCACTGAAGTGTTAGCCTATGAGACTATAAGAGTTCTAAATCCCGATGTAAGGCTTAAGGCTAAAACCCCCAATCTTCTGACTTAGGCAACAGCCGAAATACGATGAAAGATGAATATAGGAAAGAAGATTTAAAAAACACTAAAAGAAAAAAAGCCCCTCCAAATAAAAAAAAACAGATTGAACTTCCCGATAACTTGACCACCTAATTCAGCTACCATGACATTTCAGTATTAATCCATTCACCTTCCTATTCCTAGAAAAGGTCCTGAATTGGACACCATTGGTGCTTGCTTCTGCTGACAATATTTCCAGCGTAGTCCATTTGATGAGCATCCCGGATGACTATTTCCCCAGCTGCTATAAATTCCGGCTACTTTACCACAAACTTTGCACGTCTTACTTTTTCCAATAAATGTGCAGGAATCATATCACTTGGTTGCTTTTATAGTCTCACAAGAAGAAGCTGAAATCTCAGGAGGGAGAAACGGCTCTTTTCATTTCCAAATTATTAAAGTCTTCTGACATTTCATATCAAAAGGGCAAGGCCCGAGCTGGTGAGATTGGCTACTTTTCCTGACCCTTATCAGGATGCAGCCAAATACGCTATCCATTTTGCTGACATTTGTTCAAGGATCAGCGTTAACTCGATTCAGGTTAACCTTTCTGCATATCACGTCCTAAAAAAAATTGTCTGTACTATATTTTGGCTAGCAATTCCACTATTCTTTTTTTTTAAAAAATAGTTTTGATGTAAAGATAGCCAAGAAATAAATATTGTTAATTGCATACGCTTTGCAAATTGCATTATCATATATATGTTATGCGCTCTTTCCTTTCACAAGTACCGTTGTCATCAAAATAGAACTGTGATATAAAGTATAAAGTGTTTACCTTCCAACCAGATGGTTGATAATTTTTAATCTCATTGGTAGTTCATGTGGCTTGGGCTCATCTGGCAGTGCTGTGAACAGTGTTCAACATTTTTCAATCAAGTGTCACATAGAGTTCTTCTTTGTGTTGGAAAAAAAAACTTTGGGGAGAAAATATTGTCAGAGCTGCCTTCCCCCCTGGAAATACAGTCCCTGTTACCTAATTATAATTAAATTGATGGTGATTTACAAGGCTGTCACTATATCAATCATCCCACCTGTGACCTGAGGAAAGATTATGGAGGCCTGAATATGACAAATTAAATGAGATAATGAGGTAAAATTACATAAGTGACATATTCTTAACTGATGATCATCAAAATTATTGGAATTATTAAATATTCCCCCAAAATGTAAGGTTTTAAGTGTTAAATGTCACGATTTAATTTATGTTGAATGGTTAAATTTCAAGATTCTAACACAAGTTTTTTAGTCCCTTCATGCCCTGGCATCCCTTCACATCCTTACCTCTTCAACCTGTTTACACCTCAACCCACTGCCTCCGCTCACTGGCTCCGGCCTTCTGCTTGTCCATCAAGCCCTCCATTCCACCATTGTCAGCCATGCGTTCAGCCACTATGCTCCGAAACTCTGAAACACTACCTCTCTCCATCTGCCTTGACCCTTTCTTTCCCATCTTCAAGTTGAACCTAAGACCTTCCTATTTTATCATGCCTACAGTTATCTCTTGCTGACCCCGCTCATCATCTTGCTCCGCCACTGTCAAACGCTCTGGGACGTTTATCCTGTGTGAGGGGCACTTTATAAATGCAAGTTATTGTTGTGGGTACGTTGTAAGTAACAGGCATCCTTTGTTGAGACATTTAACCAAGATCTTGTCTTCTTGTTTGGCTGGACATTATAGTTGTAGTACAAGGAAGTTTAACCCGATATCTTGACCAACAATTCCCTAACTAAAAAAAATTGATCATCCACTTTGTGCCTGTTTGTGGCATATTGCTGTATGTATAACAACAACAACTTGGATTCATATAGCGCCCTCCATGCCAGTCAGCATCTCAGAGCGCTTCACAATAACGGATCCCGGGGCTGAGCCAGCGAAAAAGGGAAAAAGGTGACAAAAGCACGGTCTTTAGCTGTGACCTGAAAATAGGAAAAGAGGGGGCGAAGCAAAGGGAGGGAGGGAGAGAGGGAGGGAGGGAGGGAGGGAGGGAGGGAGGGAGGGAGGGAGGGAGGGAGGGAGGGAGGGAGGGAGGGAGGGAGGGAGGGAGGGAGGGAGGGAGGGAGGGAGGGAGGGAGGGAGGGAGGGAGGGAGGGAGGGAGGGAGGGAGGGAGGGAGGGAGGGAGGGAGGGAGGGAGGGAGGGAGGGAGGGAGGGAGGGAGGGAATACCAGAGTCTCGGTGCGTAGTGGCTAAAGGCACGACCATCGACTGTGGAACGGACCCAGTAGAGTGAAGGCAACGGAGGAGAGAGGAGGTCAGAGAGTTAGGGGAGTGCAGATGAGTGGAGGGATTTGAAAACAACAGTGAGGATCTTGAAATCGATTCACTACGACTCAGGGAGCCAATGAAGTCTGGAAAGGACTGGAGTAATCGGGCAGCGAAGTTTGGTTCGGGTGAGAATGTGAGCGGCAGAAATTTGGATAACCTGGATTTTGTGAATGGTGGCAGAGTGGATGCCAGCGAGGAGGGCATTGGAATAGTCCAGCTGAGGGGTGACAAAGGCATGGGCCAGCGTTTCGACAACTTTTTAGGTGAGATATTGGTGGAGATGTGGGATGTGTTGGAGATGGAAGAAAGCGGTGTTGGTGAGGGACTGGATGTGCGGGAGGAAGCATAATTGGAGTCGGACCTGATGCCGAGGTTGCATACGGGTTTGGAGAGTTTTAGGGGTAGGTCGGTTAGATGGAGGAGGTAAGAATTGTGGGATTGAAGACGTCGACGAAAGTCAAACAGTATGGCTTCCATCTTGTCAACACTGAGTTGAAGGAAATTGGCGCTCATCCAACTCTTGATGTATAACAGATAGGCTGACAGAACACCAGGGAACAGGGGATTGCAAATTGAGGTGGAAAAGTAGAGTTGGCTGTCATCCGCATGCATGTGGAAGTGTACCCTATATCTGCGGATGCCATCATCAAGATATAAATAAGGAAGACAAGGGGGCCAAGGATGAAGGTACTCTGCAGGCAATATCCCATTTGCTTAGAAATAGACAATCAATAGGCCTTACAGTAAATTCTGTGAAGAGCTTTGAGACACCCTCCCAACGTGAAAGGTGCTATATCAAATGCAAGGCTTTTCATTATGATTATTAAAATCTGCAGGTATAAAAACATAAAAACAGGAATAGGCCATGCAGCCCCTCCAGCTGTTCCACAATTCTATAAGATTGTGGCTGATCTGTACCTGAACTCCAACCTGTAGCTCAGTGCAATTGGCTGCAGGGATTCATTCACCCACAAAATATATAGTCAATTCACTTTACAGTATATTCTGTTAAGTGCTTTGAGTAGTCTCGAAAACGTGATTCGGGCACTTTATCAAATCAAGGATTATTTTTGTTATTACAGTAGACCATTGGTATACTCAATCAATCAAAACTTACATTTATATAGCACCTTTCAAATCGAGAGGACGTCCCAAGGCGCTGTACAGTTAGGTAGGGACAAGAGTAGGGTGGGAGGGGTCGGGGCAGGATGAAGAAGAGCAATTATTAATACCAAACTGAATAAACTCAATACTATCCATTAAAGTGCCAAAATTTGACCTAAGGAAATCATTTATGATGTGGGATAAAGGCTGCTGTGGATTCTGAACCCACAGTCACCACACCGGGCTGATACATTTAAGTAATTCATATTCAGCCGAGTCTTGTAGCTTAGTGGTTGGAATAATTGCCTTACAAGTGAGAAACCTGGTTTCGATTCCAGGCAGGGAGAATCCTTGGACAAGTTTCCTTACTCCACACGCCTAATAATAATCCCTCAAAAAAAGCAATAATAAATTGGTCAATTCAATCCATGACTGTTTGTGGGACACTGCTGTGTGCAATTGGCTGTCGCGTTCGCCCACAAATATAAAGTCAATTCACTTTACAGTAAATTCTGTGAAGCACTTTGAGATGTCTAGAAGACATGAAAAGCAATTTCACATGCAAGGATTATTATTATTATATTCAGCTTCACTGAGTCATTGCCACAGTCTTGCAAATTAAAATACTTAATAGACTGACAGAAAGTGTGGCAGGAACATCAATAGCTTGTAGAATGTGTCCCTATCCCATCATTCAAAAAATATCATGAGTCTGCAAATTAAAGAGCAGTTAGCTTCACATCTGTAGTGTGACAATTGCTACAGAGGGCTTTCTGCAGGAACACAAGGATTATTATTTTATACTATTAATCTTAACCTGGAGAGCAGGGGATCTGGAAGGATTATTATACAGTAAAATTGCTCATGAACCTACTGGATTTTTTTTTTAGCAGGTACCTAAACTAATAAGCATAAGCCACCCAACAGATGAGAATTAACAACAATTTGGATTTTATAATTGATGGACAATAAGCAACTTCAATTGACACCAGTTGGCATTCAAAAGCAAAGCTAGTGCAAAATTATTCTGTCACGTGACTCTTCGGGATTCATAATTGACTTGGAGAAAAACTATTTTTATATGCACTAAAACCCCATCCAGCCGGATGAATGGTGGGAGATACCGAATGTCTAACCAGAATTTCTAGCTAAGTGTAATGGGAATGGCAGTATTGGCGTTGTAATTGTTTGAATATTCTGCTAACCGGATTCAAATTGATTCAAAGTTGATATCTCTGGCTGCTGAAAGGGCAGCAAGCACGGTGAGGGAAACCTAAAAAAACTGACAATCTAAACAATCATATGATGGGGCTACTTTACCAATTTCTTGTACAATTTTAAATGTTGATACAAAGCTTTGTGGACAAGTTAATCAATATAAAGAGGATAAATACAATTCAAGAAGATCTGGATGAATCAAACACACGTATCAAAGAGTGCTAAATAGATATTAATGTTAATAGGATAAATGGACACATTTAGGCATATTTTCAAAATAAACTAAAGTTGAACAGAATAGGTTTCCTTTGGTTTTGATGGAGAATGAAAATAATCTCAATGTGCTTATTAATTTTCATTGGATTTTATTAGCTTTTTGGAAGGCATTTTATAGAGCTTTATTTTCCAGGCAAACACCTATGTCTGATAGTTTTAAGATAAACCACCTACAGTCTGTGGAGGGAAAGAGATTGATCAGTTAGCACTTTCTGTTTATTTATTTTCCGTCACTCTTGGGCTAGAGTGCATTCTTAATATGTTTGTAATTGTGCTCCACTCATTCTATGATTTCAAATATTTTAAATATCAACGTCCTTATTCAGTGGTTTAATGACAATGCAGTATGCACTCTTACTAGCCATCTTGTTTCAGTGAAACAAGTTCAATTCTGTAGGTCTATGTTCATGATTTCATGTTTGCAATCTGTGTCTTAGACACTTGTGACAAAAAGCACTTCAGCATCAGCATTAACATTGTTCAGTTTGTACAAAATTGATGATATCCCACTTTTGCCCTCTGAGTTTCATAATTCTGTCTGCAGATATTTAAGACATGGAATCATCAAGGATTAGTCATCAACCAAAGCATATTAGGAATTCAAGAATAAAGTCCCTTACCTCACAGTAACAATACAATAATCCCAACTGTAGAACAAGATCTATTGCACCTGAGTTGATGTGCCCAACTCAAGGATCAGAAGAAACATTCAAGATGTGGTCCTGTGCTGGCTGAGTGCAATTGTAATGCACAGGCACCTCTTGCATGAGGGCTGTTAAATGTGAACTGATATGAGAAAATCAACCACGGAGAAAATTGCGTTCAACTAGTGAAGCAAGAAACCAACAACTAAAAGACCCAATACCTGAATAAGCTTTTAGCCTCAATACTGAGGTGATTGAATTGTTTAACTTTAATCCTCGGACTGCAACACTTCTACAGAAATTCATGACCATTTCTATATGTTTTCAGTTCACCAGCTGAAAATTTGAAAATAATATTAGAATAATAGAACAATGCTTGAGTTTAATATAGCACCTACAACATAAAAACTTCTCAAAGTGCATCACGTGTAACTGTTGTAAAGTCTAGCGAGTATATTTGTTGGTGAATTTGGCATCACATTTCTAATTTATTAGTGGAAAATTCTAGATTTATTTTATTTGTGTAGCATTTGTCCAGAAATGAGCAAATTGTTAAAGTTCAATTTGTCAAATTCTGGACAGTAATAATCCTTGGGTTTTATATAGTTCCTTTCACATCGGGAGGGCATTTCAGAGTTCTTTATAATAGTAAGTGTAAAATGCAGTGACTCTAGTTTACAGATCAATGTGGCAGCCAATTTGAAACTGACCAACACACCAGGAGAAATTATCTTTCTCTTTTTAACGAAGTGACATGCAATTTTAACATTCATGTGAACTGGTAGATACTTTAAAAATAGGCAATGCAGCGTTTCTTCAGCACTGTAGTTGAAGGTAAGCCTAGAGTGTAAGAAATGTCATAGTCCTAATGTGGGACTTGAACCTACACACTTTGGATTCCGAAGCAAAGATGCTACTATTGAGCCAATCTATGCCTACGATGCTTTCAAATGCTATATAAATAGGATAAATCTAGACCCAGATGGAATTTCTCCTTACCCATGTTGTAACTGATTATTCATTTTTAGATATCAATCTAGTTCCCACTTAAAAGCTAATATAGATTCAACTTTTATCATTGCATTTGGCAAGTCAATCCACATCCTAATAATTCTGTGCAAAAAAAATCCTAAAACTCTTCAACTTTGTTCCCTAGCTAACTAAGTTAAATTGATGTCCTCTTGTTACTGACTCACAGATCACTGGATGTAATTTGTCCCTATTGACTCTCTCGAAACCCTTCAGAATTTTAATGACCTCTATCGAGATTCTTTTCTACCTTCTCTGCTTCAATGAAAATAGGCCCAGTTCATCTAATCTCTGGTTAATATCAAACTGCTCATCACCGGTCTCAACCAAGTAAATCTACTCTGCACCCACTATTATGTGTTTATATACTACAAGTACAGAGAAAAGTTAATCTCAATTAATTTGTTAATGTAACAAATGTACATTTCAGGGTCTTCATGAAGAGAGTAGAGAAGATAAGGATGACAGTGGGTTGCGTAACCTTTAAAAAATGTATTTTATGTTTATTTTAGAATTAAGCATACTTGGCACCTCCAAAGCTGCATTTTCACTGCCCTATGTTATCCTAATTTATATCACAAATTGAAGTGGCTAAGCATCAAATTAACGACAAAATAAATAATGTCAGATTTCATCAGGTGTAATGATAGACCTGAAAGTGGAAGATCAATATCACGTTCATTGCTGTATTTTATTAAGTATTATTAAGACTGTGAAAATGTGACTGGTTGTCTGCACGCAAATCTCTTGGGTATAAATCTACGGAAATCTATTTTATTACACGTGAAATAGCAGAAGGAAAAATCCATTTCCTGCTTCTCTGCTAATGGTCAATTTGGAAAACAAAATCTATTGGGAAATTTCTCACAGGAATGATTAAAAATCAATATTTTTTTAATTGTGTTTTGAAAGCCTTTCTACAAGTTCTATTCTGGTTATCCGTCATGTGTTGCTGAGATACATTATCTATAATTGTCTCCTAATAGACAACAGCTAAATTATTTTTAAAAATAAGACTTTCACTGGATTAAAAGTTCCAGGGAGGTAAATCATCAAACTTTGCTTCTCAGCATTCTATCTGATAGGTGTCTGCATTCAAAGAGGTGTTCATTGAAGAAGATTAATAATTAAGCTATGCTACTCAATTTCGCCTCTGCCCTTAGGAAACATTTTAATATGCAAGGTTTTGGAAATCTTTCAGAAAGCAGTTCAAATGTGACAACAATGGATGAACATGCCAACTTGCAAATTTCATGAAAATGTGCTTAAATTATTTATACCAATATTCTTGTTTTCTCTTCATATTAACGTATTTTGGATATTTGACTGCATACCATCTGAATGCTTTTAAATCCCAAGCCTAGCTTTACTTAACCTTTACTTCTAGATCTGTCACATCCTCTTCTCTCCTGCTCTCATCATCCTGTCCTATGGTCTGTGTCCTCTGATAAGAAAATAAACAATTCAGAGGTTTCAGAGTATTCCTATTCCTCCAAGTAGATTTACTGCCTTAGACTGAATTGGTATTACTTATTACATAACCTTTAATAATGAATTATAAAGTCGGACACAATGCATTCAATTTATCCAAAGCTCCTCATCAACTTATGCACTAGTACTAGTTTTAGCCAGAAGAACATTTATCTGTATGTCATTGAGGTAACAAACTAATTTTTTTTAAATACATGTGACATTTTTCAGTAAGAAAATAAAATCTCTTATAGGTTCAGTAGAAAAATGTGAAGTTCTAACTTTCGTCCTTGTGCCATAAGCGCAGAAGACAGTTTTTATACTTCCCAGAGATCATGGTTGTTACTGGTAAGAGCAACAATAATAAAATGACCAACACACAAAATACTACAGATGCTGGGAATCTGAATAATAAAATTACTTTTGTAGAGCGCCTTTCACATCGGGAAACTGAGTTATAGCAGCCCACCATTTCTAAATGGGAAACCCCATGGCAAAAACTAGAAGCAGGTGATGGTAAACTCTGGGGTGTGTGTGTTGGGGGGGAGGGAGGAGGTGTGGGGAGTGGAAACTGTAGCCAGGGATTTTTTATTCCCTGACTCATGGCTAGAGTACTGCTTTAACCTAAGTGGGCTGCACTGGCTCTGGAGCCAGTGCAGAGGAGACCAAGAAAAAATTCTAGAATGTATTTAGGACTTTTTCTGTCCTGAATACATAAAACAATATGATTTAGTACAGATAAGGGAACATGCCATACTAGATTTGTTGATGGATAGCGAACCAGAATTAGCTGTCAATCTGATGGTAAGGGAACATCTTGCAAATAGTCACATAATGTGATTCAATTTGATATAAGATTTCAGAGGGAGAAGGGAGAGTCGCAAAGCATCATTTTAAATTTAAGCAAGACAAATTTCGAAGGGATGAGAATATGTTCGTAACGAGAATAGAATTGTGCTTCCAAAAAGCTGGTGGAAATTTTTGTTTTGACTGAGTTTTTTTTTTGTGCGAGGATAAAGACAGGACCATTGCGCATTTGTCACAGTGGGGATTGTTTTGTTGTTTGTCGTGTGTTGTCACCGGGATGAAAATATATGTTTTAAAATGATAAATATATATTTTATTTAAAAATGATGAGAAATAAATTAACTACGGTAAACAGGGCTGAACTGTTCATGGCTAAACACATGGACATACAGTGGGAAGTATTCAAAGAAGAATTTGGTACAATACAAAACCAGTACATACCCCAGCTCCAATTGTATAGTTCAACAACCAAGGGCAACAAATGAAGTAAGAGGCAGCATCAAACTAAACAAAACGTCTTCTACTAATGCAAGGTAAAGTTGAAATCAGCAGACTGGGAGACATAAAAAGCAACAAACACATACATAATAAAACATGAAAAAATTAACAAAAAACTTACAAGGGATATCAAGGGCAATAGTTAAAGTTTTTATAAATATATTAACAGAAACAGAGTGGCAAAGGGGAATGTGGGCCCATTAGAGACAGATGTAAGTATAATGGACCAATAAGGAAATGGCAGGCTTGTTGAATGTATACTTTGCTTTTGTTTTCACAGTTGAGGAAGAGGACAAAAAAACAATGGTACAAGGGAATCTAAAAATAAGCCAAAGAGAAGTTGGCTTCCACCACCCTTTCAAGTAATGCATTCCAGATCCAAACAAGTTGTTGTTGTTGTAATGGGTTGTGGAGGCTATATTGCCAACTCGGCAACTAGCTATATTGCTATTGTTGCTGTAATGGTGGCAGATCGCTGCACGCCCAAAGCATGCACAGAGCTGTGCTCCTTCATGAATCTGCCATTTATGTGCCTTCAATTGCGAGTTTTGCCATTTGAAAAGAACTGGTAGGAGTCCCAAGGCAGTTATATCATTTCAGTCAGTAAATACACCAGATGGTGATACATCAGCCAACCTGTTTCGATCGTTTTTTTTAAATAAAAATAATTAAAGGCAGACTTCAAGCTGACTGCATTCATATTACCATCAGAGCAAAGTCAAATGATGCAAGACCATCACTTAGAGACAGTCTCACTTTTACTGAGGCCAGATTACTCTCACTATGCGTGTGTTACAGAAAACATTAGGAACTGATAAACTTCAAGTTTCAGCATGGCAGCAGAAGCAAAGATATACAATAACTCAGTGCTGAGGTTGAGAGAGGCAAGGTGCTTAATTAAACTGCAGAGTGTATTTATTCCTGTGGCCATACAAGCAAAAGCTAATCTTACTATGTATACATGCTACTAGTCTAGCATGTGCTGATTGAATAAATAGCGTTGCACAGCTTGGTCCAACCTTCTTTGGGTCTTTGCTTGCAGAGTTAAGATAAGGCATGAAAAATACAAGAATTATGGTAAATAGGAAAATTCTCTTGGGAGTGAAAGTGCTCTATGGTCACTGCAATTTTTAAGGTCTCTGTGATAATAGTAAAACGTAGGTGGTTGGTGGTGATCTTAAATTACTTTCGGCCCACTAGTTGGTTTCAAATGGAAAGGAGGGAAGCTTTTTCAGTGAGGAGGTAATAATTACCACTATTCATCTCTTGGTTAGTCAGGTGATAAATATTTTTTCTTGTGCATTGACAATAATATTTTTCACCCATGAAATGACATGTTCTTTTCACTTTGTTGTCTCCCCCGCCCCCTTCTTTCTCTGTCTGCCCATTCATGTTTCATTTCATAACATTATTACTGAACTACAGCATGTTGCACACCACTTTCATTTGTATAACGCCCACAATTTCTGAACAGTTCTACCACATTTGTTATCTTTATCCTCTGGGGCCTGCTTTGAGTAATATATCCATGATGATTTGGGTTGGTGCTCGCAGAAATATATAAATTATTTTCTCCATAAATTATTGCAGTAGCTAACGTTTCAATCAGTGCTAGTTTGGAACAATATTGTTGTTCGCTACACATCATAAGACTAAATGAAAAAAAAATCATTCACTATGCAGTGAATGGTAATGAGTCGATCGTGTGTTCAGATCTTATTGTATATCACCAATTCTGTCATAAGTGGGAGACAATCGAGTGTATTTTGAAGTGGAAACCTGATAATATTAATAACCTTATCCACTTTGGCTTTATATATTTTGATGACATATGGGGTTGGAAATGTTGGACTAGGTAGAATTATTTAAGATGGAATTATCTGCTCCTCAGTAATTGGTTCCATTACATTTGTAGTTCATTGATGATAAAGAAGTACCACAGTATCATATTAATTTTGGAATATGCAGTCTAATGTGATAATTGCTTAAAAAGTTCCTTTATTGCCTTCATTGAATGCTTCTTTTGTGATAGGGCAGTATGAGTATTGACAATATACAATAATAATCCTTGCATTTGATATAACACTTTTCACGTCTTCTAGACGTCTCAAAGCGCTTCACAGAATATACTGTAAAGTGAATTGACTGCATATTTGTGGGCGAAACACAGCAGCCAATTGCGCACAGCAGTGTCCCACAAACAGTCGTGGATTGAAATGACCAATTTTATTATTCTTTTGGGGGGAGCGATTATTATTAGGCTTGTGGGGTAAGAAAACTTACCCAAAGTTTCATAAGAACATAAGAATTAGGAGCAGGAGTAGGCCATTCGGCCCCTCGAGGCCTACCCCACCATTCAATAAGATCATGGCTGATCTTCTTTTCTAACTCCACCTACCCGCCTTATCCCCATATCCCTTAATACCTTTATCCACAAGAAATCTATCAATGTCAGTCTTGAATATGTTTCGCCCTGACCTGCCTGGATTCGAATACAGGTCTCATGCTTGTAAGGTGAGTGCTCTAAACCTTGAGCTACACGACTCCAAAAATGGTTTTCAGCAACATAGGCAAAACATTGATTCTATGGTTAGTGATCTGACTGAGTTGACATCAGCATAGTAGCATTCAATAACAATGAGCACAGAATCCAAAAAGAATAGGGAAGGTATCTAAAGCCAGTATCAAACTGTCTGATGTGCATTGAAGATTTGGAGAATAGGATGAAGATTGTCAAGGCAATGTCATATAATAATCATCATCATAATTCTTGCATTTAGAATTGCAACTAATTATAAAACATCTCAAAGCGCTTCCCAGGATTTATTAGAAGGTGACCCTAAGTCTGTAGGGAAGACAGCAGTCAATTTGGGCACAGCGATATCCACAAACAGTTGTGAAGTGAATGAATAATTTTCGCAGGTGGGAAGGGTTAGAGGGCGCGCTCTCTGTCTGCCTCCCAGAGAGATTACCTCAGGCTCCAAGCCAGCCTTAAGATGTCCTCCTCACCAAGCACACTCACAAAACAGTAAAACCTTGATAATCGAACGTTCTGAAATTCGGCAACTCCCTAAAACCGGCAAGATTTAAAAAATAATAAGATAATAATAATCCATGCGTTTGATATAGGGCTTTTTCACATCTTATCAACATCTCAAAACACTTCACAGACATAAAATACATACAATATTAGATTTTTTTCCGATAACAGCAAATCTCCTGAAGTTGGGAACAGCTGCTTGTAGTTCCCGGCCTGGCCGCTCTGTCACCCAGCGCCGTGGGTGGAGCTCGGCCATTGTTTGGCCTCAATGCTGTGTTTACAGCTCACGTGGTGTATGGGACGAGGCTTCCCCAGCCATTGCAAGGGCAGGTTCTAAATAACGGCAAACTCCACAATCTGGGATGTGAGTGGGCCCAACCGTGCTGGATTATCGAGGTTTTTTCTGTGGAAAAACATGAAGCAATACGAAACATAAGAGATGAGATAAGAGCATAAGCATTGAGATTAGCATAATTAACTCCACTGGTTAAGGCTCAATGGACCAAGTGGACTTTTGTGTTGTGTAATTTCTGTTCTTAGTGGTGTAATAGAAACACACCACTACATTTTATTCAAGTGATTTTGCGTCTTCATTTTTATCCAACCTTTGCAGTAAGATAGCGTTGAAATCTAGGACACGCAGAGGTCATTGATGCTGATTATGATGCTGGGTTGCTCAGAGACCATAGTTGTACCTAATCAAATACTTTTGATTTACAGTCATCCTATGGATCGGAGGTGCAGGACAAATTTAGATGAACGTTTTGCTCAATTTTGTTCCCTGCTCGACTGAAGTGATTGCAAGTCAAAAGAGACTTTATCCTTAATGAAGCACTGCAAAGGGAGTAAGCTTAATGCTACGTGTTTCTTTATTCTGCTACATTAAATATCTTCCCAGATAATGAATGTCATACATTCTAATGTCTTTAATGAAACAGAAGATGTTCTTGCCTAAAACTTCAAAGTTCCAGGAGTTTTCAAAGTTTACTAGAGAGGGAAGGAAAATGAATGTGCCCCAATATATATGATTTTCCAAAGGATATTAACAACAGGAAGTAGACCAAAGGAAGAGAATGAAAGGAAAATTTTGTAATATATAGAGCAATACATATACATGTATGTACAGTATATATATATATCTAATGCAGAAATCCTTGGGGAATGGTTATTGCAGTTGCATGTGAACAGAGGAAATTTTTTGTTCTCTTTCTTTGGTCTACTGCTTCAAGACATCTTGAAGATGTGATAAGGCAACAACAACAACTTTGATTTATATAGCACTCTCCACGCTGGACGGCGTCTCAGAGCGCTTCACAATGACGGATCCCAGCCCAAGTCAGGGGGAGGGGGAAAAAGGTGACCAAAGGCTCGGTCAAACAGAAAGGTCTTTGGCCGAGACCTGAAACTAGGAAGAGAGGGAGCGAGGTGAAGGGACTGAGGAAGGGAGTTCCAGAGCTTTGGTGGATATTGTCTGAAGGTACGGCTGCCGATGGTGGAGTGGAGGATTCGGGGGACAAGGAGGAGATCAGAATTGGCACTACATCAAATGCAACGTTTATTACTTTAAATATATATAATAATAATTGTCTTTGCATTTGATATAGTGCCCTATCATATCTTCAAGACACCTGAAATTGCTTCACAGAATGTACTTTAAAGTGAATTGACTGTATATTTTGCGAGCAAAAAGCAGCAGCCAATTGCTGTACACAGCAGTGTCCCACAAACAGTCGTGGATTGAGTGACCAAATTATTATTAATATTATTTTGATGGGTTTATTACATCCAGAAATGTTAGCCGCCAATCAACTGACAACCAGGTTTCTACTTATTGCTAGGTGAACAGAGGTGTGTGGAGTAAGGAAACTTAATCAACGTTGGTTTTGTCCTCTATGTAAACATAGGTACTAAAATGGAAAAATGCTAAGAGAAGAGAACCACTGAGACAAACCAAAGAGAATCTAGAGTATTTTTGTTGGCAGTCCTATTCTATTTCAAGATTTTGTGTTCTTTTGTAAATTGCTGAAAATTGGTGCTAATGTTTTCAGAGATAAAGCTATAGTTATCCTATTGTTTCCTTCAGGATTTCCTTTGGTTTGTTCTGTTGTACAGAAACCACTATAGGGTGTAAACGATGCATATGTGATATATGCCTACAATATAGGGTGTGTTTTCTATGCAAGAGCATACAGGCTTAAACAGAAAATATTAACATCCCAGCTATTTTGAAAGAACCCAGAGCTTTCCAGAGCAATTATACTTTGACATTGGACACATTCCTTTTCATTTCAAATATATGCAGTATATTGCTTTACAACGATTTTCACTATATAAATAATTTATTTTGTTAGTATAAATCTATTTAAATTATATACATGTATAAATGCATATAGATTTTTTAAAAATCTAGCATCGAGGCAAGCATGGCTAGAGGAAAGCCTTCAAGCTATATGCCTATTAATTATTGTTGCTAACATTTTCCAAAGTTAATGGCTTTAAAGTGTAATCTCTGAAATATAATAGGTGAGTTATTTCTTAACAGATTCCCCAATAAGAAATTCATATAATATTTCATAATCAAGCACTAGAATTAAAACACCACACATGGAATTAACAGCTCATGGCATGCATATTACTGCATGTATTAAATATAGACGATTAAATGATAGTTTCTGATTTGAAGCTTCAGTGCAGCATATCTGAGATATTCAGGGGTCAATAATGAGCCTCTCTGTGTGTCATTATTGTAGTGCCACTATTGTAACTGACAAACCTACTGATGCGCAGGATTCTGTAAATATAAAATATGGACTGTATTTACAGCACCACAAACTGGCATTATATAGTACCTTTCATAGAGGATTAACATCTGAAAGCACTCCTTAGAAATGCTGAGAATCTACAAGCAAGGGACAGAGAAAGGAGTACAGTACTCAAGGGTTCACAGCAATTGCTATGTCAAAGAGGTATGTTTTTAACAGAGTTGTTAAAAAGGGATTTGAAAAACTTCGGAAAGATTAATAATATTAATAATATTTGGATTTGATATTGTGCCATTGAGGTGTCCCAAAGTGCCTCAGTAACTACTTCTTTTCCAAGTTAAGACGGAATTGTAAAACATATGTTGGACCAAATTGCAGCCAGTGAAAATCAAACAAATTCTCGATTCATGCTCAAAGTGCTCCACATGGCGTTAACTGCAAATAAATTGTAAGTTGCTCATTATGAAGGGTGAGTGCCCCTATTTAGCAAACAGCTGGTGATGAGGCCTTTCACTACAATCCTGCACTACACCTTGGTACTAAAATCCCAGAAGCTACTTGATATCTTCCAAAAGGACATAAGATTATGTTTCACATATTCATTCATATATGGCATGAATGCATTTTGGCATAGAAGATTATTTATAATGTCAGCAATAGGGAAGATGCTAAGGGTACGTGTGGAACCAGAGCCTATTTTCGGCAAGCATTTGTAAAATAGATATTTTTAATCCGTTTTTTTCCAGCTGCGATACAAGATTAATATTTAGGCATAATTTTGCATATTTGCCTACGATATACTTGCAACTTTTTCTCCTTCAAACATTTCCAAGACTACTATTCTAATAAGGAC
This sequence comes from Hydrolagus colliei, assembly GCA_035084275.1. NCBI lineage: Eukaryota > Metazoa > Chordata > Chondrichthyes > Chimaeriformes > Chimaeridae > Hydrolagus > Hydrolagus colliei. The sequence goes on along the minus strand of CM068742.1, from coordinate 15,475,364 downwards.
ACATGTCTCACAACATTAACCTTGCTGGGTGCAAGAAAGAAACAAAATCTTTGAGACCATTCGCTAAGCTACCAACAATCAGGTCACAGACATTATAAACTTATTCAGCAAACAGCCCATCATACCTTTGCCAATTCTCCCAAACAGTTATTCATTTTATCCCATTTCCCTGTCCTTTTTACCAAGAATACATAGAACATTAGAGCATGGAAAAAACCCATTCGACCAAACTAGTCCATGCAATCTAGCGTTTATATTTCACATCAGCCTTTATCCCTTTTAATCCCTTTTCCCATACTTCTCTGTTCCCTTTTCCCTTAGGTATGTCCTTTCACCACCCAGTTTTATAGTTTTCTGTTGCAAATATTTTTTCAAAATCCCTTTTAATATGTCTTATAGATTCTATTTCAAACATCATTTTGGTATAGCATTCCATTTCCTAATAAATCATTTCAATGTTGTGCAGGCGGGATTGGGGGGTTGGGTGGGGGAGGAGAAGGGCTGCAATTTCAGAAGTGCCGTTCTTCAGACAAGATAGATCTTCAACCTAGATTCTCACTGCCTGATCAGGTGGAAAGATTGTATGGCAATATTCATTCCAGAATAGGGTCTGGCGATATATCGATATATCGGTTATATCCGATATAATTTTCATATCGATATGCCGATACAGGCATTTTAAAAATATTGATATATCAAAAAATCTATATATCGAGAGAAAAAATTGGTATATCGTAAATGTCGGTATATCGTTTCCGGCATTGCAACCTCCTGGGCCTAGAGCGTGGAATGCGTGCGCACTGAACTGCAAGATCCAGAATGCTCATCTCTACACACAATGCACAGACCGAGGTGCAAGCCGCCATATTGTATTCATAGTCCTCGAATACAATATACAGGTATACAAGGGGTGGAGGGGGGAGAGAGACAGGGGGGTGTGGGGGAGAGAGACAGGTGGGGGGGAGAGACGGCGGGGGGGGGTGGAGAGACGGCGGGTGGAGGGGAGAGACGGCGGGTGGGGGGAAGAGATGGTGGGGGGGGAGGGAGACGGGGAGAGTTACGGGGGTGGAGAGAGCCGGGGGGGGTGGAAGAGACGGGGTGGGGGTAGAGACGGCGGGGGGGGGAGGGAGACTGGGAGAGAGACGGGGGGGGGGAGAGAGATGGGGGTGGAGAGACGGGAATGGGAGAGACGGGAGGGGTGGGAGAGAGAGGGGGGAGAGACGGGAGGGAGAGACGGGGGGGGAGAGATGGGGGGGGATGTTAGATAGATAGATAGATGGATGGATGGATGGAGGGATGGAGGGATGGAGGGAGGGAGGGAGGGAGGGAGGGAGGGAGGGAGGGAGGGAGGGAGGGAGGGAGGGAGGGAGGGAGGGAGGGAGGGAGGGAGGGAGGGAGGGAGGGAGGGAGGGAGGGAGGGAGGGAGGGAGGGAGGGAGGGAGGGAGGGAGGGAGGGAGGGAGGGAGGGACGGACATTGGGTGGGAGGGGGGATGTGAGAGAGGAGAGAGACACAGAGACACAGACAGAAAAACACAGAGATGGAGAGAGTGAGTGTGAGATACACAGAGAGAGAGAGAGATTTACCTCCTGAGGAGATAGGCCCTGAATGCGTGTGCACCTCCGAATGCGCACGCACCTCGCAACATGCGCGCATGCACAGTATGAAAAACCCGAAAATATTGATATAACAGTATATCTCGATATGAGCCCATCGATATATCGAAATCGGAAAATTTCCATATCGACGGACCCTATTCCAGAAATGTGGTTTCTTGCCAACAACCCCCCCAAATATAATTGGTTACTCAATTTATGGCTGTTTGCAGTCTCTGCTGTGTGCACATTCCCTACTGTATTCTCCTACAATATACAGAGTCACTAGACTTTATGGTCAATACTGTAAAACACTTTGATATGTCCTCCTGACTGAAAGGCATTATATAAAATGTAAGAATTATTATTTTTATTAAGATGATAAAAGGAACAGCTTTTACATGGAGAGTCAGAGAAGAAATGACTGGCAAAGGTTCCTAAAAGTGCAATCTTTATCCCTTACATTGTACATATGGCTTACAATGCCCTTAAACCTGCTGTTATTAAAAAATATATGCTTCAGGAGTTTACAAATGATTTTGTATAGTGGAGTTTATGATGGCACGTTTCTCGCTACACACTAGATCTTTACATTTTCACCTCACACACGAGGATGAAATTTGCAGTTATATAATTACAGTACATTGAATGGGCCAGAGGCAGACACAATGACAATGTTTTCAATGCTGAAGTTGAAGAACGACATTGGACTTGAATTACAGCCTTTGAATGTTGCTTAGTTGGTTGAATTTTGTGTTCACAAATTATAATAAGACAGTAATTTAAGCTCTTAAATGAAAGTCAAGCATTGGTTTGCCTAGTTCAGTTGTAGTCAACTGCCATGTTATCAACCTCAAGGAAATGTTAGGAGTGAGATTTATGATTTAAAAAAAAGTGATTCAATCACTGGAGCCTGTTATCTATCATTATCTGTCTTGGCATCCTGTGTTGACAAAAAAAACTGTTCGCAAAAGCTGAAGAGAATTACCCCCTTTGAGCTCCACTTGTAAATATTATAAGGAATAAAATAGGTTAGAGTGTGTTTCAAGGACATAATGTATTTCAGCTGGAGATGATAGATTGCTTGCGATTCACTCTCCTGTTTTCCGATGTTGTCTCTATCCTTTAAAACATTATTGGTTTGTCACACACGGCAGCCCATGAGTTATCTTGTGCAGTATAAAGTTCTAAAATCCCATTTCAAACATGCATCTACACCCACATACATACACAATCATTCCTATACCTCTTCTGTGATTAAAGAAGGTTCAGAGAAGTCGGTCTATTCTAGTTAATCCAATAAATGGATCAAGAGTGGCTGTTGGAATGTCTGTTCTTTGAGGGCTCCATACCATGTATCAATCCTACAACAACAACAACAACATTACATTTATAGAGCATCTTTCACAACGGGAGGACATCCCAAAGCACTAAAATGTCAGGTCGGAACCCAAGTAAGTGAGAGGGGCAGGGTTGCTGGGAGCTGAGGGAGAGAGGTAGGAGGGGAGGGAGTTGGGAGGGCAACGGAAGGCAGGATTGAAGAGGAAGTACTTGAGACCAGCCTTGAAGGAGGCAAGGGAGAAAACAAGGCGAAGTGACTGTGGAATGGAGTTCCAGATATTATTCCGAGGACGGGACATCCTCCCGACATGAAAGGTGCTCTATAAATGTAATTTTGTTGTTGTAATAATAATCTTGCATTTAATAAAATGCCTCGTCAAATCGCTGATATGTCTTAAAGAACTTCACAGAATATATTATGAAATTAATTGACTGTGTATTTTGTGATCAAAACGCTGCAGCCAATTTCGCACAGCAGTGTCCCACAAACAGTTGTGGATTGTGTGCCCTAATTATTTTAAGGGATCATTACCCCCAGAAAAACGATCCACGAATCGACTAACTATCTGGTTCCTAATTACTCAAGCAGAGGTGTGGGCAGTAAGGAAACTTATATAAAGTTGTAAGACACTGCTGGGTGCAATTGGCTGCCGTGTTTCGCCCACAAATGTACAGTATATTCTGTGAAGCGCTTTGAGACATCTAGAAGACGTGGAAAGCGCTACATCAAATGCAAGAATTATTATTATTAAAATTTCGCCCTGTGGGACCACCATATTTTCCAACAGTTTTCTTCAAGTGGCTTTAGATTCATTGAAGTCAGATGTTTACTCATTATTTCAGTTGTATAAAGAGAAATTCTATTATTTTGGTTGATTCAGAATCTATTGCAGTATACTCCACCTTTGGAGACCATTTTACATAGCAAGGTTCCTGTTCATTAGTGGTGGTTGGTGAATGCTGATTGATCATTTTATAGTTTCTATAGATAGATTTACATAGAAGGCACAGCACTGAAACAGGCCATTTACCCTCAAACAGTCTGTGTTTTGGTGTTTATACTCTATGTGAATCAACACCCCACCCCTACTTCCTTTACATTCAGCTTGGCTCAACAGAAACACTTTCGCTTCTGAGTCATAGGATTGAGGGTTGAAATCCCACCTCAAGACTTGGAATCACATAGTCTAAGACGAGACTGCAAAGTGGTGCTGAGGGTCTGCTGCATTGTCAGAGGTGTCGTTCTTTGGATGAGACATTAAACCAAGGTCTTATCTACCTATTCAGGTGCATGTTAAAGATTCCACGGCACTATTTGAAAACAGAAGGGAGTTTCTCCTGGTGTTTTGGCAAACAATTTTATTTGAGGGACATTACTGTGCCTGACTGGCTGCTGCAATCCGTCCACAAAACATATTTTTTTAAATTACAGTAAATCCTGTGAAGTGCTTTGAGACTTCTCAATAAAGTGATAAGGAGCTATATCGAATTCATGGTTTATTATTATTATAACTCCCTTTTCCCTCATGTGTACGTAACTTCCCCTTGCATCTGGAGTATTTGCTTTAACCACCGTTCCAATCAGCAAGCTCCAACCAGTTTCATGTCATAACAAGTTCATACATGTTGACACTATTTGCATTGCCTCGTGGAATCCTGCAGCTCAGTTGTTAGAGCACTCACCTTGCAAGCAAGAGACCTGGGTTTAATTCCTGGAAGGATGATGTGTTGGGCAAGTTTCCTTACTCCGCACACCTCTGTTTACCAAGCAGTAACTAGGAATCTGGCTGTTAATCGATTGGCTGATTGCTTTGAGATGTCTTGGAGTCATCCCCCCACCGACCCTAGCTCGGATCTGAAACGCTGACTGTCCAGCACCTTGGGACGTCCTCCCGACATGAAAAGCGTAATTACAAGTGTCATTTTGTTGTCGTTGCTGTCGTTATCATAAAGTGCAACATCAAATGCAAAGATCATTATTATTATTACTTCATTACCTTCGCCGAGTATCAAGTATCTTATCCACCCATGATGTTCATTTTCTTGAGCATGCTTTTCTTTCCAATACATCATTTGCCTTTGTCTTTGGTAGAGGAATCCAATAGCTGATAATTTGGGACCAATAGTGAACTGTTGATGTGTTTTTCATGGGCTCGGTAACAACATCAACAAAATTACATTTGTATAGCGCCTTTCACGTCAGGAGGTAACACCTCGGTCAAAGCCTGGTATGAGTCTCAAATATTCTCAGGCACTGCCATGCTCAGGTAATTCTCTGTATTACAATGGACTCACTGCCTGAAGTAGCTTTGAATGTGAGAACCTCTGATGTTCTTGGCATTCCTGAGCCTCATTTTCTTCCTCTTCCATTTCTGCATAATAATAATAACAATAAATAATCTTTGCATTTGATGTAGCGCCTTATCATGTCTTCTGGACGTCCCAAAGCTCTTCACAGAATATACTCTAAAGCGAAATTGACTGTGTAACTATTGGTGAAACGCAGCAGCTAATTAACCCAGCAGCATCCCATAAACAGTCATAGATTGAAATAACCAATCTATTTTTTTTGAGGGATTATTATTAGGCATTTGGAGTAAGGAATCCTGCTCAAAGTTTCATCCTGCTTGGAATTGAATCCAGGTCTCTCGCTTGTAAGGTGAGCGCTCTAATCACTGAGCTACAGGACTCCACATGTCGGGCAATGGCCTTCACACTCGTCGGTCTACATAAAAAAAAAATACTAATCATTTTTCTCAGGAACACAGTATTGCAGAGAGATATGGATGAAGGAGACCCAATCATTGAATTAATTTCATTTTTCCATATTACCCACCCTATGGCATTTTTATTACAGCATCAAACATTTTCTCTTATCAGTCCTGCATTCTGCTCATTAACATTTTTGTATTTTCTACAACAAAAACACATTAATGAAGTGCTTTTCACATCAGGAGGATGTCCCAAGTCGCTTAGTAACCTGTTCTAGCTGTTAATTGTCCTCTTCGACCATGCCTTCTGCTCCCCTCCTAACTCTCCCCCCCTCCTACTCTCCTTCCCCCTACCCCGACCACTCACCCACCCTTCCCCGCCCCTCCCCACCAACACACCCGCTCAGGTCCCAACCTAACTGTTCAGTGCCTTGGGACATCCTCCCGACGTGAAAGCCACTCTATAAATGTAATTTTGTTGTTTGTTGTTGGTTGTTGTCCTCTACGTAAAGAAATACTACCTGATGTCTGTCCTAAAATTGTCCTTCACTGACCTTGTGCCCTCTTAAAGTAATGTATTTGTTCCCAAATATTTTGTCAATCCCATTCAACTTTGTATATACCTCATATTTTGGATCCAAATCAACACCATTTTCACCATTCACCTAAAGATCTAGCCCTCAAAATAAGTATTAAAACAAAAACTTTTTTTTATTATCTTAGCTTTAATGGAACCTAGTTTTTTTTATGCTAATTTATTTCCTAATTTAAGGAGCAATAATATTTACTTTTACAAACATTTTCACTACACTTCACAGTAAAAAATATTTCCAAGTGCTTTGAAACATTTCAGTAACATGATAAGGTTCTATAAACAATGCAAATACATAATAAATAATTGAAAAATACTACAGCTATTACCCCATAAATGTACAGGTATGTAGTAACTTGGTACATAATAGTTGAATTTGAGTTCATAATATTGTTTCAAGATCACCATTAAAGGGATATCCATCTTCATTATAAAAGTGGCAACTTTTCTTAATTAGTTGATAACCAATATTGAGAATCACAACAAGAAATATCACTTTATATAATTAAATTATCATAAAAATAAGACTTGGCTCTTCTCCCTTTCCATAGAGAAATAAATGTCTACCAAAAACACTTTAAAATAAAGAACCTACTTCTTTGCTAAAATTAACCCTTCCTCCCCCACCTCTCACTCAACCGCCACATTTGAATGGCCATTACATTTGAATGGCCATTTCCTTGAAACTATTTACCTTTGAGGTGATCCTTGACACTCTGTTCACTGTATCAGTAGTTCTTAATACTTGTATACAACTTCAGTCTGCTCAAACTTCATTTCACTCTTCAATAGCCCAGAAAACTCCAACTGAGGTCACCATCTGATCTTCCTCTCCTGTAATGTGACACTATGTTCGCCTCTTGAAATAATTTTAAGCATGTTTTATTCACGCTAATCCATGGACCATACTCTTCACCTTCTGTACCCATTGGGCTCTGTGTCCTACAAACGAAATGAATGGATGTTTCGTGTGAAGGGCAGTACACTGCGGAGAACCTATGAATCAGGATGAATCATAAATCATCCCTTTGCAGAATGTCATTTACACTTTGTTGTGACTCAGCTCGCTATTTACTCCATCTCTACATCGATCCCATATATCACTTCAGTGTTGCTGCTTCCCCTGTAGTCATCAACCTGAACCATGTTGTCACCCTCATCAGAAGACCAAGGTATTGCATTATTTTGTTCTTATAGGTATTCAGGAACGATCTGCCAACTGACAAAATGGCACACTGAGTCATCACATCATTACCAGCAGCAATACCTGTGTCTATTGAGGCAGTTTGTAATTAGCAAGATATTGAACTCTTAGAGTACTGTACTGTTTTATGGGAAATTTGGATTTGTTCATCTACAAAATACACAGTCACTTTACTTTACAGGAAAACCCTGTGAAGAGTTTTAAGGAAGCATTAAAGATCAGAATGATCATTTCATTTTCCTAGGAGATTTCTGTTTACAGTGAAAGGTATAAATATCCATTCAGATAACACCTAAAACATCAAAGTAAAAACATAAGCATCCCACAAAATTCCATTTGAAAGTCAAAGCAAAATAAATCTCATACCTACAAAATGTGGTCAAAGCAAAAATAATTGCAAACATGCAACCATGTTGCAGCTAAGCTTGCAAAAACAAGTAAAAGATAAAATGATGGTGTTCTGCCAAATATTGTTCAGATAATGCCTCTGCTCTTTCACATCTAGAAGAATCTCTGTATAAATTGCCCTCTACAATTCCAACACAAGTGAGGTTTATTTTTTTAAATATCTCTTTGGTCTTTGAAGCTGTTCAATGTTTAGTCAGAATATACTGTAATCAGTTTCTGAGATCCATCAATCAGCATCTGAAGGGAAAGTTACTAACATGAAAGTCTGGCAACATCGCAGACTGAGACCTTTTAAAAAAAGTTTTCTTCTCCAGCTCTACAGGCAAAGAGTCACATGGATTCTGGATGAAAAATTTAAATCAGCATTGAATTTTATTAACTAGAAGCATAGGAATGCACAGGGAAACAAAGATATATTTTAATGAAATGGAAGGCAAGCCAAAAGCTACAGCAATAACATTAGTTAAGTATGTTTATATCATTTCAATTAGATTCCAAATGTTGAACTTGAATTTTGGCATTGAGAATAGAAACAAGATTCTCCTTGAAGCTTTTCCATCCAGTTATTTAACCTTGTACTAGGGAGGATGGGCTAGAATAAACTCAAGATCACTCATCCACATACTTAAATGATTAAATGAATGCAGATGCCAATCTTCCAGCCTCCCACTAATGTCCAACCTGCTTGTTTCACATGAATGCTGAATGATACTATGATGCAGGGGACTATTCAAAGTGAGAAAGGATTTCCTCCAAGTGTTTGCTATATTAGTTTGCCAATCATTAGTTGGCTCTTTATGGGACTGTTGTGGAAATGGATTTTGCTAACAGGACATTCATCATACATGCTTGTGAAGCACATTGCAATAATTCCACATGATCAAGTATTATTCAAAAGTTATTTGTTTCTAACAATCAATTACCAATATAATAATAATAATCATGGTTTGAAAATAACCAATTTGATTTTTGAAGGATTATTATTATGCATGTGGAGTAAGGAAACTTACCCAAGGTTTCACCCTGCCTGGAATCAAACCCAGGTCACTTGCTTGTAAGGCGAATGCTCTAAGCACTGAGCTCCGACTGTACACTCCAGCAAATAAGTATTCAGGCACATCGAATACAATAAAGGGATATTAGTATTCAAGTCAAAAGTATCTTTCTTAGCACTTTTGATATCAATGAACTGAACCTAATATGCTCTAAAATTTGTGTCAAGTAGGGAAAATTATTTTTAGGTGGGGAATGTGTGAATTTTACTACTCTTGTGGAACTCCTGTTGCTCAGTGGTTCGAATCCAGGCAGGTCAGGGTGAAACCTTGGGCAAGTTTCCTTACTCCACATGCCTAATAATAATCCCTCCAAAAAAAAACTCAATAATAAAATATATCAAATACAAGGATTATTATTATAAAATCAAGGAAGTACTGTAATGTTAAATATTATATCAAACCTTGGTTTTAGGCACTGTGATCATATATAACCTGATGAACTGCAATGTTTTTATTCCAGCCATGCACATTCTTGTGGTTCCTACATAAAACCCTCGCTGGTTCATTGCGATACATCAGCAGTGCATCGTGCATTCGTCACCTCCCGACTCGACATTTGAAATGCTCTCTTTGCCCGTCTCCCCAGCTCCACCATGCACCAGAATCCAGCTGATCCAAAACTCTTCTGCCTGCATATTCACCTGCACTAAACTCCATGTCCCCATCACACCAGTTCTCGCCAAGCTTCATTGGCTCCCTATTCCTAAAGACCTTCTTCTTCAACCATGCCTACGGTCGCCTACCCCCAACTCGGCTGCATGCTCCGCCACTGTCAAGTGCTCTGGATGCTACCCTGTGTGAGGGGGTGCTACATGAATACAATTGTTGTTGATGTTGTTGTTACTATGTATTAAATAGCCTATTGGTAGTATGATCAGTTGGAATTATTCGAGATAAATAAAGTCTCAAGTTCCATTGAGGAAATAGTATAGAATTAATCAATTTATACAACAAATGAGGATCATCTGATGCATGTGCAAATGTTCCCTCCAGAGGAAGAAGATGACCATTCACTAGAATGTATAGTATCAGCGTGCTAGAGAACTGCAAATAAAAATCACTGAGCTGCTCCCAAGCTACATAGAAGGATCCACGGGGAGCAGAGGAGTGTGATCTAATTTGACATAACAGTGATGTTAATTACTTTAAGCACATGCAATCTTATGGAAGCAAAATTAATTTGACAGATGTTCAATCAAGTTCAATAACAACATAAGTTTTATACACAAGTGAGAAAATAGCAGGCAGATTCCCTATTGTCTTCATCCGCTTTTAGAATCCAATCTGTTTTTCATATTACCCCTAGTATAAACTAATATCCCCTTAGTCTTACATAATATCCCCTTATTCTTGTTAAGTAGTTTACTGATTGAACGTTAACTGCATTAGACACTATATTTGCTATATTTATCACTGCAGAAAAGATATCCTAAATTAAGACCCTGGATTATCTTCTATGCAACTGTGTCCCAGCTTTGCCTATCATGGTTTTACTAAATTCCTCTGTATCAATTTACCAATTCCCTTTATTATTTTCAAAATTGGGATCATCCTTTCCCCCATTTCCCTCAATGAGAACCAGTTAAGTTTCCTTCATTGTTTTTCACAGCACAATGATCTAAGTATCAATTCTGGCGGAATTAAATTTGTTTCCTCACCATGATTCTTTTCTCAAAATGCTGATGAACATTGTTTGTACATCTTTTGAATGTGTTGTCTAAAACAGACATTTTCATTACATTTTTGCTTTTTTAAAACTTCAAAAAATTTGCCTTCTCTTGTTGATTATATTAAGGCAATGGTGACAAGTATCATGCAATTGATTATTTGTGCTTTTAATTGCTTTATTCCAGCAACAACCATGAATTACATTTGTATAGCGCCTTTCACATTGCGAGGGCATCCCAAGGTGCTGGATCTTGTTTCTGCAATGTTTAATTAACTATATTTTTCCTACACTTTAACATAACAAGCTGAGATTTTTGCTATTTATACTAATAGGTGTGAAGTTCTATGAGAAAAATATCCTGGGTACGGGTAATTTGTTTTTTTGATACCTTTAGTGAGTGTAAATCATTCTATTTGGCAATGAATTATGCATATTTTTGTACTAGATATTCCTGTTGGGAATCAGATTTATTTATCAATAATGATAACTTGTATTTATATTAACCTTTAATGTAAAAGGAAACAATATGAAGAGCATTAGAAACTATAGGTGATTGGAAATGAAGTGCATGTTGTTATATTGGAAACATGGCAGATAATCTACTGTATACCAGTAATAACTATGGGATAAACAATTTATTTGAAAATGTGGGGGTAAATTTGGCATAGGAAGGAAATATAAATCAAGTTAACTGTGAGGACAACAACAAAAATCATTCAAATAAAAATAGGCAGACTGATCCTTTCACATCAACTTGAATAGCAACCAGTTGAAACCTATAATTGTTAACGTTGTCAAAGAATGGGATGATCATCTGGAAAGCATAAGGATATTGCCAGTCGGAAAACAATATAATTGTACGTTAATACTTATGGTAATTCTTGCATTGGACACTTTCATGTCGGCAGGATTTATTTGAAAAAATTTGTTCCCTACGTGCTTTACAGGAATTTCAGGATAAAGTAATTTCAGCGCCTTGGGACGTCCTCCCGACGTGAAAGGCGCTCTATAAATGTAAATTGTTGTTGTTGTTATCTGCATACCAACCTACTATTTAATGGTTGTCAGCCTGGCACAATTGGTAATACTCACAACTCTGTTTTAAGAAGATTGTGAGTTCTTCAGATGAGTCATTAAATCAAAGTCCTGTCTACTTGTTTAGATGGGAGTTAGAATATCCCAAAGCACTATTTGCAAAGAGAATTTCTTCCGTTGTCCAGGCGATAATTCCCCAGGTAAAATTGGTCAATCACTTCATGTCTGTGTGGGGGCTATTATGTGGGGAACAAAATTGCACTGAATCCAGTGGAGCACTTTGAATTATCTTGATGTTCAAGATTGATAATGTAATATAACAATTGGAAGGATTTATCAACGTGACCAGCTTTGTTTTCTGTCGCCATTTGCAAATCATCTATGTACTTCTAAGATTAAACTGTATGCTGGTTCATTTGCAAGGTTTGCTTAAAAAACAAAAATGGTGCTGCTGGTAAATAAGTGAACTCTCAATAAACTGCAATACTGATTGAAAAAATATCATTGAGAAAAAATAAGGACCCCAGTTCTGAGGTGCAGGAGAATAGTAATAGCCAGAGGTAATGAATCAATCAAAATCATTTGACGTCTGTAAGGATGCTGACAGAATTACACTGTTAAAGGAGCAATATTTCAATTAACAATTAAAGAACGATAGCAATTTTGATGAATTTTGTGAAGCGAATTTAGTTAAAAGAAAGTTTCACCATCAAGCAGAGCCCTATCAGGACAACAGCATCAGCTGGCATTTATATTGTGCTACTTTAGGATATTGCTTCAGAGTCTTGCTTCAGCAAGGAATGCATGTAAAAATCCAGGGGGTAACAAAGACATGGATAAATGTTTTGATGGCATTTGAATTGATGCAGGTTGGAGGAGGGCAACGTGACAGAAAAATAGTCTTAGTTAGGGACCCAATGTGCGTGAGAAAGTAGAGCTATGGAATCAACCACATACTATTGTTGTGGTTTGGATGGATTAGTTGAAAGAGAGGCCTGTAAGGTTGAAGAAGTCAGAGCCGACGTGAGGAGCTGTTGACAGTAGCTTGCAGGAAGTTGTGGGTTCAGTGGCTTTCTGCTTTTAAACTGAATTATGTCCACTGTTTGATATCAGTAGTAACATCACAAGATTTTTGTCATTTTTCTTGCCTAAGGCATAGATTGCTGACTATCATTCCACTATTCAGCTTTAACATTGATTCCACTATCTGGCAGGTAAGTAATCTAAAGATGAAAACATCATCAGCTCCATAGGCATTGTCATTAAGAATAGTGTTGTGTGGTGGAGTCCTATACCTTGGTGGTTATAGCAATCACTTTGCAACCGAGAGGACCTTGGTTTGATTCCCGGGCAAGGTGAAACATTTGTTTCTCCACACATCTCCATTTACCTAGCAGGATATAGGAACCCAGTTGTTAGTCAATTGGTGAATCACTTTTCCTGGGGTAATAATCCCGTAAAACAATAGGTTACTCAATCCATGACTGTCTGTGGGATCCTACTGTGCATAATTGCCAGCCGTGTTTAGTCCTCAAAATTCACAGTCAATTCACTTTACATTATATTCTGTGAAGCACTTTGAGATGTGATACGGTGCCATATCAAAAGCAAGGATTATTATTATTGTTATATTATTATGATAGTGTCGTGGTTAGCTGTCTATTCAGCACATTTAGATTCAGATCAATTCAGATTCAATTCCCGAGCAATTTCTACGTTTCAATCCCCAATTCACACCCCCAATGATGGAGTAATATGATTTAAGGTTGGATGTACATTTTACAATATTTGTGTTTGTATCACCCAGATGATCTAATCCAAAATCCTGGTCCTCACATTCAAAATGCTCCACAGCCTTACTCCAACCTATCTTTGCGACCTCCTAACACCCAACCAACCTGCCCGTTTACCTCCACTTAATAGGCTCCTGCCTGCTCCACATCCCCCAACCCACCCACCCCCATTGGCAGACAGGCCTTCAGCCATTCTACCCCCAGCCTCTGGAACTCCATCCCGCAGTGCCTCCGCCTCGCCCCCTCCTTGGCCTCCCTCAAGTCCCGCCTCAAAACCCTCCTCTTCGAAGGTCCCGTCAGTCACCCCAAATCTCCTCCTTTCCCTCCAACCTAACCATCCCCGACCTCAGCTCAGGTCTGAAACAATGACTGTCCAGTGCCTTGGGACGTCCTACTGACGTGAAAGGCGCTGTACAAGTGTAATTTTGTTGTTGTGTTACTTACATTATGTATAATTATATTTTCATTTAATATAATGTTTTATCACATCTTTGGGATGTCTCCAATTGAAAATCACAAGATTTACTGTAAAGTGTAGTGAATGTATATGTTATAGGTGAACACGGTAGCAAATCTGCTCACATCAATGAGTAAAAATGATCAATTTTGTCTGGGGGAGTGTTAGCCAGAACCCAGGGTGAAACTCCCTTTTCCTTTTGAATAATGGGATTTTTAATAGCCTTTAGAACAGACAGACAGGATCTCATTTTAATGTCTTATTTGCAGGGCTGCGCCTCTTAAAATAAGGTGCTCTGCCAGGCCTGCTTTGACTGTCATCTTACTTGCTCAAATTAAGCAAATCTATAAATAGTTTTTGCATAGGTCTGTTCCCTCCATGTCCCAGCCCCTCCTACTCCCACAATTGGCGGTTGAGCATTCAGACGTTCTGCCCCCACCCTCTAAAATTCAATCGCGGACTCCCTCCACCTTGTCCCTCCCTTGCCTCCTTCAAGTCCCACCTCAAGACCCTCCTTTTCGACTGTGCCATCAGTCATCTTCCCTCCTTCTCCCACCTTGCCCTACAACCCTCTCTGATCCGAAACCCACAGCTCGGGTGCAAAACCCTCAATATCTAATGCCTTGAGATGTTCTCCCGGTATGAGAGGCAAAATATAAATACAATGATTGCTGTTGGTGGAGGTGTTGAAAGTTTAACTGCTGCCTGTATTTATGGTTGAGGTTAATTGAAGCTAAAGATCTTAGATTTGGCACTCATAGATTCAATTAGATATTTAGTAATGTCAAAATAAACCAACCCATTTTCATTATTTATGAGGTACATAGTTCAGCTTAATAAACACATATTGTCATTGTTAAATATACGTTTTAATTTTTTTTAATAAGTGATTTGCATCACAGAAACAAAGAAAGTGAAACTTTAAGATCATTGCCTTAAAATGGAAGCCTACACAGGAATTCTGAAATTGAGTTTTAAAATGGAAGCCATTTTTTTAAAGTTTCAATACCTAAATGTAGACTTAATATAAAGCATTTTTTTTAAATGTGCTTGATTTTAACTTTTTAACACAATAATCTCATGTGTCAGCACATGGTTCAGTTGGTAGCACTCTCGCATTATCCACATGCCTGATAACAATCTCTCAAAAAACAAAATAATAAATTGGTCATTTTAATCCATGACTGTTTATGGGACACTGCTGTGCGCAATTGGCTGCTGCTTTTTGCGCACAGATATACAGTCAATTCACTTCTGTGAATATTCTGTGAAGCACTTTGAGACGTCTAGAAGAAGTGAAAAGCACTATCTCAAAATACAGTACATGGATAATTATTATTATTTGTACAGTCTAGGCTGACAGTCCAACACAATGCCAGGATTGCACTGCATTATAGAAGGTGTTGTCCTTAATAAAAAATAATCATCATCATCATCTTTGCATTTGACATTGCGCTTTACCCATAACTTTTCCATACATAACCTTCTGACCAACTTCCTATTTGTCTGTTCAAGTGGAAATTAAAGATCCCATTTCACATTTTAAAAAGAGAATGGAGTTTCTCACGATATCCTCATCATTAATTCCCCCAGATAAAATTAGTCATTCAATTCAGGGCTGTCTGTGGATTAATGGGTTACTAAATACCAAAAACCGCTCTTTAAAGTAAATCTCGTGAAGTGCTTTGAGGAGTTTTCCCAAAATGAAAGGCACCATATCAAACATAAGGATAATAACCTTATAATCCATGACAAATTGTAAATAGATCTGAACCCCAATACTATATTACATGCTTTCAAGCATTTGCTGGACTATACATTAAACAACCACCGGCAACAGATAAAATTGCTAATTTGCTTCATGGTTTTCTGTGGATCATTGCTGTGCAAATTGTCTGCTGCATTTGTCTGCAAAATCCACTATTATTGCATTGTACTGTACAGTAAATTCTGTGAAGATCTTTCATTATTTTTATGATGTGATAAAACACTATACCAATTGCAAGTATTATTATTGGACAAAAACAGAAGTCATTGGGAACAATGATCAGGAGAGGCAGCAATTATGGAGACAGGAAAATTAGTCAACCTTGATTGGAACTGAGGCATGTTGGGAGGGAGAGGCTTTTAAGGATTAACAGAGAGGGGAGAGGCAGAGCAAGGAAGCAAAGGAGAGAATGGGGTACAGGACAGGAGATGATGGGTTAAAGAGGTGTTACTGGTGCAAAACAAAGTGGGGTTGGTGGGGGACCGTATGCGAACTTTCTGAAACTGCAAAAGTTCTACCTTTTTGTTTTGTAAGATGTGAAAAGGCAATATTTTAAATGCAATGATTATCATAAGTCTTTGCTTGACATACTATCGGTACAAGTAACGTCCTCTTTTTAATTCACAGTTAAACTACCATAATGTATCATGAATATCCATAAAGGTGAGTGTGCAATGGTAATAGTGTTTTTTGTTAATTATAGGGTATTGCATTTTTTGTTACTTTGCATACATAATATCTGACAATAATGTACTGTACTAATGAATGTAATTGTAATTTCATTATTTCCTCCACAAACTGCTGAAGATATATATATGGATCGCGACTGAAAATGTAAATCTAGACTAGGAAGTAGTGAAACAATTAAAACATTGCACAAAATGCTGTTTGAACATATCTAGGTTTTTTGAAAGTAACCCAACCTTACCCTCACTTCACATGCTGAATGAGAAGGTGTTGAATCCATTGAGAGTCAGCACTTAAGTCTTTAAAAGATGACTTAAAATTATGCATGCACTGTGTGTTTTCCAATAAAGGGAGTCTGGAAGTCATTTTAAAAAAAGAATTGGTAGGATAATATCAGTAGTATGAAATACCTATTTAAAAAGAAATGTGTCAGTGTGCAGATGCAAATTAGTTCCTTTGCAATTAGAAAACGTGTAAAATTCCGATTACCTTGGAGACGTGAATTTTCTGAGATTGCTTGAAGGCTGCTACGTCTGCTGTGAAAATAAGCAGTGTATGCAGGATCGGTCGTGTGTAACATGACAACACAGCACTTCAGCTTACAGTAGTTGTAAAATTGAATCTGCATTGAAACAATTTGATTCACATACTGGTGGCTCATGGTAGAAAGGTACTCAGTAGTTCCATTTACTACATTGTAAGGCTGTCGACCCAGGAATATTGCAGTGATAATGGGCAATACCGTGTTATGTGGATAGAAACCACAAAACAAACACTTATTTAGAAAGGTGTCCAGTTTGAGAAGCATGCAACTCACTGCCACCTATCTGGTTAAATCTATCTGATCTAATGGGAATGTATAAATTGTAGTTGACAGCTTTTGGAATTGTTATTGTAACTTCAACATTCGTGAACATCTCTGTTTTGTAACTCATTTGTTTTCCAATGATGTGCATAGGCAAGTGAATAATTGCTTCTGTGAATTAAGATTTTACAGATTATTTAAAGTTTATATCAATAAATACTGTTAGTTCTACAGCTGATGTTAAGATGTATCTTGGTTCAGCTTCCGATGTCGGCTCCAGGATTACTATATGCATGGTGTGTCACATAGGAATCAATTCATTGCCATCTATGATTTGGTGCCTAAAGCAAGATTGAAAGTAAATTGCATGGTTATCTATATGCATTCACAAGGACAATCCCGCGTTTTGTTTCTCCTACTCTTGTTCATGACTGTGAGAGAGCAGATCTGATGGTCAGGCATATTTTTTGTGAGTAATTTCAGACTGCAAATCCGTTATAAATTTTTAGAAAATAAATACATTTTCAAAGCAGCAGAATATCAGAAGAGAACTTTTAACATCAGTAATCAATCAACCTTTGTCTCTTCTAGGGCTGTGGCTAAAATTAAGATACCCGGTTGTTAGTAGATTGGAGGATTGCTTTATGGAGTAATAATACCTTAAAAAAATACATAAATGAATGAATGAATGAATGAATGAATGAATGAATGGAGAGAGAGAGAGGGAGGGAGAGGGAGAGAGGGAGGTCAGTCAATTGATCGATTGATCGATCGATCGATCTGTCGCGTTTCACCCACAAAATATACTTTGAGATTTCTCAATGACATAATAAGGCACTATATCAAATGCAAGGATTATTTTGATTTTAAATTTAAAGTAAGAAATAAAACCTGACTTTTAGTCGATTAACTTTTGGAGGATTGTTGGCCAGGATACCAGGCAAAACATCTCTTTTCTAATAGTACAATGGGATCCCTAACATCCACCTGAACAGGCAGACAACAACAATGCATTTATATAGAGCCCTTTAATCAGGGCAGCATCTCAAAGCACTTAACACTTGTGGAGCATATCATCGAATTGTGGGGAGGGAGGAGGTGATTGTCGAAGAGGGTCTGTCCATGCATCCATTTATACATGGAAATGCCAGATATATTTATTGGAATGGAAAGTGCACTTTCTTCCTGGGGCGATGCTTCATGGTTAGCTAAATCTTGAAAGTATATTAGGCATAGGTTGACAAGAAGCAAGTCCTGAGGACCCCAGAATGCTACTGATGTCTACCTGAATATGAATATGAATATGATGGACTATTCCATTACACTGTCCCAAGGAATGTACAAGCTTGTTATACAATATTTGATTTTTTGACTGCAGCAAGCAGCTGTATCTCTGGACGTTTGGATTGTTAATCGGCCCAGGTGGTTTGTTAGCTGTTTGGGAAATGTAAACAATTAAATACTGCAGCTGCTTAATCCTAGGATTATACTTTCTGTTTACGCTAATTGAACCAACTTTCCCACAAACGAGTGTTGGGCGCTGACATAATTCTGCAAAATTTCATTAAAAAGGTAAACAGGTTGTTTTGCAGCAATGCAATTTGGGCCCTTTATGACCATTTTATGAATTTCTATTACTATAATATTTTAATACAGAAAGTAATCACTCCATTAATCTGCTTGGAAAGACAGTCCTTTGTTTGCCCTGCCTACCTTGAAGGTATTTCACACAGGAGGATTGCATGTTGGCAGCTTATCCTGTCTACTTAGAAAATTGAGTCCCTCAAGGCAGTTGTCCCTGAAATCGTCATGGATCACACCACAATATTTAAAAATCTAGGCTTTCCCAGTCTGCCTAGAGGTACTCTATACAAGGTGTTTGTCTGGAAGAAGTCAATAATAGTAGAAATGTATGAGAGTGGTGATGCCAAGAAAAATTATAGATCAACTGTTAGTGGACATTAGGGCCTAGAATTCGGGTTAGGCTAGTAACCCATGTTTAAATGTATTAGTACAATACTTTTTATATATAGTTCATAAGCAATGAATTGCTGAATCTCCTGCAATCCTTTTCATTGTATGTTAATTAAATAGAAACAAAAAAATGTGCATTTTCTGCACTCACATACTGGAGGCCATTTGCACTCCAGTAATCTTCTATGATCAAAAGCAGAAGTTGCTGGGGAAAACTCAACAGGTCAGGCAGCATCCATGGAGACAGGAAAATGAGTCAACGTTTCAGGTCTACAACCCTTCGTCAGACGAAGGTTCTGACGAAGGGTTGTAGACCCGAAATGTTGACTCATTTTCCTTTCTCCATGGATGCTGCCCAACCCGCTGAGTTTCCCCAGCAACTTCTGTTTCTGTTTCAGATTCCCAGCATCTGTAGTATTTTGTGTTTTTGTTTATCTTCTATGATCAGCCAGGTGTCTGACGCAGGCAGGAACTCATCGCCATTGCTTCAGAGAATTCAAACCGGACAAGATTCCACTTGTGAACATGAACATTTTCAACAACTTCCACAATACTTTGTGCCGAAAAATCTTTTCTGATTTCACTGTGGAGTGAATAGAGTGATTCCAACACCCCCTGTAGCCTTGTAGCAGTCATAAATTCTCATAACAAGCAAACTGTTGGCTGAGTCACTTAAATGCTATACATACTGTTCAATAGACTTTGCTGAAAGATGCAAATACAAATATCCCCCGTTCCATTTCAAGCCCATGAAAGTGTTTGTGCACTCTCCCAAGGCACTAAAGCACAAAAGTTGTTGCCGTCTTGCAAGTGGCTTTGTAATTAAAGACTTTGTGGGTTTAGTCATTTTTAAATTTACAATGGTCGACGACCAATAAATACAAATGCATTTATCAATTAAATGCTTCAATAAATTTCACTGCACTGGAGTTGCTTTGGGCAGGGATTATTTACCCAGAATTATTTGAGCTCCAGTCAAAAAAGATTTCACTCACCCGGAGGTCAATACCAACAAGAATATTAGCACTTTCAAGGACAGTTTCATTTTAAGGAGATAGCTCAATGCAGAGTCCACAACTCGTTCATAAATTAGTTTGCCTCCTGTGCTAGAATATGTGAGACAGATATTGTTTCCATCAAAACATGATATTGATCTCGGTGATCTATGACATATTACCTTGTCACATTGTTCAGATGTCTCAAAGTGCTTCACAGGATATAGTGACTATGTATTTTGTGGGTAAAATGGGGGTAACTAGTCTTTTATGTGAAACAGCAATGTTTCACAAACAACCACAGAGACAGTGACCAATTTTATTTGAGGGATGTGTTGGCCAGAAACTCTTTTTCTCTTTTTGAATAGTGTGTGGGATCTTTAACCTGCACCTGAACAGGCAAAGTGGGCCTCGATTTAATGTCTCATCTGAAGGACTGTACCCTCTGACAATACAACACGTCCACCCAGTCCCCCAGTAGCTCATTGGAGTATCAGCTTAGACTGTGATTCTAAGTGCCGGTGTGGTTTGAACTCACAATCCTCTACTACTACTACTGAGCCAGATTGAAACACGATTTATTATTTAGTGCAGTCTCTTCCTGGCGGAATCCACCCTGGTTTGACTGATCTCTAGAATTAGGTAAGCAGGTGCATTCCACTAGAGACAGAGAGAGTGTGGATTTCATTCCGGAAATGTAGAATTCACAACCTCGAAAAGGTTTTAGATGCCAGGTCTGTTGAAATATTTAAGAGGCAGACAGTGAAGTCAAGGATAGAAGCAAGAAAATTGAAACTGAAACAATTGAGGGTGGAATGAAGAAGAAGAGTACCTGACAGATACTTAAATGAAAGTACCAGCCTATCAACCTCTATTATCAGCTAAAGCAAGTGAATTTACTTGAAAACCAATCATGAAAATAGTATAGGAAGAACTGGACATAGGTCTGAAGAGAAGACTGCCAAGAAACCAGGAAGAGGGAGCCACACGTGACTTTGGCACTCAGTACATGAGGGATGATCTGTAACAAAGCTTGTATTCCTTTGTTGCTGCCCTCAAGTTAAAATACGGCTGGTTATTAGACTCAGTTTAACTCTCAGTAAGTTTAGATTTTTATAGGACTGAGTACAAACCTTTATTTCTTTCCCTGGACACTGTAACTCTACAATTAAAATACTTTGACTATTTGATCTAAGGTTGAACCCAGCTTTATTCCTTGACATGACACCTGTAATTGTGTTGCTGTCTTTCAATTCAAGCTTTTGCTTAAATTCACAATAAACAGTTTAACACATTTGTTTGTGTCTTCTCAAGATCTTCATTCTATTTTGGTCAACTATCAGATTAGATTTAGTTGTCCTTTTTTATCAGTTTTTTGAAAAATAAAAGGCAGAATTCACCACAGAAGATGTACAACAACAACAATTTGCATTATATTGTGTCCTTCATGCAGGGTAGTATCTATAATAAATAATAATAATAATCCTTGCATTTGATATAGCGCTTTTCACATCTTATCGACATCCCAAAGCGCTTCACAGAATATACTGTAAAGTGACAGTATATATTTGTGGGCAAATCGCGGCAGCCAATTGCGCACAGCAGTGTCCCACAAACAGTCGTGGATTGAAATGACCAATTTTATTATTGTGGGTTTTTTGTGGAGGGATGATTATTATTATCTCAGCAATACACAGCGCTAAAACCGCTGCTTGTACAAATTTCTCGATTAAAAAAGTTTGAACTGACTGAGAATTCATATGCAATACAATTGAGAGTAATTAACAGCATTACTACATCGATATCAACTCTTAGTTATCTGCTTGTACACCCCATTGCTCTGCCTGCTCAGCAAATGCACGCCTGCTGTAAGGCCCCTGCCCATCCTTTCTGCTCCATTGCCAGTGGCTGAGCCTTCATTCACTAAATCCCCTCACCAATGAAATTCTCTGTCTCACCCCCTCTCTTTGAATCCCACCTTCAATCGCACCTATGGTCACGTATACCTCTCGCATTTCCTTCCTCTGTGTCCAACCTGGCATTGTGAAACGCTCCAATACATTAGCCGAAGGTATGAACAGTGTGATATAAATGCAACATATTACAAATACAAAATTACATTTGTATAACACCTTACACATAGGGAGTATGTCCCAAGGCACTGAACTATCAGGATTTGGGACCCAAGCAGGGGAATGGGATCAGGAGACTTGAAGAACAGAGATAGTAGGGGTAAGAGGGTGGCCAAAGGAACAGTCGAAGGGGAGGGTCTTGAGACATGCCTTGAAGGAGGCAAGGGAGGGAGCGAGGTGAAGGGAATGTACAATGGAGTTCCAAAGGGTGGGGGCAGAGAGGCTGAAGGCCCATTGCCTGAATACGTGATGGAGGCCGATTCGATAACAATTTTTAAAAGAGAGGCAGACATTTATTTGGGTAGGATGGGTTTGCGTGGTAATAGGAGAGAGCTGGGGAGTGGGATTAAATTGCTCTTTTTAAAGAGCCGGCACAGACTCGATGGGCCAAATGACCTCCTAATAAGATTCTATGATTCTATGAAAATATCTAATACATGGATAGGGCCTCATCTTGAAGCATCTCACGGCGGATACCAAAAAGAGTTACTTTAAAATGTGACCATTATTGTTTAGAGATGGCAGCCAACCTACGCCATACAACATAATGAGATGAATAGTCAATTAATTTGATTTGAGGTGTGACTACACAGTTGGACTACTCCAACACCCTCCTCGCCGGTCTTCCCTGCTCCACCATTCACAAAATTCAGCTCATCCAAAACTCCGCCACCCGCATTTTTGCCTGTACCGAACTGTATACCAAATTGCCCCAGTCCTTGCCAAACTCCACTGATTCCCTACCACAGTGCGGATCAGCTTCAAGATGGTCACTCTTATACTTAAATCTCTCCACTCCTCTGCACCCGCCTACCTCTCTAACATCCTCTCTCCTCACAGCAGTAACTGCTGCCTCCTCTCTACTGGGCCCAGCCTCCTCCTCTCTACTGGGTCCAGCAAATCGTCTGGTCCACCATCGGTGGCAGTGCTTTCAGCCTCTATGTCCCAAAACTTTGGAACTCCCTCCCTCAAGCCCTTTGCCTCATCCCCTGCTTTTTCCATCTTCAGGTTACGCCTGAAGACCATGGGCTCTGCCATTGTGAAGCCTCTGAGACACCACGGAGGTTGGATTGCGCCAAATAAATGCCAGTTGTTGCTGTTGAATTTGGATGTGGGAAGACTATCGGGATGGATGTGTAACATTTTGTTACATTGGTAAGTAAAAGAAAATGACTAAGAGCACAAAGGGGGAAAAAGATGGAAACAAAGGAATAAGGTGTTGGGAGCTCAGGTCTAGGTCAGCATCCAGAACTACACATAAAGAGGTTCAGGGTTTCTGTAATTTCATGAGTAACTGTCACCATGATACCAAAGGAGAAGATAACTGCACTGTTTTTGTGACCTATAAGTCAGATATACTGCGGTATATTATACTGAAGTCTTTATTGACCATTTGCTATTCTTTTTGCCTGTACAGCAGGGACACAGATTGCTCACATCTATTTCTATATCTGTGGGTTTGAGCTTGGGTTTGCTATTAATGGTGCTGTTGAAATCTTTTACATGAAGGCAATGAGTGATAGCAAGTGCTCCGTGCACCACATGTACTAGCTTTTTAGTTTAATAGGGAATTTTGTCTTACTGCTGTTTTTGACGTTTTGGAGAAATAGTGGTCCCATTAAAAAGACTTGCAAATCCATTACTTGAGCATTAGTTTGGTTATACAATATATGAATTTAAAAGCACATAGAAATTATGGAATCTCTTAGTAGATCTCAGTAACCATGTGTGATGGCTTTCGTTTTAAGAAGTTCAACATTGCTGGAACATTACTATACAAATTGACTAGCATGTTTACCTACAAAATACTGTCACTTTAGAATAAAATAATGAGAAGAGCTTTAAGACACACACAATGCACCATATCAAAATATAGATTATTAACATAACATATTGTTATACATTGTTTCCACTCACAGTTTAAGCAAAATACACTACATAGATATATTAGAGATTGGCCTGTGTGTGATGGGGCCCACTAGAAAATGGTTTCATACCCTCTTGCTTCCATTTGATTGCCCATAATTAAACTATAAAACACACACACCTAGGTTTTAATGTTTTCCAATAGTTACCCAATTCCCTTTGGTTCTAAATTAGTTGCATTTTTAATGCATACTTGAGGGCAATGGGAATAGACGAATGTGGTGGAGGAGATTAGGAGGGGTGGAGCTCCTGTGGAATATAAACACTGCTTGTGGAATTCTATGTTGTTGTCTCGAAATGTTCAATTGTGGTTGCAAGAGTAAAGTCATGGCTCTAAGGTAATTGTTTCACTGGTTACCCTAAAGCCAATGTAAAGAACAAGTAAGAAGCAGCAGATTATAATGGCAGAATTAACAACTTGATTTCTTGAATCACTTCACATTCTGGTGGTCCCGTTTTACCAACTGCACAAACTAACATGTTACAACAACAACAAGATTTCATTTGTGTAGCACCTTTCATGTCAGGAGGACGTCCCAAGGTGCTGGATAGTCATTGTTTCAGACACAAGCAGGGATCGGGCATGGGAAGGGTGGAGGGAAAGGGGGGATTGGGGTGACCGATGGGACCATCAAAGAGGAGGGTCTTAATCAATTTGTTAACTCTGCCATTATAATTCTGCCATTATAATCTTGGAACTCCTGTAGCTCAGTGGTTAGAGCACTCGCTTTACAAGCATGCGAGCTGTGCTCGAATCCAAGCAGATCAGAGCGAAACCTTGGGCAAATTTCCGTACTCCACATGCCTAATAATAATCCCTCCAAAAAAACCACAATAATAAAATTGGTGTTATTACAGTGGGGACACTGCTGTGCGCAATTGGTTGCCACGTTTTGCCCACAGATATACAGTCAATTCACTTTACAGTATATCCTATGAAGCACTTTGAGACATCGATAAGATGTGAAAAGTGCTATATCAAATGCAAGGATTATTACATTTATTAAGTCTTGAGGCGGGACTTGAATCAGGCTAGGGATGGTGCGAGGCAGAGGGACTGTGGCATGGAGTTCCGGAGGTTAGGGGCAGAGTGGCTGAAGGCTCGCCCACCAATGGTGTGGTGGGTGGGTTGGGGGACATGGAGCAGGCCAGAGACTCCTGAGTGGAGGAGCCGGGAGGTTTGGTAGGTGGTTAGTAGGTTCCAGAGGTAGGATGGGATGAGGCCATGGAGGACTTAGAATGTAGGACCAGGATCTTGAATTGAATCCTCTGGGTGATGGGGTGCCAATGGAGTCGGGTGAGATGGGGTCATGAAGCTTGGAGTGGAAGAGGACTCCGGCTGCAGAGTTCTGGATTATCTGCAGCCTATGGAGGGAGATTAGGAAGGCCGACAAGCAGGGCATTGGCATAGTCGAGCTTGGATGTGATGAAGGCATGAATGAGGGTTTCAGTGGCCTGGAGGGTACACAGCCAACTTGCAACCTAGGTTTCTCCGAGCGCATACATGTTGCTGATTCTCATAGGATTTGCAGCTGGTGGTGATTTTGCTTCTGCAAACTATTTTTACAGAACAGCTGCTTGTGAAGTGGAAGGCAGTCAGGGCTGCTGACAGCACCATTACCTGCCTAGATTCATCTGCTTCGTTATTAGTACTTCTCAATCCCATGCGTCTGATGTTTTTACACTCCTGTGCCAATCAAAAGTGAAAGGGAAGCATCTGCTCTGAAATCTGAATGATTGTGACTGAATTAACAGGCCCCACTTCATCACAGGAAAATTGTCCCCAAGGGAAAATGAGTGACTATGCTCTTCGCTGGTTCTTCATTATTGCAGATGGTATGAGAGTTGCCGCCTGTCATGTGCAGTGACATGTATCTGATAATTCAAGACTTTGGGTCTAGATGTGTTATAAGTCATTTGTAAGACACAGTGTAAGATTTGGTCCCCTGATGCCTGAATACTTTGGTGGATTTGCATCCAGGGAGGAGAATTCAATATTTAATGAGGAAAAATTAAGAGTCTGCGTCATAAAATCCACAGGTTGTAATGACTTTTTACACATGACTTCACTGAATTTAGTTCACTTTGCCATAAAGTCAATCTGAGTGTGTTTGTGCTAAAATTCATTTGGCTTAAACATCTCTACCTACTTGGGTATGCAATACTCACATCAAGGCTTACTGCATGAGATTATATGAATAAAGCCAATATATTATTCTCATCTTCCTAAATTCACTGCTGACACATTTACAGTATGCAAATTCAAAAAGCTTTTACTGGAGTTGTCATGCAACTTTGCTAGTATTATATTTTATAGCTATCTACAATCTGGACCCTTCAATGAAAGTGGATGAACGCTTTCCTCATCTATTTGCTGTATCACATCTCATACATATATTCTGATTACTTTTTCTTTATCACTATCCATTTGTTGACATCTGGATGGTGCATTTGAAATCAGGATGAAGTGCTGACATCATAATCTCATGAACATAGTAGATGTCCTTCAAATTACTCCTTCAGGGTGTTTTATTGGGTCATTAGTAAAGGTCTTATTTGATTGAATATTTGAATATTTTGCATAAAATTCAGCTGGAGAAGATATTATTGAAATGAGACACGTGCTCAATGCAACAAATCATTATTTTACTGTTAATTTTTCTCTGTTATGGACTTGCTCATAATCTGGGCCAATAGAAAAGTGGAGAATTATTTGTCATATATTGTGGAGCCCTTTATAAATTTTGCGGGAAAGTTACAGAGAAATTTTCTCAATTTTGCAGAAAACATGCACGGGTTAATTAGTGCTATTGAGAGACCCATTTTGCTGCTAACCTACATTCTTTCTCTTTACTCATTTTGAAAATTTAAACATGAAGAAATAACACAACATAGATTATTGGAAAACAAAATTCATTAATGTTTTCTTTAACAAAAACAGGAGCTTTTTCAAATGGTAGATCTGCTCTAGTCAAACATTGCACAAAGTCCAATATGAATTCTTTCATTTCCATAGATGATGCAGGTTGTCAGAGCAAGTTGTCTTTGAGGTCCAGATCTATCTAGAAAGGAAAAAATATTAATCTTCATCATGCATTTGTCATTAGAAATGTTCTGTCTATTTGTTTTTGTTTCCTGTGGTTGTTTTATGTGCTTGTAAAATTCAATTCAAAAGCAGGGAGGTTAACTTTTGTAAGCATACAAATTAATATAGTATTTTCTTTCAAAATTAAAGTGAAAGCAGATATGGATATTTTTATTTATTTTTATGTACAGTAAAAACCCGTTTATCCAGCACCCTCGGGACCTGGCCAATGCCGGTTAAAGTGCATGCCGGATATTCGGCCAAAAATGCAAAAAAAAATTCATGCATTTTTCTGGATAAATTCCGGTTAATCGAATGCAGCCCTTTTTTTTGCGATGCCACTTATATGGAAGTTACGGTTAATCGGGTGCCGGATACACAGGCTTTTACTGTACATCAAAAGTATTTTACCTTTTTTTTATTGCCACTACCTTGCATTCACAATATTTCCAAGATTTCATGTGCTCATCAATGGTATAGTTGGTGGAACGTTTGTGGAGGTGTGTTTCAAGCACGCACCTCACAAGCGCGAGACCTGGGTTCCATCGTAGCAGTATAAAACCTTGGACATGTTTCCTTACTCCACATACCTGATAATAATCCCTCAAGAAAAAAACACTAATTGATCACTTAAATCCAAGACTGTTTGTGGGACACTGCTGAGCATAAATAGCTGCTGCGTTTCGCCCATAAATATACAGTCAATTCACTTTACAATATGCTCTGCAAAGCGCTTTCAGATGTCTAGAAGACGTGAAATGCACTATACCAAATGCAAGGATTATTATTATTCATTTACAGTATACTTGTGGATACAGTCAATTGTGTGACAGTAAATATAGCAAAACAATTACCGCTCTTCATAAAGGTCATCTGGATAGAGTACAATTCTATCTGAGGGACAAATGGAAAATGGGATGAGCTGCCCCTTGGCAGAATTTACAAAAACATTCGGACATTTTTATATTGTACAAACTAAAAAAGTAAAACAACCCTGGTTAAAACTTAAGGTATATACTTCATGAAATGTAGTTATGTTTAAAATACTAAATATTTAATACAGCATTTACCAATAATTTGTGACAGGAGTCTTACATAGCTGCTTTTCCTATCAAGCTATCCTCAGCAATGAAGTTAATTTCCAACAGGCTGCCTCCACAATCCCCAAATGTCCTGCTCAAAGGCGACAGGATCCGCTTTGGCCATAGTAGCTGCGTTGAGCGAACAGCACAAGAGGCCTGCGGTGTTGCACACTGTATGTAAAGGTTAGTGCCCAAGGGGCTGTTTGTAGCGGGTTCGTAGCTGGCAGCCTATTGCAGTGAAAAAAGCACCCGCACTTTTCTATTGGTCATGTTAATTTTATGAATTAATTGAAGAATTATGATCTTATATTTTATACAAGTAGGACTTCTTCTATCCTGCAAATACCACAACAACAACAAATTACATTTGTACAGCACTTTTCACATCAAGAGGAAATCCCTAGGCTCTGAAATAATGGTATATTAGAGCATGTCTGGATCATACTTTGAAAGCGCAAAGAAATTGCACAATAAATGTTATTCATGACATGATTTTGTAACAAGTTGCAAAGAATCTTCAGACCTACCTCCTAGGACCTACCTCCTCCTAAAACAACATTTACATTTGTGGGTCAAGCATAATTGCCCATTAACTTAAGTTCTTGGGTGCTTGAAGTAGGACGTAGTAGATGTCCTTTAAATTACTCCTTCAGGGTGTTTAACAGGTCATCAGTAAAGATCTTATCTGGGTGAGAGTTTTTGTAAGTGTTGATGTTTCTTACCCATTATATTATTCCATAGTATTCAGCACTACTAGAATAGCTATAGGCATGGTGAGAGAAGGGAAAAAACAAGCTGACCTATTTTAATACACTGCTGTTCACTTCACCTCCAGGACAGTGCGTAATTCATCATTCCAAGAATGACATCAAAGGAGAAATTTATAACCAAACATTTGTTGAGTGAATGACAGAACTTGGAGGGTAAAATACCTAAACATGAGTTGTAATCGTAGCAAAATACTGTATCATCATTTTTTTTTGCTGCAGCATTGAAAAATATATATAATCAGCATGCAATAATTTAATTGGCCCTCATTAATTGGCGAGCTGTGGACTAGCATACTTTATTATGTGAATTCCATAATTTTAAGACCAGAGTTAATCTAGTTGGTGCAAGCATACTAGCTAGATGTAGTAGGCGCAAAGAGTAGGGTTACTTTGCCACAAAATATACAGTCATTTCACTTTATAGTAATCTGTGAAACCCTTTGAAATGTCTTGAAGATGTGATAGGGCTCTATATGCAGTGCAAGGATTACTATTACTATTGTGTATACCACAGCGATAGGCCTCGAGAAAATTATTGTGAATAATGTTGGAATTACTCAAGAAATTATAATTTGTTGTACAAATAGACATTAGTTCAGATTTGCTGGACATTGACAATCAATCAGATGTTTCTTTTTCATTAAATTCACTGAAATAGCTTAAGAAACTTAAGAAGCCATTTTTAAGTGCAAGGACTTTGATACAAAACCAGCCTTACATTTATGTACCTTAGCGGTTAGAGCTCTTGCCTTACAAGGTCTTGGGCGAGATTCCTTACTAATAATAATTATTAATAATAATAATCCCTCAACAATAAACAATAATCAATTCAATCATTTCAATCCACAACTGTTTGTGGGACATTGGCTGCTGTGTTTCACCCACATATATACAGTTAATTCACTTCACAGCATATTCTGTGAAGCACTTTGAGATGTCTAGAAGATGTGAAAAGTGCTATATCAAGTGCAAGGATTACTTTTATCATGCCTAATGCCAAACTTCCCAAATCATATTTCTATGATTGAAATACCATCATATGTGGCGGCCGTATTGTTTCATACTTCAGAAAGGATGTTTAGATATCGATGAACAGGTTGAAAATGTCCTTTAAAATATGAAGTCATTTATTTGACAGCAATGGCCAATTTGATCTTCCAGTGGTACTATCCTGCCATGTTTTGGGTTTACGGAAAGACTTTCAATGTGTGACGTCCTCCCAACGCTATACAAATGTAATTTTGTTGTTGTATCTCAGAATCTCTTGGCTGATCAATCTTTTGATTCTGTGTGTTTCCCCTCAAAACCTATTTCACTATTACAGATCCTCTAATTGCTAGCTCATGTGCAACCCGCACAATGCTTGAAACTGCTGCGTTACCCTCATCTTCTCGTGTAGCATCGTCTCGAGTTCAATACAACCACAATTTCCCAATTCCCAGGACTGTAAGTCATTTTCAGCAATAGCACTCAATATGGCTCAATAACATCAAAGCAAACTGCAGATGGAGTAGCTGCAGACAACATTAACAGAGCTTTGGCATATATCACAGACTTTTCACAGAGGCAAGGAAAAAACAGCAATCTTCTCAACCATAATTACTTTGTGGGAGACCTGAGGTTTACCAAGAATATAATCTAGCACATATGTCATCCCTTGCTCACGGCGATCATCTCATCTATTTGAGTTCCAATCATCTTCAGAGTTCAACAACTTCAGAAGACTTAGATGTAGCTCCTGGACTTGTAGAAAAAAGAAGCTGTGCCTATTGCGATTAATCACCATTTGTTAGAGAAAATAAATCTTAAACTTAAAATAATTGTTGCACGTTTCCTAAAATAATGATCACATTTATTCTTGTAAGCGTTATTTTCTTTCCAAATATTTATCCTTTCACTTAATGGGACAAGTTTATATGTCTTTCTATTTAGGTGATATCTTAACTTGCTATGCTGTGTAGTAGTGACTATCCTCTTTTTGACAACCCTTCAGGTGGGATTGGGTGGTGGTGGAGGGGATAGTGTGGGTAATAAATGGGGGTCTCCTTGGAGATGAACTGACATGCTCGGCAATGAATGTCTGAATGTACCAGCTCTCTATGTTGGTCTGCGTAGTCCGTTTCCTGAGCTAGGTGGGTCCGACATATTCCAGGGCAGTGCTGATGACAGTGCTTGTTGGCAGGACCTGGAAGGGCAGACCATTCACTGGGGCAAGGACCTGTTCCACTCATCAACTGTAAACCCTGCAAGTCAAAACCCTAATGGATCCTATCTGGAAAAGGAGTAGGAAAGCTTGCCAGACAGCAATACCAATAATCATAATAATAATATTCCTTGAATTTGATATAGCACCTTATCATGTCTTTAAGATGTCTCAAAGTGCTTCAGTGAAGTGAATTGATTGAATACTTTGTGGTCAAAACATGGCAGTCAATTGCGCACAGCAGAGTCCCACAAACACTCGTTGATTTGAGTGACCAAATTCTTCTTATTATTTTTCGGGGGGTTTTCTCTCTCCTGCTGGACGTCGACTTTCACAGAATTTGGAAGTAGGATGCGTTCCTGAGCTGAGTTGTGGGAGGCAATGGCAAATTTTGTGATTTCATCTGGTTAGACTCCAACACATGCTTTGCTGTCCCCAAGCCTTGGCTCTCCTCAACGTACACCTAATAATTTCTGGAATTAGGTAAACAGGATGCATCCCATCAGTCACAGAGTGCATGTTCCATTCCAACAATCTATCTCTGAAATTTCCATGGTGTAGGTGGGATGCATGGAATTCTCAGCTTGGTTTGGATATTCTTAAGCATGGTGATAGGTTTCCACATAATAATAATACTTGCATTTGATATATTTCTGTGCACATCATCTAGACATCTCAAAGTGTTTCACAGATTATACTGTAACGTGAATTAACTGTATATTTTGTAGGTGAAAAGCAGCAGCCAATTGCGCACAGCAGTGTCCCACTAACAGTCATAGATTGAAATGACCAGTTTATTATTGTTTTTTTTGAGGGATTATTATTAAGCATTTAGAATAAGGAAATTTGCGTAAGGTTTCACCCTGCCAGGAATTGAACCAAGGTCTCTCACTTGCAAGGTGAGTGCCTTAGCCCATGAGCTACAGGATTGCACAGAAATCTGCTTCCGTGGACTGGAAACGAATCCGGGCCGTGGCGCTGAATCCTGACTACTAATCCTGGGTTAGAAGCATCTTTCCTCTGGTCAGAGATGTAACAAAGCTTTATTGAGCCCATTAAGGTATGGTTATGGAGTTTTGCTCCCAGTTTTGTTTCTCAGAATCCTTTGCAGCGAAAGGCTGGTAGAGTTTTGCTTAAACAAGATGCAGTATATACAGCACATTAACTATAGACCATTAAGTCTGAACACATCAATATATGCCTATGAGTTACTAAAATGTAGGTGTATCAGTCTTTGTTAAGCAACTATTCCCCATGTGTGGCTGTTTGGTGCTACGGCCTCACTGAACTACTGAAGAACCATAATCCTTGTAGAGGGCCCTTTTATATCTGTTAATTCAATACATTGCTTCCCACTTGATGCTTAATCCTACAGTAGGTGTGTGCTCCCCCAGAATGTCTGAATGAAACTGATTTGGCACAAAAATCCCCTCTTAACTGGCATTAGCTCTTTCAATGTGTACCAGAATTTCTACCTTATAGTTTTCCATTCTGTTTCCAGGACTGCTATAACTTACCTTTTCCAGTACATCCCATTCTCCACAATGAAGCGCTTTTCCGAATCATAACAACTGCAGACCAATATTAAGGTTCATCGAATCTTACAGCATAGAAAGAGGCCATTTGGCCCATCTGGCCCATAAAAGCTGTGAATAATGATATTCAACTTGTCCACCTCCCCTGCTCTTACCCCATAGCCCTTTCTCTACTCCCTAAGCTCTAAGCTACTTTCCATCTCTGAACTAGATTTCGGTTTAACCCATATTGATGAACAAAGATCACTGCTGTCTGGCTTTTTTCAGAAAGATCTGACTTTCCTTGGTTTTATTTTCACTTTATCTCTGTTCATTGTTGTACAGTATATCACTTTATTATCCTAGTTTCTGAAAACAAAAAAAACTCCTCAGAGATTTCTTTGGCCATACTTCAGGATTTACTCTAATGCATGTAATATTGATTAGATCAGTACAAGTCCAGTATTGAAAATTATCTCTCTAAATAGTATATTTGACTGCCCTTTAGAAAACAAACTGAATACTGGAATTCCCATCTGACCTTTAAAGGATATCTCCACTTGTCAATAAATTGAAAGATCACTTACCATTATACTTTGATCCAGCTAAGTATAGATGTTGGTCACTAAAATTTTGTGTGTGTGTGTGTGTCAAGTGGCATTTTAGAGATGGGAACAAGATTGCTTTTCTTCAACATAAATATACAGTACTATACTTAGATGTTCTTTTGAGTCACTTGATTCCCATTTTGGAAGTAGCCATTGAAAAGTGGAAGCATTTTGAGTTGCATTGTGTTTTGTTTGATTGTGCTAATAGAGTTCATTACACATACTGTACTGTATTTGAAGAACTATAAATATTGGAAAATAACATCACTCAAACATGTAAGTACATGAGCAAAACACAAACTGGAATTAATGGGATTTAGATCAAGAATACGCGTGTTAGTTTTTACTGTATTTATGGTTGTATCAAAGTTAAGGAAAATACCAGATATTTTTGCCCCTTGAGATGTCTCAAAGACATGTTAAGGTACTCTATCAAATACAAGGATTATTATTATTATTATCTTATTATTTTGCAACAAAATATTACTTGTAGAATTACAGTCTGTTCCATACATTTCAAAATTGGATTTAATTAAACCCAGGACAGTAGTTTAGGATGCGCCATAACACTCAAAGAGGACATAGATTTAGAGTTTCAAAGCACAATTTCAGTTTGGATTCAAGGCAGTTTGTCCTTCACCCAAAGATAATTAATGACTGCTACAGATTGCCAGGATGTCTGAGCTCCGGATAATTGACATTTAAAAGGTAGCTTGATGCTGTGATGGGAGGATGGCAGGGATAAAATCAGATACGCCAAAAATCCTAAACTAATTGTGCGATCTTGTGAAACGCAGGTCCCAAGTATGTGAGCTAACAATGTAAATAAACAGTCAGCACACTGTTTACATATCCACAGGTAGTCTTTACATATCTACCGGTACTGGTAGGGTTAAGAATTAATGGGTGAAATTTAAAATGTATCAGAATTCATTTGTTGTTACAAGAAAAACAGTATTATAAAACTGTGTGAATTTCAATCCTTAATTATCATCAGCTCCGAGACTCAGTACAGAATTGATGTTGCTGAATTCCCTTCTTCGGTGCTTTACATTTATAAAGATTCTATCATTCAACAACACCAGCACTTACATTTATATAGTGCCCTTCACAGCGTCTTGGAACTCTTGCCAGTGGTGAAGCTTGACACCAAGCCAGGGAGGGGTGATCGTACGTATGGCTCTCAGTTGCAGAGGTAGATCTTCAAATGCAACCAAGGAGGGCACAAGTGGAGGAATTGAGGCAGAGTTTAGGGTGCGGTGGCTGAAAGCACAGCCACGGATGGTGGACCTTTGTGTGGCATTGAAACCCTATTTTCATCCCTACAGTTCTACATCAGGGATTCCATTGAAATCAACCACTGGGCTGAGCCCACCCCCACCCACTCAGCTGTATTCATGTAGCAAATGTGGCAACTGTGACAACATCAAGCACAAATGCATTAAGGCAAGTAACGTAACCAATTAGAATGCAATCATAATTCTCAGACAAAACCCAGTCAGACTCGGAGGCTTTTTCTAAATATAACATATTCATCTTTATATCAAACCTTATTCAGTTCAAACCAACCAGTTTTGTTCTGTAACTATCAAACTATCAAACATTCAAACTAATATGATAAACACTGTCCAATTCAAAATCTGACCAGACTAGCAATTGAGAACAACAACACATTACACTTGTATAGAAAGCTTAGCTTGATTTTAAGAGTTGTGAACATCAGCATTTTTAAAAGCTTGTACCATCCAAGTGAAAGGATATTGTAGCCATACTATTCAAATAATTCCCAACATCCCCAGATCTCAGTACGATTCAAAGCACCAGAACGATGGAATCCTTCACAAATTCATAACCCAAATGGCATCATATATTCCTAATGATTAAAGCAAATCACCATATTAACGTCAGGCACACAGGAGCTGTTGTTCTACTATACCTCTCTACTATGT
This sequence comes from Hydrolagus colliei, assembly GCA_035084275.1. Lineage (NCBI taxonomy): Eukaryota > Metazoa > Chordata > Chondrichthyes > Chimaeriformes > Chimaeridae > Hydrolagus > Hydrolagus colliei. The sequence continues at coordinate 15,440,007 of CM068742.1, read as the reverse complement.
AATCTTAATGGCTGGTGTGAAACTTTACAAAAACAACAACAAAATTACATTTATATAGGGCCTTTCACGTCTGGAGGACGTCCCAAAGCGCTGAGGATAGCTTCTGCACCTGGATTTCTGACAGGTGAATATGAAGTGAATGACAGTTGGGAATTCCATCTTACGTGTTCAGATCATGTGAAATCTGCTGATAGTAATCACAGTGGTTGACACCCACAACCCTTGAGGTGCGGATTCCCATTTCATTTTAACTCAGTAGATAAAGTTTGAGCTTAATTATAATGTATATATAGAGTACATATTTGTAAAAAAAATATATTATCGATGAAAAAAGACCTGACCACCAAACATACCTGTTTTGAATCTGTTTATCATGATTAACGTTCCCTTGCTATTTGTGTTCCATTGCTATTTATTTCTAGCTATGTTTTATTTAATTCAATATTTCTTTCCTAAATAAACACATTTGCATTATTTGGCTGAAGTCTGTATCAAGAGGGTAAAAAGGATACAATAATACTCGTAATAATCCTGTGGGTGGGTGGGTGGGTGGGTGGTGGGATCGCGGAGAGCAGAGAGGTAGGGGGAGGTGCCTGAAGGTCCAGTCGAAGGTGAGAGTCTTGAGCTATGCCTTGAAGGAAGCAAGGGAGGCAGTGAGTTACAGAGTTCCAAATGATGGGGGTAAATGGTGGGTGACCGCCTGACCACGGATGGTGGGGATGGACTAGGCGGAAGACATGGAGTAGGCTGGAACCTACTGAGTGGAGGGAATGAACAGATTGATATGGTGTTGGCATATCACAGAGATTGAAAGGACCAAGGCCATGGAGAGCCTTGAAGGTATTGGCGAGGATTTTTAACTCTATCCTAAAATAAAATAAGTCATGTGACTGTTATTTTATGGATGAACAAGGCAGTCAATTTGCAGAGTCCCACAAACAATCATTGAGCGGTTGATTTTATTTGAGGAATTGTTGTCCATGATTGTTTTTAAATAGTGCCATGGGCAGGCAGCTGGGATCTTGGCTTAACATTTCAAGAAGGGCGCTTCACGCCTAATAACAATCCATCCCAAAAACCTGCAATAAATTGGTCATTTTCAATCCATGTCTGTTTGTGGGATACTGCTGTGCTTAATTGGCTGCCACATTTCGCCCACAACTATACAGTCAATTCACTTTACAGTATATTCTGTGAAGCGCTTTGAGACGTCTAGAAGATTGAAAAGTGCTATATCAATATACAAGGATTATTATTATTTACAAATGTAATTTGTTGTTGTTTTTGAACCTCATTTATGCTTCAGATTTCCTCATAAATTAAGATCTAGGCCTCATTTGTAATAATACTTTGGTCTAATTTGAAGAACAGTGCAGCCCTATCATAACATGTTTCATTAGGCACAATATTAATAAATTGCTTATAATATGGTTGCATTGTGGACATCATTCCCTACAACCAGCATGAAACCAGCCCACTGACGTCACACACATCAGTTGCTTAAAATGCCCAACATAACTTCCTTCTTTGCCTCTCATTCAGAAAGTGGATTTTGTCAGCAACCTAATGACCCCCCAAATCATTCATTTTATCTTTCCACATTATACAAAGGCTTGTTTCCAAGTTACCAGGTGACTTCTGATGTAATGTTTTATGTGTGTGTATACAGATGAAGCAGGAAGTGATGGGAATTCAGACAATTCATTCTTTCTGTGCCAGCTGTCTGCACCCATGCACAGTGAGATCAGCTATCAATTTGGATTTTTAATGGTCCCAACAACTGTCTTATAACAGTAATCAAGCATCCTGTGAGCTGGAATTCTGGTTTGCGATATATAAAGTGCCTTTGGCAATTTGCAGTAATAATAGTGAAATACCATCAATGCCCGACATTGCCCAAGGCATTGCATATAAAGCCAACCAGAATTTTAACCCATAAATCACACAAATGGGCTAAACCACAGACCTTGAAATCTGAGATAAACTGTGGATAAAACAGTAAAGTGCATCAAATGCAAGGATTATTAAGATACTAATAGAAAGGTAAGATATACTTTATTGAATCTCTGTTCTTGAATCAGGTAGTGTTACGATAATAATATTCCTTGGATTTGATATAGCGCTTTTCACATTTTAGCGACGTCCCAAAGCGCTTCATAGAATATACTGTAAAGTGAATTGACTGTATATATTTGTGGGTGAAACGCGGCAATCAATTGCGCACAGCAGTGTCCCACAAACAGTCGTGGATTGAAATGACCAATTTTATTATCTTTTTTGGGGGGAGGGATTATTATTAGGCATATGGAGTAAGGAAACTTGCCCAAGGTTTCATCCTGACCAGCCTGGATTCGAACAAAGGTCTCCTCAGCTTGGTCTCCCCAGCTTGCAAGACAAGTGCTGTAACCACTGAGCCACAGGAGCTCATGTTTCCCATTTCTTAGCAATGTTAAATTACTTTGGCAGTAGAGACCCATGTGGTTATTATCCTGCCTATCAACTGAGTTAACTATGTTCAAGTCAGGAATAGTGTCTATCTGTCATGTGCAGCAAATTAGCTTTCTTTACACCAACCTTGCTCAGTTGCTTCAGAATTATGTCAGAATTAGAAAGTTGTAGTGTAAAACCAATGTGCTGAGGGTGTGCTACATTGATGGAGATGAGCCAACAGGGAACCGAAATTGAACATTGACATTGTAAAATAATAACAATATTAATAATAATCCTTGTATTTAATATAGCACCTGATCATATCATTGAGACATCTCAAAATGCTTCATCGGGTTAAACTGTCAAGACTGTGTATTTTATGGACAAAATGTGGCAGTAGTTATGTCCTCAAAACATCAATATAGTGAACACTCTAAGGCTATTCACGCTATTTGAAAAGAAAACTCCCTTTTCTTTTCAAGTAGTGTCATCTGATCATTAATGTCTGTCTGAACAGACAGGAATATTTGTTTTTGGTTTAGTGTCTTAACCGCCTACAATGCAACAATGCGTCAATTGTGCATTGATAATGAAAATCCACAGAAGAGGAGAAAAAGGATAAATATTAACAGAAAATAAGTCATTAGCAATTTGTAGAAGTTATTACTTGCCAACATCAAAGAATTGTGCATTGTGATCAAAACAAAAAATGTGTTGCAAAAAACTGTTGGATTCCCACAAGAAACACAGACAATTATTCTAGGAAGTAGAAGATTCAATATGAAAATACATGACTGATTTTACACATGAAATATGATTCATTTATCATCGAAAAGTTTTTTAATAGAATTGTAGACCAAGGCTCAGTAATAGATTTTTTTTCATTCCATTTCTTCAGTCCTGTTTACAGGCATCACATCCTAATACATCAGGTGGCTATTCTTTTATTGAGATTTGGATATAAAGGATTTGAAATATAAATCACTCACAGGGGCCATAATTGTGTTTTGCGAGCGAGTGATGTCTGAATTCTGACATTATATGGAATAAATTCTGGATATTTGTTCTCAAGTCAATTACATTCATTCTATTTCAAGCATTATTTTACTACCGGAACAAGCAGCCGCTGTGTGCCTGATGTTTTTATTATACATCACTATAAACAAGAAAAGCTTTAAAAGAACAATACTTCTGGAACATCTGTTTTGTCCGCCTTGAGCGCTTCTGAGATTAACTAAAGTTCCATTACGTCTTCCCGCCCAGTAGAGGAACAGTGGTGGCACCTCCTCCCTCCCATTGTCATTCTCATTGGATGGGAAGAGAACTAATCAGCGCCAGCTCTGAGATGATTAGAGCAACAAAATTGCATTTGTAGAGCATCGGGAAGTTAACAACAACGATAAAATTGCACTTATAAAGCGCCTTTCACGTCGGGAGGATGTCCCAAAGACTTCCTAAGGTGCTGAACAGTCTGGGGTCAGGACCCGAGCATGGTGTGAGAGGCAGGGCGGCGAGTGAAGGCATGCTCGAAGAGGAGGGTCTTGAGACCGGACTTGAAGAAGGCAAGGAGAAAACAAAGTGAAGGGATCATGGGATGGAGTTCCAAATCATAGGGGCAGAGAGGATGAAAGCCTGGCCACTGATGATAGGGCGGGTCCGTTGGGGGACATGGAACAGGCCGGAGCCTGTTGAGTGGAGAGAGTGGACAGGTTGATAGGGGATCAGCAGGTCAGAGAGGTAGGAGAGGGCAAGGCTGTGGAGGGCCTTGAAAGTGAGGACAAGGATCCTGAATTCAATTTTCTGAAGAATGGAGAGCCAGTGGAGCTGGGCAACGGTTGTGGTAATAGGGTCACGTAGTTCAGTGCGGGAAAGGACACGAGCTGCAGAGTTTTGGATGATCTGCAGCTTGTGGACGGAAGAGTTGTGGAGGCTAGCAAGGAGGTAATTGCTGTAGTCGAGCCTTGAAGTGGCAAACACGTGTTTAAGGGTTTCAGCGGACTGAATTTTGTCCAATTTAACTGTCATCCAGAGTTCTCCGGTGTCCAACTTACGTGGCTTCCACTGTACTTGGATTTGGTGTCAACCTGGCTCAGGTGATAATAATCTTGCCTCTTCGTTGAAACTTGAAGCACATATACTCTCGGATGACACTGCATTGCGATGCTGGAGGAGGTGTTACATTGATGGAGGTCACCATGCCTTTGGATGAGACATTCACTTCATGGCTGATGGTGGGACAGAGCTGTGTAAAATAATAATAATAATCCTTGCATTTGATCTTTGCAGTATATTCTGTGAAGCGCTTTGAGACGTCGATAAGCTGTGAAAAGTGCTCTAACAAATGCAAGGATTATTATTATTATTATTATATAGTACTTTTTCATGTCTTCTATACGTCTCAAAGCGCATCACAGAATATACTGCAATTGACTACACAGCAATCAAAGTCAACTGCTGTGTTCATCCACAAACTGCACACACTCCAGGTTACAGAGTATCCTGAGAAATGCAATATGAGACATCCTCAAGATGTAAAAAGTGGAATATCTAATGCAAGGTTTATTATAGTAAACATAGATACTTTTTTTTGTTTAATCCTGTTGATATATTCAAAGGTGAAAAATCCAATATTCTGTGTCATAATGATCACATTGTTGACATTCCTCTCCTGATGATGTCCCAGTTAATAACATAGCCATGATTGAATTTCAGCCTCCACTGCTCCCCCCTCTATCACACACACACACTGTTTGTGCAAATGGTTAGACCTAAAGCCATTTGCAGCATCATTGAGCCATCATACCTGCCATTATTGAATCTCAACTTGCAGAAGCAGTTTGTGGAGCGCAGGAGCAACTCAACTTTTATTAACTAAAAGCATTCCAAATCAATGACTGACAAGTGGCTGAGTTTAGGTCCAATCAATGTGGCAGAATCGGGATGGAGTGAGACACCGTGTCCAGCCTTCAGTTACCAGCTGACAGCATTTATTAACAATGTGAAAATTATCAGCAGTGAGAATTCTTACCAGAAATAATTAACACATCACAGTATGTCACTTTTGCCTTACAGCAATTTGCTCCCTTTCAGATCACAATTACTTGTGAGGCACTTTGAGATGTCTCAATGTGATGAGGTGCTATAAAAATGCTAGTTTGTTTCTTTTCTTTCTACTGTTGTTTATCAGCAGGCAGTTTGAATGCTCTGTCCATGTTCATACATATACATGCCATTTCACGCTCAGGCAACCTTGTTCCTTGTGTATAGTTTATGATGCTGAGATTCAGATGCTTTCTGCATTTTGTAGGTAAAGAAATGAGAGGTCAGCAGGGTCTGAACCCCCATGATGCATGAATAAAAATTGCAGTAAACCTCAACAACTGAGAAAAAATGCCATGAGGAAGACAAGCGCATCGATCCTCAGGCCAGGGGAAGAGGGAAAAGTTGATTATCACATTCTTGACACGAAAATTCCGAAATGATCTGGGAACTAAAGTGTTTTATTCAAGCAATAACCTCTGAATCTGAGTTATATGCATAAGGGCACTGAATACAAGTAATACAAGTAAGTAATGTTGAATTTGTACATGACATTGTCTAGCGCAGACCGTGCAGCAGGGTGAATGTGCCCGGCGAGTCCTTAGGGGACAGAAGTCTCCAGAATAACACAACCTGCTGAGGTTGGCAAAGTTTCCCTTTAGGAAGCTTCTTGGAGATACAACAACATTGAAAATATTTTGGCCTCTCAAATTTCCTTCCCGAGCTGGGGGTTGGGATCAGGAAGGGTGGAGGGTAGGGAGAGTGGAGGTAGCAGGGTGAACCAAAGGCACAGTTGAAGAGGAGTGTCTTGGCATTGGCCTTGAAGGAGGCAAGTGAGAGGACAAGGTGATGGGACTATTGATGGAGTTCCAAAGGGTGGAGGCAGAAAGGCTGAAGGCTTGACGCTGATGGTAGGTCGGGATAGACAGAGGCCGTGGAGCAAGCCAGAGTCCGCCGAGTTAAACCGCAGACGGACTTGTATGGTAATTATATTCCACAAAAGGCAAAAAGTTTGTAGAATTGCATTCGATAAAAAGCTTCAAAGGAAACAACAAACATTTCTCCTGTAGATAAAATGCAGAAATTTCAATTAAAGAGAGCAGAGTGAGAAGAAATGGTAAGTAACTACTTATTTTATTAACTATTTTTTAATTTTATTAACTATTTAACTATTTTCGCAATTTGGCTGCTGCGATTCACCCACAAATATACAGTCATTTTTCCTACTTTCCTTCCCCCAATAAAAACCCCTCCCCCACTGCTCTGGTCCCAACCATGGGACGTTGTTGTATTCTGTGAAGCGCTTTGAGAAGTCGATAAGACGTGGAAAGCGCAATATAAACTTAAGGATTATTATTATTTATTATTATTATATTTTGTTCGAAGAAACAAGAAATAAACTTGGTTAATACTAACAAGCATTAATGATGATAGGAAGAAAACAGCATTTTCCAAACATCAAAAGCCACAAAATGACTTTTTACCTTAAATCCTAAGAAATTTGGTTCGTTCCTGAGGTCGGAGCTCAATCCTTAAGAATCAGCATGAAGTCCATGGATTCTTTGCAAGTGATTTACTTTAAGACTCAAGGGACCATTTACATTGCCATTCTCATGATGACTGCTTTATCAACACTATAATTTTATTCTGTGTGGCACATAAATATCCCAGATTGTCCAACTTCAATATCAGTCTTTTTCCTCTTAAAAAAAACCCAGATACTTTTAATATTCACTTTTATTACCAGAGCAATACAGTGTTCTCTCCAAAACACAGCGTATATTAAAAAAAATGTTTTTATTGGTGCTAAGTGACACATTGACCTTCCCCAAGTTTGAATCCAGCCTTGGTTGAAAGTCTATTTATATCTTGGCTACAAGGGTTATAACATCAAATAAGTTTGGGCAGTCTTAGTCTTATGCCCGGGAGCCATTGTATAAAATTAATTTAACAACTCAAAATTACCCATAATTCTATATCCATTGGGATTCTTAGTCAGAAAGTCTATAAGAATGGTTGGTGTGGGACATGGACAAATGTTTTCCTGTGTAAGAACTGCTTTGTCAGATTATTGATTGAGTCACTTTATTAGTCAGAGTAAGGTGAGGAAGCTACCCGCACTCTGCAAAACCTCTTATATACAACTACAGTAAAAGCCCGTTTATCCTGCACCTCGGGACCTGGCCAATACCGGTTAAACTGCATGCCGGATATTCGGGTGGCCAACTGCCGAAAACCCAACACAAATTTTTTTAAATTAAAATATTTTAAACATACCATATTAATAATAGATTAAATAATAACAGAATATTGTACGGATACTTAGCAATAAAGCAATAAATATTGATTACAGTCTATAAACACAGCAAACAATCACAAAGCAAACTTCGACAATGGAGGACGGAAGAGTTTTTTTTCTCTTAAAGGGGTACTTTCATGTTTTCCTTTATTTTTCTTCCTCCTTCCCGCTTTCTCTCTTTCAAACACACACACACTCACTCAGTCAGTCAGTCTGGCAACTCAATGGCTCCAAACCCAAACCCCGCACCCCCACTCCTCTCATTTTCCATCTAAATTAATCAACTCACCCCCTCTCTCTCTCCCCTCCTATACCCCACCTCTCTCTTCCCCTCCCACTCTTCTCTCTTTCTCCTCCCCTCTTTCCCTCTCTTCCCCCACCCCCATGCCACCCTCTCTCTCCTTGTCCCACCCAACCCCCACCAAAACAGTGTATAAACCCATGATATAGTCAGGCTACACAGGAAATACGTAGTATCCATCAGAGAAAGAAAGGGAAGGGATAGAAAGAGAGAGGGAGAGATAGAGACGAAGGAAGGAGAGGGAGAGAAAGAAAAAGTAAAAGAGGGAGAGAGAGAAAAAGCAGAGTGCCCCTTTAAGAAGAAAGACCGGAAGTGACACTACCGGCAGCATTCAGAACTAATTGTACTGTACTCTAGTGCAACAATCGACTCATTAAATGAGCCACCGCGATTGTGCCAGATAAGATCTGGTTAATCGAATGGGGACCTTTTTTTTGAGGTGCCGGTTATACGGAAGTTACGGTTGATCGGGTCATGGATGAACAAGTTTTTACTGTAATTGGAGGAGCAAGTAAATGTAGAATACCATCTATTTGTACTTAGGCTGCAACTTGAGGGAAGCAAGTTCAGGATTGTAATCTGGGAAGTATTTTGCTTGCCCCAAAAGTTAACATAAACTGAGCTGGTTGGGTTAGGCTGGGCTCTGGACTTGGTCCAGAAATAATTTGATGCTGCAATAGAAAGAATGTATGGTTAGTATTCTGTAAAGATGAGATACAATGGTCTGAAGAACATTATTCATCCAAACCTCTCTGGCATTATTGTGACTTGGGATTGCTTGAGAGTGATGCAAGATGCCAAACATAGAATGCTGATATCCTTCACCTTGATAAATAATATTATAGAAAGGGTTTTATTTCTGGAACCTTCCCTGACAGTAAGATTTACATGTTTTTCAAGGGTAGAGCATGCTCTTAATATTCTATTCTTTCGCTTGTATCTGCAGATTCTGTGTCGCTCTGTCTTTACCATTAACTTGTGCGCCTGGTCTTATGCATAATGAAGTCAATCTAGTGGTATTTCTCAGTTTAAGAAATCCAAATGGGGATTTTTCTGGAAATTCTAAGTATTTACAATACATTGCTACGACTTGAAGGAAGGCCATTGTGCAATAGTTTGAAATGGAAGTCCAATGAGTCAGTGGAATGCATTAATTGGTTTCTTAATTAAGAAATCAATTACGAAATATGGCAAAATTGACCACAGTATTTCAGAGCACACAATAAAAGTTAGCACTTCTTACTCCATATGCAAAAAGATGCTTTGCTGACCCGCTGTGTTACCATGTATCCAGATTATATTATATATCACAGGGAGGTTATTGATTGAGTGTAATACTGGCAAAATGAAGTTACATTTTAACACTTTTTATTAGATCATAAATTCCAACAAGTTTATTAGTTGAGGTGATGAACCATGCAGCGTCATGATATGTTTTTAAGATGGCCTGTTGTTATTCTTTATGTCTACAGCTGCACATTAAACTATGTAATTGAAAATCACACTATAAATTCTCATATGGCCTGTTTCCTTGACCCAAAATGTACATACAGTAATTACGATTAACCACAGAAATGCTGCTTAGATATAACCCAGCGCTGTAGAGCTTTACAACTACAGAACAATCTATATCCTCTAATTTAAAGCATTCTCTGGTTGCAAAAAGCACCTGTGTCCCACCATTAGAGTAATCCCTCTCCCTTACAAGGTTGCTATGTGGGACTTTATGGGACTCCATAAACTTCATAATTACCAAGTGAGAGGGTCTCTTGAATGCTGGGCTGTGATTAGTTGCTGCTCTTCCCAATTGCTGGACAGTGATATCAACACTTAGCACTGCCCATGTAATATTTGTGTGCTACTGAATCAAATTACACAGAATTGCAAGGAATGTTGCAGAACGGAAACAGTCCATTTAGTCTGATTAATCTGTGACAATGCTTGTACCCCACATGAACCTTCAAATCTCCCGTTCCTCTCTCTCACACCCAGTTATTCCCCTTTCTCTCATGTATGGTCTAAATTTAATTAAATCATGGGCAATTTTTAAAACCATGATGTAGATTTCGGCTGATTTAATAATATCGCATTTGCGTTAAAAGGTCAAATCGTTGCCACAGCATAAAGAACAAAGATCTACTGTACAAAATGGTAGACCTACGAATTGTTGCACTAATATTCAGCACTGATGGAATGTCAATTCAGTGGTTGCATTGAAACCTTTCTAATCCAGGGTCAAAGCTACATAAGAACATAATTTCAAATGCTTTAGCATCCAAGACTCTCAGCATTAATATCTGACAATAATAATAATCCTTGCATTTGGTATAGCACATTATCAGGTCTTTTTAGACATCTCGAAGTGCTTCACAGAATATACTGTAAAGAGAATTTGCTGAAAATTGTTGGCGAAAGATGTTGGAACGATGTGGTAGTTGAGGGTGTGGAAGTGCTTTTTACAACTTTAAAGAAAAACAATTGTTTGCACTCAAACATCTCTTTGAGGTAAGAGGAATTACTGACCATCAGTGGACAATCTTAGGATTTTCACAGGCAAAACTTTGGAACTTGGGCAGTTACCTATCCAATACAGTTAAATTGGTAAAAGTACCCACACAGACAGAATGTTACCCATCCAAGACATTCCCCATGCACCAAAAAACTAATTTGAGTGACTATAATGGCGGGATAATAAATAGGATGATTTATTTATCTCATAACATACAATTAAAATAGACAGTTATATTACGACTGTAGTGCACTCTTAGAGAACCATAGAAAATTACGAACATTGGTGCCTAGTTTTTTTAGCTGAAGGGAAAATCAAGGGCAAGATTTCCAAGGAACTCCCAGATGCTGTTATTTAACAAAAAGGAAGGCAAGACTGGATTCCAGTAAACACAGTAGTTATAGTTATCCAATGAACATCATATAGTTACAAACATTGAAGTAATTTTAGAACTGAAGATAGGTTTAAGTGGAGTGATGTATTTTAGGAGAAGAGAATATTGTTGCAAATACAGTACCACGAAATAAGCTTGATTTTTTTCTCTTCCCAAATGTTCATGGTCCCATGTTTTCTCCTGTCCTTTAGGGTTTCGATGGCAGTGTTACAAAGGAAGAGATAAGTATGGCTAGTACTGGTTTCCACTTAATAAACCCAGCAGTGGTATCTGTGAATGAGCCAAAGATCATTTTACACTTCATTTTTATCTTTCAAATATGCAAGTTTTTGCATGAAAATATAAATTGCTGGACAATCATGGCATAATGAACAGGGAAAAGATAATTTATACATAATTTTCAGTCAGGGCATCATTCACTCACATTCATCATTACTCCCAAATTGCTGATGAAGGAGAAACAGCTTTGTAAGATTATTTTAAAAAGTAATGATCCTTGCATTTGACATAACACCTTATCTCAAACTTATGACATCTGAAAGTTTGACTGCGTATTTCTGTGGGGCGATGTGACAACCAATATGTGCCCAGCAGTGTCTCACAAACAGCCATGAAGTGAGTGACTGATGTTAGTTGGGAAATTGGTGGCCAAAACATCAGGAGGAACTCCCTTCTCTTTTTGAATAGTGATCCTTAACATTCACCCAAGGAGGCAGACAAGATCTCGGTTTAAAATCTCATATGAAGGATATCGCTTATGACAATGCAGCACATCCCCAACATTGCATGGAGTATCAACCTAGACCCTGAATATTATACAATATTGTCCTGGTCAAATTATGGCATGCAGGGCTACAAGAAGAGCCTCCCAAACATTTGCACTAATCTCGATAACTCTGTGTTCAATCAGTAGTGTGTTTCCAAATTTTCCTTGATTGAATAGTTCTTGGTTCAGGGTATGAAACAAGAACTATTTGACCAAGAAAATGTATTTTGTTGGGCTACCAAAAAAAAGGACCGAAGTATATTATATAATTTTGGTAACATGGAAGCAATCTAAAATTGGAATTTTAATTTGAGTGTCTGAATCAATTGGGGCCAACCAAGAAAAAAAATGGTTTACTAAGCTGAATATTAGCCCTTTAAGACCAAACTCCCATTCTATTTGGTGTTCTAGTGTGAGATGATATAACCAATGATCTTGTGATTTATAGCCAACATTATGGCAGGTGACATTTAGTGAGCGACCTTGAAAATTCCATTATCAACTCACGCAGTCAACTTCAGTAAATAGATCAACCAGTCATCGGACAAGCTTGCCTGGCAAGTTCAGTAAATTCCCCTGCATTCAGAAAATCAACCATTTCTGAAGCTTTGATGTTAAACTGGGGATGGGTTAAACTTCTCCATTAATTGAGAATGGAAAGTGAGAATTGCAGATCTTTATCTATGGATTTTACAATCTACCCACAAAACTCCAAACACAGGCCTAGATTCCATTGCCAACATTTTAATGCATGGATACTTACCTTCAGGCCTCGCAATTTGAATGAATTTTTCCTGCACTCATCAAAATCTGGAACTATCCATGTGGATGATAAAATCTGAACCCAATGTTATGAGATGTTTTGAAGATACTTTAGATGGGGGTTAATTAAGTCTGTAATGTAGGTTACATACCAGAAGATAGGTTCATTCTAGAACATGTTAGTATCTTTCATGGTACCACAAATGAGGTTTACTTTTACGTAAACCTGAAAAGCTGCTCTCAAAATCAAAGTTTGGTCATTTATTCAAAACTATAAAAACTTGACTCTGTGAACTAATCCATTATTGTATAATGATCAATTTCTCAAGTTCAAAAATGCAACATCATTGGATTAAAAATAAATTATATATACTATACAATAGCAATGATAAAGACAATGAGCATTAGCAAAACATTCAGCTGTTTAAGTAGAATTGACATTGTCAATTCTACAAGTTAGTGAGATATATATACAGTACTATAATACTTAAAGAAAGGTATAAAATGGTCTAGAATATATTGTGGTAAAATTATTGGATTTATTTACTTTGCAATAGAAGTTGCACTACATTTTACAATTTCCCAAGCATTTGGCTCCTACTTGGACAATCTTCCTTTTAACTAAAATGATCAACTAGTTAATGATATTAGCATTCTGGTAATGGCTGAGAAAAGATACATAGTGAGACAGTTATGGTAATACAGAAATACAAGTTCAAAGCATTACCTGAGTCAACGAGTTATTGTCTATTGCAAGAATCTTCAAAAGAAAAATTTGAACAACCAGTTGCTAAACACTGTGAATGTCAATTAAATGTGGTACACTTTTCAAATGTAAGCCTTTGTGTATGAAGTACATGGATGAAAAGAAGAAAAATACAAATGATCAAACACTGATTACCATCAATAACAGTGCTACCCATTTGATATTGGATTCTTTAAAGCTATTTCTTGATTTTGTGGCTGGAGATATATTATTATCATGCCAGAAGTCATTGCTCTTTCATTGTGACTTACATTTTGTGATAGTCTGATAGTGTTTCATAATGTGAGTCACTATGAAATTTTATAAGAAATAGTGAAAAAATGGACCCCAAATATCAATAAGGCAATTTTGCAGTCGAAAAAGGACCTTTACTGTAAGAGATTCAGATGGAGACAACCAATATGGTGGAGTGATAATCCAAGATTCATTAAGTAATACAAACAGCTCAAGTTATTGTTAAAACTCAGATCATAGATACAGTAGAATCAATATTGATTCCATTGGGCAGTGTGCTGACCCTCTGCACAACCACAACTATTTCAAAGTTACATATTTTATGTGTTTCTAACTCCATCTCCCCTTGTCACAGAGGTAATGCCCACACTTTGCAGGCTGCTTTGAGAGAGAAAGAGAGATGTGGACAACTTCTGGGCAGCCGTCCACAGTCTGCTTATTTTTCAGCCTTGAGATAGGCAGGTGTCTGAGGCTGTAGCCTTTTCAATCTGTGGTCCATTGTTCTTACATCTATGCTCAAGGAGCCGATTGCTCATCATCTCAGACCAGTGAACATCTTCTCAGAACAATATGGAATGTAATCAGAAGCTGACCTCGAGCGGTCCAGCAAAGCTACTGTTAACTCCTGCTAAGCTAGTCATTAAACCAAACAAACCCTATCAATATGGCTTATGGGTAGGTCACATTTAAAATGTGTATGAAGATTAATTAAAAGCCTTAAAAACATTATACATCACAAATATAATCTTACATTACGAACTACCAGGATGGATTTTTTTTATTCCAGTCAAATTGGAAGCGACTCTGATTGCACTCACTTCTTGTTTGCAAATATTCGATCCTGAACAACAATGTAGGAAGAGATTTCTCTATCTCGCCCACAAAATACACAATTTACATTATATTCTGTGAAGCTGCTTTGAGACATCGCAATAATGTGAAACTTCATAACGGGAATCAGAAAATATATCAAATGCAAGGATTATTATTATTATTGATTTTGAATTGCAGGAGTTCTTTCATGGGGACAAATGACCTTTATCGATATTGCAAGACAACAAATAAATACTAAATAACAATAATCCTTTAATAATCCTGTGGCCAGTGAAATTACCAGTTGCACTCATAGAATAGATTGATCTCTCTTCTCAAGTCAAATTCATTCAGCTATGAATTTCTTTCATGTGGACATAAATTGATGCTACCAGCCATCATTATCTTATGATAAAATTAAATTAGTGAGTAGCCTTGCTAAAATTTAGCTATGGGCATCTGTGTTTTTTTAAAACAAAGTAATATAAAGTACCAAAATGCAAAATACAGCAGATGCTGGAAATCTGAAACAAAAAGCAGAAATCGCTGGGAACACTCAACAGGTCAGGCAGCATCTATGAAGAAAGGAAAAGTGAGTCAACGTTTCAGGTCCATAATAATCCTTGAATTTGATATAGTGCTTTTCACGTCTTCTAAACATCTTAAAGCGCTTCACAGAAAAGACTGTAAAGTAAATTGCCTGTATACTTGTGGGCAAAACAAAATAAGGGTGAGAATAGCCACTTGACATAATGAAGAAACACAATTCATTGCCGCCTCTCTCTTTCCACACCCCACATCAAACTGTGAACAGAAACTGGTGCAGATGAGCAGGGTTTATGTTGTCTGTTCCCCTCCCCTGTCTCCCCAAGGACAGATAATTCAGTTAAGAACTGACATACATAAAGAGTACTTGTGAGAGTTCTCATTAATTGGAAATGGAGTATCTTATCTTTGACAAAGGGTTTGACTGTGTGTCAGACGACTGCTGACTGACATAGAAAAAAGATTCTCAGTTCCAGCTCCTGATTGAATACCCTGACAATAAATCCAGATGTAAGACAGGAAAGAATTAAGAAATCAATTCTGTACCTTCACCCCACCCAAGCAGTATTTACTTAAATCTATCCATTTGGCAGCCAATAACTGATTTGTGTCATTATAAATACCACAGCAAGGAAATTACCTTTATCAGAGGAGATAAAATACATCATCAAATCTGATGTGTGGAACACACCTTTTATGTAAAATGCGTTTATGATCTATAGGCTTGGAAGAGATGTTCAGACAAGTCCAGTCAAATGTTTGATGAGAGAAAGAGACTGATAATAATAATCTTTGCATTTAGTGTTGCACCTTATCTCATCAGAAGTACATCTCAAAGCACTTCACAGGATTTGCTGTGAGGTGAAGTAATTGTATGTTTAGGCAAACATGGCAGCATTATTGCACAGTAATGTCCAATTAAACAAATTTTAATTGGGGGATTGTTAGCGGAATAATAATAATCCTTGCATTTGATATAGCGCCTTATCACATCATCTAGAGGTCTCAAAGCGCTTCACAGAATGCACTGGAAATTGAATTCACTGTATATTTTTCCCGTCAAAGCATGACACTCAATTGTACCCATGGGTGTCCCACCGACAGTCCTGGATTGAATGATCTTATTATTATTAATATTTATTTATTTTGAAGGGATAATTACCCCCCGGAAAGCAATCCGCCAATCGACTAACAGTCAGCTTCCTACTTACAAAGGTAAACAGAGCCATGTGGAGTAAGGAAACGTGCCTAATGGCCACCTTAACAGACAGACGAGACTTAGGTTCTCAACGGATGGCACATCCCAACATGTATTCAAGTATCATCTTAGCCTGCATGATTTCAAATCCCAATGTAAGATTTAAACCCACAGCCCTCTGACTCAGAGGCAAAAGTGCTGTCACTGATATATCCAGATGACTTTCAGAAGAGTGACAAATACACTAAGCATTAGAGCAACCTCAGGTCCCGAGGTCCCGACCCAAATCAAAGTCACGGGGGTCCACAATAAAGTTGTGAAGGGTTATTAGAAAAAAAAAATCGGGGGTTTTAATGCTGAAAAGTGCCCGAGGCTGAGGGTCGGGAGGTCCTGTTGGTGGCTAATTTAGGGTCGCAGCAAAAAAAGGTTGGGAACCACTGCATTAGAGTAATATTTTCACAAGCAAAGTTTGCAGCAGGTAGAAACCAATAGATGAAAATGACCTCCTCCAGAGAAAATACTGAGAGCTTGTGCATGTTCATACTTTCTGCTTATCTGAGCTCTGTAATTACACTTTGAAAAAACCTGATTAGGAAACTGCTGTCCTTACAATTTTTGGAATTCTTCTTTTACTGAATAGCCTGCAAGGACATTCACTTTAAACTGCAGAAATATGCTAAATCATTTTTTCCAATTGCCATTAAAAAAAATTCTAATTTAAAAATGAATTTTTGGTCATTTAAAAATTCTAGTTGATTGTTTCCTCCTTTTCCAATATTTTTTCACTACTATAATAATAAATAGTAATCCTTGCATTTGATGCAGCGCTTTTCATGTCTTCTAGACACCCTCCCGTGTGAAAGGCGCTCTATAAATGTAAATTTGTTGTTGTTGTTGTCTCAAAACGCTTCACAGAATATACTGTCAAGTGAATTGACTGTATATTTGTGGGCAAAATGCAACAGCCAATTGCACACAGCATTGTCCAATAAACAGTCAATGATTGAAATGACCAATAGTTTCTTTGGAGAGATTATTATGAGGCTTGTGGAGTAAGGAAACTTGCCCACGGTTTCGCCCTGCCTGGATTCGAACACAGGTCTCGTGCTTGTAAGGCGTGTGCTCCCTTTACCAGTTGCATTAATCTAATGTTATTCTGTCAGAGATTGATACCATTTTATTTCAGGAAAATTCTAAACATTTGTCATGAGAACCAATGCATTGCAGTGTTCATGTTTACTCTTGCTTCTGGGTTCGAACACTATGGGTTCAAGCCCCACATCAGAACTTTGAGTTCATGGTCTGGACTGACACTTCTGGGGTTACTGTCTTTCAGATAACAACAACAACAACAACTTCAATTTATATAACTCCCTCCACGCCAGACAGTGTGGAGATAATGCAATAACAAATGAAATCCAGTTTTCCTGTTGAGATGGACAGTAAAGACTATTTTTAAAGAGACAAAAGATTTTCTCCAAATGCCCTGACCAACAATCCTCTTGGCAAAATTCACTTCATGGTTGTTTGTGGGCCATTGATTTGTGCAAGTTGTCTGTAGTATACTGCTAAAATACACAGTCACTACACTTTACAGTAAATTCTGTGAAACACTTTCAAATGTGTTGGCAACATGTTAAGATACCATATCAAATGCAAGGCTAATGGTTTGTTTTAACATAGTACCAAAAGGTTAAAACATCTGTGTGAGTTGCCATTTATTTATCTAATATGGGAGAGAATACGCATAAGTTTACATTTTGTATATGGATGAGAATGGAATAGAGGGGTATTGGAGAGGGGAATTGGAGAGGTGGAGGCTAGTGAAGAGAAAAAGCGTCAGCATGGATGGACTAATGTGGCTGAATGAACTATTTCCATAGCTATATCACTCTATGTGACATTGTGTAACTTACCTGTCTTGTAGGAGTTTGCTCTACACATGACATTTTATAAGCATAACAGAAAATCTTGTGGCATGCATAAGGGCAATTAGTAGCCCTATACGCACAATCTAAAGAAATAATATATAATTCCCCAAAAGGAATAATACAATACACTATTGTCACACATCCCACACATTACTTGGAAAATTAGACGTTTTGCCAATTGCATGCGGGAGAATTGTTATTATTTTGAAAACAATCTACAAGTATTTCTGCATCTGCTTTCTATGTAAGGTGCTGTTACGGCTTATAGCCTAAATTTTATTAAGAATTAGAATGAATGAATTTTAGAATTCTAGATGTAGGAGAAGGTATCACTTTCCCGAGGGTTTTAGTTTAATTATGCAAATTTGTTACAAGGTCTGCTATAAATCCTTTCTCCTACAAATGAGACATGAGAGGACAGATTACAGTAGCTGGAAGCTTTCAGATGGTCTTGAACTAGCATATATTAACAAGGATTTCCTGCTAAGAAGATTGTCAACCAACAGGTATCCTCTTAACAGAAGAACATTGCGCCTTTGTTGCTGAGACCTGATTATTTGTTAATGGATCATATATGATGAAGGAATGTTGCTCACTAACATTTTGTAAGGAGCAGCAATTCTAAGCAGAGTTCTGTAGCTCAGTAGTTAGAGCACTCACCTCGCAAGTGACCCATGTTCAATTTCTGACAGGGCAAACCTTTGACAAGTTTTGTTACTCCACATGCCTGATAATAATCGCCCAAGAAGAAAAAATGATAATAAATTGGTCACTTCATTTCATGACTATTTGTGGGACACTGCTATGCGCAATTGGCTGCCATGTTTTACCCACAAAGGTACAGTTAATTCACTTTACTGTGTATTCTGTGAAGCGCTTTGAGACATCTAGAAGACTTGAAAAGTGCTATATCAAATGTGTAAGGGTTAAATTTTAATTTGTGGTGAAGTAAGGACTGACACAAATGTTGTACAAAAATATACATGTTTATTAATTCAGATTAGTAATAGTTATAAGTAATTAAAAGACTACATCACAATAATGCTTACATATCAACGCATAGTTGACAATGATTTAAATTGACCAAACCAAATGCTGCGGGAAAGATAGAGTAGCAATGTCCAATTTAATGTCCATTTTAATCCAAATATAAATCCATCAAAAGGTATACATGTATTGTTGTATGGTTTCCATGTCCAAACGTATTCAGTAGGGTCCGGCGATATATCGATATATCGCTAAAACCCGATATAATTTTCATATCGATACGCCGATATAGGCATTTCAAAAATATCGATATATCGAAAAATCTATATATCGAGGGGAAAAAATCAGAATGCGCGCACACTGAACTACAAGACCCAGAATGCTCATCTATATACACAATGCACAGACCGAGTGCAAAGCTGCCATATTGTATTCATAGTCCTAGAATACAGTATACAGGTATACAAGGGGAAAGAGACGGCTGGGGGGATGGGGGGGAAGGGGAGAGAGACGGCTGGGGGGGAGAGGGGGAGAGAGATGGCTGGGGGGGGGAGGGAGGAGAGAGACGGCTGGGTGGGGAGGAGGGAGAGAGACGGCTGGGGGGGGAGGGGGAAAGAGATGGCTGGGTGGGGGAGGGGGAAAGAGATGGCTGGGGGGGGTGGGGGGAGAGAGAGATGGTGGGTGGGGGGCGTGGGAGAGAGGAACGTCGGCGGGGGGGGGAGGAGAGAGGAATGGCGGTGGGTGGGTGGGGGGAGAGACGGGTGGAATGTGATAATATACAGATAGGTAGAGATGGGGGAGATGTGAGAGAGGAGAGAGACACAGAGACACAGACACACAGATATGGAGAGAGTGAGTGTGAGAGACATAGAGAGAGAAAGATATTTAGCTCCTGATGAGATAGGCCCCGAAAACGCGCGCACCCCGAATTCGCGCGCCACGCATGCATGCGCAGTACGAAAAACCCGAAAATATCGATATTTCAGTATATCTCGATATGAGCCCATCGATATATCTAAATCGGAAAATTTCCATATCGACAGACCCTAGTATTCAGGTATCTTGGCATGTCCAATTCAATCCCTCTTCTTCTTCAATTCTTTCTTCTAGGTATGAATTAAATCTTCCTATTCTCTCCCAAATCTATCTTCATTTACGTTCATTAGGTGACCTTTCACCTGTTGTCTTTTGCAAAATGGTTCCTGTATAAAAACAAATGCAACACAGCTCTCTCTCCAGCAGCAGACCATTTTTCCATGAGAAAATTGCTGATAAGGACTGAAAACAGTTTGTAGTTCATAAACAGCCTTTTGTACTCTTCCTTGAGCAAGGATCTTCCTCAAAGCTAGTCGCATCCAGCTCCCCTCATACGAGATTGATAATGTTTCAAATATATAAGCATTGTAAATATAATTTGATATACTATTTAATACAAGAAATATAGAATCTTACGAATGCAGGCATTATAATATTATTTATTTTTTATTATTGTTATGTCTGACTAAAGGGCAATTCTCATGAACACTCCAATACGCTGTATTATGACGTGTTGAGGTTCAAATCTGCACCAGTGATTCTCATTCTCAGCATGATGAAATGTGCCATCATCATTGGTGAGTCACACCACCACGCTGAAGTCGATACCAAACACTACTCAGTTGCTGACCATTTAAGTCCAAAATGAGAGGCCACAGATATATGACAGCTAGTGGTAGACGAGCTGCCATTCCCTTAATAGGGAATCTACAAACCACAAACTCCTCCAATCAAAATCGCTAAATTCATAGAATCGAAAAGTATGCATCAAAAAATACACACTGAAATAATCCAAAGATTATGTGTCATCATTGAATATATTGCATTAAGCAATGTAAATTTTACCTAATTTCTCTTGTAATGTTTATTTTTTCACAGTAAGTTTATACCTTTAAATCTGTAAAATGACCAAGGATAAAAGAGTCTTTGCATTTAAAATAGCAATTTTAGCAATTCTTTCAAAAGAAATCAGAGTGTTTCACAAGTTTTTGTTAAATAATAGTGACTGTGCATTTGGGTACAAGAGTTAGAATATATTTAAGTTTTACAAATATATAAAAATTTGTTTAATTATTCATTTAATTTTGTTAGTAAAATTGGAACCAATACAAAGTTCCAGAGGTCATTGCATTTGTGAAGAAAAAATAAACCCAGTATTCAGTGATGTTTGATCAATATTTCTCAAGCAATTAATTTCTATTTGACTTTACCAATATGTATTTGTCTGGAAAATAGATAGAAAATGGGTAGGTAACATATAAACTATTGATAAAGTCAGCAGAATGTGTAATTATGAGTGCATATAGAAAAAAAGCATGCATTGATCATCAAATCATTGTATTACTTCAGAGAAGTCAATATCAGTTAATGTTTTACATGTTCCTGGTTCATATTCTAATTTCATTTTTTTGTCAGCTGGGTGACTGATGAACATGGAAACCCATTACTATGTTTAGACATAGCCAATCAAAATAACTGAGTGTTCAATACGCATGGACAGGAATAACCATTTGTGTGGATTGGAGAGCACACTCTCTCCCCAACAAGAGAACATTAGGATACTGCGAGAGTTTAACCAACTGAGTATCTTGACATTGAATTCCAATTTCATTAGGACTACATACCTAAAATAATTTTAAGTCTATGAATTAATATTTGTGTGTGTTTGTAATCATGGGATATTTTGCATTAAGCAATGTAAACCTTGTCCAATTTCCTTTGTATTGTTTAATTTTTTAGTCAGTTTATACCAAGCATGTAAACTCACATTCTTACCTGACACCACAATCTAGTGCTGAGGGTGCACTGCACTGTTATTTGCTGCTACCATCCTATTGCAAACCTGCCCTTCCTTTCAAAAGCATTGCAAACCAACTCTGTGCCCACCTCTCTTCCCACTCCCTCTTCAAACCCCTCCAGTCCGGTTTCTGCCCTGCCCACAGTACAGACATTGCACTTGTGAAAGTCATAAACAATGTCCTCTCTATCTGTGACCAGGACTCCCTCTGTCTCCTTATCCTCCTGGACCTGTCCACTGCATTAGACACAGTCGATCGCGCCATTCTCCTCCACTGCCCGTCCTCCGCCCTCCACCTCAGTGGGACCGCACTCGCCTGGTTCGAGTCCTACCTCACAACCGCCAGCAGTACATCTCCACAAATGTTTTTTCCTCCCGCTCTCACCCAATTACCTGTGGAGTGCCCCAGGGATCCATCCTTGGCCCCCTCCTCTTCCTCATCTATATGCTCCCTTTTGGGGATGTCATCCGCAAACATGGGGCACACTTCCACATGTATGCGGATGACACCCAACTCTATTTCACTTTGCGACCCCCAGTCCTCTGATGTTCTGTCAGCCTGCCTGTCAAACATCAGGAGCTAGATGAGCGCAAATTTCTTGCAGCTGAATGTTGATAAGACGGAGGCCATACTCTTTGACTCTCGTCAACATCTCCATTCACATGGCTCTCATCTCCTCCACCTTCCCAGTCTGCCCCTAAAACTCTCCAAACCTGTGAGAAACCTAGGCATCAGGTTCGACCTCCAACTGTTCTTCCTCCCCTACATCCTGTGGCTTAGTGGATAAAGCACTTGTCTTGCAAGCTGGGGAGACCAAGCTGGGGAGAACTGTGTTTGAATTCTGGCAGGTCAGGGTGAAACCTTGGGCAAGTTTCCTTACTCCACACGCTTAATAATAATCCGTCCCAAAATAAACACAATAATGAAATTGGTCATTTCAATCCACGACTGTTTGTGGGATACTGCTCAGGGGCAATTGGCTGCCGCGATTCGCCCACAAATCTACAGTCAATTCACTTTACAGTATATTCTGTGAAGTGCTTTGGGACGTCGATAAGATGTGAAAAGCTCTATATCAAATGCAAGGATTATCATTACTATTATTATTATCCGATCCCTCACCTTCTTCCACCTCTGACAGATCACCCGTCTCCGGCAATACCTCACCCCCAAAAGCTACTGAAACCCTTGTCTACACCTTCGTCACCTCATGGCTGGACTATTGCAATGTCCTCCTCGCTGGTCTCCCCTCCTCCACAATCCACAGAGACCAGCTCATTCAGAACTCTGCCGCCCACGTTCTCATCGCACCAAACTTCGCTCCCCCATTACCCCAGTCTTTGCCAGACTTCACTGGCTCCCTGTCCCAGAGAGGATCGACTTCAAGATCCTCACCCTTGTCTTCAAATCCCTCCACTCCTCTGCACCCCCCTACCTCTCTGACCTCCTCTCTCCTCAAACCAGCACCCGTTGCCTTTGCTCCACTGGCTCTGGCCTCCTCCATGTCCCCCGAATCCTCCGCTCTACCCTTGGCGACCGTGCCTTCAGCCACTATGCCCCGAGGCTCTGAAACTCCCTTCCTCACTACCTTCACCTCGCCCCCTCTTTCCTCAGCTTCAGGTCCCAGCTGAAGACCTTTCTCTTCGACCGCGCCTTTGGTCACCTTTCTACCCCAGCCCCTGACTCGGTCCTGGGATCCGCTATTGTGAAGCGCTCTGAGACACCGTCCAGCATGGAGGGCACTACATAAATCAAAGTTGTTGTTGTTGTTGTTGCTGGATTTGTCTACAAACACACTGGCACTACAGTAAACTTTGCAGTACCCCAAGACACTATCCTGCATAAAGGGCACTACATCAATGTAAAATATTGTTGCTGTTGCCCAACAATATATTATTATATAGATAGTAAGTTAAGAGACAAAATAATTCAAGCGAAATTCATTAGACCCATCTTTGAGACATGACTCATGTTAGTTATATGCTATTCCCCTCACACCTTGCTTGAAACGGTGATTATCTTGTAGCTTCAAACTGAATCCAAACCAATCTGAATTCCACTTGAGTAAATGGCCCGACCAAAGCTCCTTATCCTGTGAGGCTCCTCTTCTTTCATTGTGGATTCCACCTGCGCTGACTTGTGAAGTCATGGTATCTTAATGTCAATGTTCACAACCACTGCATTGATAAGAAACCTGTTTTGAATTCCCTAATTAGCTGGAGTATCATATACTGGACAAATCACAATTTTCACTTAACAATGCAAAAACATACTTTAAAGAGTTGGAGTGATGGAGTGAGAGTTTGTATAGGGTCTGGGAACTAGAGCACGTAAGAGCAATTTGGCAACAGGATCAGTCAAAATGGTTGTTTTAGAAGGGGTTCTGAGACTAGAGAGGAAGGGTGTTAAGGTAAGGATTTAGAAAAAGCCTTCCATTAGGACTGCAGGAAATCACAGAGGTAGCATAGGGCAAGAGCGATACAAGCTCTTTAGAATTTTGAGTTGCCTGTACCTTCAGCAACTTGGGACATCCTCTCAACATGAAAGGCGCTCTACAAATGAAATTTTGTTGTTTGTTGTTGTGAAGGTTGAGTGGAAAGAAGAGAACTAGCGGCGTCAATAATAATAATAATAATGATAATAATCTTTGCATTTGTTATAGCACTCTTCACATCTTCTAGATGTCTCAAAGCACTTCGCAAAATATACTGTAAAGTGAATTGACTGTATATATGCAGGTGAAAAGTGGCAGACAATTGCGCACAGCAGTGTCCCACAGACGGTCATGGATTGAAGTGACCAATTTATTATTGTTTTTTTTAGGGATTATTAGTAGGCATGTGGAATAAGGAAACTTGCCCAAGATTTCTCCATGCCTGGAATTGAACCCAGGTCTCTCGCTTGTAAGGCAAGTGCTCTAACCACTGAACTATAGGACTCCAAGTTGATTTCAAAGGGGACCAGACAATAAATGGTCAGGAGTTAGACCCAAGTAGCAAACACATGCTAGAGGTCTGTGTTGGGTGGATAAAAGTCAAACAAGTCAAACAGTTTACAGTTTTGGACAACTTCGGAAAAAACTAGTAGATTGTCTTAGATTCTATTTGGGGGCACAGAAAGCAGAATAAATTGATCACTGCAACATACATAGGTAGACACAAGTACATATTTAAAATGAAAACACATCATTATATGAAAAAAGTGCTGTTCACTTTAAAATAAAAAAGCAGTTCTATTTACTCATTATCATCCTCCTCATAATAAACTCACCCATATTTTCTCCTTGGCTGACATTATCGCTATTTTCCTTGCTAGACCAACATAAAGTTTGTTAATGCTCTATGAACGTGACATTTTTATCTGATTTGCAGCAATTTACAAACGAGCAAATTGCTGGAATATAACTTTTAATGACATCCTAATCACCCAATTTCAAACTGTGCTAGCATCCAACACTACCGATAGAATTCTTCAGGGACTGAGATAGGCAAGGAGTTTACAGATTATTAACAAATGTTGACTGAATCCTGAATACTGTTAAGTATTCTTCAGGCATGCTTGTACCCCAGTGACAATTTATCCATACAGAGTTTCCATTTAGGGGATAAGGATTTTTTTCTCCCACATAACAGAATGCAAATAGAATTCACAAAAGATTTCATTAGTTTAAGGATAGCTACCATCAGCACTTCAAATGGACTTCCGCAAACATACAATTGCTGTGCTTTTAAACTGATTTGTGAAATTGAACTAAAAACAACTCTTGTCTCCTTGGTTTTGCAATATTACATGAGTTTCTTTTTCCAAATATTATAACTGGCCAATTAACTTGATCATATGAAAGTGTCAAAGGGGAGGAGCGGTTCTGGAGAAGAAACAGTTAAAATTAACCTGAATAGTAAGTATTTAGTGAGAATGGGATGGAATTGTGATATTTCATGAAAGACTCAGTGATAATCAAATTTGTTATGAAACATTATAATTTTCATGCTCATTTTCCAGATTAAATGTTAGGGGAATGGGGCATGCAGAATAAGAAACAAATGGACTATTTCACTGAAATGTCTAGGGTTTTACAACAGCAATAATCATTATAACGGTAATCATTCTTACATTTAACACAGTGCCTTTCGTCTAGGAAGATGTCTCAAAGTGTTTTGCTTTGATATACTGTATAACCTGTCAAGCATCGTGACTGTATTTTGAGGACATCTAAGAAAACATACGTGTGAAATTACCTAATTCTGGATCATATTAGGTGTAGGTTGACAAGAGCAAAGGTTTGGCGACTCCCCAATGCACACCGGGAATTGGGTGAGCGGATGCTTCCCTACAGGGAATAGTTTGCATTCCATTCCAACAATCCATGTCCATGTGTAGGTGGGATGCATGGAAATCTCAGCTTGGTTTGGATGCCTTGTGGAGTCATATAGCTAATAATAATAATCCTTGTATTTGATATAGCGCATTTCACGTTTTTTAGCTCAATGGTTAGAGCACTTACCTCGCAAGCGAGAGACCCAGGTTCGATTCGCGGCAGGGAGAAACCTTGGACAAGTTTCCTTACTCCACACACTTGATAATAATTCCTCAAATAAACAATGATAAATTGGTTACTTCAATCCACGACTGTTTGTGAGACACTCCTGTGTGCAATTGGTTGCCGTGTTCTCCCACAAATATACAGTCAATTTACTTTACAATAGATTCTGTGAAGAGCTTTGAGACATCTAGAAGACGTGAAAAGTGCTATATCTTTTTTCTGCCATAACAATAATAATCCTTGCATTTGATACTATGTCCCATCACCTCTTTCTGATATCTCAAAGTACTTCACAGCGTATACTGTAAATTGAATTGACTTTATACTTTGTGGGTGTGAAACGCAACAGCAAATTCCACACAACAGTCTTCCACAAACAGTGCTGGATTGAGTGACTACATTTAAGAACATTTAGATTTTATTTTTATTTATTACCCCTGGAAAAGCAATCCACCAAACAATTAGAACATGGGTTCTTGTTTACTGCTTGGTAGATAGAGGGATCTGGAGTAAGGAAACTTGGCAAAGGTTTCACTCTGCCCAGGAATCAAACCCCAGGTCCTCTCGCTTGCGAGACTAATGCACTAACCAATGTGCAACATGACTCCAGCATTTAAGGTGCAGAAGTAATTATCCACATAGTGTTGGTTTGCTTAGCATTGATAGTAAGAAGAAGCTTAAGGTATTTTAATTGTTTTAATACAAAATAATCTTAATAGTAATCCTTGCACATGACATTTCACATCATCAATACATATCAAAGCAGTTCACAAGATTTTTAAAATAAATTGTAGTGATATTTTTATATTTTGTGTAAAGTTTGTAGGCAAACACCATTTTTGGGGGGGCACAGAAGCTTTGAAACCATGAAGTGAATAACACATTTTATTTAGGGATTGTTGGCCACAATACACTGTTTCCAAATGGTGACATGGGATACTTAACATCAACCCAAACAGTCAAACAAGACCTTAGTTAAACTTCTTAGCTGAAGGATGGCTCAGGGAGAAATCCCTTCACTCTTCGAATCATGAAATCGGATCTTTTACCAGTTCCTGGAAAAGTGAATCCATTTATTGCAACGTATGCAAGATAAAAAAAACTACAACAGTTGATCTACTATCAAGTTCTATTCACTGATAAATGTCACGTTATTATTTACTTAATTTTGTTGCTATTCATACCAACGTTATTCCCGGAGGGTCAAAGGTTGTTCTTTGCTTGTTGATCAACTGAAATAAATCATGTAAAAAGAAACTCAACGATGCATTCATCATGGGCCACAATCATTTTCTGTGCCTGAAGGAAGCAATAAACGTGACTAAAAATAGAAGAAAAATATTAAATAAGGGAATGAAAAAAGTGAGCAACAAATTCTATATTGAAAGGATTATATACTCAAAGGAAGATAAAACACAAATGATAATGGAGCAAAACTGTTGAAGCAGAAGAGGAACTAAAACAAAAATACAACACAATAAAAACAAATCTGAGTTAGAAAAATAAACTAGCCAAATGGTAGGAATATAAAATAAATAATAATAATCCCTACACTTGATATAAAGCCTTATAATTTTATCATCAAAACTTTTCCTTTTCGAAGTGCTTTACAGGATTTAACTGTAAGGTTGGTGATTCTGTATTCTGTAAATAATCTTTGCATTGCATACTTGCATCCTTGCATTTGTAGGCAAAATCTGGAATCATGTTCTCGCCCAACACTCATGCATTTCCATCAAGGATCACCAGACATGAAAATATCTGATTTTTCCCCTTTATGGACTGAGGGGCACTGAAGCTAATCACAATGCCCCCTTGTCATCACAGCTGTCAGCAGCTGATAAAAATCATGGAGTAAATTGTATGATCTTCTTCATCAATGTCTTAATCAACTGATTTGGTCTTTGGGCTGCATTATTCTTTAGAGGATACATCCTCTTTAGATTTAAATTCTGTAATGCTCACCACCTTTTTTTTAATGGTAACATAATCTACACAAAGTTTGAAAATGCCAGTTACACATTGCTATTATTGCTTTTGATATAGCATATTTCACATCTGGGAGACGTCTCAAAGAGTTTCACAGGACATGTAGCTTTGCAGATGAATGCAGCAACTAATTTATGCACTGCCATGTGCAGCAAACAGCCATGAAGTGAATGACCAATTTAATCTGTTGGGCAAGCGATGGGAAGAAACTCTCGTCCTTTAATTAATGCCATGGGATCTTTAATGTCCAATTGAACAAGCAGACAGCATCTCCTCTTCCTCTTCATTGTTTTTCACCGTTAAAAACATATGACCAGCGTGTAATTGGGTATTCTCAATCAGTTGGTGATAGTTTTCTCCAAAAAGCTTTGCTATATTTCAGTCAGTAACCATCAAGAATGTTGATGTAAAGCTATTTCCATAGTGGCATTATCAGCAGTGGGGTGAGCTCTGCTATGGTATGATATGTTTTAGTTCCTCTTCTGCTTCAACAGTTTTGTTCCATTATCAGTAGGATGAGGTCTGCTACGGTATGATACGAAAATGTCAAACACCATTCATTTCACTCATTTTGACCTTGCCAGTAATGATGATAAAATAGTATTCTTAGTGCCATTATAGTGCCAGACTGCAGTATCTATCTTTTGTGTTGCAAAAGCCATTTGGGGAAACATATTTGAAACAATGCTAATGTTTGTGTGCTGCAAATGGATTTTAATGACAGAGCCAGGATGATTTGAAAGCAGACCCAGTCATATTGAGTATCTCTTGATTAAAGTAAATGCTGCTACTGGAACTGATTTGAAAATCATTTTCTGACCAAATATTATATATGAATGTCAAGTATTCGCTGTGGGGAGAATAAGAAAGTTTATAGCCTCTCAGAAAAAAAGCAAGGAATAATTAACACAGAAATTGCGTTTTTCAAATAAAGCGTTGGCCACTGTTTGATTAAGGTGGGCTTTGAAGTACAATCAAAAGGTTTTGAGGTATTTTGATTCATCAAATTTATAATTCACAAGTTCACATATCTAAACAGCTCCATTTGCCCTTCATTTTATTTTCGTCTCCCTCAAGCCATGTTGGAGGAGCATGATTATGGTCACAAGAAGTATAAGATATAAATTACTGCTATTAACAAACGTTAATCTATCATTGAAATAATCTGACAGAATAAAGATTATACTAATGCCTTATTGAAACACTACAGCGCTTTGATCATATGCACAGTTTGATTATTCTAGACTCTAAGAATGCCATTCAATCCATCTAGCTCAGTGGGAGGTAACCTTTCGGTTGACCAAGCAAATACATAATTCTTCATGGATTTTTTCTTCTTTTATGGGTGTAAGATAAAAGAGTGGGTATCACAGCTCAGTAGCTACTAGAAACAAGGGATTGATTTGACATAGACTTGTGCGGGTGTTTGGTGGGGCAAGAAGTCTTTCGCAATCCTTTGGCTAATTGTTTAGCCCATCAACCCACATGGTTCACGGGATTCAGTATCTCAGTGTCCCACGATGTCCAACCTCATAACACTTGTTTGGTTCTTTAACACTCCAAAGTTCGGACACATGATGACCAAATAAGAAGATGTAACCAGAGGCCATTCTACCCAATTAAAATTCATAGTTTTAATGTCCAATCATATTCCTGAATTGATCCATCCAATCATCTTTCCACACATGGGGGCTTCAAGGTTAGTAAAGTTCTAATTTGGGAGTTCTTCTCAAAGTGTTTGATGCCAAGTATAAAAACTTCAATTCAAAACATTCAATTGTCCTTCCTTGATATCTTCACATCATGAAATCCTTTCAAGATCTTGTCCAAGCAGACTGCAAGGCACTGAGATTTCCATTAATCAGGTCAATGTCAGGTTAACTTGAAGCCACATATTTCTGATTCATGAATGATGACTTTGGGGTCTTCTTAGTTGATTGTAGAGTCTTCATTTCTTGAGATAGACTATTAGACACTATTCTTCCAAATAAGGAAAGGAATAACACCTATCCATCAAGTCTTCATCAAACATATCACAGAACCCCTAAACAGAGACCTTACTCCATTTATAATAAATTAGTTATTTCAATCCACAATTGTACGTGGGACACTGCTGTGCGCCATGTTTTGCCTACAAATATGCAGTCAATTCACTTTATAGTACATTATGTGAACTGCTTTGAGACTTCTAGAAGACGTGAAAAGCGGTGTGTCAAATTCAAGGATTATTATTTGGTTCAAATTCTCTCTCTCACATTCCTTAAAATCAATCAAGATTGACACGGTTTTTTTTGCATACACTTTGGGGTATCAAACATTAATTTTAATAATGATTTTAAACCTCTTCTTACAGGTTTCAACACTGCAGATCTGTCAGGTCCAGAAAATCTCAACAGCTGAGGAAACATTGGTCTACAAAAACACAGTCACTATGCTTTACAGTAAATTTTGTGAAGCTTTTGAGGTATCTTGTTGGTGTGAAAAGGCGCTATATCAAAATTCACATCTTTCCTTATCTTCGAAAGAGCCAGAAATTCTATTCTACAAATGAATTGGGGTTGGGAAAATTCCAGACTCCTGCAACTTTAGTGTTCAGTGGAACAACCCCTATTGAATAGATTCTATAGTAAACAGAAACAAAGTGTATAATCAAAAGCATGAAACTGAAACAGAACAACAATATATGATGACAGGAAGATAGCATGGAATCGTATACAATAGCCTAAACCCCAGCATAACCTCTAGAAAGGATAACAACATACAAGTTGAGACTAAAGGAGAGAACATAAATTGGCAACACACACATATATGGAATTTTATATGATTTAGACATATTCTGCCATGCCTTGTATGAGGAATGACTACCCAAATCATTTAGCAAGCCAAGATATTTCAAATGTTTTAATGAGATGAAAAATATGATGTTGATAATAGATCTGATGTGACAATTAGCACATGATAAAATTACAGAATTGTACAGCACAGAAGGAGACCATTCGGCCCATCATGTCAATGGTTGCTCTCTGAAATAGATGTCAGAATTTATCGCATTTCCCCCACACTCTCCTAAAAGCCCAGCAAATTTGTCGTCCCAAAATATCTATCTAATTCCCTCTTGATATTTGTTATTGAACTAACTTCAACCACCCTTTCAAGCAAAGCATTCCATCAAATTTGTTATAAAACATTGCTTAAAGTAGGCAATGTTCGAGTGATATTTTTCTAGTTGGCTAATTGAAAAAACATCCCAGATTGTGAACAACAGGTGCCTCAATAATGTGCCATCCTTAAAGCTTGTTAGATCCACTGAGGGGGATTTTAATTACATTCCCAGCCTGTCCTGTAATCCCTATTTGTTCCGATCTATAAAGTAAATTTCTAATTTAATGAAGAATCTACTTCTTAAGTTGCAGCATACTCACATACTGTTTATGTTGTGATCCAATGACAAATCCAAACACCTGTTTCTACAAAGCAGTGTAAAATCCAATTTTATTTTGTTGGATGAAGATTACAAAATGTAAATTTTACCAACCAATATTGACAACTATAAAGAAGGCTTATTAGGAAGCAGGATATTATAAAATAATACTCCTTGCATATGATATTTCGCCTTATCACATTGTTGAGATGTCTCAAAGTTCTTGCCAGAATATATTGTAATGTGGATTGACTGTGTACTTGGGGGCAAAATATAGGAATACACTGAACTCAGTCTAAAACCATTGAATATAATTCACCACAAGTGAAACAAACATTTAATTTATTCTTAAGAATACCTTTGGATGAGGTTGCATTGGGCTGAAGATGGCTTCCAAACCAATAGATCTTGCAGGAGCATAAGGAAAGGCAAACATGACTTTGGACCCAATACTATGGGCTCAGAAACTTCTCTCTCTGCACAATGTGTTGTGTGAGGATGTACTTCATCGGTAATGTATAGTGTTACATAGTGTAATGCGGCACAGAAGCAGCCCAACAAGTTCACGCTGCAGCTTATGTTCTGCGCAAGCTCTTACCAATATTATTCACCTCAGCAATACAACAACAACAACAAAAGTACATTTATAGAGTGCCTTTAACATCAAGAGGATGTCTCAAGGTGCTGAACAGTTAGGTTGCGACCTAAGCAGCGGTGGGAGGGTCAGATTAGGGGCAGGTTGACAGAGAGTAAGAAAGGGGGGAGAATTAGGAGAGCAGCAGAAGGCACGGTCAAAGAGGAAGGTCTTGAGACCGGCCTTGAAGGAGGAAAAGGAGGAAGTGAAGTGAAGGGATTGCGGGATGGAGTTCCAGAGTGTGAGGGCAGAGAGGCTGAAAGCCCGGCCACCAATGGTAGGGCAGTTCGAGCGGAGGACATGGAGCAGGCCAGAGCCCATTGAACGGAGGGGACGGGCAGGCTGATAGGGAGACAGCAGGTCAGAGAGATAGGCGGGGGCAAGGTTGTGAATGGCCTTGAAAGTGAGGACGAGGTTCTTGAATTCGTTCCTCTAGGGGATGAGCAGCCAGTGGAGACGGACGAGGGTGGGAGTGATGTGGTCATGGAGCCTAGTGCGGGAGAGTACACAAGCTGCAGACTTCTGAATAATCTGCAGCTTGTGAAGGGAAGAGCTGGAAAGGCCGACGTGGAGCGAGTTCCCGTAGTCGAGCCTTGATGTGATGAATGTGTGAACAAGTGTTTCGACAGCCTGGGGGGTGAGGCAATGGCGGAGTCTGGCAATGTTGCAGAGGTGGTGGAAGGCAGTATGGGTCATGGCGCAAATTTGGGGGAGGAAGGACAGTTCAGGGTTGAGCAAGCCGCCCAGACACCTGACTGGCTTCCTGACCCTGATTCCTTACCCTCTATGTTCTTTTTCCTCATGTTTGCATCAAGTTTCTTTTTAAAAGCATTGAAACTTTTGCTGGAACCACTGCTTCCAGGAGTGAGATACATATCCTTACCATGCTGTGGTGAAGAAGTTCCTTCCATTCAGCCTATTAGATCTACTACTAGCTACCTTATATTTAAGCCTTCTTGTTTGGGAATTGCCAACAAGTGAAAACAACTTATCAATGTCCACTTTATCAAATCATTCATAAACTTAAGTGTGGGGGGCGGGCTGGGGGGCGGGCTGGGGGGAGGTTGGCTCATCCTGGCTCAGTTGTTGGCATCTGAGTCAGGAGGTTGTTGGTTCAAGCCCCACTTCAAGGTTTTGAACTGACATAGTCTAAGACAACATTTAAATGAAAACTAGAGGATGCTTTGTATTGTTGAAGTTGCTGTCCCTTTCAGTAAATTTAAACTGAGGTGCCTTTAACTTATTCAGGTGGATGTTAAAGATCCCATGGTACAAGTTGAGGATAAATATTGAAATACTGTATAGCATCTCTAAACTCAATAGTAAATCATGTGAACTGCTTTGCCATTCTCCTGATGTGACAAGTATCAAATGTAAGGATTATTTATTTCACCATAAAATTCACAGCACCAGATCATTTGCCCACTATTCCCCCAATATTACTTTTCCTAAAATGTGTATCCAATTCCCCTTTAAATATTATTAAATATTGAATACAGCGTTCATATTCCACATTCTAACAACACTATGCCTAAACAAGTTTCTTACTTTTCTTCTTTTGTTCTGCTATAATTCACAATTCTGCATTCACAATCAGTCAGTGGAAACAGTCTCTCTCTGTGAAAAACATTCATAATTTGGCACGCATTTTTTACATCCCCTTTTACCTTCTTTTTCAAGCCTCTCTACATAACTCAAACCTCTCAATCTCTAATATTTGGTGAAGAAGAGAAAGGGAAAAGTGGTAGAAAAAAACAAGCAAAAAAAAGTTTAAGAAAAGGAATAAAGCAAAGGAATGAATCAAAGACCAAAATACAGTCAAATGATTTCATGAAAGTACAGAGCAACTAGATGTATCTCCTCTTCTCTCTTCACATTCTTTCAACAATATGAACATTGCACCTGCAGTTTGAAACCTTATTGTGATTAGCATTATTAGAAACCTGATCAAGAGGAAAAACTATAATTGTGAGCATCTGACAATTAATGGCTGATCAGCAAAAGGGGCTCAAGTTCAAGGTACAAGAGAAGGGAGATAATGCTGATTAGATGATGCCATCTATTTGCAACAAGAATCATTTAAAACACAATCAGCTATATTGATTGGTATCTCTGAAGGAATGAATATCTCTAAATGTTGTTCAGTATTTCCACATCTGCCACTTCTTAAAATCATTGATCCAACAACAGACTAGGAATGATTTGAACTAGAAAACACAGGCATAGTTGAGCAGCTGTTTTCTGCCAGTTACAAAAAACATGGACAATCAGTTATGATTGATTAGTACCAAATGGTGGTGGTGGTGTGGGGAGGGGATTAAGGGAGGTTCACTAAAACAACAGTTTTCTCAAACAACTTAATTTTGGTGACACTAAAATGTTCTCAGTGTTCCCGGACGTTCAATAACACATTCAAATCATTGCAAAACTTTATGAAACTTTATAATATTCACCCCAGTGGTTTCTTGTCTCTCCATTATTGACACCTATAATAAAATAATACACCTTTGAATGGCAAAGCTGTATTTATTAAAACTGTACTGGAAATGTATGCAATGCATATGATATTGGGATCTAATATGTGGTGATACTGTATTAAGGAAACTCTTTAATTAGTTACAACAAATTTATGATAACAATAATGATCATCCTTGCATTTGATACAGGCCTTAACATATCTTCTAGAAATCTCAAAGCCGAACACGGAATCTACTGTAAAGTGAATTGACTGTATATTTTTGTGATGGAATTCTCCTATGCTTGGTTTGCAAGTAATTTCAAACATTTAGATCCAACCACCACTAGGATTATAGATATCTAAAATGGTCTATTAAACATAAAACATTTGCAATATGTCCTAAATTGACACCAGTTGGAAAGTTTTGACATGAATATTAGTTGTACTATTTGTTCTCCAGAAACAAAGATAAATGGTTAGTTTCTTTTTTCTAGATATGTAAAATGCATAGATATGGTAGTGATATCACATGTTGCACTTAAATTATACAGTGATTTTCAAATCATTCAGCCATTAGCAAGGTACAGTACAATTCATTATTCAAAAGATGGGTGGTTTTAACTATACTTGCCTGTTTGTGTAGCATATATAATGTGTCTAAATTCTTTTCCATGTTAATATGCTTTGCAAGCTCACAGAGACTGCATAGTCATTTCTCCCTGGATGATTTTTATGTTTGTGTTTGATTCAAGACTTACATCCATCGTTCATGATATTTCTTGCCATTTCTATCTGTTTTCCATGAAGGCTGAGAAAGTGTTTGTCCTAATACCACTTGATCACCCGCGTCTCACTTCTATTCATCCAACTTTGCACTTCAAGATTGTGTTGAATTTTGGACCCAGCAGCGTCAAAATCTGAATCAATCCGAATATTCACCCCTTGTGCTTAAGTGTTTACAATGAACCAGTTAATCAAAATCAACTGAATTGAAAATACAATAAATCCAAAATACATAAATGCATTCATAAACAATTTACATACGTTGAATTTTAAACTCAGATAAACAACAACAACAACTTAAACTTATAAAGCGCCTTTCACGTCGGGAAATGGTTATAGATGCTTGAATCATTCAAATTGAATCTTCTGTAATTTAACCAGCTATGAAAAATTGAGTATGCAATGGAATTTTAAACTCAACTAATGTAATTCATATTGTTGGTGTATCATTTGATATTTTATTCCTGGCTTCTTCCCTTGGTAGATCAGACACAGCATACATGCTAAAGACCATTCAAATACAAAGGCATTAAACTGCAAGGCCATGAAGGTTCTCTGCGACAAGGCACTTACGACTTTTTTTCTTTGATGAAACCAACATGAATGTGTTTTCTTCTCACAGTTATTCAGCGGGGCATTACTTGCTAAATGAGATGAATCAGTGTCTATATACTTGAAATGAGATGAGGTGGTTGGATTAATGAAGTGTTGGAATAAAGAATGATGGAAAAAGATGGAGAGGCAGCAAAGTGAAAGTGGTAATCTCTAACAATTGGTCAAGGATTTAATCTTGGTCACAAAAACAAGAATGGTTTATTTACAGGGGGGGAAAAAATGGACGGATTTGTGGGTGCAAATAAACCAACACCTGAACTTTACAGTGAATAAAATTACTGTGTTGTCTCTGAGACTCAGATTGATATCAAATACAGGGAGAAAAATTATGATTTCCTGGTCATTAATGGCTCTTAAAGATTCTGATGAGTTCAGATAGTCTGGATTCGGTTCCCAGGCAGTACTGAGTTTACAGCATAAACTTTTTCACTGGTGCAGCAGCCTTATGTATATCATATTTGCACAGTACGTACAGTAAAACCTCAATAATCCAGCACAGTTGGGCCCACTCGCCTGCTGGATTTCGCAGTTTGCCGGTGTTTAGAAGCTGCCCTTGCAATGGCCGGGGAAGCCCCGTCCCATACACCACGTGAGCTGTAAACACAGCATTGAAGCCAAACAATGGCCGAGCTCCACCCACAGCGCCGGGGGACAGAGCGGCCAGGCCGGGAGCTACAAGCAGCTGTTCCCAACTTCGGGAGATTTGCCGACATCGTATTTTTCATTTATATTTTGAAATCTTGCTGGTTTTAGGGAGTTGCCAGATTACGGAATGTCGGATTATCGAGGCTTTACTGTATAATTCCTCATGCAGTGGCGGAGGCAACTGTTCTTGATAAAACATGTGTGAAGCTCCGCACTTAATTTGACCGCAGTTCTGGCTAAAGTAGCACAAAATATTACAAGGTTAAAAAAAGTTATTAAAATGTTCTCGACACTGTCAACCTTCACTTTGCTTTGATTCTACCCCCAAGTCAACTAAAATGCCAACTGCTTTGACACAACTGTGTATCTGAGTGCTATTAGAAACACTAGATAATCCAGGAGGAACAGTGAATAAACAACAACAACAACTTGGATTTATATAGTGCCCTCAACGCCAGACGGCATCTCAGAGCACTTCACAATAACGGATCCCGGGACCGAACCAGGAGGAGAAGGAAAATGGTGACCGAAAGCGCGGTCGAAAAGAAAAATCTTTTGGCGCAACCTGAAAATAGGAAAGGAGGGGCGAGGCAAAGAGAGTGAGGCAGGGAGTTCCAGAGTTAAAAAAAAATGTAGTGGCTGAAGGCACGGCCGCCGATGTTGGAACAGAGGATTCGGGGTCAAGGAGGAGACCAGACTTGGTAGAACAAAGGCCAAGGGTACTGTTGAGAGGAGGTCAGAGAGGTAGGGGTGTGCAGAGAAGTAGAGGAATTTGAAAACAAGAGTGATGAACAAATTATTCATCCATCTATGTTTATGGCATTGGTAAATACATTTGATTTAATTTTAAATAGATCGCTTTGCAAAATGGGCCAAATGGCCTACTTCTGGCCTATAAACATTGTGTGATCCCATGATACATACAACTACTCTGATGTTTTTGACAGCCTGTTAAAATCAATGGAGCCTTTCATCTCTATTGTGAAGTCCAAGCATAATTGACTAACTTGCAAACCCACATTTTACCCTTGCCTTTAAGACATACACTTTGAATTTCAACTATCACAGCACAGAAATCACTATAAAGATCTGTGTGAAGTTCTTGTTACTGGAACAAGTGGAGCTAATTGATTATTTGGCTTTAGTGAGATGAGAGGACAATTGTGGACTTTTAACAAGTTCTTCTAATAAGCATAAAAGCAGATATCGTAAAACTCTATATCCCATATATTTCTAGCTGGCTGCAAATCTTAAATTCCAGTTTGTAAAATGTATGTAGCCGATCTTATGGGTGAAATTTGCAGAATTGCGTTTGTAACATCAATGTAAAGTGTAAAGATCAGGTCAGCAGTTTCTTCCGGGTCCTAACTTAGCTTTTTATTGGGGTGGGGGGATTTTTATATTGTAAATAGTAAGCCCTACATTGGGTTATATGGTTTTTTTGCAAACTAGTTTTCCTCCCAGTACCAATCCACCAAGAAGGCATGAATATCATGGGCAAAAAAACACAAAGTGATCATCCCGCAAGCCTTGAGGCTAAATTTTAGCCTTTGATCCTTTGGCTCACTGGCTATGTTATTTTATTTGGCAAAGGAGATTTGGGCTCTCTTCGGCAAATCAAAAAAGAATTACAGTTAACCCCCACAAAGATTTTAACATTCAGATATTTGATGCTTTTAGGCACTAATCTGCACCTTCCTCCAACCAGCTGTTCCTCAAAAATCTGCATCCCCATTCACCTGACAATCCCGAACCCATTCAGAGTCACTATGTCACAGGTGTACATAATCTACTACACTCATCTGCCAAGACTGCAAAACATATTGGAAATCAAAAAATCTTCCCCTTTAAATCCAAGCAATTTGATTTATAACATATATTGCTTTATTAAATATTTACATTTTTTTAATTATTGCTATTCATCTCTTTTTACTAATTAAATATGATGATATGATTCCTGTTGCTTGAGAGTGAATCACTGTGTTGACCTTTATTTCTAAAGTTATTGCTTCAGAAGTTTATATTATGAGCTTGTTGTTGCCATCTAATTTCTATTCCGTTCCCTCTCACAAACAATGCCTTTTCAAAAATATCACTTCTGAAATAATTTCTGTTAGCCTGGCTCACTTGGATGAAATGTTAAACTAAGGTTCCATCTGCCTGACCTGTAGATTCCATACACAGTCACTACACATTACTTTATATCTTATGAAACGCTTTGAGATGTCCTCGCAGAATTAAAGGCACAATATCAAATGTGTGGGGTTTTTTCGTGAATGTAAAACGAAAACATTTAAATTGATCATCATAAAGAATGATGTTACAAATACTGTAAACCATTACTTAGCTGGAAATCACATGCTAAAATGTGTTGCTGATTTATTCATACAGAAACTAGACTAAGTCAAGTCTAACTATCACTTCAAAACTGTAACACACCCTTCTATATTAGCAGATTATAGATGGAATTAAAGCAACTTTATTCAACTCTGAAATGGTCAAGCAATTCTATGGTCTAATTACATTTTAGTGGTCACTGGAAGGAAAAGAAGGCACAGAATCATCACTGTATAGAAAAGACTGCAATCTGATTTTTTTTTTTTAAAATGCTTCACCATATTTGAACAATAGACTGATATGGATATTCTTTGATCTCAGAAATTCCTGAATTTCAAGTAGCACAAGCAGCAGATTTACACAAACCAAAAATATCGATAAAGGTTTTTCAAGAGAAAATCACATGAAGTGCTTGATATGCAAACACAACCTTGGAAGCATTTGGGAGACTACCTATGGTCCTATGCTGTGATGGTAAAGTATTAGTGTGAAACTCTCATTCTCTCATCTGTTTCACTTCGCTCCTGCCCTTGGCTTCTTCAAGGCTTGTCTCAAGTCTCTTCTACTCCACCACACCTTTGGTCACCCTCCTCCTACCTCTACCACCTGCCCTCCACGTTTTGTGATCACAACCCCCAGCTCAGGTCCAAATTCTTGAGTGTCAAGTGCCTTGGGACATTCTCCTGATGTGAAAGTTGCTCTCCAATTGTAATTTGTTTATTTTCCCAGTCTCCTCTTCCGCCAAAGGTGTTTCCTTTTACTGGCTACTAGATGTAGTTCCATCAAGACCAGTTGTCCTATGATCTTCGCTCAGTGATGATTATTTTAATGCAACCCATCATAGGCTAGTTTATATCACAAACACCCTGACCCTTAACTAATGTTGATGCCAATTCTTTCAGCAAAAACTCTGGTGAGTGTTTGTTTCCTAGCCCAGGGCCACTGAGGCAAATTGTGGCAACACCACTGATGACCAAGCTGAGATCAGCTGGTTCAGCACAGACCAGGGTCTAACTTGACACTTTCCTATGACTCATAGTTGCGAAACATTACTAATATTTTATAAGTACTCAGGGTGAGAATTATAATCTTGTTAATTTTACTAATGGCTTTACCAGCAACGAGGAGACACATTAGGACTTCATTCAGGTAAAGTGTCATAAAGATCAATTTATAAGTTTTAAATGTAAGTAGTCGATGAGTCAAGCTGTGGAGTACAAAATTGGGGGATGCTGTAATAGAATGGCAAAGTCATCAAAGTCAATTATTAGATCAGATTAATTCAGTACAGTACTCGAGCAGCTGCAACTCACTTTCAGAAATCAATCAGACCAGTCCCAACATTCAAAGGAGACGACATAATCATAATCATAATAACAGAGAGAAGTGTTCTAACCACTGAGCTACAGGACTCCACGATATGAAAGGTGCTACTTTATTTTTACTTTTTGTTCAGTAAACTTAACACAACCTGTTGCTTTTTTTTCAATCACTCACAACACTCACCCTACTAAACCATTTGTAGAAATATAATCATCATAAGAATACTTATCTTGGCCCTCTTTCAAAGGTTATTTTAAAAGCAAAGTACTCTATCCCCAAGATTTGAATCCACATTTCACTTGTATAACGTTTTAAATTGGCTACTCCTTACTCTGCCCATCCCTATAAAGAAGTAAATAATGTACTTCTTTTAAAAACAATAATAAATTGGTCACTTCAATTTGCTTGTGGAACACTTGTGTGCACAATTGGCTGCCACGTTTCATCCACAAATGTCCAGTCAATTCACATTACAGTATATTCTGTGAAGCACTTTGAGACATCTAAAAGACGTGAAAAGAGCTATATTGAATGCAAGGATTATTATTACTACCCAATGATAAAGTGCCTTATCACATTGTTGAGACGTCTCAAAACGCTTCACAGAATAACTGTAAATTTTGTGGGTGAGCTGTATATTTTGTCTTTTAATCCAAGATCATATAGAATTATAGACCATTATTTAATGCAGCATTAATTTGAAAGTTGGTTCTTTAATAAATTCAGGTGGAAATTCAGTTTCCAAATTAAAACCAGAACTAAGAATTTTCCACCACTTCACATGATCCTTTATATTGTTTTCCAAATGTTCCCTCAGTTGGAGACACTGAAATACCCAATTTTATGGGATACTGTACAGTTATTATCCTCTGAACTCTTCTGGGTGTAAAATTCAGTGTTGGGAAATGGCCACTGATATCTTACAATGGATTAAGTCAGCCATTCCAACTCTGCTGAGAGTTGTTCCATTTAAGATTTTGTAGTAGGTGAAGTAAATGAAGTGTGACAGAATGTCTCTAGAGCTCTGAGTAAGGCTACAATACTCAGGGAAACACGCAGCAGCAAGAAAAGCTCAATATTTGCATTGGGATCTCTGCAGAACAAAGAGAGTAGCTAAACACAACCACAATCTGCACTTTCAACTAACAAGATGAGCTATCCTTTTTTCTATATATAAAAATATGAATTTCATGATTCCTGCAAAGCTATTTGAAAAACTTAAACGTAATTTAGATTACAAAAATAAAGGCTCATCTAAAATTAGTTTCTTGGTTAGTCTCTACTTAGAGTTGTTTGTCTCAAACATATTTTTTTTAAATAATTGTCTTCAATTATAATTTTTGGTGTTGCGGACGTACTGAATGACACATTTCTGCCCATAGAGTTTCTGTTGAAATGATTGCAGATCTGCAACAGGGTTGCAAGTGGATAATAATTGGACGGCAAAATAACATACACATAATGGTTCTGAGCTCTCACGATTTGGATCATTTACCTTTCTCAAATTGACAAAATTGCTGCTGCTGAGTGCAGTGAAAGGAAGCACAGGACAATGAGCAGCATCATGAATGGGCCATGCCCATCTCAGATTATTTTTAGCTGACAACAAGAATGTTTTATTCCAACTCTGATGTATTGTTTTCTCCACTCAGGCTAAAGTAGAGGGAAGAATTTTACAGCAGCTCGCATAACTCTCTCCATTTGTTTAATCTAATTGCTGTCCCTGTTTTTTTGTTTTTTTAATTCTTATGCCATCATATGGCATAAGTAGACATGATCATATTTTTTAGAGATTGGGATAAAGTTGTGAAGTTCCTTAAATTTCCCCACCAGAAAGCATTGCTCACCCCTCGATTTTCTTTTTGAAATCCTTTCAAATTTCCACAGAAATATCCATGTGTAAATGGCGTACATAATGAAGAACTCGCAGTCTGACTTAGATACCATTAAGCATGGTGATGGATTTCCACATGTGTAAAATACTACCCAACTGATCAAAAACAAAGGCCTAAAGTGTGCCATTCATTGTGAATCCAAAACGAGCAACATTTTCTTGCATAAATTTTAGGTCCTACATCAAGATCTAAGTATTTTTATATAGAATACATTTTTTCTGTGTTGATCTTCTGTGTGCAGGTGAGATGAAATTGCATTCTCTACTACCAAAAATCAATCTTTACCAATTGGCCTGTAATAAAAAGTAATCCCATGGATTTCAATTGTTAGCAAAATTGAAGCCCATTGGGATTAAAGGGACTCTGATAGCATTGGATACAAAATTGGCTGAGACACAAAAAGCAGAAAGTAGTGGCGAATGGTTGTTTTTCAGACTGGAGGGAGGTATACAGTGGGGTCCCACCTGGTCTGTATTAGGTCCACTCCTCTTTTGGATGTAGAGGGCAATATTTTTAAAGTATGCGGATGACACAAATTTTGGGAATGCACTAAATGCTGAGGAGGATTGTAACAGACTTCATAAGCAAGATGAATAAAATCTTGTGATGAAATAGGCAAACGCATGGCAGATGAAATTTTATGCAGAAGTGTGAAGTGGTACATTTGCAAAGAGGAATAAGAAAAGGCAATATAAAATAAATGGTACAATTTGAAGGGGATACAGGAACAGAGAGACCGAGGATTCACATACACAAATCTTTGAAGGTGACAGGACAAATTGATAAAGCTGTTTAAAAAAGCATATGGAATCACTGGCTTTATAAATATACGGAAGTTATGCTAAACCTTTAAATCAATGGTTAGGCCCCAGCTGACTATTTTATCCCGAGCAAGAGATTGGGATCAAAAGGTTTGGAGCTTAGGGAAGGCAGGGATAGGAGAATGGCCAAAGGTAGAGTCGAAGAGTAAGGTCTTGAGATGTGCCTTGAAGGATGTAAGTGGAAGTAAGACAAAAGGGACTGGGACATGGTGTTTTAATCGGTGGGGGTCAAAGAGGCTGAAGGCCTGACGTCAATAGTGGGGCAGGCCAGGTGGAAATCTGCAGCAGGCCACTGCCTGCTGAATGGAGGGAGCGGACAGTTCAATGAGCTCTGTTGCAACTCAGTGGTTGGAGCACTCGCCTTACAAGCATCAGACCTGTGTTCAAATCCAGGCAGTTCAGGGCAAAACTTTGGGCAAATTTCTTTACTCTACATCCCTAATAAGATTATCCGTGCAAAAAAAAACACAATGGTAAAAAGTTCGTCATTTTCAATCCACGACTGTTTGTAGGACACTGCTGTGTGCAATTAGCTGCCGCATTTCGCCCACAAATATATAGTCAATTCACTTTACAGCATATTCTGTGAAGCACTTTGAGACGTCAATAAGATGTGAAAAGCACTATATCAAATGCAAGGATGATTATTATTATTAATGATAACTTTCAAAAGAGAATTGGATATACTGATATTAACAAAAATAATAATTTCAAGGCTATGGAGAAAGAGCGGGCAGTGGGATTAGTTCAATAGCTCCTTTAAAGAGCAGACACAGAATAAGTCTAATAGCCTCCTCCTGTGCTAGAGGATTCTATTATTTAAATGTTCAATTTGTGATTTTTCACTTTTTATCATACTTTAAATCATTCATCCACAAAATCTACAGTCATTTCATTTTACAGTGGACCACATGAAACACTTCAAGATACTCTCCCCATGTGAAAAGCACTATTGCATAAGAAATACAGATTATCATTATGTGACACATAATGTTGATTATTTATTTAAATCAGTTCTAATGTCTCGTATTTTCACGTATTTTTTATAAGAAAACCAAATGTTCAAGGTGACCCCTTTTGAAAGAATTACCAGAAAGGTGTCTCATTCCTAATGTTACTCTTCATATACTATTAAATAAAAAGGATGAAATTTTCTAGTTCTTTAGTTTCTTTTATCTGGATTTAGCGAATGAACAAATATCAAGGTTTCTTGTTATAATCAGTTCATAGTACAACTTAGCCAAGGTTTATATATGCAACCACGATAGTAATGAGAGGTATATATTTAAACAAACACTCACCGATAGTCATAAATGTATACACACACACATGTGTGATCACAGATCACAAGAGACGAAC
Source organism: Hydrolagus colliei (assembly GCA_035084275.1). Lineage (NCBI taxonomy): Eukaryota > Metazoa > Chordata > Chondrichthyes > Chimaeriformes > Chimaeridae > Hydrolagus > Hydrolagus colliei. The sequence goes on along the minus strand of CM068742.1, from coordinate 15,395,375 downwards.
AAGTGACTATTCCTCCTTAGAATAGGTGGTGAGCAGAATCTTTGTTGGGGCTGATCTAGCCGAAACATGATGTGCTTGGCAATGGAACACTGGAATTGAGTTGATCCTCTGTGGAAGTCTTAGTGCAGTTCTAAACTATGCAGAACTGTAGTACGCCAAAGTACTATTAATCACAGACCAAACAGCAGCTCCTGTTAACCTTGAAAGCCAAAGCTTGAATGAGTAAATAATAAAGCAGTGGAAAATTGACCAGCTCGGGCTTGCAATGAGAAGCTATGGGATTGTAACTGGTTAAACTGCAGCAGTAGCCGAATATATGAAAGATGAAACATGGACTGTCCAGTGCCTTGGGATGTCTTCCTGATGTGAAAGGCACTATACAAATGTAATTTTGTTGTTGTTGTTATATATTTTGAGTTCCCCAAGCCTTGGTTCCTGCCAACCTACAGGTAATACTATTCATAATTAGCTAAAAGAATTACATTCATCCAAGGGGAGAATGCACATTCCATTCCAACAACAACACCAAAATTACATTTGCATAGAGCCTTTCACATCGGGAGGACGGTCCAAGGCACTGGACAGTCAATGTTTCAGACCCGAGCTGGGGTCAGGATCAGGGAGGGTGAAGGGAAAGGAAGGGAGTTGAGGTGACTGATGGGTCCATCGAAAAGGAGGGTCTTGAGGTGGGACTTGAAGAAGGCTAAGGAAGGGGCAAGGCAGAGGGACTGCAGGATGGAATTCCAAAGGTTAGGGGCAGAGTGACTGAAGGCTCGCCCGCCGATATTGGGGCGGGTGGGGCGGGGGACATGGAGCAGGCCAGAGCCTGCTGAGCAGAGAGGGCGGGCAGGTTAGTAAAGGTTGCAGAGGTAGGGTGGGGCGAGGCCATGGAGGGCTTTGAAGGTGAGGACCAGTATCTTGAATTGAATCCTCTGGATGATGGGGAGCCAATGGAGTTGGGAGAGAATTCCAGACATTTTCGTGTTTTGGTGGCATATATGTGGAACTCTCAGTCTGGTTTGGTTACTCTTAAGCATGTCAATGGGTTTCTGAATGTGTCAGGCAATATGAAATTCAGGAATTATTATTAGTATTGCTATTCTTGGATCTTCATCAGCTTCAGTAATGCTCAAAATCTCAATTCATACAATTATTTTTCAGCTTTCATTACTCGGCTCTGGGCTTCGTTCATAAATACCATTTAGATAGGTTGAGGAGTTAATTACTCTGTTAATGATTAGATTTTTTTTAATGGAGTTTCTCATTGAAATGGAGTTTCCTTTTCCCATTAGATTGATTCATTTGTTTCTTTTATTATGAACTAATTTGTCTCTATGTGTTTACTGTTGAATAACTGATGTTGTTGTTAATATCCACTTGTGTCTGTTATGTACAGTTCATGTTCTGAGTATGGTTAGTCTCTCATGTCATACAGTCAAGTCAAACAACGTCAAACCTGTTTTCAGTTCACTCAGGGAACTGGAACAAAGTAGTCTTTATGTAAGAGTGGCCCCTGAGTAAGGTTCCAATGGTTTGTTGACTGAGCCTGAATTAACAAAGAATCCCAGGTCCAGGACTTCTGCAGGCCTTCAAGTAGACTCCCGTTAGAATCCAACAATTTTGCCAACACTGCCTCACTGGTGAAATGAGAAGCTGTGGGCATCATGTGGACTGCTCATGTGACATTGGTAGATGTGCTAGAAGTCTAAAAAGGTCAAGTGGAAACTGGTAAATTATTACTGCTAAGTTCATTTAAATTTACATTGAATTGTCCACTAAAAAGAGGTTTGCAAATTAACAGGGCTAAAAAGAGTGACCACTGCTTGCATTAGTCAGGTGGTTGTTGAATAGAGGTATTTTATTATTGAGTACACAAGAGTTCTGGATAATATGCATTTTTTGGAGGGAAGGGATGGGTATGAGGAGGCCGATAAGCAGCGAGTTGGAATAGTTGAGCCTAGATGCAATGAAAGCATGTATGAGGGTTTCAGCAGCCTGAGGGCCGAGGCAGTGGCTGAGTTGGGTAATGTTGCGAAGATGGGGAAGGCAGAGTGGGTCACGGCATGGATATGGGGGATAAAGGGCAGTTGAAGGTCGAACAAGACGCCCAGGTTGCTGACTTGCTTTGTGAGGTGGAATGTGCATCCATGCATGATGATGCTGCCAGTGGCTGAGGTATGGAGGCGCTTTCACAAGCCTATCAGGAGGGTTTTGATCTTGCTGACATTCAGCTGTAGAAAATTGGTTCTCATCCAGAACTTGATCTCTGACAGAGAATCTGTCAGGACGTGAGTTGTCTTAGAATCGAGGGTGGAGGCAAAGAGATAGAGTTGGGCTTCATCTATGTATGTGTGGAAGTCGCCCCATGTCTGTGGATGATGTTACCAAGGAGGGAACGTTGAGGTTGAAGAGCAGAGGACCGAGGATAGAGCCCTGAGGAACACTACACAAAACAGTGTGGGGGCTGGAAGAGAAAGTGTTGGTGGAGACAAATTGGAGCCGGTGTGAGAGATAAGACTTGAATCATTCAAGGACTGAACCTTGAAGGTTGAGGTGAAAGGAGAGGTTTTGGAGGAGGATGGAGTAGACTGACACGGTATTGAATGTCAGTCTATAATTGACATTCCAATGAACAGCTCATTCCATAGATTCTTAACTATCTTTAGCAATTCCCACATCCTCCTATACTGTTCTCAAGCAGATGCTTATCCAGTTGTTGAATAAGGAGTTAATTACCAACCCACTAACTGCTTTGTTTTGGTCTGTTTCGACATATGCACTTTTCTATGCTAACAGAAAACCTTTCAGAATGTCAGTCATGTCAGACTATTTTTAAAAAATCATTTTAAACCAAGGCATCTCCCCTCACTGTTCTGCTCCTACAGTCTGTCATAATGCTTGATGATACCTACCTACCTTTGTTTGTACCCACAAGGTCTGGTGATAACTCTCCATTGAGGAAAAGTTGAAAAGTTATTAGAAGCCTTCGAGTATAGCTGCAAACATATGAACCCAAAATGTTTATATTAACACTGTCAGGAGGAATTGTCAGAGTGTGTAGGGCGAGAGGGGTAAGAGCTGGATCACTTCAATGAAGAGATGGAAAGATTGTCTGCCCCGTCCAGTGTTGCATTATTAATGGCTGGAGGGAGCAGTAGTTTACAAGATGTATTAAAAATAATCCTGAAAATCAGGGCATTGAAGCTTGAGATCGGCACTCAAGGCAGGGGTGTGCAACAGTGGGAATTCCCTGAAAAATATCTCAAGACCAGCTCATATCTACTGCCACCATCAGGTGGGACTCAGACAATGCTGGTGCCACGATCAATTCTGATTACCATCAGAAGCAAATCACAGTTATTTGTTACTTTAACTGATTTAACTTTTTGAGGCTTGCCCAATCTTCCAATTTCATCCTATCAAATATTCCACAAAATCACCATCAGCTTTATAAAAGGGCTTATTGCTTCTGTATTCACTGTGCATATGTGCAGAAAGCATCACTCCATCAGCTCTGGGATTGTTTTGTGGCTCTCCGTTGGGGTTTACAGTGAACCCACATTTTAATGAAGCATAGACACTGTGGTATTACTGACTAATATTGGACTACAGTATTATAAGGTGTATTGGGTTGCAATGAATAAACATCAGTGGTCTTTGCTGTTCTCCTGTTCTCTTTCTATGAAATCATTGCCACAAACAATTGTGTGAGAAACATCAGGCCTGCCCGTTGTGTTACAGATTTCAAAAACAACTTGTGTTTATATAGTGCCCTTCATGTGGGATCTGACAACAAGTCAGGGGAGAGGGATGGGAGAGGTGACCGTAAGCACACTCAAAATGAAGATCTTTAGACAGGATTTGAAGGTGGGGAGTGAAGGAGCAAGGTGGAGGGTTTGAATGGAAGAGTTTCAGAGTGTCAGGACTTAGTGGCTAAATGTGTGGCCACCAATGGTGGTATGCAGTGTATGAGGGACAAACAGGAATCTGGGTCCAGATGAGCAAAGGTGGGGGTAAGCAAGTCAGATAGGTAGGGAGGTGCAAGGGCATGAAATGATTTGAAACAAGTGAGAGGATCTTGAAATCAATCCGTTTGGTGATTAGGAGCTAGTGGTGTCTGTCTAGGTCTGGAATGATGGGTGTACGGAGCTTCATGTATTCGGGCGGTGGAAGAGAAGTAGATTTGGTTGTCATCCATGTGGAAGTTGACCCCCTGTCTGTGGATGACGTCGCCGAGAGGGAGTATGCAGATTAGGAAAAGAAGGAGGCCAAGTATGGAGGCTTGGAGTACCTTTCAGGTGACTGGGCAGAGGCGAGAGGAAAAACCATTGGCCAAGATGAAGTGCTGGCGGATGACTAAGTATAGATTTTTAATGTTATGTCAATCTATTATTTAATGCTGAATATTTATAGAACCGAGTGTAAATGTTCATTGTTAGCAACGTTTCAGTTGGTAAGCGTCCTTTCGTAGTTTTACCCGTAACAGTCATTTTGTCATCAGTTCATAATGAGACTACTGACAGATTCTGATGAACAAAGGCACTTGACTGTCAATTGGGGGACTGCTCACTTATATGTCTAACCCTCAGCCCACACACTTCTTTAACGCTTACTGATTAATCGTAGTTGTTGTCAACTTCATGCCTTATTATGTAAGCCACATCAAGCCACAAGGACTTCCTCTTCATACCAAGTAGCTTAATACTGGCACTATTGGAATAAACAATAAAACATTGATGCATGAATTTTCTGCATCAATAATTATGGTGCTATTTTTAGTCAATTGTGTTTGTCATTCTGATTCAGCATCACAAACATAATAATCACACATAACAAAGTGCAATCTGCTTCTGCATGTTATTTTCCTGTGTGCAACCTAGATGTCAGGTTCGACCTCCAACTGTCCTTCCTCCGCCACATCCGGTCCATTACCAGCACTGCCTTCTACCACCTCTGACGGATCGCCCGTCTCCGGCAATACCTCACACCAAAAGCCGCTGAAACCTTTGTCCATGCTTTTGTCACCTCTCGGCAGGACTATTGCAACGCCCTCCTCTCCAATCTCTCGTCCACCACAATCCACAAAATCCAGCTAATCCAAAATTCTGCCGCCCACATACTCACCTGTTCCAAGCTTCGCTCCCCCATTATCCCAGTCTTGCCAGACCTCACTGGCTCCCTATCCCAGAGAGGATCGACTTCAAGATCCTCACTCTTGTTTTCAAATCCCTCTACTCCTCTGCACTCCCCTATCTCTCTGATCTCCTTTCCCCCCAACCCAGCACCAGTTGCCTTCTCTCCTCTGCGTCTGGCATCCTCCATGTTCCCCGAATCCTCCGCTCCACCCTCGGCTGCCGTGCCTACAGCCACTACGCCCCGAGGCTCTGGAACTACCTTCCTCACTCCCTTCGCCTCGCCCCCTCTCTTCCCAGTTTCAGGTCACAGCTGAAGACCTTTCTCTTCGACCGCACTTTTGGTCACCTTTCTACTCCTGCCCCTGGCTTGGTCCCGGGATCTGCCATTGTAAAGCGCTCTAAGATGCCGTCCAGCGTGGAGGGTGCTATATAAATCAAAGTTGTTGTTGTTGTTGTTTACATTAATGATTGGTACTAATACCCCCACTGCAGGGAGTAGTTCAGAAACCTTTTTTTTCTACAAACCAAGTATGTAAAAAGGGCGTGAAAAATGTAGGATTGCCAACAGGATTCCTGAATAGCAAGGAAACTTGCCTAAAGTTTAGCCCTGTCCAGGAATCAAACCAGGGTCCTCTCGCATGTGAGACAAGTGATTTATCCAATCCACTACAGGACTTAAGGGTATTAAATTATAAACCAGGCTTGTGTATTTCCAGTTACCAGACGGATTCCCAATGCATCCCCTTAATAAGAAAACCAATGAGAAAGTCTATCCAGTACTTTAACTTCCATATCATGTTCAGTTGCTAGAAAGATATCTTCTTCAGCATCTCTCCTCTGGGTTAACTGAACCAGTTTACAAGCTTGGCATCTGGTATGATTTTGAGCTCTGGAGCAAACCATGCACTCTGGCTCATTGTCTGTTCCTCACTTCCTTACGATCAACATTCCAATCACTATGCCTTTGCTCACTGAATCCTAAAATTTATGCACCTTATGAATTCTCTACCTGTGTTAAAAATGCTCTTGATAACCTATGTGGAGTCCTGAGGCTTACTGATTAGAGCACTTGCCTCATAAGTGAGAGGACCTGGGTTTGATTCCTGGCAGGGCAAAACGTTGGGCAAGTTTCCTTACTCCACATACTTCTATTCATCTAGCAGTAAGTAGGAACCTAGTTGTTAGTTGATTGGCACATTGATGTTCCAGGGGTAATAATCGCTTCAAAAATTTAAAAAAAGTAAACTAATTTGGTCATTCAATCCACGACTGTTTACGTGCAATTGGCAGTTGTGTATCACCCACAAAATGTACAGTGAACACACTTTACAGTATTTTTTTGAAGCACTATGAGAGGTTTTGAAGATAAGCGCAATATCAAATGCAAGGATTCTTACATATCTTTTCTACCCTGCCTTTGGCCAACATTCCCAATCACCCCTTCTATATTTTCAAGCTGAGAGATCCACATTATGCGTATAAGGGTGTCCCACATGTTATCCTACATGAAAAAATGTATGTAAATTAGAGTTAAAAGGACCACATTTCTTTCACAAAAGATAATCAGCAGCTGGAAAGGGAGCTTGTGGCCAGGGCTCATTTAAGAACACATAGAAGCTGTGAAAGGAGGATGATAGATGTGTTATATTAGAAAGATATGATCCAATGGTCCAAAGGGCATTTTTCATCTGAAATTTTCTTATGGTATCACAGCACTAACACGTAAATCCAGAAAACTGTTCTGTTCTCTCTACACAAAATTGTGCACTGTCAATATATATTAGTTATGTTTAAAACAGCTCCTAGAGATGGACCTGACAACTGTAATTCAATTTTAGGAATTTGTTGATGTTCATAAATTGCTCACGTCATGTCATCAGTATTGTTCAATTGAAATATAATTTGAAAACTCACTCTAAGGCATCTATTATTCTCTTGTTAGTTTATTTCTAATGATAACTGGAGCCTACATTCAAATACTGATTAAATCAAGTCACATTAGCTGGAGACAGTAATGCATTTTCTTTTTTCTAAAGTAAGTGATTTTAACAAGGGTCAAAATGTGTTAAAATAAAACTGGATTTCTACAAGATTGCTCCTGATATTATTGTATTATTGCTGCAATATATACTATTAAACAAGAGCTTCTCTAAAGTCTGGATCAGCAGAACAGATTATTTGGATTTACTTTTCTAAGGAGCAAACAGTTGAAGGCTGAAACAATGTAATATCACATTGAGACCAACAAAAACAACAATTTATACTTAAACCATAGTCGGAGATGCTGCTCTTAGGATGACACATTAAACTGAGAGTCTACCTGTTCAGGATGTTAAAGATCCTGTGTCACCTTTAGAAAACAGAATTGATATCCTGACCAAAAATCAACCAGATAAAACTGGTCATTCACTTCATAGCTGTTTGTGGGACAATGCCGTGCTCTGAGCTCTAAGCGCTCTAAGACGCCGTCTGGAGTGGAGGGCGCTATATAAATCAAAGTTGTTGTTGTTGTGTGCCAATTAACTGTCACATTTACCGGCCTCCAAGAAGAAAGCAACTACACTTTGCAGTAAAATCCTATGGAATGCCTTGAAGCATCTTCCTTACATGCCAGGCTCCATAAATGCAAGGACTGTTATTACAGCATAGTAATTATTATAATCCAAAGTCAAAATGGAGATTGGCATCTGAGCTGAGTTCTAGCGAGACAGTTCCATATTCCAACAAAATGTAATACTTACAAATACTTTTGGAAACACAAAATCACAAAGTAGATTCATTCCAGAGTTATTACGTTAAAAAAAGTTATCTATATTTCATATAAAAACAGCCCTCCCTGAAGCCGTGTTGCTTCTGAGGAAAAAATAAATCAGGTACAGATTTGATGAGATAGATACTTCCTCAAATGCATCAGAGTTCTTTCTGCCTGCCTGTCTGTATGTCTGTCTGTCTGTTTATTTTATTATAATTTCCTGTTAGACAGAGGATTCTGGTTGGTTGAACATATAGAATAATAATAATAATCCTTACATTTGATATAGTGCCTTTCATGTATTCTGGACATCCCAAAGTTACCTACTGATATATTACTCAGGGATATTTTGCTACCAATAACTTAAGACATTACTGTACATAAACTGCAGGACTGTATTTATTTGATTTAAGTTGCCTTGCTCAGTTGTGTGCAAAATGGAAGCTGCTGAAATTGTCCTATTAGAAGTATTGATTTTGCCATGTTCCTATTCTATTGATTGATGACCTGCGCTCTTTATTTCAACAAAACTGCTTTCGTTTTATCCATCGATGGCCAGCATTTCATATGGACATACTGTACTAATAAAGGGAAAGGGGTCACTATAACTTCTCTAATCACACTTTGGGTAAATACTCTGTGTTTTAGGCATTGTGCCATAAAAAGTAGCCAGTTAGATCCCTGGTTTGTGCTGAGTTACCTGATTCTATCTATTACATTGAAGTGCTCTAGTAGGCAGCAATCCAACAGTAGAGAAGAGGCAAGAAGGAAGCACGACATTGTCAGAAATGACATTGAAACTGACACTGTGACTATCAAACCAAGATCCCCTATGTCTGTGGACATTAAAATTGGATGCCGCATTCACCTACAACAAATAATCACAACACAGTATACTTAAAATCCTATGAAGCACTTTGAGATGTCCTCCCAATGTGAAAAATACCATGACACTATATCTGATACTATGAGATTTACTCGTGTCATCTAACATTATCCAACAGAACAAATATGCAAAATTTACCATTGGGAAAACCAAATGTCACAGGAAGCCTAAGTCTATCTGGCAGTGCCGACCAGAAACCCACTGATGAAGTCTCTGCTACAACACAATACAAAATTACATTTGTAAAGCCGCTTTCATATCAGGAGTTATGTCCCAAGGTGTTGAACAGACAAGAATTAGAGATTAGTGCCCAGGTGGGATGGGGTGGGGGGTGATGTGTGGGGGGGGTGGAATGGGGTGATGGGGTGGGAGGCATGGAGGGGAGAGAATGGATGGGATCAGGGAGGGTGTGTGACCAAAAGCACGGTCAAAGACAAGGATCTTGAGGCATACACTGAGGAGGCAAGGGAGGGAGCAAGATGAAGGGAATGTGGGATAGAGTTCCAGAGGTTGGGGGCAGAGAGGCTGAAGACCCAAGCACAGGTAAGTGGGGTGGACTGAGCAGGGGACATGGAGCAGGCTGGAGCCTACTGAGTGGAAGGAGTGGAGAGGTTGACAAGGGGTTAGCAGGTCACAGTGGTAGGAGGGATAAAACCATGGAGGATCTTCAAGGTGAGGACGAGAATTTTGAACTCAATCCCCTGAGGGATTGGGAACCAGTGGAGCCGGGCGAGGGTGGGTGGGATGGGATCAGTGAGCGTGGTGTGAGAGAGGACACAAGCTTCAGAATTCTGGATAATTTGCAGCTTGTGGAGAGAAGAGTTAGGAAGGCCGATAAGCAGGGCATTGGGATAGTCATATCTTGATGTAATGAAAGCATATATGAGGGTTTCAGCGACCTGAGGGCTGAGAGAGTGGAGAAGCTACAATAATAATTATCCTTACATTTAATATTGCGCTTTTTGTGTCTTCTAGATGCCTTAAAACACTTCATAGAATGTCTGTAAAGTGAATTGACGTATATTTTGTGTGTGAATTCATAGAATCATACAATTTTACGGTACAAAAGAAGGCCATTCGACTCATTGAGTCTGTGCTGGCTCTTTAAAAAGAGCAATTTAATTCCACTCCCCAGCTCTCTCCCCATAACTGCGCAAATCCATTCTCGGCAAATAAATGTCTACTTCTCTTTTTAAATTGTTATTGAATCGGCCTCCACCACCTTTTCAGGCAATGCATTCCAGATTCTAACAACTCACTGAGTGAAAATATTTCTCCTCACCTCCCCTCTGTTTCTTTTTGAAGCTATTTTAAATCTGTGACCACGAGTCACTGATACACCCAACAGTGGAAACAGTTTTTCCTTGATTACTCTGTCGAATCCCCTCATGATTTTAAAAATCTCTATTAGGTCTCCTCGTGCCTTCTCTGTTCCAATGAGAATAAACCTAGCTTCTCTAGCCTTTCCTCATGGCTGAAGTCCCTCATTCCTGGTACCATCCTGGTGAATCTCCTCTGCACCCTTTCCAATGCCAACATCCTTCCTAAATTGGGCAGATTGGGCAATGTTGAGGAGGAGGGGGAAGGCGGAGCAGGTCATGGCATGCATGTGAGGAAGAAAGAACAGTTGAGGGTTGAAAAATATGCCGTTCCTGACTGGTTTGGTGGGGTGGAGTGTGCATCCACAGATGCTGCTGCTGCCAGTGTCTGATGTGTGGAAGTGCTGATGTGAGCCAATCAGGAGAGCCTTGTTCTCGCTGATGTTCAACTGTAGAATGTTGACTCTCATCCAGAACTTAATATCTACTAGGCAGTCTTTCAGGAATCGGTGTTCTTGGAGTTGAGGATAAAGGCAGAGAGATATTGTTGGGTGTCATCCATATACATGGAAATTGACCCCATGTCTGCGGATGATGTCACCAAGGTTGAGGAGGATGAATAATTAGAGGGAGCCCCGGTCACAGATGGACAGAATGTAATTTGTTGCCTTGACCAGGGCTGTTTGCTACACACCATTGTTTCTAGGTGGGTGGGAGCAATGCCAGTTGACAGGGAGAAGTTGTCGATGTCTGAAAGTAAAGAGGTGAAGAGGTGGAGCTGGGAGGTAAGGAGAGGTGTCAAGGGAGCAGGTGGAGGGCTTCATGCAGATTATATTGGTGGTGAGAGCAGGGGGAGTCAGGTTTGAAGATGTGGAGGGAGGGAGGTGTAGGGGCCAGAAAGTGAGGGTGAGATGGGGGAGGGGTTAGCAGTTGGGAGGGCGGAAACAGCTAAATTAATCCTCTTGATTTTGTTCTTGAAGAAATACAGCATCTTCTTGCAGTTGGAGTTGGAGAAGGGGATGGGTGAGGCATGAGAGGGTGGACGGAAAAGTGATTAGTTGTGGAGAAGAGGAACCTGGGTTTGTCCTTGGCTTGCAAGATTGTCTTGAAATAGACAGACAATTTTCTGCCAAAGTTCCGTGGTCCAGCCAGATTTGATGGTGGATTGTTAAATATTGATGATATTCTGTCCAATTAATTGATTAGTGGTTTATTTGGTTACTACTCTGTGGTTACAGTAATGGTTAGGGATGAGCATTTGAGCAACACTGAGCCCCCAATCCAGAAACACCTTTGAAAATGCAAAAAGTTAATTCCTCCGAATCCCAATTCTCAATTTTATGTCTCACATTTTCTGGTTGAGTATATTGTGCAACCTGCATTTGCTCACTCTCATCCTTCTCAGCATATGTTTCACCAGCACTGTACTGTATTAAGAAACTCAGGAAAAAACGTCAGACATTTTGTCTTGCGAACTTCTGCTAGCAGAGCTAAAATTTCTCCAACAAAGCTAGCGTGCCAATTTCAGTCACAGACTACATATTCTTAATGCAGTTAAATGCCAGGAATCAGATGGGTTGCTGGCAACTTGAAGGAAACACATCACTCTCACCAAATGGACAAGTAGAAAGGACTTAACATTTATTTCACAACAAACAAAGAAATGCCTCAGGGTGATAAAATTTCGGACAAACTTCAATGGAAAATTTTAGTCAACACTAAAGATGATGGAGAATAGAAAGGAGCATGCATTGCTGCAAAGATATGTACATATTTATATTATATAATAATAATCCTTGCATTTGATATAAAGCCTTATCACATCTTTGAGACTGGCATTTATACAACAACAACAACAACTTTGATTTATATAACGCCCTCCACGCCGGACAGCGTCTCAGAGCGCTTTACAGTAGCGGATCCCAGGACAGGGACAGGGGTAGAAAGGTGACCAAAGGCGTGGTTGAAGAGAAAGGTAACTGCGACCATGGTCCAAGACAGAAATTTTAATAAACGTCATAATAATCCTTACATTTGATATTGTGCCTATCATATCGAGAACATATCTTGAAGAGCTTCACAGGATTTATTGTAATGGGTAATAACTGTCTGTCTATTGTAGGTGAATACTGCAGCTAATTTAATGCAATAATGCAATTTAATTCAATAATAATGCAAGGATTATTATTATTAGCTTGTGCTCAGCAACGAAGCATTGCAATGGCTACTTTTGTTTGGGGGATTGTTGGCCAGGACACTGGGAAAAACTTCCTTGTCTTTTCAAATAGTCTTATGGGATCTTTAATGTCCAATGAATGGGGGCAATGGGACCTTGGTTTAACATCTCATCTGAAGGATAGCACCTCTAATAATGTAGCACATCCATAGCACGACACTGAGGTGTCAGCCTAGATTATATTTGACTTCAAAGTCCCAACTTGAGACTTTAACCCACAACCTTCTTACTCGGAGATAAGAATGCTTAGCCTGCCTTACATCCCCCAAACAGTCAAATGGATAGGAATCTAATTAGACCCCATTTCAATGTGCACAAATTCATCGGAAAAGACCAAATTTCACCATCATTTTCCTTTCTACTGTTAGGCTCAACCCTAATCTTGACACAAAAAGATTGGTCACCAGAAGAAATAGAATGAATCAAGTGTAAGTTATTGTTTGGATGACCATCCTCTATTTTTGGTTGATGGTTAAAGCAACCTGAATAAGCCCCAAATTGGAAACATTTGCTCCTGACTTGAGTGCAGCAGAGGCATAGCAGAAAGACAGATATCAGGGATGTAATCGGAAACAGAAACATTTTTTTTTATCGAAAATGTAACTGCATTTGTGTGTAAGCAATCAATGAACCATATGGAATTTTCGATAATTCTGACCTCAGGCTCTATGCCTACTTGAGATTTACTCCTGCAAGCCTACTGCAACTGAGATAATTTTGGATAAATGACAGCTACGTTTCGAAGCATATCCTCTATTCAAGGGCACACATATTACTTTAGGTATTTTGCACAGCAGGTGTCGGTCATTACAGCCAGTGAAGGATCAGCAGTGAATTGATTTGACAGCTATTTCTGTAAGGATAACAGGTTAATTTCATTGTGGATAATGGCTTTCTGGATACAGGGCAACAGTGACAATTGAATTATATTCCTGTGTGTGGGATGCAGATGAGAGCAAATATATCTGGTAATGAAGTAACTGAGCTAATACTTTTCTGAAAAAGCATTAAGGATAAAGATTACAGATGGGGCTCTTCTCTTGCAATTAACCACCTAACGTTACTTTTTTTTATTGCGGCTTACGTTTAAATTGAAACAATTTGCAACTCACCAGAACAAAATAAGAGACCACATCTGCTCAACTTCTGATGTGTACAGATAAGTTGGGCAAAATGGTTTCCACACTATATCATTAAGTAACTATGTAAATGTCCATCTTGGTAAGAAAACTTTTGAACCTCACTTTGTACACAGAATTTTTCCACTAGCCTCTGGGCTTTTTAACATAATGGAACACATTTTAGTTCATTTGCGTCTTCTGCTTAAGATATCACCTTTTCTGATCCTTGAAATTAACAGCTCCGACTTGGCTAAACTCCCAGAAATGTTCAGCATATACTGGGGTGGAAAATGCAGTACAGGATCTGTTAATTGCACCGGTGATAATTATCATATTACACACCCCACCTTCTTAGAATTATTTTAAATGTGATACTATCAGCTGAAACATGTGAAACTCGTTTGCAGATTTATTTGATGCAACAAATATCTGTATTAAAGAGAATAAAGTGTATTAGAATAATAATCCTTGTACTTGATGTAGCCCTTTCATGGGTTATTTGTAAATTGTAGTGACTGTGTATTTTATAGGTACTGCATTTGTTCCATATAGGCTACATGTCTCCTGCCTCACCAATACATTTTCAATGATAGTTCAAACTAAATTGGATCATCTTATAATGTTAGAATTCCATTGTGTGTAATACTACTTTTAATGGAATTAGCACAATTGGACTTACTAAAACATTACAACAACAACAACAACTTTGATTTATATAGCGCCCTCCACGCCGGACGGCGTCTCAGAGCGCTTCAAAATAACAGAACCTAGGGGTGAGCCTGGGGCTGGGGGAGAAAGGTGACCAAAGGCACGGTCAAAGAGAAAGGTCTTTAGCTGAGACCTGAAACTGGTAAGAGAGGGGGAGAGGCAAAGGAAGTGAGGAAGGTAATTTCAGAGCCTCAGAGCATAGTGGCTGAAGGCACGGCCGCCGAGGGTGGAGTGGACGATGCAGGGGACAAGGAGGAGGCCAGACCCGGTGGAGCGAAGGCAGCGAGTGCTGGTTTGAGGAGAGAGGAGGTTGGAGAGGTAGGGGTGTGCAGAGAAGTGGAGGGATTTGAAAACAAGGGTGAGGATCTTGAAGTCGGTCCTCTCTGGGATAGGGAGCCAGTGCAGTCCGGGGTAATGGGGGAGCGAAGTTTGGTGCAGGTGAGAATGAGGGCGGCAGAGTTTTGAATGAGTTGGATTTTATGGATTGTGGTGGAGGGAAGACTGGTGAGAAGGGCATTATGGAGGGCATAATGATTAATTAATTAATCAACAGACTAACTCAATTAATTATTAAGCTAAACAAAGCCAAATGACAAGTTTTTTTTTCTCACTCCTCAAAATTGAAAGAAATTCTGAGACTTTGGGCAACTGTTGATGAAAGGCGTTATCTGGGGTTACCTGGAGAACCTATTACTAGGCATTGAGAGAGTTGCAGTAATTGTATTGTTGTTGCCTCAGAAGACATGTGGTTACTGAAGCATGACGTGTTAAATCCTGATCTGGAATCATATCCCTTGACAGCCAGTGCATTAATGGTAATAACAATCCTTGAATTTGATATAGCGCTTTTCACAACTTCCAGACGTTTCGAAGTGCTTCACAGAATATACTGTAAAGTGAATTGACTGTATATTTGTGGGCAAAACAAGGTAGCCAATTGCGCACAGCAACAACAACAACAAATTACATTTATAGAGCGCCTTTCACGTCGGAGGACGTCCCAAGGCGCTGCACAGGAGGCGTGTGACCCAAGCTGAGAGGGGAGTGTTTGGGAAGGGGTGAAACACGTAGGGGAAGTCGAAAAATTCGGGGTGGAACAAAAGGCACGGTCGAAGAGGAAAGTCTTCAAACCGGCCTTGAAAGAGGAAAGGGAAGAAACGAGATGGAGGGATTGAGGGATGGCATTCCATAGGGTGGGAGCGGAGAAACTGAAGGCCCGGCCTCCGATGGTGGGGCGGTTCGGGCGGGGGGCTTGGAGCAGGCCAAGTCCTGTTGAACGGAGGGTCCGGGTGGGCTTGTAGGGGGAAAGTAGATTGGTTAAATAGGGCGGGGCAAGGCCTTGTAAGGCCTTGAAGGTGAGGACGAGGATCTTGAACTCGATCCTCTGGAAAATGGGGAGCCAATGGAGACGGGCGATGGTGGGGGTTATATGGTCGCGGAGGCGGGTGCGGGATAATACACGGGCTGCAGAGTTTTGGATGACTTGCAGCCTGTGAATGGAGGAACTGGGGAGGCCGACGAGGAGAGAGTTTCCGTAGTCCAGCCTCGAGGTGATGTATGCGTGCACGAGTGTTTCGGCAGCGCGGGGGGTAAGATAATTGCGGAGCCTGGCAATGTTGCGCAGGTGGAAATAAGCGGTGCCGGTCAAGGCACGGATGTGGGAGGAAGGAAAGTTTTTGATCGAACATGATGCCGAGGTTCCTGATTGGCTTTGTGAGGTGGAGAGTACAGCTTTGGATGTTGAGGCTGGCAGCGCCCGATGTGCGGTGATGCAAAAGGTAATGAGAAGGCAACTGCCATGATTAGATGCCAAAGGTTGCTTCCAGGCATCAAGCAGTGAATATATTGGGTATAATCCAGTTCACTATATCCAACTATGTTCAGGAGATCACTCTTGTATCAATGCATTTCAATAACCTAATGAACAGTGGGAGCCTCATCATGAACTGTACAGGTTCTTCTGTATTTCGAATGTAATTTTGCGCAGATTTGTGCAAACTCACACATTGTTGTAAAATATGTATAGACTTAAAGGCTTTTAAACAAAATAACTTACCATTCCATAGGTCTGCTGCTAGTATTTAATGCCAATTATTCTAGTGGTGTTCTCCATTTGTGAATCAGCCCATGACTTTCATTTCAAGCCAAGCCATACTGCCATATGTTGAAATTAACATTTATGGTCTCTCATCCAAGTACTTTTGAGTTGTGCCTGGACTGGAAATATCACTGCTAAGATTTGAGTTAAAATGTGTAGCCCTGGGTAATAAATTCAAAGGTTTTGAAGTGAATAATATCTGTTTGGGCCAAGTTTAACTCAACTAATTTGTTTCCATCCTCTCCTTCATTGGTTTTAATACAGCAAAGGGTCATTATCATTATGTTTACTCACCACAAAGGAATGCCAAAATTATTATGTGTTCCTGCGCTTGTTTATTAAAATCTTTATTTTATTATGAACGAATGTCATAGTTTAAAACAAATGTAATATCTGCAAAGAGAAGGGAGAGGAGAAATATTATTACTGTATATCAAAGTGATTGAAATCCGATATTTTTGCCTCAATTATTTTGAAATGGTTAAATAAGTAATGAAAAAAACGGAAAATGTGCCACAGAATGTAATGCTCAGTGTGACTCCTCAATTGAAAGGAAACCATCAGATGGAAATTCCTAGGTATTTAAACTGATGACATAAATTAACCCATCCATTGAAGAAAAAGACCAGATGATGATTAACACGTATTAGTCCCTTTGTGGATTGGACAAGGGCCCTCATAACATCCTTTCCAATGGTTGTTCTAAAAAGCCAGGCATTATCTGGTTATCAGGATACAATATGATACATTTTATATTTATATAGTGGTAGTAGGGTGGGGAAGAATATCAACTTATCTAAATAAAAGACACCCAAGGACTAGACAATGTGTAAATTATAATAAGGTAACTTTTTCAATACATTTGTCCATTAAAGCCATATACATATTCATACACCACACGTTTAAATATTCACCCCTTATCTTCATGTGTGCAAAACCCAGTTGTATTAGGCCTTCATTATACATAGCTTTCAGATTGCTGTTGAGGTCAGTGCCATATTTTTTTCCATCTGAATTAAATGTTCTGTAAAAAAAATGGAAAGTGGCAGCCCAATGTAAAATACTTTAACGAAACCCTCAGCAGAATTTATTTTTTTTATTTGCTATTAAAAAGTGAAAGAATTAACAATCCCTTGATCTAAATGTTCCTCTCCTTTCACTCATATAACTTTTTATGACTAATTTCTATAATGTAACCATTGCCTGTGAGCTTAGACTGCAATAAAAGCGGCTGGCTTGAGGACCAATGATTCCAAGTCTAGATTCCAGGTTACAACCTTCTAGCCTATAATCAATCTGTATTATCTATATTATCTATAATCAATCTGTATTATCTATATATATTGCTTTTTTAAAAAATAAAATGTGTATTCAGTATCCAGGAAATGATATGTTAGTAGAATATAATTGTTGCATTTGATATTGGGCTTTTCACATCTAGGGCAATATCTGAAACTGCTTCACTGGATTTTACAGTAACTGTAGTGACTAGAACTTTTGTAGGCAGATACCAGGAAAAGATATTCTACTTTACAGAGTGAGAATATACCAGGAAAAGAAAAATGTAAGAGAATGAGTTCCTTATTTTGTACATTGTAGTCAATGCAGTACTCGGGTGTGTTGCATGGTCAGAAGAGCTGAACTTTGGATGAGATGTCAAACCGAGGTCCCGTCTGCCTATTCAACTGGACGTTAAAGAATCCATGGCAACATTGAAAAACAGAAGGAAGTTTCTCCCAATATCCTAGCTAATTAATCCCCTAAATATAATTGGGCATCCACCATTTGTCTGGATTGGAGTGCACACTCATCCAACCCTTTAAACCTTTTTCTGAAAAAATTAGATCTGTGTCGATCTGTGTTGAATTTGAATAGTGGAGCTGGGGAGACCAGCGTGGAGTGCATTTCCGTAATCCAGATGAGAGGTGACAAATGCATGCACATGGGTTTCGGCTGCTTTTGGGGCAAGGTCAGATATGGGCAATGTGGAGGAGGTGGAGGAAGGTGGTCCTAGTCAGGGACAGGATGTGGGGAGGAAAGACAGCTGGGGGTTAAACTGGAACCCAAGTTTGCACACTGGTTCGGTGTGTATGAGGGAGAACCTAGGACGGTTGAGGAGTTAAGATCCACAGGAGTAAAGATATTGATGGAACCAAGCAGTATAGCTTCCATCTTTCCACATTTAGCTGCAGGACGTTTGAACTCATTCAGGCCCTAATGCATGTCAGCAAGCTGATCATTAGCAGACCTGGAGTCGATGCTAGAGGAGGCAACTGAGTGTGTCGTCCACATACATGTGGATCTTTAAATCTGTAAAAATTTGTTTCCAGATGACATTGCCAAGAGGGTGCATATAGATGAGGAAAATAAGAGCACTAAGGATGGAGGATTGGGGTACCCCACAGGTGACTGGTGACCATTTGCTGAGATGAAGTAGTGGCGGTTGGTCAACAATGTGATTGCAGTCCCACTAAAGTGGATGAAGGAGGAGAGGTGGTGGAGGAGGATCACACAATCAACTGTGTTGAATAAGGACAAGAGATCTAGGAGGATGAGGAGTTCAGAGGGAGCCCTGATAAAAAGGACAAGAGCTGCCTCTGTGCTGTGGGCTGGGGTACAGTATATTCTGTGAAGCACTTTGAGACATTTAGAAGACATGATAAGGTGCTATATTAAATGCAAGGATCATGAATACAATTGAAAGTTATAAAGTGCCTTTCATATCAGGAGGATGTCTTAATGTAGTGGGCACCTGAGCTGGGGAATTCGAGCCAAGGGTGGTGGGGAGTGGAAAGGTGACAGAAAGCTTGTTAAAGGATGCACGTCTTGAATGAGGGGAGGGAGGGAAAAGTTGTGCTGGAGGGATTCAGGATGGAGTTCCAGACAGCAGGGGCAAAATGCTGAAAGCCAACCCACCGATGGTGGAATGGATAGGACTGGTGATATGCCAGCAGGCAGTGGTGAGGCCTGTTGAGTTGCAGGAGATTGCAGAGGTAGGGCAGCATCGGACCACGGAGGGATGTAAACCTGAGAATGAGAATCGTGCACATGATCAACTGAAGAATTGGGATCCAGTGGACCTAAGTGAGGATGGAGATGATAGGCTTGCAGAGCCTGGTAGGGGAGAGGACACAGATTTCATTGGAGAATTATGTTGACCTAAATGTTTTTAATAACTGTATAGTCCCAGGGAACTACTAGATTGGAATGGACATATTATTTTTAATACTGAAAGACATATTAGGCTTTCAGATTATAAATAGATGGTTCTAACTTCCTAGGGAAGTTTAATATAAAATTGGTGCATCACAGTACAAAACAGAACATAATTTAGACCCAAAACACCTAATGGGAACAATTGGTTTCCTATAGCAATTGGTGAGGGGAAAATACTTTTATTTAAATGAAAAAAATGAAGAGTTAAATCAATATTTAATAGTAAAATATTCCTGAGGTTTTTTAAAATGATATTTATTAAAACCTGTGATGGAATAGATGTTTCTTTTGTATTACTTTAATGAATGTCACCCGGTCTGATCCTATTGAGTTTGATTTGTTTTTTGTACAATTTTTCTCATTGTAATATTTTGGAAAGGATCAATTTATATTTACATGAATGATCAGAATGTCGTATTGTGATTTTTTTTTGAAATTACATTTCCTTTATTCTCTATTCCTGCGAGTAACTTTTCTCTCCAACCCCAAGAGTCTATTATACACCTTCCCATGATAAATATGTCATCATAGTGTTTACTGGGGTATAAAATGTCCCTTGTTGCCTTTAAGTTCTCCCATACTTTCTACAGCATTTATTTTCAGCACAATTAAGTAAAACACTGCAATTGTTGGATAATGGTCTATTATCAGTACCATTGGAGTTGAGCATCATACCCAAACCAATCAGTGAAACATTTGAATGCTTTGATGTTAACACCTAACAATTTTCACCCTACGAACACAATTACTAAATTAGTCTTCAATTCTTATTAATAATTATTTATCTTATGTCAGGCGTAAAGAAATAACACATTGAAAGACTGTGAAACAAAATTTATCTCACCCTTAATTTCATCTGAGTTATTAGGTCAGTCCACAGCAGAATCTAAACTGAATCTCATAGCTTTTCATTTCACCAGGAAATGTTTCATTATCCAGAGACTAATTAATGACTGGAAAAAGCTACTAGAAAGAATGGTTGAAGACAGGATTTGGGATTAATTTAACAAAAAAAGCTTGATTCTTGATTCGGAGAATGGCAGCACGGGTATTCACAGAATTATAGAATCGTGCCTGCGCCAGCTCTTTCAAAGAGCTATCTAATCAATCCCACAACCCCCACTCTTTCCCCATAGCCTTGCAATTATTTTCCATTTCAAGTAAATATCCAATTCCCTTTTGAAAGTTATTAAGACAGTACATTCCAGACTGTAATAACTTGATGCATTAACAACATCTCCTTAACTGCTGGTCTGTCAGACCAGCTGTTTGGGACATCCTCCCGATATGAAAGGTGCGAAACAAATGTAATTTGCTGTTGGTGGTGGTTCTTTTTGGCAATTATCTTAAATCTGTGTCCTCTGGTTAGCAATCCATCTGCCTGTTGAAACACTTTCTCCTTATTTTCTCTATCACAAATCTTTATAATTCCAAACACCTGTATTACATCTCCCCTTAACCTTCTCTACTCTAAGGTAAACAATCTTCTCTGGTCCCTCATAAAACTAAAGTCCCTCATTCCTGGTACCATTTTAATTCATCTCTTCTGTACCCTCTCCAAGGCCTTGACATCCCACCTTGACAAGTGTGTTACACAGAATTGAACACAATAATCTGATGAGGCCTATGATTTGTAAAGGTTTAGCATAACTGCCTTGCTTTTATACACTATGCCTCTATTTATAAAGCCAATGATCCCATGTACACTTTTTCAACAGCTTTATCAATCTGATACCTGCAAAGTTTGGTGTATGTGAACGCCAAGGTCTCCCAGTTGCCGCATTGCCTTTGAAATTGTACAATTTAGTGCATATTGCCTCTCCTCATTCTTCTCGCCAAGATGCATCACTTCACACTTCTCTTCATGAAATTTCATCTGCCATACATATGCCCATTCTATCTACGTCCTCATACAGTCTGCTACTATTTTCCTTACTGTTTACTACATTTCCAAGTTCTATGTCATCTGCAAACTTTATAATTGTGCTCCCTATGCCCATGTTCAGTTCATTAATAAAAATCAAAAAGACGATTGATCCTAATACTGATTCCTGGCGAACACTAGTGTATACTTCCCCCAGTCTGAAAAACAACTGTTCACCATCTACCTTCTGTCTCCCAGCCAATTTTGTATCCATACTGCCACTGTTAATCTTGTGGGCTACAATTTTGCTAACATGTCTATTAGGAGGTACTTTATCAAATGACTTTTCAAAGTCCATTTACACAGCATCAAGTGCATTTATTAAGTCTCTCTGTTATTTCATTGAAGAACTCAATCAAGTTTGTCAGACACGAGTTCCCTTAACAAATCCTCCATGCAATAAATATCTATGATTCTATGGAATAACCACAGTACCAAGATCCCAAATCTTAAAGTCATGCCACCAGAAACCTGAACGATCCAACTAGCGCCATGCCTATCCAAGTCAGTACTTGTGTAATCCAGCTGCACATACTAATTTTTGAGTTCTATTATCTGCTATCTATATATGCAGTAAAAGCCCATTTATTCGGCACCCTTGGGAACTGGCCAATGCCGAATAAATGGCATACCAGATATACAGGCATTAAGTTGCTGAAAACCCAACACAATTTTTTTTAACTTAGATTTAAACATACCATATTAATAATAGACTAAATAATAATATAAATAACATAAAATAAAAGACTAAAATTGTATGGATACTTACCAATAAAGCAATAAATATTGATTACAGTCTATAAACACAGCACACAATCACAAAGCAAACTTCTACAATGGCGGACAGGGGAGTTTTTTCCTCTTAAAGCGATATTGTCAATGGCTCCAAACCCAATCCCCCCTCCACTCCTCTCATTTTTCATCTAAATTAATCAACTCACCCCCTCTCTCTCTCCCCTCCTCTCGCCTATATCTCTCTCCCCATCCCACTCCTCTTAATTTCTCCCCCTACTCTTTCCCTCTCTTTCCCCCCCACTCTCTCTCTCTCCTTCTCCCACTCCACCTCCCTCCAAAACAGTGTATAAACCCACGATAGTCAGGCTATACAGACCATGTAGTATCCGTGAGAGAGAGAGAGAGAGAGAAAGAAAGGATGGGAGGGAAGGAAGGAAGGAAGGAAGGAAGGAAGGAAGGAAGGAAGGAAGGAAGGAAGGAAGGAAGGAAGGAAGGAAGGAAGGAAGGAAGGAAGGAAGGAAGGAAGGAAGGAAGGAAGGAAGGAAGGAAGGAAGGAAGGAAGGAAGGAAGGAAGGAAGGAAGGAAGGAAGGAAGGAAAAGGGGAGAGATAGAGAGAAAGGAAGGAGAGAGAGAGAGAGAGGAGAGGAGAGAGGATAAATCGACCGTGCCCGTTTATGAAGAAAAACTGAAAGTGCCACTACCAGCAGTATTCAGAACTAATCATATTGAACTGTAGTGCGACAATCGACTTATTAAATGCGCCACCACGATTGTGCTGGATAAGATCTGGTTATTCAAATTGGGACCTTTTTTGAGGAGCCGGTTATACGGAAGTTACGGTTGATCAGGTCACGGATAAACAGCCTTTTACTGTATTTATATTTTAAGTAACTAATCCAGTACTTTACACTGAGATCCAAAATAAATCCTTGGCATTTTGGAATTTTACAACAAATCTTCGCATGAATGTCGTCATTCCAAAACAAGATATTTATTATCTCAAAGATGTGATAAGGCACTATATTGAATGTCATATTATCAAAACATATAATCCACACATTATTACAACAGAAATTCACTGATATTTCTCATATTACATCACAAACTGTAATATTTGTGATAATTGCAATCAATTAATTGCACATTCAAACAACATTAACAAGAAATCCCACTCTTTGGCTTGTGACTAGCATTTGACAATAACAAATATAACTCAATATTTCACATCATCGTCATACAAAGAAATTGCCTGTGGTTGTAAGAACTGCTGTAGATGTGAGTTAATGCAGTGGCCATTTATCTTTTCTGTTTTCTCTTGCTTTTGACATTTTGCCAGTCTCTGTTTCAATGCTTTTACCCCAATGGTTGCTGATGTAAACACACACCTCATCACTAATTTTGCTTGTCATTCTATGTCTACTCTAATACTACACTGAAACCTTACCATTAGTATTCCACCATCCGCTAGTAATGTAAAGTAAATGTGCTTTCCAGACTGTTTCTCGCTCACTTGCCCACTCCTGCTATTTTGCAGATCTGGAGTGAGGAGAATAAAATAGGTGGGTTGTTGAGTATGGGATTGTTTTAAAAAAAATTAAGAATAAAAATGTTAGGCCTTTAACTGCAAAACAAACTATGGAATGATTTATACTGGTAAATTGCAAACAATTGTCAATTTCTTGAAATAATTTATAATAATTTCTTGAAACGCAGCAGCCAATTGCATACAACAGTGTCCTACAATCAGTCGTGGATTGAAGTGAACAATTCATTAATGTTGTTTTTCTTGATGGATTATTATCAGATGTGTGGAGTCAGAAAACTTGCCCAGGATTTCTTCGTGCAGGGAATCAAACCCAGGTTTCTCATTTGCAAGGCGAGTGCTCTAACTACTGAGCCACTATATATGTAGAGTATAGTTCATTTCTCTTTGTTAATATCTAAGGGACAAACAAATAAGGATTATAGGAGAGGGGATTGGGAGAAGTGGAATTCCATGTGGGGTGTAAATACTGGTATGGACTAGTTGGGCTGAATGAGTTGTGTTTGTGCTTCTATATTGTAATGTGCTATATCATATCAACCCTAGAAAATAAATGCTAACAGATAAAGTACCGTTTTAATTTATGTCAAGGGAGGTGGCATATTTGGGATCTATGTGCTACACTTCTGTAGGTGTTAAAGGACATCTTGCCCAAGCCCTCTCCAGATAAATTGGTCATTTATTTCATGGCTGTTTGTGGAACCTTGCTCTGCGGAAAATCATTACAGCATTTGCC
The DNA here is from genome assembly GCA_035084275.1 of Hydrolagus colliei. Taxonomy (NCBI): domain Eukaryota; kingdom Metazoa; phylum Chordata; class Chondrichthyes; order Chimaeriformes; family Chimaeridae; genus Hydrolagus; species Hydrolagus colliei. The sequence continues at coordinate 15,370,966 of CM068742.1, read as the reverse complement.
TGCAAGAGCAGTCATTAAACTTGTCAGCGATTACCAGTGATTTCACACGTTTTGACATTACAGAAGCTATAACAAGGAATTATGTCCTTCTTTATTTTCAAGCTCTGCAGAGGTGCGATGTGCATAAAGTCTCTGAGATGGCATTGTGTCGGAGTACTGCTAGTCTTTGCTAATGTCATCAATACACTGGTCTAACAGCTTACCAAAGCCATTTTTGCTAGGTGGAAAACAGTAACCCTGCCTGCGATTTCAAGCCAATGCATGACATTTCACTGATGCTTACAAAATAGAAATGCAGCATCTGTGTCCAAACCACACTAACTGAAGAGTCTCTTCAAGCTTCAAGTTCTGCCTCAGTCATTAATTACAAAGGCATGATTTTTACAGCTGTCACTTCACCAGTGCATTTACACGTTGAAGCTCACTGCAATTTTTACTTCCAAGTGTTTCTCCAAATAAGAGCTATGAAAGGTTTTAAATTGTCCTGCAAAACAAATGTGGACAATAATTTCCTTTGGTGGAGCAATCCATTACAAGGGGGCAGAGACTTAAAACCAGGAAAAATGTGAGCTGGGTCTGAGGTCAGGAAGTGTTTCCTACTCACAGGAGATTTGTGAAGATGTGAAATACTTTTCCCTCAACAAAGTCAGAGGCCGAATAGAGGGTAACCAAAGGCGCCGTTAAAGAGGAGTGTCTTCAGGTGTGACTTGAAGGAGGCAAGAAAGAGATTGAGGTGAAGGGTCTGTGGGATGGAGATCCAAAGGGTGGGGGAGAGCATCGGCGATCGGGCCTAGCTGGCGATGTAGAGCAGGCCACAGCCTGCTGAGCTGCTGGAGCAGACAGGTTGACATGGGGTTACCAGGTAACGGAGGTAGGGAGTGGCAAGGCCACAGAGCACTTGAAAGTGAGGACAATAACTTTAAACTCTATCCTATGGGGGATGGGGAGCCAATGTAGCCAGGCTAGGATGGGTCATGGACCTTGATATGGGAGAGGACATGAGGCTGCAGAGTTCTGGATGATCTCCAGCTTGTGGACGGAAGCGTTGGGATGGCCAGTTGCGAAAGAATTGAGAAAACAGCTTTTTTTTTTATCCAGGAAGAAATGATAAGCAAGGTGAAAGTTTTCACAGTTAGGGATAGAGAGCAAAACATTTAGGAGGTGAAACAGGATCATCGTGATCACATTGTAGGACAATCCAGTCTAGGTGCTGTCATTATCCCCAAAACCACAATAATTAAAATTTATCATTTTCAATCCACGACTGTTTGTGGGACACTGTTTTGCGCAATTGGCTGCCGCGTTTTGCCCACAAATATACAGTCAATTTACTTTACAGTATATTCTGTGAAGCGCTTTGAGACATCGATAAGATGTGAAAAGCGCTATATCAAATGCAAGGATTATGATTATTATTATTATTATCCCAATTTTGTTCAATAATCTGCACCCAAACCACTTGCTGCACTCATTGGACCAGTCAGCAGCTCCTTTGATCCTGTTCCAGGGTGGATTCCAGCATTTCAGTATTAGTTTACAAAGAAATACAGTACAGTAGGCCCTCATCGAACGCGGGGGTTACGTTCCTGGAAAACTGTGCAATCGGTAAAATCGCATTGGGTAAGCTTAACGAGTAATTGGAAAAGGGTGGTTAAGGGAATCCAGTGATGGGCTACCCACCTCAAGCCTCCAGTCACTTCCACACCAGACCAATGCAAGGTACGTACTACAGCCGGCTGGCCCGCTCTTCCCACTCCCCGCTCTCACTGACTCACTGGAGACAATAAAACAGCACCTTACAACAACAACAACATTCTATAGTTTATATATAACATTTATATAGTGCCCTACATGCTGGACAGTGTCTCAGAGCTGCCACAGCTTGGCTAAATTATTTATTATTACAGTATTATCTCGTCGCTTGCTCTGTTCTCCCTTCTCTCGTCGCTCGCTCTGCTCTCCCTTCTCTCATGCTTGCTTTGCTCTCCCTTCTCCTCCCACGTGCACATCCCGATCGACGAGGGCCTACTGTACTTGCTTAATTCAGCTCAGCTAATACACCACTCACTCCAGTTCCTTATTGGAGGCTGAGTCATGCTCTGCTAAGCCATGATGTGGTGAAATTCAACCCAAATCATCTTTTACGTTAACTTATTATCCATTCAAACATCTTTGACTCCAATATGCAAAATATTATATATACTGTATATATCCTTGACTGAATCGAATGCTTTGTAATTTGCAAGGATCTGTCTAATGATACAGTACAAAGTTTCAAGAAAAAATGAAGGGAGATTCTTGGTGGTTGTCATAAAAAATGCTTAATAATAAAAATTATTTCATTCGATATAGTGCTTTTCATGTCTTCTAAACACATCAAAGTGCTTCACAAGATATACTGTAAAGTGACTTGACTGTATATTTGTGGGCAAAACAATGAAATGGAACTTATTTATGAAGCTGTTTTTTGTTACAGATTTGAATCTGCTCAGAACAAGAAAGTTAATTGCTGAAAATGTAATTACTGTCGAGCCATTAACCTATTCCAACAGATGGAAATGGAACCTTTTTATCTGCAAAGTAAACTTCATTATAAACAATATTCAAACAGAACTAGCAAGAGATGAGAATGGGGAGATTCTCTGTGTCTGATTAAAATGATTTTTGTTTCACCTGTTTGGATTTTAATTAAATGATATTCAAAATTAATACTAGAAAAGAGAGCACACAGGCATCTCACAGTACATAATGCTAGGGAAAAAAAGTGTTCAGATTCTTGCCCACAAAACACAGAGTCACTACATTTTACAGTGTGTCCTGTGAAGCATTTTGAGACGTCACAAAGATGAGTTACGGTGCTATAGCAAATGCAAGGATTATTATTATGATTGAGGTTTATATGTGAGGGGAATAAGAGGAGTTGGGGCTCAGGAACAGCAGCACAAATTAGTTGGGCCAAATAACATGTTTTCATGCCATATCACTCCGTGTAACTCTATGAATAGATGGGATGCTTTTAAATGACTCATTTAAAATACAAAACACGGAATTAGGAAAAGTCTGCCCTAGCAATATTGAATTGAATACACAGAACTTTCCTCCAATATCTGATTCTTTGCAATACTTTATTTCACACAGTCAAAAGAATGAGCTTCAAAGTTCCCATTTCCCATTGACTGAGACAGGTCATTCTCCGGCGTCATCCTGTCGATAGCTAAAGTAAATTGGAAAACTGGAAAAGTCAACAATAGGGCTTTTCAATTAGGAGGTTTCATAAAAGAATAAAAGCTAGAATGTTGCTGATAGATAAGGTGTGCAGCCTTGAAATTAACTGTGAGGCACGCCAGCTCATAATTAAAAGAATAACTTAAAACGCACACGGGTTCTTGACTTCCATGTAATTTCAGCATGCTGTGTGTCAGCCTGACCCAGTGACAAAGGGTAGGCTGTTAACCATCTTTCCATTCCTGCTAATGGTTCTTTCCTGGTAAGTGGAAAATAGTCCGTTTGAAATGAATTGCCACTGTGCACTAAAAATATTTAAAATGAATCAGAGTGGGAAGTAGGCGAGAGCGGGTGTGTTGTGTAATGAGGTTAAATTGCAGCTCATGGACTTACTTCAAATTTACAGTTTTACACTTTTCAAAGGTAAACATCAAATTATCAATGGGAGCTGCCAGTTTACTCTGTGCGTGCACCAAACAGCTTTCACTCAGTTTCTTAATCATTCCAGTCTTCCAGCAATTATTAACGAGGAATGATATACAAATGGACATTATGTTGTTATTATTAATAGTAGTAATCCTTGCATTTGATATAGCATCCTTCATGTCGTGAGAACATCTCAAAGCGCTTCACAGGATTTACTGTAATTTGTAGTCACTCTATTTTGTAGGAAACTCGACAGCCGATTTTGCACACAACAATGTATCACAAAAAGCTCTTGTTTTTCTACTTGATTTCCTATTTCTTCTTTTTCCACTGATTTCCCATTTCTTCTTCTTTTTCCTCTGGATTTCCCACTACTGGTTTCTCCTCAGAATTTCCCATTTCCTCCTGTTTTAGGGTTAAACATATATTGTTTTCCATACAGATTTGATCATTATTGAAGATGTTGGGAATGTGTTCTGAAACATTGCATTTCCGCCCATTAATTTAAATTAAATTATTATGCACTGTAAGTTTCTTTGTAAAATAAATCTGATCCCTGCGCTCAGGACAAATACATTTATTTAACAAAATAGTCATCCCACTAGAAAATTGGAAAGATAAAGTCCTTTCTGGACTTCCAACAACCTTGGTTAGGAAACAAAGTTTCCCAAGTTGATTTCCTGCAGTTTTTTTCAAATGATTCTTAAAGGGTTAGATAAAGTAGACACTGAGGGACTGTTTTCCCTGGTAGGAGAATCTATAACCAGGGGTCACAGTCTTAAAATTAAGGGTCAGCCTTTTAGAACAGAGTTGAGGAAACATTTCTTCACTCAGAGGGTAGTGAATTTATGGAATTCACTAGCCCCAGAAGGCTGTAGATGCTGTAGATGCTCAGTCCTTGAACATTTTCAAGGCTGAGACTAATAGATTTTTGAAAAATAGAGGGATTAGGGGATATGGGAATAGGGCAGGTAATTGGAGTTAGGTCAGAAGATCAGCCATGATCTTATTGAATGGCAGAGCAGGCTCGAGGGGCCGAATGGCCTACTCCTGCTCCTAATTTTTATGTTCTTATGTTCTTATTACTCCTTTGTTACCACTCATACCCACTCTAATTCCATATGGAATTATATCACTTTATCTGCTTTCACCACACACATTGTTCTTTATGTTTATTTTCTAACCATTATTATGACTGAATGTTATCTGTCCGCATTCAACACATTCTTTAGCATTAACGGATGCATACCTGCATGAACAGAATTATATCTATTATAACGGATAATGTCTGTTTGTATGTTTAGGGCTAAATTAAATAGTGCAAAAATAGTGGAATTTGTGGAGAAAATAAAGACCTGTATTATCAGAAAACTTGTTTAATTCCATGGTTTGTTTCACTAACAGAAAACACATTCACATCACTGATATTAAGTCACGGACCAGTGGTTTGATTTGACCTGAAGAAGATAGAGTTTCATTCCACATGCCAAATTACACAATTCAATTTACATAGTGCCTTTCACTTTGGGAGGAAATCTCAAAGTGCTGGAATTCTGCAAAAATAAACCCGTTTTCTGCACCAACAATAGTATTATATAAATAATGATTGAGCGGTAGTCCAAGGCTGGGACCTGCACTACATTACTGGAAAGATAATTGAGATGAAAGAGGAAAAGGATTTGGAGTTCAGTATTTCAGTTCAAGATGGTGATAGAGTTCATTGTACACGCTAAATAAAAGCAACAATAAATTCATGGCTCTTTTGGAAGATTATGAATTTCAATGGAGGACATATTCTTGCTTTTCTTCAATTGCATAAGAATCACCATTCTATATCTGCAGGAATATTAACAGTTATGCTTGAATCTTGATCAAGTCTTAAGCATCACCAGACAGAGATTATTACAGGTTACTGAGAAGTGGCGATAACACAGTCTTCATCGACACTTTGGCCCTTGGAAAGAAAGTACTATTGACCTAGAAGATACCATATGAGATAGACTTAGGGTGGGTAGTGGGAGTGGGGAGGAATTGTGGGCATAGCTGAGAGTTGACCTAGACATCAGATATGGGATTTTCGAAGGGTTTTGAAGGTGGAGAGGGTCTGAATGTGATTTAGGGAGAGGGTTCCAGAGAATGGTACAAAGTGGCTGAAGTTTGCCCACCTATAATAGGCCTGGAAGACTTAGTGTAGGCCTGAGGTAATGGCTTTGACAAATCAAGACAAAGTCAATTATGTTTTAAGCTCCACTTATTTTACATACATTTCAGTTCACACAAATATATATATTGTGGACATAGCAAGGAGTTGATCAAGATGTCAGATATGGGATTTTAGAATGGTTTACATATAAGTACATAAGAACATAAGAATTAGGAGCAGGAGTAGGCCATTCGGCCCTTCGAGCCTGCTCCGCCATTCAATAAGATCATGGCTGATCTTCTCACCTAACTCTGATTACCTGCCCTATTGCCATATCCCCTAATCCCTCTATTTTTCAAAAAATCTATCAGTCTCAGCCTTGAAAATGTTCAAGGACTGAGCATCTACAGCCTTCTGAGGTAGTGAATTCCACAAATTCACTACCCTCTGAGTGAAGAAATGTTTCCTCAACTCTGTTCTAAAAGGCTGATCCTTAATTTTAAGACTGTGACCCCTTGTTATAGATTCTCCTACCAGGGGAAACAATCCCTCAGTGCCTACTTTATCTAGCCCTTTAAGAATCTTATATGTTTCAATAAGATCCCCCCTAATTCTTCTGTACTCTAGAGAATACAGCCCTAGTTTATTCAACCTATCCTCATAGGTTGAATATATAACAGGCTGATCTTATAATAATAAAATAATAATAATCCTTGCATTCGATATAGCGCTTTTCATATCTTCTAGATGTCTCAAAGTGTTTCACAGAATCAACTGTAAAGCTGAATTGACTGTATATTTTGCGGGCGAAATGCGGCAGCCAGTTGTGCACAGCAGTGTCCCGCAAACAGTCGTGGATTGAAAATGACTAATTTTATTATTGTGGTTTTTTGGGATGGATTATTATTAGGGGTGTGGAGTAAGGAAACATGCGCAAGGTTTCACCCTGACCTTCCTGGATTCGATCACAGGTCTCACGCTTGTAAGGCGAGTGCTCTTAACCACTGAGCTGCAGGACTGAGCTAGTTTCTAAAAGAAGTGGAGGGGAGGTGAGGAGAAATTGTTTCACGCAGCAAGTTGTTCGAATCTGGAATGCATTGCCTGAAAGGGTAGTGGAGACCGATTCGATAACAACTTTTAAAAGAGAAGTGGATGGTTATTTGGGGAGGACAGGCTTGTGGGGTTATAGGGAGAGCCGGGGAGTGAAATTGACTTTGAATAGCTCTTTTCAAAGAGCCGGCACAGACTCGTGATGAACACAATGAAATTATGTCTTCATAGAAGTAAATCATACTAATGATAATCATTGCATTTGATATAGTAGCTAATCACATGCTCAAGACACCTCAAAGCATTTCATAGGATATACTGTAATGTATATTGACTGTGTATTTAATAGTTAAACATGGCAGCCAATTTGCAAACAGCAATATTTCCCAAACAGCCATAAAGTGAACCAACAATTTTATTTGAGAATTGTTGGCCAGGACACAGGGAGTAACTCCCTTCTCTTTTCAAATCCATGGGATCTATAAAGTCATTCTGGACAGGCAGATGGAAATAAATTCATCTCAACTGAAGATAAAACATCAATTCTACATTCACAATTTCAAAATGGCAAACCAGGAATATTTTGTTTTCCTTAATTTGCTCCTAGCCTCTTTGTGTGAAGTTTCTGGATGCATTTATTGGATTTTATTTATTTTTGTGAGAAAGTGCAAGCCCCCTATATTTATAAAGTCTATAACAATTTCAGCAAATTCAACCTCCAACACGTTAGATGTAACATTTGGATTGTGGATACAACAAAACATTTAAGGTATAAATTGATAAGTGCTCTATTGTTTTAAGATATCTCATTAACATTTACCTGGTTTTGTGTAGCTTTTCCTACAGAAATTATTTATTAACATGGATTTGATCTAATATATCTCTACATTTCTCTGTAATCTTCTTTCTGTACATTCCTATCCATATTATTTCTTAATACCTGTTATGTATTGATTTTGTGTGCATATGGCTCTTATTTCTTCTGAGTCATGCAGCAAGACAACAATTTGTGGATAATAACAGCAGGACCACTGATGCAACAGTGACTTATGTAACAGTCTAGAAGTTCATATCAGAGAACTAGACACAGCTCTACAGGAGAAGAAAACCAAACTTATCAAAGTGAAACGTGATTGTTGTTCTGAGTTGGAAATTTGTTTTGAAATGAATTTTGTTTCTCCTAATGGTTCTATGTAGGAGAATGATTCTACATGCATATTTTTTTCATAGCGCCAGCATACGTATAACGAGTTGAATAAACTGCTTCTAATCTGTAAATCACTATGGTTCTTTGGCTCAGATCTGCAAGCTGTCAACCAACTTCACTAAAAAACAGGAAACCACATTACAGTATTATGTGTGCTAGTTTACTGATGGTTCGCTTGTACTCTACTGTACTGTGGACCTGCACTTTACCTGATGTGCAATACACAGGACTTCTGGAGCTGACAAGTTGACTTCCCGCCCCAACAAATGGCTACTTTATGGGTTGTCAGGTCACTGCTCACATCACTTCCATTGGGTACATGTGCGCTACTTGCAGGAAGTGTGGCTGATATTATTTACTGCATGTTTGTTTGTGTGCTCCATGAACAACAGGAAGTGATACCAGTGGTGACCTAATGATCCGGAAGGTAGACACTAGTGTGCGATTCTTTTTTACTTCGGGATCTGAGAATATTGGTCAAAGCCACCATATGATAATAATAATAATATAATAATAATCCTTACATTTGATATAGCGCTTTTCACGTCTTCTAGACATCCAGCGCCTTGGGACATCCTTCTGACATGAAAGGTGCACTATAAATGTAATTTTGTTATTGTTGTTTGTTGTGGTCTCTAAGCATTTCACAGAATATACTGTAAAGTGAATTGACTGTATATATGTGGACGAAATGCAGCAGCCAATTGCGCACAGCAGAGTTCCACAAACAGTCGTGCATTCAAATGACCTATTTATTACTGGTTTGTTTTCTTGAGGGATCATTACTAGGAGTGTGGAGTAAGGAAACTTGTCCAAGGTTTTGCCCTGTGAGGAATCAAACCTAGGTCTCTCACTTGGGAGGCGAGTGCTCTAACCACTGAGCTGCAGGACTCCACATAATGGATTGCATTAGTGCTCAGTAGCAATCTTCTAAAACCAGATACAGTACATAAAAATAGACAACATACTAAAGTAAAGACTATTAGAAATGTGTATAACAATCCAGCAAAATTTGTACAACGATAATAATCTTTACATTTGATATTGCACCTCGACATATCGTTGAGAAGTCTCAAACCACATCACAGGATCTTACTGTGATAAATAGGAGTCCTGCAGCTCAGTTGTTAGAGCATTTCTCGAAAGCAAGAGATTTGGGTTTGATTCCCAGGAGAGCGAAGCACCAGGCAAGTTTCCTTACTCTACATGCATCCATTTATCTAGCAGTAAGTAGGAACCCAATTGTTAGTCATTTGGTGGATTGCTATTCTAGGGGTAGCACTTCCTTTAAAAAAATACTAAATTGGTCACGAAGTTCACAACTGTTTGTTGAACACTGCTGTGTGCAATTGGCTGCCGTGTTTTGCCCACAAAATATAATCAGTTCACTTTACAGTATACTCTGTGAAGAACTTTGATATGTCTCAAAGACGTGATCAGGTGCTCTATCAAATTCAAGGATTATTTATGTTGTGACTGGGTATTTGTACACAAACGCACAGCCAATTTGCACACAACAATTACCTAAGGGATGGAAAGGAGAAAAAAAAGGAAATATGGTGTCAACACTGTCACCACTCCCTTGCCTTGCATTGCCTAATAGATTTATTTTGTTTGCAAGACAAAGATAAACTGCTAACCACAAGAACAGTTTAATTATTGAGGGAGATAATCCTGTTGAAACAACAGATAGCAAATCTCTGTCTGCAATATAGTAAAAGTTGAATGAGCCTGCAACATAACACAATGGGAAAAGTAAGGAATTTCAATTAAGTGATAGAGCCAGTGGAGAAACTAGCAATAGAAAAGGCTCAATGGACCAAATATAATACCATACAAGTTACAATACAATTTGCATTTATATAGCGTCTTTCACATTGGGAGAATTTCACAAAGTGCTTTACACAGCTGGCTGGACACTTGAGCTAGGTGGGGGATAGGATCTGAAAATAGAAGGAGAAAAAGTAACCAATAATGCAGCCAAAAAGGTTAGCGTTGAGGTGAGTTCTCAAAGTGTGCAGGGGACAACAACAACAACAAAATTACATTGATAAAGCACCTTTCACATCAGGAGATCGTCCCAACGCGCTGAAGTGGATACGTCATGTGGACTCCAGGATGGTCCAAGACAGTGGGTCAAATGGCTAAAACATTGCCTGCCGATTGTAGACTGGACAGGGTGAGGGACTTGAAAGACATACAATACTGTTGTCTACTTCTGTGCTATATTTTCCATTAATTTATAATATTATGAAGGTACAGTAAAAGCCTGTTTATCCGTGACTCAATCAACAAGAACTTCCGTATAACCAGTACACAAACAAAAGTCCCCATCCGATTAACCAGATGTTATCCGGCACAACCACGGTGGCGCATTTAATGAATCGATTGTCGCCCGATAGTACTGTAGAGGTATTTTGGGTTGCCGCTAGTAAAGCCTTAAAGTCTCGCTGCCGGTTTTTTTCCTTTGCGCGGTGTCCGCCATTGCAGAAGTTATCGATAGACTGTACACCTCTACCTCGGCATCATAACTTCAAACCAGGCATCTACCAGCAAAGGTGATTTTTAGGTGAATAACAAAGGTCTGTTATTATCTGTTATTACAGTATTTAGTTTATTATTAATATGGTATGTCGGATAAACGGGCTTTTACTATATAAGCAAACATCGGCATGTAGTTAAGTAAAAGATTTTCTGTAAGGGTAAAAATAAAGAGGCAACTGAAAAACAAATCCCAGAGGTTTTTTTCCAGGCAAATGATATACAGTACTTGGAATCAATAATATGATCATTATGGAGAACATAGATTTGCAATCCCACAAGATCATTAATATTTGCTAATATTTCCAGAGAGGGAAAGGAATAACATTCATCTATTTTGAATGGATTACATACGATATTACGCATCCAGAAAATCTAATTGTAAGCAATGCATAGTAAATATACAAAGCTAACCTACATTCCTTCAATCTTTCAAGCCTCAAAAAATGATCCAGTCCGCTGGGAATTCAAGTGATTTCCAATGCTATAAAGATATTCTCTCAGGTAAACAATATGTTTCTCAGCCATTGCTGTTTTATATCAATAGTTTTCTGAAAGAACCCAGCTGCACATTTCACTCATTTTTCTGTGAAAAGGCAACCAGCCAAGCATAAGCTTCCGCATCTATCAGATTGTTTATTTTATTATTGGCTGGTGAGATTTGCCACATGCTTCAATGGATATTTATATCCCCAGAGAAACTGCAGACAACTTCGCATATATGGAAGATTGAGATTTATTTTGAATGTTACTGACTGCCTCTCCTTTTCCCAACAATAGCGATAGTTCTCTTCGGTAACACAATGTTTAAGCTGCTTGTTTGGCACTGAATGAGTACAATTATAGCAGCAATTTATCACCAAACATGCAGTTTAAATGGAGTCTGAGATAGTATGGATGGCTGTTGACTGTATTTACAAGGAGGAGTGTGTGTTCATCAGTGATGTAACTTGCATTCACTGAGTATAAACATAGTGGGTGCAAATTGCAACAAAGCTCCACATCAACCTCTCTGAGGTTTGTTGAAAGCTCTGTTGTGATGTTTGTAAAGAGCTATTTGTGGAAAAAAGCTCTTAAAAAATTGAACAGATTTTAATGCTTTGTGCATACCTAAGGTTAATATCAAGTACTGTATTCCCTTTTTTGTGGTCTAGATGGTGAGGTAGTGGTGGTGTTGGGGGAGGTGGGTCAATCTGATTGGGAGGGAGGATTGGTTGTGGTTCACACCAATGTGAAGCAGGTGATACATATTGGACTTCCCATGCCACATGGCTTTGTAACCTGGACCATAGCATAAAGTCATTCCATTCCCAATTTGATGTAATTTTAACAAAAATATTTTCTACCATTCAACAAATCAAAGCAACATTTGGCCACCCAACCAGCAGTTCGTCCATTTCCTCAAGATCCCATCAACCTTTAGATGCTAACTGTGATTAGCAATAGAATACTCTTTGCATAATGAGGCTTGTTTAGGAGAACTTAAAACATTTTAGAGCCACTAACAACGACAACAACAACAAAATTACATTTATAGAGCACCTTTCACGTCGGGGGGGCGTCCCAAAGCACTGAAAAATCAGATCGGGACCTGAGTAGGGGGGGAAGGGTGGGGGTAAGGAGAAGGAGAGGAGGAGAGGGGAAAGAGTTAGGAGGGGAGCAGAAAGCATAGTTTGTCACCAAACACAAATGAATGGAAATGATTAAGATCAAGGCTATTTGGAGGGAGGCCTGAATACAGATAGATTTTTGAATATTAAAGGCAAGCAAGGAGAGATTAGATTTTGTGGCGGATGTGGTGTAAAATATTAATACAGACTTGACGGACTGAATGGATTGTTTCTGTGCTGTAATGAACTGTGTAGTCTATACAATGCAAAATATGATGATTCAGAACATTTGATAATTATCAAAAGTGCTACTGCATCAGTTAGAAAACATTGGAATTTTTCATCTACATATTCCTAAAGACTGACTGACACACTGATTGCTTGTGAAATTATTTATTCTTGCTAACAGTGAGCTGGGACGCTACCCTGCATGAAGGGCGTTACATATAAATGCAACTTGTTGTTGATTCTTGCTCCCAAACCAGAGTCAGTGTTTGAGTTAAATTGGTGTCTCAAGACATTGTATAGAAATTAGGCAACCAATCATAAACCACCTAACAATTGAGTTGAAGTCAGAGAGGAGATGCTTCTATGGCGCTTAATGTCACATTGAAATATCTCAAAGCTCTTGACAAGTAATTGCTCGCACGTGTAGTAAATTGTCTCTGACGGAAATTCAGTTGTTATTTATGTCAAAAGAGTTCCATTATCAGCCATGATGCGAATGTCCAATTAATCTGACAGGCAGCTATGGAATTCCCGAATCACAGCAACTACCATAAACGGTGGCTAATTCAAAACCTTCAAATCATCCAATTTCACACGTGCTTTACATCTGCTAATGGAAGCCACTGCTAATCAATGTTAAGTAATAATAATAACCCTTGCATTTGACATATCACCTTATCATGTCGAGACATTTCAAAGCCCAAGTGAATTGACTGTATATTTTTTAGGCAAAACACAGCAGCCAATTGCCAATAATGTAACAATACATTGCTCACACCTTACTCCACAACCCGCCATGTTTGCTCAACTAGCTTGGGTCTTCTGCCAGTCCTTTGTTCCCTCCGCTCCACCATTGGGGGTCATCGTTCAGCCCTCTATGCCTCAAATAATTTGAGGTTCCCTGTCACAATCCCTTCATCATGTCCATTCTTTGCCATTCTTCAAATCACAGTTTCATTTCCAACTGTGCCTTTAGGCACCTACTTATTCAATTCAGAGTCGGCATCAAACCATGCCGTTGCTAAATGCTCTGAGATGCTAGTCGCGTGAAGGATGCTATATATATATATGCAAATTATTGCTGCTGTACATTGGTTAAGGTACAGTAGCCTACACTTCACTGAACCTGAATTATTACATTTAATTAAATGTATATACCAAGACAAAGCTACCTGAAGTAGGAATCTATATAGTACATAGATTTACAATTGAACGGCACTAAGACAGACCATTTGGCCCAAATAGTCCATGCCAGAGTTTATATTCCACGTAAGTCTTCTTCTCTCCCGATCTCTCTCCCTTACCACTTGATTCTCTATTCCTTTGTGCATGCTAATGTTGACCATTAGATAAAAATTCATTTAAGCATTACAGGCACACCTTTAATGAGATTTTCCATTACCACTGTGCAGTGTCAAAGGTGAGCTGTGTTGCTGAATGGAATTTTTATCGGCATAATTGCAAAGAATCACTAAATAGTAGACTATTGTCAAATGCTACAGGATGGCAGAAAAAGCTTTAACAACTCCTAAAGTGTTATAATACAGAACAACATTGGCTTCAATGCTCAAAGGTCAGCATTGTTTGAGCTGAATCAATCCCACCAAAGAAAAGCAATCAGATATTGACAAGGAACATTTTCTGCTTAGCACAAGGGGAAATATTATCTTCTGAGCTCCAGAGGTCTGGCAAGTTGAAACTACTTTTTTCCTTAAATGTAATTTACCAATACAGTAACTGCAAACCACTATATGTAAATTGTATCTTAAGCAGAACCATAATTGTAATCTACAAATTCTCCAACATACTGTATCTAGATAACCTCCTATGGACCACAGATGGAAATATGAAGAGACAGGGTATGATTTTATTGTATGAGGTTACAAAGACTCACTAAGTTTAATTTATTTTCATTAAGAGGAATGAAAGTGGCATGAGTTAGATCTTTCAAATAATGAGCAAATGTATAATGGATAGGAAATTACCTGTTTGCCTAAACTTGCTTTAAATTTAGTCTGGCCTAATCAAAACTGCATTCAGACATTTTCTAATGACTCTTATAAACTCAATTGTATTTTCATGGTAACCACACACATGTCAAACTAGGATCTGTTAGGGCTTTGATTTATAGATTTTAGGAAATGTCTATATCTCCAAGTCTTATTGATGAGACAGATAGGCTGGGCAATTACCAACAGTACCCCAAATTTAGATCAGTCTGTCTTAGAAAAGTAGTCAGCCAATCCCAGGAAATCAGTTTAGATATTTCTCAAGCATAATACGACACTGGCTGAGCTAAGCTGAAACTTTAAAACTTATTTGTAAAAATGGAGGTTTGAAATTGCACCTTGAGACCATTCATCTTAAGATCAGACAGAATGTGAAAAACTCTGAAACATACCTTAGTTTTCTGCATATCTTTTTTTTAAAAACAACCTCCAAAATAAAATTTGATTTAAGAATTGCCCATAATTCAGTGTGATCTTCGGCTGGGCTTTCAACCTCTCTGCCCCAATCCTTTGGATCTCCATCCCACAATCCCTTCACCTTGCTCCCTCCCTTGCCTCCTTCAAGTCCTGATTGAAGCCCCTCCTTTCAACCATGCCTTCAGCCACCCTCCTACCTCTTTGGCCTCCCTGATCCCAACATTGCGCGCCCCCACCCCCACCATGCTTGGGTTCTGAATCCTGATTGTTCAGTGCCCTTGGTACCTTGGTGTGAAAGGCTCTCTGCAAATATAATTTGGTTGTTCTTCTTACAGGCGAACAGTAGATCAAATTTCGGACCTATTAATATAATGACTACACTTTGCCAAGATAAATCACTCAGCACCTGTTCCATGAAATGCTCAAATGTCATTGGTGTATTTCACAGTCCAAGAGGCATAATGATGTACTGATGGAAACCCTTCACAGCAGTGAACACAGTTGTTGGTTGAACTCCCTCAGCACTTGCCAGTAACCTTTGGGTAAATCAATCAAAGTAGACACTTTTTCAGAGTGAAATTTGTTACAGGAAATCAGGCAACTGGTGGTTCCGTAAACTGTGATACGGGAAAGTGCTGATCAATTACAAGCTTCATTGAAAACCAATAAGAACCAAAGTACGTACCCAAAGAATCATCAATCTGTCACAGTAGATAATATTTTACTTTGATACTTTACTTGCTCAGTGCTCACAAATTCAAACCAAGCCATTTTTCTTTGAAAAGACAATAAATAACACTCAAGGACTTGTAAATGGTTCAATAACTCTATCAACTATCGTTATCTCAAAATTCTCCCTACTTCTTCCCATCATCACACAGTTATTATTGGTGGTTCACAAGTGGTACAGATGTTTGAGTACCTATCCAAATTTCTATTCAGTCAACAGTCTCAAAGCAACATAGAACTTTTCTGGAATTGTAATGTACTGCATATTATCTTTAGGCAGAGATTGACAGCTTTCAGAAACAGGCCAGTCACCCATGCACTGGATTTACTATGTTCCTGTCTGACTTGGAGCCATAACAGACACTTCCTGTACTATTTATCACGTTAAACATACCAGTGTAAACAGTGAATCAATATTGAGATGATCAGTTCACAGTTCACTGACATGGTCATGACTGAAGGTGGTTTGCTGTTTGTCGAAAGAATTTGCTCGCTGCCGAACCAGATTCACTATTTAAGTGACAAAATTGATATGTAAGGCAACATTTTAGAAGGGGAAAGTACGTACATTGGAAAGTCAGTATTTTCCTACTACAAATTGCTTAAATGTGGTGCTATTTTTCCAGTAGCCCACAATTTTAAACAACCATAAACTAGGATAGAAAGTTAGGGCTTGAATCATGTCTCGATACCAAGTCGACACAAATAGTGACATGTTTTAAGCCTTTAGAATACTGATATTTTTAGATAGAATATTGAAACTATGCAAAATTACAAGATCACAGGTGAGCCTATTGTAAATATTACTCACTGACGTTGCTTAAGTCATTTTGTTCCTTTAATATTTATTTTCCAGTGGTAATCTGCTGAAGTGCAAAATTTGCATTGTCCCCAACAAACTTTAAGTTTTTAGTACAAAAACAGAAATCGCTGGGAACACGCAGCTAGTCAGGCAGCATCTATGGAGAAAGGAAAAGTGAGTCAACTTTTAGGGGCCACGTCCCTTCATCAGAACTGGGACATGTTGGGAGGGAGAGGCTTTTAAGGACTAACAGAGAGGGGGGAAGCAGAGCAAGAAAGACAAAGGAGAAAATACGGAATACAGGAGGAGATGATGGGTTAAAGTGGTGTTAATGTTGTGAAACAAAAGAGAGAGATTGCCAACAAAACTGGAGAAGTATTAATAACATTAAACAAAGAGGGAGTGAAATTGCCAAAGAACAGGCAAATCAGATGGTCACAGAAGAGGGGGAAGATGAGCTGTTATGGCCTGAAATTATTTAAATCAATGTTAAGGCCAGAGGGCTGTTCCTCGAGATTGTAATGCAGTTAATTGGAACAGCGTAGGACACCGTGGATGGAGAGGTCAGACAGCGAGCGAGAAGGAGAGTTGAAATGGTAAGAAACTGGTAGCTCAAGGTTGTACTTGTGGACAGAATGGAAGTGTTCGGCAAATCGGTCACTCATTCAGCGTTTGGTCTCCTCAATGTAGAATAGCGAATGAAATATACTACATTAGATGTAGCGCATGTAAATCGCTGTCTCACATAAAAACTGTGCTTGGGGCCTTGGACAGCAATCAGGCAAAAGGTGAAACGGCAGATATTGCAGCTTCAGCGCTGGCGTGGGAAGGTGCCGGGGGAAAGAGAGCAACTGTTGGTGTTGATGGAGGAATGAACCAGGGAGTCACGGAAGGAACGGTCCCTTCGGAATACTGAGAGGGGAGAGGAGGGAAATATATGCTTTGTGGTCGGGGGGTCACACTGGAGGTGAAAGAAATGGCGGAGAATTATCCTTTGGATATTGATGCTGGTGGGGTGGAAGGTGAGGACTAGAGGGCCTGTTCTGAGGGGGGGGAGTACTGCCACCGAGTGACTTTTTATTCCAATGTAAATCAACACAAGTAATAATATAATAATAATCCTTGCATTTGATATAGTGCTTTTCACATCTTATCAATGTCTCAGTGTCCCACAAATACTCATGGATTGAAAATGACCAATTTTTATTATTGTGTTTTTTTTTGGAAGGATTATTATTAGGCATGTGGAGTAAGGAAACTCCAGGCTGAAAACCTTGTTATCTTTACTCTATTATTACTTTACCACATTATTGTTATATACGATTATCAGTGCCATGTCAGACATCTCTATTCAAGGCTAAATGTCATATATTTTATCTTTACATGCATCTATAATTAACCTGATTGCTTTTACCAGAACTATACAGAATGCTCCAAGAGTAGCCTGTTCAGAGTTTTGGACACTTTCATCAATGGTCACTAAAATTATCAAGCTCAATGATAACAACCTTCAACACTATATTGATGAAATCCATTTAACTGAACCTCTGATGAAAACCTCAAGTCTCTGGGAAACTCTTCCAGTTATTCACTGAGCAGCCTTTTTTAATCCGATTGTCTGTGACTCTGGTTGTTGTGCCTGATGTTCCTCCAACAACTTGAAATGGCCTTGATTTCCTGAAACTATCCACCGAGTACGGGAATATTATAGGAGTAAATGAAGCAGTGTGCTGCTAGATAAAAAATAATGTATCTTCACTATAAGACATGACCTGTAAAATACATGAAAATATGAAAATAAAGATATTGAAATCTACATGTAGTATTGCTCGTTGAGCAGACTTTAGACTTCTATAGTTGGATCTCTTGATTCATCTTTCAAAGTCTGAACAAGTGTGGCGTGAAATTAATGGTCTGATTCAGAAAAATTGTGAAGTTATTAAAAATGATACAAAATTCTCCATTTTACAGACTAGGAACTTACGATTTGAGTACCAGTCTGTGTTGAGTTTCTGTTCAACCCTCAACTGTCTTTCCTCCCCACGTCCAAGCAATGACTCGCTCTGCCTTTTCCCAAATCCGCAACATTGCCCGACTCCACCACTACTTCACCCCCAAAGCCGCTGAAACCCTCATTCACACCTTCATTATATTCCGGCTTGACTATTTAAATTCCCTGCTTATCGGCCTTCCTAATTCCTCCCTCCACAGTCTGCAGATAATCCAGAACTCAGCAGCCCATGTCCTCTACTGTTCCAAACTCCGCGACCCCATCTCCCCCATCCTTGCCCAACTCCATTTGCTCCTCATCATCCAGAGGATCCAATACAAGATCCTGGTCCTCACATTTAAAGCCCTCCACAACCTCGCCCCACCCTACATCCGTGAACTCCTACTCCTTACCAACTTGCCCGCCACCTCCGCTTAGTAGGCTTTGGCCTGCTCCACGTCCCCCGACCCACATGCCCCATCATTGGCAGGCGAGCCTTTAGCCACTCTGTCCCCAACCTCTGGGAACTCCATCCCACAGTCCCTCCACCTCGCCCCCTCCTTGGCCTTCTTCAAGTCTCGCCTCAAGACTCTCCTCTTCGATGGACCCATTGGCAACTTCTAACCCTCACTTCCCTTCCCCCTCAACCTGTCCTCAGCTCTGGTCTGAAATTGAGCTTCAACTGAGCTGAGATTCAGATGGGGCTGTACAGGGAAGTTAATCAGCCCCTGTGTACCCAGGATTAGGGAGAGAAAGTCAACCCTGGTTCCTGCTCCCAAACCCTCTGCTGCCGCGTCTACTTGTTTTTTGCATCAATTATTTTTCTCACTATACTCCTTGATAATAATAATGCTTGCATTTGATATAGCGCTTTTCACATCTTGTAGACGTCCCAAAGCGCTTTACAGAATATACTGTAATGTGAATTGACTGTATATTTGTGATGCTCAAAGCACAGACAACAATAATAATAATCCTTGCATTTGATATTGCAACAAAATATCAAAACATTTCAAAGCACTTCAAGATTAACTGCTGTCAAGTTTAGTGACTGTATTTGAAGCTAAAAGTGAATCCAAGCACTGAAAAATTCTAAAAAAAATTAGATATTAAACATAAGTGCCCACATGACCTACAACTGCATTAATAATAAAAAAAATCATTGATTTATATTTTATGAAATATCAATGAATTTGTATAATTCAGTAATACCCATGTTCGCAAGTAGCATGTTTCATCTTGATTAAATGTCAGAAGCATAGGCTTGAAAAATTACTTTGCCACACCTATATTCATCATAACCTAACAGATGATATTGTCAGAATCTGCCAGTACTTAAGACTAGACTCAACCTTTATGTGTTCCATCTGCTAGTATATAGAAACCTCAGTAACTGCAAATAATGACTCGGAGACAAGATCTGTTCATATATCTTTATAAGAACATGGGTCAAAAAATGACATGTATCTATTTTCTTTGGGCTGGAACATTGGATTGGAAAACTATCATCTATCCTCCATATGCACCATTTTTCCTCACATCCCTGTTCTGTCATATTAAACGTTAAACTATTCCTTACAGATTTCTTTGTCAAATGCAGTGAGAGTTGTCATTTGTTTTACAAGATAACCACAAGATTGCAATTGCATACTTTTAACACAGAGAAGTTTGGGTATTTTGCCACTATGTTACAGAAGATATGATTTTGACAGGTTTAAACTGTGTGGACTATGAAAATGGATTGCCATCTTTGATACTCTGATATTTTTCCATTGCATTGTTCCCCCCTCTGATCTGTTCCTGTGCCTTTGCCTCAATAACATCACACTGAATCAACAACAACACAACAAAATTATATTTGTAGAGTACCTTTCATGTTGGGAGGATGTCCCAAGGTACTGAAGAATCAGGGATCAGGGCCCAAGCATGGGTGAGGGGTGGGACACGGTGGGGGGGTAGACTTGAGACCGGCCTTGAAGGAGGCAAGGGAGGGAGTATGATGAAGAGATTGTAGGATGGAATTCCAAAGAGTGGGGCAGAGAGATTGAAAGCCCGGCATCGAAGGTAGGGTGGATCGGGGCAGGAGACATGGAGCAGGCTGGAGCCTGCTGAACAGAGGAAGCGGACAGGTTGATAGGGGGTCAGCAGGTCAGAGAGGTAAGAGAGTCAAGGCCGTGGAGGGGCTTGAAAGTGAAGACAAGGATTTTCAATTCTATCCTCTGACGGATGGGGAACCAGTGGAGATGGGCGAAGGTGGGTGTGATGAGTTCATGGAGCCTGGTGCAGGAGAGGACACGAGCTGCAAAGTTTAGGATGATCTGCAGTTTGTGGAGGGAACAGTTGGGGTAGTCGACAAGCAGAGGCGTTTTTAAGCCTTCAAACTACTCTGTCAATTTTCATAGGGGGTCCGTCACTGACAGTAAGTTTAATAAGTGCGCAATTTTATTTTATGCAAAAATTAACTTTCAGCGGTTGCGATGCCTCTTTAGGCAGACCACCTGCTCCGCCGGGCTGGGGAGAGCTCTGATTTTTGCTATACCGTCCAGGTATTTAACAAAAGACAAGAGCACAGCACACTTAAATCCTCCCATTTCAATGATTTTTTGCATTACTTTGGGGGCCCACAATATTGCACCGATTGCACCAACATTAAAAACGCCTCTGCCGACAAGGAGGGAGTTGTGGTAGTCGAGCCTTGAGGTGACAAATATGTGTATGAGGGATTCAGTGGTCTGAATCTCTCATCCCTGAATCCAGTGGTCTCAGCGCTTTGGGACGTCCTCCCAACGTGAAAGGCGCTACAGTATATAAGTGCAATTTTGTTGTTGTTGTCTGAGAGGTGAGGCAGTGGCAGAGTCGGGCAATGTTGCTGAGGTGGTGGAAGGCCATGCTGGTCATGGCACAGATATGGGGGAAGGAAGGACAGATGAGGGTCGAACAAGACGCCCAGTTTCCTGACAGGCTTGATGAAGTGGAGCGTGCAGCCATGGATGCTGATGCTGCCAATGCCTGAGCTGCATGACCCAATCAGGAGGGCCTCGGTCTTGTTGATGTTCAGCTGTTCTCTCATCCAGGATTTGATGTCTTACAGGCAGTCTTTCACGACACCAGCTGTCCTGGAATCGAGGGTGGAGGCAGAGAGCTACAGTTGGGTGTCGTCCGCATATATGTGGAAATTGACCCCAGATGTTTGCGGATGAATGTCACCAAGGGGGAGCATGTAGAGATTGAAGAGGTGGAGACTGAGGACAGAGCCCTGAGGAACACTGCACAAGGTGCAAAGGCTGGAAGAGAAACCATTAGCGGAGACAAATTGCGGACGGTGTTAGAGAATACACAATATTG
The DNA here is from genome assembly GCA_035084275.1 of Hydrolagus colliei. Lineage (NCBI taxonomy): Eukaryota > Metazoa > Chordata > Chondrichthyes > Chimaeriformes > Chimaeridae > Hydrolagus > Hydrolagus colliei. The sequence goes on along the minus strand of CM068742.1, from coordinate 15,349,244 downwards.
ATAATTCTCACATGTAAGAACATATATAAGAGCAATATTCAGCTAGTTATTCAGCTAGTTTGCCTTCGCATGTACATGTGTTCCAAATTACCTATATATTACATCTCATCATGTCAAGTATGGTCTCACCAATGATTTATGCCACCAATCTGCCGAATTTCCAAGTATGTTCAAATCCTCCTGTAACCTATCTTGTTCAGCTGTGCAATCTGCTATCTTTATTAGCTTGGTGTCATCTGGAAACTTAGCCAATTTGCTTGTGACTCCTAGTTCCAGACGATCTATAAAAATATTAAATGATAGAGATCCCCAAACTGACCCTTGGGCAACTCCACTGGTTACATGTTCCCAGTCTGATCCTTGTACCACCATCTTCTGGATTCTTCTGGTCAATCAATTGCATTTCTTTGTAATATATCTCCATTGATTCATGCTTTTTTATTTTTAGTACCAGCCTCTCAAGATACTGTATCAAAGGCCTTACTCAAATCCAGCTATACAACATCCACAGGCTTACCCTTATCAAGCTTCCTTTCGCACCGTCAAAGAAAAACAGTCAATTAGATTGGCAAAACCTTCCCTTCATGAACCCCTATTGGCTATCATATTTGATTTTGTTTCAGTCCAGATACCCCATGATTTTATCCTTGATAAGAGTCTCGATCATTTCACCCACAATGGACATTGAAATTACTGCTCTGTAGTTTCCTGGGTCACCTTTGTTACCTTTCTTAAAAGTAAGAGGGACATCTGCCTTTCTCCAATCTCCAACGTGAAAGACACTCGACAAACGTAAATTTGTTCTTGTACAAGATTTGATATATGGGAGGATTTCATTTCCACCTAAGTATCATCCTAAGGAGTGGTAATGGCCGCACGCATGGAACTTAGGTAACATATAAAATGGGTCAGATGGAAGTTCCAAATGATTAAATCATTCATTTAGCTGATGAGTGAGATAAAAAGAACCAGCTTGTGTACACTTTGCTGCAATTACACTGCAGCTATTGATATCGGAGTAAACTGTAATGCAACGATCCCTGCTAGGGAAATGCTGTGTACCTAGCCACTGCTGTGTACTTTGACAATAGCTGTATTTATGCTATCTACATTTGTGAATGCAATGTAACATTGTTCTTTACCTGAACCGATGGTCGGGTTTCTGGTATCAATATTTTTTGTGTTCAGTTCTGGTGCTTGTTGAGAAATTGTGCTGATGACAGCAGCCTACATGGTTCTTCAGTAGGAATTGAGGGGCAGACTTGTCTCCGTGGTCAGGGACTCTTCCCACTCAGCAACTGTTAACCTGCAAGTAAAAACCCCCAAAGCATGCCAGACATTTGCAAGTTTGGGATTTTAACTTGTTAAACCTCAGGAGTCCCTCAATATACGCTGTGCGGCCAACAAGCCTTGCTGCTTGTCAATTTGTACTTAATATACTCCAGAATTAGATAAGCATCCATTAGGGGAGAGAGGCACATTTTAAGTGTAGGTGGCATCCATGGTACTCTCAGTCTGATTTGAATCCTCACAAGGATGGTGATGGGTTTCCACATGTGTCAGACACCCACATATAGCAGAACCCTCCAAAAAACGTTCTGTTAGATATACAATTTTTTTTTTTATGACAATGCTGTTTCCAATATATGAGCATCTCGGATCCTGGTACCAGAATAGAGCAATTCTACTTAATACCAGTGAGCAGAAAAGTCAGGGATCTGCTGCTAGTCTGTTGTAATGGGAGTGCCTGCCTTACACAATCTCAGGCTGGTTTAACATGGGTCAGATGACAGATAAAGATTTGTGTACACTGCTGCAACATTGCTCTTTAACCTTCACTTAAGAAGCGTACCTTCTACTGCATAGTAGTTTTCCAATGCAACCCTCAGGGCTATGTCTATGGCTATGTCTGAGCCATGCTGTCATCCTACGTAATGCTACATAATGGCCTAATTGTGTACGATGAACATCAATCCATAGTGTGGGTGGCAGTACATTTACATTTACTGATCATTTATCCCTGGTTGAGGGGCTCGACATTGGTGGCATAACGACGCGGTGTAACTGGAGGCAAATGTAAAAGACACGCATTGAAATCCGTTCTGGTGGTTGCTGGCAAAATGCAAATGATGTGGAGGCTTTGTGCTGGGTGTCAATACAGTGTTCGTGTCTGACACAAACGGTTAAATGGTGCCCAATGTCACTGATACATTTTGAACCTTGTTTTCGATGCAAGGAAATTACAGATGTCAGCTAATTTTTTTTGCCAATTTCCAAATTTCACAATACCCTTTACTTGGTTAACATAGCAGCAGGTTTCAGTTTGCAGAGAGCTCTCCCTGGTTGTGAATTCTGTCCACTAGCCATCTGGCACCATTAAGGGACACAACATGGCTAATGTGAGCTATGTAATAAAAATTCATCAGATTTAGATGCTGTTTAACCTGTTATTGGCTATAAAATTCACTTACTCCCTTGTGTCACTATCATTCCTGTTGATATCACGGAAACTAACATTGTCAGAGTTGCTAATGATGCTATGGAGTACATCTGTGGTATCAAATCACGCAAAGCTCTCAGGCGATATTGCTGATTATGCATGACTAGGGAAGGGACTCTGTCCTTAAATTCATATTGTAGTTTTGCCAATGCATATCCATTTTAATCCTGTCTTTCAATACAAGAAGGGAAATTAGTGATCCACAAAGATGTGAAATGAGACACTGGGTGATTCTCAAGTCATCGTAGATTTAATGGACTTTGGTAGATGAGAATATTACAGCTCCATAAATTAAGAGATTTGAATGACCTTAGTTTATTGTTAAAACTCACTGGAAGCCTGAGATAAAACCTTTATACTGTTTGTGAAACCGAACCAGTAGTTCCTATACTGCAATTATATTGGTGAAAAGTTATGTCAAATCATTCAAGAAAGCAGAGAAAAACATATCTAGAAGAAGAAATGTTCAACTTTAGAGGCAAAGGTGCAGAATGTTTTTGGAATGCAGCAATGGGAGTTCAAGGTAAACATTTTCATTTTATTTGGAGGGAAAGTTTTGCTTGTAAATAATAATCATTGTATTTGATGCACCTATCAACAACAACTTGCATTAATTTCATTCTCAAATTGGATACTTTTTAGAAAAAATAAGAATCAAAATCCAAACTAAGACTGAATTGAAGAATTTTCCCTAAATTCTGCCTAACCTTAAATTCGAAGTCAAAATGTTCTTACAGGATAACACTTGATGAAAGTTTGCACCTCCAGTACAACCACTTGCTCGATCCACCTGCTATCAGATCCAACCCACTATGCTCCAAGGTGATCTCTGATCTGAGCAGGTTTCTCTTAATATGGCTCATCGTACATTGCATTCCCACAGGTCATGGCCTTTATGTACTGATGTTTATCCATACATGAACCATATCATTTACATGAAGCAATCTATAATTGCTAAACCCCATGTTTTTCAATCAAAAATCCCCATACCCACTTTGACTGGTTTCAAGCTTCTACTGTTTATTTGGCACTGGAGTCCAATGCAGGAAGCAGTGAATATCCTCACAGCAACAGTTAAATGGGACCATTTATTCCTCCAAATTGAGAATAGGCTAATGAAACTTTTTTTAATTATTCAAATTGGAAAATACCACTTTGAAAAAACCATTTAGTAATAAAAATAATCCTTGCATCTGGTATACGATAGTGCTTTATCACATCATTGAATGTTTCAAAGTGATTAACAGGATTTTTTCTAACATAGAGTGGTGTGATTGTATATTTTTGTTGTGTATGTGAAGGACATAACGAAAATATCTCCTGCCAGGAATCATATGTACAGAGTGACCAAAAAGTTGTGATACATCACGATGTCTAATAAGTCTTAAAGAAATTATGATTTTTTTTAGATAATAGAGTCTTTATTACAACTTTTTGGTCATCTTATACTATCCATAGGTGGCAGGTGAAAATATTATTTGGGGAGGGGATGATTAGACCTCAGTTAAAGGGTCAATCCCTTCAAGGACAGATGAGCTGATTGACTGTTCCATCAGCCAATAAATAGATAGGGGATATTTCAAACAGAAGTAGTTTTGTATGAGCACACAGCATGACATTACTCACTGGACAATTTGGATGTGGAACAAAACCTAACTTCCGGATCAAATTCTAACACGAAACGTGCAACGAATAGAGAGACTGGAAAATTGCAACGTGTCAAGCTAAATTTGGAAACCTTTTATTTTTTCACTTGTTTACATGTTCAGAAGAATGCAATTAATGCACTATATTTGAATGTATTCCCAGTGAAAGTTTCACTTTGATAAATAGCATCTTGCTTTGCGTTCAGCCGATGAGTTTAGTTCAATCAAGGAGACGATTGAATTAAGTGAGTTAATCTTAATACAGATCAATTTCACTTTTGGCGTGTACACAGGTGCCTGCAATTCTGTTGACTGACAAAGAAATAACGGTGTCATCAAGACACTGCATTTATATGCATTCCTTTGTGTGGTAATAAATCTCAAAGCGACTGCCTGGTGCCATCTTGACAACTTATCACCTGGTCATAATTTACCAAATTCTGAGGCATTTATTTCTAAATTATGATCACAAATTGAGAGGACAAATGGTGGTTCTCACATTAAACTCTTATTTTATGTACAATCAGAAATAGGGTTTGTACAACAACTGTAAAATTTCCACTGCAGTAATTGTTTCATTTTTTCTTCCTATGCACTGCATCTTATAAGTGTGGCAAAATAAATCAGGTTTGAAAATTGCTTCTGTTGCATCAAAACTACCAGTGAATAATGGTCACAGATGGCTTTAGCAAATTCACCAATTGCAGGTTATTAGTACATCACGGAAGTACGTTTTTAACAAAGTTGTACTGCTTCCCATTGCAATAAATGTAACATAAGAAAATATAGAATCACAGGGGAAATTTGCAACATGTAATGTTATATTTTGCTCCAGTAAAAGCTTTGAGTCTGTTTATGTTCAGTTCTCCATGACTGGGGCTGAATACCAACCAATTTCTGTAGAAAAGTCTTGACCTCCATCCAACCATTTCACCAGCCTCTTGAATTTTAACCATGGTAGAGGTTTGTTCATTTGATCTCTGGCCATTAGAATAGATTTCCAAATTCAGATTTTTAGTTGCAGAGTTTTGGCAAAACAAGTGTGAGATTTGCATGCTGCTTTCTGAAATTGACTGGAGAGTGAAACTGCAGAACTCCAACAGCTTTCAAGTACAGAGTAAAACCAACATCAAATTCTGTATTTTGTGATAGTTAACACCATTGATAATTATTACAGCACATACCTCTAATTTCTTCCTGCAGAATTATAGACTGTTACAGCATAGAAACAGTTTATTTGAAACATTAAGCCTATATTGGTTAACTAATCACTAATCACCTAATCTAATCCAACTTTCTATTGCTTTTCAATCATCTACCTAATTTCCTTTTAAAATAGTTGGGATTATACCCCAATAACAGGATTGATTATTAGAAAATCTCAATAAGAAATTATAATAATATTGAATAGTGGAACCTATGAATTCTGTACATCCTTTGCTTTTTCTCCATTTGCTTCCTGGATCCTACCTTCCATGATGGAAAAAGAAGCCAAACCCTAAAGAACTACAGAAATAGTGTCAATGTGACTCAGTTTGTGGCCCGAATTTGGGACGAAACCCATGAGCTCTATGCTGACACACCAATGCAGAGCTGGGGGTGTATTGCATTAAAGGAGACGTCAACCAAGGTCTTGTTTGTCTGTTGAACATCCAATGGAATTATTGAAAAAGGAAAGGGAATTTCGAGTTTCACTACAAAAAACAGTCACTCCATTTTATTGTGTACCTTGTGAAGGACTTTGAGATGACAACATGATAAGGCGCTATATCAAAAGTGAGGATTATTATTAAGAATAATAAATGTATGACCTGGCAGGAGGTCATAAATTGCATTTATGAGGGAGAAAGGAACCAAGGATTATGAGGCTATGGAGGTTAAGATGGTTAGAGGCTTGTGTAGAATGAAAACACCACCATGCAGTAGTTGAGCCTAATAGCTTGTTTGAGGCAGTAGGCTATATGCAAGGATTATAATTATATGTGAAAAAAAATGCTAAATACTGCAGATGCCTGAAATCCAAAACAAAAACAGAAATCGCTGGTAACACTCAGTAGGACAGGCAACATCTATGGAGAAAGGAAAAGTGAGTCAATGGTTCGGGACCTGAAACGTTGACTCACTATTCCTTTCTCCATAGATGCCATTTCTGTTTTTGTTTATAATTATATGTAATTCGATGGAATGGTTCACAACACATTGGTGACTTTGGTTAAAATGTTGGAAATTAAAACTGTATGACTCCTTCAATGACTTTGCTAGATGTTTTCTTGTACAACTGTTCAGGGCTCGCATTTAATGTGATTTCTCATATTGCAGAGGTTTGACAAGATTTTAGTTACCTCTCTAAAGCAATCCAGCAACATTGTCGCAAGGCACATCATGGATATATATTGACTGGTGATCTCACGAAGGGAAGGAGTGTGAGTGTTTGTGGTGAATTCTAAATTGTGTGTAACACAAAAATCAATTTTATAAATAGTTTTTTGGCCTAAGAAATTTAACATTAAAAAAACCTCTTGTGTTGCAAAATGCTGTTGGTCAATTTTTATAAAATTGAATTTTCCTTCAATTAACTTAAATGCTGATTTAGGTGATTATGTAAACTCAATCTTTGTAAAGCAATTCCATTCTGAACCTAATAATACATTTATGCAGCACTACTTTTTTTTAAAACATTTCTATGTGAGATTTATTTCAAACAGATTGCAGTGGTAAATTGCCATCTAAATGGACATTTACATTTATATCACATGGGGAGGATGTGCCAATGCGCTGGACAATCTAAGGTTTGCATCTGAGCTGGGTGTAGGGGTGTGATGAGGGTGGGGACAGATTGCCCAAAGTGCAGTCAAGGAGAAAGGTCAAGGTGGAGCTTGAAGTAAGTGAAGGTAGGGGCGACTCAAAGGGACTCTGGGATGGTGTTCCAGGGCACGGGGGCAGATAAGCTGAAAACTCGACCACCGATGATAGTCGTGAAATAGATCGTAGGCAGCATATGATAGGTTTTGAGGAGGTCACAAAGGTAGGGTGAGGCAAGACCATGAACAGATTAGATTGCACTTTGAATATTGTATGCAGTTCTGGTCACCGCGACAAAAGGCCATGCTCCAGAGAGAGTGCAGAGGAGAGCAACGAAGATGAGTGTTAGAAGAATGAGCTGTAAGCAACAACTAGACAAGTTAGGGCACTTCAGTCTTTATAGAAGACAACTAGTGGGGAGTAATAATAGTCCTTGCATTTGATATAATGACTTATCATGGACTTCGAGACATCTCAAAGTGCTGCATAGAATATATTATAAGTGAATTGACTATATATTATGTGGGTGAAATATTTTAAATGAGATTAAAAAGGTAAACCCAGATCAATATTTTAGAACATCCTAGGAAGTAGCAAAAGAGGTCATAGGTTTAGGGGAAATTCAGGACAGATACTAGGAAGAATTTATTTGCACAGAGTGTAATTAATGACTGGAAAAAGATTGCCAGGAAATGTGGTAGAGGCTATGACGCTGGACTTATTTAAAATGTAGTTACAATAATAATATAATAATCCTTGGATTTAATATAGCCCCTTATCACAAAGCATCACAAGGCACTTCACAGAATCTACTGTAATGTGAATTCTTTATCTCCTTTAGTCAGTACCAGAAACACATTGGCTGATGCATTTGTCTACAAAATACTGTCACTGCACTTCACAGTATATCTTGTGGGATGCTTTAAGATGTCCTCCAGATATGATAGGTACTACATCAAATGTAAAAAAACTATCAATCAATCAATCAATCAAAATTTACATTTATATTGCGCCTTTAACGTCGAGAGGACATACCAATGCGCTGTACAGTTAGGTAGGGACAAGAGCAGGTGGGGAGGGGTCGGGGCAGGATGAAGGAGGGTATTGACTGTATTTATTGACTTTATTGACTGTATATTTATTGACTGTGTATTTATTGACTGTATATTTGTGGGCGAAACGCGGCAGCCAAATTGCACACAGCAGTGTCCCACAAACAGTCGTGGAAGTGGGGTCAGGGGAGAAAGGGGGGAAAAGAGGGCAAGGGGAGGGGTCGGGGTAGGGGGAAGGAGAGCAGGAAAACCGACTGTATATTTATGGGCGAAAATTTCATTATAAATGCCATATTCTGCCCCAACCATGTGTGTTCTGAAAGAGGAGGACAGGGTGTAATATAATAGTGAGGCTTCAGATTCCGTAAGTTAAAATGTAGATCATTTAGCCTCCCACCTGAGCCACGACACTCATTTCTCCATCTGTAAGTGATGAACAGTTACAGCCATTTAGAAAATCAATACTTATAATGGATCTGGTGTCCCTGGGTGATATTTATTTATTTTTAATTATTTGCAATGCAGACTCCCACTTCAAACCAGGAGAAATAGAGTCACTAGGGTTGCATCAAGTAATTTCTTCCTCGGGGCTCTGCCAAAATCTACTGAGTTGACATGAAAGCATAACTGAAATGCATGCAAAATGTAATCATGGGTTTTCATTCTGTAGTGGAACATAGTGCTCAATTAAATGTCACATAAAACTCCACTTTGAGGACATCAGCAGGATTTAAAAGCTCAAATCTTGGCAGCAAAATAACTGGGATTGAATTTTCAACCATCTTCCTAGCAGTTGTGTTTCACAGGTGTGTTTTGGCCGATGGAGCTTTTGTTATGCAACAGTGGAAGCAATTTTCCATCAGTGGACAAGCTTTCTGCCACATTCTCTGGAACACCCTCCATCCCCAAGTTCTTTAGGTTTGATTGCTTCCCTCTCTGGCTTCAAACCCACCTTAACAAAAGCACACAGATTTAGAGTTACAAAGGGCAATTTCAGGACAGACACCAGGATGCTTTCTTTAAATGAGTCCAGTGTGCATGTAACCTTTCCTGATAAACTTTTCTATACATTAATTACCCCCAAAGGATAGTTTAAAAAAAACAGCTTGATGTTGTGCTTGGAAGGTGGTATAGTAGATATTCTGAAAGGATCAGATCTAATGAACTGGAAGGCTTTCTTCATCCACATAGTCTTGAAGAGCGACAAATTGGGATTACTTGATGTGCTTCAGATACTTATCTCCAATTTGAATCAGTGTGATCGCTTCTGACGGTGGGGACATAACAGCAGCTGGTTTGACTTTACAATTACAATTCTACAGTTTTCTTTAGTAAATAATAAATGTCTATGTGGAATACATAAAAGGAATAATATGGAATTTTTATAAAACTTTGGAAGGACCTCTTGTCCCAAAGGGTTGTCAGGATATGAAATAATTTGCTAGAAATTGATTGCATAGTCCTTCATTGTATCTAAAAAAAAGAATTGGTCAAGCCCATAGAGACAGAAGCTATTAAGGATCTGAAACTAGAACAGGGAATTGGAAATCGGATGGATGTCTTCTCAGACGAGCAAACACCAAAATAAAATAAATGGGCCAAATGTTGTACATTTCTATCGTGCATAGGAAAGCAATTGAGTTACATTTAATTTTAGTTTCATTAAACGCTAATCTCTGTGCTCATGAATAGTAAAAATTAATCAAACTAAAATATTTTCCAAACACTGTACTTTACTATGCCCCGTTTCTTCATTTCAGTTCAACAAACTTCTTGAATTAAACATCTTGAATTAAAAATCTTGAATTAACATTAAGGTGCTGAATGGGTTCCGGGTCCATATATGCAACAAAGCCAGGCAGATCCACTGGCATTATAATGTTAATAATAAAATCCTTGATTTTGATACAGCACTTTATCAGCTCTTTGAGATGTCTCAAAGCGCTTTGTGCTTAACCATCAATATTATAGCTGATGGTTAACCATCCTGCCTGATTCATCAATGAGACGTAGAGGACTAAACATGTTTTGTGAGGCAAAACACAAATAGATAAACCAGTCCCAGTTGGGCAAGTACCTTGAAACACAAGAGGATATCTGAAGGCACAAGCAAAGTTAAATACCGTGAATCTCCGCGTATAAGGCGCACTTTTTTTCATGTCGTAAAGTCTCGAAAGACGGGGGTGCGCCTTATACGCAGACACAAGGAAAAGACGACCGGCCCCCAGAGGTACTTCATCAAACTGCGCCGCCAGTACGACAACCCGCTCTCCAGGATCGGCAACGCAGACCAGGCGTTACTCACCTTTGATGTCTGGTAATTCTTACCTCACAGTAATGCTGGGCTGCACTGCCGATGGATTTTTTTTGGGTGGAAATTTTTTTCTCGATGATATTGCCGGCGGAAAAAAAAATTCCGCCGGCAATATCATCGAAAAGGCTTACTTTTTTTCCACCACGAGGTGGTCAAAAGTGGGGGCTGCGCCTTATACGCAGGTGCGCCTTATACACGGAGATTTACGGTATCTTAATTTTAAATCCATGCAGTGTCATCCAACACAAGAGCTAATAAAGTAGAAACGTTTATTTTCTCGTTGCATTCAGCTTGGCTCAATTTGTAGCACTCTCACCTCTGAATCGGACTGTTGCAGATTCAAGCTCTCTGTCGGGAAATTGGAACTCATTTAGTCTAGGCTGACACACCAATGCAGTGCTGGGGTGTGCTGTATTGCTGGAGATGCCATTCTACAAATGAGATGTTAACCTGAGGTCCTGTCCGCTTGTTTAGGTGGGATTAAAGATTTCATGTATCATTTGAAAAGAAAATGGAATTTCTCCCAGTGTCCTGGTCAACAATCTTTGATAAATGGTCACTCATTTCATGGATATTTGTGGGACATTGCAGTGTGGAAATTAGTTACCATATACAAGTGTAATTTAGTTATTGTTGCCTACACAAGTGAAAACAGTCGACTTTACATATATCCTTTGAAGCAATTGACATGTCTTCCTGATGTAATACGCCCTAAACCAAATCCAAGGATTATTTTGATTATTAATCGTTCAACTGACATACAATGGAGTTTCAGGAATGTAATCAGTGCATCTGTGAGCCCAGCTACATATTAACATCTGATAACCCCGCAGAAACTGGTTGTGATCTTGCTGTTCTCTTACATGTGCTGCAAATCAATGACTTCCTTGCCTACCAAACCAAAAAATCAATCATAGTAAGATTTAATCTTAAAATGTTTTCATCCCAAAATGAGTCAATTTTTTTCTTAAATTCTATTTTCTATGGTTTGGGGAACATGATAGTTAGGTAGCCTAGATCTATCTGGTTTAGTGATTATTTCTGATTTGTATAGTTAGAGTATTCATACAGAATCCAAAAGGTAACACTCCAAGCTTCGTGACCCCCATCTCCCCCATCCTCTCCCGACTCCACTGGCTCCCCATCAACCAAAGGATTTAATTCAAGATCCTGGTCCTCACATTCAAAGCCCTCCATGGCTCGCCCCACCCTACCTCCGTGACCTCCTAACTCCCGACCAACCTTTCCACCCTCTCTGCTGAGCAGACTCCATGTCCCCCAACCCACCCGCCCCACCATTGGCAGGTGATCCTTCAACCACTCTACCCCCAACCTCTGAAACTCCATCCCGCAGTCCCTCAGCCTCGCCCCCTCTCTGGCCTCCTTCAAGTCCCGCCTCTTCGATGATCCTATCGGTCACCCCAAATCCCTACCTTTCCCTCCTCCCTCCCCCTTCCCCATCCCAAACCCCAGCTCAGGTCTGAAACAATGACTATTCAGTGCCTTGGCAAGTCCTCCTGATGTGAAAGGCACTATATAAGTGTAATCTTGTTAAGATAAATTTACACTACAAATACTTTGCTGAAATTGCATAAAAGTGAAGCTGACTAATCACAATGCAATTATACTGTAAATAACTGTAACTAGTACATGAAGGGAGGGGGAGAATCTGAAATCACTGGTAAATTTATAGATTGTGGCAGATGAGGAAAGCTTTTTTCCAATTAATTGACAAAGCTCATTATAAACTAACACCACCAAGGTCAGTACATTTACAAACAATCACAGAATCATTCCCTTGATCTTTTCAGCATTGATCGTAAGTAGCAGCCAACTGACTAATGAATAAAGTATTGCTTGCCTGCCTTATATCTATCCACTGTGATTTTTGGCACCTATTCAGAAGCATTACCCCTGCAAAAAGCTAAACAGCATCTTTGTGAGTGTGTTGGAATAGTTTTTGAAAAGTTAACAAGTTAAAATATAAAGTTAAAACTTATCAAAAAAAATCCTAATTTGTAACATCCTCCTAACAAATTTGTAAATTCTGTGAAGTATATTCTGTGAAGACCTTGGAGATGTCTACAAAGCGCTATATCAAATGCAAGGATTATTATTAATACGATGATTATAGTGTGAAAATGACGTCCATCAGAAAATGTTTTTTTTTTACTTTCAACATTGAACTCCAAACAACAGAACAGCTACTCAAACTTGATTTAAGACATACAGATGAAAATGGGACCATACCTCATCATAAAACAAGCAGATGGCAACCGTATCCTATCACTATACTAAAGTGCTCCGCCATTCCTATTTTGACTACCATGTTGGGCAGTCTGGGACAAGTAAAATAATAATCTTTACATAATCCTTTCTGGGATGCATAAAACATTTATTACAGGAGTCAATGCAATATACAGTATTTCGGAAAAGGAAGATTTTGTTTTAAGATAGCCGGGAGGAAAAGTGTTTAAAGGCAGCCAAAGTATTGTTGGAAACATTACAAAAGAGAAAATTAGATCTTGTTTGAAGAATTTCTATATGACATAAATGACCATTATTTATGGTCCTGCGTAAGATTTTTGCTATAATGAAACAGTTCCTCCTCATTAAAGCTGAGTGATATTTCAAGAAGAATGGTGCTGACTTGGACTGAATTCAATTGTTACATTATGCAAATGACCTTCAGATTCCGTTATTAAAGTACATCTGTTCTTGAACAACACAAGAGATTATACACCCTGAAACACATGCACCAATATTTGTTTCAATTAAAAATGATTGTGGAGCTAAATCTAGTTTTCTGCATCTGGTATCTTTAACAAATTTTAAAGCACTTTTTAAATGTTTCCCTGTGATTTAATACACTCCTATATGAATAGATAATAATGATAATCCTTGCATTTGATATAGCGCTTTTCACGGCTTCTAGACGTCTCAAAGCGCATCACAGAATATACTATAAAGTGAAATTGACTGTATATTTTGTGAGTGAAACACAACAGCCAACTGCACATGGCAGTGTCCCACAAAAACAGTTGTAGGTTGAAATGATCAATTTATTTACCTTTTGATGAGGGAGTATTATCAGCCATATGGCGTAAGGAAGTTTGCCAAGGTTTCGCCCTGCCTGGAATCAAACCCAGGTCTCTCACTTGCAAGGCGAATGCTCTAACCACTGAGCTACAGGAATCCACAACAGAGCTTGGCTCATTAGTAGCATTCTTGGTCAGGCGGGTGTGGATCCCACAGTAAGACTTACGCTCACTGTGCAGTACAGGAGAAGTACTGCATTATTGAAGGTGGCATCGTGTGGATGAAATATTAAACTAAGGATCTATCCGCAAGTCCACAGTATCTGTCCACAGATGGATGTTAAAAATTCCTAAGACGCTAACTGAAAATAGAAGGAAAAATCTCTTAATGTTATGGCCAACTGTTCCCTAGGTAAAATTGATTATTCACCTCATGCATAGTTGTTTATGGGATGTCGTTCAATGTAAAATAGTGGCTAATTTCACCAAAAAAAAGGCACTGCACATGACAATAATTGTTTTATTTGCTCTCTGGGACTCTATGCTGCATTGGGGGGTGCTTTACAAATGCAAGTTGTTGTTGTAAAGTGTATTTAAGTATACAAATTCAGTTTTTCCTTCCAGCTCACTTCATGACAAATTATGACACAAAGCTAAATACTGTGTTTCTATTTTGACTAATTAAACCAAGTACAGCAAATCAGGCAATACCGAACAACTGCCGTGTGGGTGTATAGCAGAACCACTACATGGAAGTAGTGTGAAAGGACAATATAATGCAGTTGTCCCATAGTCTCAATCAATTGAAACAGCTAAAATGACATTGACATTGTGAAGATTGTTGAAAGCTTTTCAATACACACTGCATGAATATATGTCTTCTGCTGTAAGATCAACAAGAATTTTCCAAATGAAGCTAGAAAGCCATAGTTGAAAAGTGCACCTTAACTAACTTATTAGACAATGAAACAGCACTTAAATGTTGTCCCTCAGGATTGAAAAACAAATTCACGTCAGCTCTCCAATGTCGAGAATGGCAACGAATAATTTCAAGCATCTTTGGGAACAATTAGGTAGGAGGAAATTAGCACCACAGGCAGTCTTTTGGAATGAATGGAAATATGGTGAGATGATTAGCACATCCAATCTGTTATGCAATGTTTCATATAATAATAAATGCATTATAATCGCTATAGCATTGGAACATTTTCTAACAGGAAGAAGTGGCTTTGATATTTGTGGGAGGACGTAGCAGCCTGTTTGTGTCTCACAAACAGCCATGAAGGGAATCACCAATGTTATCTGGGTTGGGACACAAGCAGAAACTCTTGTCAAATAGTGTCTTGGGGTCTATAAAGCCCACCTCAGCAGGACATTAGGTTTTGCATCCAATATATCTTGATCACTGAAAGTAACACAGTGCCGATCAATTGAATATCCGTGGTCTGTGGTAGATGCTTTGTGAATCTGCTGAAAGTACTAAGAAGATAAACTCTCATAATGCTATATAGAATCAAGTCCAACTCCATGATTTTGCACTTCAGTGTGAATACACCATTTAGAAGAAAACAGAAGCAGGTTATGGGTCCATTTGGATTTTAGCAGACATTGCTTGGCATTGCTGCAAATGAGCAGGAAAATATGGATTATTTTTTTGCCCCTGTGAAGTTACAGTTTGCCCTACTCTCCTAGAAAATGTTTTTTTTTTTGGCTCTGGCACTGTGAACCTGTCAGTTACATTAATTAGAGGGCATTGGGCAGCATGACAGAAGCTTTGAGCTACATTCTCGCTGTGCTTAGCGGTATACACAGCTGTCTCAACTAAACGCTGGCCACTGAACTGACACACCTTGAGGAGTCCAACTGCCATAGCTGGCTGCATGCCACAAAAGTATTCTGTAAGATGAAGCGGTCTCGGAGCAGGTAAATCGGGATGGCAGGAGTCCTCAGGTTACTTTCAGATTGAGCAGCGGATCGTCACAGAGTGCTTCCCATCCCACTGTGCTATCTGTGCTCCCAACTCTCCTCAGGCCCTCCCTGTGGCAGGAAGTAGCTACAGAAGCATGAAAATAACAAGATAGACACCTGTATTTCTGAACTTGTTACTTGTACCCACCTATCTCAATGACTGGGAATCCAAATTCACGATAAAGCCAAGATACCACTCTCAGCACTGCTGAGTGCTGGATCAAGATAATCACAATTTTAGACCATCACAAGCTCACGGATTTGCTCTAATGTTAAAAACACGGATCCTGTAGATAGACCACAAGATTACATTTATAGAGTGCCTTTCACATAGGGAGGATGTCCCAAGGCACTGAACAGTCAACGGTTGGAACCCCATGCTCAACGGTTGAGCATGGGGTAGGGGCAGGAGAGGGGAAGGAGAGAGGAGGGAGGGTGGCAGAACATTCAGCAACAGTACTTGTGCTTGTCATTGAAAATTGCATTAGCTGGAATGTGAGAACTAATGCCGTCAACTGTCCACATGCTTCATTAAATCAGAAAACCAGTGGACTGAAGGTAGTTTCCACAATCATGTAATTTGATGTAATTAAGCAGAACATTCAAAGTGTGGAACTGCAGTGATGTAACAGAGAACAATGATACATTTATTAATTAAACCACTCGATTCCTCTCTGCTAACCCCTCTATTCGCTTCTCCCACATCCCTCTATTCCCTTCTCCTTCATGTCTGCATCAAGTTTCCTTTTAAACCCAGCAAAATCATCAATGTATTTAAAAGGGGTGTGGGAGAGACAGAAAACCAGTGGACTGAAGGTAATTTCCACAATGATGTAATTTGATGGAATTAAGCAGAACTGGGACATTCTGCGCAATTGGCTGCCGCGTTTTGCCCACAAAATATACAATCAATTCGCTTCACAGTATATTCTGTGAAAAGCTTTGAGATGTTTTGGAGGTGCCATATCAGCTGCAAGGCTTATTATCATTATTAAAATTATTTAGTCTTTAGACAACTGTTGGATACACAATTCGGAGCGGCGGTTAGGTTATATTCAGATTTTGTGATTGGATTGAGTTTCAGCGTTCCATGATTAAGGGAATATGAATTCGAAGCTCCTTTATATTTGGTAAACTGCTTTCTAAATTTATTGAGCACGTACGTTAAATAGCTACCATTGTAAATACTACATTTTGTCACAGCTGTACGTGAAATAATTCTGCTGCTCTCTGATCTCCTTCCCTTCTGTGTTATTAGTTCTGGTTTTAAAAACTATCACCAAAATGTTTAAAAATGTTAACACTTCAATTCCCTTTGTGAGTTTCCAATCAACTCATTCTGCTATTCTGCAAATTAACCCAATCCGGCAACATTTATTGGGACACTGCTGTGCCTAATTGGCTGCCACATTTACCCACAAATATGTAATCAATTCACTTTACAGTATATTCCATGAAGCACTTTGAGGCATCTAGAAGATGTGAAAAGTGCTTTATGAAATGCGAGGATTATCATTATTACTATAGAATTGTAATCTGGTTCTAATTCAGTTCAATATTCATCCTTGTGAGACTATCCTTTAACATTCACACACAAGGAATAAACTGGCTTGAGAACACAATAAAGATAAATTTGGCACCTGAATATCTGCCTAGTTTGGACAACTTGGGACTCAGTTTCCATTCGTTGAGCATTTGTGCCTATTCAACTTTGCAGTTTTTGGATGCAATCTCAGTGGAATTTGATGCACTGGAGATAGGATTAGGATGCTGCTTTATAGGACACCAAGTTAATTCAGTCGATCTGCTTTTTATATGTGAACTTGGACTGAGACAGCTATAAGGTTAGCTACAAATAACACAAAATTGCAATAAATTACCCACATTTCACCATGTGATCAATGTGTTACATGTATTTCTGGACTTCCATCAAGCACAATTTTCTATTATGTCTTGCTACCTGAATAAGGACTCACTCATATCCACTTACTTACAACCAGGACCATCTGGGCTTTAGAACATTCGTGAACTGCAAACCATTCCCCAGTGCAAGCACACTTCTACCACCATGCCAAGCAGCACAGATGTGAAGCACTTGCATTCCAAGAAGCATTCAATGACCAGTCCTTCAGTGCTCACTAGATGTGGAGCACATAATAATGCAATAGTAATAATAATCCTTGCATTTGATATAGAGCTTTTCACGTCTTCTAGACGTCTCAAGGCATTTCACAGAATATGCTGCAAAATGAATTGACTGAATATTTGTGGGCAAAACACAACAGCCAATTGCGCACAGCAGTGTCCCATGGATAGTCGTGGATTGAAATCACCAGTTATTCTTTTTAGGGATTATTATTAGGCATGTGGAGTAAGGTAACTTGTCCAAAGTTTTGTCCTGCCTGGTATTGAACCCAGATCTCTCGCTTGCAAGGTGAGTGCTCTAACCACTGAGCTAGAGGACTCCATAAATGTAACACCCTGATCAGATGAAGGTTAACTAAGTTGACATAGTCTAGCTAACTCTCCAGTGCAGTGTTGATGATGTGTTGAATTGTCTGAAATGCCGTACTTTGGTGAGACATGAAACCCAGGTCCCATTTGCTTGTTCTAGAGCATTTTACACATCCATAAAATTAACAGGCTTTTCCCAGCTTTCCTCATGAACAAGCCCCCAGTGTATCAGCCTAAAATTGAATCCCCCAAATAAAATTTGTAATTCACTTCATGGCTTTTTGTGGAACATTGCTGTGTGCAAGTTGGCTACTGCCTACAAAATACACACTCATTACACTTGGCAATATAGCCTGTAAAATCCAGCTTATCCAAAACTCTGCCGCCCGCATACTCACCCGCTCCAAGCTTCACCCCTCCCATTACCCCAGTCCTTGCCAGACTTCACTGGCTCCCTATCCCAGAGAGGATCGACTTCAAGATCCTCACCCTTGTTTTCAAATCCCTCCACTCCTCTGCAACCCCCTACCTCTCTGATCTTCTCTCCACCCAAACCAGCACTCGCTACCTTTGCTCCTCTGGGTCTGGCCTCCTCCATGTCCCCCGAGTCCTCCGCTCCACCCTCGGTGGCCGTGCCTTCAGCCACTACGCCCCGAGGCTCTGGAACTCCCTTCCTCACTCCCTTCACCTCGCCCGCTCTCTTCCCAGTTTCAGGTCACAATTGAAGACCTTTCTCTTGGACCGGGCTTTTGGTCACCTTTCTACCCCTGGCCCTGGCTCGGTCCCGGGATCCGTTATTGTGAAGCGCTCTGAGATGCCGTCCAGCATGGAGGGCACTGTATAAATTGAAGTTGTTGTTGTTGTTGTTGTAAACCTGACGTGAAAGGCACTATATCAAATGCAAGTATTATTATTATTATTATAGTTATTACATGCAGAATGCTACCACAACAGCACAGAGTATGATGGACAAGAAATTGAGATGAATGTTTCAATTTGACATTAATGGAAACATAATTATTTTCAGCATAAAATGGGAATATTCAGCATATCAAACAGGTGACACGACAGCTAGTATCACTAAATCATTTAACAGCTCGGCCCCATGTTTTTCCTGCCTAGGCTCCATGCTGCACCAATAGTTGCCTATATCATAGGTCCTCATGATGGGAATGTGAACAACAACAACAACACAATTACACGTGAATAAGACAGATCCACAGCTTTGGATTTCTACCTGGAAGATCACAGTTTTTCCACTGCTGGTTAACGGAATTCGGTTTCTGAGAATCTGTTCCTAAAAAACGCACTTGAGTTCCACCATCCACAAGCCAAAAATCAAACACTGCCAATCAGGCTTCTCTGCCTTCACCGCCGGGGATGACAATGAGAGATCCAGCCCAATGTAATAACAATATTAATCCCTGCATCTGATGTAGTCCTTTAATACAGCTCAAAGCAATTCACAGTAATTAATGTTAAGTGCAGACAGACTGCATTGGTAGGTGAACATTGCAGGCAATTTGCACACAGCAGTGTCCCACGAATAGCCAGGAGTTAAATAATTAGGGCATGTTTGTTCCTCATAATTGAAATTTCAGTTTCTAGAGAAATTAAAAGGAGCAGCTGATGATTGCGTTTAAAGACATGCAGGTGACAGTGTTACCATTAATCATCAAGTCTTCATTTTTTTTAGAGCACATTGCGTTGAACATTTTAATCCAACCACATAAGCAATTCAATAGTCTACAATGTGTTGATAAATATGTGTTTGTTTGTTTTTTTGCAGCACTGAAGTGAGGCTTATGTCAAATATCAAAAGGTGAATCTGTTTCTTTAACTACTGCATTAGAAAGATGGATTTTATCTGAGGATTATTGTCGGTGGAGTGCTCATTGATATTCCAGATATAGTTAATGCGATAAATTCTGCATAAGCAAGCATTATTAAAAATGGCCCGTAGCATTTCAGCTGCCAAAATAGTTTATGATCATAATTTGCAATTACAATTTCACAATTAATATTTAAGAATGGATAGAGGCCAATCATGTATAATGTCCTTATGGGTAATTAATGCATCCTGATGGGAGTGTGGGCATATGTTCTGGCTGGGTGATGAACCTGAATGGTCTCATAGGGATTAGTGTTGAAATCCAGGCAGAGGTGACCAACAGAACACACGCGGGAAGAATAAAAAAATAAAAAGCCAAACGAAAGGATTAACAAAATTTCAACTGCTATTTGCAGGTTGCCTAAAAGCTGACAGGTACAATATTAACATGTCACGCTTGGGAGTATAAAAAACTTTGATTTTCTTTCGGCTCCTGAATATGTTGTACTGATTGTTATGTAAATTTAAAATATTTGTGGCTTTATTTAAAATGCAATGGCATTCACTTCAGACAAGTAGTGTTTGATTCATGAAACCCTCTGGTGCCTCTGGTATTTTGTGCACTAATAGAAAGACTTATCTATTAGGTATTACTTTACCACAAATAGATTGTACTATTTCATTCTTTCTAAATACAACTTGTTCATTAACCAATAATGAGATGTTTCATAATAACAACAATCCTTGCATTTGATATAGCGCCTTATGATGGCTTTGAGACGTCTCAAAGCACTTCACACAATGTACTGACTACCGTGGGCAAAACACTGCAGCCAATTCACATATCAATGTCCTACAAACAATGTGTGTTGAGTGACCAAATTATTGGTAATAATTAGAACAAACAATATATTAAATATTAGGATTATTATAATTTGTTTTCAGAATGTTTTAAATTTAGAATATTGTACCTTCAGCCCACCAGCCCTGCCTCTCCTTGCATTTTGTGGGTCAGAAACAATGATGAACGTGATAATTAGTATTGTCTGGGAATGACTTCAGACAGGCGGGTATCTCACTCTCCCTGTACTGAAAACAGTAACTCCAGCAGAATAATATCAGCTCCCTTCTGCATTTAATGATTTGTTTAGAAGAAATCAGTAAGGAAATCAGAAATATTTTAAACTGAAAGAATCACCAATGTCAAATTCACAATATTAGTGATTCTAGCACCAAATAAAATGCCTGGAGCATACTGTCATTTTACTACAATTTCCAATCTCGGAATTAAACATGTAGTACAGAGTTGTACCTGATAAAACCGGCTTATTGGCATACCAAAGTAATAAAAATGTGTTTAATTCAATTAATTCTAATGCGTGTTACTTCCGATCTCAGCGGGAAGAGTCAATGTTAGAAAGAGTTGCTTCTGTTTCCTTTCCTGCCATCAATCAAAGCAACATGCATGTGCCGCTACATTGAAAATTGTAACCAGCTTTTACTGTCAAGAATAAAAAAGGAGCACATGAAAATAATACAATGAAGTACCTGTAGGCAGTGAAATTGCCTTTTTGTATCAAATTCAATGTATATACGTACTGACGATTGTTTTGTAATGCCACCAAATGATTGAATTTGCTCTCAAATGTTGTGATTTTCTTTGTATCCTAATGGGGTATATTAAGGGCCAAGTACAAACTATACAGAGAGATAAGATAATGTGTGAGAGAGAGACAGAGAGACTGTGTATGTGAAAGAGAGATATTGCCTATGTGTGTGAGAGAGACAGAGAAAAATGCCTGAAAGTAAGGGTATCACAAGGTAAATAGAAAAGGCAGAGAACCCTGTCAGCCAAGATTAATAAAGTGGTAGAGCAAACCTGACAAACCGAATGGCCACCTTCTGGACTTGCGTTTGACATAGAATCCAAATGTAAATGCAATTGTATGGTATGTTATATATAAATGATAGGTTAATGCCTGTGCGCAGAAGAATTTTAGATGCCCTTAATTAAGTAATTAATAATGAATGAAAAGAATTGTTCATTAATCATGTTAAAAATTTCATTTGTTTTTAATTTCTGAATTAATGTAAATTCTCTGTATATCTGTATTTACATATACAGTAGTTTGCTCGTGGTCCATAATAATCCCCTTTGTTACCATGTTTTGTGTTTAATTTTTCTTAAGTACAGACCTCAATTGCACTTTAGGCAATTAAACTATTACTTCTCGGGCCACCAAACGAATCAAATCATATGAGCGGATTCATAACCTCTTTCAGTAACAGTAATACTAAATAATCATCCTGGCATTTGATATAATGCCTTTCACATTGGGAGGATATCTCACAGTGCTTCACACAAATTATTGAAAATTGCAGTAACTGCGTATTTTGTAGGTGAACAGGGCAGCCAATTCACCCACAGCAAAGTCCCGCAGATGGCTATGAAGTGTATGAATAGTTTTAACCTGGAGATTGTTAACTAGGAGCGGGCGATTCAGAATAAACTCCCTTCTTTTTTCAAGTTCTGCTATTGGATTGTTAACAACTACCTTAACAGGCAGATCAGACCTCAGTTTAATGTTTATTCAAAGCATGGAATTTCCAACAATGCAGTGTCCCCCAGCAGCACTATATTGGAGTCTCAGTCCAAATTATGACTTTAAAGTACCGATGTGGAAGGTTGAACTCACAACCTTCTGACTCAGAGGTTACTAGATGTACTTTACATTGATGGGATTGGGCACTGAGCAAGGGAGAGGGATCTTTAAGCGGCCTTTTATCTAAGGAGAATAATTTATCTGAGTATACAGCTCGGCACTCCACATTTGGAGCCAGGGGGCTTGAAGGCGAGCTAGATGGACCTTACTATTCTTCCACCGAGAAAATTCTTAGGTTCATATAACAGTTCCAACTCTGTGAAGCTCTCCTCATAACTAACAGCTCAAGGTAATGGATTAATCTTTCTTGCTTTTCCCTGAATGTAGTGTACCAATGCAATGTCCTTTTGACACTGCAATGTCAAAATGGCACACAACATTCTAAATGTGCTTTCATCTATGATCTGTATAAAGTTTGAATAAATTTAATTTAACTTCCAATCAAATACCCTAAACATGCAACCTATTATTTGATTTGTTTAATTGACTTTAATTTTCATCCCATTTACCCTTTAGTTATGATTTTTTTCTATTTATTTTCTCTCAATTTATTTCTATCAAGTTACCCTGAAAGATTCATTTCAGTAATTATTCGATTGGAAAATGTAATAAATAGCCGAATCACTGTAAAAAAAAACAGATCATTCTCTAGCTCTGTTGGTTGTGAGCAATTTGTTGGTTTGCAACATTATTTTGCCTCAATTACAACTCTTTGGAGCTATTTCGTATCTTTGATATAGTCTTTGGTCCTTTGGAATAGGTATAGTCTAGGCTAGGTTAACACTCCAGTACAGTACATTGCTGGGGAAGCATCACATTGTCAGAGGTGTTGTTCTTCAGCTGCGGTCTGTCTGCATGGTTCCTTGCAAATTAAAGATCTCATTGGATCATATCATGCCTATGTCAAGGCATGACATAGGCTGACATGTTCTCAGTTAAATATCTCATTTGTAGGAAACCATCTACAACAATACAGCATACAGTAGCTCTGACAATATGGGCTCAAGATCTTAACAAGAGGTTGAACCCACAACCTTTATAGCTCAGAAGCAAAATTGTTACCAACTGAGTCATACATTCAAAGACAGTAGCTTAGTGGTTAGAGCACTCGTCCCTCATACGTGAGAAGTCCTGGGTTCTGGGTAGAGCTATTTTCTTTATTTCGCATGAATCTGTTTACCTACCAATAAGTAGGTAACCCAGTTGTTAGTCAATTGGCGGATCTCTTTCTAGGGTATAATAATTCCTTATTTGGTCATTCAATCCATGACTGTTTGTGTGACACTGCTTTAAGAAATTGGCTGTCATGTTTCGCCCACAAAATGTTCAGTAATTTTATGATATATTCTGTGAAGTGTGTTGAGATGCCTCCAAGACGTGATAAGGTGCTACATCAAATGCAAGGATTATTCTTATTATTAATGTTATTATGGAGTTCTGTAGCTTAGTGGTTAGAGCACTCGCCTTACAAGTGAGAGACCTGGGTTCAATTTCCCAGCAAGTTGAAAACTTGAGCAGGTTTCTTTACTCCGCATGCCTGATAATAATCCCTCAGAAAAGAATAATAAATTGGTAATTTCTCACAACTGTTTGTGGAACACTGCTGTGCGCAATTGGCTGATGCGTTTTGCCCACAAAGACGCAGTCAATTCATTTTACAGTATTTCCTGTGAAGCATTTGGGGACGTCTAGAAGACGTGAAAAGCGCTATATCAAATATGAGGATTGTTTTTATTGTTAACATCACACTCTGAAGAACATCTATCGCCACACCAGTGTCATGATTTTGTTTCCTTTGCCAGCTGTCCAAGTAACTGTGCACAACTGTTTATACTGTAAAGACCTGAATTCAGATGGGTTTTACGCTGTCAACTTAAATTCACTTAATAACTGGGAGAGGACTATCCCAAAAGCATATCACATCAGACACTTACAACAAGCAGACAATGAAGAGTGTTGACTTGTCACATGGGCTAAATTTGAACAAAATGTTCGCACCAAATGTACTATTCAGTCACCATTTATTTTCCTGTTCTCAAAAAGACATCTGCAGTTGCTTAAGTGTGACTTTTATTGTAGATTTTTAGCAAAATGCATCAAAGTTGGAACTTTCCTGTTCTTGCCAATAAAAAGAATTGCCCAGCATTCTCAACTTGTTGCCCTTTCTGTTTTTTTCTTTTTCTTTGACAGACATTAGTCTTTTCTGCATTTTATTATGTTATATTCTGAACAGATATCATCAGTGAAGTCCCGTAGCAATGTGGTTAGCGCATCCGCCAGGCAACAACAACAACAACAAATTACACTTATAAAGCGCCTTTCACGTCGGGAGGACATCCCAAGGCGCTGCACAGGAGGCGTGTGACCCGAGCTGGGAGGGGAGTGTACGGGAAGGGGTGAAACAAATAGGGGAGGTCGAAGAATTCGGGGTGGAACAAAAGGCACGGTCGAAGAGGAAAGTCTTCAAACCGGCCTTGAAAGAGGAAAGGGAAGAAACGAGATGGAGGGATTGGGGGATGGAATTCCATAGGGTCGGAGCAGAAAAACTGAAAGCCCGGCCTCCGATGGTGGGGCGGTTCGGGCGGGGGGCTTGGAGCAGGCCAAGTCCTGTTGAACGGAGGGCCCGGATGGGCTTGTAGGGGGAGAGTAAATTGGTTAAATAGGGCGGGGCAAGGCCATGTAAGGCCTTGAAGGTGAGGACAAAGATCTTGAATTCGATCCTCTGGAGGATGGGGAGCCAGTGGAGACGGGCGAGGGTGGGGGTTATGTGGTCGCGGAGGCGGGTGCGGGATAATACACGGGCTGCAGAGTTTTGGATGACCTGCAGCCTGTGAATGGAGGAACTGGGGAGGCCGATGAGGAGAGAGTTTCCGTAGTCCAGCCTTGAGGTGATGTATGCGTGCACGAGTGTTTCGGCAGCGTGGGGGGGTGAGGTAGTTGCGGAGCCTGGCAATGCTGCGCAGGTGGAAATAAGCGGTGCCGGTCAAGGCACGGATGTGGGGGAGGAAGGAGAGTTTTTGGTCGAACGTGATGCCGAGGTTCCTGACTGGCTTTGTGAGGTGGAGAGTACAGCCTTGGATGTTGAGGCTGGCAGCGCCCGATGTGCGGAGGCCCTGGCTTGAGCCGATCAGGAGGGCCTCAGTCTTGCTCACGTTCAATTGGAGGAAGTTGTCCCTCATCCAGGACTCGATGTCGGACAGACATGCTGTCAGAACATCGATGGTCTGGGGGTTGAGGGATGAGGCAGAAAGGTACAGCTGGGTGTCGTCCGCATACATGTGGAAATTTACCCCATGTTTGCGGATGACATCGCCCAGAGGGAGCATGTAAATGGTGCCAGGCAAGCGAGAGGATCTGGGTTTGATTCCTTGTGGGGCGAAACCTGAGGCAAGTTTCCTTACTGCACATGCATATATTTATCTAGCACTAAGTAGGAAATTGGTTGTTTGTCGATTGGCAGATTGCTTTCTAGGGATAATAATTCCTCCCAAATGGTCACTCAATTTACAGATGTGTAACACTGGGTTGTGCAATTGGCTGAAGTATTTTGCCCACAATATATGTCAATCCACTTTAAAATATATACTGGGAAATGCTTTGAGACACCTCAACGACATACATTTCACTAAGTGATGGAGGAAA
Organism: Hydrolagus colliei; assembly: GCA_035084275.1. Classification (NCBI taxonomy): domain Eukaryota; kingdom Metazoa; phylum Chordata; class Chondrichthyes; order Chimaeriformes; family Chimaeridae; genus Hydrolagus; species Hydrolagus colliei. The sequence goes on along the minus strand of CM068742.1, from coordinate 15,323,334 downwards.
GATGCAGCTAGAGATCAAATGCACAAGTCAACTTCACAAATAAAGACACTGAGAGCAGTATCGGGAATCAACATCCTATGTATCTGAGTAATTCATTGTCGCTACTTAAGCAATTGTAAAATTATTCCACAAGTTAGATCGCATGCAATTGCGGCTCTCCCCCACAGAGGATAGTCACGGTCGGTCGTATGACATCCAACAAGCGCAGGTTTAGGATCCCTCACCAAGTGGATGGTAGATATCATGAACTTCCTGGGAGCTTCTGATAGGCAACGCAGCTCAGGCACACAAAGTTCAGGCACAGCTCACCCTCCTGTCCGCAACTCAGGCACACAAAGGGAAGTGAAAGGTAAACTGTAAATCAAGTATTTCCATTTGTTTTTGTGTGGTTACTGAAGCAATGCAAAGCATTTAATGCACTGAATCTTATAAGTACCGGCACAGAACTTTTTGAATCTTTCTATTATCTCATTTAACTTAATTTTCAGTGGAAGTCCTTCAGATAAGTCATTAATCCAAGTTTCCTTCTGCCTATTCTGTATATTTAAGTGAAGATTAAAAATCCCAAGGCATGGTTGAATTTGATCAAGAACAATGAGTTCTTCTGGTGTCCTAGCCAACAATTAAATCAGATTAAATTGTTCATTTATCTCATTGTTGCCTGTGAGACATTTAGTTGTGTAGTTCAACTACCACATTTGTCCATATAATCACTACACTTCAAGGTAACCTGTCAGGTGAAGCACTTTGAGACATTTGAACATGATGAGATTTTCTATAACAATGCAAGTACAGGTACTATAGTTATTATAATACAGATTTATCAAAGAATAATTTATATATCTAGTCAGACATGAATCAACAGAAACTCAGCAGAATTTTTCAAAATGGAATTAGATCTCAATTTCATAAAAGGGTGTTCTGTGCAGTTACGATTTGTCCTTTCCTGCACCTTCATTTTTCTCAAATTCTGTTCAATGCTCAATAAAGTCCTTAGATTTGAATACAGCAAAGCAGAATGAGAAATGCTAGTTCCTGCTTTAAAAATCTGTATTCAACATCTTTCATAGAATATGCACCATGCTGAGTAAATGCTCAGATAATTGTGATTGCATTTTTCATCTGATGCAAGTGAATTGCCTGGCTAATAAATTGATGATTAAAAGTGCATTAGAGTATTTCTGTTTTAGCACAACGATGTCAGCATATTATTCATCAGTGCAATGTTACATAATGGAAATGATCAATTCCAAGAAGCAGGAGGATATCAAACATGATTCAATAAGTGAAGATACATAATTTAAGAAGAAAAGGATGTATATATTTATATCAAGGTTTAATTCCCACTGCAATGGTATGCACAAAACTAATACATTTTTGATGAATCCATGAAAAGTAGAATATTGGGGGTGAAAAGTGATTTAATGTCATATCTATCATAATTATCGATAACAATTATTACATTGCTGGACATTTTGATCCTGACAATGTCATAATCAATTTATTTTATAGTTGGGTTCAACTGATATTCATTTACAAATACAGCCTTCACCCAGCCAGTTCCTTTGAAGTGCTGTGATTATTACGTAAGCAAATTTGGCAGCTAAACTGCACCAGCAAATATGTCCGTGCCATCCTGATTTAGTTGGTTGAACATTTGCTTCTGAGTCAAATGTTTATGGATTCAAAGCACCATATCAGGACTCATACTATTGGCTGAAATTTCATTACAATACTGGTTCATTACAATACTCATTACAGCACTGCTGAAGATGCTGTTTATCCTTTGGTGAGGGGCATTAACCTGAGTTCCCGTCTGCCTGTTAAGGTGGATGTTGAAGATCCAAAATCAAAATCAAAATCTTACATTTATATAGAGCCTTTCACATTGTGAAGACGTCCCAAGGTGCTGTACAGTCAGGTAGGGACAAGAGCAGGGGGGAGGGGGAGGGGCAGGATGAAGAAAAGTAGGAAAATTGACTGTATATTTGTGGGCAAAACGCAGAAGCCAAATTGTGCACAGCATTGTCCCACAAACAGTCATGGAAGTGGAATTAGGGGGAAAAGGGGGAAAGATGGCAAATCACTACTCGATTTAGAGAAGAGAAAAAGAGAAGTTAGTTTCTTTCAGTGTACTGATTAACAATAGCCCAATAAATTAGTCACTCACTTCATGGAACTACTGTTGTGGAATATTGTTGTGCACAAATTTTCTGCTGTGTTCACCTACAAATACATAGTCGTGATGCTGTACGGCAAATTCTTTCAGACAATTTGACGGCATGATAAATCACAATATCAAATTCGAGGAGCATTATTATTATACCTTGAGCCAACTTAGGAATGCTGGTATCTGAGGAGATTGGATTAATAGCTACCAGTGGCCAACTCATCAAATGCTTTTTAAGTGAGTTTTGGGTGGGCAAGAGGGGTGGGGGACTGATAGTGAATCATCAACTGGGGTATCATCACCAAGATCAAACATTCTGATAATGTGACATGTTGGGACATATTGGGACAATGAATGCCACATTCAATTTCAACCCTTTCCAAACTTAAAAGCAATCTGAAGACAGTATTTAACAATTTATTCCTAAAGTGACCTGTGTTAGTCATTTCAGTTTTAAAATGTAGTTCACTGATGATCTTGCATGTTTATTTCCTGAATCTAACCTGCACTGCAGCACTTCACTAATTATACCATCAACTCCACTGCTTACTACCTATACCTGATCTGCACTGCAGTATTTCACAAAAGGTTAGTCAAATAAACTGAAATTCTACCCACCTGCATGTATACAAATCCTTGTGAGAAAGGCTCTATTTGAAAACATACATGGAGAACCAAGATATTTACTTGCAGAATATGATGGTATCAGCAGTTCGACAATACCCAGTTACTATGGAACCTGTTAAAGAGAACATTTGCTCAGATTCATTTTTGTACACTTCTACAGATATAGACTGTCAGTTGAGAATATGGTTAATGTATGTTTTTTCCCGAGTGGCAAAGCAGTAAAGCCCTGTTATTGAGATGAGATCCCTAAAATTCCTACCTATCTTATAACAGGGAGTGATTATCATGGTGACATCATGCAAAATGATGGCTCCTTCAGCTATATTACACTTGAAATTTAATTATTGCTTCAAAACGTGATATTGCATTTTAAATACCGTTGCTGCACTGACATCTTTTGGAGCATCGCACAGGAGTTCAAGCATGATGTGAAGTGCAAAGATGGATTTAGATGGTGCCACATTAGGATTTTTGATTTGTAATTAGGACACTAACAGAATCCACAACCCAATTGTGTTATAAGTGAACTCACATGATAATCAAGTAAGGTATAACACAATATTACTGTATACAGTAGCTTTGCAGCTTTGTCACCGTTTTTTGGAAAAATACTACGATAGCTTTTGAATTTGATTCAGCTTCCCTGGCGTTTCAATAAAAATTGTAAATTTCGAATATTTTTAAGTTTCCGCAGGCCATGTTTCAAAATCTATTGAGCCTCATTCAAAATCCCATAGGCTTTACAACAGGAGAGTACAACTGTATTGCTTTCCTTTTAGGTGTTTCTCTTGTGCGTCATGTGTAGTTGCTTTCATTTTTCACTTATGGTGGAATAAGGAAGCCCCCTTGTGCCAGTGTGAGAGAAGCACAACAATGAATCTTGTTATGAAAGGCCTAACCGTTGTTCACCTCACTCAAATATTTATCATATATTAATCTGTGTATTTTACAATGTGTATATTAGTGGCACACATCAACCAGTCAATATATTTGTTATCATTTTAGAGAATGAGTTAATAAAAGTCTCCAGTTCAAACAACCTGTGATTGATTTTCTGTGATGCCTTTGGCTCAGTTCATTGCATTGTTAGACAAGAATGCCAATGTCCAACATCAAGAAATGACATTACATTGATAGCAATAAATAGTGTGACGCACTAAACAAGATAGGAGTGAAATAATTTGCTTGACTGGTGACATAGGGAATTAATTTACTTGGAATGTGCTGTGGAAAACATTCTATTCAAATCAGGGGTTATTGAAACCTCAATTTAAGATAGAATAGGTTAATCTTGGTACAATAACAACAATCCTTGCATTTGATATAGTGGCTTATTATGTCTTTGAGATGTCTCGAAGTGCATCACAGAATATACAATGATAATCTTTGCATTTGATACAGCGCCTTATCACGTCTTCAAAACACCTCAAAGCGCTTCAAAGAATATATTAGAACATAAGAACATAAGAAATAGAAGCAGGAGTAGGTGATTTGGTCCCTCGAGCCTGCCCCACCATTTAATAAGATTATGGCTGATCTTCTAACCTAAATCCATTTACCTGCCCTAAACCGATATCGCTTAATCACCCTTTAGAAATCTATCAATCAATCTTGAATATCTTCAAGGACTGAGAATCCACAGCCTTCTGGAGGTAGGAAATTCTATAAATTTACTATCCTTGAAGAAATGTTTCCTCAACTCTGTTCGAGTGACTACAATAGGTACTCATAGGTACTGCATATTTCATGGGCAAAACGCAGCAGCCAATTGTGCACAGCAGTGACCCACAAACAATCGAGGATTGTGTGCCAATTTATTATTATTATTATTTTTATTTTTAAGGAATTATTACCCCCAGAAAAGCGATCTGCCAATCAAGTAACAACTGGGTTCCTACTTACTGCTCGGTAAACAGAAAAATGTGTTGTAAGGAAACTAGCCCAACGTTTCGTCCTGCTGGGGAATCAAACCCAGGTTTCTCACTTGTTAGTAGACTGAGCTATGGGACTCGACAGGTCTTTGTGTTTAAGAGATGCCCTGAGAGTTGCCCTATCAAGTGTAAATGCTCTGAGATGCTACCTGGCATGGAGGGCGCTGTATAAGTGCAAGTTGTTGTTTGTTGTTATTCGTTTTACAGAAAGGATAGTTGGATACTAACCAGCCTTGAAATAAGAGACAAAAAGTAATGTTATAAAAGTGGCACCAAAATGAAGACATTCACATCAGGGAAACATTTGTCATTTGTAACAATATAACAGGCATAGAGAGTACTTATTGTAGTGCTGAACACAGAGGATATGCTCGTATCAGCAAGAGTTTAGCAGAAAGATCATTATTAGAATCCCCTATATTCAAGTCCCCACTCAATGATTTCCCCTGACCTCCAACACAAACTGTTCATCATTTTTGAGAAAAGAAGCCCAATTCTGGCAGGTAAACAGGAAAATTGCAGTTGAGAAGCAGCAGACTGGAGAGTGAGAACTTTACACTCAGCAATATCCCACAGTCAGCATTGAAGTAAATAATCAATCCGATCTGGGAGAATGTTGGACAGGACTCATCGGAAGAAACTCCCTTCTTTTTTTAAGTAGCGGCGTGAGATGTTTAGCATCCATTTGAACAGGTAGACAGGCCCTCAGCCAAAGGCTGAAAACTCCAACAATTCAGTGCAGTACAGGATTGCTGTGTTCAGCCCAAACTTTATAAATTCAAAGTTGGATTTGGAGGCTTGGAACCACATCCTTCTGACACAGAATGCTACCCGTCGAGCCAGACTTAAATCTCTTTTTTTTAAAACTTAAAAAAAATTAAATCTGAATTAGGAATATGATGCAAAACAGTTTAGAACCACTTTGATAATCACTAAATTAATATGGTTGCTTCGATATTCAAAGACTCTACCTGATCCATTTAACAACATTTGAGAACATTCTGGGAATTATAATAGTCCTCGTATTTCCTGTAGGGCCTTATCATTTTGGTCAAGACATCTCAAAATGCTTCACAGGATTTAGTGACTGTGACCTTCATAAATCAATTTGTCTTACTTTAACATCCAAAAAGGAAGTAATTGTAATAGGCATACATTATCGTATACAAAAGAAATTACAAATGGAATTACAATTGAGCTCCACTGGCTCCCCATCACCAAATGGATCAACGTCAAGATCCTCACACTCGTGTTCAAATCCATTCACTCTCTGGTACCTTCCGACCTCTCCAATCTCGTCACTCCTCAATACACCACCCGGCGTTTCCACTCGACTGACATTGGCCGCTGCTCTTCCCTTGCACCCTCTGCTCTACCATTAGAGGCTTTCAGCCACTACCCACAAAACTCAGAAAAATTCTCCCTCAATCCCTCTGCCTTGCCCCCCTCTTTCCCTAATTCAGGTCCCACCAGAAAACCTTCCTTTTCAACTGTGCTTACGGCCACCTCCCCCTGCTCGGAGTCCGCCACTGTTAAGCTCTCTGAGACACTACCCTGTGGAGGACACTATGTAAGTTGTTGTAAAGAGCTAAAATTTTGATATTAGCATCCAAGAGCTGCTGTAGTGCTGCCTCTGCTGTCTGGCCACAGACAAATCACTTGCAACATAAACAGGGGCTTCTTCAGGTCGTCCGCTAAACATCGTGGGGACACCTGGCATTTCAGCTTCAATCAAATCTCACGCCCAAGTTGAAGTCTCTGAATGCGGAGCAGGGAACTCCTTCAAGATAAGTGCTGATGACATTGCAACATTGTGATTTTGCCAATGGCTATGTAACAGTGATGGCTTGTATGTTTATAATTACAAGTGTTAAGCTCCCAGCCCTTCACTTTCCCACAGTCACACTTCTGATTATGAAACCATTCGAGTACTGGGATGAATATAAATACACCAATGTATGTGGTAGATTATATATGGATGATTGAATACTGGACCTTTTAAAATCTTACTCAATTTTCCATTCCACCAATGAATATTACAAACAGCTTAGATCATTAATCAGAGCAACAATAATCACAAACATCGTCCATTGATCTAATGACCATTACACAGCACAGAGTACCACAAGATCCACCAACTGTGGAAAAACGCGAGTCATCGACAAACTTCAAACATTTATATCAAAGGAAGTAAAATCTCTACAAGGTGCACCAATATGTGAACTTACTTTTTCAAAGTTATAAGTAAAGAAATAGTACTTAACACTGATCTGAATTTGTAAAATCAATGCTACATGTATTGGTGCGACAGAACCTCCATTACATTGGAGTGAGGTAACACTATCAATTTGTACTGGTCGTGCTTTGTAGCATTCTGTGCAAAGGAAACTACAAAACCCTGCACATACCCAGAGCTGCATTTACCAATGGTGCCAATGTTGATGTAAAAACAAAGGTATGATTATGTATCATGTTAATGGGCAATGAGAGGTTTACACATGAGCCTGAGTTAGTTCAAGATCAGACATTTGCTCAAATGTTTGGAAATGCACTTTGGCATCTTTTGTCCACTCTTGAACAGAAGGTTTGTTATTTAATAGTTTATCCTTGCTTATCTCTGCCCTCCATTCTTTCTCTTCATCAAACCTTTCCTGTCGACTTCTATGGATATTCCTATACCAATTGCTCCTCTGCAGGTTCCTCAGATAGTCTAGCATTTCAGTTCTACTCCTCCTCCTTCCTACATTTTTACTATGTTATAATAAAATCGTATCACACGATCTTCTATTCACCCACAAATTACATACTAACTCCACGTTACAGTGTATTCTGTGAAGTGCTTTGAGACATCATCCTAACATGAATAGAGTTGAATCGAATGTAGATTATTATTATTATTAATATAACTTAATTTTTTCCCACAAAAACCTCAAGTAAGACATTAGGAAATCATGTAAGGAAAACATGGAGTTGATATTCCTTGAATGCCTCAGGCGAGAGGTGACAATGATCTATCGGCATCATCTAATCACTAATCACTAACACGTTTCCATTGCAGCTCTTTTCAAGCTTGGTGGTTCTTAGCCTTTCAAAGATCACAATTAAAGTAGATTAGAATACACAAGAATCTCCCAAACTTTAGCGAAGTTAAAAAAATGTTGCTTTGCACCTATTGAAGTTGACTTGCTGCTGATGTACATCGAATAAGTGAGATCTCCCTCACAAGATGCAAATTTTGATTCGAATGCTTCTCCCTCTTCATTTGATTGATGCTTTTTTTCCCAGTTAAACTCACGCCTTATCTGAAGTAAAAGCATGTTTCCCACTATTTCAGTGTAACCCGCTGAGAATAACCAGGACCTTTAATACATTCCGCAGAGCTGTCGTTATGAAGTTTTGTTAATAATGGTAAAAACTTTGCCTGAACTATATTCAGGATGCAACTAATTTCTCCTGTGAGCATTTGGACAGGTTTCTTCATATCTTATTAAAAGGATTAATTAAAATATTCATCACGCACACTCCCCCAGGATTGCCAGCAAAGGAAGCACAATATTTTGGAACAGCAATATTTCTTGATTTGTATTTAATAACATAAAAATTAAATTTTCTCTCCACCTCCGGAGGGTATTATTTTTCTAAGGTTATTATACTTTTGTATTGTACGTTTGATTGTATGAGGACATTATACCCTTGAATCAACCAGTCTCACTAGACATTGTAAAGTCCCAATATGAGCCGAGCCGAGTCTGTCACTTGACAATGGTGTGGGAATCCGCTGTTGTACTGCCCTCTGCTGGTCAATGATGAAGTAAAAATCCTGTCAGACGAACCAGAAGCGGTTTTGTGGCTGAGATCGAAGAAGCAAGATTAAGGATGGAGAGCAATAACAATCCTTGCATTTGATGTGGCACTTTTCACATCTTCTAGATGTCTCAAAGTGCTTCACAGAATATACTGTAAAGTGAATTGATTGTACATTTGTGAGCAAAATGTGTCCCACAAACAGTCGTTGATTGAAATGACCAATTTAACATTGTTTTTTTTGTCTGGAGGGATTATTATCAGGCATTATTATATTGTATACTTGTCCAAGTTTTCGCTCTGCTTGGAATCGAACCCAGGTCTCTTGCTTGTAAGGCGAGTGCTCTAACCACTGAGCTACAGGACTCCACAACTCCAGTGGGTCAAAAAAGGCTTGAAGTGAGGAGAGAATGAGAAAATAAATCTGAAGGAAGGTGCAGAGCACAGGGAATGAGGGCAATAATGACTAAGGCACAATAATGGGTAAAGGAGTATGTAAAATGGGAACAACGAAGATGAGACCAGAGTGACTAAAGAGTAACAACCGATAAAGGATTTAAGAGGAAAAATTGAGCAAAATCTAAAACTGTATAATACAAAGAAGGAAGGAGGTGACAATGGGAATCGAGTGATAACTCTGTACCCTGCTGGCTCTAACTAGTGATCTTCATTGCAGAAGGTGACCAAGCACATCACAAGGTCAAAAAAGGTCCCAAGATTGATTCAGATGAAGAAGGTCCTTCATCTTCCCATCACAGCATCAAGCTATTTATTTTTAAATGAATCCAGTATCCTGACTCCCTTTTTGGTACCCTGACCCTGTCATTACCTATCCTCAATGTAAAGAATTACCCGAGTCCTGTAGCTCTGTGGTTAGAGCACTTGCCTTACAAGTGAGAGACCTGAATTCAATTCCAAGCAGGGCGAAATCTTAGGCAAGTTTCTTTTACTCCACATGCCTAATGATAATCCCTCAAAAAAATCATAAATTGGTCATTCCAATCCACAACTGTTTGTGGGACACTGCTGTGCGCAATTGACTGCCACATTTCGTCCACATATATACAGTCAATTCACCTTACAGTATATTCTGTGAAGCGCTTTGAGACGTCTAGAAGACATGAAAAGCGCTATATCACATGCATGGATTATTATTATTGTACTTCCTGGGGTGTGTCCTGAAATTTTCCTTTGCAATCCTAAACCTATGTATTCTTCTTTTATTTATTGTTCTGGGTTTCCTTTCTCAAACCCAATGAAAGTCTTGTACAGCTCTGAGACATCTGCCTTCAAGACTAAAAATCCATTATTTTGTCTAATTATTGTTCATAGCTCATTTCCCCAACACTGTCACCAGTTTCCTTATAGGACAGACAAAGGGTGGACAGGGGAACGGGAATGGTGCTGCTCTTCATTTAGTTGGGCAAAATGAAATACTTTTTGATTGAGTTTTCTTCTCCATTGGGAATTTAGCACTTGGGGGAGGGGGGGACTTCTCTTTCAATCCTCTGTGGATAAAGTGGTGGTACCAGAGGACTGGAGGGTTCCAAATGTTACTTCCCTGTACAAAAAGAGGCAGAGGTATAAACCCGGGAACGGCAGGCCAATCAGTCCAACGTCAGTAGTGGGGAAACGCCCAGAGACTATAGTCCGGGACAAAATAAATTTTCACTTAGAAAAATATGGATTAATAAAAGACAGCTAGCACGTTAAAGGAAATTCATGTCTAACAAACCTGATAAAGAGTTTTTTGATAACGTAACAGAGAGGATGGATGGAGGCAGTGGAGTTGGTGTCATTTACAGTATATGGATTTTCAAAAGGTATTTGATAAAGTGCAACATAAGAGACTTGAAAGCAAAATAGTAGCCCATGGTATTAAAGGGACAGTGACAGCATCAATACAGAACTGGCTGGGAGACAGAAAGCAGAGAGTGGTGGCGAACGGTTGTTTTTCTGACTGGAGGGAGGTGTGCAGTGGTGTCCCCCAGGGGTCGGTATTTTGGTTTGTATAAACAACCTGGACTTGGGTATAGGGAGTACAATTTAGAAGGTTGCAGATGATATAAAGCTGGGAAAGTAGTAAACAGTGAGGAGGATAGTAGCAGACTGCAAAAGGACATAAACAGACTGGTAAAGTGGGCAGACACATAGCAGACGAAGTTTAGTGTGGATAAATGCAAAATGATGCATTTTGGGTGGAAGAATGAGGAGAGGCAATATGAACTAGATGGTAGATCCTTAAAGGGGGTGAAGGAACAGAGAAACCTGGGGGTTCATATAAATAAATCCTGGAAAGTGGCACGACAGGTAGATAAAGCTGTTCAAAAAAAATACAGAATATATACTAGGCTTTATAAATAGGGGCATAGAATACAAAAGTCAGAAAGTTATGATGAACCTTTATAAAACACTGGTTAGGCCTCAGCTAGAGTATTGTGTTCAGTTCTGGGCACCACACTTCAGGAAGGCATTGGAGAGTCTGCAAAGGAGATTTACCAGGTACCAGGAATTAGGGACTTCAGTTATCAGAAGAGGTTAGAGAAGCTAGGATTATTCTCCTTGGAGCAGAGAACGTTAAGAGGAGACTTAATAGAAGTTTTGAAAATTATGAGGGGATTCGATCGGGTGAACAAGGAGAAATTATTTCTACTGGCGAGTGGGTTGGTAACTCTGGGATACCGATTTAAAACAGTTGTTAGAAGCAACAGAAAGGAGGTAAAGAGAATTTTTTCACATAACGAGTTGTTCGGATCTATAATGCAGTGCCTGAAAGGGTGGTGGAAGTCGATTTGATAATGATTTTTAAGAGATAAATAGATAGTTAGTTGGGGAGGATAGGTTTGCAGGGCTGTGGGTAGAGAGTGATGGAGTGGGATTGATTTGAACAGCTCTTTTCAAAGAGCCAGGGCAGACACGATGGGCTGAATGGCCTCATTCTGTACTGTATAATTCTATGATTCTATGATTCTCTATTCCATTTCTGTTTTCATCCTGTTTGCCTCAGGGTTTGAAAATGTTTTGAATGATTGCTGGCAGAGCCCATTGTAATATAGAAATATACTAAATGAATCATTTAAAATATTTACATCTGTTGCACAGATTTACTTTACGTTCTCAGTTATATATAGCTAGATTCCACATATTGTAGCAGAGTAGCTGGTAAAATAACATCACATAAGAGGAGCTAGTGAGCACATTGCCTAAATGTTAGCCCTTAATAAACTCCAAATTGTCTGCCTATTACATAGTGGCTAAAATACAGAATTAGCAGCTTCAGGGAAAATAGGGGCAATTTTAACATGGTGAAGAAAATCTTTACTGAATCCATTAATGTTATTTAATCAGACAACATTTGAAATACAGTAGCAAGCAACTTTGCATCTTTGCATGGAGTTGTGCCAGAATAATGTATGACCTTGTTCTACATTATGTTTCGGGAATGGATAGATAGGAAGCTGAAAGCATTTATTATGTAGGCAATATTGTATGGGGGGAAAATGCTAATATTTTACAATAGGAACATTTCTTGGCTTTGGCATAATGCTTGAGTGCAAACATCTCTCAAACTCCTAATCACAAACAGTACGTAATTTGAACAGCACAAAATAGTGATAACTCAACCGGTAGCCCATAAAACATCTCTCAGATGCTCATAAAGAAGTATTAGGCCCCAATGCAAGATGACAGCCGAACAGTTTTAAAAGTGTAATGATGCATTTCTCAGCCCTATTGCTTTCACAGAATCCTGCTTCTTTATTTGAGACTAGCTGTACCCATTGCAGCTTTGTTTGCAACCAAAGGATTCAATATGGAATGTAGATTGGTACACAGACAGACACACAAGAGACATTTCATATTTATTTATACTCATTGGGGAGGACTCCCGTGGGAGGACTCCTTTTGGGAGGACTCAGCGGGATAACTTGGCACTTTAGAAATGTAATTTTGTTGTTGCCACAGCTAAGATTTGTCTGTGTTCTTTATTTTGTCCCCTCCACTTGGCTCCCTGTACGCTCTGTGGGACAGGATGCGACAGCACCATGGTCGGCCGGCACGGCCACCAGGTGTAACTTCAGTGCATGGGTCACAATGTCACAGCGCCATTTCAACTCTGCTGCCTCCAGGTGTAACTGCAGCAAAAAATGCAAAACTGAAAATAACTCATGAACAATAGGAGATACCTGAAAATAAATACACCTATGTCACTCCCAGTGCAAGACGTTTCCAGTGAGGTAAAAATCATGTCTCTCTGTCAAATGGTTATTGAGGTCCCCTTGAAGGGCAGACAAACATTGTCATTTAATTAGTATTCAAGATAGAAGTGACCTCAAACTGCCACAGAAATGTTTGTAGAATTAGTCGGGACAGAACGGAATGGAAATATTTCACATCGACTCAGTGTCATGTACAAGTATCCTGTAATTTTTGTTCAGAATATGATTGTGGAATGCTTCAGGGAATGCTTCAATGGTTCGCGTGATCACTCGTAACCTTGTTGAAAATATCAAACTTTTGTAACAGAAATGATGTGGCCATTGAAGGGGAAATATGCAGCTGTAGGATTCTAATAGCATATTTACTTGCGGTGATAATGTGGCAAGATAAGACACATTGTTCAAGACAGCATTGCTGCTCTATGGAGCTTTTACTCTCTCACAGGAGGAATAGTATAAATGTTATTGTGCACAGTGCAGAGAAAATCCATCTCTTGTTCCTGGACTCGGTGTGGTACAGTACAGGTGTCCCGCCCAAATTGTGGCCTCGACAACCAGGCAACGCATGCATCCACGCCTGCATCCAAAACGCGGTTTGCGAGGGTTGTCACATTTAACAAATGGTTTGTTAAATGTGACAACCCTCGCAAAGCGCGTTTTGCGCATCCGAGATTTAAATCCATCGGTTTAAATTTTCAAGTTTAGCGTAGTGTATAGCACTAGGACCCGGTTGCTATGTCGCAATCAACCAGCGAGTTGTCGCTTCTCTTTTAGGATTAAGGTAAATCTACGTTGATTTCTCTCCCCCACCCTCCGTGTCACTTACCATGATTTCTCTCTCTCTCTCTCTCTCTCTCGCTCTGTGTAGACCAGTCAGTCAGTCAGACAGCCTCGTGGATTGCTGCAGATGCGCCAAAACTTACTCCCCGTATCCCCCAATATGTTATAACTGTATGTGTTTTTTGTTGTGTTTAGTTTTATTAAACACAAACATACTCCCCCCTATCCCCATGTTTCCCATAGGGCCCTGCATTTTCCAACCGCAATTTTACCAACCACGGAGATTTAGAGGAACGTATCCCCCGCGGTTGGGGAGGGATACCTGTATAAGTAAATTAAAACCAATAGACTGGATGAAAACCACCTAGTTTCATGTCCTACACGACATTGTGGAGACATATGGTTGAATCACTCATTCATTGCAGGGTCATCGCCAAAGCACCACCACAAGAGTCAGTCGTGTATTTTAATCCCCTCAATCATTAAATTTACTATATCTACGCAGTTTAAACATCTAATCTAATGTTTTATTTAGCCCACATTGGTGTATGATAAAACAAATGTGTTAGAATGAATCATTCAGATTACATTAAATGTTAGGCACCTAAGTGTTGGAGATATACATATTAGAAACACAGACAGGTGTTCAGGATCCATGTCAAACATCTGTATTTCCAACATCTGAAACCACAATATCTGCATCTGTCAGTATCTCAGTCTTCAACAGCTGCATCTAACATCAAATTTAAATGCACCATCTGCGGCATAGAGCGATGAATTAAAAACACAGAATAATATATTTAAACTGCCTAGATACTGTCTTCATCAACATGGAACAAGTTATGGCAAACTTAATTTCAACTGTTACTAAAACCATATTTAATAAGTCTTGAAATACGCATAATCACTTGTAATATACATAAATAATTTTATATTGTTGTTAATAATAATAATCCTTGCGTGTGCTATAGCACTTTTCACGCCTTCTGGATGTTGCAAAGTGCTACAAATCTTCTACCTCCTACATAAATAGTGCACTAATCGGTGGTGGCGGGGGGGGTTTGGTGGGAAGTGAGGAGGAGATCCAGTCTAGTGATACAGAATTTTTGGCTCATTTCATGAGTAATCAGAAATGCAGATAAAAGCCAGTATTGTAAGGCGGGGACATTCTAAGCGAGTTAGGTTAATGGGAGTATACACTATGGGGATCCACGGAAATTGTAAAAATATATTTTTGGGGCCCAGTCTGGCTAGGTACAAAATGTGGATACTGGGTGTCTAGTAAAGCTGGGGTGGATTTACTGTTATATCATACCCGTCAGGGAAAAAATATTTTTAAATGTTAATTTTCTTTTAGTCAACTAGGAGTCCGACACATGCAGAAACACATTAACTACAACCACAGCAGCATTACCGTGCTGAAGCGTGTTCAAACCAAACTGAGAATTCCATTTGAAACATTACCAAATTTATAAAGAATAATTTCACAATAGGACTTTACCTGCCTTTTTATGGGAGTTTATAATGGGTTAAAAAAAAATGTTGGAGTGGAAGGTTGATGCTGTTCTGACCAGGTTTTAAAAATATACAGACAAATAGGGTTTTTTCTATTATTCTCTGTTATTAATAATCTATGCCGATGTCTGACCTTGACACCCTGTGAAAGACACAATTTGTGAAGGAGATTTCATGTGGCACTTTGTTAAAAGTCTGTTGGAAGTTGACGTCTACAACATCATATGGTTTCTCTAGGTCAATTTGTGAGGCCACCTCCTTAAAATCAACTATGTACTGTATCATTGAAAATGACTGGTCTCAATCACAGATATAGATACAGGTGGGCATTTTATTGATAAATTTTTAAAGTTTGTTATAAAATATTATCGGTTTGGGTATTTTTCAATACTCATTCCAATAACAAGCCAAAGACGTCCATTAACAATCCATTGAATATGAGAACCATAGAGTAATAGAGATCTATGGCGTGGAAGGAGACCATGCGATTCCATACCATCTTACCCAGCAACCTAGATCAGAGCACAGAATTTCAAGTCCTCCCTTCTCCCAACATCTTCAAGCTTCTAATGGAGAGAATCTTCCATTTTTGATGGGGTACAGTGAGTGGGTTCTCCATAAAGAATACAACAATTTTCTGCATAAACTGTTCTACTACTAGATCTTTTTTCAAATTCAGATCCATTATTATATTCCCTTTTCAGTGCCTGTGATACCTGCTTCTCAATACAGAGAAAAAGCTACTGACAATAATTAATGCTGTCTTTGATATGCAATCAGACTTCATTCATGTCCATTTCACTGAATTAGTCTGTGACTCAAACAATAGCCAAAGATATGCAAACTCCATTGCAATAACCTGCCAATTTCGTTGACAAGATCAAAAGAAAGTAACGGGAGCATCCAATTTCATCTTGTCTACGTTTTCATGAAGCTCACCAGTAATGTTCAGCCATTGTGAAATGTTTAATAAAGCAGAATATTCATAGAAAGAAATAACATTATGTAATAGGAAGTGACAAAACCATTTGGCCATTATCTCTGCAGATGTTGAAGATTATTATAAATACTCGAGTTTCCAAGAAATACTGAAAATCAGGAAGTACTTTGCTATACAATTGTCATTATACATCTCCATAATTGTACTGCAGAATTGCTTATTGTGAAGATGAGTATAACCAATGCACAAATGTAAAGCAAAATATAAATGTTACCAAGGACTGTTTTTTACTGTTCAATGGAAATGTGAAGTGAAATAATACTGTCAGGTGGGGAAGGCAACACAGTCTCCTCCCTCCATAGGCTAGAGGTCTTCCAGAACTCTGCAGCCCATGTCCTGTCCTGAACTGGGCTCAGTGACACAGTCTCAATTGATCTCCTTGATGCCAGTGATGTTCTTTTGAGGTTCACTTTCAAGGCCATTCATGGCCTTGTCACCATGCTATCTCGCTGACCTGCTGTCCCCCTATGAACCTGTCCGCCCCCTCCATTCAACGGGCTACGGCCTGCACCATGTCTCCCGCCTGACCCACTCTACCATTGGCAGATGGGCTTTCAGCCTCTCTTCCCCCATATCTTGGAACTCCATCCCATCGTCCCTTTGCCTCACTCCCTCACTTGCCTCCTTCAAGGCCGGTCTCAAGACCTTCCTCTTCGATCGTGCCTTCTGCTGCCCTTCCAACTCTCTTCCTCCCCTCTTAACTATCTCCCGCCCCTCTCCCCTACCCTATCCCTCTCCTTTGCTCGGTTCCCAACCTGACTGTTCAGCACCTTGGGATGTCCTCCCAACGTGAAAGGTGCTCTATAAATATAATTTTGTTGTTGTTGTTGTTGTTTTGCAGTCAGTCAATAGGGGTGCTCTGTTATGAGTGGGTCCACTCTATCAACTTATCCTGGATCACCTCTCTGTTCAAACTCTAGGCTCAATACTGTATTCACCTGCCAATTACATAAGGGTAGAGGTGAAATACCATACATAAGGGTAGAGGTGAAACCAGGATTCAGATCCAGTTGTCCTGGTTTATGCAGTGCAGGATCTGTCACTCACATATTTGTCAAGGGCCACAATCCATCCATCCAACCAGTCTTAGCAACATCCCAAAGCTACCATATTTTGGTTGGAAGCTCATGGTGTAGGAGAGTTTCTGAAGACTGCAAGTAAGGGATATGTATGCTGCAGTTATAAACACTAATAGTGTAGGGTACAGTATTGCAGTACTCAGATACTGAGGCGGAAACAACAACATTACATTTATATAGCGCCTTTCATGTTAGGAGGATGTCCCAAGGTGCCTGGACAGATAGTATTGCGGACCGGAGCTGAGGGTAGGGATTGGGGAGGGTGGAGGGCAGGTGGGGATGGAGATTGATCAAAAGCACAGTCAAAGAGGAGGGCCTTGAAGTGTGCCTTGAAGGAGGCAAGGGATGGGATGAGGCGGAGGAACTGCAGGATGGAGTTCTAGAGGGTAGCAGTACAGTAGCTGAAGGCCCGCCCAACAATAGTGGGGCAGGCGATGCAGTAGACATGAAGCAGCACGGAGCCCGCTGAGTAGAGGGAGTGGGCAGTTAAATAGGGGATTAGGAGGATGCAGATCTTTGGTGAGCGAGACCATGGAGGGCTTTGAAGGTGAGGACCAGGATCTTGAAATATATCCTCTGTGTGATGGACAGCCAGTGGAGACAGGGAGGGTGGGGGTGATATGGTCACTGAGCCCAGTTCAGGACAGGACATGGGCTGAAGAGTTCTGGAAGATCTGCAGCCTATGGATGGAGGAGTTTGGGAGACCAATAAGCAAGGAATTTGCATAGTCAAGCCTAGATTTTATAATAATAATAATCAATGCATGTATGAGAATTTAATTGGCCTATGGTGTGAGACAATAGTGGAGCTGGGCAAAGTTGCAGAGGTGGAGGAACAGTAGGTCATGGCACAGACGTGGGGTAGAAAGCATAGATGTGGGTTGACCAAGGCGTCAAGGTTTTGGACTGGCTCAGTGAGGTGGACTGTGTATCCATGGATGGTGATGCTGTCAGCACCTGAAGTGTGGAGGAGCTGTCAGGAGCCATTCAGGAGTGTCTCAGTCTTGTTGATGTTTGTTCAGCTTACGAAAGTTAGCTTTCATGCAGGACTTGATGTCCAGCAGACATTTCGTCAAGAGAGCAGTGGCTCTGGATTCAAGGGTGAAGGCAGAGAGGTACAGTTGGGTGTCATCTGCATACATGTGGAAGTTGACCCCATTTCTGCAGATGATGTCACCAAGATGGAGCTTCTAAATTTTGAATAGGAAGGGACCAAGGACAGAGCCCTGAGGAACGCCACACAAGACAGTGCAGAGTCTAGAGGAGAAACCATTTGTGGAGATGAAGTCAAGGCAGTGCAAAATATACAAACTGAACCATTCAAGGGCAGAACCATAAAGGTTGAGGTGAGTGGAGAGGCGGTGGAAAAGGGTAGAGTGGTTGAGGTGTCATAGGGAGTAGAGAGGTCAAGGAGCATGAGGAGGCAGAGGGAGCCCTGGTCGCAGATGGATAGATTTCCAGTTGTCACTTTGACTCGAGATGTTTCTGTGCTGTGGGCAGCACAGAAACTCAATTCGAGGGATTCATGAAGGGAGTGGTTGGAGAGGAAGGAGCAATGTTGGGAAGCGACAACTCATCCCAGGGTCATGGAAGGGAAAAGAAGCTTGGAGATGGGGTGTAATTTGAAAACAAGAATGGGTCCAGAGAGGACTTTTTAAATATGAGTGTGGAGAGATACCATTGAATATTGAATGGATTTAACACCGGAGTCAGTAAGTTGAACCGGAAAAGTGTAAAAATATGATATCCAATGCGATAAATAATAAATCAAATCAGAGCTGGTGCAAAGGAGTCACAGGAGCAAAATTTCTGAAGATTTGATATCACTAATGATAATTAGCACATTAGTTGTCCCATTTTGCCCCACAGATTGTAATTATTCATCTCCCATTGTAAAAGTCAGCATTTTCAAGCCTATCATTTCTACTTTGAATTGTTCTCACTTATTCTCCTAAAGGACATGATTTCTAAAATTGCAATTAACTGCAGCTAGAATGTAAAATCAATGAAATTCTGATGTGTTCTTCCCCAAATTACATCTTCGGTAATTAAAATATTCGTACCACTTCAGATAAGTATATGGTAAATTTCATCCTTTCTGTCAATCTGATTGTAATTGCTGCTCAGCATTCCATTGAAGTATTAGCAAAGTATCAGCACCATTCCATTGCTAGGCTCTCACTGAAACTAACCACCGATCATTTGTTACTGTCATTATACTAGAATAAAACACATGATGAAAGTAAGATCTCTATATCTATTGACCACAGTAACAGTGCCTGGAAAATAAACAACAACAACTTACATTTATATATATATCTATACATATATATATATATATATATATATATATAGTGACTGTGTCTCAGAGTGTTTAATTAGAAGGAAAAAAACTTCTTCAGAAACTATATTTAGGTTAAAATAACCCTGAAGGGATTTGACATTATTTCTTATTAAGGAGGAAACATGAGATTAGCAATATAGTATAGTTTATGGGAGGACGCCTCAAATTACTTGACAATCCTAGATGGGCAACTGAGCATAGAAATAGCAATAAGCATAGTACAGAATAGAGAGGAAGAAAAAGGGTTAGGGGATGAGAGATTGGAGACCAGAGGTGTGAGAAGTTTAGAAGATTATTTTTCACACAAGAGTTGTTGTGACTTGGAATGCCCAGTCAAGAAAGGCTGTAGAAGCAGATTCCATTGTGGGTTTTCAAGAGGAAAGTAAACAAATAGACAGATACAACAGTAGGATGAAGGACAGTTTGCATGGAAGGCCAGTGCAGTCTTGATGAGCCGATTGTCCTCCTTCAGTGCTTGAAATTTCTAAGTTTCTATGATTATCATGTTTAAGGCATTGCTAACGGTTGACTTTGGCTTGTTATTGGTATCAACATTTCATTGAAACATCACAATACTTACCTAATGTTTCATAATGAACCATAAAGTCCCATCAATAAAATGCTTGTCTATGTCTGTATCTATGATTACAGATGACAAATCTTTTTTATTCTGCCCCCGGAGTGTGGGAGAGTTGCTGAAAAACATCTCAAAACATGGGAGCAGTATTCATGCATGGGATAGATTGAGAGTTTAAGGGTGTATCAGATAGCAGAATTATAGATGAGTAGCGGATTTGTGCAGTTGTCTCCCTTTGCTAAAATAATTAATGCTATATCAATCATCGTATTTAGAACAAGTTGGATATGTATTGGGGCAATAAAGCTATATATAGGCAGATAATGAAATTGTTATGTGAAACATTCTAGATCCTAAAGGTGAAGAATTGTTTTCATATCACACAGGAAATGATTGCGCTTCTATCGTTAATATGTTCTATTATTCTTTAATAATCTACTTTGTGAATACAATTCATAATAAGTAGGATTACTTTGGACTTTATAAATGCTAGATTAAATCTTCAACTGATTTATTTATATATAGTTTGGTCCAATCATAGAATCATAGAATCTTATGGCACAAAAGGAGGCCATTTGGCCCATCAAGTCTGTGCCGGCTCTTTAAAACGAGCAATTAAGTCCCACTCCCCAGCAATCTCTCCATTACCGTGCAAACCCGTCCTCCCCAAATAAACGTCTACCTCTCTTTTAAAAGTTTATTATTGAATCAGCCTCCACCACCTTTTCAGGCAATGCATTCCGGATTCAAACAACTCACTGGGTGAAAAAATTTCTCCCCACCTCCCCTCTGCTTCTTTTAGAAACTATTTTAATTCTGTGACTTTGAGTCACTGACACACCCACCAGTGGAAACAGTTTTCCCTGTTTACCCTATCGAATCCCATCATGATCTTGAAAACCCCAATTAGGTCTCCTCGTAAGCTTTTCTGTTCCAATGAGAATAAACCTAGCTTCTCTAGTCTTTCCTCATAACTGAAGTCCCTCATTCCTGCTACCATCCTGGTAAATCTCCTCTGCACCCTTTCCAATGCCTTAACATCCTTCCTAAAGTGTGGTGACCAGAATTGAACACAGTACTATAGCTGAGGCCTAACCAAAGTTTTATAAAGGTTAGTCAGTAACAGTAGAATATTATTATTAGAGTACAGATAACAAACTCTCCCTTTAACAATGAAGACATACTAATATAAGAAGGGAAAGTATGACCCGGCAAACAACATTAGTCAGCACATTTCTTCCATGAAACAGAGATTGATAATAGAACTGTATATTGTATACTGTATAGAAATTTGTAATATAGAAGAAGACCATTTGTACAATTGTGTCTATGATGGCTCTTTTAAGAGCAATTCTTTGAATCCCACTTACACGGCCTTTCTTCATATCCCTGTAGTTTAATAGTAACAATAATAAGCTTGCATTTAATATAACACTTGTCACATCTTCTAGACATCTCAAAGTGCTTCACAAAAAATATTGTAAAGTGAATTGACTGTATATTTGTCCACGAAAGGCAGCAGCCAATCTACTCTTCTTTAGATAGTTATTTAACACCTTGGGATGTCCTACCGATGTGAAAGATGGGATACAAATGTAATTTTGTTGTTGTTCTTGTTGATATCTTTTTCAAAGTTAATGTTGTTCAGTCTTAGCCAATGCCTGACATATTCACTGTCCAAAGAGAAGTATCTTCTTCACACCCAAACAACGTCTTCATTCTTTAACCCAGTTATTTTCCACAAAGACTTTTTGGCCTGGGAGGAGGCTTTATATTTCATAGTGCATGTGATTATTTGGGTAGTTTATAAATTTGGTTTCTATTCCTATCCACAGATTTATTCATCTCTGCTTCACCATGGCATTAACTCTGACTTTTTTTTTTAAAAAAATCAGCATTAATAAAAGCTACCAGCCCATGATACCAACCAGCTGAATAACATCAATTTTAATCACAAAATACCCAAATCAACACTTCTCTGGTTTATAAAATGCTTTTTGACTCACTGCACAAGTGCTGATATCAGCTTGCTCATTCAGTACCATAAATTCAAGTCCATTCTGTGCACAGTGACAATACATCAAAGAGCCCAATCCAGATAGTTGCAGAGGGTAGCACAAGCTGATGTTAGCCCTCATGAGAGAAGCCACTAACTAGGCAGCACCTGCCAACAATAACAATTGGACATCCAAAGAGTTTTAAGAAAAAATACGAGCAATAGTTTCCAATATGGGTACTCTTTTAGATCTTATTGATGGAGATAAAATCTATTTCATTGCAAAATTATTATGTGGTTACCAGAGACCACGCACTGAGTACTTTTAAGAGGCTTCCATCCCATCAACCATTGTTACTGAGACTTTAGGACTTGTCCTATAAATTAGCTTACAAACAAGGTACAGTATTGCTTTACAACAACAACAACATTACATTTGTATAGCACCTACAGTATTGATTAACAGTGGAGAATGACTGTTTGTGGGACACTGCTGGTTGCAAAATGGCTGCCGCATTTCGCCCACAAATATAGTCAATTCACTTTACAGTAGATCTGTGAAGCGCTTTGAGACATCTAGAAGATGTGAAAAGCGCTATATCAAATTCAAGGATTATTATTATAAGTGTAGTCACAACATTTTACTTTAAATCCAATGAAGCAGTTCGAGGCATCCTTCCCGATGTAAAAACAAATGTAAGGATTATTTTTATTATTATGTACCTAGGTGTGTGGGAGAGATAGCTGTGTGATGTTTTATCTTATGAATGACTGATTCAAACAATGTACAGCCAATCCCCACTCCTCCAAGCAATAAAATACATTTATATTTATATCACACCATTCACATTGGAAAGACATCTCAAAGTGCTTTACACACCTGGCTAATTAGCCAAGTCAGGAAGAGGGAGAAGCTAAAGATGAGGGATGTTGGTGCGGGGACATTATACATATATAATTTTGTTGTTTTTATTGTTGTTCAAAGTGGACTTCTGATTATAAGCCGAGCAATGCCTTACAATATTACGTCAAGGAACGTAGGTATGGCATCAGTAGCTTTTAGATATATATACTCTATACATCCAATGTTCAACACTAAAACTATATTTTAAATGTGTATAAGACTGGCTCCAGCCTCCTGCATGTCCGTCGAGCCTTCCATTCCATCACTGGTGGCCGTGCTTTCAGCCACTATCCTCGAAACTCTGGAACACTCTTCCTCTATCTTTCTGCATTGTCCGTTCCTTCCCCGTCTTCAGGTCGAGCTTGAAGACCTTCCTATTCGACCGTGTCTACAGTCACATCCCCCTTCCTCCCAATTCAAAGTTGTGCTCCACCACCATCAAACGCTCTGGGGATTACCCTGTGTGAGGGGCACGATATAAATGCAAATTGTTGTTGTATTCTCAATTGGCACTTTACTTTCCCATTGTCTCTAGTATGCCTGCAGTTTCTATGCTCAGGATTCCTATTAGACTCCAACTGTATGCCCCCACCATCTTTTTTTTCCAATTCAGATTGTTAAATTTGTTGTATTTCATTTCCATTGCTTAGATTACATTTTTACAAATAAGATTTGTTGCTCAACTCTGAACCATCTACCATTGGTAGATGTCATTGCCCTTTCACAAGAGCACCAAAAGTTGCATTCAGTGGAGCGAAAATGGAATAGAATTATTACCGGTGTTGATTATCACATCACCATAAATTGTTGCCCATAACCAAAGCCTGGCTAGGCAAGTTTCCTTACAATAAACGTTTTTGTTTACCTTGCAGTAAGTAGAAATCTGGATGTTGGTCGATTGGCGGATCGATCGCTTTACAAGAGTAATAATCCCTCCAAAAGAAATAATCAATTTGTCACTCAATCCAAGACTGTTTGTTCAACTACTGTGTGCAATTGGCTGCCAAGTTTTACACGCAAAATAAATAGTGAATCATTTTAATGTGAAGTGCTTTGAGAAGTCTCGATAATGTGATAAGTCGACAACAGCAAATTGTATATTTGTATAGCGCCTTGTATGTCGGGAGGACGTCCCAAGGCGCTGGGCTGGTCAGGGATTTGGACCTGAGCGGGGAGTTGGGATCAGGAGGGGTGCAGGTTAGAGAGGGTGGATGGGGGGAATGACCAAAGAGGAGGCTCTTGAAATGAGCCTTGAAGGAGGCAAAATGACTGTGAGATGGAATTCGAAAGCGTGGGATGAAGAGACTGAAGGCCCAACTGCAATGGTGGGTGGGCCAGGCAAGGAACGTGAAGCAGATGGCAGCCTGCTGAGCAGAGGGAATGGACAGTGTTGATATGGGTCTAGTAGATTACAGTGGTAGAGAGGGGCAAGGCTGTAGAGGGCATTGAAGGTGAGGACTAGGAATTTGAACTCTATTCTCTGGGGAATGGAGAGCCAAGGGAGCCTGCTGAGGGTGATAGGGTCATAGAGCTTGGTGCAGGAGAGGACACAAGATGCAGAGGCGGAACCAGGCAATAATACCGAGGTGGGGAAAGGCAGAGAGGGTCATGGCACGGATGTGAGGAACAAAGGACAAGTGAGGGTCAAACAAGACGCCAAGGTTCTGGATTGGCTTAGTGAGGTGGCGCGTGCATCCCTGGATGGTGATACTGCCAATCATGGGAGTCAATCAGGCAGGCCTCAGTCTTGTTGGCGTTCAACTGGAGAAAGTTAGCTCTCATCCAGGATTTGACAGACTTTTTGTCACGACAGTAGTCAATTGCATACAGCAGTGTCCCACAAACAGTCGTGGATTCAAATGACCAATTGTTTTGGGAGGGATTATTATCAGGCGTGTAGAGTAAGGAAACTTGCCCAAGTTTTCGCCATGTCTGGAATCGAACCCAGGTCTCTCCATTGTGAGGCGAGTGCTCTAACCACCGAGCTACATGACTCCGCAAATTGGGAGTTCCATGCACCCCACCCACACATGGAAATTTCTGTGTATTGAGTAACACCTTAAAGTGAGAGAAATTGACCTTGCGGAATGAAAATGTTATGGAACCATTTACAGAATAAGATCACAACCAAAAATTAATTGTGTTCTCAAAAGGGAGAAGTTAATTATGAGGAAAAATCACTCGCACATCTATTTTCAGCATGAACTGTATTCCATAACATAAAGTATTCTGTAACCACTTAATAAATTCCTTGCATTATTAAACTGTTAATTCAATCAGCACAGAGAGCAGCAAGAGCAGCAAGTTGGAAATATTTAATTAAACTGTACACCTAAAGCTATTCATTTGGGGATGGAAATGAAATGAAAGGAAAAACAAGGAACTAGTCATGGATAAGGTAAATAATTATACAGGTAAACCCCGCTTAACGTTGCCTCGGTTAACATTCTTTCGTTATTACGTTGCTGATACATAGGGAGCATATATTCATTTAATTTTGCAACGTTATTATGTCATTCGCCAGCGGATGGAAAGGGTGCACAACGACGCTAGGGCCTGCCTGTCAAGAGAGTGACGTACAGGCAGGCTGGGAGTGAGCCGGGTCAGCAGCGAGAGAGCAAGACAGGTTGGCAACGAGTGAGACCAGCCAGCCAGCAGCGATTGAGCGAGACCAGCCAGCCGGCAGCGAGAGAGACCAGCAGCGAGCGAGTGAGTGAGTGAGTGAGTCGGGCAGGCAGGCAGGCAGTTAGGGAGCGAGCATAATGGTTTTTTTCAGAAGATTTTGACGAAAAATTTCCAAAAGAACCAAACTCCAGTTTATACATTAATTCTTATGGGGAAATGTGTTCGTTTAATGTCGTTTTGCTTAAAGTCGCACTTTCAAGAACCAAACTACGTCATTAAGTGAGGAATGCCTGTAGTGATAAGGTCAAATATCACCAGCCACCACTAGGGGGAGATATCATGTCACCCTGAAAACTGCAAATGACTGATTCAAACCTGAAGCAAAATCACTGAGCCTTTATTTTCTTCACTTTGCTTGATAATGGGAGGTTAACACAGCAAAAAAAATGGAATATATGTACATATTTGTAGACAATGTGAAAGGTGCTTTACAAATGTAATTATGTTGTTGTAGGTAGCTAGTGCTTTTATTCAAACTGAAATAGAGAAGGAAAGTCTATTTAAATATCAGTAAAATTATTTTTACAACCCTCGAAAAGTGTTAATCCGCCTTTGGAGTAAAATTCCACCTGGTTCTAGATTTACTCTATTCACTTAGTTTGCAGAATTTAGCAAATTGTTGTAAATCAGTTTTAACTTTGAAGCCTGTTTTTCTGCAGTTCTTAAAAGAAACTTACAGATAATGAATTTCAGAATTAAAGACTGTATTTAAGAATCTGATAAAATCTAAACACTTTAAATTGTTATGTTAATAGAGTAGATCTAGCCCCAGTTGGAATTTCTAACCACTTATCCGGTTGTATCTTTACATTGCTTTGCAGGAGCTTGAATAATTTCAGCACCAGACAGCACGGATTTGGCTTGGGAAGATGGGGTTTTTGACATGATGTGGCGTGTCGACCAATAATGACTTTCTCCCCTCCCTTATGTTGCCATCATTGCACCAGCGCCATTTCACAATCTTTGAAAAAGGTCATTGTTCATTGTGAGGAAACAAGACAAGTTCAGATTTCCGCAACATTACTCTGGCTTGGATGACTGAAAGGGGGGTTGTAGGGAGGCAAAAAGGCACAATTTGCTGTGAAAGAAAAAGAAAGTGGTCCTTTTTTTTGCAGATTACCAAAATAAGAGACTTCTAGTAGGTAAACTGGCCAAAAGGCCTGATCTGGGTCATTCTAAAGTACTGATTGATATACAGATCCTGTTACAAACATAATCATTGTTTTGTTGTGAGTGAAAAGGTTTCCTGGAATCCTAATTTGTTATACTGAGAGAAACAGAAGGAATAGGCGTCTGTGTTTAAGGGTGGAGTAAAGGGGATTGGCAAACCTGCTTCAGTGCATTTAGTTCCAATCAATACATTCAAAGATAAATAAATGGTATTGTCATGGCTTTGTGCAGTTTCAGTGCATTGCAGATGTCCTGTTTCACTCAGAGTAGATCTTGAAGATTACATTGTGTATTGTAGAGCAATGGATTTCAATGCTTTTCTCACTATTTACAAGTATTATCTGAACACATTTACGGAAATATATAGATCAACATACAGCCCACCTTCTGGAACAGAACAACAGGAAGAAGATAAATGAGAACCAACCTAGCTAACCACTGAGAAGCTGTGAGAAATCTATGTTAATATATTTTGAAATGAATTTAATTTAAAAGCTGTAAACTTGAGTATTTATAGAAACAGAACATGATATTGAATCATAGAATCTTACAGCACAGAAGGAGGTCATTCGGCCCATCGGGTCTGTGTCATCTTATTGCTGTCCAACTATTCCCGACAATTCTACAATCTCTTCCTTTTTAAGTACCTATCCAATACAAAGAGTTGCACAATATTTTACACAACAAACAGATACAGCACAAACTATATAACAGGATCCTGTTAAATGTATTTTGTCACAATGCAGGTTGATTTTCAGTAGATGTAATTACAGGATTAACCCCATGATTACTTACTCAAAAAATCCAATCTGTACACACCAACTCTATTGGTACACACAATGCCAGCTAGTGCAAAAGAAACCAAAAGCAAACATCAGGTGTCTGTGTCATTTCCGGTGCTCTTGTTAATTTTATGTAGAGTAGATTTGGGCATATTTCTGAGCACATGTACAGTGAATGTCAAAGCCTTGACCAGTAAACGCGATCCCATTATTGAGCTGATTAGGATTTTCTGGACTTGCACCTACTGCTTTAACAGGACTCTCTAGTACTTCCTTGATGTTGTTGTTCAATGAAGTAGAGACGCAAAAAGGAAGTGGTTAGACCTGCAAGGTTCCTGCCCAGATATCCAGGCCTCCTCTAGTACTGCATTGGAGTGTCATCGTAGAGCCTGGCCTCAAGTCCTGAAATTGGGCTTCAACCAGTAACTGTCTGACCACACTAGTGCTGCCAACTGACACATGGTAGCAATGGAGATAAGTCATTGATTAAATACACATCCTAATGTCCAGTAGGTCCCAATAACAAGAAAAACAGTGGTGCCTTTCCCTTTCCTGTTAATGGTTACATCTCATAATTTAAGAATGCCAGAGTTTCTGGAGCGGCGGAGGAAGGTTTGTATCAGCAGAGCCAATTCCATTCATGAGAACAGAGATGTATTTATCTTGGTGCAGGCTTAAATACTATTTTTTTCCCTCTCCCTCTTTCATTTTCACTGAAGCTTTGATGTGGATTATAAAGCAGCCAAAAATCGACCAAATTACCTGGAGACTGAAACATTTTTGACATAAGTCTCGAGTGCAGAGCAAGTCATTTTCCTTCTGGCCTGGCCAAGCTGTGTTTCATCTCTGAATCAAGATGACAGCAGCGATGATGGAATGATGGGACAGCTGGCCACAGTTCCACTACAACTGAAACATATTGGGTCCGAACCTTTCCCAGATAGGTGACTGCGGCTGCAGACAAAATACATTGGTTGTAAATAGGAAGGAATCTCCTGACATAGCTCAATATTGCAGTGACCCTCATTTTATTCAGCTTACCAATATCATATGTAATGACTTTGAAAAATGTATTTTCTCAATTTCGGTTGTCTACTGATATGTTAACACATATTGTGGAAGGGATGCAATGTCTCCCATGCACTGCAAAATTTATGCAGACATTTTCTTCAGTTAAACTAAGGTAGTTTAAGGACTCTACCAAGGTAGTTCATTGAAATTGTTTCAAAATATTACCTACAGAGATATAGAGCATTGCCGTGATTTGTATATATCATAGTCATAAATATTTGCAACACAGAAGGAGGTTATTTGGTCTGTCATGCCTGTGGCAGTACATTCAATTCTCCTGTCTTTTCTCCATTATCATACCTCTAGCTGATCTGCAGGAATATCTGTGCAGTACTACACCACAGTGTTTGCTTATTTTAAATTAGTTTTAACCACAGGACAATGATTTACCCTTCTATATTGTCCAATTGATGTGGCACTCTGATCTACCTAACATATTCTTACGAAGCAATCAAAAAATATTGTGAAAACGTAGAACTAGAATTAGAATTCTGCTAATCCTATTCCAACTGGCAAGTCACTTTTAAATAAAAACGCCTTAGATTAATGTTCTTTCTTGGTATTTTAAGCATAAAATTCCTTGGTGGCCTCAGAAACGGAAAGAAACAAATATCACTAATGTTTTCAAAGTAATTGTTTACATGTTGAGAATGTTTAGAATAAATCAGACCAAGCAAAGTCTTTCAGTCTCAGAGCTTTTAAGAGAAAAAGTCCCTTTCCTCAGGTTCACTATTGTTTCAAATGTCCTGAATCCTAACATTCCTACCACTAATCTCAACCTGCATTACTCAACCTAATGTTATTTATTCCAGCCTTCAGAGCTGAGGCTTCACCATATCTGCTTCAAGTGGGTTTCAGATTTGGGCTTTTGAGTTTAGGCCAGGATGTCAGGATTTAGTTCACTCAGATCCACGTTTCAAGCTCATCTTCTACATCCACATCAAGAATGTTATGAATACAATGCTCTAAATACCCAGCAAAATTATAAAGAATAATAATAATCCTTGCATTTGCTACAGCACCTTTCATGTCAGGAGGATGACTCAAAGAGTTTCACAGGTTTATTATCAAGTATAGTGACTTTGTATTGTGTTCATGGAAAATGGTATGCTACTTCATAAGTGATTATACGTATATTTTTGTGACCAATCTGAAATTTCAGATTAAACGGATAGAGCACATTTATTAAATGGAAAACCCAAAGACCATAATATCCTCATAGTATTAGCTTTAATAATGTTATGCTATTAAGCAGTCAAGCACTCCTAGACACTACCCTGCGTGTAGGGTGCTATAAAATCCAAATTGTTATTGTTAACATTTAAGATTGTGCCGAATTTTTAGAATTCCATCTTAATTTGTAAACCAGGTTTCCCCAGGTTAAGGGAAACAATCTCAGAAACGTTTTTGTATTAGATTTGTTCCCCACAAAGTTTTTTGTATTAGATTTGTGCCCCACAAAATTTTGTACAATTTTATATTTTAAGACAACAGCTTTAATGCTAAGACTGTAGCAAATTCTATGCCTCTAATTCCAATCAGTCCAACCAAATCTGTTCTGTTTTGGTGGTGACCTGATCCCCTCTGATTCTAAATACTTTCTGTTCATACAAATACCATTGATCCTAGGGTTGACTGCTCTAAGGAGAAGGAATGTTAGCCTCTAGTATTTATAATGCAGAGTGGATGTTCAAACAGATTCAGAGCCTAGGCTTCAGGCTTCCCCATCTCTGCTTCAAATGGTTTCACATTCAGGCTTTAAAGTTTAGTAGAGATTTAGAAAACACAAATATTTTGAACTCAAAGAAGCTGGAGGATTTTCATGGATCTTTTGTGCTTATTAAGGTAAGGATGCCAATATTGGGAAATGGAACAGTTTCATATCTAGATGCAGAATAAAGATTTCTCCACTTTATTATGAAAAAGGGGCAAATCCAGAGGGCATCAGTAATACTATATTACACATTCTACCACATCAACATCAAATTGTATTTATATTCCACCTTTCACATCTTGGGGACATCACTGGACAATCAAGTGCTTGCACCCAAACTGGAGTTTGGACCTTGATTGAACATCTCATCAGAAAGATGATGCTCTGACAGAGGTCCCCACCACTTTACTGGCGTGTCAGTCTAGGACGATAGACTCAGTCTTGCTGGAGCTTCAACCCACAAACCTCTGACGTGAGAGTGCTAACACCTGAGCCATGCCGACAAATAAACACCTGACCCGATCACTGATACAGTTTCCATTATGCTGTTAGACATAAACTATACTTTACTTAGGTTAGAGTACATTTTTGTATTATTCGGACATCAAGCTCCTACAAAGTTTTTTTCATAAGAACTTGAAGGGGCGGTAACACAGATACCTGTATCATTAAAGCTTTTGGTCATGGACTAAATCCAAGCTGTGTTTCTGCAATGATGAGAGAAGAGGTGCTGCAAGAGCTGGAGTTGCATTTTGTTTGATCCACATTTCAAGGATATCAGATTCCAAAACTGACACCAAAAGCAGGCTGTACCATAAACTCCAGGATGTTTTTCATATCAAATCCACTCAATCATCTTGCAAGTTTTCCTCAAACTGAGATAAGATCAGGAACTAAAAATATAACCCCATGTGATGTGTCGTTGGATCACAGGACTGCATTGGTCTAACATAAATATGTAATGGTACCATTTTGTCCTATAAAGCCAGCAATGTGCATTTTTGAGTAAGATATTAAAACAGTGCAATGTACATCAAATATTGCACAGGAATGATTCCAGGTTCACACAACTGAAAAAAATACTTGAAAATTAAGATTACAAAAATGATGTGAGGATGGAGCAGGAAAGTGTGATTAAATAGCTTTATTGAGGGAGTTGGAAGATTGGTCTAAATGACTGCAATTTCTATAATTCCATAGAAATCAGCCAACTGGAAAGAGTGGAGAGTGGGAGAGAGGGCACATTCCATTCCAATATATGGGAATTTCCTTGGCTAGGTGAGATACGTGGAACTCTCAGTTTGGTTTAGTTGATCTTAAGCATAGTGATGGGTTTCCATGTTTGTCAGACACCCAGATGACCAAAAGAAAAATTAAACTTGATGATCAGCATAAAATATATGGTTTCTATTATTGTTTGTTCAACTAGCAAATAACAGCAGTGGTATACTCCCATTTTATGTGACATAATTAATGCTGCCTTTAGTTTTGAAATGCAGAAATGTTCTCCTATTGAGACCAATTGTATTCAACTCTCGAAGCTGCTCTATGTGAGATCAGGTAACTCAACACAGAATAAATCAATGAAACTGGGATCTTAATCTTTGCAGTTAATACTGTGTTTGGAACATCCTGTAGCTCAGCTTGATGCCATTCAATGTGTTTCTCCATTACATTGTTCGTATGAATATTTTCTGTTATGGCAAGATCTCTGAGAGTAGAAATGGTAAACCTTGCCTTCAGTGCAGTGTGTGTTTGTGTAGGTCCTTTCATTCACAGAGCCCCCTACTGGCCCTGGTAGACTCATGCTTATATCTTCACCCTGGATATGCAGTGACTGAGCTCTCTCCTCCTAGCGTGATGATACATCAGAAATTTCCTGTATTTAAGTTATTCAACAACAACAACAACAATAACTTTGATTTATATAACCAATCTACTCTCCCCCTACACGCCCACCCGGACCCTCCGTTCAACAGGACTTGGCCTGCTCCAAGCCCCCCGCCCGAACCGCCCCACCATCGGAGGCCAGGCCTTCAGTTTCTCCGCTCCCACCCTATAGAATGCAATCCCTCAATCCCTCCGTTTCGTCTCTTCCCTTTCCTCTTTCAAGGCCGGTTTGAAGACTTTCCTCTTCGATCGTGCCTTTTGTTCCACCCCAAACTTTTTTGCCTCCCCTTCGTGTTTCACCCCTTCCCAAACACTCCCCTCCCAGCTCGGGTCACACGCCTCCTGTGCAGCGCCTTGGGACGTCCTCCCGACGTGAAAGGCGCTCTACAAATGTAAATTGTTGTTGTTGTTGTTATTCCTAACATTTATACAACCAATGTTTGATGACCTATGATGTGTGCTTAGTTTTGATTATAGCTTGAGGCTCATGCATTCACAAGATCATGAGGGGTTTAACTAAAGAAGCCTTTGTTGCTCATCTGATCTCATCCTTCACAGTATCAAGCTTTTTTAAAACAAAATTCAGTTCAATGTCAGGCTTTTCCTTTAAGATCTTTTTTTAAATTACAACAAAATCAGTATTGTAAAATGAAATTGTTTCTAAAAAGGCAAAGTATCAATTGGCATCGAAATGTGTTTCTTTCCAAGATCATGGTTGTGTTTGATAAGCTAAATAAATAATTACTAACGAGAAGGAATAAATAAAGATTACCATTAGGAGTCGATAACAGTATTTAATAGGGAATTCGCTAAGCACTGGAGGGAAAATAGTATTAAACAAAATGAGGAAGGAGCAGAGAAATGGGATTAGAGCATGGATCCCATGGGAAGCTAGCAATACTCACACATGATTGGTCAAACAGCCTCCTCCTGTGCTGTACATGTTCTATGACTATATGATTGCTATGTATGGTTTGGTTTATACATTACACATTTTTCACACTGACAATGCAGACTGTTAGCCTTTTGTCACCATGACTTGGGATGCCAACAAAAGGGTGCAACCTCTCCGTGTTAACATGAGTACATGACATGGGAGGTCAATAACCAATTACACAGCTAGTACAGAGGTAATAATGCAGCTGACATTATGTAGATAACTAGAGGCAGTTCTCCTTGTGCCCCAATCAAAGCATTACCTCAGGGGAGCATACACTTGGCTGTTTTACGAAGCTCCTGAATGTTCAATTGGACAAGGTGTAAATTCAGCACATGAGCAAAGAGTAATTGCTGGAATATCATTAAAGCCACCGTGTTTCAGAACTGCATTTTTTTCCTGCACAAATTGGGCCTAAAACCACCTACTGGTGACAGAAACGTTCCCTGCAAATCTACTTTGAAGCAGTTGAACTTTTTGTAGATCAATATCAGCCACACACAGTTTGTTTGCTTACAACACACTTCTGTTCCTAGCCTCAGGTTCCTGCCAATCAAAGAACAAGAAGCTGAGGTAAAGATGATGTCACGAAGACTCAGTTGCTATGGCAGGAACGTAGGCTGTTCTAAGCATTTTAAGTGTAGAAAGCTTCAATAATGTGTTAAATCCCTGTGTTGTGACAATGCACTGTTAACAAAATAATGTACCCAGTTTTCAGGAACTAACACAAACAAAGGATCAAAATCCTGTGAGCCCAACGCCAATCCCAGTTTTTATCTCCACCTTTAGCTTTAGTTAATGTGTCCCTAGAAATTTAATCTCCCATAAAATTGACCATGAAAAATGTAATGAATTGTCCCAACTTGTCACTTACTCACTTGACACAGCTTCTCCTCAGCATTGTTTGCGATAGTGCAAGATCATGCTGATGTAACATATAAAACAGTCAATATAATGGGATTTGGTTATCTAAGCTAAAAAATAATAACATTTCTCCCATTGTTCCCTTAAAAAAAATGAACTGACGATTTAAAGGCCTTGCCCAATGAAACACTAAAGGTTTACAAGGTAGTGCTTAAAGGTTTAACAATCAGTTCTCAGTTCATATTTTTAGTTCACAGAAGTAAAATATTAAACACCAGTAACTTTTTTTTTAACAGTGCCATCCATTCCCTATGAGATTAACTGACGTCTGCCAAAACAGACTATGACTTAGAGGAAAGTCAAGGAATTCATCACAAAAAATATATTAAATTTAAAGAATCGCTGCTCTAGAGCAAAATGTATATCCCCCACTACATTTGTAAACTAAAATGATTGGTCATTTTTGTCCTACCCTTTGGTACTGCCAAAGACGCCAGTCATTCACTGCAATGATATTTCTCCCCGCTGGAAAAGGTCCAATCAGGAAATGTACATTCTGGCCAGGGCTCCCACTAGCTCAGCATTATATTGGTAGGAATTGGCATCTCTCTTATTTCTGTATGCCAGTCATACCATTTCAATCCAAATCAAGTGCTTAATATTGGCTGGGACTCAACCCCATTGGTACTGATCTCAATAATTGTTTAGGAATACTAGGAACAATGACAGTCCCTGCTCTAGATAACTAAAGGTAGTCAAAAATGAACCCACTCATAAACTTCTTAAACGGGTTTATTCCATTCAGGAGTCTTAACATGGCCGCCATCCAACAGGTTTTTTACCCACGTCAAAAAGTTGGAATTTTTCCAATCAGGTAACAAATTACTTTTGCTGTATGTATGGAGTTCGTACTGCAGATGAAAAAGTTTCCACATCCTTCCTCTACCTCTTGCCTACCTGGAGTTATGATTTGAGTTGTGTTTCTGACTCTTAAAGGACAAAAATGAAAATGAGGGGGATTTATTTATTTACATTAGGATGTGTGCAATGTTGGCAGGGACAGAAGGTTCTCCTGAACAGTTGGTGATGGGACTTTCCTTGTGGCACAAGCTAGGAAGTTTTCTGTCATGATTTTTCTTACAAATGAGAAGCTTGCAAGGACATTCTAGAGGATGTTATGAATGAACCACATAATGTGTGACTGGAATTGCTTGTAGGTGTGATAGAGAGATTTAGCTCTCTACCTACAAATGGTTTAAACAAGATGCCTAATGGACCTTCACACTTTTTTTTGCTGAGATATGGTGTCACAGTTGGTGACAATTCTTTGACATCAGCCACATGTGGACATTCGCCACGCGTGAACTTTGATTGTTTGTAAAGAAACATAAATATAATCTATATTAGGGACGCAATTGTAAAATACTCAGAGATTATTGGCAGACCTTGAGACAGAGGGCATCACAGCCAAGTCTGATACTATCCTCATCACTCACACACACAAACATTCACACTTGTATTAGATTAATTCACTGAGACCAGGGATAAATTCTGAGATCTTCCTAGTCCTCTATGTTTTAATTTCAGACTTGACAGCAGCTTTACCAACTGTGCTACTGTGATTTTTAAGATATTCTGGACACCCAAAATGAAAGTCTTCTAAATAGAATGATTGTTTTTGCCGCCCTGCATTATGTGAAGTCAGTGGCTGTCAGCAGAATGTGCATTGTGATTTCATGAATTTCAGCTGAAACCGCTCATTTTTATGTCAAAGCTGGCATTTTCAACATTTTTCCAATAAAGTTAAGGATACCTCAATCTAATCATCACTGCAACCAACTGAACCACACCACCATACATTTCTGGTTTGAACATCCCACAACTACAATTTGTAATTCCAGCACCTAAACCAACAACAACAAATTTACACCTGTTTAGCGTCTTCTGTGGATCTTGATGTTGCGTCGTTTAATTTTCTCGTCTCAAATGTATTTAATTATTTTACACATGAGTATCCGAGACAGGAACAATTTGCACATTGTGGCAGAGAAACTTAACTGAACGCAGTTGTATCTTCTGCTGTATCATTAGCACATGTTTTTAGGGGTACAAAAGTAGTTTTCGTTTAGACTACTACCTGCTTATGATAAAGTTCTCAAAGTATAACATACAAACTCCAGTGATAATACAATGAGATACTGAAGCACTTTTTGTGTCAGTCAGGTAATGAATTTAGGCCCCACATCAGCTGTTTGAATTCACTCAAAGTGACCCTCCAGTGTTGTGCTGGGAGATTGCTGCATTGTCAGGGGTGCCATCCTTCCGACGAGATATTAAAAGGAAGTCTTGGTCTGCCTGTTTTGATGAAAGATTCTGTAGCGCGATTTAAAAAGAGGAGGGAGTTCATTTACCACCTGGATATGAGACATTATTTCATGCCAATTTTTAATGATGATAATAATACTTGCATTTGATACAGTGCTTTTCACATCTTCTAGACGTCTCAATGCACTTCACGGAATATAAGGTAAAGTGAATTGACTGTATATTTTTGGACTGGGTGAAACGCAGCAGCCAATTGCGTACAGAAATGTCCCACAAACAGTCATGGATTGCGTGACTAAATTGTATTGATTTTTTGAGGGATTATTAACTGACGTGTGGAGTAAGGAAAATTGCCCACGGTTTCACTCTGCGAACCCAGGTGTGCAAATTGGCTGACTCATTCACAAACAATTCACAGTGGCTCCACATTACAGAAAACTTTGTGAAGAGCTGTCTTGATGTGATAATGCACAATGTCAAATGCATGGAATACTATTATCATTATATAGATATGATTATAACTTACTAAATCTTATTTACTTATGTGGCATTACACGAGGTTCACCACTAGAGGTCATGTGACAAAGTGAAAATTGTTTCATACAATTTATATTACAAGGAAACTTTCTTATAGAATTTATTGTAAAAATACACCCTAGTTCAGAGATTCATTTTATGAATTTATGCTAATCCTAAATTCTTACTCAAATATTAC
Source organism: Hydrolagus colliei (assembly GCA_035084275.1). NCBI lineage: Eukaryota > Metazoa > Chordata > Chondrichthyes > Chimaeriformes > Chimaeridae > Hydrolagus > Hydrolagus colliei. The sequence goes on along the minus strand of CM068742.1, from coordinate 15,286,237 downwards.
CTTTCCTCCATCTTAACCTTTGTTTAAACAAATCACAATATTTTGTGAAATTGGTTGCCACGTTTCGCCCACAAAATGTACAATCTATTCACTTTGCAGTATAATATTATTAATAATCCTTTCATTTAATATAGAGCCATACCACGTGCCAAGACAACAACAACTTGCACTTATTAGTGTCTCAGAGCATTTCATAGAATTTACTGTAAAGTGAATTGACTGTATATTTTGTGAGCGAAATGTGGCAGCCAATTTACTCACAGCAGTGTCCCACAAACAACCATGGAGGGAGTGACCAATTTTATTTTGGGGGGGTTTAAACTTGTGTCTTGCCACTCTATGGCGAATAGAAAAATATTTTGTATTGTATTCAATCAGTTGAGTAAATATATTATTCCAATTTTGCCTACCAAATACCATTACTACATTTCACTGTAAAATCCTGTGAAGGACTTTGTGATACTCTTGATGACGTGATAAGCTGCTATAGCAAATGCAAATACTGTATTATTATTTATAATCTCCCTGTAACCCTGAAATATTGCATTTTAACAATCATAGTTTTGATTTCCTCAACCATTTGTTATATAGCTTTGTGAGCTATTATCAGCACCCTGGGACAGCCTCCCAACGTGAAAGGCTCTAAATCCAATTTGTTTGTTTGTGTTGTTTTGGTTTTGCCTGTCAATCAATAATCTCATTCCTCATCACTCAATTCCTATTGTTTATTTATATCATTACATCTGTCTCACATCTCTTCTGACAATTAGTTTTGTGTAATTTAGTTGATCGCATGCACATATTGTATAGTATCTCACCAACGCCGGCATCAACTTATTATGACACTCTAGTTGGTATCCTATTTTATAATCTCTGCCCTCAGGGCCAGTTAATAGAATCATTTGTGAAATAGGGATTGGGGAAAACAAGTTATTCCTGTCATTTCACCAGCTAGAGGCCTAACTCTCATTACAAGCAGAATGAAGAAATGTATAATTCCCTCTTGGTAGTTGTCCTATAACTAGTGGCTTTCCAGTCATAATTGGAAATTATTATCCAAATCCCTCAGGCTAGTTGGTCTCTGATTAGACCTGAGTTAAGTCACAAACAAGAGTGCATCCTGTTCCTGTGGGTTTGGTTGGAGCCTCCAGGTCTTTGTAAAAGAGGGCAGCACAATGCAAAAGTGTTAAGGGAGCACCAAAACTGACTTAGAAACAAAGTTCCAAAAAATGGCAGCACAGTTAACTTAGGGGTTCATACACGCTTCTATCTCACCTCCACAACATCTCATTTTTAGACTTTATTGCCTTTTTTTCCCAAAACATTCACGTCCTCACAACATGAAAGGCGCTATACAAATATAATTTTGTTGTTGTTCAAAAAGGGAGAAGTGGAAGAGTATGCAAATGTACATTTTAGCAATGTCTCCCAGTTAATGTCTCACTTATGTCAAGTTTGGAATGTTTACCAATTTTCTACTCTCTATCAATCCAAAATAACAACAAAAACTTGGATTTATATAGCACCCTCCACACCAGATGGGGTCTCAGAGCACTTGAATGATTATTGAAAATGTAGATGATTAACAGTGAAATACTGTTCTTACTGATTAGAATTTAAATATTAAGACCAAACAGATATTGTAAAACCTTAATAAAACTGCCTGATCATGAACGGGTGGAATGTGTGTTTAAACAAATGTTTTCACTATGTTCCATAGAGAGATTAGCCCTAAAATTCCTGTCAAGCATAGCCCATACCTGTCTGGGACTTGATAGTGTCACAAGTTGATACATTCATAGATGTTTGGTGTGAACGTGAGCAGGTCCAGCATTCCATTGTTTTGGTAAGATATAAAGATGTTTTGGGGACTGTCAACAAGACCTTCAAGAAGACTAGTATAAAATTCCACTTATGAATTAATACAGTCATCATTTGAATGCTACTATATATGTGAGAAAAATGATCTATTTAACAGTCATAGTAATTCCAAATGATAGGTTATAGAGTACCATTATTGAATGATTTTGCTTTAATCCTCTGCGTAGCTCCCCCCACCTTCCCCATTATCTTGAAATCACACTATAAAGTCTATCTCTTTGACTATACCTATGATCACCTCCCATGATTGCTGATTGCTCAGCATCCAACACTCCCCCAAATAAAATCACTCATTTGCTGCTTTGCTGTTTGTGGGACATTGCTGTGTTCTTTCAGACATCTTGACAATTTGATAAAGTCCTTATTAAATGCAAGGATTATTATATATTATTATTAATCTTCAAACTGCTTAAGGTCCAGGGAATTCCAGCTTTCCTGACTTTTTTTTAATGTTTCTCATTCTAATTCCATTATCTTGAAAGTGAATGAACTCAATCCATTCATTTGCTATTATTTGCTATTCACATTTGATTTTAGCAGCTAAAATCCTTGCATTTTATATAACACCTACATGACAAAATGTCTCAAAATATTGTTCAAGTAATCCTTTTTAGTGTAGTTACTGTTGTAGGCAAAATGTTGAACAAGTTCAGTTGGTAAACTAGCCATGAAGTGAATGATCAATACTGTATGTTGATCATTGTAGCTCAGTCATTAGGGCCTAACCTTGCAAGGGAGAGATCTGGGATCAATTTCTGGTGGGGGAAACCATGGGCAAGTCCTTACTCCATACGCCAAATAATAATCCCTCAAAAAAAATGGTCATTTCAATGCACTACTGTTTGTGGAACACTGCTGTGCACAATTGGCTGCTGCTTTTCGCCCACAAATATACAGTTAATTCGCTTTATAGTATATTCTGTGAAGAGTTTGAGACATCTAGAAGATGTGAAAAGAGCTATATCAAATGTAAGGATAATTAATATCTATTGGGTTATTGATCAAAAAAAGTCTTGTCTCATTTCCCTAGGAATTTATCAACCACCTGATTAGACTGAGCGGGCTTGTCTCTGCATTTCATTCCAAGCACCTCATCTTCGACAATGCAACACTTTTCTGGAAGAACAGCCAAGAGAAGGGTCCGATACTCACAACCTTCAGATATGGATATCTAAAGGACATGAGAATGCCTGACTGGGGTGGACCACTAACATATACTTGCCAGCTCTCAGTGAGAAGATTCATTTTTGAAGAATGATCACTTGGGCAAGTTAGCTGTGAATAATCAACATCTAAAAAAAACTGTACTCTAACAGAAGAAAAAAAGAGGAAGATCATACATAGAGAAGAAAAATGGATGTCAAACTATTTAAAGGCATATTTGTAACCAAAATACAATTATTTATTGACCTCAAATTCTGATGCTTTTCTGAAGTTCCAAGCCCAACCCAGTGTGTGTCTTCGTAACAATTTAGAGTTCATCATCCTTCAACTGCAATGTGAAGAAGATTGTACTCTTCGTAATATTGCTCAGAACTTTGATAGAGCACAATGCAATTTGAAGGAGCAATATTCTTCACAGCCCCTGGGTTATCAACAGCCATCTGCTACAGTGGTTTGGTCCTTCCTGCTTCCCAAAGCTAATATAAAGGGCTATATATATACCTTCCAAAGGGGTGCCAGATTTAGTATTTGGAACAATATTTTACTCAAACCAGAATTTTGAGGTGGCGTGCATTAGGGATTTTTAAATCAAAGATTTATAGTAATGTTCTCTTTAATTTATTTTTAACTAATATCCTTTGGGGCCTGATCATACAGCTACAGGGAAGTAAGACCTATCGTAAAAAGAAGAAAGGACTAGTAAAATAAATTACAGTACTACCAAAATAGGCCAATGAAGCACACAGTGTAAGATTAGTTTGAAAGATTGCTTAGCGTGTTTGTAAAAAGTCTAGGATTCAGAGATAGAGTGAGAAGTATATAGCTGGATTAGGAAATTTCAAAACAAAATGGATTTATTGAGCCTAAATAATCTCATGTAATCAATTGTTCTTCTGAAATGTCCTCATTTTCTTAGATACAAATTCAATGTTATACCACTATTTTTTACTGGCAGAAATTGACGGGAACTCAAGATCTAATTATTAAATTATCAAATGCTTGAAAGTTTTCTTGTGTTTGTTGGGCTAAATACTTCTCCATCATGAAAGAGTATTTCATGTCAATTGAATTATTTTGTGCACGTTGATATGTCGAACAAGTATGTTACAAAATGGTTTGCCATTTTCTTTCATTCACCATCATCGCACAGCTACAAAGAACCCCACCAGCCATTTTTATACTCATTGTTATCTAACTCAAATCATTATTGTCTACAGCAAAATGAAAAAAAAACAGTCATTGTGCTTTCTTTTTAAAAATAAATAAAATGCATGTTTATAAGCTGTTGTGATGAATCCAAAATGAGAGAGCATGAATATAAAATAGCTAAAAGGAGAGGTAATCAGGTGTTTAGGAGAAACGTCTTCAACCAGAGTGTGGTGAGAGTGTGCAAATTCCTTGCCATAAGCTGTGGTTGAAGCAAAAAGCATCAATGCATTTAAGAGAAAACTTGAATATATGCGGGAAATGGAAATTGGACATAAAGGGGTATAGGAGAGATAGGGAATAGGAGGGATAGGAGCTCATGTGGAACCCTAACAAGCCAAAACAGCCTAATTCCGTGCCTAACATTCTATGTAATTTTATGCTTATTTGGATTTTGAATCCATCAAAATGTATGAAACCATTGTTTACGCATTTGGGTAAAAAGTCTGCATTAATCACAGTCCTTTTCGTGATGCAGACCAATAACGTGAAATCCCATAAAAGGCCAACATTACAAATACAATGTGCATAATCCTGCACAGATTTTTTAACCTGTTGAATTTGAATTCTCCCTAACATATTGAATCCACAATATCCACAAATAAAGCTGCCAAGAAGAGAAAAACTACAATGTTTCCCTCTAATTGGATCTCGTTGTCCTTGTGTCTTCTCTCTGACGTGACACTCAGCTGCACTCTTTTCTGTGGTCTTGTGTTGTTGAGGCTCCAAAATGTTGCTCCCTGGCTGGTTCACTTTGGTAATCAAATCCCTCAATGTCAATGATGAAATGACAAAGAAGTAAATCAAATCACAAATAAACTTCTGATGTTTTGTGTTATGGCAATACGGTAAAAATTATTCCCAGACCACATTTAATGAAATAATATGCAACATAGTATGTTACTGAAACAGTTAACACTGTTTATAAAGCATTTCATGAGTGCTTTTATCACATGCCACTTAAGATAAATAGTCTAATATACCAAACATCAATATCATAGCACCTGCATGGAAATTGTATAGTTGTATCAGGTGCTATTTCAAGGTAAATTTAAGTTAGCTTAAGTAACATTAAACACGGCCAAAACAACACCTGGGAAAACACCAAATTTCCAAACGATTAAATTAAACTCTTGTATTGAAGACAGCAACTGATAGTCAATGACGTCAAGTTAATAACATACTTCAAATAATAAATATTACGCTTTTAATAATTAAACTGTTAATTATTTCTCATTTGTTCAGGATCAATGGCCCACATAATAATATAATCCTTGCATTTGATATTTCACCTTTCACACTGGGAGAATGTAATACAGTATTCATGGTATTTACTATAAATATTATGGCTGTATTTTGTAGGCAAATCCAGCAGCCAATTTGTGCACAGTAATATTGTACAACAGCCATGATGTGAACATTTTAATGTTTCTGTGGCATTGTTAGCCAGACAATGGGAGAAACTTCCTTCATTTCAACCCTGTTAGGATTAGAATCATTAGTTTCCATGCAGTAATAATAATAATCCTTTCATTTGATATCGCACCTTATCATGTCTTCAAGTGAATTGACTAAATTTTGTGGGCGAAACTGATTGAGCGCAGCAATGTCTCACAAACAGTCATGGATTGAATGACCAATTTATTATTTTTTTAAGGAATTATTTATTATCCCTGGAAAAACAATCCACCAATCGACTAACAACTGGGTTCCTACTCACTGCTAAGTAAACAGAGGCATATGAAGCAAGGACACTTGCTTCAACATTTTGCCTTGCCCAGGAATCGAACCTGATCTCTCTCCTGTGAGGGGAGTGCTCTAACCACTGAGCTATAGGACTCCAGTACCTTATCATTAAATGTTTCTGGTACTATGGTTTGAGTCATCAAGCAAAGCTTAGTGGATGTAAGGAAGCAAGCAGACACATTTTAGAACATCCTAAATGATTCTCGTGCTTATTGTTGAGAGATTAAATTGGGCTATGTTATTTTCTCAGGTTAAAAAAATTATTTGGTGGATCATTTTTTTCTGTGACAACAGTAGATATAACATTGCTGTTGGCCTGCAAATCTGGCACTATCCCCAAAAGATGTAAGATATGAAAAGAAGCAAATAGGGACACAAAGCGAGACAATTGTTGGAAAGATATCATACAGTAAAAGGAGAAATCAGAATCTGGCAGCAAGCCATCTTTCTATACCCTCTTTCAGCAAATACTCCAATCATCAGAGCTTATATTTTTCTCTGAATTTAAGAGGCTTACAATGGTTTACCAACAGAGACCTGACTATAGAAAATTAGCTCTCATTCTACAATAGAAGGTGGATCAATTTGAGAGATAGAATTTACTGTCAAAAAGTACAGATTAGCAAACCTCATATAATAACAATAATAATATAATAATCCTTGCATTTGATATAGTGCTTTTCATATCTTATCGACGTCCGAAAGCGCTTCACAGAATATACTGTAAGGTGAATTCACTGTATATTTGTGGGTGAATCGCGGCAGCCAATTGCGCACAGCAGTGTCCCACAAACAGTCGTGGATTGAAATGACCAATTTTATTATTGTGGTTTTTTGGGACGGACTATTATTAGGCGTGTGGAGTAAGGAAACTTGCCCAAGGTTTTGCCCTGACCTGCCTGGATTCGAACACAGGTCTCCCCAGCTTGGTCTCCCCATCTTACAAGACAAGTGCTCTAACCACTAAGCCACAGTAGCTCCACTCCATATGCAGTATTATATTTAATGTTATGGCAACATATTATTTGGCTGTAATTTTCTAAGCATCCCATAATAATTTGGTTTGATCAGTATAATACCACAACTTACCTTCAATTTTGTTCCCCATTTTATGTTAGCATTTGATCAATTGTTTTGTCCAGCAAAACAAACAACACTCACTTTTTGCGCAAAGTCTTATTTTTAAAGACATCATATTGTTTCTGCAATTCCATTTCAAACAATGAAAAGAAAATTAGCATGGAATTTCTTTAAATAAAAATTTAAACCAAGAAGAATAGGAATAATACTTGTTCTTACTTGCACAAGACTTATCATTTGGGAATTACACCAGGCCAGAATTCAGCAGCTGCAGATCACACATCCCCACACAGGCTGACCATATATCCATAACAAGACATCACTAACAGGAAGAGACACAATAAACTCGCATGACCTATCCCTACTCTTTGGCACACAAACGCCGATAGGAATAATCAACTGAGGATGTGCTACATTAAACTAATACTTCAATTTGAAAAAATATTTAAACAATCCACATTTACCACAGATACAGTAGGCAATGAAGCCATTAAAGATATTTTGCATTTCCAATCTCAATTTGTTCATATTGAAGATCTCACAATACAAAGGATCACATACTTTATTCCCATCCTTAGCTGGTGTTCAGTCTTGCAGTAGCACATTCTCTCTTTAGTTTGCTTTTCCAGACACCTCATTGGGAACTTTCATTGGCCTGAAAGGAAGAAAACCATTTATGTACGGTAAAAGCCCACTTATCCGGCACCCAATCAATCGTAACTTCCGTATAACCAGCATCGCAAAAAAATGGTCCGCATTCGATTAACCGGAATTTATCCGGAAAAATGCATTGAATAAAAATATTTATTTATTGTGTTTTCGGATGAATATCCAGCTGGCGCTTTAACCAGCACTGGCCAGGTCCCGAGGGTGCCGGATAAACAGGCTTTTACTGTAGTACCGCCCACACAGCATCCCAGAGCGCTTTACAGTGGCGGACCATGGTGGGAAAGGTGACCGTAGGCATGGTGGAAGAGAAGGGTCTTCAGGCGGCACCTGAAAATGGGGAATGGTGGAAGAAGAATGTTCCAGAGATTCAGGTGGAAAAAAATTATTCTTCTGTGTGGAAAAATGTCTCCTGATATCCAATCTCACTTGACGTTTCTTAGTTCATATTGGAATGTTAAATATGCTGCTTTTTGCACCTTATCTAATTGTCTCAATGTTTTATAAATCTGAACCCACACCAAAACTGTTTTATACAGACACAACAATTTCATTCTGCAAGTTTCCCATCATAGCTAAATCCGTAAATCCCACTTGTCACTCATCTTTGAACCCTAGCCTTCTTATGTTCTTTTGAACATCGAGCAGCCAAAATATTATACAACATCCGAATGTCACATTACAAAGAGAACCTCGAGGTTAGTAACCGATTAGATTTGTTGACAACAGCAATACACAGACAAGAACATTTCAGTGACTATTCGAGAATCACAGCTGCATCCTTTTCATTATTTCATCTTTGTTTTCGTTTGTACACATTTTGTTCTTTTTGTTCCAATGCATATTACATTGCTTGTGTTTTTATTACAATTCCACTCTTTGACTCATCCTATTAAATTATCCGAGCTCCCTTCCCTGTATGTGGTATCAGTCTCCATTAATCTCATAATTTGGACATATCTCCTCATGTCAGCAGGAAAGTTAACAATATTGCCACATGTTTATTTTCCATATAATGTAACCAAGAGGTTAACCCAGAACAAACTCTATTAAATTTTATAAAACTCCAACACTCACTGCCCTCTCACCACAACTCTTTTGCATTTATTATCACCCATATTTGATGGCAGTGCCAAACTTCAATCCAATCAGTTTATTTCCAGTCATTCCATGAGCTGTTAAGTTTATAAAAACGATAAGTGGAACATATTAATTGCATTCTAAAAATCCAAGCAGATTTTTATCAATGGGAATTGTTGTCCACCAATTTTAAATAGTCCGTCATACAATTACAAATAATTTTAAGCACAAACTATTGCTTCTGAATTCATGCTGACACCATATTATAGATACTGTATTACATTATAAATGCCAGAGGTGAAAGCCCCAATGCCATTCATAATGGTGAAGTCAGAGAAGCTGAAATCAGACTGTGGATTTCCTTCCACTTCTAGCGAGTGGTATATCAGTATTTTCAGTTTGCTTGGTTTAGTTTAAATTAACGACAACAACAGTTTCACATGGTGCCTTTTATGTCGGGCAGACATCTCAAAGGTCTTTACAGAGTTACCTGGGAGATTGCTGGGAATGGGGGGGGTAGCTGTGCAGTGAGTAATAAGTGACCATAAGTGTAGCTGAAAAGATGGTGGGTGGTAGGGTTGCAGGAGGTTGCAGAGGTAAGGTAGGGTGACACTGTGGAGGGATTTGAAAGGGATTAAAAAGCAATGTATGGCACTGAAAGGCAATGATACATGTGCTGGAAGTCTAACCCTTCAGACCCAGGAAGTCAGACCCGACTTCTTCAACTTTATATTGGAGAATGTGATAAATGTCAAATGGACTGTAAATCTGACCCCAATGTGCTTCTAAAGAGGGAAGAAGGCTAGCAAAGATAGGACAAGTTAGATTGGGTTGGAAAACAAAATAAAATTAAACCAAATAAATGAAATTTGGCAGTTCCTCTGTTGAACCTAATTAAACGGTGAAAATGCTGGCTGTCTCATGCTATAGTTTTGCTTGATCTTGATTGCTTCTTTAATGAAGGAAAATTTATCTTTTTGATTTTCATGCTTTTCTATCATTATGATACAATTACTGGGGGTTTATTCTGATGTATTCCTCTAATAATACAACTGTTGATTTGTAAGATGCTTGAATTTGAATCAGGGTTCTTCTTCCTTCATTGACATGTGGATGTCTGCATACTTACCTGGACCAAAATCTGTACCCACATCTCACCAGTTCTGGCCAGGTACCACTGGCTCCCCATCACCGAATGAATTGACTTCGAGATCATCACACTAATGTTCAAATCACTTCTATCTCTGGCACCTCTCTACCTCCACAACTCCCTCAACAACAACAACAACAACAACAAAACAACATTTGTAAAGCGCCTTTCACATCAGGAGGATGTCCCAAGACATCCCTCTTCACTCTTCAATCCACCACCCAACACTTCCACTCGACTGGCACCGGCCTCCTGCCTGTCGCTACCACCTTCACTCCACCATCATAGGTCCTGCTTTCAGCTACTATGCCCCAAAACTCTGGAACCCTCTCCTCCCTTTTTCAAGTATTGCCTGACAATCTTGCTCTTTGATTATGTTGACAGCCACCTCCCTCTCGCCTCCCACCTCAGGGTCAGGGTCCACCACTATAAAGCACTCTGAGACGCCACCCAGTGTGGAGGGCAGTATATAAGAGCAAGTTGTTGCTGTTGGATGCTTTGCACATCAGTGTTTTAGATATTTCTGGCAATTACCTCTGGCAGTACCAGTATATATTCAGAAACTACTTTCAATCTCATACCCCTATAATGTATTCTACCACTTTTATCTATTCCAAGATATTTCTACACATAATATTAATAATAATATTCCTTGCATTTAATAGAATGCTTTTCATGTCTTCTAGATGTCTAAAAGTGCTTCACAGGATATAGAATAATAATAATAATCCTTGCATTTGATATAGCTCCTTTCATGTCTTCTAGATATCTCAAAGAGCTTCACAGAATATACTGTAAAGTGAATTGACTAATTTGTGGGCAAAATGTGATAGCCAATTGTGCACTAGTCCAAGTGTCCGACAAACAGTCCCATGGATTGAAATGACCAATACATTATTGTTTTTGTTAAGGGATTATTATCAGGTATGTGGAATAAGGAAACTCGCCCAAGGTTTCGCCCTGCCTGGAATCGAACACACATCTCTCGCTTGTAAGGCAAGTGCTCTAACCATTGAACTATAGGACTCCACAGAGAGATCAATAGATAGAGTGATCAATATATCCATACACAGATAGATCGATAGATAGAGAAATAGATCAATAGATCCATAGATAGAGAGATCATTAGATTGTCAGTTAACCAACAATCATGGCATTCAGTCGTCACATCATCTCCAGTGCTTATAAGACAGCGTGAGAGTGAGCGTTTGTGGGCAGACATGGAGGTCAAAGGGTTAAATGCCACAAAGCTGGACTTACTTTATCATATTACTTGTTGTAGCGGGAGTATTAGTATTATTGAAATGAAAGATGTGATATTTATTTATTGATTGAATGGTACTTTCTGCAACACATCAAATCTGTTGCGAAACATCATAGTTTTTGCCCAAGTACCCGCTGGACAAAAATCAACCAAAGGTCTAGTTATCCTGTGACCCTGCTGGAAGCTGCGTATATGAGGGTCTTGGTCAGGTAAGAACAGGGTCAATCTCAGCTGCGATGCGTTCAACTCAAATAGACTGCCAATGCTCACTGTCTAGACCTGTACCTAAATGTTTTATTTGATCGAAGTACTGGTGAGCTGCCAGGGCTCGTGGAACTGTACCCCAGCAAAAGTCAAGTCCTTCAGGACATTGACTGGGTGGAAAAGGAACGAAAATTGTGTGAGACCAGAATAAACTGAGACAAAGGAAGAAAACAAAAATAGGTGAATAAAAGGGACTGCAAGATAAGTAAAGATTTTTTAAAAATGATGATGATGAATACAAATTGCTGTTTTGCTTTCTGTTAGTTGTTCAGCGTTGATATTCAGGGCTGGTTGGCAGAGTGGGTTAGACATTGGGCTTTCACCTCTATAACCTGGGTTTGCATCCAACCCTGACTAATGGGATGAAAGTCTCCTTTGTTTGTTGATTTAAGACACCAAATAAAACAAGTTTGTCAGGTCTAAATCCAGTTCTAAGGGCTGCTGGCTCAAAGCACAAAACAGCCTGATTCAAACTCAGGAGAGCAGTGCTTAAGTGAAGTGAGGCTAGCCACTTTTATCTGGTTAGGTACTTCCTGGCATGTGCCACTCTATCAGAGAAACCTTCCTTTTAAAATCCTTTCAATACATTTCCAATGAAAACCTACAACTCTATCAGTCATACTTATTAATTGTGGAATCAATACTTACAGTACTATATAAAGAGAAACTACAATTATCAAAACTAATTAGAATCAGCCTCAGTATTGTTCGAGATGAGCAAACACTGTGGCTAATTGGACATCACGCAAAATGCAAATTGACTATAGTAGTAGAGATCATATGTACATCATTAGTCATATTTGTACAGTCACAATATCACCAGCCTGTACCAGACCTTCTCCCTTCTCACTCTGCTTCCCTCCCCCACCCTCCATTTTGCCTCCCCTCTCTTTCACCTTCTCCCTCTATGTATGTATATACTCTATACTGTATAAATTGCTGTACATATATTGATAACAATCTTTGCATTCCATATAGTGCTTTATCATGTTGTTGAAATGTCTCAATCGGTTTCATACAAATGTACTGTGAAGAGTAGTGCATTTTGAGGTGAACACAGGGAATGGGGTATGGGATTAGAGCAATAATAATAAGTCTTGCATTTGATATAGTGCTTTTCATGTCTTCTAGACGTCTCAAAGCGATTCACAGAATATACTGTAAAGTGAACTGAATGCATATTTGTGGCCAAAACGCAGAAGTCAATTGCGCACAGCAGTGTCCCACAACAATCATGGATTAAAATGACTAATTTATTATAGGATTTTTTTGAACAGATTATTATTAGGCGTGTGGAGTAAGGAAAGTTGTCCAAGGTTTCGTCCTGACCTGCGTGGATTCAAAATGCAGGTCTCACACTTGTAAGGCGAGTGCTCTAACCACCGAGCTACAGGACTACAAGAATGCAACAGTAATGTACTTACTACATCAGCTAGAAATTTACAACCTGTTTTCAGGTAGCAGAAATACAACATTTAGTTGACCAGATGAATTTGAAATCCAATATGACTCAAGACTTCTGAATATCAAGTCCTTCCGCTTTCCCTACGACACTGAGCTTCTCATCCCAGTTATGAACCCAACAGGAGGGTTCTGGATAAGGGCAGGGAAGAGGTACGTAAAATAGGCACAATGTCATCTGACATGTCAATAAAAAGTGCTAATTGCATTTGATCCTATACATATTTGCCTACAAATAATCAACCACTAAACTAGAGCAGTGGTTCCCAACCTTCAGTCCCAATCCAAATCAGGGTCGCGGGGGGTCCTCAGTAGGGTCGCGAAGGGTCATCAGAATTTTTTTTTTGTTGCTTTTTTTAATGTTGAAAATGCCTTTTTAATGCTGAAAAGTGCTCGAGGCGAGACCGCCGACTAATTTGTATGGAAGACCGTACTGACGAGTTGCGCTGAGTCCACAAAAAAGATAGAGATATTGTCTTGGCTGAGCTTTGCTTCAGTCGCAATTTCGCCCCCTGAGGGTCAGGAGGACCTGTTGGTGGCTAATTTGGGTAGCAGCAAAAAAAGGTTGAGAACCACTACTATAGAGTATATCCTGTGAAGCCCTTTGAGACACCTTCCTGAAAGAAAAGGCACTATATCAAACGTAAGGATGATTTTTATTATCTGATATATAGTGTACAATTAAAGAGTTAATGAATTATGGCATTATAAATGAACTCTCTTCTTTTATCTAAGATTCACCTACTGACCTGATTTGGATAAGACAAAACTCAGTAACATGAACCTATATAACTAACAGTATGGAAAGATTTTTGTCATCACACAAATCAATTGTATACATAATACGTTTAAAAATAAAACACCTTAAACAATTACAACTTTGGTATAAACATTGAAACATTCCATTTTATTTAGGTTGTTAGAGTCAAATAAACTACATAGATATTTTTGCGTAATTACAATACAATATTATTTTATTTCCCTTGCCAAATCTCTGACAGATAAGGTGGTCTAAGCTGAACAATCAATGGGAAACTTGCCAGGCAGTGGTCTCAATCACAAACTGTGTACTTTTAGCTGATTAAATTCCAGCAGTAGCCCAAATCATACACTGGAATCCCGAAGCATAGGCATTTGTCAACCTGCACCGAACACTCTCTGGAATTAAACTAATAGGATGCATCCCTGGAGAGAGAGTGCATATTCCCTTACAAGCAAGGAGAAGATTTCCGTATGTAGGTGATATACAAATCTGGATCTCTCAGTCTGATTTTTTTTCCAGTGTGTTTTCTATGTGTGTTAGCTGACCAAAACAATTCATTGTTACCAATTAAAATTTCCTCAACTCAATTTTCCTGATTTTTTACAAATATAAAGTCAGCTATTGTCCATCCTTTACCTATTATTTATAACAACAATTAATTGTAATTATTTCGTATATTGTGCATAAAACATGGAAACACATCAAAATGCATCAGTAAAACTGCTTTTTGAGGGGGATCCAATAGAATAAAGGAATTGTTACCAACTTGAAGAACAGTTCCCCTATCTGCCTCCTTCTCGCTCCTTATCTATCTACAAATGACATAGAAGTCATGTTAAGTAGGTCTTAGAAGAGCAATGGGCCATGTAGGATCATGAAAAAAACATTCGCTGCAAAACAAAAACTCTCAATGTTAGTTACACATCAAAGGTTTGCACTGAGAATCACATTTCTTCTTTTGAAATGCAATGTAATGCTTAGAGTAAGTCAATTCATGTAGCATTATGTCAATGTATAATATACCCTAAGAAAAACATCTTGTACAGGCATTCAATTAGTTCTGAAATTCAGACAAGATCCCACATGAACTTGACAGTCCCAGGTTATTTCAAACAGTGGCTCTCTCTTTGCTTTGTCTGGATGGTGAATTGCTTTCAGTGAGCTACCCTGCTGTGTGGGACATTTCTTTTCATTCAGCTCTCACACTGCAAGATATTTCACGTCTTAGTCATGTAAAATTGACTCGCATTTTAACCCCTTAAATAATACATCGAACAAATATATCTGAACTTATTGGCCTGAGGTGTTCATAATTTATTGGCTTAAACACAATGCTATTTGCAAACACAATTTGGTGGCATGCCTTGCCATACTAAAACACATTCATTGCTTTTTCGTCATATTGACACAATCATTTATAAAACAATACAAAATTACCTTTGTAACCGTAAAAAGATATTTCGGAGTGTAGAAAAAAAAAGTATGGATATGAAAAACATACTATATTAATCTTCCCACCAAACTCTTTTTACTAATGAGAAAACATTTGTTTTAATCATCTGCAATTGTATTATCTTCTATTTTAGAAAGGGGTTCTGTCCGGTCTGGACAAAATCTCCATGTTCAGAGTACAGTATAAAGGTATAAAATATATCTTCATTTATTATATTTATGATACAAGTGAATGGAAATGCTGGAAGCTCTAATATATCTGGAACAATAAACCGTCACGGGCACTGCCTGACTTCACTAATATGTGAAATGCAACATGCACATTTAAGAGAAGACAAGTGAATACATCATGGCTGAACTAGTCTAGAATAATCTGCAGTTTGCCTCCATAAAATGTAGATTATTCAGAACTCTGCAGCAGATCCTGTGTCATCGTCCCCATATCAAGCTCTGTTAGCCTATCACGCCCATCCTCACCCGGCTCCACTGCCTCCCATCTCTCAGAGGATCGAGTTTAAATTCCTTTAAAGCTCTCCATAGTCTTCCTCCTACCTCTGTGACCCATTAACATCAACTACGCTGTCCGCTCTCTCGCTCGGCAGGCACTGGTGTTCTCCATGTCCCTTACTTGCCCTCCCTACTATGCTGGTTGGGCCTTCAGTTTTTCTCCTCCCACCCTCTGGAACCCCATCCTGGAGCCCC
The DNA here is from genome assembly GCA_035084275.1 of Hydrolagus colliei. NCBI lineage: Eukaryota > Metazoa > Chordata > Chondrichthyes > Chimaeriformes > Chimaeridae > Hydrolagus > Hydrolagus colliei. The sequence goes on along the minus strand of CM068742.1, from coordinate 15,270,358 downwards.
ACCGCCTCGTCCATTGTTGCCCCAAGGCTCGCCACAAGATCTTTCTGTTTGACTATGCCTTCAGCCACCCTCGCACTAGTATCAAATGCAAGGATGATTACTCCTCTTCATTCCAACCCCCAGGTCGGGTGCAAACCATTATTTGTCCAAGTTGGGATTTTCTTCCAATGTGAAAGGCGCGATATAAATGTAATTTGTTTTTGTTGTTGTTGAAGAAGAAGAAACAAACTAAAAGGGTGTAATGAGCAAACCATATTTTAGTCAAGTAATTTACTGCTTTTTTCCATTAAGTGGTGCTTATAGTTGATTAGAGAACAGGAAGAAAATAATTCTCTGTTATAATTACAACAACAAAATTACACTGTATAGCGCCTTTCACGTCAGGAGGACATATGACAGGATTCACTCTGTAAACAATGACCACAGAAACAAAATGAATGTTCTAAATGCCCCTGAAACTGACAGATGCTTCAATTCATAATCTGTGGCCAAGGGTTTGGGAGATCTTGACTTCAGTAATGACTAAAGACAAACCTGACAAAATGAATGGTCAGACTTTCACCAAGATTTGTGGAATATTGAGAGATTTAATTGCTTTATAATAACCAGTTTGCCAATATTACATCCCAGTGAGTATAAAACAGACAGCAGTTGCATTGTAATAGACTAAGTGCTTTGACTTTCAAGACAGTATTGTATTTCATCTCAGTTGTTCAGACTCACCACTTTCTCCAGATCTCAAATAATAGTGCTCCCTCCACTCGATTCCCCCCACACCCCCACCCACAATAGAAGTCTCCCACTTTAAAGATGAAAAGCTGCTAGGAATACTACATTGTGCCTTGATGAAATACATCAAACTTGGTGACTGAATTGTGATCTGCAGGAGGCCAGTGCTGGTGTGTTGGGAGGGAGGAGGGGGGGTCATATGGAACTTGTTGACATTATCTAATGATAACCTCCTGAAAGGTCCCTGTCATCAGTTTTTGTTTATAGTACTATTTGCATAATACCCTCAACATTTTGAAGAAGAGAACCATACAGCTGCGATATCTAAAAGAAGCTGAACGTGAAAAAATAAGTAAGAATGAAAGTCAACAATAGCTGCTGCCATTGTAGCACTGAAAGGGCCAGGAGTCCTATAGACGTTAGCTCTTCAATCAGAAATTTACAGGAACATATCTTTATCAGTTGGATCATTAGTTTCATCAGCTGGCCCCTAGTTCGGCACATTTCTATTTATGTTTTTCCAAAACAGCGCAACAAAATCGGAAAAGGAAAAGGAGACTGATTATTTCTCACTTGTAATCAACAAATAGTTTGTTCCCATTTGATGATTATTCATAAAACTTTGGTAAAATAGGCGAATAATAATGTCTACTGATCTTTGAAAATGTTTTGTAGTAATAATCACATGGGAAAAAGACAACTTGAATATTTTAATAATTACTGCTTTTTTAAATTAGTAAGCAATAAAAAAACTTAGGAATAATGTCCCTGGTTCACATTTGGGACCATCTTTGATTGTCAGTTAGTTTGACTATCATTTTTGACATTCAAGCACTCTGGGGCACAACACTATGTGAGGAGCCCTATATAAGAATAATAATAATTCTTGCATTTGATGTAGCGCTTTTCACATCTTCTGGGTGTCTCAAAGCGCTTCACAGAATATACTGTAAAGTGAATTGACTGTATACAGTATGTGTGGGCAAAATGCAGCAGCCAATTGCGTACAGCAGTGTCCTACAAACAGTCGTGGATTGAAATGACCAATTTATCTTTTTTTTCTTGAGGGATTATTATCAAATGTGTGGAGTAAGGAAACTTGCCCATGATTTTGTCCTGCCTAGAATCAAACGCGGGTCTCTCACTTGTAAGACGAGAGCTATGGGACTCCCTGATAAATGCAAGCCATTGTTTTGACAGTGATTATTAGCACAATTTTCACCATCAAGTATAAACACCTCGGGGGTAATTACAAATGCCCTTCTTTTTGGTCAGCTGGAAGTTGACACATTTGGAAACACATCAACATGCTCAAGAGTATCCCAACTAACTGAGAGTTCAATACATGTGTGCCACCTACCAGTGGAAATTTCCCTAAGTCTGAAATAGAATCTGTACTTTCTCACTGGAGAGACGACCCTGCTCATTTACTTCTGAAAAATGTTCAGTGCATTTTACCAGAAGTGTGCACTGGGATACTGCTTGAGTTTAACAAGATAATTTTTTACTGGCAAGCTTCCCACTGCCTTCCAGCTGGGACAATGGGTAGGCTTACCTATTAGGGTTTTGTCTTGTAGGTTAATGGGATCTGAGTGGGAAGAATCTCTGCACCCATAAACGCCGTTAATTATGTAAAAATCAACGAGTGAAAAGAATTACCAAAACTATTGATGGTCAGCTACCACTCATTCTGATGGCTTCCATTTCCCATCCTTGGGATGTCCTCTCAACGTGAAAGGTGCTACATAAATGTAAGTTTCTATTGTATCAAAGGGCACCAAAGCAAATTATAATATCCCTCCTGCCACCTAATTCAACATACACTAGACATCAAGCCTGAAACCTACCTGATCTGTCTGGATCAATTTCACACAGGACTTATCAACTTACCAATTGAACCATTGAGATAATACTTGTTTGATGATTTTCAATTGCTTGCTTTGTAACTGACTTCAATATTTTCCCACCATGGACTCTGGGGTTAGAAGGGTTAGAATTCCCAAACATTACCCTGGCTGGAATCATATTAACTGTTTCCTAGTATCATTGGATCCATTGCACATAGACTCATTACTTTATGAATCATTAAGTACTCCAGTTTCTTAATCACCATGATTTTCCCCAAAGAAATCCAATCTATCCTCTTAACTTTCAATGAACTAGTACTATCTTTGTCTACAGCACAAAATCGTTGCATAAAAAAGTAACACTTCCACAATGCCTTTAACCTTTCCACAGTCTTACATTTCCATCCATTTTGATTGTTCTTTAAAGATTTACTCCAAATGTTTCATTTTAGACTCCTTAGATCATTTTTGATTCATTTCAGTTTTCTGTTTTTATAATGAATTTTTTTTAAGCACTTTTACTTTATATATGTAAATCTTATAATAAGTCCTACGTTTACATTATTTACTGGGCACATTTTAGCTCAAATGCATTATATGGAGGAGTAGTACACTAAACTGAGTAGGGCTTAGTCTATGGCCATCACCCCACCCCTTCTCTCTCTGGCTCAGCGTCAAGCTCCACCATGGCTCTCTGTGTTGCTATCCAATGTGAAGGGCATTAATTCAACTTATTATTGTACATCAGGAGGTGACTTGATAAGTTTTTTTTAAGGTTTATCATCACAACATGAGTCCATGTAGCATTCTTCACACGGGTAATGGCTCAAAGAACCTATTATTATAATAATGTTATTATCTGCTGGCATCAATGGGCTCACTCCAGTAAAAAAAAGGTAATCTATATATATATATATACATAGCATGTATATAACTCATTTCACATAAAACATATATGCTAAACAGCTTTACAAAATAAAATTTATTAGAACACAGCTTTTAAAATGTTTAAACCAGCTCCCACCTCAACCATTGTGTTGAAGTCAAGGGGTCAGTGACAACTATTGACTGCAATTTTGGTCAACGTAATAATCCTCATTAGTCTGGCAATTATATTATAGCACGTCAAGTTTTTTTCCCCTATCGTTTATAAACAATACTGCTAAGTGGTGTTATTTAAATATCCTTCAGCTTTTGAAACAAAATACCTGAATAAAGTTTTAACGAAAGCTATTCACATGACATTGTGCAAAACTTTCTTTATTTATCTTCTATTCTTTCCAAACGAGACAGCATGCCATTAAAGTCATCTAGTATTACCATTAAAAATTTACAAGCTCTCCACGCAGTCTAATCTTACTCTACCCTTCTGTATTAAATAAGAGTAGACATTAAAGGCTAACTGAATAGACCATTTCCTCTTAAGGCCCAAGCATGCTAACTGCCTGTATAGGCCTTGGTTCTGCAGCTGTCCTCTTTCCCAGCATTTAACTGATGAAGGAATCTTTTGTTCCGCTGATAAGCGACACATTGTTCACTGCTCAGGTGCCCAGATTGTGCAGGATAGTGCAATACAATATTCTTCTATCCAGTGTAGAGCAACCTATCTTGAAGCTGGTTTGCAAATTCTCTTTCATTGAAACTTTCCTTGTCGCGTTTCTAAATGGGAAAAATCCCCAAGTGTCTGTTTACTTTGAAACATAACTATTAATGTGCTGCTGTGTATAGAGGGTGAATCAAAGAGCTACTCTGTGCCATGCTTCTTTCGCTGATGTTAGTAGTACCAGCTTTTCATCCTAGGAAGTCAAGCATTTCTTCCATTTGAAAACACTATAATTGTTTTGACCTAACACTGCAGCACTAATTTGTTCCCAATTTGCTACTGCTTGCTTAACACAAGGTTTGCAAATATCTGTTTGTGACAGGTCACTCATGCTTCAGTAAAACTGTCAACCAGCTGTAGCTGTTAAATGCTTTTTAATCTTTGTTGAATTTCTGCTGATGCTTTTGGCATGAAAACAAAAAAAGCCTTACTTTCTCCAGTAGTTAACCCCGAGTATTCTTTGACACTCTAGTTTTGTTATTCCTTAGCTTGTTGAGTGTTTGCTTCATTGATTGTTCTTGCTTTAGAACAGATGAGGAAGTTGCATCAGGATTTCTAACAAAATGCAATTTCTACAAATGCACTTTCACTCTGCGGGGTTTATTCTCTGCTTCACAACAAAAGTACCATCTTTGCTGATGATTATTGCATCCACACATTATCGAAGGCAAGTTCAAAGAGGAAGATCTTGAGATGGGTTTCCAAGGAGCTTCATTCCAGAGTCTTCATTCCAGAGTCAACAGCCAAGAGACTCTGGAATGAAGTTACCAGAGGGAGGGCCAGAAAGACAGAAGGCTCAACCATCAATAGTGAGGCAATCCTAGGATGCGGGACATGGAACAGGCCAGTGTGCCTGCCAATCAGAGGTAGGTAGGGCATCTTATCACATAAAAATGCCTCAATGATGTTCACAGAGTTTGCTGTACCACAGAGCAAATATATTTGTAATCAAACCCAGCAGTCAATTTGTACCCAGCAGTGACACACTAACAGCCAGCCAAGAAAAAAATAATTATCCTGTTTTGTATGGAGGATGGTTGGACAGGGACAAAGGAAGCAATTCATTTCTCTTCTCAATGCCATTGGACCTTTAACGTGCACCTGAACAGACAGACAATCTTGGTTATACATCTCATCCACTTGATGGGACCTCTGACAAAGCAGCGCACCTCCAGAACTGCATTGGTCAAACCTCTGACTGTGCAACAATCTCACTTCTCAGGGGGGAAAAATACTCACAACTCAACGTGTTGTAGACAGATGTATCTTCAAATAATGTAAAATGTAGAACAAGCATATGAAAGATGTGAGAAGCACGACTGTCTTTATTTTAGCAAACTCCTGATACCCATGAACTGATAGATGAAAAGCAGCAGCCAGAAACCGTTTTCTTTAACCCCAAATTGATTTTAGGCTTTCTTTCATTAAAGTTTTAAAGAAACAAGATATATTATTTCACTCAGTAAACCAGATGATGATTTTGTTTGAACTATCTGCACCTCAGCTCCATTCCAGAAAAGGCCATTGATAGTTCTGAGCTCCCTGTGGTGCTATGCAGGTGATCAAATTCATACACAAATGTGCTTTGAGATAAAGTAGACTTTCCAATAACTTATTTATCCAGGTGACAGGCAAAAATCTTTAAATATAAAAAATGCGTAATAATGTAAAGGTTTGTTTTGTTATGTGACATAGTTGAATGCACAGTTTATAATTCCAGTATTCTAGTGAAATATGGGAAAATAGTATATTTCCTGCACTCTTCCTGTAAGTTCTTTAATTATTCTTTGTTCCTGAATGTTACAAAAATATCTGTGTAAAAATTGAGGCTTCCAAAATGTTGTTAAATATGTCTCTATAGTTACTAAGCGTCCCTTTACTTTCTGTACTGTTCCTGCACATTATTTCATAATCTATTTTAGTTCAACTTCTCTTGCTTGGTTTTTATTCTGTTGGTTTGCTAGTTTTTCCTTTAATAGTTACAAGATATTTGAACAGCCGTGCTGTGACCCATATACTGTGCAGAGACTTGGATTGATTTAACAAATGCAATAATTGTCTTGTCCTTCACGTCTGTCTGGCAGGTTATTCCCATGATATGGATATAGGCAATGTGTAAAGAGTAAGAGCTTTCAGTTTGTTACCTCAGAAGCAACAATGCAAAAATATCAGTGGTGAAAGACCATGACCTCCATTCATTATATATCAAAGGAGAAATCATATTATATACTACAACCAAAACCACACTCCTAACATGTTGAGGCATGTCAATATGCATGACTCTATCTACTACCCAGTCCCAGTCAAGTGCTTTCCTCTATTCTCTGCAGGTTGGTATTCCCTATAAACGCAATTAATCACTCACATTGCTTTGGAAGTGTGATTGCAGGCGGACACAGCTTTGTAAATTCTCCATGTACAAAGGTGATGACAACATCTCAACGCTTGACCACCGAATCACTGGAAACGCAAGAAACTTTGTGGATACTATTCAACTACTAAATTCCAGTTTTAACAGATGATATGATAAGGCCACCCGGGATCCATGGTATGATAAAAAGACACAATTGTAATATGCCATCAGACCCATCTAGTGGCATTCCTGGTTCGAGAAGGTTGGGATGTGGAATGATGATTGAGGCTGAATTCATAATGGAATTAAGAAGGAATTAGATGTATATCTGAAAAGGTGGACTAGAAAATTATAGGAGACTGACTAAACCAAAAGCTCATTCAGATAGTTAATGCAGCCATGGTGATGACCTATTTACATTATTTCTCATTATGAATTGCTATGGTTCTATGAAACTTTGCCAATTCTCTTAATACTGGTTTCAAGTATTATATGAACAACAACAACTTTGATTTATATAGCGCCCTCCACGCCGGACGGCGTCTCAGAGCATGCTATATGAAGGAACCAGAGCTAGGACAAATAGCTAGTGAGGCTTGTGCCTGAAAGCATTTCCATTGGAAATGTGCCAGCTTGTTGGCCTGCCACAAATTCCTAGCTTCGACCTTGCTTTTTGCATTGACCACTTTATCTTAATAAGGAAATCTATTTGGCCTCCACACTGGCAATACTGGAATGATTCTGCCCACTATCAGATAAAGAGAACTTCAATAGACATTGGGTTTTCAATCCACGACTGTTTGTGGGACACTGCTGTGTGCAATTGGCTGCCGCGATTCGCCCACAAATATACAGTCAATTCACTTTACAGTATATTCTGTGAAGCGCTTTGGGACGTTGATAAGATGTGAAAAGCGCGATATGAAATGCAAGGATTATTATTATTATTATTTTATGGTTTGGGCGATGGGTGAATGTAGAGTCAAGGAGTGGAATGTAGGCTCAACATTTTAAATTTATGAGCAAAATGAACAGACCTTTGCTAGTTATACTTGTAGTGAATCATCATCACAAGTACTGACGTATGGATAGAAACATTTTCACTGAAAATGTTTCACTCAAACGCTCTTACAATGAATAAGTCAGTTGGACTGCAGAAGATTTACAGATGGAATGGTAATGGGGAACCAGGAAACAGGGGACAGATTCTGTGTGTCTCAGAGTATTACTTGGTATTGTTCTAAATAAGTGTCTCTAAATTTGTCCTGACATGCATTCTTGTTTACAATGGCTGAGATGCGTTACTTTTTATCCATGGTATTTCAGGACATTTCACATCCAATTCAAGTTTCAAACACAAGATAAAAATGTCATTGAAAAGACAAAAAGAGTACAACAGATTCTGTGTAGCATAAACTTTTCATTGATATAATATTCTCTTCTTTGCATAAAGGGCTGTTACAAACATCTACTTTGGTTTATTGGCTAGCTGGATGTGTGACACATGTGGAACCCCATCACTAAATTCAAAACCATCCAAACTGGACTGAGGCTTGAACATATGTGCAATAATCCACAACAGTCCATTGTGCCAAAAGTAAATTGATCTCTATTCTGCTCTCTGTTCGAATGACCATGAGAAATGTCTCTTATTAGAAACCATTGGATGTTTGCCTGACTTTTCCACTTCTACTTACAATCGCTACTGAATACTCAATCTTCAAGCAAAACACTGTCTGAACATTGCCAAACACGTTTTAATCTATTAGTAACTGTCGGGGTTAGAAAATAGGCTATATTGAAGGCACATAGCTTTCTTGCCAGTAATACCCATTAGTGCCTGCCAAGAGGAAAATGTAGGCTTAATGCCCTGGTGCTAAACTTGGCTTTTATATCTTAGTATCTACTTACAAGTAATGTGATAAGACAAGGAAGTGAAGCGTATTTGTGCATTTTAAATAAATTTCCAGCTTTGTTTGCTGTCAGAAAAGTCCAGTGAGTTTAATTCGCTCTGCACTAAAAGAAGCCAATTTCAGAACAAGTACAAACAGAAAAATATGGCAACAGAATCAGATTAGTGTTCTGTTAAAGCTACTCAAAGCAGTTATTTAAAATCCACAGTCAGAGGAGGATTTCAATCTTTAATTATAAGGGGTTTTTATCTAACACTGGACATACAGCCTGTGCAACCCAACACCACTAAACAAAACTGTAGGTTTCCAGGTCACATGATTAAACGGGCAGACCTTCACCAAACGTTTTTTCTTTTTAATAATCTCTTCAAGGCAAAATTATAGAGTCAATAATAATGTACTAAATGAAAGTCAAGCATTAATTTTACAAACATCAGAAATTATCTACTGATTACACTGTTAGTTCCTATTATTACATACCATCTCCCCTTTCATATAATTCTATTTGTGAAATAGAACAAAACACACAAAATAAGCCACTGTTTCAATTTTATCTCTTTTATTTTATCCATTCTCCACAGCGTACAGAGCTTAATTACTTTCAGAATGCTAAAGCTTCACTACCAACTTTGCAAGCAATTTTTGATGAATCGGTTCACCATTCTTATTTAGTGTATTTACTGTCCATTTTCTTCATATTATGTTTGTCCCCGAATCCACTTATACTCTTGTATCTATGTAGTTCATCGGTCAACACTGTGGAAAAGTTAATAGATGTATGTTTGGGTCCTCCTGCCCATACTAACACTTGTTAAATACGGTAATAACATTGTTTAATGTACCATGCAGAACCTAGAACCAGCAAAATTACATTCATAAAGCCCCTTTCACGTTGGGAGGATGGCCCAGGGCACTGAATGCAGACCAATCACTGGGAGTAAGATTAATCCCACTTAGCTTCTGTTAACTCTGCAAGCCGAAGCTTCAACATGTCAGATGACAAGCCGTTGTAAGCTTTTTCCTCAATAGCAAGCTATGCAATTTTGTTGATTAATATCCAGCAACACTCTAATAGTCATTATGGGTCCCCAAGCCTTGGCTCTCACCAACCTCTGCCTAATACCACCATAAGCAAGGCAGAGAGACTGCTTTCCATTCCAACACAGGGAATTTTCCATGGGTAAATAGCTTGCATATGTGGAACTCTTAATCTGGTTTGGATGTATAGTGATGAATTGCTGCATGTATCAGACAGCAAGCTGTCCAACAAAAGGCTTCATTTAGCTCCTGTACATTTAAAAAAATAGATAGTGTAGTCTCTGCAGAAAGCTCTTCCGAATATCTCGTTGATCTATGACCTTTTGGAAGATTTACTTACATGTTTGCCTGTATAACATCATTCACTTTTAACCAATTTAACTTTTAAACCTCTTCAAGATATTTGCACATGCATGAAGGTATATGGAAATGCAAGTTATTACAATATTATCCGTTACAATATGAAATGCCTGACATGCTTATAGCGAATCAATTTTAATTGTATTCTCAGGCACCGGCAGCATCAGCATGCACAGATGCACACTCCACCTAACCAAGCCAGTCAGGAACCTGGGTGTTTTGTTTGACCCTGAGCCGTCCTTTCTCCCATGCCATGACCAACACCACCATCCACCACATCAGCAACATCGCTCGTGTCCGTCACTGCTTTACCTCTCAGGCCGCTGAAACTCTCGCATACGCGATTGTCACCTCTAGGCTCGACTAAGATAGGCAACTTCCTCCTTGTCGGCCTCCCCAGCGATTCCCTCCACAAGCTGCAGATCATTCAAAACTCTGCAGCTCGTGTCCTTTCCTGCACCAGGCTCCATGACCCCATCACTCCCACCCTCGCCCGGCTCCACTGGATCAAATTCAAGATCCTTGTCCTCACTTTCAAAGCCCTCCATGACCTTGCCTTCTCCTACCTCCCTGATCTGCTGACCTCCTATCAACCTGTCTGCTGCTTCCGTTCCACAGGCTTCAACAATAACAACAACAACTTTGATTTATATAGCGCCCTCCACGCCGGATGGTGTCTCATAGCGCTTCACAATAGCGGATCCTGGGCCATCGGTGGCCAGGCCTTCTCCATGCCATCAGTGGCCGGGCCTTCAGCCTCTCTGCCCCTACACTTTGGAACTCCATCCCACGATCCCTTCGCCTTGCTCCCACCTTGCCTCCTTCAAGACTGGTCTCAAGACTGTGCCTTAAGTTGCCTTCCTACCTCTCTGCCCTCCATCAACCCAACCCTGTCCACTCCCACCCTGCCCCACCTTGCTTGGGTTCTAACCCCTGACTATTCAATAACGTGGGACATTCTTCCGACGTGAAAGGTGCACTACAAATGTAATTATGTTGTTTTATTATATCAAAATCATTTCTATAGAGCAGAAAAAAGTAATATAAAAACAGTGAAAATGTTATAACAGTGACTGCGATCAGTCACGTACCAATCATTAAGACTGACAAATGTTTCATAATGTATTTATGATTAAAACATGGGACTCAACCAGAAATAAGATATGTATTATAATATTAATCAATGATACCTAGAAGATTACTGTACCGGATACAAATTATTACTAACCTTATTTTATAAAAGTCATCTTCTTTTGTGAGACTTTGTTTGATCACATCTGAAATTTTAAAAATTGACACTCATATTGTATTCACTGTTTTATGTGCCCTCTTTCAGAATTTAATATGTATTCATTAATTCACCCGTTTTTCAGAATACAGTAAAAGCTTGGTTATCCGGCACCCAACCAACCGGTATCTCCCAATACAATTTTCCATTCCAGCAACCGGATCTCATACCAGAACCATCCAGCACACACATGCGCACTTATTGAACTTACCGAATGCAATTTTACCGAGTGTGCTGGAATGTTTTATTGGTAAGTATCCATACAATATTCTGTTATTATTTAGTCTGTTATTAATATGGTATGTTTTAAAATAAGTAAATTTTTTGTGTAGCATTTTTGGCAACTTGCCGCTTAAATATCCGGCTTATTTGATTAACTGGCACCGGTCAGGTCCCAGGGTGCCGGATAACAAAGCTTTTACTGTATATTGAAGGTTGGGTGGTCAGATGCAATCTTAATCACCCAGGGTTGTCAAGGTTGTCAGATTCAACCTTAGGGAGAAAATACATGTGATGTGATTTGAGTGTTAAATTTTTAATCTATTATTATGTAGCTTCTGCTGCTGCTTTGTAGGTATATATAATAACGGAATAATCGATTGTACCCATGTTTGACAAATATTATGCACTGTAGCTTGTTAAAGCACTAAATCTGTGTGTATTATGCATTCAGCAGTTGAAATATGATATTTAGTACATCTACCACCCTCCAAGCTAAAAACAATGACTGTGTTATACTTTTAACAAGCGTTATTTACATTACAGTCACTTGATATCAGATAAATCATGCACATCACCAAATCCCGTGAAAAGATAAGATGATGCAAATAGCCAAAATCCTGTCATACTTACAACACTATAAAACAGAGTTAGAAAATTAAAGCTACCACACCTTTATTGAACCACTGACAGATCTGCTTGTAAAACATATAGCTCCTCCTGAAGTCTAAATTCAACACTGTTGAATTCATTTTTCATGAGGGTAGAACTATTCACTTTCCAAACATCAGGGGACAATAATATGCAATTAATATGTTTTCCATTAATTTTGTGTGTGTCAGCCTGGCTCAGGTGATAGCACGTAACCTCTCAATCAGAAGATTGTGGGTTCAACAACAACACCAACAAAATTGCACTTATAAAGCTCCTTTCACGTCAGGAGGACGTCCCAAAGTGCTGGGTTCAAGTCCTATTTTGAGAATTCAAATTCATATACTTTTAAGCTGACAGTCCAGCGCAGTGTTGGGGAGTTGCTGCATTGTTGGAGGTGCTGTCCTTTGAATGGTTTCATTAAAATGGGTCTGCCCATTCAGGCAGTAGTTAAAGATCCAATTATACTATTTTGAAAATAGAGTTTTTCTGGTGTCCTGGTCAATAATCCCCCTCAAAAATTGGTTGTTAAAGTGAATAAAAATGAATTCCAAGTTGACTGCTGTGTTCGCCCACAAAACACACTGCATATCACAAAGTGCTTCACAGATTATACTGTAAAGTATAAATTGACTGTATATTTTGTGGGCTAAGCATGGCAGGTAATTGTGCTCAGCAGTGTCCCACAAACAGTCATGGATTGAGTGGCCAAATTATTATTTTTTTTGAAGGAGTAATTATCCCTGGAATAACGATCCTCCAATCTACTAACAACCTGGTTCCCATTTATGGCTAGGCAAACTGAAGCATGTGGAGTATGCAAACTTGTCCAACATTTTGTTCTGCCAGGAATCGAACCTTGGTCTCTCGCATGTGAGGCAAGTATATTGAGCTACAGGACTCCACATATCCTGTAAATCACTTTGCAACAACCTCCTAATATGAAAAGCCCCATAGCAAAGGCAAGGATATTATTACGCGTAGTATTAATAAGTACTGTGCTGTATTATAATTTCTGAAATAATACTCAGTGATGATTCTTAGCTTGGAATAAAAGTTTGGTTTATTAGTGGAAGTAGTAGAATATAATTCAGGTCAGTAATTCATTTGCTACACTGAAGCCTTTGTGCAAACAGTAGTTTTGTTATTACTGAGGTTGTGATTTTTGTTTATTTTGGTGAGTGAGATTAGTCCCCACTAACCTCCCTTTAAACCGAATTAGACTGAAACGCATTCTTCAAGGGAACGAGGGTTGTCCCTGCACACAAACATTTTTCTCACTCAAACTCTCAAGCTGCAAGTCATCAAAGGACAATGTGGATCTCACACATGTATCCATAACCACCCAAGTAAGTCAGGTGACCTGATCATCTCTTCAGCCTGACCAAGGGCTCAAGCTAGGTCAATATTCCAGTGTCCCCACTTCTAAGAGCAGATCAAACTCCTAAGATTGTAAATACTGCAATACCAATACCAACCAACAGAGGGACGCAGCAATAGCTCCTGCGAGGAATGGAGAGATTGGGCCATGGAACTGTGAACTTAATCCAATCTTAACAAGAGATCTTTCCAGCGGGCATACATCCCCAAAAATCACTCATAAGTATGAAAACTACACTTGCTCTCAGTCAAAAGTCAGTGAAAGAGGTTCCGATAGTTAGTTTCTTGCTTCATACATGCTGTTAGTTGGACAGATCGTTGATAATTAGCTTGCATCAGGTATATTAGCCAGATCCCACAATAAGGAAAATGTGGGACTTACAGGTCATCGGGTTACCAACATCACTTCCTTGTATTCATATGGCGCTATATCAAAAGCAAGGATTATTATCATTATTATTATTGTGCATTCACAACACTTAGGTAATGACAGTGACAGCTGAATGACCAGAAGTCGGCCATTTGTAACCCAACAGAATGGGAAGCCAGGCCAGTGGAGTGAGTTGGCTGGTTGGTTGTGCACACGTCCAAGTGAATGGAGTCCCCACACCAAAACCATTATAAATAAACCATCACTATTACAAACCACTTTGTAACAGGCTGCTCGGGGTAGCTTCTGCAAGGTTGAGTGCACATCCATGTGGAAAGTGTGGAAAGGAACCAAGCAGTAGATCCTCGATCTGTCTGTATTTAACATTACAACACTCCTTCAATGGTGTACTGGAATGTAAACTAGACTATGAGCTCAGGACTTGAACCCACAACCTTCTGATATTAGCTGTTAAGGGGGAATTAGATAAAGGGTTAGGCAGAAGAAGTAGGAAAATGGGAATAAATGAATAGCTCTTTCAGACAGACAGCACATGCAGGATGGGCCGAATTATCTCCTTCTGTGCTATAAATTTCTATGGACTTGGATGGAGGTCCAAAAAGCAACTCTAAAATGCATCCTGATTACCCATCTTACAAAAGGGTCAAATTGTTGAAAATCCAAGGTAGGTGTTTAAGCCATCACTTATGTTTGTTTAGGGTTTGCTATTGTGGCGGATCAGGTTTTATTTACAATTCTTTGTGTTTCAGTGATGCACAAACTAGCCAGTCAATCAAACAATTCCAACCCGGTCTAAATAGTGAGTGCACATTTGAACATTTTTGAGATGGTTGTTGAAGGGCTCATAGACAGCTCTAGTACTGTACTTGAGTACTACTATAGTACTTGAAGCAACTCTGGATCCTAGCAATTGTAAGAAGCTAAGGTTATTTGGACAAATCCTTAAATTCATTCTAAATTTGGAAACCAGTTTTCAAACAAATGCCGAATTTAAGAATTTTCCCTAAATTTGCCCTGGTTAAGGTTACAAATGATATCCTAACCGCCTGCGACCAGGGCTCCCTTTGCCTCCTCGTCCTCCTTGACCTGTCTGCTGCATTCAACACAGTCGATCACACCATCCTCCTCCAACGTCTTTCCTCCCACCTCAACCTTCAAGGCACAGTCCTTGACTGGATCCATTCCTACTTGACCCACCGTTTACACTTTGTATCTTCCAATGATTTTTCCTCAAACCCCTGCACAGTTTCTCACGGCGTCCCTCAGGGCTCTGTCCTCGGCCCCCTCCTTTTCACCCTTTACACGCTCCCTCTGGGCGATGTCATCCGCAAACATGGGGTAAATTTCCACATGTATGCGGACAACACCCAGTTGTACCTTTCTGCCTCATCCCTCAACCCCCAGACCATCGATGTTCTGACAGCATGTCTGTCCGACATCGAGTCCTGGACGAGGGAAAACTTCCTCCAATTGAACGTGAGTAAGACCGAGGCCCTCCTGATCGGCTCAAGCCAGCGCCTCCGCACATCGGGCGCTGCCAGCCTCAACATCCAAGGCTGTACTCTCCACCTCACAAAGCCAGTCAGGAACCTCGGCATCACGTTCGACCAAAAACTCTCCTTCCTCCCCCACATCCGTGCCTTGACCGGCACCGTTTACTTCCACCTGGGCAGCATTACCAGGCTCCGCAATTATCTTACCCCCCACGCTGCCGAAACACTCGTGCACGCATACATCACCTCACGGCTGGACTACGGAAATTCTCTCCTCGTTGGCCTCCCCAGCTCCTCCATTCACAGGCTGCAGGTCATCCAAAACTCTGCAGCCCGTGTATTATCCCGCACCCGCCTCCGCGACCATATAAACCCCACCCTCGCCCGTCTCCACTGGCTCCCCATCCCCCAGAGGATCGAGTTCAAAATCCTCGTCCTCACCTTCAAGGCCTTACATGGCCTTGCTCCGCCCTATTTAACCAATTTACTCTCCCCCTACAAGCCCACCCGGACCCTCCGTTCAGCAGGACTTGGCCTGCCCCACCATCGGAGGCCGGGCCTTCAGTTTTTCTGCTCCGACTTTATGGAATTCCATCCCTCAATCCCTCCGTCTCGTTTCTTCCCTTTCCTCTTTCAAGGCCGGTTTGAAGACTTTCCTCTTCGACCGTGCCTTTTGTTCCACCCTGAATTTTTCGACTTCCCCTACGTTTTTCACCCCTCCCCGTACACTCCCCTCCCAGCTCGGGTCACACGCCTCCTGTGCAGCGCCTTGGGACGTCCTCCCGACGTGAAAGGTGCTTTATAAGTGTAATTTGTTGTTGTTGTTGTTGTTCATCTTAACTTTCAAGACAATGGGATTCAACAAAAATAACAGCAAAATTACATTTGTAAAGTGCCTTTCACGTCGGGAGGATATCCCTTCTGTCTAAAACTGAAAACTTTGGAGCCTCAGAATGTTATCATTGTAAAATAGGAGAGGGTTTGACCAGAGCAGACCTTTAAATTTGAATCAGGAAGAATTGTTTTTTGAGCATTATCCAAATGTGAGGCAAAAGCAGACTGTAACTGAAATAAAATCATCCCCTTAATAATTATTTAATCCATGCATTAGTCAACTTATCAGCCTTGCTCAGTTGCTAGTATTTATGCCACTTGGAACATCCACCCGATTTGAAAGGCGCTCTATAAATGTAATTTTGTTGTTGTTGATTGAGAAGGAAGCTTGTGGATTTAAGACTACTTCAGGGCATTGAATTCACATAGTCTAGGCTGACATTCCATTTCATTGCTGGGGGGTGGTTGGAGGTGCTATCCTTTGAATGAGATATTAAATTAAGATACTGTTATTTGCTCAGAGGAATATTGAAGATTTCATGGCACTAATTGAAAAGAGAAGGGAGTTTCTCACAGTATCCTGGCCAACAAACTCCCAGATACATTTTGTGATTCACTTCAGGGCTTTCTGTACAACATTGTACAAAGTACCTACTCTGTTTGCCTATAAAATATACAGTCACTTCACAGTAAATATCTTCCCAAAAGTGAAGGCACCATGTTAAATTCAATATTTCGGTATTCTATTCGCATTATTTAGAGCATGTTGAATGCTAATAAATGCAACGATTAACATTTTCACCCCCAAACTCAACAATGGACAAGGGCTGATGGAAGAAAAGGAGAGTGAAAAACTCCCCTGTGTAATCCAGCATTATATGTTGTAGACTCTCAATTCAAACAACCAGACCACAAGAAATAAGATACGTCTCAAAAAGTCACACTATTGTAACCAGTTCTCATGTGCCTAAGAAAAGATTTGATCTAAGAACAACAGTGGTCCATAAAAAAAGTCAAAGGACTTTGGGATCTGGTTTCATTATGTGTCTTCATTTTGTGGCCTTAGTGGGAGCATCTCCATGAAGAAATATTTTGAGGTTAGAACAACAACGTCACACATATGAGTGAGACATTCATTATGAACCTGAAAACTAGGGGGTGTTTTTCTGCGTTTGAAATATGAAATACATGCATTGCAAAAGTGATAAATAGAAGGCACTGATGTGAATGAGTGTCTATATTGCTTTGATAAGATAGAAGAGCATAAGGTATTAATTGACCCACAAGGATCCTTATGTCAGATTCTCAGACCCAGCAAGCAATTACACTTATCATATGGCCAGTAACTGCCACATGATCTTTCTTGCAACAGGTAAATCGATGCTTTAAGATGCATCTCCCTGAAGCTCCTCAATTCCTTCTTTGTTTTAAATGCATAAGAATGATTAGTGTTTGCTAAATCAATAGGACTCTTAGCTTTTTTTCACATTCGAGCTCCTTCACAAAGAAAGTAAACTTTATTATGAAAATGAAGAGAAATGCCACCTGGGTCTAGATTTATTCTATTTATTTAGCATTTTGGAGCATTCCACACTTGGTGAATTCATGTAACAAATTGTACTGTTAAAGAACTGCTAAATATGGTTCAATTTCTCAAATACCATTTTTTCCCCACATATTTATCAACCCAAAACACCACATTGTGATAAGGTTGCCCTACAAGGAATCAGGGATGCATGTTGGTGTAAAAATAATAATAATAATCATAAAATAATCCTTGCATTTGATATAACACCTTTCATGTCAAAGGGACTTTCAAAACACTTCTTCGCAGGATTCACTGTAAAATGTAGTGTATTTTGTAGATGAACACCTAATTCATGGCAGTAAGATTGGCAGTCGTTCAAACTGGTCAATACCACAAGTTGCAGTAAAGTGCTATGAAGCTGCTCATTGTGTTCATCTTCAAAAGTACAAAATCTCAAAGTAAGTGCATCAGATTTCTGTGAAGTAATTGCACCTTAATCTATCCACAGAGCTCCTGTGATCTAAATATAGATCTAACCAAACACCAATGGGAATTTCCAACTAAAACTCTTTGATGTGAGTGAATGTTGCTATATATAACCAAATCTTACTGAAGTACTTTTTAGTTTGAAGGTTTCACATGCGAATGAACAGCTTTAGAATTAACAGGGAATACAAAGTTATATGATCTTTCTAGAGGTGTGAGTAGCAATATTTGATGAAAATGTGGTTAGACTTTCTTTTTTGTAAACCTCACATTGGCAATTGCTTCCCTTGCCCAATACTTTTGTGATGCCGTTCGACCATCTTTTCTCTTTACTTGGTCCTTGTGGTACTTTTCCAACATTGGTCATTATTCACATGTAGACCTCAACAGTGAGTGATGGCAGGTTGTTGAAACACAAGAGTCATTGCGATGAAAACCAATCCCTTATCATATTATTGAGATGTCTCAAAACGCTTCACGGAAGATATTGTCCAAGTGATTACTTTATACGACAAAATGATTGAACAAAAATTTGTGTATTAAGCCAGAGAAAAAAGATCTGCAATACAAATTGCATTTCCTCCAGGGAAATGCTTATGAATCAAGCTGTCTTACAAGATCTCAGGAGCTGAAGCCTCTGAAATTGGCATGATTTACAGAGATTCCCTGCAGAAAATACAGTTTAATTACAGACAATCTTCTTAGCACGTTACACATAGTTCAAGCAGGTTTTCAATCCTGCTAAATAAAATATCATGTCATTTTTTAGTAGAATGCTTGCATCATGTGGTTTATTTTTAATCACAAGATAGTATCAATGAATCTTACCAATAATGTTAAATAAATTATCAGTAAAGATACACATAAGCAAACCAGTACCACTAATAACTGCATCTTGTTAGGAAATCAGAAATTACCATAAGTTATACATACAATGTAAAATATAATAAAATATCTGCACAATTGGCTGTCACTTATTCCCTACACGTATACTGTCAATTCACTTTACAGTATATACTGTGAAGCAGTTTAAGATACCTAGAAGATGTGAAAAGCACTATATCATATGCAAGGATTATTATTAAAATCATAAAATAAGTATATGTCTTTTTGGGGAGGTTATAACAACATCACAAGGCCAGTAACATTAATAAATATGTAAGCGATAACCTGCTTAATAAAGTCATAAAAGTCCAAGGTTTTGTCCTAAATAGGGTCCGTCGATATGGAAATTTTCCGATTTAGATAGATCGATGGGCTCATATCGAGATATACCGAAATATCGATATTTTCGGGTTTTCCGTACTGCACATGCGCGCGCGGAGCGCGTATTTGGAGTGCACGCGCATTCGGCGTGCGCACGCGTTCCTGGTGCACGCGCATTCCGGGTGCGCGCACATTCGGGGCCTATCTCCTCAGGAGGTAAATATCTTTCTCTCTCTGTGTCTCACTCTCTCCATCTCTGTGTTTTTCTGTTTGTGTGTCTCTGTGTCTCTCTCCCTCTCTCACATCCCCCCATCTCTATCTATCTGTATATTATCACATCCACCCCGTCTCTCCCCCCCACCCCACCGCCGTCCCTCTCTCGCACCCCCCACCCCCGTCATCTCTCTCCCCCACCACCCCCCGCCGTCTCTTTCTCCCTCCCCCCCCGCTGCCTCTCTCCCCCTCCCCCCAGTCGTCTCGCTCCCCCTCCCCCCAGCCATCTCTCTCCCCCTCTCCTCCCGCCCCAGCCGTCTCTCTACCCCTCCCCCCAGCCGTCTCTCTCCACCCCTCAGCCGTCTCTCTCCCCCTCCCCCCAGCCGTCTCTCTCCACCCCTCAGCCGTCTCTCTCCCCCTCCCCCCAGCCGTCTCTCTCCCCCTCCCCCCAGCCGTCTCTCTCCCCCTCCCCCCAGCCATCTCTCTCCCCCTCCCCCCAGCCGTCTCTCTCCCCCTCCCCCCAGCCGTCTCTCTCCCCCTCCCCCCAGCCGTCTCTCTCCCCCTCCCCCAAGCCGTCTCTCTCCCCCTCCCCCCAGCCATCTCTCTCCCCCTCCCCCCAGTCGTCTCTCTCCCCCTCTCCCCCCCCAGCCGTCTCTCCCCCTCCCCCCAGCTGTCTCTCTCCCCCTCCCCACAGCCGTCTCTCTCCCCCTCCCCCCAGCCATCTCTCTCCCCCTCTCCCCCCAGCCATCTCTCTCCCCCCGCACCCAGCCGTCTCTCCACCCCCCACCCCCCACCCCCCCACCCAGCTGTCTCTCCCCCACCCCACCCCTTGCATACCTGTATATTGTATTCGAGGACTATGAATACAATGTGGCGGCTTTGCACCTCGGTCTATGCATTGTGTATAGAGATGAGCATTCTGGGTCTTGTAGTTCAGTGTGCTCGCATCCCGATTTTTACCTTGCTATATCAATTTTTCAATATATCGATATTTTTGAAATGTCTATATCGGCGTATCGATATGAAAATTATATCGGGTTTTAGCGATATATCAATATATCGCCGGACCCTAGTCCTAAACTTTACAAATCAAATTGTAGATATCACTAAACAGTATGAAAGGATACACTTGTGCTTTCCCCTTTCTCTCCCAGCGAGTTTGAATTCAAGTTCCTCACCTTAAGCTTTAGATTCCTGCACAGTCTTACCCCACCCTCTCTCTGCAACTTCCACATGCCCTACCACCCTGGCTGTTCCTTCCACTCAGTGGACAATAGCTTGCTTTATTTACCCCATCCTTCTCTCTCCACCATCAGCAATCAGGCATTTAGCAAATCTGTCGCCACCCTCTGGAAATCCATCTCGGAGTGCCTATGCCTCACCCCTTCCAATGAAGAGACCATAGCTAAATGTTCCACAGATACAAGGTGACAAATACAAGGTGAAATGATTATTAGTGGTGGTGGTAAGATAAATACAAAAGTGAGCAAATGTTTTGGAAATCAAAGATTTCAGCAGCCCCAGCAATGGATTGAAAGTGGGTTTCGAAACTCAGCTCAAAGTCAAACAGAGCTTTGAGTTTATGCACTCTGAAATCATGTATTATCCTTTAAAAAAATGTACAATAATAAATTGGTCATTTCAATCCATGATTATTTGTGG
The DNA here is from genome assembly GCA_035084275.1 of Hydrolagus colliei. Taxonomy (NCBI): domain Eukaryota; kingdom Metazoa; phylum Chordata; class Chondrichthyes; order Chimaeriformes; family Chimaeridae; genus Hydrolagus; species Hydrolagus colliei. Next base: position 15,249,164 of record CM068742.1, on the reverse strand, counting down.
GACACGGCTGTGCGCAATCGGCTGCCGTGTTTCACCCACAAGTATACAGTCAATTCATGTTACAGTATATTCTGTAAAGTGCTTTGAGACATCTAGAAGACATGAAAAGTGCTATATCAAATGCAAGGATTATTATTATATACAATTTAGTCCGAGTGTGCAGCCAATTATGTTAATTGCTGCTGCTGGGAACAAAACAAAACAGATTAAATCTTGTCAAGAGTAAGCTGTAGAAAGTTATGACTGGTCTAGGGCTCAATGTCAGGCAGATATTTATACAGAATGTAACTGTCCTAGAATCAATGGAGCGGTAGCTTTTGTATCATTGGCAAAGTAAGGCTTAGGTGTTATGTGTTGTTAACATATATGTGCAAACTACCTCCACGCTTATGAATGATAAGGTTATTTGTGTAATAAAGTTTTAATATATTCTAATGTAATATAAGAAAGACCTGGTGGAGCAGTAATGAGTCAGCAATACACTGGTTGGAAAGAATGGATTCCTTTAGCTGAAGAGAAGTTAAGTACTGCTGATTAAAACACACATCCTGACCAAGATTCACCCAACTAAAATTGGTCAGCCATAGGAACATAGGATTAGAAATATAGGAACAGGAGTGGGCCATTCAGCCCTTGGAACCTGTTCGGCCATTTAATTAGATCTTAGCTGATCTACTAATCCTTTCAATTCTAATTTCCCGCTTTCTCCTCATATCCTCTTAATACTCTGACCTACCAAAAATCTATCAACCTCACTCTTGAAGATGTGGATGGATCTAATATGCACGGTCTTTTGGGGGAGAGAATTCCAGATTTCTACCACCCTTTGAGTTACTTGATTGTCGTTGATGGGATATTGCTTTTGCACAAATTAGTTCATCGATTTGCCTACTATACACAATCAATGCACTTTACAGTAAATCCTGTGAAGCACTTTGTAAGTTCTCCCAACATGAAATATTATAAATCAAATGCAAGGATTAAAGGATTATTAGAAGATAATGAATCTATGGATTAAAGCACTGGAAGTGATGATTCACCCAATGGAGTATAAGCCATCGGAGAAAAATTAGTGATATGGTGGAACAAGTACTGGGGAAGCCACAAGAAGATACAGTAGCTCCAGCAGCTGTTGACAAGTTTTCTATTGTGCCATAAGACATCTATTACCTCCATCTCTGTTACTTTCTCCTGGTTCCTTTAGAACCTTTCTTTAGCGCCAGAAAAACAAACAAAAGTTACACGTTTCCTGGTGGCATAACGTACAAGTGAGGTCAGGCATCTCAGCCTACCAGCCTCTTTACACAGGATTCCTGCATTGAACCTGCCTTTGCTGATGAATCACACTATACAGTTAAATCACAACTTTGCCTCTAGTACTTTACGGTGGAGGTTCTGGAAGCCTCCAGTAAAGCCCCTGGACTCCGTTCAATGATTAGCTAAGTCAGGTGTAAAAAGGGTCCTCTGCAGCCCAGAGACCTAGCAGCTGTTATTGTATTCAGCAACAAGGTGTCACAGCTTCACATCCCCACAATAAACTTAACAATCTGAGTGTGTACCTCAAACTGAGAAAACACCAGGAGGCCCTTTATTTAGAGGCCTACCTACTCTGTGATTCCACAACTCCAACCCATGCAACACCATCTAGCCCAATAAGAGCTTCAAAACAGCAGATAACAGGAAAGCTTCTGACCAGGACCACCCACCTAAAGACCCCGTCAATCATACACTATTTCAATCCCCACCCACAGCAATCCCCCAACCTACCAGTGAATTAAAAGGTATAGAACAATATGAACTCCTCAATGCACATTTCTGCATGCACCTACTTGCAAGCACCCCGTAACTTATAGCGTATCATGACCAAAGACCACATGTTAAACCTCCATGAACTCAATAAAAAAGTGATATTCTTACCTTTACAGTGGTTTACTTCTTTGATGTCTGTGGAGATTTTTCAATCGCTCAATAAGATGAAAGCTGCAAAACATGATGAAGAACATTAAATTACTTACAACCGGAATGTATTTCCATCACATAGCAGGTTAATTACGATATTACCAGGGTTTATTTCCCCTGTAAATCACAGCAAACTCATTGTAGCACCTGCTTTATAGCAGGAAACACAAACACCAATTTATAATTTCACATTTCAATTTTTAGTCATGTATACTGTGTATCACCACAAGAAAACTGAAATAGACTTACCTAGTTCAGGAAAGTAACTTAACTTTCCCCAAGTCAAATTTATTTTAATTCATTCAAAATATATAACCGCTCTATTCACTCTACTCTATGAACAGTAACTAGGGATTCTTGCTCAAGTGAATAAATAATGACAAAGTAAGCGTATTACATGACATGATCCCATTGTGGTTACCGACAGTGCCCAAAATATCTTAAATTTACATTATTTATGATGTGCAGTTCATTGTGTCAGATATTAATCTGCTAAACCTTTTATCAAGTTCAACTGGTCAACCAATTGACTGATTTGGTGTGGATTTCACCTGTTTGATATTATTAAATTAAATTGGCAAAGGAAATATATTTTACAGAAAGTGTTACAATTTATCACAAAGATCACATATGAAATGTTACCATTTCAAGCTTTATACTTCCAATGCAATCTAAACCCTAAAGATGAAGCAAAAATGATCGCAAGTGTATTTGTCACGTATCTTTTCAGCTACCTCTCCTAAATTTGCACCATGTGTTCAACCAAGAAGCTGCTGCCCAGAAGGACAATAAGGAGCTCCCAGGAAATTCTGAACACCTGATACCTGAACAAAAGGTCTCGCTACCTACAGATCACCATACAGGGCAAAACCTTAGGCAAGTTTCCTTACTCCGCATGCCTCTGTTTACCTAGCAGTAAGTAGGAACCCGGTTGTTAGTCAGTTGGTGGATTGCTTTCTGGGAGTAACAATCCCTTAAAACATATATTTTTTCAAATAAAAATTTGGTAACTCAATCCACAACTGTTTGTAGGACACTGCTGTGTGCAATTGACTGGCTACAAAATATACAGGCAATTCACTTTACGGTATATGCTGCTTATCACTTTGAGATGTCTAAAAAAAAGGAACTAATAATAATAATCATTGCATTTGATATAGCGCTTTTCACATCTTATCAACGTCTCAAAGCGCACTATATCAAAAGCCAGGATTATTATTATCTGCAGTGGAATTAAAAAAAACGAACCTATGAATGCAACCATAGATTCAAACACAACCTTCAGACCCAATATCATGTCAGTGTAATGACAGCTCAGTTAAGCCTAACTTTAAGGCTAATACCAAATTTACTACTGCAGTTTATGCCCAAAGCCACAAGTCCTAACCTTGTGTTAAAAAAAATCTAAGTTTCATATTCTGGCTGAGCAAAATGCATAATTCTGCCTCAAAGTTTCTGAGAGAGATTCATATCTTTTTTTTCTGTAAAATCAGAATGTTGTGGTATGCTTCTGTTTTAAACACTGACAGGTGCATTTGCTGCTATCTATCACACTGCACTATAAGGGCTTGAAGTGTATTTTCCAAATGGAAACAGAACTGTTCTTTGATCTCAACAATAGTCGAGGTACTATAAGGCGTCTGTAAATCCCCATGTTTCTCACAGCTTTCTTTCAGTGCTGAACGCCTTGGCTGGCTGTGCGCACTCCCACCTTTCATTGCTTTCAGATAATACTCACAGAGTTTAAAGGTCAAGTAGATGGGCACTAACATAAATCCCATCAGGTGCTGTTCAGTACTTCACCCCAGCGCCCCAATAACCCATTAAGTGCATTACACTGTTGAAAATGCAAAGCTTACTGAAGCAGGTGAAAAGGAAGATGATTTGGGCTCCTGTTTGTAACCTTTTAAAAGCACAATGGGTTGCATTTCTGTCCTGTCATCTTAAGTGTATTTATATTGTCTTTGAATCAAATCTAGTGCAGTTTAAGTTAAGAAACTTCTCTTGAGGTGTAGACTTTACCTTTTGTGGGGTTTAAATTATGCTTAGGGTTAACCACATGCAAACGTACATATAAAGAGTTACAGTTCATTTTAATTATGCTTTGACAAAAGGACCACCAATTATTCTGGAATTTTTTTTATTTGCTGCAATGAAATAATAAAGATAATTGTGCACATTTGCCCAAGAGTCAACCTGGCCCATATTTTTTGTGCATTGATTATTAACCCAAGTTGCAACTTAGACCCTAGTTCCTACTTTTCTTGACCCTCCAGAATTACAGAGGAAGCCCTTTAAAGCGAAAAGCTTTTTGGAATGATCTCAATTGGTAGCTGATTTTCTTGATGTCTTCAAGAACTGATGTAGTAGTTGCCCAGATTAAATATTTAACATACAGTGTATTTTACTGGATAGAGATTAGGAGCCTGAATTCTGTACTGAATTCTGGCTTCCCTAACCCGAGGGCTAAAGTTAATTGTATCACCCTAAAACTGCTCTGTCTCAGATCAGTCATCTCAGCACAGAAGCTGTAACTTTTGCGTCTGTATTCCTCAGTGATGCTGCGGGTACCCTTTGAAGCGCTCTGAGATGCCGTCTGGCGTGGAGGGCGCTATATAAATCAAAGTTGTTGTTGTTGTTGGCTCCAACAATAATGGCATTACCCTCTCAACACGATTCAATCTCAACCCATCATACTAATGAAAATTGCACCACTTAGAGTAAACTTGCAAAATCCATGGTCTCATCCTCTTGTGAGGTTACCAAATACAGATTTCGGAGCGTTAGCTGAGGAATGTGAGTACTCAACCATTGGCTTGAGTCAGCATTTGAATTGCTTAGCAAGTTTCCTTCTTAATTTCCGAATGGTTCAGACAAAGATAAGGACTTCAAACGTCTACGTCTTTCCATAAATCAAGCCCATTTCTATTCTCTCACTTTCGAAAGCCCACTGTCAGTCTAATGGGCAACAGTTTTGAGAGTCTTTGCACTGAGAGCAATCATGAATTCTTGAGTACCCATACCCCATTGTTAACTGTAAACCTTCTTTCTTTGGTTTCATGCCTCCCGCCTATTTATTAATCTATTATGTATCATTAATATTCTGTCTGTGAAAGCAATTACCTTCCCTTTCACTGGGGTGTCGTTCAAACAATTTGCAATCATTTATCCTTTTGAAATGTTACATTTCTTCCATCTTACCATTTGGTTCAACTTACAAAGGTGACGTGGATAGCTACCCGACCGCTGCCTCCATTATTATACAGTAGTTTTAGTTGTTGTGACCTTCATATTGACCCCATTATGGGCAATGATGTAGTTGGTGCCTGAAAAAGTCACCATTTGATCAGGTGCTAATCATGATCTCCACTTATTTTGCTGTTACCCCAGTTTCTTGTGCATCCAAGCACACACTGAGGGTATCGCACTAGATATTACCACAATGTATCATATTGGGTATTAGGTGTCACCACTGTGCAGATGAGGAAAATTGGATGAGAAGCTTCGGTATTCACAAGTCGAATGCAATCGGGACAGAAACAGCAAGTTCCTATTGTCAACATTTTTCCCTTCGCATCACTCCTCGTGTCTTTCCATCCACAAGTTCAACATGCTATAAAGTCACCACAAGCAAAATGCAATGTGCATCCCCAACGTGCATTCCCAAATATAGTCAATTCACTTTACAGTATTTTCTCAAAGACATGATAAGGCACTATATCAAATACAAGAATATTATCATTATTATTAGAGTATTTACCAAAGTACTGCATGGTTCTGTACCATCAAAAATATTCTTAATTTTTTAAATATATTTTCATTACTCAAATTAAATCCATCAAAGAATTAACCTATAATAAACTTTTTAGGAGGATAGGAAATGCCAAATAAAACAATTTTCAGGTATATGTTACAAAGATGTCTAATTACAGCATTTAAAAATGTTGTTTAACTTAAGTGCAAATAATGTTTTTGGTAATATCAGCTTGAGTAAAAAAATTAATCTCAATGTTGTGAATAAAATGCTTTTACATGTACTGTATCACTGCTCAAGTTTTAATTAGTCATTATTCAAAGTGAACATGCTTGAAGGACGAAGGGTTTTTAATAAAATACAGTGAATTCCTGATAACTCTATTACTCCAAGGAAAAGGGGCTCAGAGACGAGTAATCTGGAGTCGTGAGTTGGGCGTATGTATAAATAAATGCAGCCAAGATATTACCAGCACGATGACTTATGTGGCAGTGAAAAGTTATGCAAGAGTCATCCTATCAGTTTACTGTTCTTTTGAGCTAAAAGATCAACCAACGTTTTTCCCTCCCCGCTCCACCCGCATTGCTTTATGGTTGGGTTAAAACCAATCAAAATGTCTGGGAACAACTCACACAGCTATGCTCAGACAGGTAACAAACCCACCTCACTGCAAGGTCCTGCACTCCCCCAAATGGGCCAAAGGAAAATCCTCCACCCTATGTACAGTAGCTGAGAACCATGGTGGGGAATTGATTTTGTATTTGGAGCTTAGAGTTAACAATTTTAACAGTCAGAGATCGGAATATAATGAAACAATTTTATTAACCACACAATTAGTACAAACAGTATAAGTAGAAAACAACAGATCACTGATATTTGTCACTCATATCACACTCTTGGATTAGAACAACCGAATCACGAGTAATATTATCCCGACGCAACTTACTTATAAAATCAGATAACCGTAATCAAAACTATCCATGATTGCCATGTGGGTGCATATGGATGAGTGTGGGGCCAGGATATTCTGCTCAAGATTGGATTAGTATAATATAATAATTAGATTATAATTCAGCTCTCGCTCTACCCTTTCACCCCTCTCGACTGGATAATATTTCTGTTGCTGTGATGGTAGCTGCAGAACAGATTGTTCATTCTCTTTCTCTCACTTTCCCTCTGGACAGTGTCTCTGCTGCTGTTGTAGTAGATTTAGGACACTCTCACTTTCTCTCTCTCTATCTTCAGCCTCGGCACTGTTTTCTTTCCTCCCTTCACAAGGTGTTGGTAGACACCCTTCGTCGGGTAGTCGGTTAGTCCGCTTGACAGAAGTTCTCTGCATCGTCCCTTGCAACTCATCAGATGATCAGCGTGATCAACTGGATTTGTGATTCGTCTGCTGGTTTCTGAATCCCAGCTTAGAGCCTACACAGAGTGTAGCTTCTGTGCCCAAGTTCTCTTTTTCTATTCTTCCACTAAAGAGTCGACCGATTGATTGAAAAGTCAACTGACTGAAGAGTCGACTGACTTAAGTTGACCAATTTAAGAGTCAACTGCCTGAAAACCTTCTCTATTTCCTATTTTATACCTTTTAGCAGCGTTCAGACAATACCACAGTCCTTCCTACTGTCCCGATTATTAGTACCCGTTTGTGACCTCTTGGTGTTCTGAATTGAATTATCAAGTCAGCAGTTCTCATTCTCACTCGAGGACCTGCCCTGCTAATTCAATTAATCTTAGAAGGAATACCCTTGGCTTGGTATTCCTTGTCCTCTCCTGCTCAGACAAACTGTTACTCTAACCTCTCTACCTTTACCAACCTCCTATGTAGTCTGTCCTTGAACTAGTCCATCCGTTATTTTCCTGTTTACTTTCTCTCTGTTCATTGTCCTGATGTCCTGATATCGTCTGGTCTCAACCAGTTTGCTGAGATCTGCTGACTCGAGTTGTCACTGATTTTCAAGGCTTGACCAAGGCTTTACGACCCATAATGCTTATGACAACCATTACATACATTGTGACATTGAATTAAACCGTAATTTTTAAGGTTCAATAGCTACGATTACACCTTCTCAATAAAAGATAGTAAACACACATGTTTCACTGTTAACATCAATGGTTGGAGGATTCACCTTGCAGTGCTCGATTCCCGGCAGGGCAAAAAGTTACACTTGTTCCCTTTCTCCACACCCCTCTGTTTACCCAGCAATAGGTGGGAAGCCAGTTGTTAGTTCATCAGCAGATGACTTTTCCGGGAGTAATAATTCCTTCAAATTATAATAAGAATAGTTTGGTCACTCAATCCACGACTGTTTGTGGGACACTGTAAAGCGCTATTGGCTGCCATGTTTGGCCCACAAAATATACAGTCAATTCACTTTATAGTATATTCTGTAAAGCGCTTTGAGGTGTCTTGAAGATGTGTTAGGGCGCTGTATCAAATGCAAGGATTATTATTAATAGTAGTGGTATTCCAGTTATTATTATTATTAATTTAAAAAATCCCTGCTTTGGGATTTTGCTGTTATTTGTAGATAAATAGCCAATGACCAATTTCACCTGGAGGATTATTGGAATAATAGGAATGAAATTGAGCTGTGTAGGTGTATCTCAGCATTCTGTGACAGTTAATTCAAAATGTGCATGTTATGCGATAAGAGCTTTAAATACTTTTAGTGGAGTTTTTTAAGCACTGTCCACCTGATAGTGTCCCCACCTGGATCCCCGGCAGAAGGTAAAACTAGAATTTTCAAAGAATGTGTTAAACATGAAAAAACTGAAAGTGTCGCACGATATCCCAGTACAAAGTCTTCCAGCTATCGCTGAACCCTCATGTTGTACATTGATAATATCTTTTCTCGTTACCTCCAGCTATCTCAGTTCCACCTGTTATTTTGCCTTGTTAATATACAAGCAAATAAAAATGACTCACCTCAACAAGATCAGAAGATTTGTTTTGTTGAAGAAGGCCCTCAGGCCAATCAGATCTTATCCCTCCCAATACAGCAGATAGCTAATGCGTCCAATGGCTGCTTCAGTTGTTGATTACCCTCTAAGTAAAGAAAAACTTCCTGGCATTTGCCCTGAAAAAAATGCCATTTCCAACTCTAAATCTATGTCCTCTTGTTCTACTGCCTTGATTTATCATAAAGATTTATTCTGGGTTTCCTTTTTCAATGGTCTGTTTCCCTAATAGGTGCCCACGGAGTTGTCTTCTCTCAAGATGAAGCTTACTTTGAAAGGAGTGTTTTGTGATCTTTTTCTGACTTTGATAGCAAACTGGAAACATGCGGGATTCTATCATCTTGAAAGCTAAAGTCTGATGGTTCCAGTGATTTCAAAGTTAACAATGGTTCCAAATTACGATCTAAAATTAAGAGAGCCCTTAAGCATTGAATGCGAACGTGATGTGGGGAGACTCCCCCTCCCCAATGGCATTCTCAACAACTTGCTTTCATATAGCATCCATCACACAAGATAGCATCTCGGAACATTGAAATGAAAATTGAAAAAGTCTCCAGAAGGCAGGGCATGCATTAGCATAGTTTGCAGTTTGTAACTTGTAGTACCATGGGATCTTTAACGTCCGCCAGAACGGCAGACAAGGCCTCAGTTTAATGTCTCATCCGAAGGAAGGTACCTTCTTCAATGCAATGCACCCCGAGCAGCTGCAATGGTATATTGCATTGTCAGCAGAGTTTCTCCCAATATTCTAGCCCAAAATCCCCAAAATAAAATTGGTCACTCACTCTATGGCTGTTTGAGGCCTGGATTATCTCCAAAGCACTCCTCTTTGGTCTTCCCAGATCATCTACAGGTAGACCTCACCTAACATTGCTTCAGTCAACGTTTGTTTCGTTATTACGTTGCTGATACTTAGGGGACCATCTATTCATTTAACGTCGCAAAGTTCGCTATTAAGTCATTCACGTGGATGGAAACAAACTACTTTGGGTAGCGTAGACATATATAGATGTTGAATGTCTAGTATTCTTGCGCGGGTTCGCTTAACGTTATTTTGCTTAAAGTCACACTTTTCAAGAACCCAACTACGACGTTAAGTGAGGACTAAGTGTAAACAAAAAAATCCAGCTCATTCGGAACTCTGCTGCTGGCATACTTACCCAGACCAAACTCCATACCCATATCTCACCAGCCTCCACTAGCTCCCTATCACCGAACGGATCGACTTCAGGATCATCACATTCATGTTGAAATCCCTTCAATCCCTGGCACATCCCTATATTTCCGAGGTGTTCACTTCCCAATCCACTCAGCGCTTCAGTTCAACTGGCACGGGCCTCCTATTTGTCCCTTGCACCCTCCACACCACCATTGAAGGTTGCACATTCAGCCAATGTGCCCCGAGACTCTGGAACACCGCACCTCAAACCCTCCACCCTGGCCCCTCTCCCTTCCTGACCTTCCTTTTTCACCGTGCTGACCTCCTACACTCTTCCGCCTCCCCCCACTCCTCCCACCCCCCACCCCATCCCCCCACCCCCACCCCCACCCCCCCCACCCCCACCCCCCCCCCCCACCCTCCCACCCCCACCGCCCCCCACCCCCCCCCCACACCTCCCCCTCCCCCCCACCCCCACCCCCCCCCACCCCCCCACCCACCCCCCACCCCCCCCCCACCCCCCCACAGCTCAGAGTCAGGCTCTGAGACTCTACCCTGTGTTGTTGTTGATCGTTATTATGAAAGCTGTGATCCCCTAGCTTGCAATCAAAAGTCAGGAACCAGAAGGATGTTGATCCAGCTTCAGATAAAGCTTTGGAAACAGTGTTTTCCGCTGGCTATCCGTTGTGCCAATTTGTTTTTGATTTTTAACTTAATTTAGCCCAAATTGACAACACTAATATATCTTGTTGTCATTGCCATGCTACATTAATCTTATTTGGTTGGCCTGAGACAGGTTTAGTTAAAGAAACAATTCACACAATGTGTGCGAGGGGGTCAAAAGGAAACCACGCATATGGCTGTTTCTGAACAAATTTTGTCCATCCTTTTCTTTGCAATGGTGTAATTTTTAAACAACCTCAACAGGTCTGGAATAAGTGTTTATGGGATACACATGACAGATTAGTACAGTAGCTCCTACATTGTAGCATGTGGGTCAGATCAAGCTGAAATCACAAGTCTCCATTTATAACACTTGTTTTCATGTGGATCCTTTATGCCTGCATAGAAATGAATTTCATGTCATATATTTGTTCGGATTTGTAAGATTTCACCATTTGCAGAAGTTGCCCTCATCTCCATACTTTCTCAAAGATAAATCTTTTTGTTTTACTGGATCATCTTGCCTTTGATATAAGAGAAGTGTCAGTTCAAGCAGACAAAAAGGGTCTTTGTTTTCTGTTGCTGAGATCTTGTGTTTACTGTGCACAAATTGTCTGTTTATCTGAAACCTTTTATCATTTGATCTTTGAAATGTAAAACCAAAGATACTTCTACATTGCCACTGAACATATTTGCTCTGTAAGTGCCTCAGCATTTGAACAACAGATTTAACAGCAACATTTTACTTTAAAGTCCAGAAATGCCACAATGGATAACATAGCCAATCTAAGTTTCAGCAAAAATGCAGGTTCATTACAGACATACGTCATTAAACTTTGCTTTTGATATGCATACAAAATGCTTGTTGAATATAAGCAGACATTGACAATGGCAATTTTGTACTTTGGTGGGAATACTCCAGTTAAAGATTGGATCATTTTTTGAATTTAAATTGATTTCAAGCTACTTTAAAATCAGATGAGAATCTAATTTCAGTGCAAGGGGGGATCAAAACTTCTATTGACTGCATCAAAGGTTCCTATTAAGTGCATCAAAGGGAACATCTGCAACCCAGATCATGGATTCCCTATCTCCCACACAAACCTGCACCAATCCACCACCACATTTGCAGATCTTCACAGGGAATATTCAGATGTCACTGACATAGTTTCTCTGCCTTCTCACAGAGGCTTTGAGGGTGGTGGTGAGTTTTTCAATACCCTCAGATTTGGCACTTCCTTTCTGGTGCAGTTATTTTGACACACGCTACAAGGGGTATGTTGAGTGGTAGATATCATTACCATCAACTCTTCTGAAGAGAATTTACTGTAGCTCAGGAAAACAATAATATGGTTGATTGGTTGTGCACATGTAAACTCTCCACAAGATTAAAGTAACTAGAAGTTGAAGTTTGGCCACTTGTGTCACATTATTGATTGAGCTTAGCGAGCATCTTCCACAAAACTGAGCTTTCTGTGAAAGTGTTGTCAATGCTAGCCAACACAGTATAAACTTTGTGAGCTATTTCTCAATCTCTGGTAGTCTCTGTGTATTGCTGTATTTTAACCTTGATGAACCTGAGTGAGGTCACGCCGCACATATCACACTCATCGACATACACAATATACTTAGAAAAATCTAGCCAGCAGTCTCCAAACATTTACAATTATCACATAACACACCCTCATTATTCCTCCTCAAAAGTACATTAAAGTAGCAACCTAGTATATAGCCAGAGGACATTACAAGAGGAATGTAATTTATTATTGTCATATTTGTCAACTATCCTCAATGTTCAAATAGTCAAACTATAATGAGGGAGAGGATTTACAAACAGGGTATTAGATTTGTAACAGGAGTTGTAAACTGGAGATGATACTGTGGAGGAAGTGCGTATATAAATACGCACACTTTATAAACTTCATATCATTGCAAATAATTGTTGATTTGTAAATTGTAACTCAGAGTCAGATAACAGTGCTGAACCACACAAAGATTGTTGTGCTCAGTCAGGTAAGGAATTGTACTTCAGGAGAATTTGATCAACTATAGCTTCAGAACCTTCCACGTCAGGTTACAGCCAAGGCTAGGCATGCAGCAAAACTTTCATTACCTTTCTCTAACTAGAGTGCCTTACTCCAACCTTAGTATTTTTTCCATTTCTGAGATCAGCTCGCTCCTTGTTGAGTGAAATTGTCAATTTAGTGCCAATTTGTATTGAAATGTAGGCAGTTTTTGGTGTGGGCTGAGCTGAAAGCACATACACATTCCTATTTTAAATTCGACCTGGTCTGCTGTATACAATTACATATTGATTCTTCACGTTTATTATCTTAGATGTAAGGTATATTGTGCACCATTCCCTTTTCAATAAACACCACTGTGACGTGGACTCAATATTTACAAGAACTTTATACGTTCTAAGACAAGTCTAAATTGCAATGTGCAAAGTGTTAATTATCATAGGTGATAATTAATATCATAAAAAGTTCTGCCTTGGTTTATCGACCTGTCACAAATGTAATTCTCCTTTCCCCACCTCCCGACTCCTACTACCTCAATAATGGTTGGGTTTGTAGATAGTCCATGGTCACTGTTGGACTTACTGGCCTTTGGATTGTAGCATTGGTGTATCGGTTAACAAGATATCAGCTTAACTCATCAAAAAAAAATAACAATTTGCATTTACAATATATAGTACACACAGGGTAGAGTCTCAGAGCACTTGATATTGGCAGGGCAAGTCAACAAGCCAAGGGGTGGGAGTGACCCTAAGCACAGACAAAGAGGAAGGTCTTCAGGCGCGGCCTGAAGATGGGTAAAGAGGGGGCAAGGCAGAGTGATTGAGGAAGAATGTTCCAGTGTTTCGGGTAAAGCCGATATCCTGCAATGCAGAAGTCAAAGTTTCTAGGTACTGAGGCTGGAAATATAAATTGTCCATTTGTGGAGTTATGTAGCTCAGTGGTTAGAGCACTCACCTTACAAGCTTGAGACCTGTGTTCAAATCCAGGCAGGTCAGGGCGAAACCTTGGGCAAGTTTCGTTATTCCAGATGCCTAATAATAATCCCTCCTCCAGAAAATAATTTTTAAAAATTGGTCATTTCAATCCACGACTGTTTGTGGGACACTGCTGTGTGCAATTGGCTGCCACATTTTGCCCACAAGTATACGTTCAATTCACTTTACAGTATATTCTGTGAAGCGCTTTGAAATGTCTAGAAGATGTGAAAAGAGCTATATCAAATGCAAGGATTATTATTATTTCACATTTTGTTGTCACCTTTCTTCTACTATTGGGTATTTTTATTAGAACTTTTCAATGCTAGCTTGATTTGTATATATTTCTACTGGAAATTAGACTTTCTAACATCCAGTGTACTTTTGTTCAAGCCCCTCACTGATCTGTTCAGACTTGTTTCTCTTTGCCTTTACTGAGATTTATTTCACACTTGGTGTTTGAGTTTTATTGCTGGTTTATATTTTGACAGATGAGTCTTCATGCTTGATGTTTGTGCTGTGATCTCAATGCAATAGCCTCAGGCCACTAAAGCGAAACTTCTGGAGAAGACGTTTTAAAGTTTTATACAATAAATTTGGATTTAGGTAGCAAATGCAAACTATTCCTTTCATCTATTATACATTTTCTCATTGTATATTTTCTACTGTTATTGTGTTGTTAAAAATATACATGTTGGTTAATATTCTGTGCTAGCTCCCACTTATCACTGACTGAGTTCTTATAACTCATGATCAAAATAGAAGTCCTTGCAATGCTGATGGCTTGATATCACTTCAATGAATGCATATGATTTGCAACATGAAGTTAGAACAAGCATTCAGACAAAACTCCAGCCCAGATGTTCATTATTTTTTTTCTTTGCTTCACCATTTTTTCTCTTCCAATCCTTCTTCTCATATTGGCATAGTACCCATCATGTCGGAGGACGTCCCAAGGCATTGGACAATTAGCATTTCAGACCCAAACCGATGGTGATGCTGCCAGTGCCTGAGGTGTGGAGGCACTGACGGGTCCCAATCAGGAGGGCCTCGGTCTTGATCAACTGCAAATATGGAGCTCCTGGGGCTTAGTGGTTAGAGCTGGGGAAACCTGTGTTCGAATCCGGGCAGGTCAGAGCGAAACCTTGGGCAAGTTTCCTTACTCCACACACCTAATAATAATCCCTCCAAAAAAAAACACAATAATAAAGTTGGTCATTTCAATCCACGACTGTTTGTGGGACACTGCTGTGCACAATTGGCTGCCGGGATTCGCCCACAAATATACAGTCAATTCACTTTACATTATATTCTGTGAAGCGCTATGGGACGTCGATAAGATATGAAAAGCGCTATATCAAATGCAAGGATTATTATTATTTATTTATAAATATTAGCTCTCATCCAGGACTTAATGTTCTGGAGGGTGGAGGTAGAGAGATAAAGTTGGGTGTCATCCACATACAAGTGCAAATTATATAATTTAATCATTCGTTAACCACTCCTGAATAGGAATAATCCTGCTGAGAGAGGTAATGGAGGTAGGACCCATTGGCTTTTAAGGTGGAAGTCGATAGAAATCTAATTTGAGTGGTTTTGGAAATCAGGTAAATGGAACTAAATGGATTTCACTTTTAAGGATTCAGCACAGAAATTATAGCGCAAATGACCTTCTTCTATGCTGCCTTTGCATCCTAACAACAGTAATCTTTTAAGTTATATTCAGCTTTCACATAAGGAGAATGTCTCAAAATGTTTTATAATTACTGATTAGGACCTGAAGTGGGAGGGAGAATGGGGTAAGGGAAAGGTGGCAGAAGGTACAATCAAAGAGATAGGTCTTTAGATATGTTTGAAATACAAAGAGGAAATAGGCTGGGCAGTTGCATTTCAGAAGAGATGAAGGCAAATTGGCTTTCAGTGAGAATTTGCATTCTCCTGGATAGTACTTTGCTGAGTGTACTGGTTTGATTTGAACACCAATCTCACCATGTCCCTTAAGTGACATTATTAAAATGATTGTGGGCACTGTGAAGCAAAACTAAAGCTGGTTTACTTAAATAATGGGTGCAACTGTCCTATTGTAATCCACACAGTTTCAGTTTTGTGTAGTTTTGTTGTGTTTGCTAATTATTGGGAAGGCTGGTCTCTGGTGATGTAAAGGTTTAAATAATAATAATATTAATCCTTGAATTTGATGTAGCGCCTTACTGGTTAGGAGGACATCTTAAAGTACTTCACAGGATAAACTGTTAAGTGTATTTTGTAGGCAAACTGATCATTGTTGGTGTGCAAATAAATGATCGTTCATCCACATTCTCTGCCATTGTGGTAGTTATAATATGACTGGGATTGGGAGCATTTAGGACTGGAACTAGTTACCAGAAAGGCTGCTAGAGGCCAGGACATTGGACTCATTTGAAAAGAAGCTTGATGCTATGATGTGGTGCGCGGTGCGGTGGAGTGGTGGGGGGTGGGAAGAGTAGGTATTCTAGAGGGAAGAAATTGGACAGGTTAAAGGACTTTATTCATTCAAACCAATTTTCTAATCTTGTGATTTGTAACCTACCTCTTCTTAAACTATGGTACTTTATCATTGAAATGTCTCACAGCACTTTAGAGGATTTCCTGTAGAGTGTAGTGACTGTTTATTTAGTGGGAGATGTTTTCCCTCTTCTTGCTCTCCAATAAGGAAGAAAAGGGATTGACAGATTTAAAGAAGGATTAGACAAAATACAAGTCAGGTAGTCAAAATGGTTCTAATGGATTCCCACCTCTACATTTGGATGATATCTATTATTCAGATACAGAGGTAAACTAGCTACCATTAATAAGCAAGTGAAAGCCTTATTATTAAAGAACTACAGTATTTGACAATATTTTCATTCCTACAGATTTTTTTTAAACCACTATCAAATGAGTCAGTCCCTTAGTGAGTGCTACAGAGAAGAGATGCTTGACAGATTTGCTGTCAATCTCGAGAGGCTGCTACCCTCTGCACCAGATTGCAATACTGGGGCTGTGTTTCATTTTCAACTTGCCCAAAATATATATTTTTAAAACATTCTTGCATTTGATATAGTCTTTTCATATTCACGCCTAATAATGATCTATTAAAAGAAACACAATGATAAAAATTGGTCATTTCAATCCACGACTGTTTGTGGGACACTGCTGTGCACAATTGGCTGCCGCATTTCGCCCACAAATATATGGGTGAAACGTGTCAGTTAATTCACTTTACAGTATATTCTGTAAAGCACTTTGAGACGTCGATAAGATGTGAAAAGTGCTATATCAAATGCAAGGATGATTATTATTATTGTTGAGTCATCTCAAAGTGATTTAAAGGGTTTTACTGTGAAGTATAGTGACTATACAATTTGTAGGCAATGTGGCAGTCAATATTATGCACAGCAATGACCACAAACAGCCATGAAGTGATTGACTAATTTTATCTGGGATTTCTTGACCAAGACACTTGGAAAAACACTGTTGTCCTTTCAGATAGTGGCATGAGACCTTTAACATCCACTGAACAAACAGACTTGGTTTAATGTTGCATCCAAAAGAACAGCTCTAGTGGTGCACTTATCTATTTCAAGCAGAACCAAAAACAACTCTTAATTGTTTCTCATTGAATACAAATTACACTAAAAGATGGATAAATTATATATCATTATTATTCCAATAATTGCATGTAATGCTTTAAATATTATCTAAAAAATGACCTCATGACAAATCCTAGGAATCTTTGGAAGCATCAGGATATTACAGTGACAGAGAATGGAACCATAGGATTCAATACAGTAACAAGAGGGTCTGGAAACTGCAGACCATTTCTGCCCGGTCAGTATAAAGGCAAAACAGGGGAAGGCAGTGTCTGAAGGAACCGACTAAGCTGTAATTGCAAAGCTGAAAAGAAGCTTTGTTTGAAGGGATAATAGAGCTGAAACATTGGATATCACTGACATTGGAAAGGAAGTGGGTGGAGAAGAACAAATACTTCTTTCTAAATGTGCTGAAATGAGTGCAGCTTTTGCAATAAATTATGCTGTTTCCACCCCCACAGCACCTCAGCCACAAGTGGCACTAGAGCAGGTGTCCATCCTTCACAACTCATTAGAGGGTAAACACACTTCATTAAAACTTAAAATATATCTGCTAGAGAAATTCCAAGTACACTTTGCATGTCTGCAGAGTTCATACGCGAGTGCAGAGCTCTCAAGAAGACGCTATTAGATTTGTAATTTGCATTTGTCTTTAGCTACATTTAAAATATTTGAAATTGATGTAGTTCCTTAGCAGGAATTAAAGTGCCGATGTTACTATGTAGTGATTGTTGTTATGTAGGCAAATACAGCAACCACTCTGCAGCAGCAATGTGCAGAAGCAGCAGTAAGATAAGTGACCAAATGTTATAATTTTTTAGGGAGGGGAGAATTTGGATCAAGAGGATTGATTATTTTAGTACAGTATCACTGTACAGATTCAACACCCTGCTCAGTCTCACCCTACAAAATAGTGCTACAGCATCTTTAACCTCCATCTAAACCACCAGTCAGATGGTACCTCAATTTTACACCTTGTCCAGCAGGTAGAAGCTGATGCTGATTGTTTCATTGAAGTAACTGTTTAAGCATGACTTGCTGTTAGGGTTTACTCTCATCCATCAGAATCCCCAATTGTAAATGTGCTAAATTGTGTTTGAAATCTTCATACAAGAAACAACAGAAAGGTTTTGTTCACACATTAATATTATAATTGTCTGTGAATTTCTTTTCATGGTTGTGTGATGTTTTGGCATCAAAGGTTCCCAAAGCTTTCCACTCTGATGGTAGACTAATCCATGCAGAATTAATTGCTTTCAACCTCTCCATTATTGTAGCATGTGACTACCAGGATGGTAGAAAGCAGACTAGATGGACCTTAGCCTTTTTCATCCAGCAATTCCTATGTTCTTATATATCTGATATAGGTTTGGTGCAGCAGCTAGAGGTTGGAGCTCTCACTATCAGATGACATTAATGTACCATTCATTTCAAAGAGTAGAGCTAAGTGAGTACAAGTCCAGTGCTGGTATATAGCCTACCCACAAACAAGGCTCTTGCAGTACCTCCTCATCATTATACATGGCAACCAGTCATCATGCAAATGTTGGGCTTTGTTCAATATTGCATAGGAACTTGAAATAGCGTGTGACTCTCCTTGCATATATACAAACCCAGGCTCCCACAAATATACAAGGCAGCAAATCGGTCATAATGCCCCAGTTATGGGTTCAATAACAACAAATATCTGTGATCTGCTCAGGGCAATCACAAAGGTAAATGGCAAGATTTGACCATTGACCACTAACTTGCTGACTTCCAATTGTGAGATTTACAAATGCCACTGGAATCAGGTTTTCCAGGTCAAGAGAGTGGGTTCAACCCAACATAACATTCCGACACTTTAATCAATTCAAGCAAAATAGATTACAATTATATGTAAGTTACTCATAAATCATATTCACTCATTATGACTAGAGATTTAATAACAGAAAATACAATCCAATTTAAATTGATAAAGAGTCATTTGTGTCAGGGACATGTCTCAAAGCACTTTAAAATTATACCACACCTTTAGGCTATAGGTTCACCAAACTATTTTTTCACCTTAAGGAAGGACCTACAAATATTTTCAATGTTATGAATAATTTAAATAGGGTGAACAGAGAGACTATGTACAACAATTGGCAAGTCAGCAACCAGAGGGCATACATTAAGGATTATCATAGAAGGTACAAGGGGAGGTTAGAAACAAATAGTGTACAGAGATTATTTTACAGTGTCCATAACAATATTCAAAATGAGATTGGTTAAGTATATGATGAAGAAGTTGCAAAGACATAGGGAAAGAGCAGGGGAATGAGGTTAGACTGTTGGTTACAAGCCATGTCCTGGCACCAGTAAACACATCACGAGCTAAAGGACCATCTTCTGGGATGTAAACGGTTTAATAATTAATTCTATACCTTAATCATATGATCTGATTGAAGACTCATATCAATCAAATTGAAAAGGATTATGTTGAAAATACCCATTGAGTGAATTGATACCTACTAAAAAAAAATTAAAAACTCACGCACCACTATTTCCTTTAATAACCAGACCTGAAAAACTCAAACCTGCAGAACATTCATGCAGCTGTGCTTTGTTTGTGGTGGTTTCCTTTGCCACTTTGAAATGTTTGCATATCAACCACTTGTAGTTACCTTATTGTGGGTGATCTTTCTTTCTCTCCTGTCTCTCATCATTGAAACTCTCCCTCCAGGCTGCTGTCTCCCAATCTACCTCCCATCAGCCCCTTACATGCAGTACAATGAATAGCCTTTCACCTAGTCAAGCCTGCTCGTATGTTGACCTACCATTTTCAATTGTGCCAAAAGTCAACAATATTTTCACATCAAAAGAAGAGTTTGTTTTTTAAAAAAATGGAAAATGAAGGCTTTGCTTCACAAGTGTTCCAAAAGCACCTGAGAAAAGTAAAACCAAGTGTGACCATTCTAATGGTCATTAAAGCCCATCAGAAATGGCAGATTGTGGCATGAATAGAAAAGAAAAGGAAGTTTCTCCTTACAAATATAATCATTCCCCAAAACAAATATGATCATTCATTTCATCCTGTTTGTGGGACATTGCCATGTGCAGATTGCCTGCTGTTTTCACCTACAATTGTACTGGAAAGATAAATAACACGATAAGGCAACAACAACAGAATTACATTTCTATAGCAAATGCCAGGATTATTATTACTCAACAAAAGAAATTTCTAGGTGAATTTTTCGTAATCCTGCAAATTGTTTGCAGTCTTAATACAATTAACCCTGCAAGCCAAAGCCCTAACGGGTAGGGTAGCCCTAGCTAGACAAGCAGCAGGAAAGCTTATCATATCAATACAAGTAATGTGGGTTAAACTGGTTAAACACCAGCAGTACCCCAAGCACACTCTAGGGTCCCCAAGCCTTGTGTCTTGCCAAGCTTCGCCCAATACTTTCTGGAATTAGGTAAGCAGGATGCTCCCTTCTTGGGAAAGAGTGTGTATTCCATTCGAACAATCTATCTCATGGATTTCCATGTTCAGGATGCATGGAAATCTCAGCTTGGTTTACATACTTTTAAGCATCGAGATGGGTTTCCGCCTGTGTCAGTCACCCGAGTAACCTAAAAAAAACAGACAATTGAACATCTTATACTCCCAAACAATGTTCGGCACAGCTAATATTGTTTCAGATTGTTTGATAAGTTGATACATTTTCCATTGTCATTCGGTTTGAGGGGGGCTCCTGCATTCAAACTGATCTTGTGAAGAAGGGAGCTGGCCAATGCCGGTTAAACCGTGTGCCGGATATTCGGGTGGCAAGTTGCCGAAAATCCAACACCAGAAAAATTAACTTATTTTTAAACATACCATATTAATAATAGACTAAATAATAACAGAATATTGTATGGATACTTACCAATAAAGCAATAAATATCAATTACAGTCTATAAACATAGCACACAATCACAAAGCAAACTTCTACAATAGCAAGAGTTTTTTCCTCTTAAAGCGACACTGTCGTTTTTTCCTCTCTTTTTTCTTTCTCTCCTTCCTTCTCTCTCTCTCTCTCTCTCTTTCACACATACACTCAGTCAGTCTGGCATCTCTATGGCTCAAAACCCAACCCCCTTCCACTCCTCTCATTTTCCATCTAAATTAATCAACTCTCTCTCCCCTCCTCTCCCCCACCTCTCTCTCCCCCTCCCACTCCTCTCTCTTTCTCCCTACCTCTTTCCCTCTCTTTCCCCCCCACCCTCTGTCTCCCTGCCTCTTTCGCCTTCTCCCACCCAACTCCCCACCAAAACAGTGTATAAACCCATGATACAATCAGGCTACACAGGCAATATGTAGTATCCGTCAGAGAGAGAGGGAGAAAAAGAAAGAAAGGAGAAGAGATAGAAAGAAAGAGGGAGAGATAAAGAGGAAGGAAGGAGAGGGAGAGAAAGAAAAAGGAAAAGAGGGAGAGAGAGAAAAAGGAGAGAGGGAGAGGAAAAACCAACAATTCGTCTTTAAGAGGAAAAAACGGAAGTGCCATTACCGGCAGCATTCAAAACTAATCATACTGTACTCATGAGCAACAATCGACTCATTAAATGCGCCACCACAATTGTGCCGAATAAGATCCAGTTATTCGAATGGAGACCTTTTTTTTTAGGTGCCAGAAGTTACGGTTGGTAGGGTCATGGATAAACGGGCTTATACTCCAAATGGTTTCTTCTGACAATGCAATCTGGTATCCAAAAAGACACAAGCACTTTTCTTACAAGCCAGAAAATTATTGTGCGTCTCCCACTTGAAGTATTGTTAATGAAGTTACCATAGAAGTAAGTGTAAAACAAGTTGATAAAATCCTATGCAATGGAATCATAGAATATTAAAGCACAGGAAGGAGGCCATTTGACCCATCCTGCTAGTGCAGGCTCTTTGGAAGAACTACCAATCAATCCTGGTCACCTACTCCTTCCCCATATATTTGTAAATTTTTCCTCTGCAAGTGCCTATCCAATTCTTTTCTGAAAGTTGTTATTGAATCTGTTTCCACCACCCTTTCAGGCAGTGGATTGCAAACCGTAACAACTCTCTGTGTAAATAAAATTCTCACCATATGCCCTCTTGTTCTTTTGCTAATTATCTTAAATCTATGTGCCCTGGTTACTGATCCACCGATGAGGGGAAACAGTTTCTCCCTATCTACTCTATTAAAACCCCTCATAATTTTGAACACCTCTATTAAATCTCCCCCTAAACCTCTCTGCTCTAAGGAGAACAATCCCAGCTTTTCTCGTCTCTCCACATTATTAAAGTCCTTCATCCCTGGTACCATTCTGGTAAATCTCCTCTGCAACTCCACTTGATATGGTGAGGCCTAACTAATCATAATATAATGATATATAAAGATTTAGCGGAACTTCTATGCTTTTGTACTTTATGCCTCTATTTATAAAGCCAAGGATCCCATATCCTTTTTAGCAGCTTTATCAACCTGTCCTGCTACCTGTGTATGTGAACCCACAGGTGTATCTGTTACCATACCCCCTTTAAAACTGTAGTATTTATTGTACATTGTTTTTCCTCATTCTTCATTCCCAAAATGCATCACCTCGCACGTTTTTTGCATTAAACTTCATCTGCCATATGTCTGCCCATTTCACCAGCCTGTCTATGTCCTTCTGCCATCTGCCAGCATCCTCTTCACTGTTTACTACATTCCCAACTTTCATGTCATCTACAAACTTTAAAATGATGCTCTCTATCTCCTAGACCAGGCCATTCTAATATATATATCTATATACATTTCAAAAGGAGCAGTCGACCCTTCTGTCTGAAAAGAACATTCACCAGTACCCTCTGCTTTCTGTCTCCCAGCCAATTTTGTAACCAAACTGCCACTATCCCTTTTCAATAAGACAAACTAGTCTATTATGAATAAATTCATACAGTTATATTTCTTGCATGTTAGCACATGGGGTCACCCAATTTACTTTGAACAACAAGCATGTCTTGTTCTCCTGCAGTGGCCAATGATGGCAAAAACCTATCCACTAACGAAAGCAACTGGAGATAAACTCAAACCTCAAAAGTTGTGATACTTTTCATGCAGAAAAAGCGGAACGCATGTCATCAGAATTATATTGGTTAGAATAAGTTTCACAATTTAATGTTCAAGTGATACTTGTGTGCATGATAGCTGAAAAAGAATGGCTACAGCGTCTTGTGGCCTTGCTTTCCTGGTCAATGCCCTTGCTTTACTATAAAGTCACCAGATACTTCAGGTAACTTAATTTTAAAGCACTGAGGCAATTCTTGAAAGAAGAAAAATCTTTGCTATTTTAAGGCAAGGAATAGGAATCTTTCTCACATTCTTCTTATAGTTAAAGCTGTCAGAATTGGTCACTGGTGACACCACTGAGCAAAAGGTCAAACTGGTCCCTCTGAAAGCAAGCGATACTCGGCCATAGCTTTTGTCTGACATTTCTGACTAATCACCACAAATCACCACAAAGGTTCTTTCCCTTCTCTCTTAAACGCTGGGACCCGACAGCCTATCAGACTTTAAGCCACTAGCTACCTACAGCTGGTGATTTCCACTACTTTTACTCTCCTTTCACCACTTAGCCCGGGATTAGGTGTTAATTTTCTTCAATGCAGTTTGGAGAAAAGTGGCCATGCTTCACGGTTAACAATTTAAAGTCAATTACCAAGGAGGTTCTCAATGAATCTATAGGTTTGATTTGTTGTGTGGGGAATAAGCCTCCAGAATGAATTGGGAAATGAAGAAGCAGCCTCAGGAGATTAAAAAAAAATGCTGATTGCTCTTCATCCAGCCCCCACCTCCCTGCACACTTACTGCCAAGGACACTGAATGTCAGGTCAGCAGATAGCTTCCTCACAGGTGTGCTCTGGTATCTTGGAAATACAGATCCCATCCAACCCATCTCTATTTTAAACAAAGGCAAGTACAACAAACCACAAGATGAAAACTGTTACAGGTAATCTGAAAACTAGCACTTTGAGTTAAAACAGTACCTCGTGAAGCATCATTAAACCACCATGCTCTGTAGGTGGCAAGATCATCACCACTCTGTCGCAAACAATGGTGGTGAACCATTGTCATCAGCATTTAACATTTAAGATTTCACACCACATGTTTCAATTTTAGCATCATTTTGGGGGGGGCTTGCTGTATTTAGTTTGGGGGTGGAGGGAGTGTTCACAAAAGAAACCACAGTGTTTGTGAAGCCAATGTTTGCTGGTCATTCTACCTCGTAGCTGTTGGTACATTTGCTATGAGCAAATTGCCTGTAGGGTTTGCCTACAAAATACACAGTCATTGCACTCTACAATAAATTTTGTGAAGCGCTTTGAGTTTCAAAAATGCTATCAAATGCAAGGATTATTATGCTTCCATTTTCCAACATATTTATTGCAGTATATGATTGAGTGCTCTGAGACACCGTCTGGCGTGGAGGGAGCTATATAAATTGAAGTTGTTGTTGTTGTTGAGTGATTGAACTGATGAGATTAATATTATGTTGAGGATGCTGTAACAGATAAAATGTGTTATTCTATTCCAGCCCCATGTCACCATCAATGATGATGGTTAATCACTACTCTGTTCTGTTAATTAATTTTAGGAAAAATGTCTTTGTGCTTCAATAAATGAATGTAATTCAGTTTAAAATGATAAACAAAACAGCAAAGCCTGAAGTTAATTGACCAAGGACTTCAGGATATCAGTGTAACATTACAATCTACACTATCCCACACTTGTAGGTTGTATTCTCATAACAGGAACTTTTTTTTTCCAATTTTTCTTATAACATACAATTCCATTTTTACTTGCCAAATAATTTTGAAGGATTTCATCTAAATTCTGTATCATATTTTGGTGTTGTCCATTTTACATATCAGAGTGAAAAATGAAATGTTTCACAACAGATTCAGTAATGTACAGTATTCACAAATTAATAAATGTGTTATGAGACACCACATATTTCATCTCACCTAAGCATTCTAAAGGGGAAGAATTTTAAACTCAAAATATTGCTTGAGGCTTGCTAATTTTGTGCTTATTTTTTTTTGTACAGTATATAATTACAAAGTAAGTTCAATAACAAGGCTACAGCTAAGGAATAATAATAATCCTTACATTTATATAGCGCTTTCCACGTCTTATCAATGTTTCAAAATGCTTCACAGAACCACAACAACGTCCCAAGGTAGGGACCAGAACAGTGCAGGGAGGGGTCAGGTAGGGAGAAGAAAAGAGGGAAGAAAGGGGGGAAAAGAGGTAGGGACCAGAGCAGAAGTCGTGGTAGGGGAAAGGAGAGTAGGAAAATTGACTGTATATTTGTGGGCGAATCTGAGCTATCCTGCCTAGGACCGCTCATTGCAAACAATTGCAGAGGCAATTCACTCGAAGGTTTTCTGGTTTGTAAGGTTCACTCAACTCAAGCCCGACAGCCCATTTTCAACCAACCGGTATTTCCCAATACAATTCACCATTCCAACAACCGGATCTCATACAGTAGCCATCCAGGACACTTGCGGTATGCTCACTTTGTACATGTGTGCACATGCACACTTATTAAACTTACCGAACACTGGAATGCTTTTTTCACCAATCATTTTACCAAGTGCGCTGGAATGCTTTATTGGTAAGTATCATACAATATTCTGTTATTATTTAGTCTATTATTAATATGGTATGTTTTAAAATAAGTACATTTTTGTGGATAAATTTTCGGCAACTTGCCATTCAATTATCCAGCATATTTGATTAATCGGCATCGGTCAGGTCCCGAGGGTGCTGGATAAGAAAGGTTTTACTGTATTATAAGGCACTATATCAACTTCAAAGATTTTTTTTTTAAACTCCTAACGGCAGATCTCTTTGACTATGCCTTTAGTCAATATCTTTAAATCTTTTATTACCCTGGTTGTTGTCTGCCACTGTATTTGTCAAGCATTTAGGATTTTATTCATGTGAAAGCTATTATATAAATAGCTTTCTGTTGTTGACGAAAAATAACAAAGGTTAAGAGGTTAAGGGGGAGAAGTAGAGAAACGGAAATAAAGCAATGAGCTTGGGAAGGCAGACAGAAGGCCAGAAATTGCATATAGTCTTAGCCCTTAAGTACATTTTGCCTATGAAATTAAGATTGAACAAAATTGTGGAAAATCTTTACATCTATTCTTGGGCATTTTCTAAATTGAGACTGAATTTAAGGATTTTTCACATTTGAACCTTTTAAGGCAAAATTGTTTTTTAGGCTAGTGACTAAGTGGAATTTCTCACCCATGGTGAGTCAAATGGCCTCCATCAGGACTTTAAACTTTCTTTGATTCTGTACTTTCTACATCTGCTCGACATCTCAAAGCATTTCACAGAACATACTGCAAAGTGAATTGGATGTATATTTGTGAGCGAAATACAGTAGCCAATTGCACACACCAGTGTTCCACAAACAGTTATAGATTGAGTAACCAAATTACTATTTATTTTAAAGATTATTATCCTTGGAAAAGAGATCTGCCAATCCATTAACAAACAGGTTCCTACTTAGTGCTAGGTAAACAGAGGTGTGGCATGTGGAGTAAGGAAACTTGTCCAACATTTCGCCCTGCCGTGAATAGAACCCAGCTCTCTCATGGGCAAGGCAAGTGCTCTAACCACTGAGCTACAGGACTCACAAATTGAATTGTTCTTAGATCTAATCTAGTTTAGATTGATGGGATGAAAGTCTCTGGTTGGCTGAAAATGTATAGTTTCCGCCATCAGTTGTGGAGAAAAATCGTTTCCAGCTGATGGAAAGAGAACAATCAAGTTTTGATTAAGTTATTGAACACTTGGTACATATTCAATGCCTAATGTGCAACAGATTTCATATTAATTTATCATGTTGTTTATGTCACTTTCAATTTCCTGCCTACAGGTGGGCCAGAAATCACTGAAAATCAAAATTCATGATTCTGTTTCACCGTAGCATGTCACGTGGATTTGTACAATTGGATAAAGGCTTTAGAGCAATTGGCCATCAGTAGGAAAACATCCTTAAAACAATGTCCTTTGTAATTTTTTGTCATTTATAAACTTACCCACTTTATTGATGACATTTTCTGAATTATGGTTTCTGTACCTTTCTTCAAAATAATCTGATTGATTGATTAATTAATTAGTTCAATACTTTGAGACTTCCTTCTGACACAAAAGGTGCTATATAAATATAAACAGTGTTGTATTGAAAACAATCTGTTTGGCAAAGCTATTTTAGCACAATGTGTACTAATGTACAGAGATGGTGGCATTAATAAGATATTCTTATGACAGTGTCTTCTCCAGTGACGGTGTCGTTTTTTTCAAGCTTCCTTTCTTCCAGAAAAATGCGTGTGTCGGTTTTCCCTCACAGCGTATTGTTTTTCTGGAGCACCAGGTGTTAATGGGAGAGGCACTGAGATCAGGGTTCTGATTTGGGAGCCAAGTCGATGCGTCTTATAAGTGTGCTCTGATCTCTTCTCCCGTGTCAGGCCACCTTTGGCATGCTTCGTGGAGATTTTACAGCCAATTCTCGACAGCTTGATTGCATTTTCACTTTCTGTGTCAGAAATAATTGCCTGCAGGTGCCACACCTGCAATGGAACTCCCCTTTCCTAAGACCTTAAGGCAAAAGAACTGGAATTGACTGGGGTTTCCAGTGAATGGTGGCCCAAGAGGATCAGATGTTTCTTTTTTAAAAAAACACACTATCTTCACTTCTGTGAAACCCTCCAGTGCATTCAAATCCAGCATACCTTTTGAATAGCCTCTATTAGCAGTGTTTAATAGTCTTTAAACAGCCCATTTGCCAGGTACCTTTTCAGTCACTGGACAAATTGCCACATAATTCTTTCTCGGTGTAATCATAATTTAAGAAGGTGGCAGTGGATTTTGACAGCTTGGTTGACCCTTGTCAAAAATCTGAATTTTAATGGAGCTGTGTTTGAGTATTTATATAGCACCTGCAATATACCAAATTACTGTCAAGTGTACTCATTTATTTTTCAGGCAAATAAGTCCCACAAACAGAAACATGCATTATATAGAATGCTTACGTAGCATGCAATCGTGGGGTCCGACATCAAGTAAGCAAAGGAGAAGGGGTGAGGGAGAGGCCCAGGAAGATTTTAAACAAGATTTAAAGACAGCCAAAGGGGAAGTGGATTGGAGGGTGTACCAGAGGTTAGATGTAGGAACAGAAGACTCAATCACCAATGGAGGTACATAAGAAGCCAAGGATGCATAGCAGCCTCAATTTATCCCAGCAGAGGGGTTGAGCGGGATAAAAATTATAGGGATGTTAGGATCCAGAGGGGATTTATAGGTGGCCATGAGGTAAACAATCAGAGAGAGGGTGCTGTGAGGCTATGGAGGGGATTATAGATAGGGTGAGGTCCATGAAATTAATGGTAATAATAATCCTTGGATTTGATATAGTGCTTTTCATGGATTCCAGACATCTCAAAGCGCTTAACAAAATATACTGTTAAGTGAATTGACTATATAGTTGTGGGTGAAACGCAGCAGCCAATTGCACACAGCAGTGTCCCATAAACAGTTGTGGATAGAAATGATAAAAAAAAATTTGAGGTAATAATATCAGGGTTGGGGAGTAAAGAAATGTGCCCAAGGGTTTTCCCTACCTGGAATTGAATCCTGATCTCTTGCTCGCAAGGCGAGTGCTCTAACCACAGAGCGACAGGACTCCGATCAGTGTATATGAAAGTTTGGTGGCCCAGAAGAATAGGCAGACTAAACCTCAGTTTAATAATTTAATAATAATCCCTTCAAAAAAATAATACATTGATCATTTCAATCCATGACTGTTTGTGGAACGCTGCTGTGTGCAATTGGTTGCCACATTTCGCACATAAAAATACAGTAATTTCACTTTACAGCATATTCTGTGAAGCGCTTTGAGACATCTAGAAGACGTGAAAAGCGCTATATCAAATGCAAGGATTATTATTATTATCCAACGGCTGGCAGTCACCTACGACAATGGCAATCAACCATCAGCACTACACTGGAGACTGGCACCAGTGGCCAGTCAGAGTATTACTCCAGATTCAGTGTGCAGCCAGAAATGCTCAGTTCACTCTGAACACTATCAATTACTACCGCAATTAACCCAGCGTTCAAAATAACACTGGTATTAATGTAATAAATGCATACTGTAGTTGCTAACATCATTAAGGAATACATCATTGCCAAGAGACCTACATAGGCTTGGCTTCACGCTCCTCCACTCTCAAGTGTTCTGGGATGTTACCCTGCGTGAGGTGCGCTAGTCAATGCAAGTTGTTGTTGCCAAAGTTTACTAAATAAATAGTAATTCTCCCAGACTAAGAAATACATAAATCATGTTGTTTCATTGAATATTTCTTCATCTCATTCTGGCAGTATCTCTCTTAACTTTCAGCCCTGTTGCCAAGCAGATATACATCCGGTTCCTTGTTGAAGAACTCAAGTGATCAATTATTTTTGCTGTGTTCAATTGGTTCAGTTGAGCTCTGCCACTTGTTTGAAGAATGGCTGTGTTGTTTGATTTTTAAACAGATGATACTAATCCTTGCATTTGATATAGCGCTTTTCACGTCTTCTAGATATCTCAAAGTGCTTCACAGAATAAACTGTAAAGTGATTTGACTGTATATTTGTGGGCAAAACGTGGCAGCCAATTGCACACAGCAATATCACACAAACAGTCGTGGATTGAAATTACCATTTTTTTTGAAGGAGTTATTATTCGGCATGTGGAGTAAGTAAACTTGCCCAAGGTTTCGCCCTGACTTGCCTGGATTCGAACATAGGACTCGCGCTTGTAAGGCGAGTGCTCTAATCACTGAGCTACAGGACTCCACGGTTCTATCTAGTTGTTTGATTTTTAAATTTAAAAAAAAGCTCCATAGCTCTATCTATGGTTTGCTGTGACTTTCCAAATATTGCCCATTTCTCCCCTCTGATGGCACAAATGCATAAAGGCACCACCAATGCAGTACCAAACTGTACCAACCAATCCAACACAAGAAAGAGATGTCTGATGCATGGCCAGATTCCAAACACAAACATGGAGAACAGTGTCAGTAAAAGGGGCAGTTACCTCGAACACAACAGTTGACATGCTTATTGTCAATAGGTTGCTATTTGAATCATTTTCTTAATCAGCGCTATTAATGCCAGCATATCCAAAACAACTTTTTATAGTGCCTCTCTCTCAGGGCAGCAAACCAGAGCGCTTGATCACCATCATAAAATATGTAGTAGGAGGAGGGAGTAGAATTAGTTGCTTGTAACACGGCATCTATTTTCTCTGTTGATGATCTATCCAAGAGGAGAAATCTTCTCGGTAGTATAGGTGTCAATTCAGCTGTCTTCTCTGTCAAGCTATAGCGTGAAAGAGATGGATCCATTCCCTTCTAATTCAGATTGTTTCAAATGACGACACAATTGGTTGAGACAGAATCCATATTAACTTTTAAGAAGGAATCAGGTGAAAATGTTGGAAGGGGAAATCTAAACAGGTCTGGGGGAAAGTCAGGAGAATAATAATCCTTGCATTTAATATAGTGCTTATCACAACTTCGACATAACTCAAAGTGCTTCACAGAATATACAGTAAAGTGAACTGACAATATATTTTGTAGGCAAAATGGAGAATGTGATTAAATAGAGGGCTCCAATAGTCAGTGCAAATGGCCTCCTTCTGCACTGAGAATGTCCATGGTTCAAAACCAATCTACAATTTTTTAGCTTTAAAATTATCTCTTAGTTGTTGCAAGTAAATACAGCAATGAGAATTATTTTTTCAACACTAAACTATCAAAAGGGAACACCAGAGAGATTCAGATGTTGAAAGCATTTCAATCTTTTAGATACTCAATCCAATCTATTGTCTTCCCATTATAGCATCACACCATTTCTTAACTAGCCTTGCAGCACCCTATAAGACTGTTGTAGTGTTGAAATTGGAGAGCCTCACCTCTTTGCCCTTCAGTGTGATTGAAGGAGCGTTTCTGACATACATTGGTTCCTCACAGGGTAATAGTTCTTTCTTTCTATCATTTCTGGTTACCTCTGACAGAGCATTGCTTTAATTCAAAAACAACAACTTGGATTCATATAGTGCCCTCCACGCCGGAATAAATTCATCTTTACTATATTGCAATTTTTATCTAGGATTATGTCCTTGAGAAAACAATAATTTTTCAAGTTGGTGCTCATATGACATGCAGCAAATAAATGTATTTAAATATCATGACATTTTTAAATACATCCCGAATTTATTCATAAATAACATTTTGTAGTAGTTCACCCCAGTCAGAACACTTAATAATAAATTGTGTGAAGTGCTTCGAGACATTCTCCAGATATGAAAGGCTCTATATCAAAAGCGAGGGTTATTATCAAATGATTATCAAATATGATACAATTTTATCATATTTGTTAATACACTCAAATTGGGATTGACTGATAAATATGAAGTCCAAACCACAATATTCCCTCAAGATGACATGGATGGAGATTCCTACAGCAGTAAGCAGGTGCACATCACCCCATTCCCTTAACCCGACTCTGTGTGATCTATTCCTAAATGCATCAAGGCAGAATTCCTGCCAGACAGGCTTAATATACATCAGGTTACCAGCTAGGAGTATCTATTTGCAACTTATGAATGTGACTTTTTGGACAGCAGAATCCAGTGAGCAACTGGTGAAACCAATTGATCTCAACATGATTTAATTACTATCAGTTGGAATACTGAGCAGGAATCACTCCAGAAGCAATCTGCCTCACTAATCAGACTGTTTATTAATGCAAATCTAAGTGTCCACTCATGCATCTATCACTCATACATCCAATATATCTGCATGAAATCACTCCAATCTCATTTACCTTGTTTAAGTAACTTGTGCCTGAGAAATAACATCCCAGCACATGCATTGTTACATAGAGAATTATAGTCGCTGTTTTTGTTACTCATTTTTAGGTGGTTGGCATTGATTGTTCACTTGGCAGCTTTGTCCTGTATATTCTTCACTCGGTTTCCACTGTCGTTTGGAACGGAAAAGTTGAGCTGCGTCACACTCCGACATCTGAGAGCAGATTAAGTTAGAATCAAGTGTTTCTGAAGAAGAGGCGATAATTCACTCAATGTGCTGTGCCAGCTGGGAGAGTTTGAAAAACCGAGAAATGTAGTGTACAAGAAAGTGCTTTGTTTCAAAGCAGTTTAACTGGCTTGGA
This sequence comes from Hydrolagus colliei, assembly GCA_035084275.1. Classification (NCBI taxonomy): domain Eukaryota; kingdom Metazoa; phylum Chordata; class Chondrichthyes; order Chimaeriformes; family Chimaeridae; genus Hydrolagus; species Hydrolagus colliei. Next base: position 15,216,805 of record CM068742.1, on the reverse strand, counting down.
GATTCAGTTTTCATTACAAAGCTGCAGCATTACCTCATTTCCATTTCTTATTATTCACAATCAATGCCCACTCACTGATTACAGTGGAAATCTAACCCAGGGTCTGCCGTCCTGATTAAATTACTCCCAAAAGTCAGGAGAAACTTAAAGGGGAACAGAAGTAAATCAACCAATTGACATTTTGCCTAGCCCTGAGGACAAACAACTAACAAAAATCATCAATTGCACTCCCCATGGACGAATCAAACAATTGGCATTTGTAATGGGTTTTAGACACATGTTTGATTGGTTATATCCCCACACTTGACATCCCGGTACCTATTTTAAGTGGTGATGCACAGACATGTCAAACAGAGGTTAGCAAAGAGGAATACAGCAGCTTTTGACTTATATCTATTATCCCTGAGCCTGATACTCCCAGTGTCAACAATCACCCAACTAAAATTGTTCATTTAATTCATGGCTGTTTGTGGGACATGGCTGTGCAAAGCTTGGGTGCCTTGTTTGCATACAAATACAGTCACTGCACTTCACAACAGAATCCTGTGAGACATCTCAACAACATGATAATGTACTATATAAAGTGTAAGGATTATTAACTATAATAATATAATAATTGTTGTATTTGATATAGCGCCGGATCTTTTCTTCAAGAGGTCTCAAAGCGCTTCACGGAATATATTGTAAAGTGGATTGACTGTATATTTGGGGGCAAAATGTAGCAGTCAAATGCACACAGCAGTGTCCCACAAACAGTCTTGGATTGAGTGACCAAATTTTTTTTCACATTTTTTTAAGGGATTATTATCACTGGAAAAGGCAATCTTCCAATCGATTGACAATCGGGTTCCTACTTACTGCTAGGTAAACAGAGGCATATGGAGCAAGGAAACTTGTGCAACGTTTCGCCCTGCCACGGACTTGAAACCAGGTCCTCTTGCTTGTGAGGTGAGTGCTCTATCCACTGAGCTACAGAACTCCAGGAAACTATTAAATTTCCTGATTTGTTTTCTCCAGCAAAAGGTTTTACATATTCTCTACCTTTTGATTGTTAAATGATACACAAATTGTTTATTATATCTCGGTGGACATTATCGAAGCCTTGTTATTCTAATTAATGAGTGTTAATTAATGTATTTAACAATCATTTCACGTAGTAATTACATTATTCCGAGGTGTTGACAGTGAAGTGATGCAGGAAAATACAACCACTTTTGTCATTTTGTACAATTAGTTTACTGCAGAAAAAATATTTTTTCACTGGGACTGTAAATATGACGTTTTGAAAAAACGATGTTATTCATCGTGAAGTCCTGCATTGTTTAGGTTTCCAAATCAGATTTATACAGAGTTGTAGGCATATCAAACTTAATCCTCGAGATATTTCAGATACTCAGTGTCCTTTACACGTTTCACCTATGTGTATGTACAAAATATTTTTCATTGAACACACAAATAAAACGTTATTGCCTGAAAAGGCAGTTTTAGATTTAAAACAAATTAATAGTTCGGATTTAGGAAGATGAGGACCATGTGTCATTGTGTCATATACCTAGGTTCCTCACATCCTGGCTGATAATAACTTTTATAAAATGCCCTATGGTCAAATATGTGCTGATTAATTATAAAATATTCTTTTTGTCAGGGGGAATTATTTATGAACAATCAGGGGTCTTCCAACAATAACATTCTTCTCCCATTAAAGAGACTGAGGTACCGTATTTTAGCCCAGCAATTCAATGAGAAACCAAATTCCAAAGCAGAAACTACTTGAATTGGGTTCACTTAATTGGGCTATTTCATCGAATGTCTGAATCTGGCCACTTCCAGGTGACCTGACCCTTTATTTTGCAGGAAATAGCAAGAGCCACATAGGGGAGAACAATATCCCACTGTAAATGCATCTTGCCATTTGTCAATCAGGGTTTTGACAGACTTCTCTCATAGATTGGGTTTCAACAAAAATGATGCTTTAAAAACATGTGATTGTAGCTGCCAACTTGAAGGTTGTGGGGAGGGAGAGAGGGGGTGGGATGCCCAGTTCTTGGTGGTATAATGAGAGATATTAAGTTCTTGGCATCATTGCCAAACTCTTTTTTTAATTAAACAAATATATATTTTTTTAATTCTAATCCCTTGCAGTCTAGTGATTAAGATGTGGGAGCGTTGTGGCCTCAAGGTAGTGATGTATCAATCGTTAATAATTTAGTGCAGAGGAAGTTTTGTGGTCTTGTGATGGCCATCTACTTGCAATCCCCAGTACTCTAATGGAGAAGGATATTTAGCTCCTTGTGGAAGAGCATGGCAGACGCTACAATCCTTTTTAAGACATGGCATTTGCACTCTTCAGAATTAGATTTCACATTTAATAATAATAATCTTTGCATTTGATGTAGCACCTTGTCACTTTGTTGAGATGTTTCACAGGATTTTACACTGTAAAGTGGATTGAAGGTGTATTTCGTGGGTGAATACGGTAGTCAATTTGCACACAGAATTTTCACACCAATAGATATTTCACTAGAAAATAATATTTTCTTTGCTCCCCCTACCTGCTCTAATCTATAACATTTAATATTATTTTTCCTTGAGTATTTATCCTACTCCCATTTAAACTTGACATGGACTCAGCCTCAACAGAACTTTTGCCATAAGGTATTTTATAATTTCAAATGGCTGCAAGAAAAGAAGATTTCTAACCCCGCTTCTTGTTCTTGTTGCTGAAGTAATTTCCTTTCCGTTCATTCTATTGAAGCCATTCATAATGTTATAAACCTCTATTATATACCCACTTACACTTTCTCGTCGGTAAACTTCTCACTGCTTCACTGACCTTTCCTGCCTGTATCATATACTTTGGAGTCCTGTAGTTCAGTGGTTAGAGCTCTCACCTTGCAAGCAAGAGACTTGGGCTTGATTACCCGCAGGTCAAAACTTTGGACAAGTTTCCTTACTCCACACACGATAATAATTCCTGAAGGAAAAGAAAATTGGTTACTTTAATCCATGATTGTTTGTGGGACACTGCTGCGCGCAATTGGCTGCCGCATTTTGCCCAAAAATATACAGTCAATTCACTTTATAGTATATTCTGTGAAACACTTTGAGACGTCTAGAATTATGACTATTATCATTTGTGATTTCAAAACTACCTTCCAGAGCTGAGTGAATTTCACTCAATTTAAGTTATACACCATGGGCAACCATGTGGGAAGTGTGGTCTGAGCTTCGCTCAACAAGCCTGACAAGCCCGACATCTCACCTGGCCTGAAGCTATGCTGAAGCTGTAGTGGTCTAGTCAGGCTGGATGTGGAGTACTGCATGCAGTTCCCATTGCAATAGCATAAGGGGCTGTTCAATCCCTAAAGGCTATAAAACGAAGAGTACTTAGTAATGGGACAGAGAAAGTGAAATAGAACAATATCTTAAGATGTCAAAGAAACAAGTCCAGCATTATGTCTTAATTATACTTGGTAACTAAATGCCAATTAACATTTCTGTAAAAAAAAAACACCTTTGTGATTTCTGTCGTGAACTTGCGTATCACAATCCTGAACCTGTATCCCTTTATCCTGCTGCAAATAAATAACTTGATGCTTAAGAAGGAAAAAGTAGGATTAGTATCCCATATGGATGAGATTAAGACAGGCAAAGGACTTGTGACTCTACTTCATGGGAATATTAAATAGTAAAGGTGGTATAATAATAATAATAATCCTTGCATTTGATATAGCGCTTCACAAAATATACTGTAAAGTGATTGACAATATTTTTTGTGGGCAAAACACGGCAGCCAATTGCAGTGTCCCACAAACAGTCATGGATTGAAATGACCAATTTATTATAGGGTTTTTTTGAGGGATTATTATTGGGCACGGGGCATAAGAAAATTTGCCCAAAGTTTCGCCCTGCCTGGATTTGAACACAGGTCTCACACTTGTCGGGTGAATTCTCCAACCACTGAGCTACAGGACCCCATTCAAGTCCCATTCAAGCAGGTCCCAGTCAGTCCTGCTCGGTCAGCTGGTAGGTCAGTCAGTCAGTCAGTGAGTCCCAGTCGGTCATTCCTGATCAGTCAATCAGCCTTGGTCATGTCTAATGATCCCTGCTTATTCCCAATTAGTGCTGGTAATTCCTGCTCATCTCTGGTAACTCTTTATTTCCGGTCAGCACTGGTCAGTCCAGTTAGTGCTGCTTGGCCCTGGACAGTCATGGTTGGTCCCAGTCAGACCCAGTTAGCCCCGATCAGCTTCAGAAAGAAAAAAGCCTTTCAAACTAAGGCATCCCTCAAGTAACAAGTCAACGAAAGCTTATATTTTATAGTAATAATAACAACAACAATAATCATTGCATTTGATACATCACTATTACGTCTTCAAGACATAACTACCTTTTTTAAGGGATTATTAACCTCAGTAAAGCAATCCACCAATCGACTAACAACAACAACAACTTTGATTTATATAGCGCCTTCCACGCCGGACGGCGTCTCAGAGCGCTTCACAGTAGCGGATCCCGGGACCGAGCCAGGGGCAGGGGTAGAAAGGTGACCAACGGCGCGGTCGAAACGAAAGGTCTTCAGCTGTGACCTGAAACTGGGAAGAGAGGGCGCAAGGTGAAGGGAGTGAGGAAGGGAGTTCCAGAGCCTGGGCATAGTGGCTGAAAGTACAGCCGCTGAGGGTGGAGCGGAGGATTCGGGGAACATGGAGGAGGCCAGACCCAGTGGAGCGAAGGCAGTGGGTGCTGGTTTGGAGAGTGAAGAGATCAGAGAGGTAGGGGGGTGCAGAGGAGTGGAGGAACTTGAAAACAAGGGTGAGGATCTTGAAGTTTGACTAACAACTGGGTTCCCACTTACTGCTAGGTAAACAGACAGATATTGAGTAAGAAAACTGCCTGGGGATTGAACTCAGTTCCTCTTGTTTCTGAAGCAAGTGCTCTAACCAATGTGCCAAAGGACTCCATCTTAAACCCTTATCTTAATTTTTCAGGTTCAGATTTTCACATTAATGGACTTTCCTGGTGCATTTTAGTTGCCAATTGCAGTCCCAAATACAAGGTAGAAATCACTGTTGTCAATGGATTGAAAATATCGCAACCTAAACTTTTCATGACACACAGTAAATTTTTTACAACCTCAAATATTTTAACAATAATGACTAGCAATGAACTTAACCCTCGGTTTCATTATTCTATCGTTAATCATAGAAAACAAAGAGTTTCTCTTGTATTGGATTGTAAAACAACATGTTAATGTAGCCTTGCCTTCAGCGAGGCATACTAACCCATTAAACACCAGAGTATCCTTAGTCCACCAAGAATAACATTGCACGGTGCCACTAATGCTTCGTTTGTTTTGTTTATTTGCTTAGTGTGCTGAATGAAAAACCATTACTGTATATTGCTTCACACTGTAAATTAATGCACTTCTGCACTTTCTCTAATTGTGAAGTTCAGGTTGCAGATTTGTGAGCGAATGTTTTTTTCAGAGAATGTACAGTATATATGTTTTTTGGAAAAGCATCAAAGGAAATGTAGTGTTCAAAGGGTTAAAGTGCAGCTGAATCCCTTCCACTTTTTGTGGTGGTGTTAATACTGATGAGTTAATAATTGGCTGGCAGATTTACCTTCTGAAGTGCAAGACAGACAACAAAGCTCAGATTTTGTTTTCCTTGAGGTTGTGTGTGAAAGCCACCAGCTGACAAACACAAAAGAGCCAGACATCAGAGACTGATGGAATTCTGAAGAGAACACCTTGTTTAACACCTGCAATGCTTTAGTAGCCTACAAAGAAAGACAGTATGATCAGTTGTTGGCACACCTGCCTGCAACTGGACTGCTTAAAAACCCTTCATCTGATTCAGTTTCTATCAAATAAAAGATGCCACCACCGAGGTGATGAAAGTAAGAGCATACCCATTAAGTGCACTAAAACAGTCAAAACGATTTAGCCTGGATGATGAATTTAAGTGTTTACTGCAAATTGTAACAGACCATCTGCTTGTGGGAGGTAGAGAAAGATATTTTTTCGAGGAGATATGCATTACTCTATCTCTTGTGGTCTGTAGATAGAACTGTTCAAAAGAGCTCTAAGGAAGCAGAAAGCATATTGTTTTATTTTGAAGATCCTTCTTAAATATAGCCTGGAGATAGTTTGTGCCATGCAAAGAAAAAGTCTTGTATCAGTGGTCTAATGGAACTGAAAACGTATAACTGATAAATGGTTAACTTGAGAATGGGCATAAAATATCTATGGAAAATTTAACAATCAATATTGTATGTAGCGATATCTACTGTACAAATGAAGAACACTGGGGAAATACCCAGTGTTGGTTATTGAGTCCGTTGAGATGGAAATCAGAAAGTTATTAAAGATAGATTTAGAACCCAGAATAAGTCATGATAAGGGATACAGGTGTCTTGCGATCTGTGCTGTTAGTTCACCCACTGGCAAGTTCTTCAGACTCTCCACTACAATAAATGGGCACACGATCACAAGAGAGATTTTGACGAAGGATCTCATCCTTCCAGAACAGCCACCCTACTATCCTTCCATCATAGTACAGTAGAAGCCCGTTTATCCGTGACCCGATTAACCGGATTGCTCGACCCCCCTCCCGGGGCAATTCCCCATCCCAGCAATCGCGAGTATGTTTTAAAATAAGTACTTTTTTTTCGTTTTTCGGCAATTTGCTGCCCAATTATCCGGCACAGTCAATTAGTCGACCCCCCACCCCCACCCCGAGCGTACTGGATAAGCAGGCTTCTACTGGATTAAGGTTGTTTTTTAAACAAGTCCATTAACTGGCTTCAACCATCTTTACCGCTAACCTGGGCCAGGTCTAATAGAGAAGCATGAGCCGCATTTTCAGCTACAACAGCCCTCTCACACTACAAACCAACTACAAACAGCCCCTCGGGTACTAACCTTTACACATGGTGCATTAGGCCTCAGGCCTCTTGCATATATGCTTGACCCCGCTACCATAGCGGCTGTGAACGCACGGCATGGAGAATTTGGGGATTGCCAAAGTGGCGTGCGTGGGAAATTGAGTCATCCTCACTAGGAAAAGTAATTGCGTCACACTACTGCAACAAATTCTTGGTAAGTGCCATACTATTCAAATTAAAATATTTTAGTATTTTAAGCATAACTACATGTTTCAGGAAACATATACCTAGAGTTTTAATCAGGGTTGTTTCACTTTTTAGGTTGTACAATACAAAAATGTCCAAATGTTTTTGTCAATCCCATGAGGAAGCCAAGGGGCAGCTCGTCTCATTTTCCATCTGTCCTTCAGATAGAATTGTACTCAGGAACTTGTTGATGGGAAAGGTTTGCTATTACACAATTGACTAAGATCACAAGAACATCATTGATGGGCACATGAAATCTCAGAAACAAGGCAGCGGCAATAAGGAAAAAAATGAAGGTAAAATACATTTGATACATATAATATTAAAGAAAATATATTATTTGCTTTCACTTTAATCTTGAAAGAAATCTATTGATTCAATTTTAAAAGGACATAAACAACCACAACAACAACAACAACAACAAATTACATTTAAAGAGCGCCTTTCACGTCGGGAGGACGTCCCAAGGCGCTGCACAGGAGGCGTGTGACCCGAGCTGAGAGGGGAGTGTTTGGGGAGGGGTGAAACACAAAGGGGAGGTAAAAGAGTTCGGGATGGACCAAAAGGCACGATCGAAGAGGAAAGTCTTCAAACCGGCCTTGAAAGAGGAAAGGGAAGAAACGAAATGGAGGGATTGAGGAATGGCATTCCATAGAGTGGGAGCGGAGAAACTGAAGGCCCGGCCTCCGATGGTGGGGCGGTTCGGGCGGGGGGCTTGGAGCAGGCCAAGTCCTGTTGAACAGAGGGTCCGGGTGGGCGTGTAGGGGGAGAGTAGATCGGTTAAATAGGGCGGGGCAAGGCCGTGTAAGGCCTTGTAGGTGAGGACGAGGATCTTGAACTCGATCCTCTGGAGGATGGGGAGCCAGTGGAGACGGGCGAGGGTGGGGGTTATGTGGTCGCGGAGGCGGGTGCGGGATAGTACACGGGCTGCAGAGTTTTGGATGACCTGCAGCCTGTGAATGGAGGAACTGGGGAGGCTGACGAGGAGAGAGTTTCCGTAGTCCAGCCGTGAGGTGATGTATGCGTGCAAACCACAGCAAACATAAACAAATAGAACATTTCTAATGACATGCATTATGAAGGTCAATTTTTCTTTTTTCCCTTCTAGGTGGATCTGGATCTCAAAGACAACTTGCTCTGACAACCCACTTCTCTAGAGCATCTGTGGAGAGAAAACTCAAGTACACGAAACAGAGAGGGTCAATTCCAACACCATCACAGTTTTGTAATCCATACTTGAAGGAACATATTCCTGAGTATGAAGCATTTTTTAAGAAACATATTGAGATACAGATGTGTACTTGTTCCTGGGTGAGACCACTGATCCCAGCAGGTGCAGTGTTCTGACTGTACGGGCAAGGCCACTGCACAAAGTTGGGGAGAAGCCTCTTCTTATTGGAGTAGAATTCTTGCAGTGAGTCAACCACTCCACCGTTTTATAAGCATCTTAACTGTAAAAATGGTTACCTTTGATAAAGTGCTTGCGGTTGTCACAGACAGTGCAAGCTACATGATCAAAGCATTCAACACAATTCTGTCGGGATTGTTTCCTAACACAATACATATTACATGCAATGCGTCTTCTCAACGTGATTTTGGAAATTTGGCCTGTTGTACTGGAGGTCTTAAAAACAGTGTTTGCTATGGTCAAGAAAGTCTTCTGCCATAGTCCAATCTGTAATTCTAAATTATGGAGATGATTGATGGACATAAACCACAGATGGTAGTCTTTGCTGTTTAGACCTATTGGTGCTCCTGGTTTGAAGACTTTTGAATATTTGCATAATTTAACCAGCATTAAACTTTTGGCTGAGAATTTTTGTTTGTTTCTGTGAAAATTTTAAATTGAAAATTTTAATTTCCCTGTAAACTGTGCTGAAACTGCTTTTTTGTTAAAGAAAATAACGAATTATTTTGTATGATGTATTAATTTTTCATTGTTAGTTTTTTTAAAATGAGAAAAGAAAAATATATAGGTTAGCAGCAAAATAATTCAATTTGTTTTCCCACAAAATCACTTCCCCCCCACAATTCTCCCACAAAATTCAGCAAAACTCTCCACAATTTCCCACAAGATTTGTAACACGCTCTATATTTTGTTTTGAAAATATTTCCACACTTTTCTATTGGCACAACCAATAACCTGTCCGTCTCTCCCCCCTCCCTCTCTCTTGCAAAGAAATGCTTCCTACTTTCTGTCCTTAAATTGCTCTTTTCAACCATAAAATGGTGTCCTATTGTTTTGCTGTTAACCCCATTTAAAATCTTGTTTACCTTTATGAGATCCCTCACAGATATATACTTTTGCGTCTGAAGTGCCGTAGTTTGTCTAATCATTGCTCATAGCTCACTCATTCCTCTGGTAATGATCCCCATCGTTGTTCTCTACACTGCCTCCAGGTCTCAGCAGCCTCCTTATGTTGTGTGGCCCTTTCGTGATGTGTCTGACTCCTACACTCACCAACTTGTACAAAGTGTTGTCAATGAGTTAAGATAGTGGCTTCAGAGAGATTCAGGAATTCATCATGCTGATTTTGCCAAACGGATAATACAGACAAATAAGAAACCTGAATGAAACCACCAACAATAATAAAATAATGAGTGAAATTATGAGTTTAGATCTTCTCACAATTTAACTTCTTTAACTCAATCTATGCTTTATTATTGGATGCAAAAAGTTTTTGTTACGTGTTTTAACCTGATGATGGTAATGTTGAAACAAAAAAACTGTGAACACTGGAAAGCTTAAATAAAAAGAGAATATGATTGATCCACAGCTGAAAGAGGGACAGGTTAATGAGTGTGACCCTTCCTCAGCACGCTGGTTACTGTGATGGACCCCTATGCATTATTGGTGGTGATGTGTGTGAGGGATACTTAGAAGCTTACAGGGAGAAGCAATTGTACATTTGAAGCCTTATATTTACTATTCATTTTATATGTAGAAAATAGGTGAACAGTGAGAATTTTCACACCAATATAATTTGTACATTTTGTCTTTAAACTTTCAGACTTCTTGTCCTGCTGTCAACAGGTCTCATGAAGCATAAGCAATATAATTCTACCGTTGGATTTTATTTCTTCTATATTTATTTTCATTAAAGAACATGCGACTTCAGTAGTTTAGCAGAATTACATCAAAGAAACCAACCTTGATATATATTCAGGGAACATTGCAAGTACTCCAAGAAATGTTGGGAGCATGGGAGCTCTGAACTCATCCATTATAGATCACAAGTCTCCCAGTCATATGTGTGAGTCATTTGAGATATTCTCTTGATATAAAATGCATTAAGTAATAAATGTATAAACGTTAATTGTTGTTGTTGAAACTGTGATCACTAAGTGGCTTATTTTTGTAGGTTTCATAGATGTCAATGAATAACTTCCTAACTTCTTACCGAGTCGTAGTCACTGTACTAAGCAGGGAAGCAATCTTCTCTTATGCCTTTGTCATGGTGACAGAATCTAGCAATCGGATCATACTAAGCACTTGAGTTGTTACTTGTTGTGACCAACACTAAATGCAAGCTCTCCTTCCAATTATATCTTGAGCAATTTATAAAACTCTGATATCAATCCAACCTCCTGTCTGCAGTGGATATTATTTTCATCTGTTTATGGACTCGTTCCTCAACTTCCTCAAATCGAAATGATTATATAAGGATTATTTATAAATTCGTTAAATCCCAGAGAGCAAAGGAATATCCAACAGACTGGTTGATTTCTTCTTTATGCTTTTAATGGCATTTGATCACCAAATGGCCATTATTTATGTGTCCGCCTTGAAAATTTCACCCAAAGTATATAGTCAATTCACTTTACAGTATATTCTGTGAAGCACTTTGAGACGTCTAGAAGATGTCAAAAGCGTTATATCAAATGCAAGGATTACTATTATTAGTAGTACTATAGTATTATTATTAATGTGGGTGAGGTGAGCCCAATACAGTAATCACACACAACTTTCATCACTGTAAGTGTTCACATCATATTATCAGGGAGACACAATAATAATATCTGCTATTCCTTTAAAACTTGTGTCTCTCCTCAGTTAAAGGCACTATCTTCAATGGTTGAACAGCTTAACAATGGAAGCTGAGGCCCAGATCTCAAACGGTAGGATGATCCTTGCTGGACAAGGAGGCCCTATATGAGGACATTTGACAGTCACTCAGTTCACAATGCCAAGCATCATGGTTTTAGCTGCTTAAACTCCAACAGTATCCAAACATCCACTTTGCGGTCCCCAAACCTTGCCAATCTGTATCATATACCTCTGTGATTTGGTGAGAAGGTAAAATGTTCCAAAGAGAGTATATGCAATAATAATCTTTGCATTTGATATAGCACTTTTCACGTCTTCTAAACGTCTCAAAGTGCTTCACAGAATATATTTAAACTGAATTGACTGTATATGTCTGGGAAAAACACAGCAGCCAATTGCATGCAGCAGTGTCCCAAAAACACAGTCGTGGATTGAGTGACCAAATTATTATTTTTTTCTTTGGAAGGATTATTGTTAGGCGTGTGTAGTAAGGAAACTTGCCCAAGGTTTCACCCTGCCTGGAATCGAACCATGTCTCTATTTGCAAGGCAAGTGCTCTAACCACTGAGCTACAGGACTCCACGACAGATAACATCCTTATAGATAACCACAGACTATACTATTTGTTCTATCAATTAGTGTGAGAATCCAGCATACAATTTACTGAACAACTTAAAAATATTAATAAGTTTGTTACTTATGAAAAAAATTGTTCAAATTTGGCTACAATAGCACTCATTGATATTTTGATTGAATTTAAATTTTTTTTCCACATCTCGACCCCACATATATAAATTCAAGTTGTTGTCAAGGATGTGTCAAATGGCCAGAAGGAACTGTAATTGGTGCGTAATTTGTAAATTGTATTACAGATCTGATGCCAGAAATTATGGCATTATTTACTTCCAGATACTACAATAATAATGATAATATTCCTTGCATTTTGATCTAGCGCTTTTCACATCTTCTAGACGTCTCAAGGCGCTTCACAGAATATACTGTAAAGTGAATTGACTGTATATTTGTGGGCAAACAAGGCAACAGAACAAGAGGGAAATGTTCAGAATTGTGAAAGGTAATTCTAGTATGCATTAGTAAGTATGTGTTTACCAGGAGGATAACTAATAGCTGGAATGTGTTGACAGTAAGGATGGATAATCCCAGGATGTTAGACTCATTTACGAAACAACATGACACTGTAATAGGAAAATAATGTTCATCCTATCCAATTCTATCATTCATTCTATCAATCCTTTCTATACATTCTATACAATCCATTCTTGGTAAACAAGAATTGACCTTCCAATATGTAGAACTCTCTCCAATTTGGGTTGGATACTCTTAAGTATGGTGCTGGATTTCCACTTTTGTCAGACAGCTAGCTAAACCCACCCCACAACCCCCACCCATCCACCCACTCCCCCCCTCCCCCCCACCCCCCCCCCCCAAAATAACTTGTCAGCAATTATTGTATTTTTGGATGAGATACCTGATCCTGGCTGGTGTTTACTGAACCATATCCAGCATGATTTTTTTGCCTTCAGAACAGCAAACTTCAAAATCGGGCGGAATGTTTGCATCATAGTGTTTTTCAAAATATTGTTTTATTTTAAAACCCAGACCTCATTTTAACTCGTTTCTAAAATAAGATCTAAAGTACTACACATGCCAATTGATAGTGCTTGCCTTTAGATACCCTAGGATCTCAGTGATACTGTATTTCTTAGGGATATTACAATTGCCGAAAAGAATCTGATTAAAACAATAACAATCTTACTTTAAATGTAGATCCGGCAAGAAGCTGTTGTGTATGTCTGACTCGGGTCCTTTCCAATGGGATTGGAATTTATAAACACTTTAAGAAGCCAAATAACATCATAAGCTCTGCATGATGAAAAACCTAGAGAAGTGCACCTGAAGTGTGTTCGCTTTTATCACAATGATTGTTTGTAAACTCTGCAGCAGCAGAATTGGCTTGTGTGGAAGAACTGACAGACTTTAAAGGACAAAAAAAACGTGATGAGGGTCAATGAATTCTCCATGGATGAGTTATCTTCCCCTATCGGAGGCCCAATTCAGATGACAACTCCCAGGGGTACCTGTTCTCCATATCACATCTGGTTCTGCCAAATTAGAACAAAAACATTTGCTCGGTCCCTGGCAAGAATTAATGGGTCATTGTATAACTCATTGAAACTGCAAATCACAGGCAGCAGAATGGATTATTTATGACCCCGGAACCTTTATTCTGTTAAGGAGTGAAGAAGCTTTGTTGGCTATGGGTGGCATTATATTATCATATTGGGTTACAAGTGCTGCAAGAAATAGATAAATGACATTGAACGTAGATTGTGGTCAACCAACACTGAAGCTCAATAGGACCAGAATTCCACTATGTCCATCATTCACTTTGTGGAGGAGTGAGGAGTGTATCGAGACACAAAAAATGAAGACCACCCAGATGCACAAAGATACGAATAATCGAGTCTCTCAATTAAAGAAAATGTTTTCTGTATTATTATAGGAAAAGTAGTAAAATAATAACAACCCTGGCATTTGACATTGAATCACCTCAGAATGGAATTGATGTCAAATTTTGTGACTATAATGGATCAGCCACTTTGGACACAGCAACAGTCCCATAAACAACAAACGGGTGATTGATCAATTTATCTGGAGTATTTGGGGTAAAAACATCAAAATAGATTCCCTTCCCTTTTTGAGTAGTGTCATGGATTATTTAACATCCACCTGACCATATACCTCAGGACCTTGGTTTATAATAATGCAGTGTAATAATAATCCTTGTATTTGATATAGAGCCTTGTTACCTGTTTAAGACACCTCAAATGCTTCACTGCATATAGTATAAAGTGTATTGACTGTATAATTTGTGGGGCGAAATATATTTGATATAGCATCTCTTATGTCTGAAGTATGTGTTCAAGCACTCCGAAGATATGCTGCAAAGTGTAGTGACTTGATTTTGTAGGTTTAATTCTTCATCCAAAAGATCGCATGTCTGCCAATGCAGTACTTGGATCCCAATGTGATTGTACAGTTTGGGGAGTTAAAGTCATAAGCAGAGTCATTCAAATTCATATTTATTTTACTGTTAAAGAGGCTAAAATTCTTCCTTCCTTTGGGACAGAGAACTGATGTTTATGTTGTTGTTGTTTCTGATTAATGTTCAATCTCCAAGCTTCAAACTGTGTTGAAATATTAATGGCAATGGAATAGCTTTTCTAAAAGTTTTATTAATTTCATAAATGCTGTGATGTTTTAAGGCTTATCTTCAGCATATTCATTATACGAATATAAATCATGAACTGATGGGGTTTTTTATCAAAGGTATAAGAATCCAGGGGATGTGAATGAATCTTCCAATTCAAAATTATTCAAAAGACATTTTGCTTTATCTGAGATCCCACTTGTACCTTACTAAGCATTAGGCACATAATCGCTCGCAAAATCACAATTATTCAGTATGAGCCATTATTTTTCCATATATTCTACTAATGTCAAATGGATATCAATGGTCTTGTGCAGGCCTAAGCATTGCTCTCTAACAAACAGAGACCTGGAGATGAATGATAAATTGTAGGTTAGTGCAGTAGCAACAAGAACATACAATGATATTGCAATCTTCATACCGAAAGGTGTCTCGGAGTGCTTAACAGTAGCGGAGCCCGATGCTAAGTCAGACGGAAAGTAACGGTAGAAGAGAAAGGTCTTGAAATCCAACCTGAAAATGGGTACAGAGGGGCAAGGTAAAGGGTTTGAAGGAGAGAGTTCAACTGCTTTGTGGTGTAGTGGCTGCTGATGATGCGATGCCAGAGCCAGTCGAGTGGAGACAGCAGGTAGTAGTGTAGTGACACAGTAGGTTAAAGAGATAGTGGGTATGCCAAGATGTGAAGTGATTTAAATACAAGAAAGAATCTTGAAATCAATCCAGGGAGCCAATGGAGTTTGACAAGGACTGGGGTAACAGAAGTACGGAGGTTTGTGTGGGTGAGAATGCGGGTGGTGGAGTTTTTAATTCAAAGTTGAATTTTGTGAATAGTGAAGCAGGGGAAACCAGCGAGGAGGGTGTTTGAGTAGTAGAGGAGGGAGGTGACAAAAGCGTGGACAAGGATTTTCGAGTGAGGTACGATTAAAGGCGGATAATGTGGCGGAAGTGGTGGAAAGCAGTCCTGGCCAGAGACCGAATGTGAACAGATTATAGCTCACTATTGCCATTTCAGGTCATTAAAATGATCTCCTCTGCTGATTATTAACTTTGAAAAATAGTGGGGTTTTATGATAATTTGGCTTTTATTACACAGGGAAATAAAGTCTGACTTTGTGTGGCATTTGAAAAACAATTTGGTAAATAGCAAATGCCAAATCTGTTCCCACCGACCCTCCACTTGGACAAGACTTCATGCAACTCAAAACGGAGATTGTCACCTGAGCAATGTAACAAAGGCTCAGTCTTAACACATCCAATAATCGCTATCTACAAATGCCTTTGTAATCTATCAAATCAATCCCCATTACCAATGGTCAAGTGGTCTATTTACTGTTATTATACTGTTTACTGCCCTACCTGGTGGCCTAAATTACTATTATTATGATACATTAATGGAAGCAATTTGCTCAGTCGTACTTTAAATTAATTATGGGTAATTACCTCATGTTTACCACCATGAAAGCATCAACAACTGAGCACAAGGTGATTCTGCTTATTGCCCATATATCCCATAACTCTTCACACTCATGAACCCAGCCCTCTCCAAGCTCCACTAACTCTCTGTATCCCAATGGATTGACTTGAAGATCCTCATTGAAAAATGCCTTCATTCCCTAGCACCTCTCTACCTCTGTGATTTTCTGCCACCCCCATTCTCCTGTTTTGCTTCTTCTGTTTGGCAAACAGCCCTGCTGCACATTTTGCACCATCATCATAAATGGCCATAGCTTCAGCTACTATGACCCTTACCTCCACTCCACCCTCTCGCACAACTTCTCTATCGGTCTTTAAATCTGTCTCTACAAATTTGACCAAGTTAGACAGTAGCGATACAGGGGCTGATTTGAACATACTGTGACGCCTTGCTTCAGTTTTTCATTTTGCATAATTCATCTTATTTGGATAAAATCATGAAATTATGGTGAAATCATGAAAGAAAACCATTCTTCAAAATGTAAGAGTAAATTAATAATAATACTAATCCTTGCATTTGATGTAGCACTTTCCACATCTTCTAGATGCCTCAAAGCCCTTCACAGAATATACTATAAAGAATTAACGGTATGTTTGTGGGTGAAACGCAGCAGCCAATTGCACACAGCAGTGTCCCACAAACAGTTGTGGACTGAAATGACCGAATTATTATTGTTTTTATTCAAGGGATTATTATGAGGCATGCACCATAAGGAAACTTGCCCAAGGTTTCACCCTGATTCATATTCTGATTTTAAAAAAGCTTCGGTACATATACATTTCCATGTATGCTTTGAAAATCAAGGCCTTATTGCCATCTTTTAATAAGATTGCTAGATGTGTAACTACATGTATTGCTAGGATTTCAACCAATTGGGTGAAATACGTGATGTTCATCCGTATCTTGGTTGTGTTTTCGTATTTCTTCTGAAGCAGCAAATTGTTTAGATACAGAAACAGGTGAAGATTAAGACATTGAAAGCCACCACTGGATGAAGTGACAGTCAGTAAACTATGGTAATTCACTATTTCAAACTTAGCTAAACATTTGTTACGATATGATGTGTTTGACCACTGAGGGTTAAAATGTACATTCAGCTGAGTTTAAAAGAGGCACCTGCACAGAAAGGAGGAGTTAGCCCATACAGAACAGCTGAGGTGATGTAATATTAAAACTATCAAAGGTTTATTTTGAACATGTTTCTATCATTAAGGTTTTGCATGACATTTTGTATTTGCGTATCTACGTAATCTATTGTAACTTAATGAAATATACACATAAAATGTTATCATGTGGAGGAAATTGTATTTGTAGAATGACTAGAAATAAAAACTTTAATTTCCAATGTTCTGATCCTAAATCTAAAAACTTAAAATCACTGTACCTAATCCGCAGTGTTCCAGCTGTTGAACCAACGACACATGTCAAGTTTTAGATCCGGCTCATAATACTGCTTTGGTTAAATCATGCTCACTGAGAACTTTAGAAATAATATTTACTGCCTTCACTCGATTATTTGTGAAACTATCTATTATACATTTCTATGCTTCATTACACTTAAAATATAGTGAAACTGAAACTGGTTGATGAGAATCCTCCTTGAATAACTCATTCGTTGGGCAAGTTTCTTTACTTCACACAACTCTATTTACCTAGCAGTAAGTAGCAACTTGATTGTTAATCAATTGGCGGATCGCTGTTCTGGTGGTAATAATTCCTTCAAAATATATCAAATAATTTGATCAGTCAGTCCATAACTCTTTGTGGGACACTGCTGTGCACAATTGATTGCTACGTTTCACCCACAAAAATAAAATAATAATCCTCGCATTTGATAAAGCGCTTTACATGTCTTCTAGATGTCTCAATACAATCAATTCACTTTACAGTATATTCTGTGAAGCTCTATGAGGCACCTCAAAGATAGGCTAAGGCACTATCAAAAGCAATGATTATTATTATTATTATCATCCAAAAGAGGAAAATCAGGAGAACAGAACTTAATGGAAGACTCTTTCGAATAATCCTTGCATTTCGATATAGCACTTTTCACATCTTATCGACGTCTCAAAGCGCTTCACATAATATACTGTAAAGTGAATTGACTGTATATTTGTGGGCAACACACGGCAGCCAATTGCGCACATCAAATGACCTCCTTCTCTGTGCTGTGAGTGACCATGGTTCAAAAACAATGTACAATTTTTCAACCTTCCAATTTTTGTTGTTGTTACAAGTAACCAGTTTGAGACATCTTTAAAGACATGATAAGGCGCTATATCAAATGCAAGGATTATCAGATTATTATTCTACAGTGACCAGTTGGTACAGTATATGATTTATTGTTTGTCAGTTTGGGATGATTGTGGATCATGATCAGCAATAGCTCACCAGCTCATTGCACTCTACTCTCCGTTTCCCTTATAACTGCAAAGTTCTCAATTGGGTTAGGAATGAAAAACAAAAAAAACACAGTGACTGGTTACAGGTTCTTAGCATTTAAAGAAAAGTTATGATCAACGAGAAGATTGATGAATTATACACCTCAAACCCACAGCATTATAATTTAAATCAAATCCTGTTCCAAAACAATCTGAGAGAATGTATTTAACATATAGCTGGTTGGCTGAAACTGACTTGAAAAAGCATATTTTTATCAAGTGTATTACATTTAACATTGCCTGAAATTACTGTAAATGTATCTATTTGGCTGATTTTATATCATGTGCTTTCAGGAGAATGCCGTGGTTGAAAGCGTTTCTCTAGTTAATGTACTACCAACCGAGCCAAGTTGTAAAACAATGAAATCAATCTATGTCTGTTCAGTCTAATTTGTCAGTTTAGTTTAGATGGTTGCTTCTAAGTCAGTGATTTGTGGTTCAGGTTCCACACAGGGACATGGAACTCATATAGTCCAAGATGATACTCCAATAAAGTGCTAAGTTGTGCTACATTGTTGGAGGCATTGTCATTCAGATGAGCCATTAAACTAAGATACTGTACTTTCTGCCTGTTCAAGGATGTTAAAGCTCCCACAGCAGTATTCAAAAAGAGAAGGGAGTAGGACAGCTATACCATGAATTTTGTTTCCTTATCCAAAAGGTAGTTAATGACTGGACAAGATTGCCAGGCATGCATTCATTTAAACAAAACAGCTTGAATTAAATTTCTGATCTTGTGATCTCCCGCTATTTCGGCTAACAATCCCTCAAATAAAATGGGTCATTCCCTTTACGGCTATTTGTTGGACGTTGCTATGCACAAATTGGCAACCAATTTCATGACAAGTTACAGTCATTACACTTCACATTAAATCCTGTGAAATCTTCGGAAATGAAAGGTGAAAGATGCAACCTTAATTGCAAAACAAATTCATTATTATAATAGAACAAAAGAACTCTGGGAAAGATCGTGTGCTTTCCAACAGAATTATGAATTTGTGCTCATATGAAAAGTATTTTTTTCCAGCAATACAATAAACACTTCCATGAAGTTTATTTTTCATTGTTTTTGAAGAACACAAGGAAGTATGAGTGACTGCCAAATACAATCATTGTGCATCTCAAACCATTGGCCATGGGACACTGGTATATCAACATAAAGACATTGACATTATGTTTTTGTTCATTAGACGGTATAACAACCAAATGCAGCTGAAGATGACTGTACCAGGTATACTTAATCCCTAGTGTAATCCTTTTCTCACCAGATTGACCCTGACTTAATGGTTTCCAAATTCCAATAGTTGGCCATCAGTCATAAGATCAAGACCAAAGAGCCCCGGCTTGTCTACTCAGTCATTTCCTGAAACATTGGGATTATCCTTGTTACTCTCCTCTGTACTGCCTTTGGGGCCTTGAGAGGCACTTATGTCATAGTTCCCACAATCGCAGCAGTACTAGGTGTGGCTCGATTATGTAGCTTGATATCTGGGGATCTGAACCTAAGTGATTTGTCATTAGGTCCCAACATCCTATTTGTCATGCGTATTGCTGCCTTGAACTCTTTTGATATAGTGAGCAATGAGTCAATTAATACCCTGGCCCTATTGATTGGCTCGCGCTATCGCCTTCGTGCATCAGACGCTGGCAGCATCAACCTCCATGGTTGCTCACTCGATCTCACCAAGCCAGTCAGGAATCTAATCTTGTTCAACTCTCAACTGTCTTCCCCCCCACCCCGCCCCAGCCCCCCCACCCCCGCCCCCCGCCACATCCAAGCAATGACTCGCTCAGCCTTTCCTCATCTCCGCAATGTTGCCCGACTTGGCCACCACCTCACCCTCAAAGCCACTGAAACCCTCATTCATGCCTTCATTACATCCCGACTCGACTATGCAAATGCTCTGCTTGTCAGCCTTCCCAATTCCTCCCTCCACAAATTGCAGATGATCCAGAACTCCGCGGCCCATGTCCTCTACCCTTCCAAACTCCATGACCCCATCTCCCCCATCCGTGTCTGACTCCATGGTTCCCCATCATCCAGTGGATCCAATACAAGATCCTGGTCCTCACATTTAAAGCCCTCTACAGCTCTGCCCCACCGTACATCAATGACCTTCTAACCCCTTATCAACCTGCCTTCAGTCACTCTGCCTCCAACCTCTGGAACTCCATCCCGCAGTCCCTCTGCCTTGCCCCCTCCTTGGCCTCCTTCAAGTCCCACCTCAAGACTTTCCTCTTCGATGGTCCGATTGGCAACTCCTAATCCCCCACTTCCCTCCCTCCCCCTGTCCCCACCTCTGGTCTGATGGTCTGACGCAGTGACTGTCCAGCACTTTGGGGCGTCCTCCTGACATGAAAGACGCTACAAGTATAATTTTGTTGTTGTTGAGGGAAGCTTTTCAGCTTGCCTCCCCATTGACAAGTTTTAACACATCCATAAAGAACATCTGATCCCTATTCTTACTTTCTATAAGAGGTACCTTAAGCCTCACTTGACTCAACAAATGTAGATCTATTTTTATGGATCAAACAATCAAAATGGATGATGATATCTATAGAGAGGCTCCTGAGTAAGATAAGTATGATTTGGACTCTCATTCCAAGGGGATGGTGTGAAAAAAATTATATTGGGACATACTCCCAGGGTTAGGACTGAAGAAAATTGTTGTGGAAAGTGCAGAGAGAGTTTATCGCTGTACCTTACTATGCGAGTGCTTCACGTTTACACCAGGTTTTATAAATTCCACCTGGACAGCCTAGAAGACCATTTTGTCTTAAAATTAAGATTATGCAGAATTGTGCAAAATTCTTAAATTCAGTCTCAATTTGATATTTTGAGATAAATTAGTTTTATAGGCTAAGATTTGTTGGAATTTCAGTCCTCAGCTGCCTGAAAAGAGAAAACAGTTCAGTTCATGAGATTAATTCACCTCTCCTTAATGAACATAAAAATTCACATAAAAAACAACAAAAGCTACTTTGCCCGACTCTCTGGATTTCTTTAATAATAATAATCCTTGCATTTGATATAGCGCTTTTCACATTTCCAGATGTCTCAAAGTGCTTGACAGAATATACTGTAAAACGAATTGACTGCATATTTGTGCGTGAATTCTTTCTTTCTCGAAAACCCTCCTCTTTGCACTCTCCCTCTCCACTGTCAAAGCACTTCTCTTTGACCTTTGGCCATTTCTCTCATACTATCTCTCACACTATCCAAGAGATGGATAGTGATGACAATCCAGAAGAAGAGGACTAACTTCTAGAACACTCTGTTTCTATCCTTCCATTTTGACCCACTTTATCTTTAAATCCCTACTTAAAACATATTTCTTTGTCCATACCTACGGTCACCACCTCTTCCCTTTTGTCCCTTGCTCAGCATCCAAACCTGCCACTGTGAAGCATTCCACAACATTATCCTATGTGAGGGGAGCTAAATAAATGCACAAATAATGTTATTGTAGAGCAAATCATTCAGAGAAGATTTTAGTCACTGTTGCAGGTGTCCTTGGTGTTAATATCAATTAGAAAATAGACATTTGTGTTTTTATTTTTCAAAGCTGCAAACAGGACTGTGGAGCCTTGTAGTTCAGTGGTTAGACATGAGGAATTGGGTTTGATTTTTGCGGAAAGGCAAAATGTTAGCAAGTTTCCTTACTCCACATGGCTCTGTTTACCTAGCAGTAAGTAGGAACCTGGTTGTTAGTCGAATGGAAAATAGATTTTTCAGGGGTAATTTTTCCTTACAAAAAAGAAATGATAAAAATTTGGTCACTCAATCCACAAGTGTTTGTGGGACACTGCTCTGCGCAATTGGCTGGCATCTTTCGCTCACAAAATATACAGTATATTCTGTGAAACGTGTTGAGAAACGATATTGTGCTATATCAAATGCAAGGATCATTCTTGTATATATTATTAAAACGATTTTCTGTCTTATCTCAAGATAAATTAAGTAGCATTTAAATAAGAATTATATTTTACAACCTACAATAACAATCCTAAATAGCAGTGGTAGAAGTCACAGTTCTGAAATCATATCGGAGGTAATTCTACACAGAATGTACGTTTGCAGACTGTTTTTGGAAGTTTAATGCATAAAGAAACTAACAAGGGGCTACCAAGGAGCTGATGTTTTCCTTTATAACATTTACAATAATTAAAAACTTTGTAGCATACACTTCCTCTTTAAACAATACTTCCTCTTCATCTAAGGAAGGGAGGAGCTGAGCTAATCTCCCAGACCACCCAATCTTTCCCAAACAGAGGATCATGTGAAGGTTCCTATTGCTACATAAGAGTGTGAAACTGCTATTAGAAGCATGGCCTTGGATAAATCAACGGAGCTGGATGGATTGTCTTAATAGTTTAATGTCATGACAATGTTACTTAATAACTTTCAATAACACATAGCCCTCTGGCGTCGACCAGTGACCATGACCTGAGCTTGTTTCTCTCCACTCCCACTTAAAGGAAAAGAATCGCTTGCACGTTCCACCTACAGCCCAATATAATGAATTAAAACAGATTGTAAAATCCAGGACAAACTTCCAGCCGAGCTCCTTAGAGACTGTGGTTCACACCTATAACTCTTCTTTATCAGTAAGGTTTATGATGTGTATCAGACAACTTGAGAGATATTCTCAGCACCCTTGGATGTTGCAAACAGAATTCTGTGATAGATACAGCTTTCTGTCTTTAAGATAAAGTATTTGATTTAAAAAGGGAGTTATTTTTCTATGTCTCCATGGAAAATATGAATCTTGTTTTACCTTATGTTGTTAAGTATAACTACTCCAAAATAGGTTGTAAGTGCATTTTTCATTGTTCCCTATCTGTGCCATTCAGACTGAATGGAGGAATTAGTCAAGGCTGTTCCAGCTTCCAAACCTAAGATTAACTTGCATTTTATTTCAGATAACTATCATTAACAACTATTGGAGTAAAATTCCATCTGGATCTATATTTACTCGATTAACATAGTTTTTCAGAACATTCAGAATTTGGCGAATTGATGAATTCCATTTTAACTTTGAAGATTGTTTTCTGTTCTTCCTCAAAGTACTTGCTGCATTTCAGCTCCAAATTTAAGGCTGTGTTTAAGATTTCATCAAATTCTGAATGCTTTGCATTGCTATGTTAATAGAATAAATCTAGACTCAGGTGGGATTTACTCTTACATTCAATATTTTTTTTAAATAGGAGCATTTTCTCCCAGCAGCAAATATTTTTCTGAAAGTGGAAATAATGCCTGTGCCCTGACAGTTTTATACTTATTCTTGAGTTCCTTGCTTTTTTGAAATTCAAAAGATGCATGTGTGCTATACCTAAGGGAATAATAAATGGATCATTTAATTTAATCAACTATTAGCAGGTATCTAGAATGTCTGATGTAACAAAACAAGAGTTGTTTGTATCAGTAATCTAAAGCCAGCATTGAAGTTTTAGTACTGAATGAGAAAAATATGTAGAAAAACAAAATTACACAGGTCTGAAATTACACCTAACCTTAGCCTCTAACACCATCTATCTTTAAATTTAAGATCATTAAAAATTACAGAAAGCTCTTCAATTCAATTTAGAATAGTAAATGCTTTTCTGCAGTTCTTTTAAAAATTCCAAATCAAGAACTAAATTTGAGGATTTTTCACAATTCTGCTCGATCTTTAATGGTGACTTGTGTTAAATCTATTGAGTAATAATAAAATGTAATAACTGAACATTCAATTTGTGTCAACTTGTAGGACATTGCTTGCACAAATTAACTGCTAAGTCCACCTTTAAGTAAACACTCAGTACACTTTACAGCAAATCTTGTGAAGAACTTTGCAACATTTTGATGAAGTGATAAAGTACTTTACCAAATGTAAGGATTATTTAAAATATATTCTTGATCTTGATGAGTGAATATTATTTGTATTTTATCTTTTTTGTTGTACATGCTGGTTTAAGGAATACCTACACACATCAAGTAAAATATGCATCGTTGACATAAAATATAAATCAATAATGGTAAACCAAGCCAGGTTTTCAGTGTTCTTACCATAAAGGTTGTAACATGCCATGATGTGGGGTCTTTTGTGCCCTGTGATTGTGAGCGACAACATCCTTGTTAATGCCAAGAAACAACTAATCATTTGATACAAAATAATTATTTAAACCTTTGAGTGCTTTAAATCCCTTTCTCTCTCTGGCACCTCCCTACCTCTCCAACCTTCTCACTCCCCAATCCACCACCCAGCACTTCCACTCAACCTGTACCGGCCTCCTACCTGTCCCTCGCACCATCGGAGGTTTCACTTTCAGCTACCACACCCTGAAATTCAGGAATATTCTCACTCAATCCCTCCGCCTTGCCCCCTCTCTTCCCTTTTTCAAATCCCACCTGAAAACCTTCCTTTTCGATCGTGCTTATGGCCCCCTCTCCCGTGGCTCGGAGTCAGCCTCTACCACTGTTAATTGCACGGAGACACTACCATGCATGGAGGGCGCTGTATAAGGTCAAGTTGTTGTTGTTATTGTTGTTAAAGGGTCAATACAACAATAGGTGTGGAAAACTGGGAGCAGAGATTCTTCCCACCCTGCAAGTCAAAGCCTTAATGGGTTGGGTGGTCTTACGTAGCCGGGTTTTTAGCTGATCAAACCCCAACAGAATCAATCAAGAACTTGAATACAAATGCATGCACTGAATACTCTACAGAATTAGGTAAGCAGGGCTTGTTTCACTTGAGAGAAAGAGCTCATACAATTTGAGACAAAGGGAAATTTCCATGTGTAGGTGACATACATATGTGGAATGCTCAGTGTGGGTTGAATACTCCTATGGATAGTGACGAACTTCCATATGTGTCAGAAACCCGGTTAATATAATGTTATAAAAAGCAAGCAAGCCTCTCCCTGATCTGTAAAGGAAGAGACCCACTCAGCAAAGGAGTTTCACCTAAAAGCAATTTCTGCTGGTATTCAGCTGGGCTGTGGCACCTTTGCAGACCCCAGCATTTCAGTGTCATTTCAGTGAATGCTGACTTAACTTTACTTTGAAAGTTGAATTAAGCTGAGTTGAGCCAGTAGTCCCTAAATCTAAACTCAAATACCGGGATCAATTCGACGGTAGGATCAAAAGCTACACACGCAAGGTGCAGTGTTCCTTTAAAGACTTACTCCAAATTTAGTTCTTGCTCAGTAATTATGAGTACTGTATAGCACTTTCCTGGAGTCATCTTTTCAAGGCAGGGGTTCCTTTCTTTTCCCTGGGTCAACAGGAGAAAATAAATCAGAAAGTGAAGGATACAAATTCTAAAATGCACTGTAAGCCAATTAACCACTTTTGTTAATAGAATTGTTGAAGTACAGTTTATTGTTGCACCTTATTGCATTGCCGGGTATCTTGATCAAGATCCTTTGTCGTGAGGCAATTTTCTAAACTAGTGAAAGGCTTGCCTGATACTAGGGAAATTAGGATTCCCAGACTCAAGCCAGATTCACAGTTCAGATAAGAATTGCTGGGAACAGCGTCTTGTACTTAAGCTATTGTTAGTCTTCACTCTGTCCAAGTACTCGTATAACAATGAGACATAACCCTGACCCTGGATTAATAACAGACTCATTGACCAAATAGAAAAGTGATTAGAAATTTAAGTATAGAATCAGAGAAACAACGGAAAACACAATTCAACAAAGACTTTATGATATTCCGGCTGCTGCTTATCTGTGGTTGCACATAATTTCTGGATATCGTTTCGCTTGCTGTAAGTGGGGGAATAGAGCAATGATTTTCCTTTCACGTTCAACTTTTGAACTAAACTATTTTACGCTGCAGATGAATTCTGAAGAGGGAATATTTCTTGGAGCACAAGTTCCCTTTGTAAAGCAAACCAATAAACAAAAGTGCAAAAGTGAAGCAAAATGTTAGCACAATATTTTGAAGCACACAAAGATCCATCAGATTGTCAGAAGTAAATTCGTTATTTTCTACAAGCTAATATATAGCAACAATTGCATTTTGTCATTTGAAGGACTGAGCCTGCTGAGGAACATGGTAAGTCATATAATAATGTGCATCCCCGTTTGCACCTACTGTATAAATACATAATACAAATTGCAAAACTCTTAAGGTTCACAATATAATTATACCAGGAATACAGAGTATATGTTCTTTAAACACTTTAAAATCTAGAATGCGTCCAAAAAATATACTTTCAATTAACTTTAATTTATAATTTATTAAATGCTTTGAGACATCTCAATAACGTGATAACGTGATAAACTGTATTAAATGCAAGGATTATTATTATCTTTAATCATTTATTGTGCTCCTAATAAATCAGACATGTTGTTTCATGTTTTGCAGTAATTTTACCTAATTCACACCCGATGTTCACAGATGAATCGGTTTCACACATTTCAAGACCCAAGCAAAAGAATATTGCATTTCAACATGGGAGAATATCACCAATGTTGAAATGCTGAAATGTTGAAATGTCTCAAAACGCTTCACAGATTTTCTGTAATGCATTGTTGAATTTGGTAACCATATTTTGCTCAAAGGTATCCCACAAACAGCCGAAAAGTTCATAAAAACAAAATCTGTAAAATTGTTAGCCAAGAGAACTGAAAACTTCACAAGCTCCCAATGGCCATCCATCAATGCAGGAAAGCCAAGTCCTGGGTTTTCCTGGAGTCCTGTCGGTCAAGGTTTATAGCACTTGCCTCATAAGCGAGAGAGATCTGGGTTCAAATCCTGGCAGGGCAAAATCTAGGGCAAGTTTTCTTAATCCACACACCTCTGTTTAGCTACCAGTAAAGTAGGAACCTTATTGTTAGAGGATCGGTGGATTATTTTTCCGGGGGTAATACAGTAATTCCTTCAAAATAGTTTGTAAATAATTGGTCATTTCAATCCACGGCTGTTTTATGGGACACGACCAAGCTCAATTGGCTGCTGCATTTCGCCCACAAAATATACAGTTTACAGTGCATTCTGTGAAGCGCTTTGAGACATTTTGAAGCTGTGACAGGGTGCTACATCAAATGCAAAGATGGTGATGATGATTATTATTATATGTCAGCCTCGCACCTATCCCTTAGATGCTAAAGTGGCATGATACGTTTGCTTATCATTTCACTGTTGCTCACAGCTCATTTCTCTAACATTGGGGATCATCCTTGTTCCCCTCCTCTGCACTCCCTCTATAGGGAGAGGTTGTCTGGGCAACCGTGTTGTGGTGACCAGAACTGCATGCAGGATTCAATGTGCTGTCCGACCAGATCACTGTACAGACTGAGTATGGCATCTGGGGATCTTAACCCTCAACTGAATTGACAACATAGGCAGCATCTTTTTGTGCTTTGTTGATTGTTACCTCACAGTGTTTTGACATGGTGAGCAATGAGTCAACTAACACCCCCAGATCAATTTCACCTTCCCTCTTGACAAGTTCTATCCAATGCATGGAGTGTTTCCTATTCTTGCATCCTATGTGTAGTGCCGTGTGTTCATCTGCAATAAATTTAATCGCCGTTAATCAGTGCATGTGCATATCCCATCAAGATCTGTTTATAGCACCTTTGTGTTATGGAACTTATAGCTGGCCTAGTTGGCGGAACTCATCCAGAATATAACTGTTTCACACCTCGGTAGATTAGCAGAGTCCACTGAAAGCCAGTACAGCAGCCAGTGCATCATCAATGCCTCAACCATATTTTTATATAATAAATAATAATAATCCTTGCATTTGACATAGCACTTTTCACATTTTATAACATAAATATAAATTGCCTAAATTACTAAGTAAAAAAAAGTTACATGAGGAGTTATACTATCAATGTAGAACCATGCAGAATATAACTGTTAATATAACAGAATATAACAGAATATAACTTCGTCCTCTGCTCTCTCTTTCAGGTTCTACTGGCTTCCCAGATGATTTCAAGGTCCACACTCTCACCCATAAATCCCTCTAACCCTTATACATTATCATCTGTTCCTACCCCACTCTTCAGCTCATCCCATCTAATCAGCTGATTCAAGCCTGCTGCTTTGATTCATCAAATGTAGTTATTTATTTTTCCTTCCATCACCTCCACTCTAATTTTGTGAAGGAAAGCTCCAACCAAGAGAATCTATAAACCCCAAATAAACATTATAATATCATTTCCATCTGCACATTTTCACGAATTAAGTCTGGCTCTTTTTTCCTCCATCCAAACAATACGGAAAGTATTTCATTTAACAGACATTTCCATTGTTATTTATTCTGAAAGGTTTTCTGCTGGTGTACAATATGTATCCTTGACATAAAGAATCCCTGGGAAACACTCCAGTTCAGCAAGTAGATATAGCACAGGACACAACTGTGCCACACTGAGCACTGATTTTCAAGATTGTGGCACTAAAAGGGATTGCTGAATGATTCTTATACTGTACGTTTGTAAATCTAAATATGGAACTTGCTAAATTACAAATTCTACAATCACAAATGCAGAATGAGGGTGAGCTGCATCTATTGTGTTACCCAACAATTCATTGTAGACATTAAAAAGTCCTTTCAATCTTTTTGAGATCTCTGCATTTCTCCGTGCCCATTTGAAAAGGGTGAAATGAAGGTGGTTTCTTACCAAACTGAACTAGAATTAACTAAATGCTTGAGTGATGTTATAATATATTGAGTATAAGAGTAATTATAAAGGAATGTGAGCCAGTAACAGTGATTCAATGTAATGGTAAAGCAATTATTCAAGAAACACACATGGAGCTTCTCAGATCCTGCAAAGTTAAAAACTAGTGCTAGTTTTACATAAAGCATTTTCTCTGACCTTCAAATACTCTTACCAAAGCCTCTCATTCCTAAGTACTGTGGGCATATTTAAAGAATGAGTATATTTTGTGTTAAGCAGGAGAAATAATAGATTTGTCAGAAGCATTCACAAACTCACAGTTTTGACAAAGATAAATTATGGTGAGATTTAGCGGCTTCAAGATGTACTATTAAATGATCGTATTTCATTCCCTACCCTTCCCATAAGTGCAAGAGTGATGTTGCATTATGACCTCTGCCATCCTTCAACAAATGTCATGCTAGAATTATCGTATAAAAATAAACAAACATTAGAGTGTTGGAACTGGAGATTTTATCTCTGGTTAACAATGCCACAAGCTATTCACTACAAGGGATTTGATTGCCAGCGGAATGTGTTTTGAACTGGAGAAAATCGTGATGAATGGAAAATATGAAAAAAGTAAAATTGTAAAACCAAGAGATACAATAAAAATGAAATTGTTGCACGCACATAGTTTGTAACTGAGAGGACTGTTGTAATTGAAGTAAGCCCGCACATTTTGCCTGCAACTATCAGTACCTTAGCAGCTAAGGCATCAGCTAAGCTGATGTCGTAGCTGCTAAGTTATTGATAGTTGTGTTCATTGTGTTATACCTCTCATTGTGTTATACTAACGGTTAGCAATT
This sequence comes from Hydrolagus colliei, assembly GCA_035084275.1. Classification (NCBI taxonomy): domain Eukaryota; kingdom Metazoa; phylum Chordata; class Chondrichthyes; order Chimaeriformes; family Chimaeridae; genus Hydrolagus; species Hydrolagus colliei. Next base: position 15,187,005 of record CM068742.1, on the reverse strand, counting down.
GTTCGAAGGAAAATAATTAAGAAGCATGATTTATCTAGTTTCAAAGTATTTCATCTACAGATTTCCTCTCTGTTATCGTTAAAGAATTTTTTTAAATCTTATTAAATAAACCTTGATATTGCACTCATGGGGTATTAAAATACCATTAACTATAGCAACCTAAATGATTCCTAACCAGAAATGCGTTGTCTCACGCCTTTTATTCCTAATACTTGTGAAGGTTTTCAAAGATCTGTTTAGAATATATCTATGCAAAATTATAATGCATAAATTAGTGTTCAAAAAAATTCAGCATTGTTTATATCAGACTATTTTCTAGAATTCCTTTAGTAGTTATAATTCTAGGAATTGCTTTATAATCATTCAGGTAAAACAAAACACATTAATTATTCCAGTTGTTAATATAATTTTATTGTCAAAGCAGGTTACCAATAAAACAAAATAGACCTGTTTACCTGTAATAACTAAATTATGCAACAATAAGGGAGACCATTAGGCCATTTTTAAACATACTTGTGCAAGCTGTAATAGGATTGGCTCTCATTGCAACTGTCTATGTAACTTGTTGCCCTTTTATTTCATTGTTTAATGCATTTGATGCATCCTCATTACACTTTTGAGGGATAAAGAAGGAGGCGTTAAATTATTAGGCTAAGACAAAGAAGAAATAGAAATGGCTTTATGCTATGATCTTCTCCAATCCCACTCCATTGCTTACCCCCTCCACTCACTAACTGAAGTCTGCTGCATGTCCCTGCCCTCCCTCTTAGCCATGTTGCATAGCTGAGCTTCCATTAATTCCCAAACCTATGGATCTCCCTCCCTCTATTCCTCCATCCCTATATGCCTTTAAATCCTACTTGAAAACCTACCTTTTCAAATGTGCCTATGGTCACTCTCTTTGCTTGCCTTCCAACTCCTTTTTGAAGCAAGCCAAGACATTATCCTACATAAAAGATGCGATATAAATGCAAGTTGTTGTAATTGGAAATTGGTAGTGCTAGTAAGGTTTAGATCAAATGAGCTGAAGGGACTCCTTATTTAACTTTCTCTTATGCTTGTTTTGTTCGCCTACAAATACACGATCACTATCTATTACAGAAAAAACTGTGAAATGTTTTGAGACATTTCATTGACATAATAAGAATCCTTGTATTTGATATAGTGCTTTTCACATCTTATTGATGTCTCAAAGCACTTCACAGGATATACTGTAAAGTGAATTGACTGTACATTTGTGGGCGAAATGTAGCAGCCGATTGCGCACAGCAGTGTCCCACAAACAGTTGTGGATTGAAATGACCAATTTTATTATTGTGGTTTTTCATGGACGGATTATTAATAGGTGTGTGGAGTAAGGAAACTTGCCCAAGATTTCGCCCTAATCCGCCTGGATTTGAACACAGGTTTCATACTTGTAAAACGAGTGCTCTAACCACTGAGCTACAGGAGCTCCACAAAATAAATGGTTAATAGAAATGTAAGGAATGGTAGCATTTTATTGGATTAGGGCAAGGCAATTTAAGTAAAACCGGGAAAGAAACATTGATGCCAAAAACCAAGATTTACTTTAATTATTTCGTAGAACAACATAGTTTCCAAAATTGACTTTTGCGTCCAAATAGAATCACACTTATTGGAAAGCAAACCGACTTTTCTCTTTTAACAACAACTGTAGAAATAAATGGGAGAGGTTCCTTGTATTACACCTGTCAGAACCATGGAGTGGGTTCAAAGAAGATTCACGAGGATGAGCGGTTTGACCTATGAGCTGAGATGGAATCACCTCGGCCTAGTTTCTTTGGACCAGAAAAGTTTGGAGGAACTACCGATACGGGTTTTTTAAAATGATGAGAGATGTTGCTGGAGTAGAGAGATAGAAATTATTTCTACTGATCGGTGAGTCAGTGACAATAGGCCATCAATTTAAAATAATCAGCACAGGAACAAAAGGGATTACACACAGTAATTGTTAGTATGTGAATGTTCTTCCGTGAGCAGTGGTTGATGCAGGATCCTTATCTGAAAAGGAGTATTTTGAAGGATTATAAATGATCAATATTAGCATTTGTACCTTTAATATAAAGCCTTTCACGTTTTGAGTTTGAGATGGTCTTAGGGAGGCCATCTCAAAATATTAAGTACAATGTCAAATTTACATCACACATAATAGATTCAGTTTCATAAAATAATTTTAATATTAGCTTGAGAGGATTTTCCTGAATTTCCATCTAGTTTTAGCCAGTTTTCCATCAAAATACAATTGATCAGAACCATGGAAAATAACGTTTGTACACTTTTTGTGTTGAATTTCGCTCTCAATTAATATTATTCAATTAGACTAATTTTTACTTTTTTTTAATAAATTCAATGATGAAAATTACATGGTCTGTCAGAATAGCTATATCGACTATTGACTGTGCAAAAAGGGAAAGAAGTTTCTCCTGATGTCCTAGCCAACAACCATCCAAATTAATCATTCATTCACATAGTGTGGGAGGTAGCTTGCATTGTCGAAGATGTCGTACTTTAATGAGGCTTTAAATTGAGATCCTGTCTGCCTGTTCAACCTGAAGTTAAATATTCTATAGCACCACTGGAGAAGAGAAGGGAGTTTCAACAATGTATTTGCCAACAATCCCCTGAATAATATTGATTATTCGCTTCATAACTGTTTGTGGAACATATTCACCTACAAAATACATAATCACTGCACTTTGCAGTATATCCTATGAAGCTCTTTGACACATCCTCCCAATGTGCCAGGCACTATATCAAATGTAAAAATTATTAATTTGGCTGTTTGTGGGACTGTGATGACCTACAAACATCACAGCGCTCTGAGACGCTACCTTGTGTAGAGGGCGCTATATATATGCAGTTATTGTTGTTGTTGATGTGAGCAAAATGGAAGCCAAATTTGCCTTAACAAAACCTTGACTGAACTGCCAGTTTTGAGACATATTGATGCTGCAGACACTGATGCTAATAGTATTAGTTTCACTTATTTGATTCTCAATTTTGATCTTTAAAAAAAATGGACATCTTTACATTGTTTGGGGGGCCAAAATGATAGTGCACACAAGCTTCAATGTTGAAATGAAATAACCGAATAACCGTTCAAATTAAATTATAGATCACCATAAATAAAATTGCATAATATCTCACATTATGGAGAACTGATGCCACAACCATAGATTCTACTTAGTGAGCCAGGCAAACACTATTTCAAAAGTAATAAACTGTAATATATTAGGTCAGTTCTTGGCCATGCCACTAGGTGGAGGGCTACATTTTTAGGACAGAATGTTTTTCCAACGCTCAATAGCATTGTCCAAAGGCTTTTGTTAGATAAAAAGCTAGTTACCTATTTTCATAATAAATATTCCTTTGTGCCTTAATTGAACGAATACACAGTTACATTGTACAGAGCAAATAATTAGGAATTGTTTTTGATTTAAGTTTGAAGTAGTTTATATTTGTAAAACAACAATTGAATAAACTGGACTGACTTCATTGTGAGTCCAATATGATGTAATATGTTACATCATATTGGACATGCCATTATTTTAAGGTTGAATACTTAGTATCAGCAGAAAATAAGGCCAGAGCTGGATTTTACATTGATCTCAAATATATCAAAAATCTTCTTCAATTTAGCAATGCAATAACTACCAGGATGTTTACTAATAATAGGATGTAAAATATGACTTTAAAGATTCCTTGCATTATTCAAATTTGGTGGTGAGATTTAAAAATGGCAAATCAGCAGTCCTTAGCTGGCAGTTCAACCTCGAGCAGCAAGCAAAATGTGATTTGTATGTCACAAATCGCATCACAAATGTTGCAATCCAATATTCACAAACTGGCATTTAGTGCAGCAAACCCAAAGGGCAAACATTGTATTTTGAACTCCAATGCAACCTCTTGCCTTAATCGTAAGAGGATTTATACTTTAACAATTACCGAATGGAAATTAATTAAACCCCGCATTTGAATTTTAAGATTATAATCTAGGTTAACACTTCAGTTCAATGCTGGAGTTGTTGAAGTTGTCATAAAAACCCCATCACACTATTTCAAAAGAAAGGAGAAGTCCTGGATGTGATTAGAGATAGCAGTGTATTTTCAATAGGGGGAGGGTCACTGGAGGTAGTGAGTAAGACATTTATGTTTAGTAATTCTTCTCCCCTCAAAGCAATCAGGATTGTTTTTATCCTGTACAATGTGGGAGGGATAGAGGCTCCTACGGAGTTTGAACACCAACACAGACTAGTTGAGCTGTAATTCTTTGTAATAATCAAACGATCAACTAGCTTGTGTGATCAAATGTAAGATCATGGTGCACCAAAAATATTATACTGTATATCAAATAAACATTCACTCACTTCACTGATTACAGGTATTCTTACAAGTGTAATTCTTCTGATCAATCCATAACTGAAACACATAATTCCCACACTATTAATGAGTAGCTCTGATTGATTTGTTGAATCCAGCCACTGAGTGTATGACACTATCACTGTAAATACTCATTGTGCACATAACATTATGATACAACTGGGATCAGTGATGCTAGTGAGTTGGAGTAACATCCATATAAATACTGTGTTGATGATTATAGGCTGCGACTGCGAAAGACTTGGAATTTACAAGTGTTTGCTAGTGCTGTTTATTTCCGAAGGTCTTTCTCAGGCAATGCACACCGTTATTCAGAGTGTTAGTCAATGTGTTCTTTCAGTAGTGTTAAGGCCTGGGTTCAATTCCAGGCAGGGCAGAACCTTCTCCAAGTTTCCTTACTCCACATGCCTAATAATAATCCCTCAAAAAACAGCAATAATAAATTGATTATTTCAATCCGTGACTGTTTGTGGGACACTGCAATGTGCAGTTGGTTGCTGCTTTTCACCCACAAATATAGTCAATTCACTTTACAGTATATTCTGTGAAGCGCTTTCAGATGTTTAGAAGATGTGAAAAGCGCTATATCAAATGCAAGGATTATTATTGTACATCCAAGTTAAAATACATCTTAATCAGAAAACTGTTACATGGTATTGTAATGCAAGTCTAATATTTATAGTTTTACCGGGGTTAATTATCCCTTAAATCAATAGTTTTCATATTTTCTCATACTTTTCATGCATTTTGTTTGAAATGTAAGATCTGTGAATTGTTGAAATGTGCTGGTGAACAATACCAACTAAAATTAGCCGTTCATTTGATGGCTCTTGATGTTGGACATTGCGGATACAAATTGTCTGTTGTATTTGCCTACAAAAACAGACCATCACTACCATCACCATTTAACTGTTAATCCTACGAAACATTGAGACATTTATTTCAATGATGCGATTAGGCACTATATCAAATACAAAATTTATATCCATGGAAATTCTCTTTTACAACCTCTATTGATGGAGATTCTACAATGAATGGTTTTCTTTCAAATGTTCAGCATGAAACAGATGAATGTAATAATCAATTTCAAACTGTTCATTTTTGATGAAGCAATCTTTTTCCTCAGTGTGTCCTTTACGATTAATGCTTTATTGCAGGCATAAATTACCAAGAAGACTAAACGTAGAAATGTCAAGATCTACAGTACAGCAAAATTACTTATATTGTGTTTTTGTTTAGACATGTGATCAGTTTGAATGGTATATAACGGAGAACTGCAAGTATACTCAATTCATTCCCATTAAACATTTGCATTTCCATATGTCAGACTGGATAAATCATGCAGACAGCTTATGAATGGGTTGTATCCCAGCTTTGAGAATAAAGTAAGGAAGACGCTTCACATGAGGCATAAAGCATTCTACCATTCACTATTTTCAAAGGCTGAAATTGTGAATAAAACTGGTGACACCTCCACTTTTGATGCAGCAACTGAATAAATATGGGGAACAGTTCCACACCTGTTAGCCCACACAGAGTAACAAAAATGTTATTAAAGCACAACTATAAACTGAATCCGTTCCATGTAGTCTATAAGAGATAGGATCCGGCTTCAACAAAAACATTTACTTTGAAAACCTTTGTAGTCAAACCTTAATTATAAAGGTCAACGTCAGTGTTAGCACTTAAGATGAAGGAAGACACTGTCTGTAAAACATTTAACATTTTAATTCCCTTTTGAAATTTGTACTGAATTCATTACAGAACTGGAAAGGCTTCTTTATAAAATGAAAAGAAAGAGATGTTTCTCTCATAGTACAGGCAAGAGACAACTACATATAGATTAGATAATAAACAAATATTCTGTAGAATGAAAATCTATGGGTAGTACTTTTTGTTTCATTATTCTGCAATCACCATTTGCACTGAGAGAGAACTCTTGAGTAAATATTGGCACAGTTCATTTGGGTTTTGCTTTATCTCATCTGTACATATCTAAGTAAAAATAAACTCTGCTTAATAAATAATTATATAAAATAAATATATGTGATTTGGAACTGTATAAATACATCCATCGTAAAAGATACTGTAAAAAGGCTTATGTCCAACTTTGTTCAAGACAAATGTGAATATCCATCCAGCATTTGCGATGAAGGTTACACTATCGTGCTTTAAGTCACAATAATACTCATTGTTCTGATACTCTGGAAATGCCAGCAGGAATCTTCATGATGAATTTTAGGAGGATCCTCTGTCCACAAGTCCAGAAGCTTTATTCTCACTATGAAAAGTAGGAACTTCTTTTTTTAAAAAAAATGACACTATTTTGTCATGTTAACTTGCATCCTGGAGAGAAGGCACCAGCAGCATCAAGTGATCATCAACACACGGAACCTCTTTGCCTACCACAGAAAGCATTACTGATACCAATGAGGCCGGTCAACTCATAGTCTGAAAGTGTAGAATCCAGAACAAGGAACTGCACATCTGAAGAATTTAAGGCCACAACTCTGACTAGTCATCCTCTGGGACAAGTCTCCTGGAGGCTTGCAGCTGCAGGAAGCTGGTGTTCAACATCCTCGTCTGTGAGCAACAGGATTTTAAAATAGGCTCCTTGAGACACAATGTAGCTTCAACTGTATCCTAATATATCTCTATAGAGCTCAGGTACTTTCTCAGGATCCACGGGTCTTGGTAAGAAATGTGTGAACTTCTGATGTCTTTTCGATCTAGTTCCATCTCTCGGCGATCCATCTTTATTAAGTGCAACAAAATATCGTCGCCCTGTGTCATTATGTTTGTACAGGTTGGAAGAATATGTGTTGTACCAGTTTTCTTCAAATTGCTCCCTAAAGATGCATTCTGTGATCAGTTTTTCCTAGAAAGAAAATATATATCAATGAAAACGAATGTAAAATTCCAACACAAATAAACAGTCATTTACGATATTGATGCTTTTCTACATGGATTGAAAACCGTAATATTTTCTGTGGTCTTGTTTATAATTGTTAATTTAGCTGCAGCACGACTAAGATTAGAAAAGTAACTTTCAGAGGAGAGACTGAGTGGAATGATGTTTACAGCGTGCAGATTGTTTCAGTGAAATGCATTTTGTAAGTCTTTCATATACCGTGAACCCTGGCATATAGATCCTACTGGTATAAAATCATACTTGTGACTTTCATGAGATATTGAAAGTTCATACGCTTTTCAAGTTTGCATGATCTAAAAGATACATATTATGCATCCAGTTTTACTAGAATTTCAGAAGTAACAAATGTAAAAATCATTATTGTTCCTACAATGTCTGATATGATTTGTTACAGTATCTACATGTTACTTTAGAAAACAAAGCATTGTGGCTGAGATCCTACTCAAACTAATTTGTCCTCAATTTACTAGAAGCCATATCCAACTGACTAATCGTGTGTTCACTCTACTTGTTGAGGACAGTCCAATTCCTCCAGGAACTTGATTGTAATACAAGAACCTCAAAGTAAAGCCTCAACAGTTCTATTCATTCACTTCCAGAATTGTACTTTTTATTTGATGACAATGTAGTGATGACCAACATAACAACAACAACTTCAATTTTACAGCGTCTCAGAGATACATAAAGTGAAACGAATATACTTTATGCAAAATTCTACTTTTTTTTTATCACTTGAGGGTAAAGGATTTTAACACATTAGAGCTAGTCATTTCAGGAACCTGCCAAGTAATTTAAAATTCATTAAACACGTAAAAATATCTGTAATATTACATTTGTGCCATATAAGACAGTGAGTACTATTGACAAATTAGATCACAGCATATTTGAATTAATTCCTCCCTTACATACAATTTTTTTTACTCTATCACAAGATATGGATGAGATCAGCATTTTCTGCACATCTTTGAACAAAATGCTTCTCTTTCAACCATTACAGCCCATGTGGTGATAGTTGCTCCCATAATGTAAGCAACTTGAGTGTCTTGCTAGGCAATTCCAGGACATTTTTCGTGTGAGACTGGAGGAGGACATTAGTGAACCAGTTGGGTATTCATAGCAATTTTCAATACAAATATGCATTCCATTTTTCCAGGAACATAATCCCCGCGATCGACGAGGGTTAACTGTATGCTTCTTTCAGCACTGTAATTTTAAAATCGTTTATACTGATAAGCAACAGTGCAGGTACAAATCCAAAGCATGGCTAATTGTGCATTTCTAACAATTAGCAAGCTTTCCTGTTACATTATAATAATTCTGCTGCACAATATCGTAATCAATTGTGTCTCAAAATGTAAGACGACATTTCCAAAATACTTTAGTGATATACCGGTGTGTTATTCTCAGCTGGATACCTTGGTTTTGTAATTGAAGTGAGGTAGATTGAAAGAAAAACAAGTAGCCTTGCCTTATTATGAAAGATTGCGCTTAGAATTGCCCCCCTTGGCAGCATCAGACACGCTCCGCGTTTGGGTGCAGTATCTGTTACATATAGTGAAAGGAATTGGCAAAAAAAGCCTCAGCAACAAGGCCCAAACACAGCCTGAAACCAACACCAATCACCTCCATGCCCACAAACGTATGTACAGTCTATCTATTTCTGTTACTCACACTCCTACCTACCAAGCTTTGCTATCTGTATTCTGAGATGCTGTCCTGTACGAACAGTGCTATATAGATTCAAGTTGTTACTGCACTCAACTGTGTTACTGCTTAATTGTGTTAAGCAGAGCTAAACTCAAGAGCATTTCTAATTTATCACATTCTGTGTCACCCCGGCAGAGGATGAACAATACAACTGGGCCTAATTCCATGATTCTATATTGGACCTGGGACTGCCTACGTTAGATATGGCCTCCAATGACTTCAGCTTCGTAACTGAATCACTGCACGGCCAACCTTTCAAGCTTTACAATGAAATGATTATGAAAATGCCTGCCAGACTCCAAGTTTCTGCGGTTAACTTAGCCTTTATTAATATTACAAAATGTACTACCAATGAAAAGCCAGTAACTAGTAACTCTGCACATGTGGTAAAGCATGCTAACGCAGAATGCCTGCTTCTTGTGAGTAAAGGGTGGTACTTGTGGGGAGTTTAACATGTGTACATAATACTATTTGTGAAATATTATTATGCACTGGAACCTCTCCAATACTAGCATAAAAGCCACACAAATCATCTGAGGGTTTCCTGTGAACTGAATAGAGATAACCAGAACCACAAGACAGATAAAGCAACTATCACCTGGTCAATGGCTTTGGTTATGATTGCAAAATTAGGCAAATGAAGGAATTAGATAATGTGATTGATCGGATCATTTCATCACTGATCACATCTGCCGCTGAAACCCTTGGTGCTAAAAATCCAAACATCAAACCTCACGACGGAAGCACAACTAGTTGAAATGTTCAGATCACATTGCCCGATAGTGCTTACATTTTCCTAAGTGATTAACTTGGAATATTAATACATGCAGTTTTCAAAGCAAGCTCCTTTTAGAAGGCCTGGCAATTGGTCAACAAATAAAAGGTAGAACAGGCACAGGAGGGAAAGACGAAACAGGGAAAACATAGTCTCGTGGATGTGTTTAATGAAAGTTAACAGTTACTTTCTTCTGTTGCATTTATGATAGTTTTTTTGGGGGGTGCGTAGAGTGTATTTGCCTTTACGCAAAACACTCAAAAACAAAATAACCTCCTATAAGTAGTGTACTCTAAGTACATTAATATACTTGCTGCTTAATTTAATCTGATAGAATCAAATAAAGTTGATTATATTATCATACATTACATTATATATTATATTGTACAAAACTTGCTGACTGCCTAATGCTCTTTGGAAAACATGAATACACTAAGGATAAACATGAAAACATGGATAAACTAAAGATGCTCCTCATCTGAGTTACTGTATGAACATTTCAAATCGTATTAAGTTTCATAAGTAAATCGCGCACATCAACAGTGAACATCATAAACGTCTAATAAAGTGGCTTCATACAGACTGCTCGCTCGGTGACGCCAGGGGTCAAAACTGCTCGGAGCCAAAAATGTTATTAAGCACAATGTACAATAGCAGATTCAATCCATTTCTCAGTTGTCAAGTATGTGTGTCACAGGTTAAAACAAGGTGTTACTTACCGAGCCATACAGATCTCCTTTGTCATTCATTCCCAAGTAGAGGCCACTATCCACTCCCCTGATACTGACCAACCCCACAGCGACACTGATGAACTCCAGAATCCCTATAAAACAGGTAGGGGGGGGGAGAGAGAGAGAGAGAGAAGAATTACTTGAAGGTTTGCATTCGGAAGGTAACGATTGTGGTCAAAAAAAGATTCAAGGGTTATTTATCATCTCTCCTAACACCACTGATGGATCTGGATTGTCAGACACACACACACACACACAGACAGACACAGACAGATAGACAGAAAGCCCAGTCTCAGGTCATTTAGAGCGGGTGGCAATGGAGCAAGATTGGAAAAGGAGGGAATGCAGCCACTCGGGCAAAGACAGTGGACCAGGGAGCTGTGGAGACGTGTGAAAAACACTTGTAGTAATACATTAGGAAACACATTAACACGTGCATCGTTCCTGAAGAAGCCAGGAATGTGCAGAGCTGAGTGGGTGGGCAAAACAAAACACACACACTACAGTGGGCGATTCTGACTGGACCCAAATCAGAAACAAAAATGTGTCTGAGCTTTATTTGCAACGAGTTATATATTAATAATAATATATATATATATATATACCTGGTCCACACTGAGTTATAAAGGTGTTGTATTTGGTGCGATGATATGGGGGGCGGGGGGGGGAATCAAAGTGTTAATTCTTTCCCATCTGAGGGAAGGAAAAGAAGAGGAAGGAAAATAGGGGCTGAATAAATAAATGTGTTTTTTTCTTTTTTTAAAAAAAAAATAAAACCACACAAAAAAAAGAGAGAAAACCTGGAAATGTTTGATGTGGCTGTGAATGCCTTTTTTTTACACACACACACACACACCAAAGGGATGGAGTTTTTATGTTTACTTTACTTGGGTTGCGACTGAGCCCTCACAAACCCAACCAGGATCTTAAGGTTGCAATGAAAAGATAACACGTTACACTTAACTTCATCACCTTACCACCCCCTCCCATCCCCCTCCACCTCTCTGCCCCCAGCCCCTCTCCCACCCCCATCTAAACGTTAATAATTGTATATAAATATATACATATGTATGTGTGTATATATATATATATATATGCATTAAAAATGTATGCAAAGACATGATAGTTCGTGGCTGGTTTAATTCTTGTTCAGTCTTGTTAAACGGTCTGGGTTATTTATGTAACAATACTGTCACAAATCATCACCCCCTGCGATGAAATGAAATGAGGGAAGCCGGGAAGCTATCCCAGGGATTGGAAGGCAATGTTAAGGGTCTGTTAGCCCTGATGTTCTTGCCTTTAATGTGTTTTTACATAACAGTAGTTGTGCAACTTAATCGCCCCCCAACCCCGAAACAAACATCAATAAATAAACGAATGGGCGACTAGATAAGGATTGAACACACACATATACACACACACACACAAAAAAAAAATACACACATATATATACAGTATACTCTATACACACACATATACACTACACACATCTACACACAAAAATACGCATACACACTTACAGTATACACTACACCCACATATACACACACACTACACACTACACACATATACATGCACACTACACACATAAACACACACACTATACACATATGCACACACACTATACACATACATACAAACACCAAATACACACACACATATGTACACTACACATATACACACAAAAATACACACACATATATACAGCATACACCACACACACATACACTGCACACATCTACACTCAAAAATACACACATATATACAGTATACACCACACGTACATATACACACTACACACATATACACACACACCAAATGCACACACACATATACACACTACACACATCTACACACACAAATACACACACACATACATATATACGATACACATATAAACACCAAATACACACACATACATATACTAATACACATATACACACAAACACCAAATGCACACACACATATACACACATCTACACACACAAATACACACACACATACATATATACGATACACATATAAACAGCAAATACACACACATACATATACTAATACACATATACACACAAAAATACGCACACACACATATACACACTACACACATCTACACACACAAATACACACACACATTCATATATACGATACACATATAAACACCAAATACACACACATACATATACTAATACACATATACACACAAAAATACGCACGCACACATATACACACTACACACATCTACACACACAAATACACACACACATTCATATATACGATACACATATAAACACCAAATACACACACATACATATACTAATACACATATACACACAAACACCAAATGCACACACACATATACACACTACACACATCTACACACACACATACATAAATACGATACACATATAAACACCAAATACACACACATACATATACTAATACACATATAAACACCAAATACACACACATACATATACTAATACACATATACACACCAAATACACACACATACATATACTAATACACATATACACACAGAAATACGCACACACACACACACACAGACACATATACACAGTATACACACACACACACACACATAAGAATAATAATAATAATAAAAGGCAATGCCCACCGAATGGACTGTGGTCTTCCCGGGTGCCCTGGACTGTCCCGTCGGGAAGGATTTCCAGGTGAAAGCCTGTCCTGCAGTAGAGTTGCCTCCTCCGCAGGATGCCCTGCAAATGCACCAAGTCGGTGGCGGTGCTTCGGGACAGTCTGCTCTCCGCCTGAGCCAGGTGCTCGCTCAGCAGCACCGGGGCGGCAGCCGCCGGGGGGAAGAAAGGAGCCGCGCCGTGGCCCGAGTCCAGACCGCCCGAGGAGTAGCTCCCAACGTCGGCCAGCGGGGCCATGGTACAGCCGCCGATCACAGCCACCCAACCAACCAACCAACCAACCAACCAAACACTGTGTGGAGGGATAGGTGAGAGGGGGGGGGGTGTAGTGTGTGTGAGAGAGAGAGAGAGGGGGGGGAGAAGGGGGAGAAGGAGTTACAATTAGAAATGAAATGAAATGAAATGGGGGGGGGGGGGGATTAATATTAGTAATAATTATTATTATTATTAATGCAATGCCAGGAAAATTAAATGACACTAGCAAGTCTAGACAAATAACAATCTGTGTTTGTGGTGCTGAGCCTGGTGGGGTAGATCCCTGTGATTGTGAGGGAGGGAGGGTTTGAGTGAGTGAGTGAGTGAGTGTGTGAGTGAGTGAGTGTCTGTGTCTGTGTGTGTGTGAGTGTCTGTGTGTGTGTGTGTCTGTGTGTGTAAACGCTCAGCGTTTGGGAAGGAAGGACTGTAGTTTGCGCTGTTCTGGAGTGGCTATCACATCACATTAGCCGCCTGTTTATATACATACCTTATGTAAATAAGATCTCCAAAGGCATATGCTAATCCAGCTGCGGCTGCTATCACTCGGGTCGTCTCTCTCTCTCTCTCTCACACACACACACACACGCTCCCCACAAAAAAAGTCGCTTTAATCTAATTCCCCGAATCCAGTTTGAAGAACGCAAATGTATTGACTTGCACACACACACACACACACACAGAGAGATACAGACACAGAGACTGACACACAGAGAGAGACACACAGAGATACAGACACAGAGACTGACACACACAGATACAGACACAGAGACTGACACACACATACAGACACGCACAGAGAGACAGACACACACACACACAGACAGACACACGGAGATACAGACACAGAGACAGACACGCACAGAGAGACACAGACACACAGAGAGACTGACACACAGAGACAGACACGCACAGAGAGACAGACACACACACACACAGACAGACAGAGATACAGACACAGAGACAGACACGCACAGAGAGACACAGACACACAGAGAGACTGACACACAGAGACAGACACGCACAGAGAGACAGACACACACACACACAGACAGACACACAGAGATACAGACACAGAGAGACTGACACACAGAGACAGACACGCACAGAGAGACAGACACACGCACACACACAGACAGAGACACAGAGATACAGACACAGAGAGACTGACACACAGAGACAGACACGCACAGAGAGACAGACACACGCACACACACAGACAGAGACACAGAGATACAGACACAGAGACTGACACACACAGACACACACAGACACACAGAGAGACTGACACACACACAGACAGACACGCACAGAGAGACAGACACACACACACAGACAGAGACACACACACACACACACACGAGTAAGCGAGGGAGTAAATGTTCATGTCAGCCAGCACAACCCGCAAATGCAACGAGGAAAACCAACCTCGGTGTACAGGAGATCACCGTTGAGAGTTTCAAGACTTAAATCAGACTTTGTGCGGTCTCTGTTTTCTCACCTTTGCTTTTGTTTTTTTGCTCGTCGCGGGAGTATATTCTACCGTCTGTAGGTGGGGACGTGTATACACTCCGCGTATATACGGTTCGGATTATTTCCAACCAGGTTTTCCGAACCCGTAAATTAATATCGAATGAGTTGGGAGCCTGAGTTAATAAGAGACTGTTTGACGCGTGTGAATTACGTGGAACAGGTGCAAGGCGAAGGGGGGAGAAGGCGTTACCTGAGCTGGTACCTGCCCAGACACATTGAAACACAAAATGCAATGTGTGATTTCTGCATCTCAACTTCAAAGGCAAATACAAATGTAATGTCCCGGCAAGAAACAGTGATAGTTAGTTTATAACGTACTGTATTAGTATCGTCATTTTTTTTTTTTGGGGGGGGTGGGGGGGGTTGAGTGGGGGTGGGGGGGGTGGGGGGGGGAGTTTGGTTCGTAAAATAACACAACAACAACAACAACAAAAGTTGGGCACACTAGAAACAAAATGAAAAATATATAATTTTTTTTAAAAAAAATTAAAACATGTTTAACAATTGTTTTTTAAAAATCTTTTTTTTTAAAAAAATTAAAAACCAAAATGTGTTGCCTATTGATATTGGTCTGGGAACCAGAACTGAGCCGAGTTATGTAAATCACAAGACTTCCCCCCCCCCCAAACAAAAAGTGACTCAAGAACTGTTCAGAGTAAACGCATCGATGGCCTCGGCAAACGCGGTGTAATAACCAATGCAGTGAAATAAGTACATTGTGGCATCCCTACAGTGATGTGGGAGTCCTGGTGCAATCCCGCAGGAGGCTAATAACGCTGACTCGAAATGCAAATGACAACAAATAGCTTGCACTTGTCCGGGCTGGGAAGCGTCCCAGAGCGCTTAAGAGTGTTGGAGCCCGACTCCAGGCTGGTGGTGGTGGGGGGGGGGTCGGTATTTGGATATATCATGATATAATGAACAACTGATGGGTTGTATCTGTACATACAGGACCCTCGCCGTCCCCCCCCCCCCCCCCCCCCCACCCAGTGCTTTGTGTCCCCTGGATGGTGGAGTGTATTGTATATCGGTGGGGGGGGGTTTAAAGCCCAAACGATATCAACCGGGTTTTTTTTTAATTCCCAATAAATCCCTTGAATGTTCTACCGTAAAGGTGTCTATCCTGACCGCGGTCACCGGGGTGATAACATCGATCCAATGAATGAATGGCTTGATTGCTTTTTACTTCACCTTCTCGTCGAGAGCCACCTTTCCGCGCCATGTGGGCAAACGCCTACACAATAATAATAATAATCATCATCATCATCATCATCATCATCATAATAAATAATAATATATTACCACGGTGACCCCCGTGAGACCCGAGACACCATCACAATGTCTAATAAAGTCTCAAAGAAATGTTATGATTTGTGTTACAGAGAATAGAGTGGCTGACACTGATTTCACTTTGTGAACGGTGTGGGACCCACCACCAGCCGCTGTCATTGCCATCTCACAGCCTCTCCCTCCCTCCCTCCCTCCCTCCTTCTCCCCCCCTCTCTCTCCCCCTCTCCCTCCCTCCCTCCCTCTCCGTGTGTCGACATCACAGCCATTCATGTTGACACTTCCAGTGATGAATTCTTTGAAATAACTGTCTAATTGTAGTGTGAAATCAAAGCAAACTGATCAAAGTTCAGAGGGAGGGAGGGGAGGGAGGAGAGGGAAACCTACATTCAAAATTACCCCTCAAAGCAAATGTCTGTTTTGTTATTGAAACAACGGTGACCATGGTTTCTCGTTGTAATTCGTGTGCTGGCTTCTGTATTGCTTCACCTGGATGTCTCTGAGCTCCCTCTTACAGGTTGAGATGAGGCTTTCAGGATATCTAACCTCTCATGTCCTCTCAGGTCTGTGTGTGTCTGTGTTTTTTTTTTTGGGGGGGAGGGGAGGGATATCCCTGAAGCGCTTTGGCTGAGAGCCATGAAAGGATTTGCCTTCTCTCGATGGCCTGCAAAGGGTAACCCCCATTCTGATCCAAGGCAACGCCACCTCCATCTGTAACGTATAAATACTGCCAATGAACATCATCCACACTGGCGTTCGGTAAAACCTTCAACGGTTTCTGCATTCAACTAAATATATGTTATTACAGGCTGTGGGACAGATTAGGATCAAATAAAGGATAATTAATGGATGTAATCTCTGTAGTAATGACATTCCACTAAATCATTCCCATGTGTCCATTTAATATCTAAACTTGTAGTTAAGATAATTTTCCTAGTGGTTTTATTCCATGATAGTACATTGTTTTTAAGGCAGGAAAAGCCACAGCATTCTAGTGTAGCTGATGATCACTGAAATGATTGAAACAGGAGCTTTAACGGTCATTTCATAATCAAGTGAGTTGCATTGTAAAATGGGGTGTGGAGATACTTACCAATCGAGTCTATGGAGTCAAAGAGGTTGGATGTTTGCAACATTTCCAGTCATAATGATGACAGTATCAGAAAGGGATCTGTATTTTCATTTTGCAGGAAATAAACAGGAAGCGTCTAAGAATAAAGTCATCATTGCATTTGAAATAGCACATTTTACATTAGGATATTTCAAAATGCTTCACAGGATTTATTGTCGTTCATTTTGCAGGCACACATAGCGATCAATTTGCACACAGCGTTGTCCTACAAACAGCCATGAAGTGAAGAACTGATATTATCTGGTGAATTGCTGGCTTGCTGTTCTTGATTGTTCCCTTCTCTTTCTCAAGTAGTGCCACAGGATCTTAAACGTCCACCTGAACAGACAGAGGGGATCTCAGGTTAAACTCTCATCCAAAGAATGGCACCTCTCTGACAATAAAGCACACACCCAGCATAGCGTTAGACTGTGTGAGGCTTGTACCATCAATCATCTGACTCTTGAGGGGAGAGTGCTACCAAGTGAGCCAGGCTGACGATTAAACATCAATCTGACATCAATCTCATGTAGTAATCTTCGAGAACTTCTGAAGAATTGAATGGCACCGTTTTACTCACCGTAAAGACAACAATAACAACAACTTGCACTTATACAGAGCCCTCCATGCCGGGTGGCGTCTCAGGGCGAAATCAGGTGGGACTTGAAAAGGGGGAGAGAGGGGACAAGGCGGAGGGATTGTGGGAGAGTTTTCCAGAGTTTGGGAACTTGGAAATCTATTTTCTATAGTTCTAAAAATAATTTCAAAAGACAGCTTCAAAATTAAGCTTGTATTTAAGAATTTGACAAATTCTGTATATATTGAAATGTTACATTAGTAAAATAAATCTAGACTTAATATTCCATGATTAATTATTGTGAAATGCTGCCAATGTGCTACATAATGTATAAAGTAATACACAGTCAGGTGAGTTGTTAAAGTATATACAAGTTTTGCTTGTTTAGGTTACATTAATGTATGTGCCAACCTTCAAAATAAGAAGGATGGGGGAAATTTCCACAATTGGAATATTGGATGGATCCCAGTAATTTAATTGAAAAGTTCATATGATGCTTAGTTTAAACCACAAGAGGTAGGTTTGAGTGATTGGTAAATGAGTCCTGAAACTGGATTCCTGCCACTATACCATATATGTACAACACATGAACTTTTAATATAGCAATGTTTTTTAAGCATTGTTTTGAAGGCATTTGGTAAGGTTTGATGGTGGTCAGTCTTTGTAGGTATCATGGGCTGGTTGACAATGAATAAACTTACAATATATCAAGTGAAAAATGTAAAACTTAGAAAACAAATCTCGTCAATTTCTTCATATTCAATGTTTCTGATTCTACATAAAATATGTTGGTTTTCGGTTGCTTTAAAAAAAATTATGTCCATTGTGTGTCAGCCTGGCTCAGTTGGTATCACTCACTTCCAAGCCATAAGGTTGTGCACTTGCACTCACCTTGTTTAATGCCACTCCAATACAGTGTTTGGGGGGAGGGAGGAGAGGGGATTTCCATAGTTGAAGTTGCTGCCCTTCCAATGACACAGTACACCGAGGCCTCATCGAGTGGACGTCAAAGATACCATGGCACTACTCAGAGAGAGAAGGGAGTTCCTCCCAGTGTCCCACAAACACCAATTAATCTGCAAGTTTGTTGGCCAGAATGTCAAGAGAAACTTTTTCTCTTTCCAAATAGTGTCATGAGATCATTAATGTTCATCTGTACAGGTATCTCAGACCAAAACTGATACATATAATAATAATCCTTGAATTTTATATAGCGCTTTTCACGTCTTCTAGATGTCTCAAAGCGCTTCACAGAATGTACTGTAAAGTGAATTGACTGCAGATCATCCAGAACTCTGCACCTGTGTCCTCTCCTGCACCAAGATCCACGACCACATCACTCCCACGCTCACCAGGCTCCATTGGCTCCCCAACCCCAGAGGATCAAATTCAAGATCTTTGTCCTAACTTTCAAGGCCATTCACGGCATTGCCCCCGTCTATCTCTCCGACCTGCTGACTCCCTATGAACCTGCCCGCCTTGTTAGGTCGGTGTGCTCCTGTCGGCGAAACATGGCAGTCAATTGTCCCACAAACAGTCGTGGATTAGAAATGAACAATTTTTTTAAAGACAGCAATCATGTCACCTCTCAATCCTAAATGTACATTGAGGCAAAAAATCTTGGTAGGGACTATTTGAACGGTAGGAAAATAATATGTATGGAAAATGAAAAGGACCTGGGGGTCCTGATTGACAATAAATTGAAGCTCTCCTAACACTGCTCTGCTTGCAGTGAGTCAAGCAAACCAGGTGTTGGGATGTATTTTTTAATAGCAAGTCAAAATAATTGGGTAATCCTCCCACTGTATAAATCATTGGTGAGACTTTACTTAAAGTATATGTACAGTTCTAACTGCTTCAGTACAAAAAGCATTTTGGAGAAATTGAAATGATACAAAGTGGGGCAACCAAAATGGTTGAGGGACTGGAAGGACTGGACTATGAGGAGCGACTAAGTAAATTGGGTTTGTTCATCCAGAAAAGGGAAAGATTGAGAGGTGACATGATTGCTGTCTTTAAGATTCTAAAGACAAATACAATGTAGATCATGACAGGCTGTTTCAGCTTGTCCAGAAGAGTAGAACCAGAGGACATGGCCTACAATTGAAGGGGGGTAAATTCAGAAGAAATGTACACAAACACTATTTCAGTGAGCAAATAGTGAACACATGGAACAGGTTCCCTAGGAACATAGTTAGGGCAAGAGGTTTGACTCTTCAAACACAGATGAGATAGTTTTCTCTTAGGAAATAACATTGTGGGATATAGTACAGTACATAGGTAATTTGGTTTGTATGTGTATGCAACCATCAGGAAGGTGGACCATGGTCTTTTTCATCGAGCATTTCTTATGTTCTTAAGATGGTTGGCATGTTACAGTTGTCCTGTACAGGTATTCTAGCAGATTGAAGGCATATACCTGTTGAACAGCTGATGAGGAAACTCTTTGCCTTGAGATAACAGCTGATGGAAGGTATTACCTGGAGAGTCTAGGTTCATGAACACCTACTTGTATATCCATGGTTTGGTATCTACCTTTATTAATCTTTGCATTTTAAATAATTCTTACATTTGAAAACATTGCCTTTCATGTCAGAAGGACATCTCAAAGCATAGGACTTCCCGTAAATTGAAGTCACAATATTTTGGTGGACAAACGTGATAGCCAATTTTGCGCACATCAATGTCCCACAAAGAGCAATGAAGTGAATGACAAAAACTTGCCTTCATATAGCATCCTTCACGTGTTCAAATTCAAGGCTCAAATGTCAGCGCCTTGGGACATCCTCCAAAGTGAAAGGCGCACCATCAATGTCATTTTGTTGTTGTTGTTCACATGTGGTAGCATCTTAGAGTGTTGAACAATGATGTTTGACACCAATCAGCGATAAAGGAAACAAAACACAAAATACTGCAGACGCTGGGAATCTGAAACAAAAACAGAAGTTGCTGGGGCAACTCAGCAGGTCAGGCAGCATCCATGGAAAAAGGAAAATGAGTCAATGTTTCAGGTCTACAAGCCAGGGTGTTGGGTCAATTTATTTGGGAGATTGTTGACCAGGACATCTGGAGAAACTCCCTTCTCTTCAAATAGTGCCATGAGATCTTCAGTTTCCATCTGAGTAGGCAGATAACGCAACCAAGTTTAACATATCAAGCAAATGACTACACCTCCAAAAAGGCAGCACACTTCCAACATCACTTGAATGGCATTGGGATTGCAAGTTGTGCGCAGAGATAAGCAGCTGCTGCTCAATCTCTACACTTACAATTGGTGGAACAATTATTTTCCACATGTAATAATCTCTCAAAAACAAATTGGTCACTCATTCCACGACTGTTTGCGCAATTGGCTGCCACATTTTGCCCACAGGATTTCCTGAATGGCCTGCCTATGGAGGTACAGATGGAACCTGATTTAACGTCCCATCAGAACATTATAATGTGACACAAAGTTATGTTAATTTTTCTAAAATAGTAATTGGTCATTCAATTAGAGAATTATAATAATATGGTATGAATATGGAATTCTGGAAATCCTTCATTTAAATAGACAGGATAATATACAATATTCAGGGTGATCTATTGAGTGCAAAACCTTTCTAAGTGTTAAGAATGGTAGAGCAGAAAACAGAAGGATCGAGTTGAATACACCATGGCAGTTTCTGTGAGAAGGTGGAGGTGATAGGAGAACCCAAGGGGTTAATAGCTTTGTGCCACCCAAGAACCAATTGTTTGAGGGGAGATTTTGATTGTGGGATGAAGATTTAAATTATTTCCTAATACAAATGATCAATTTATGTATTCATGTTGCAGGCAGGTTTTCCCTCTTGCTATTTCAAAGCAAGGTTATTATGTATGTGTCATAATAAAAGAAACCTGCCCTTTTAACCAAAAAATTGCCATTTCTATAATTGCTCCTAGTTGTTGGAATCTTACACTGTACTAATAAAATGACAATGTCTGTCTGCACTTCAAGAACAATCTCAATAACCATACCTCATCAGGAAGAACTTGCACATAGGAGTGACATGGGCATATTTGGTTTTGATTACCTATTTGGGGTCTTGAGATCGGTTTTGAAGGAGGGAGTGGAGAGGTGGAGGGACTTTGGGATGGAGTTCCACAGGGCGGGTGTAAGATGAGTCCAATTTTGACCCTGCGTTGAAGTAAAGACTGACACAAATCTTGTACAATAATCAAGTTTTATTAAATCAAATTAGTAATGGTTATAGGTAGTTAAAAGATTACAACAGAATATTGCTTACGTGTCCACGTACAGTTCACAACAATTAAGGTCGGCCAAACCAAATGTTGCGGAAGAGATGGAGGAGTAATGTTCAATTTAATGTCCAACAAAAGGTATTCAGGTACTACTGCACAGCTGCCCGTTGATCAGCAAATAGATATTCAGGTTCTGTGGTACTTTTGCTTAGCTTGTTAGCGTCGATAAAGTTGTTGACAGTCGTCTAAGTCTTAGTCTTGATTTTCCTTCTTTACAAGCTGGAATATGGTTCGCGACTCCGAATTCTTCTTCTGATTCTCTTTCCAAATCAATTCTCTTTCTCCCATTGGTAGATGACGTTTCACCTACTCCATCTTTTATAAGATGGTTTCTTTGTCTGTAGTTTTTACTCTGGAAGAAAATGAAGTGAACCCCCACCATCCTCAAGTTACTTTGCGAGAGAGAGATGTGGATAACATTTGGGCAGCCTTCCACAGCCTGCTTGTTTTCCAGCCTTGTGATAGGCAGGTGTCTGAGCCTATAGCCTTTTCTTACTGTGGTCCATTGTTCATACATCTATGCTCAAGGACCCAATTGCTCATTATCTCAGACCAGTGAACATCTTCCCAGGAAAATATGGAATGTAATCAGTAGCTGACCTCAATCGGTCCAGCAAAGCTACTGTTAACCCCAGTTAGTCATTATTAAAGGATTATGAGTAGGTTACATTCTAAATGTATATATAGATTAATAAAAAAGTCTTTCACAATTATACTTTCTGATAATATCTGATACATTAATTACAGAATCCTTACATGGGGGCAGAGCGTCAATAGGACTGCTCACCAATGGTGGGGTGGGCGAGACGTGAAACAGGCTGGAGCCTGCTAAGCGAAAGGAGTGGGCAAGTTGGTAGAAAGTTGGAAGATCGCAGAGCTAGTGGGGAGCAAGGACATGGAGGGCTTTGAAGGTGAAGACTAGGATCTTGAACAGTATCCTCTGTGTGATGGGAAGACAGTGGAGTCGGACAAGGATGGGAATGATGGAATTGTGGCTGGTGCGGGAGAGGACACAAGCTGCAGAGTTCTGGATGATCTGCAGCCTGTAGAGGGAGGAGTTGGGGAGATCGACCAGGAGGGAGTTTGCATACTCAAGCCTGGATGTTATGCATGCATGTAAGAGAATCTCGGTGGCCTCAGTGGCCTGTAAGACAGTGGCAGAACCAGGCAATGTTGTGGAAGTGGGAGATGGCAGAGTGGCATGACAACATAAGAGATAAGAAGAATATATAATAATAAACCTTGCATTTGATGTAGCACTTTTCATGTTTTCTAGGCATCTCAAAGTGCTTCATGGAATATATACTGTAAAGTGAACTGACTGTATGTTTGTGGGCAAAATACGGAAGACAATTGCCCACAAACAGTCGTAGATTGAAATGACCAATTTTATTATTGTGTTTTTTTTGGGAGGGATTATTACTAGGCATGTGGAGTAAGGAAAATTGCCCAAGGTTTTGCCCTGACCTGACTGGATTCGTGCACAGGTCTCACACTTGTAAGGCGAGTGCTTTAACCGCTGAGCTACAGGACTCCACAATTATATGAATAATTTGTGTTGTATATTATAGAAAAAAAATCTCAATGTAAAAACAAATTAACTTTCATACAAAAATGTGTAATGCATGAAAAAAGTTACAAATATAAATAAAATTTAGTGATATCCGTTTGCTTATTTTATTTAAATGTGGCTGGATTTTTAACTCTGTTGCTTGACCATTTCTAACCATTAAGCTTTGTCTTCTATTTACCATTGTTTACTGCCTGCTTCATCACCGTACAACAGGAAGTTACCTCTTGAATACACAAAGCATATCTATTCTTGAAACATATTATGTATAACATTGAAAAAGGTTCTTTTCTAATATGCTGTGTGTATGATGTCTATCACATTGGTCAAATATATACTGCAATCAGAACCACCCAAAGAAATGAGCAAAACAATAATATCTAGCAAGAAGACTGTTAGTTCTTTCATTATTCATTTTGGCCACAAAATATCAGTCAATTCACTTCACTTTACAGTATATTCTGTGAAGCACTTTGAGTCATCTCAAAGTTCTCCATTTTTACTTTACATATAAAGAATATAACAGAATGGGTGTGGTCAACAAATCAATGATCAGGAGTGCAGATTAAATATCTAGTCCCATTTCACAGCTCCCATTCAACTGTGTGAAGCATATTGAGGCAATTCTTCTGACTTGCCTCATAAATGTAGATTGTTCTTCTCCCAGAATATGCATCATCAACAATATGTAATCAAACATTTGTATCAATATCAAGTACTCTAATTATTTGTTTGCATGTGTTGCATAATATTATTGAAGGGTACTTATTTATCTTTAATAGATTGGTAATGTTAATCACAATCTCTTGCTAAGGTTGTCAGTCATACCTTGATGTTTGTCCATCTGAAGTGGCATAACACAGTTAAATTGTGGATAAATTACTTTCTAAAGCAGAGATTATATAACTGAAGCTTGGTGTGGAATTGTACAGTTTATTAATGTTAGACATTAATCAGAAAAAAATTCACAAAAACTCCAGGGTCCTACTAAGATTATAAATGGAATATTTGTCAGGCCCAGATATGTTCTTTATATATTTTGGCCTGATTTTGCTGATTCAGTTTCTACAACACCCAGGTAGAGAAAAGGTCCCTGAATTATAGGTAGGTGATATACCAGTGTAATTTTGTCATCGTTGTTGTGGTAGACTACTGGAGTAAAATTTACAGAATTCCTAAGCACATTCCATTCCTTATTTAAGAAATATGTTTATGAAAACCCACAGGTATTGGCCTCTCTCCAGGACTGCTCCATTCGGGTCAGAGGGCTACCCATAACTCTGATGCTAGCACTTCTATTTTGTAAAACGTGGACCCTAGTTCATTGTCGTTCGATTTCCTTTCACAGGGTTTATGTTTATCTGGCCCGTGGGGTGATTGTGGGGCAGGGCAGTGGAGGGGGGGGGGGGGGGGGGGGGGGTGGAAGGGGCAGGGCGATGGATGAGTGGTAGGATGGGGGAAGTGTGCGGTGGGGGGTGTTGGGATGGGGGGAGTGTGCGGTGGGGGTGTATGGGGTTGGGGGGAGTGTGTTGGGGAGTGTGTGGTTGGGGGGATATGTTGGGAAGGGGTTGGGGGGAATGTGTGGTTGGGGTGTATGTTGGGATGGGGGAGTGTGCGGTGGGGGGGTATGTTATGGGGTTTGGGGGTGTGTGTGGTTGAGGGGTATGTTGAGATGGGGTAGTGTGCGGGGTTAGGGGGAGTGTGTGTTGGGAGTGTGTGGTTGGGATGGGAGGAGTGTGGGGTGGGGGGGGGGTATGTTATGGGGTTTGGGGGAGTGTGTGGTTGAGGGGTATGTTGGGATGGGGGTGTGTGTGTTGGGGATGTATGTTGGGATGGGGGAGTGTGTGGTTGGGATGGGGGAGTGTGTGTTGGGGGTGTATGTTGGGATGGGGGAGTGTGTGTTGGGGGTGTATGTTGGGATGGGGGAGTGTGTGTTGGGGGTGTATGTTGGGTTGGGGGGAGTGTGTGTTGGGGGTGTATGTTGGGATGGGGGAGTGTGTGTTGGGGGTGTATGTTGGGTTGGGGGGAGTGTGTGTTGGGGGTGTATGTTGGGATGGGGGGAGTGTGTGTTGGGGGTGTATGTTGGGTTGGGGGGAGTGTGTGTTGGGTTGGGGGGAGTGTGTGGACGTGGGGACTGTGAGTGACCTGCTTGTCATGTGCTCTGACCGCCCTTTGACTCGCGGGCGGCACGTGCGCTCTCCCGCTCCCTCGGCGCCAACGGCTTGGGCTCGCGCGATCTCGCGAGCGTTGGGGTGGGGAGAGGGGGGGGCAACACGGTTAGGCTGTTGACGGGGTAACAATGGCCGCGTTCAGGAAGTTCCTCGACGCCGCGGTCCCTCTACAGTCTCTGGTCGACAAGGGCAGCAGGGTTCGGGGGCCGCTGGGGCTGGTGTGCGGACTGGGAGGGGCGCTCGTGGCCTTTTATTATCATCGGTACTGCGAGGAGCCCGAGGGCGGGAGGAGGACCAGGACCAGGCTAGGATTCAGGCTCCCAGACAGGGCTGCCCGGCCACAGCTCACATTGCCGACCGTGGCAGCCAAGGAGAAGCCCAAGGTAAGCACCGTTACCCCGGGCGGGGGGTGGAGGGGAGGGGGGGAGGGGCGGGCGGGGAGGTCAGTACCTGACGGGTACCATCAGCATCACAGCTGGGGATGCGGGGTGAGGTGGAGCCGCATCCTCTGGCGGTGACCATCCTTGTGCCAGGAGGATGCTGCCGCTGTCCGACTTTAAACCGGAGGCAGTTTAACAAGCGTCGCCGTTGGTTACTTCAAACATTTTAGTAGGTTTTTTTTTCCGACTTAAATTGCCTTTAATCACTCCGAGGACCGAGCCACAGAAGGATAATTGCTGAGAACCGGGGGGGGGGGGGGGGGAGGGGGTTTGCGGAGTGGTGATGGACGCCGGTTATTTATTTATTTATGTATTTATTTAAGCATTGAACGCCGCGTTTCCATCGCTTTCATTATTCATATGCCAACAGCTGCCTCCTTTTCAATGCTCCGAACATTTCAAATGAAAGGGATGGCGTTCTCAGCCCTGGTCACAAGTACTGTATATTCAACGAGAGGATAATGGACCCGGGTTTGGTTTGTTTGTGCTGAAAAGACGGTCGGGTTTCACGTCTATTGATACATCACGGGATCAGCGTTGCACGTCGATTGATTCGCAATGATATCGGCTTGGTTCTGTGCTGCCAACCGGAGCAAGAGTCTGCAGCCAGCAGGAAAGGGGCGCAGTACAGCAAGATTGGCCTATTTGTAAGAAGGAGGATGTTTTTATTTGAGATTGGACTCTGGAATATGCAAGTTGACTCTGTACTGTGATTCTCAAATGCGATAAAGTGAACTGATACCTTGGTATCTTCCACCTCCGACGGATCGCCCATCACCCCAAAAGCCGCTGAAACCCTGGTCCACGCCTTCGTCACCTCTCGGCTGGACTATTGCAATGCCCTCCTCGCCAGTCTCCCCTCCACCACAACTCATTAAATCCAGCTCATTCAAAACTCTGCCGCCCGCATTCTCACCCACACCAAACTTCACTCCCCCATTACCACAGACCTTGCCAGACTTCACTGGCTCCCTATTCCAGAGAGGATCAATTTCAAGATCCTCACCCTTGTCCTCAAATCCCTTCACTCCTCTGCACCCCCCTACCTCCCCGACCTCCTCTCCTCAAACCAGCTCCCGTTACCTTCGCTCCACTGGGTCTGGCCTCCTCCATGGCCCCCGAACCCTCCACTCCACCCTTGCGACCGTGCCTTCAGCCACTATGCCCCAAGGCTCTGGAATTCTCTTCCTCACTACCTTCGCCTCGCCCTCTCTTTTCTCAGCTTCAGGTCCCAGCTGAAGACCTTTCTCTTCGACCGCTCCTTTGGTCACCTTTCTACCCCTGCCCCTGGCTCGCCCCCAGGATCCGTTATTATGAAGCACTCTGAGGCGCCATCCAGCGTGGAGGGCACTACATAAATAAAAAGTTGTTGTTGGTTGTGCTTTTGGTTTAGTGAGTAAGCGATAACAACAACAACAAAATTACTCTTGTATAGCGCCTTTCATGGCAGGAAGACATCACAAAGTGATTGTTGGGAGATCTTCTACCGGCAGTAGATGGTAGTAGGTTTGGAGGCTGTCGGGAGAGGGATAAAGGAGTTGATGGAAATGAAATGCTGGTCAGAGATGGTCTTGTCAGTGATGGTGACATCCGAGACACTGAGGCTCCGGGTTATCACCAGATCGAGCTGTTGGCCATGAGTGTGGGTGGGGGAGTGGATGTGAGGGAGAGGTTGAGAGAGCAATGCAATGCAGCTCATCAGTAGTCTCGTAGAGAGTTCCTAGTACTTCAACTTTTAAAAGAGAATTAGATCTTTATTTAGGAAGAACAGGTCTATTAGGTTTATGGGGAGAGTGTTGGGCAGTGGGATTGAGTTGCTCTTTTCAAAGAGCTGGCACAGACTAGATTGCCTCCTTTTGTGCTGTAAGATTCTAGGATACTGTGATACTTACCATCCACCTTGTGAGGTCTCAAATCTGGGCTTGTCAGATATCAAATGACCAAGAAGCAACTATCCTCCCTGGGTCCACATTTTTTCTCTTTCCAGTTAGGTACAAAATAGAGCAGAATTACATAGCTTCCTCTCCAAGGTGCTGGAACAAGTGAATGCATCTTAGCTTTGCTCTTTCCTCTCTCTCAATGAGTCCCTCCGATATGGTTTCTTTCCCACCCTAGCAATGCAATTGTTGTAAAAGTCACTGACGACATTCTTCCCCTTCCGCAGCCACTCCCTATAATTGATGTGTAAGCTTTCAGGTTTTCCATTCTGTAATTCTTCTGCATTTCTCCCTCCCTTCCCTCCTCCCGAACACACCTTAAGACCTATCTTTCTGGCTCAACTTATAGCTTGTCCTCCCAATGTGAAAGGCACAATCTCAATGTAAGTTGTTGTCTTTTCATTGTCTTCCTATTGGACATCTCAAAATCATTTGATAATGACTTGTAGTTGTAATCTAATTTTTGGATTACCTCTTATCTTTGAGTGACTCCAATTGTAAGTTATGGGCAATGCAGATCAAGAGCAGGGAAGCAATTCAGTACCTATCAATGTCATTTTGGTTCAAAATGCATAATTTGTTTTCTTAGCTATCCATAAATCAATCCACAAACCAAATTTACCAAATAGGAAAAGTTTGTCTGGGAGAGCATAATTTATCCATACCTCCAATCATAGAATCATAGAATCATAAAATCTTAGGGCACCAGAGGAGGCCATTTGGCCCATCTAGTCTGTGCCGGCTCTTTGAAAAGAGCTGACTCTTTTCAATCCCACTGCCCCGCTCTCTCCCCATAACCTAACAGACCCGTTCTCCCTAAATAAAGATCTAATTCTCATTTAAAAGCTGTTATCGAATCGGCCTCCACCACCTTTTCAGGAAATGCATTCCAGATTCGAACAACCCGCTGAGTGAAAACATTTCTCCTCAGCTCCCCTCTGCTTCATTTTGAAACTATATAAAATCTGTGACCACAAGTCACAGATTTGCCCACCAGTGGAAACAGTTTTTCCAATCTGGAATATTTTGTAGAAAATAGGTTGGGAAAACACCAACCATTCTGTTAATCTTGTATTAGCTAAGAAAACCTTGGAACTCCTGACATACAAGAGTTGAGCATTAATACACTCTTCCTCACATGACCATTCACCCTACTTCAGCAAATTAAGATTGAAATTTTGTGTTGAGAAAGAAATAGGCTAAGTTTCTCTTACCTGTGGAATAGCATGGGGCAAGAAGGGAAATTAATGCAAGGTTTCAACTGTGCTAGATAAACATTACTGCTGTACTTTTGACTGCGATACAAAATCTCTGTTTTTCAGTCAAGCTGCTTGAGATGACAGCAAATCTTAGATAGTCAGTGAATAAAATAATTGTGAGCTTTGATTTTCACCAACTGTATATTAGGTCATAGATCAAATGGCTCAAATCTACAATATATGAACAACAGTTGGCGGTTATTAAATGGATTGTTGCCTATTACAAAATAAACAAAGGATCAGGAAATTATCTGGAGAAAGAAAAACAAAACATGCTGGAAAATCTTTGAAATTATGAATGAGCCTTGTAGTTTAAAAGATGTCCCTGGGAACACGATTGAAGTGTCTTACATACTTGAATACTTCAGAATGTTAGCAACCTGTTTTCATTCAATAGGGAGAGCATGTCCATGCATCGACTCATTAATAGATTATTTTAAAACAAATTAACTATAGGCAAGAAAATAAACATATGTTATCTGAAACTGAGTATCTCAGGAAGAATACTGTAAGTACTGTAGATTGAAAACCCAAATTGTATTGATAATAAATAGTTGAATCAACTATAGGTCAGCTTGAACAATAATTAACTATTTTCAGATATACAAATTCTACAATAAGTAGATTAAAATATATTAATTGTTTCAAATTGCAACCTCTGTGAAAGAGATAACCTCCCTTTTCATTGATCAGAGGAGAATGCCAGAGGAGTTGTCCAGTATGAAGCATGCTGCTGCTGTAAACATGTTTTATTTCAAGAATTGGATAACTTTCCTTGTTCTTTACCACATGCTATCTTTTTCTACGTATATATTTCTGCTGGAAAAGAATACTTTAGTGGGACTTACTAGAAAACCTCAGGACATGTCTTAGAGAAATATAACAGAAACAGTTCTTTTTGAACCTTTGAAAACAGGTAAATTCAGCGCCTTGGGACGTCTCCCAACATGAAAAGTGCTCTGTAAATGTTATTTTGTAGTTGTTGTAAATGCTATTTAGGGTGCAGTTTTGATTTAGACGTTCATTTTGTGAATTTCCACTTTGGTTTAAATATGCAGATTCAGTGCTGCTTACATATTTTACTGAAAAAAAAGTCTGATTATAATACAGGTATCCCTCCCCAACAACAGGGGATACGTTCCTGAAAACCTCCGCGGTTAGTAAAAAGGCGGTTGGAAGATGCAGGGCCCTATAGGAAACATGGGGATAGGGGGAGTAAGTTTGCTTGTCCTTGAAACACAAAAAAGTTCATGCTATGTACCTAAATCCTAATGATGATGATGATGGGGAAAGTGGTTGTTACGTGCTGTTACATGGAAGAGGGGCCCTGCGCACCATCTTCCCCTGCCTCCTCCTCCAGATCATAAATCACCGAGGAGTGCGAGGGGGATGGATGTGGAGAAGGTGGTGTGGTGGGTGACACTGAGGGGGGTAGATGCGGAGAAGCGACATCGTGGCTGGTTGATTGCGACATCGCAAATGGGTCCTAGCGCCAAACGCTAGCGCGAAGCAACATCGTGGCTGGTTGATGCAACTGGGTCCTAGCACCAAACGCTCGTGTTAGTGTTAAAACCCGTGGATATGCAAAACCCATTGCCGTGGTTGGCAAGGGTTGTCGCAGCGAGCCAACCGTGGATAAGTGAAATTCGCGGTAGAAAAAAACACGATTGAGGCAGGGTACCTGTAGAAATATTTGGAGAATCAATTTTTACTCATTCACAATACTGAGTGATTAAAAAGACTGTTAAACAAACATCTTAAAACACCACAGGATAATTAATAATAATTAATAATAATCCTTGCATTGTATGTAGCGCTTTTCACATCTTCTAGATGTCTCAATCATCAAACAGAATATACTGTAAAGTGAATTGCCTGCATAATTGTGGGCAAAACGCGGCAGCCAATTGCGCACAGCAGTGTCCCACAAACGGTCATGAATTGAAATGACTAATTTATTATACGAATTGTTTTGGACGGGTTATTACAGTAAAAGCTCGTTTATCCGGCACTCTCGGGACCTGGCCGATGCTGGTTAAACAGCATGCTGGATATTCAGTCGAATATCGACGCCAAAAACCCAACACAAACATTTTTTTTTTAAACATACCATATTAATAATAGACTAAATAATAACAGAATAGTGTATGAATAGTTACTATTAAAGCAATAAATATTGATTACAGTCTATAAACACAGCACACAATTACAAAGCAAACTTCTACAATGATGGATGGAAGAGTATTTTCTTCTTAAAGCGGCATTGTCGGTTTCTCCTCTTTTTTCTTTCTTTCTCTCCCTCCTTCCCTCTCTCTCTCTTATACACACACACACATTCAGTCAGTCTGGCATCTCAATGGCTCTAAACCCAACACTCCTCCATTCCTCTCATTTTCCATCTAAATTAATCAACTCACCCCCTCTCTCTTTCCTCCTCTCCCCCACCTCTCTCTCCCCCTCCCACTCCTCTCTCTTTCTCCCCCTCCCCCACCTCTCTCTCCCTGCCTCTCCTTCTCCCACTTCCCCCCTCACGAAAACAGTGTATAAAACCTATGATACAGTCAGGCTACACAGGCAATATGTAGTATCCGTCAGAGAGAGAGGGAAAGAAAGAAAGGGGAAGAGATAGAAAGAGAGAGGGATAGATAGAGAGGAAGGAAGGAGATGGAGAGAAAGAAAAAGAGAGAGAAAGGAGAGAGGAGAGGAAAAACCAGAAGTGCCACTACCGGCAGCATCCAGAACTAAAATCGTACTGTACTCTTATGCAACAATCGACTCATTAAATGCGCCACCGTGATTGTGCAGGATAAGATCCAGTTATTCAAATGGGGACCTGTTTTTGAGGTGCCGGTTATACAGAAGTTATGGTTGATCATGTCACGGATAAATAGGCTTTTGCTATATTAGGCGTGTGGAGTAAGGAAACTTGCCCAAGGTTTTATCCTGGATTCAAAACACAGGTCTCGCGCTTGTAAGGTGAGTGCTCTAACCACTGAGCTGTAGGACTCCACAAAAGGATGCACAAAAGTAGGACTGTGTATTTTGTGGGCAAATACAGTAGCCAATTTGAACACAGCAATGTCCACAAACATCCATGCAATAATGGACCAATTTTATTTGGGGGAAATTCTTGAAATTATTTTAACCAGCGATTTTGTGAATCATCAAATGGCTCAAAGAATCTGCTTGGTGGACTTTTGAAATTTTCAGTAAATCTGTGAAACCATGAAATTAGGAGTCAGAGATTTCATGAAAAAGTGACAATTTCATCATTTTGATTGCGTTGACTCATGTTGGCATTATCAACAAATAAATAACACATTATGGTAAATAAAACATTGAGTTTCATAAAGTTCACGTGACATTTCATTCACTGAAAAGTCTAATGGTTCATCTGTTAACACAAGTGAGGCTTCCATGACACTGGGAGTTGCACTTTAGCTTTGGTTTGAACATTTACAACGGTTGGTCTGACATTTCTTCTGAACGCAGTTACACTTCATAAAGCCTTGTCCACCACAATGACAGCTTCACGGAGTGACGCTGATGTCTCCTGTTTGACTCAGGTTTCTGTTAAAAATCGTTTTGGGCAGATGTCAAATTCATTCCTGGAATAGTGACCCTTCAGATGCTGGCCTTCACTTTCCTATACTGGTCAGTGTTTAAATCTCTATTAATGATAATGCCAAACATGTTCCTGGGCTCCACTGTCCCTTGCTGGGAACACTTTTTCATTAAGTTTCAGTGATTTATTTCATGGTTTCACAATTTTTCTGAAAATTTCAGGGATTTCACGAAATCGCTGGTTTCACAACTTAACTGTAATATGACAAACCCATAACCTCCTGACTCCAAGGTGAGAGTGTTATCAACTAAGCAAGCCAGGCGGACACCGAGCATATCCATGCTTGTCCTACTTGATAGCATGTCTATCAAGTAGGAAAACATTGTATTCACTGAATAGTTCACTACTGACCAAGTACAGTTTAGATTGATCTAGTGACTTTCACATTGGTACGATGTCTGAAAGCACCTCACAAAACTGAGGGTAGGGGGAGCTATAGGGAGAGGAAAGGTAGCCGAAAGTGCAGATGAAGAACTGGGTTTCAAGGTGGATTTTGGAGTGGAGGGGAGGGGAAAAGGAGGGTTAAAGCAGAGGGACTCTGGTATGGAGTACAGAAAGTGGGGCAGTGGGAGCCTGGCTATAGGGTTAAAGAATAGTTCTGAATGGATTTCCACTTCTTCCCCCACCCAGCAAGATTGCTTCAACTCTTATTCATGCCTTCATAACCTCCAGGATCAATTTTTCCCAACATCCTCCTTGTCAGATTCCTCAACCGAGGGTTAGGGTTATTTAACGTGAGGAAACACATCTTTGGTGTTCAAATTATCACAAGTCAGAGACTCTAGAAAGGATATGTTGTGGCACACATGGGAATGCAGTATAATGAAATGTCAGATCCATTAATTTAATTCTTTATAAATTTCTGACCCAGTTAGCTCAGGAACTCAGAAATAACGTTGAGGTTATAATAATAATAATAATCCTCTCATTTTGATATATATCACAGAATATACTGTAAAGTGAGTATATTTATGGGTGAAACATTCAAAGCTCAATTAAATATGTTAAAAAGAAATCTGGAGAAGATGCATCATGAAAGTATCATATGATTTTTTAAAAACGGATAAATTGTGCATACAATTCACAAAATGTTTTACAAAGTCTGGAGAAATGAAGAGATCTACTACAAAAATTTTGTTAAGTATGTAAAGTGCTGGGAATTCTAAAGGATTGGGAAGGTGGCATTTTTATGTCAGATTCTAATTTTAAAAAATCAGATGAAAGTAGAAATTACCAAGGGAAATTATTTTATTACATTTCTGAAGGAGCTTGATAAAATTCATTAGAAATCTTGCTGGGGAAAGATTACAGTTTATGAAATTATGGATGACTGATCTCGTGATAAAACTACCTTGTCGATAGAAATGAAGCAAATGGATCATCTGCCTGACCAATGGATTCTGTGGAATCCTGTTGAGAGTCCAATGCTGTTTATGCTGCTGCTGTTTATATGTACTTTATTAACAAATCAGCCTTTTCAGATTTTATACGATAAATTTTCTTCCAGTTTATGATAGTTGTGGCAGCATTCAAAGTGATCTTAACAAATTGCATGAAAGCAATGTGGGAATTTGATGATAATTTAAACAAGGTTTAAATAAAATGAAAAGAATTTCACTCCTCTTTCTCTTCTCCACCCATCCCACAAACCAATATATCAGAGATGTGAAATAGACTTGTAACATGTGGAATCATTTTCCATCAAAAGCTATTTTAATTCCCTGTTTTTGTGGTTTATGTACTTGGAGAAATTGGGGAAAAAGGTCATATGGCTGCTTAAGAATGGAAATTAAATTTGTAAG
Source organism: Hydrolagus colliei (assembly GCA_035084275.1). Lineage (NCBI taxonomy): Eukaryota > Metazoa > Chordata > Chondrichthyes > Chimaeriformes > Chimaeridae > Hydrolagus > Hydrolagus colliei. Next base: position 15,151,936 of record CM068742.1, on the reverse strand, counting down.
GATAAGGATAGATCCAAACCATTTAATGTTCTGAAATTGTATGGTTTCTATGTTACTGGGATTATGGACATGTGTGGAAACCATCTGGTCAGTTGTAGATTATATTTTATAAAATTGAATTTTGCCTAATTTTTACAATGTTCCAAGATGTTATCTTGTGTGAAGGATATCATATAAACCCTAAGTTTTTTTTTGTTGAGTCTTCAATGATCAGAAAGAAGTTTTATAAAGTTTTATTTTTGGTCTCATGTGTGGTTATGATTGCTGCAAGTAATTTATGTATTTTGTATAATAGATTTTAAAATACATTGTTGATTATTCTTCTATCAAAGTATATTGCAAAAACTTGAAAGATAAATTGTGCATACAATTCACAAAATGTTTTACAAAGTCTGGAGAAATGAAGAGATGTACTACAAAATTTTCTTAAGTATGTAAAATGCTGGGAATTAAAAAGGATTGGGAAGGATGGCATTTTGATGTCAGATTCTAATTCATATTTTAAGGTGACAATGTGAATATTTTGATTGTGGTTGTGGAGAAGTATGTTCGTTCGTATTAGAATGGGATGATATATCTATATGGACACCTGATATTTATTCAGATTTAGAATGCCACAACTAAAATTTGTAATTTTCAGTTCACCTAAGGCTACTTGGAACAGTTTTGAACAACAAGATGCATTCATAAGACTACCATTTAAACTGCCTCAATGAGCTTCACATCTTATTATTGTCATGTAATAGCTGTTTGATTTCTTAAGTAAGCTGCTGGTGAATTAACAATTAATCTGGATAATCATTGGCCAGGACACCGGGAAAAATGCCTTTCTCTTTTGAATTTTGTAATATCCACCTGACTAGGCACTGTTTAACGTATCATTGTTTAATATTTCAGCGCCTTGGGACGTCCTGCCGACCTGAAAGGCACTAAACAAATGTATTGTATCAACTGAATGACAGCACTTCCAACAATGTAGTACTCTCCCACGACTTCAATGCAGCTTGTCAGTGAACCTGGGGCTTGAACCCACAATCTTCTGACCCAGATGCTAGACTGCTATCAACTGAGCCAAGCTGATAATGTTTTAAAACCACCATGGTGGTCTTCATTTTGAAATGTAATGTGCAGTATTTACCATGGTAAAACAGATTTTTTTTGAAAAAATTGTCTATTTCGTATATGAATCATTGCACATGATTTGAGAAATTAGTTGTACAGTTAAGTTTACTTAAATATTTAACACTTTATTTATTGTTGCTCTTCATTTATTCAACTTTTAACAACAACATCTTGCATTTATATAGCACCCTCCAAACCAGGCGCCATCTCAGAACTCTTAACAGTGCTGGAGCCCGAGGTTAAGCCAGGGGGAGGAGGAAGGTGACCATAACCGTAGTCGAATAGAAAGCTCTTCAGGCATGACATGAAGGAGGGGTTGAGACGGAGTGGTTAAGTGTTTGGGGGCGTAGTGGCTGAAAGCACGGCGCCTATGGTGGAGCACAGGATTTGGAGGGGAGGCAGGAGGCTGGACCCAGTAGAGTCGAGGTGGCGAGTACTGCCGAGATGAGGTTAGAGAGGTAGTGGAATGCCGAGGAGTGGAGGGAGTAGTCGATTCATTTCCCTGAAATCTTTTGACATCTCCATGATGTGGGTGATTCTTCATTTACCATGAAGTTACTCACCTTAGTTCTGGTATTCTTGCACCCGCCAGGTGAAATAGACCTATAACATGTGGAAACGTTTTTGTAAGGATCCAAACCATTTGATGTTCTGAAATTGTAGGGTTTCCGTGTTGCTGGGATTATGGACATGTGTTTGGAAACCATCTGGTCAGTTGTAGATTATATTTTATAAAATAGAATTTTGCCTAATTTTTACAGTGTTCCAAGATGTTATCTTGTGTGAAGGATATTATATAAATGCAAGTTATTGTTTTTGTTGAGTCTTCAATGATCAGAAGGAAGTTTTATAAAGTTTTACTTCAGTCTTTCATGTGTGGATGTGATTACTGCACAAATGTGGGAAGGAATTTATATATTTGTGTAATAGGTAGCTCAGTAGTTTTTTTGATTATTCTATGAAAGTACTGTATGTTACAAAAACTTAAAAGATAAATTGTGCATATAATTCACAAAATGTGTTACAAAAGTTGGAGAAATGAAGAGATCTGCTATAGAATTTGGCAAAGTATGTAAAGTGGTGAGAATTATAAAGAATTGGCAGAGGCAGTGGGCAGGCTGGTAGGGATAGGAGGTTGCAGAGGTAGGTGGGGCAATGCCGTGAAAGGCTTTGAAGGTGAGGACCAGGATCTTCAAGTGTATCCTCTGTGTTATGGGAAGCCAGTGGAGTTTTGTAACGATAGGGGTCCTAGAGTCACAGAACCTGATGAGGGAGAGCACATGGGCAGCAGAGTTCTGGATGATCTGCTTCCTATGGAGGGAGGAATTGGTGAGGCCAACAAGCTGGGAGATTGCATAGCTACCATCAAGCCTGGATGTTATGAATATATATATATATGAGGGTTCCAGCGGCCTGTGGTATGAGATTTGGTGGAGGAGGTGGGGGAATACAGAACGGGTCATTGCTCGGATGTGGGGTAGAAAGGATACGTGAAGCTCTAAACAAGACGCCAATCATCCCCACAAGCTCACTGAGGTGGAGTGTGCATCCTTGGATGTTGATTCTGTCAGCGGTTGGGTTGTGGAGGTGTTAATGGGAGCCAATCGGAGGGCCTTGTTCTGTTGACGTTCAACTGAAGAAAGTTAGCTTTCATCCAGGACTTGATGTCTCACAGACATTCAGTCAAAACAGCAGTGGTCCTGGAGTCGAGGGTGGAGGCGGAGAGGTAGAGTTGGGTGTCATCTACATGCATGTGGACGTTGACCCTGCATCTGTGGATGATTTCACCAACAGGGAGCATATAGATATTGAAGAGGGGAGCAAGGACAGAGCCCAGAAAAATGCCATGTGAGATGATGCGGGGTCTAGAGAAGGGACTGTTTGTGGAGATGAAGTGAAGCTGGCATAAGCAATAGGATCTGAACCATTCAAGGACTGGACCAAGAAGGTTGAGAGAAGAGGCGGTGGAGGAGGATAGAGTAGTCAACGGTATTGACAGTGTCAGTTCAAGTACTTACAATATATCAAGAAAAAAACAATAATTTGGTCACTCAAGCCACGGCTGTTTTTGGGACACTGCTGCGCTCAATTAGCTATTGCATTTCGCCCACAAATATACAGTCAATTCACTTTACAGTACATTCTATAAACAGTTTGCTAATCAAATGCTATTATTAGTATTACAATTGTGCTCCAATATGCCAATAATTGGTGAGCATTGTTGGAAAACAGTAGTTGATAAATTGGGAATTGTAGTTTGCCTTTAAGAGTAGTCTAGCCAACTCCCTCTGCTTGTCCAATTAGGAACATCCTATCCATTAGGATTGTCTATTGCAAGATTTACACATTTGTGTGTCTGTGTATCATATGTCTGCGTATCTACATGTTTATCAGCAAGAAAACATCTGTTTTGTACAGCAGGTGTACTTCACTGTTTACTTGTTTAAAACATGTGCTTGGTGTAATAACAATGGAGCTGCACAATGCTTCTCTGGGTTCTGTATCTGGCTTACAAATAGTACATTTGCTTAGACTTATGTTCTTTGTATGCAGCGGTACAAATGCTAGAGTTAAGATTTGGTCTTTATTCTCCAATAATGTGTTGTTTCCTATTAACAGAACAATTCAACATTGATTTCTTAGTGGCTGTTTAGTAGTTTAGGAGATTTTTTTTCCCAAACTTGTTCATATTACTTAGTGGAGATCTTGGAGTGGTGAAAAGGCTAATGTGTTGTATAAGGTTAGGAAAAAGATAAAATTGTCTCAGGTTACCTCTTTAATGCTTTATCTGCTTGAAGGCATCAGTTTTCCTTGTCAAGTTTGTGAATCCTTTATCTCAAAGTCAATCATGTCGTCATGGGAAAAACAAATCTTTAACACTCAAGTATAAAATTAGTGGTGTTAGCCCAATGTAACTCGAGACTGTGAATGCGGTTAACCTTTTTTGGTGTTTAGGGTGATGCTACTGTATATTAGACAGTTAGAACTCTTAACAGTATTCCTAGGTACTTTGAAAGTTTTTTAACAAATTGTATAATAGATTGGTGAGATTCGGAAAGTAAATCATTTGTAGGAGGAGAGAAATGCACAATATCTAAGGCTGGTTTGAAAGTTTTAAGTTTCTGTGTTTTTACAGTTTATCAGTACTGGGTAATGCAAACAAGTGATTTATTTTTAATGTCATTTTCAAAAGTGCCTCTCGCCAACCGGCAGAAAAGTGCTGCCCTAGGATCTATTTCTGGTTACTGGAGTTCATGGGGTCATTGTGACACATTCCTGGTTGTAATCACAAATCGCTATTTCTGACTGGTTCCCAATGTAACTAAGTCCTGTAGCTCAGTGGTTAGAGCATTTGCCTTGTAGGTGAGACACCTGGGTTTGATTCCCAATAGGGTGGAACTTTTGGCAAGTTTCCTTACAATAACAAATTGTATCAATTGTCACTTCAATCCACGACGGTTTGTGGGACACTGCTGTGCACAGTTGGATGCTGCACAACCACAAATACAGTCAATTCACTTTACAGTATATTCTATGAAGCGCTTTGAAACATCTAGAAAACATGAAAAGCGTTATATCAAATGCAAGGATTATTATTTTCCATTAAGTGAAAATACCGTGTTTATTTTTCATTTTCTGTTAATCTATCAATTAATCTGTTAATTTCTGTGATATCAAATGCAAGGATTATTATTTATTATTATCTGTTATACTATTCAGAATTTTGAGCATCATGATTGACTGTCCTCTCAATCTGTAACCGTCCTTTCTATTTGTGACCAGGGCTCTCTCTGCCTCCTTGTCCTCTGCCACATTTGACAGTCAATCACACCATCCTCCTCCACCGTCTGCTCTCCATCATCTACCTCAGCGGGACCACATTCACTTGGATCAAGTCCTACCTCAAAAACCACCAGCACTACATTTCTGCAAATAGTTTTTCTTTCCACTTCCACCCGGTTGCCTGCCAGGCACCCCAAGCATCCATCTTTGGCCACCTTCTGTTTCTCATCCACATGCTTCCACATGTATGCACATGACATCCAACTCTACTTTTCTACCTCTAGTTGCGACCTCTAGAAATGCTCTGAGACGCCGTGTGGAGAGCGTTAAATAAATCAAAGTTCTTATTGTTGTTGACCACCCCCCCCCCCTCCCCAAAGTCCCTTCATGTTCTGTCAGCTTGTCTATTGGACATCAAGTGCTGAATGAGCACAAATTTCTTGTGGTTAAACATCAACAAGACGGATGTCATACTCTTTGGCTCCCATTGACATCTTCTGTCCTCCGGTTCCAACCTGCTCCGCCTACCCAACCTGTCTTTAATATCTCCAAACCTGTGCGCAACTTAGGCATCAGGTTAAATCTCCAGTTATCCTTCCCCCCCGCCCCCCACATCTGGTTCCTGACCAGCACCGCTTTCTTCCACCTCCGCCACATTGCCAGTTTCCGTCAATACCTCACCCCAAAAGCTCACAAAGCCCTTGTCCCTGCCTTTGGCATCTCTTGCCTGGACTACTCCCAACACCCTCTTCTCTGGTCTCCCCTCCTTGAACATTCAGCTCATCCAAAACTCCACCACCCATATTTTCAAACTTTGTATCCCAATTACCCCAATCCTTGCCAAACTCCACTGGCTCCCTGTCACAGAGCAGACCGACTTCAAGATGCTCACTTTTGTGTTTAAATCTCTCCACTCCTCGGCAGTCCCCTGTCTCTCTAACCTTCTTTCTCTTCACAGCAGTACCCACTGCTTCCCGACCTGAAAGGTGCTCTATAAATGTAATTTTGTTGTTGTTACCTCCGCTCTACTGGGTCTGGCCTCCTTCTTCTCCCCCGCAACCTCCACTCCACCATCAGTGACAATGCTTTCAGTCACTCCTCTCCTAAACTTTGACCGCACTTACAGTCACCTTCCCCTTCCCCTTGGCTTGGCCTTGGGCTCCGCCATTGTTAAGCGCCCTGAGATACCGCCCATGTGGAGGACGTAGTATAAAGACAAGCTGTTGTTGTTTGTTGAATTCCCTTTCCCCAGCCTCCAACAGTGCAACAGTCTGCTGTAGTGAGAACTATCTTTTTTACATCTGTCAACAACTATAACTTGTTATCCATGTGAATCTTTGCTGAAATACACGTTCTGTGTCCATTGACTTTTTCGTAAAATCTCACCATTTGTGGAATATCCTTTTTATCCTGAGATGTCTGAAACAAGCTAAAATATTCTCAACCTTAGCCTAACTAATATTGTACAAATTATAAGCTTGCTTCCTTGTTGTTTTCAATTTTGTATTCTATCTGTAAAACCTAGAATTCCATTTCAAGGGCTTTGAGCTGTTGCTTTATTACATGCACAGAAAGTTAGGAAAAACAGTCTTCATACTTTGTTCTAACTATTAAAATAATCTTTTCATTTCATATAGTGCTTTTCATATTAGGAAGATGTCTCAAAGTGCTGCACAGGATGTTTTTGTTCAGCCGGGTATTCTTGACACATGCAGAAGCCCATCACCATGCTCAAGTGTGAAAAAGAAACTGAAAATTCCATGGATCTCAACTATACATGGAAATTTCAGAGATATTTATTGTAATGAAATGCATACACTTTCCCTAGAGGGATGCACTCTGCTTGCCTAATTCCATAGAGTATTAGGCACAGCACTTTCTGGCAAGCATTCTCACTGCACTCCAGCTAGGACCACCCAACCTGTTACGGCTTTGGCTTTCAAGGTTAATAAGAAATGGGTGGGAAGAGTCCAAGTCATGTTAAGCCAGGCTGGCTGGCCTGTCCTCAGCAGGCCAGCCAGCCTGCCTCCTCAGTCCTGGATTACCGCAGATCTGCCCGGCTCAGGAATTGGGCTACTGAGATTCCCACACATGTTTGGCTCGATACTGATGCACCGCCCCATCTTCTTCTTCCCTCACTCCCTTTTCCCACTTTCTCTCCTCCCTTTTCCCCTTCCCTCCCTCTTCCCTCTTCCTGATCTTGCCCCCACCCATCTTTCCCTCCCTCTCTTCCTTACCCCCCTTTCTCCCCCCTCTTCCTCCCTAACCCTAATCCATCCCACCTTTCCCTCCCTCTCCCCCCTTACCCTCTTTTCCCCCTTTCTCCCCTGGCCCCATTTTCGCGATTGTTTGTGGGGACACTGCTGTGCGCAATTTGGCTGCCGCGTTTCGCCCACAAGTATACAGTCGACTTTCCTGCTTTTTTTCCCCCTGCCTCGACCCCTCCCCTTTTGCTTCTTTACCCCCTTTTGCCCCTAGTCCCACTTCCATGACTGATTGTGGGACACTGCTGTGCGCAATTTGCTGCCACGTTTCGCCCACTAATATACAGTTACTTTTCCTACTAATCTTCATCCTGCCCTGATCCTTCCCACCCTGCTCTTGTCCTACCTAACTGTACAGCGCCTTGGGACATCCTCTCGACGTGAAAGGCGCTATATAAATGTAAGTTTTGTTGTTGTTGTTGTTGTTATAAACACAAGACCCTGGGGACAGTTCAGCTCCAAGGAAACCTTGCATATCTATCAATCACCCCAAGTTGTATTTTGAGCTCTCACAAGGTGGATGGTTGTAACAGGAACTCCCTGTGGGCTTCTTTTAGGAACTCTGTGTTAATGCTGCCTGCAAGGGCTGCCTTGCCATTATTGAGGCACTGTGGAATAGAGTCCACCTACTCCAAAGGGATTGAGTTGTTAAGACCTTCAACCTGTTCCATACCTCCATTCATCCCTTCCATCTTCCAAGCACATGGATTACAACCTGCTGGGTCTGATGCCAGCTCTGCATAACACTTATTCCAGACCTGAAGGATACCCACATGGGTCTTTTGTAGGGATAGTGACCTTGCCCACCGTGATGGTGACCATGATTTGTATACAATTTATACAATACAATTTGTATAAAATGTATGTATTTTAAATCATGCATGCTTCATGCTTCATCTTCATCTTCATCAGCATATAGTTTTCCTAAATTCAATTGAATAGTTTGAAAACTTAAAATTTTCAACATTTAAAAATCATTCACTATTTGAAAGGTACATTTGCAACAGTACTGTTGAATATAGTAAGCTGTTTATTTTAACTTCATTTGAGCAAGAGCTAACCTTGAAATGTACTTGATTTCGCAAAGATAATAGTCCTTCTATAGCAACAAATCTGTTTTAATTTACTTTCCCATCTGCAAAGTAGGGCAATGACTAAAGTTGGTCATACTTGTGTATCCTGCTTGTGGTATTACTCAGATAATATTTTAAATCTGAGGCGTGTGACCATGTGTTCAAGGGAAATGCCTATTGATATTTTCAAAGTTAATTGAGCCTATGCCATATTACATGTTTGTCATGAACAAGACTAACAAATAACATAAATCTGAGTTTATTTGCTGATGCTATTGCCTGCATTTATACACATTTAACAGGCATATTCAATTTGTTAATTTAAGATATTTGTAAGGGAGATTTGCAATATAGTTTGAGAAAATGTTTATGCACCAGTGGATTGGTTTCTTGCCAAACTCCCAGTGCATGTGGTATAATTAGTTGATGCAATTACATTCAAAACATGACCCTAGTAAAACAAGATGAGAAACAGTATTGTCAGGAACACTTACATTTTAATGAATTTTAAATGAGATTTATATTTTCAGTAACCTACCTGCACAAATTTAAGAATTCTGGGGTAGGAATTCAACCTGGTTAAAAATTTACTCTATAAATATAACATTTCAGAAGATGCGAAATTTAGCAAATCTTTGAATTCAATTTTAACTTTGAAATCTGTTTTCTATAGTGTTTTACACAAGAGAATGAAAAAAAATCACTAATTCTGTCTGCTCTGAAATGCTAATGGGTAAACTTAGACCCATGTGAACTTAATAATAACAATAATAATAATAATGCATTTGACATCGCGCCTTATCACGTCATTGGTTTAATATATTTAATATTATGAAAAATAATTTACTTGTTTCTGAAGTACAGTACTTGCAGGATTGTAGACTAGGATAATTATCTACATTTATTAACATAATTAATAAATGCTGGTTGCAACTGTTTTCAAAAGTGGTTGTTCCTTTTGTGTAGGGATTTTGGTTATCGTGAAAGATTCTCAATCTGAGTAGAGAAATAGCAGTTCAATTATAGATTTATTTATTTTTAATTAGTTGCATAGTCAAAGAAATAGTCGACAAATTTGCAGGTTAAAAAATACAACTGATTAGTGAAACAAAGCTATATATGCATTCCATTATCTTCATATTAGATTTCATTTGAGAAATGCACAATAGTAAAATCTAATTACCTTTGGGATTTTAATCCAGTTGTATCTATAATCTAGTAGTTTGTGGCTAGATTTGATTTTTGTTAAATGTTCAAATATATCTGTATCTAATTAACATTTGTAGGCAAATGTTTTTCTCCATAGTTCTGTTCAAAATTGAATAACTTACTTGAAGTCTGCTTTGTGGTTCTTCTATGCTATAAGGTTCTCTTTCATGTTTATCTCAGCTCTACAATGATTTTGTAAGGAGCAAGCTTGGTGAGTTGAATTTCATTCTTTCATTCCAGTGTATTGCAGAAGGTACAACTTTTTTATTAAAAAAAGCCAAATACAATTAACCACATTATCCCAGATGGTTTTTATTTGGATTTATAATAACCACTGTGCAATTAGTTCTATTCTCCAGATACCCGTGTTCAAATGTTCTTCCCCAGCCATCCGAGCTGATAAATTGGCATTAAAACAATCCGTAAATTTAATAATTGTAAAGAGAACAGAGAAGAACGCTTCGCACTCTCCACTGTCGTGTCTGAGACTTATTTCTATAGGCAAATTTGGTAGCTATTTACAGTCGTGGATTGAAATTACCAATTTTTTTTGAGGGATTATTATTAGGCATGTGGAGTAAGGAAACTTGCCCAAAGTTTCACCCTGACTTGCCTGGAATCGAACATAGGACTCATGCTTGTAAGGCGAGTACTCTAATCACTTAGCTACAGGACTCCACGCTCTATCTAGTTGTTTGATTTTTTAATTAAAAATAGCTCCCTCTATCTATGGTTTGCTGTGACTTTCCAAATATTGCCCATTTCTCCCCTCTGATGGCACAAATGCATATAAAGGCACAACAAATGCAGTACCAAACTGTACCAACCAATCCAACACAAGAAAGAGATATCTGATGCATGGCCAGATTCGAAATACAAACATGGAGAACAGTGTCACTGAAAGGGGCTTTGAAAGGGGCAGATGACAGCAGTTAATCTACGTCAACTGAGGAATCATCCAACTCAGCTCCTGTTATTCCTGCAAAGCAAAGCCCTGCTGGATAGGGTGGTCCTAGCTGGCCAACCCGACACTCTTCCTCTTGTCCCTACCAGACTGTAAAGCGGCTTGGGATGACCTCTCAATGTGAAAGGCACTCTGTGAATGTAAGTTTTGATTGATTGATTGATTGATTGATTGATTGACAAGCAGTGTGAAAGCTTGACAGATGGCTTATCAATGGCAAACTATGTCATTTTAGATGGTTAGATTCCAGCAGGCCTATTCTGGGGTCACCAAGCCTTGGCGTTTGCCAATGAATGCCTAATACTTGTGTCAAGAGAGAGTGTGCATTCTATTCCCACAATCTATCTCTAGAATTTACATGTGTAGGTGGGATGTCATGGAATTTTCAGTTTGGGTACGCTTTAGCACACATTGATGGGTTTCCACAGTGTCAGATACTCAAATAGGAATATAAATCTAATCATATCATTCAGTGCTACCAATGAATAGCATTATTGTGATCCCAATTTGACTGAAATAATTCCATAGAAAAAGGTTACTACTGCCATAATACATTATTACATGTGATTGCCATGAATGACTGTATTTAACATTAATGGATAAAATTACCCTGACGAAGGGGAAACAGACATCTGGATCTCCAGATTTGCCACCCATAAAGATTCATGCAATCTCTTGGCCAGGCAAGAGGTTGATTGCAAAGGCGACCAAGTTAATGCATATATCTTATTCATTTAACCTCTTTTGTCACAATCTTGCACAGTATTTAAAATGTGCCCTCACCAGTGATCTATTTCAAAGTAGCATTTAGCCACTTGCAGTTATAAATGAAATGGAAGCGGGGAAGTTATCTAGCCGAGTTTTTAACCATACTAATTACAGTATAATTTTTTTTAGTAATGTTCCTTTTAATGTTCTGAAATACTTTTTGTTAGTGAGGAAATTTTAATAATGTGTGGTAATTTCCTTTCCAAGTAAATTCCCCTTTGATTCTTGCTTTACAGGATTACAGTATTCTAAAGCTTTCAAATTTAGGAAGTGCATATGAATGTGTGCACCAAATATTGGTTGAGGTACCAATATCCTTTGAGCTTGGGAAGCTTTCTACTAATTTGAGCTTTGTTTGTGATGAGTATTATTTATTTTAAAAAGTGATATATATTAACATTTCATCAGTTTATTGTAATTTAATTTTTAGTAAAAGTAACATAACTTTCCAGAACACTTCTCAGGGATGGCTCTGGTGTCTCATATAGCATGTACAAATCTTGATAATATATTTTGCAGTTGTTATAGTCCTCTATATAATTTTTACATATGATAGATGATCACACATTGTCAAATTTTCTGATCTGGTGTATACTGGTACTGGTCATTGTCAAGTGAAGTACACAAAAGGGCAATGTTAAAGTTTGTATGGATAATACCAAGGATAAAATTAGGCCAGTTTTCACTGGAACAGAGATGGCTTACAGGGAATCTGAAAGAGCACTTCAAAATTCGGCAGGGCGAAACCTTGGGCAAGCTTCCTTACTTCACATGCCCAATAATAATCCCTCTGCCAAAAAAACAACAATGATAATTTGGTCACTCAATTCTTAACTGTTTGTGGGACACTGCTGTGCGCAAATGGCTGACTTATTTCACCCAAAAATATGCAGCCAATTCACTTTACAGTATATTCTGTGAAACGCTTTGAGACGTCGATAAAATGTGAAAAGCGCTATATCAAATGCAAGGATTATTATTACTAAAATTCTTGTTGCTTGTAAATTGAAAATTATGTGGCAAGACATTGTCACTAGAAAAGTTAAAGTAGAGATTAAAAATAACTTTAAATGCGCAAGACTATCAAAACATGCAATGGCTTGCTACAAGAAGCTATTGAAGTTGAAATCATATTGGCTAAGACTGTTTAATGGATACTGTATACTATAAATGGATACAAAGAGGGACCAGGGATGTGGAATTAGAGTAGGTAGCTCAAGTGTGGTGGAGTTGCCACTATAATAAGGCTCAGGTTCCAAATCCTATATTTTTATATGATTCTAGATTTTATATATAATCTGCTTTGCACTAAAAGGACTAGTGCAGGCATTGTACATCAGTAATGCTTTCCTAAGTCTAAAAATGGTTGTCATTGTGGTGCGTTGTGCCCTGTTCAATCCGTACTTCTGGATGCCCAATCGAGAACACATGGTCAGTTTTCTGCTCATTCGTTTTCATCTCTTAAATATACGACCAACTTCTGCTTTATGATCTGCTTGATAAGTAATATTTCCTTGATTGGGGACGTCCTCCTGACGTGAAAGCCGCTATACAAATGTAATTTTGTTGTTGTTGTTCATAGACGCACTTCAGATCTCAAGAAACCCTTGAAAAATCCTGCATATCATTCAGCTCCGCCACTGTCTCACACCACAGGTGTCCCGCCTTGCTTGTCCCACTATTGGGGGGGTGGGGGGTGGCTTCAGTCACTCTTCCCCCACACTCTCTGTAACTCCATCCTGTAGTCTGTCCGCCTAACCAAATCCCTTGCCGCCTCCGAGCCCCATTTCAAGACCGTGCTCTTCGAAGTTGCTTTCAATCACCCTCCTTCCACACACCCCCTGACCTCATTCACAATCCTGACCCTTCCCCCCAGCTCAGGTCCAAAACACTGACTGTGCAGCACCTTGGGACGTCCTCCTAATGTGAAAGGCGCTATAATAAATGTATTTTTATTGTTCTATATTTTCCTTTTTACACATGATTAGAGGTGCATAAAATTAACAATAATCATTGCATTTGCTGTAGCACTTAATCATGTTGTTGTGTCTCAAAGCTCTTCACAGGATATATTGTTAAAGTACAGTAAAAGCCCGTTTATCCATGACCTGATCAACCGTAACTTCCATATTTCTGGCACTGCAAAAAAAAAGAGGTCCCCATTCGATTAACTGGAATTTTTTTTTTAATTGAAACTTTTTTTGTGTGTGTTTTAGGCCGAATATCCGGCAAGAGCTTTAACCAGCATTGGCCAGGTCCCGAGGGTGCCAGATAAACGGGATGAATGAATGAATGAAAGTATGAATATTTTGTGTGCAAATGCGTGCATTCCATTCATATACAGTATAGTATAGGGAATCATTGTTTAAAAACAATTATTTTTGTCTGTCTGTTTCGGTGGATATTAAAGATCCACCTCTATTTAAAATGAGAAAGGAATTTTCTTGTGGTACCAATTAATTACTTGTATGTCACTCCACTTTACAGAAATTTTAAGTGTTTGAGGTGTTCTCTCCATTATCAGATGCATTGTATCAATGCATTGTAAGCCTTCAAAATATTTAAAGGATTGCAATTGGATTTTTTTCAGAGTGCATTTGAAGAATATGACATTCAAGATGTTGAATTCTATGTTTCCTCCCAAGAACAACGTTTCAGGCAGTTTGCTTCAGTAGATTATGAAGGCCAATTTTACATGACCCCAACGGACTTCATTCAAGCTGTTACCACTGATGAACCAAAACGTAAGTGCACTTTACTGTCAGAACATAAGTAAATGGATTTGGTAAAATAGATTTCCTCCCAAGTGATAATGGCTTTCTTTGTGGAAGTTGATTTTACTTCAGAAATTAGGATGTTCCTACCTAAGGTAGCCTAAATTGTCTTGGGATGTTTTTGTTGTCTTTACAAACAAAATCCTAGCCTAAAATTTTCCTTAAGGAGCCTTTCAGAACAATGTATTTATGCATTATAACTTCTTATAGAGTTCCACAGGGGTCTATTTTGAGATCTCTTTTATTTAATGTCTTCATAAACAACCTGGAGTTAGGAGACACAAACACAGTGACTAAAATTTGCAGATGACACAAAGCTGATGAAAGTGGCAGACTGCAATGATGAACAGGATAGGTTACAGGATGAATCAAAACATTCTCGGGATGTGGGCAGATTGAAATTGAATGCAGAGAATTGCAAAAAGCTTCACATAGGGACAAAACATTCAGGAAGGGACTGTTATTTAAATACTGTAGTAAGAAAATAAGCCACGGGAAATGAAGGGCCTGGAGATCCTTATTGATAATAAATCGAAGCTATCACAAAAGTATTCGGTAGCAGTGTATAGGGCAAACCAGATGCTAGGCGATAATGAGCTGAAATAGTGCGTAATTCTACCACTTTATAAATCACTGGTGCGACCTCACTTGATGTGTCTCCTTCAGGTCACTGCAATAAAAAAAGGATATTGCGGTGATTGAGAGGATACAGAAGAGTGCTACCAAAATGATTGAGGGGATGGAAGGACTGGACTACAAGGAGTGATGAGATAAGCTGGGCTTGTTCACACTGGAGAAGAGGAGGTTTAAGGGCGATACTATTACTGTCCTTAAGATTCTGAATGGAATAGATAATGTAGACCACGACGAGCTGTTATATCTGGTACTGAATAGTAGAATTAGGGAATAAGCCTGATTCAGAAAATACGGCTGCGATTGGAAGGGGGTAAATTTGGAACAAATTTATGAAAACACTACTTCAGCTAAAGGCCCAACCCTGATGGTGGCGCGGGCCATGCGGGGAATATGAAGGACAGATTGATAAGGGGATAGCAGGTTGGAGAGGTAGGAGGAGACATGGCCATGGAAGGCCTTGAAAATGAGGGCGAGGGTTGATCCTCTGAGAGATAGGGAGCCATGGAGCTGGGTGATGGTGGGAGTGATGGGATCATGGAGTCTGGTCGGGGGAGGACAAGAGCTGCAGGGTTGTGGATGATCTGCAGCTGGTGGAGGGAAGAGTTGGGAAGGCTGACAAGCAGGGCTAGTATAGCCTGGATGTAATTAAGGCATGTATGAGGGTTTAGGCTGCCTGAGGTGTGAGGCAGTGGTGGAATCGGAGGTGTGGAGGCAGAGTGGGTCATGGCATGGGTGTGGAGGAGAAAGGACAGTTGAGGATGCCTAGGTTTCTGACTGGCTTGGTGAGGTGTAGTGTGCATCCATGGATGGTGATGCTGCCAGTGCCTAAGGTATGGAGGCGATGGGATGAACCAATTATGAGCTGACTTTAAATGTAGAAAGTTGTCTTTCATTCAGGAATCTGACAGGGAGTCTGTCAGGATCATCAATGGTCCTGGAGTCGAGAGTGAAGGCAAAGAGATAGTTGGGTGTCATCCGCATACATGTGAAAGTTGACGCCATGTCACCAAGAGGAAGCATGTACAGGCTCAAGATTATCTTGGAATAGGAGGATAATTTAGCAAAGGCGAGGGCGGAATGGTAAGCTTTTATCTGGTTCAGCCAGATCTGCCGATGGAGCATTAAGTCAGACATAAGCCAGGTGCGATTGGTGGCCTGCACCTGACCTTGTGTGAGAGGAGGTGGCTGGTGTACTAGGGTGAGATGCATGAGCAAGTGGTAGTTTGGGCGGTGAGGGGAGCAAGGGCAAAGGTGTAGAGGGAGTTGTGAAGGAGAGTGATCAAGGAGGAGAAGTCGACGAGAGAGGTAGGCTAGATGGGGAGGAGTTTCGACATTGGAGAGAGATTGGGGAGATTTTTTTTCCAGTGGAGGTAGGAGATGGCGGTGGATTGGGTGGCAGTAGGCAAAAGGATTGAGGAGTTAAGAGAGATGAAATGGTGATCTGAGATGGCTTTATCGGTGATGGTGATGACCAAGGCACTGAGGTAATCACAAGGTTTAGTGGGTGGCCTTCTGTTAGAGTCGATCAGGAGGTAGAGTGTTTGAAAGGAAAGGAGAGAGGAAAAATTGATGGAGATAGAGCAAGAGTGGGTGAAGTGCTTATTGAAGTCACCTGAAAGGAGGATGTGTTCAGAACAGACAGAGGGAAGCTAAGAGGGTGGAGATGAAGGTGAGGGAGGGTTTGGGGACGATAAAGCAGGAGGATTTTGAGGGAAAGATTGGAGAGATGGTAGAAGATAAGGTGTTCAAAGGAGGGGAATAAGCCAGAGGAGAAGGGGATAGAGAAAGTACCGTATATCTCCGTGTATAAGGCGCACCCGCGTATAAGGCGCACCCCCCCGTGTTTGACCTTTTCTTGGTGAAAAAAAACGGAAGCATTTTCAATGATATTGCCAGCAGAAGGGAGAGACAGGTAGGTAGGGAGGGAGAGAGGCAGGCAGGCAGGGAGGGGGAGAGAGAGAGAGGGAGAGAGGCAGGCCGGCAGCGTGGGAGAGAGAGAGGGAGAGAGGCAGGCCAGCAGCCAGGGAGAAAGAAAGGGAGAGAGGCAGGCCGGCAGCCAGGGAGGGAGGGAGAGAGAGAGGGAGAGAGGCAGGCCGGCAGCCAGGGAGGGAGGGAGAGAGAGAGGGAGAGAGGCAGGCCGGCAGCCCGGGAGAGAGAGAGGCAGGCAGGCACGCAGGCAGGGAGGGAGGGAAGCAGGCAGGGAGGGAGAGCAGCAGGGAGTGAGGCAGGCAGACTGGGTTCGGCAGAAGGTAAGCACAGCACTGAAGTCCGCTGCTGCTGCTGCTGCCCGGGCGGCCGAGGCCGAAGCCCCGTCACCCGCTCCCCCCAACCCCCGCCGGACACTGACTAAACCCCGGCTGCCAGCGCCGGCCGCCCCCCCTCTTTACTGTATTTCCGAGGCTCAAAATTGCTTGTACCTACGTATAGGGCGCACCCCCTACTTTCGAGATCTTCCGACCTGAAAAAAGTGCGCCTTATACGCGGAGATATACGGTATATCAAATGCAATTATTAGTTATTATTTGTGAATACTGAAGTAAACAACATATCTGAGTCATACAAAAGTTGGATAGGCATAACTAAATTAAATGAGTAAGAGGACAACAGCTATATGACAATACAACACTCTATGGAGTTCTGTAGCTCAGTGGTTAGAGCACTCGCTCTAAGCGAGAGGTCCGGGTTCGATTCCTGGGTGAGTGAGAGTGAAACATTGGGCAAGTTTCCTTATTCCACACACACTTGCCCTCTGTTTACCTAGCAGTATGTAGGAAGCCAGTTGTTCGTCGCTTTTCTGGGAGTAATAATTCCTATCAAAATAATAATTATAGTTTGTCACTCAATCCACGTCTATTTGTGCAACACTGCTGTGCACAATTGGCTGCTGCATTTCGCCCCCAAAATATAGTAAATTCCTTTACAGTGGATCCTATGAAGCTCTTTTCGAAGACATGATAAGGCGATAAAGCAAATGCAAGGATTATTATTATAAAACAACTGACTGAAAAAGTGGCCAGAAAGGGTGCAAGATATGTTAGCGATTATTGTGCTATAAGCTAGATTGCATCTTTGAGGAATTTGTTCAGGAGAAATACTCGTAGGGAATAGGAGTCAAACATTTGAACTTTCTAATATCTTAGAAACATTCTAATTTTTCTGACTCTCATTTTTATAAAATATCTATGAAACAGTTAATGTTAAATAGTATATTTAGAATAATTATTTTGTCTTTGAGTCATTATAAATAGTGAAGTAAAATATTTGAGTTTTTCACTTAGTAAACATTAAAACATTTTACACCAAGCTCTTTCCAGCTCTTCTTTCTCTCTCTCTCTCTGTATATATATGTACTATATACTGTGTGTATATATATATATACAAAATGTCATTCTAATATTTCTTAATTTCTATTTTTTATATGCTTGATGTCTCAGATTTAAAATCATGTAAAATCATAAATGAACTAATTAAAGCTCTTAAGTATTCCATTACCATCGTGGAAACAATATAACTTCGTGCAAGGCATGTTATGTATTTAGATAGAAATAAAAATAGGTTTACATGGGATTTTGCGTTAATACTTTATCCAAATTATTGTTTTTATCTACTAAGATAAAAACCTAAACAATACCCCATTGATTGCAGTTGCCTATCATCAGTATACTTCACACAATTACCTCTACTAAGTACACAGTGCAGTCTTTTTATGACCAGCACATAAAACCATAAATTTCATTAAACCATTACATCATATCTTTGAGTAAAGGCACTTCGGGCTTCTTAACTGACTAACAACAATAGTGGTTAAAACTGTGCACTACTGTGTGGGGAAACCACCATTAAATGCTCAATGAATATTAACCTTCGTTGCCTCACAAATCTGTTCATTGTTCATTAAATGATCAAAAGTCCCCAAAATATAGTAAATATTATTCTATTAGGACCTACTAAACAATACACCACTGCTCAATTATATTAAATGCCTATCATTTGTACTATGTGATGGTTAGGTTTTTTTTAGGACAGGGAGGGGTGAACAATTGGTCATTAAAAATAACTACTGCCAGATTTAACAATTCTAATATATTAATAAACAAAAAAAATTAAATCAAAGTTTAACATTCAATTCTTTTATGTCAAGAAAGGAATTGTCTTCATCAAAGTAGGGGGTATTGTTTGATTAACACTGCTGAGTTGTATATAACACAACCATAAAAATGTATGTCACAGTAGGAGGCATTTGACCAAATTAATATGTTTTCAGTGGGAGGCATTTGACCAAATTAATGTGTGTTTTCCTGCCAATGAAGCAATCTACCCTAATCCCACTTCCTCGTTTTTTCCCATATCCTCTAATGCCTTTCTTTTGCAAGTGGCTATCCAATTCTTTTTAAAATACACTAAATTAAATCTACTCAACAGCCAAACTATGTCAGCTAAAGTGTAAAGCTCCCTCTATATTGCTCCAATGCAGAGTTAATAACTTAAAACGTGTAACCTATTTCGGACCAGTGTATTGTTTTATGATAAAGTACCAGTATCCTTCAATGTTGCCAATCATTGTTGAAAAGCTGATGGTTCTGGGCTATGAATCTGCAGCTGTTAGAAACTAGATTATGTCAGTCTGGCTTGCTAGTACTCTCGTATTCCACTCTGAAGGTTATGAGATCAAGCCCCATATGTGAACTGTGAAATGATATAGGCTCCCACTCCAATGCAGTGCTGGAAGTGTGTTGCATTGTTGGAGGTTCCATTGTTCAAGTAAGACCAAGTTCCTATCTTCCTGTTCAAATGGATGTTAAAAATCTGATGGCACTACTCTTGAAGAGAATTCCTGAAACCTCTGGAATTCCATCCCGCAGTCCCTCCGCCCTCGGCCCCTCCCTAGCCTCCTTCAAGTGCTGCCTCAAGACCCTCCTCTTTGACAGTCTCACTGGTTACCCCAAATCCCCTCCTTTCCCTCTACTCTCCCGATCCTGACCCCCAGCCCAGGTCTGAAACATTGACTGTCCAGCACCTTGGGACATCCTCCTGACGTGAAAGGCACTATGCAAATATAATTTTGTTGTTGCTGTTCTTGTTCCTCCTCCCAGTACCTTGACCAACAATTCACCCAAATAAAATTGGTCATTTACTTTATGGATGTGTATAAGACATTGTTGTTTACAAAGCAGCTGCTGTGTTCATTTGTGAATACAGTGACAACACTACAGTAGATCAACAATGTGTACAGTACTTATATGGCGCCCTCCACACAGGGTAGCACCTCAAAGCGCTTATCAGGTTGCCAAGACATCTCAATACAGAATATTTGCATTTATGGAGTCTGATTGTCAAACGAGTGTCTGAGTTCAAAATCCTAACAAGACTTGAGCTCTTAATTTACTGACTCTGAGGAGAGAGTGCTACATACCAACTGAGAAAGGGTTTTTTTCTTCAAAAAGTCAGAGGAAAACAGGGTGAATATTGAATGTAAACGAATCCCAGTTAAATTTAGTACTTAATTTGGGATATATGCTTATCTCACATTAGAAAAACGATTTGGCTGCAATGCCAGATCTGTGAATACACTCAGAAGCCACTTGACCGCAAAATACAAGATTTTGAGCATATTTGTGTGACCAGCATTGAAGTGAATACAGGGTTTTGAGCATATTTGTGGGACCGACATTCAGAACTCTGCTGGAAGACCAAATTCCGTACCCCCATCTCACCAGTTCTGGCCAGGCGATACTGATGCCGAACGTATCGACTTCAAGATGTATTTAATCACTAATTCATCACCCGGCACCTCCACTCACCTGGTACTGGTCTCCTGCTCCTCCCCCACAACCTCTGCCTCACCATCGGCAGTCGTAATTTCAGCCACTAATCCCCAAAACTCTGGAACACACTCCGTCAATCTGCCTTGGCCCCTTTTTTGAGTCCCACCTGAAAATCTTCCTCTTCGACTGTGCTTACGGCCACCAGGTCCCCACCCCCACGAGCTCAAATTCAGGCTCTGCCACTGTTAAGTGCTCCGAGACGCTACCCTGCATGGAGGGTGCTATACAAGTGCATGTTGTTGTTGTTGTTGTTTTTGATATACAGTAAAAGCCTGTTTATCCGGCATCCTCGGGACCTGGCCAATACCGGTTAAAGCTGGTGTCAGATATTCGGCCGAAAACGCAAAAAAATAATTAATGCATTTTTCCGGATAAATTGGGTTAATCGAATGCTGACCTTTTTTTAAGGAAGTTACAGTTGATCGAGTGCTGGATAAACAGGCTTTTACTGTAATATGTAGAAGTACGGTATACATTTTGGCAACCTTGTTGGAACCAATAATATATTTAGCTCTGTATTTATCTGAGAAAGATATTGGCGTTTTCCACTCACACTGACCATTATACTGCTTCTAATTTGTTTTGTGAGTCTTCTGTTTCTAGTGTCTGCAATGACTTATGGAATACAATGAAATGCATCTTGGTTTTCTCAGTAATAAAATAGGACTCAGCTGCTTGTAACCACAATTTTTTTTAATGTAATTCTCAGCCGACCATACAAAGATGACACTGCCCAAAATTTTAAACCGTAGGATAATGTTGACTAAATAATGTGTGTTCATTTGCAATTTTTCATAATTTTAAAGAAAGCATGCTTCATTTTTTTAAAACATTTTCTGAGTAACCAAAAAAATCTGTACATTTACAAATTACCTTGTTAGTTTAGACTTGCTTAGAAATCAGAAATTTGATCCCTCCGCACTATGTAAAGAAAATGTGAATTCTGCTTGAACATACCACATACACATAGATTAGTCTGGGCAAATCACATATTTTAAGACTTCAGAGCAATGCACTACAAGATTATCTCTTTCCTTTGCCTTATCAATAGAATATTTCTGTACAACTCCTGGGTTTATTTAAATGATAATAATCTTTGCATTTGATATAGAGCTTTTCACGCCTTCTAGACGTCTCAAAGTGCTTCACTGAATATAGTGTAAAGTGAATTAACTATATTTGTGGACAAGATATATTTGGGTTAAAATAACCCAAATATGCCAGCAGCATTGTAGTTTACAATAATTTCAGCAGTCTAGCATTTATGAGAGCACAAACCGTTACCCACGCCTTCACACTCAATAATACAGAGTAATAATCCTTCATTTTGATTATAATGCCTTTAACATTGAAAACATCTCCAAGGGCTTCACAAATAATTGCTGTCAACTTTAGTGCTTCTATAATTGGAGGCAATTTGCATTTAACAAACAGACATGAAATGAATACGGCTGGCGTAGGGTCATTCAGCATCTCTAACCCCACACCCTGGAACAGTGGTTCCCACCCTTTTTTTGCTGCGACCCAAATTAACCACCAACAGGTCCTCGCGACCCCAAATTTTTTTTGCTGTGACCCAAATTAGCCTCCAACAGGTCCTCCCATCCTTAGCGGCGACATCGTGACTGAAGCTGCGCTCAGCCAAAACAGCATCTCTGTCTCTTTTGTGGACTCAGCGTAACTCGTAAGTACGCTCTTTCATATAAATTGGTTGGCGGTGTCACCTCGGGCACTTTTTTTTAGCATTAAAAAAGCATTTTGAACATAAAAAAAGCAACAAAAATAATTCTGATCGCAACCCAACTGATTTGGGTCTGGACCCGAGGTTGGGAACTACTGCTCTAGAACTTTATCCTGCAATCCTTCCGCCTCACCCCATCTTGTTCTCTTTTAAATCCTTCCTCTTCGACGTGCCTTGCTCCTACTCCCTAACTCCAAGCTCGGGTCCAAAAAACCCTGACGGTCCAGAACCCTGGGACATCTTTCAACGTGTAGGGTGCTATACAAGTATATGTTGTTAAATAATGTCCACTTGAAATGCAGATGAGACATTAGTTTAATGGCTCATCCAAATCACAGCACCTCTGACAATGCAGTAGAGGGATTTCCCCAGACTGAGCTGAAAGTTCTAAGGTGGGTTTTGAATCCACAACCTTCTGATCCAGAGGCATGAGTGCAACCAACTGAACCAGAAGCTCAACTGTGCGTGTTTTTTTCATTTAAGAAAATAACTGTTTGATTACTCTTGTGTTGCTTTCCCACAAACAATACTGACATTATCCCAAATGAGAAAAAAAAACTGTTCCTTTAAGAATTGCACAATAAGACATTTTTTCCTCTTCTTTTTTGTTTAAGGTGTCATTCTGGGCTTTGGTGTATCACTGGCAGCAAGCAGTTCTTTTTCACATTGAATAAAATATCAATCCCTGTTTATCAGTTCTTTGTTTTTATTTTAGAAGCAATTCAGGATCTCTTCCTATAAAATCACTGAAAGCCATACCAATCTTAGCACATCAAGTGTCTGGTTTTTAATTTAATAAAATAGCTGGTTGTGTTTTAGAGGGATTTGATGGTTAATTTTCTTCTGGAATAGTTTTATTTTGTTCAGTTAAATTAATTTGCAGGTATATTCACAGTTATTAAAGAGCCTGGCAGCAGTTTAGTTTAGCATTGTGGAGTCTAGTGTGGGAAAAGACATTGGCTACAGAGGTCTGCGTTGTCTGAAGCCTGACAAGGGAAGAGTTACAGAGGCTGGCGAGAGGGTTTAAGCTTAGTCCACCCTCAAAGTGATGAAGGGTTGGATGAGGGCCTTGGCAACCCAGGGGAGGGAGTGGCAGAGGCAGCAGTGTTACAGATCTGAGAGAAAGCCGAGCAGGCAACTGCACGGATGTGGGTTTACAGGACAATTGAAAGGCAAAAATTAGTCAACGTTTCGGGTCCATAACCCTTTGTCAAAATGTTCTGACGAAGGGTTCCTGGACCTGAAATGTTGACTCACTTTTGCCTTTCTCCAAAGTGCTGCTTGACCTGCTGAGTGTTCCCAGCGATTTTTGTTTTTGTTTCAGATTTCCAGCATCTGCAGTATTTTGCGTTTTTGTTTACACCAAGGTTCAGTACTGGCTCTATAAGGTGCAAATCCATGCAAATTGAGCAGTCAGTGTCTGATGTGAGAAGATGCTGATGGGAGACAAGCAGAAGATCCTTGGTCTTGTCTATGTTTAACTGAAATAATAATAATACTTGCATGTGATATAGCACTTTTCACACCTTATCGATGTCTCAAAGTACTTCACAGAATATACTATAATGTGAATTGACTGTATATTTGTGAGCGAAATGCAGCAGTCAATTGCGCACAGCAGTATCCCACAAATAATCGTGGACTGAAATGCCCAATTTTATTCTTGTGTTTTTTTGGGACGGATTATTATTAGTCATGTGGAAATAACCAGTGTCCTTAAATTATTAGCCATGATTTAGATTGTTAAATTCTGTTGAATTGAGTATAGTAAATCATTGTGTTTCTATGCAGGTGTTCACCCTCGGAAATCACTTACAAGACAGGTGAGTGATTATTACTCATTTATTTGACATTTATCACTACCACAGTAAGGGATTCAGGTTCACAAACGTTGAAGGACTCAAATAAGAAATGGAATAAAGCATTGTGGTATAACTAACTTAGTTTAAAATGATAATAACAATGATAATATATTGAGTTCCATAAATACATGGGCATAGGCTATATATAGTAAGAGCCCATTTATCCGGCACCCTCGGGACCTGGCCAATGCCAGTTAAAGCGCGTGCCGGATATTCAGCCGAAAACACACACAAATATATTTTTAAAATAATACATTGTGCCAGATAAACTGGTTAATCGAATGGGGACCTTTTTTTGCAGTGATCGTTATACGGAAGTTACGGTTGATCGGGTCACAGATAAATGGGCTTTTACTGTATTTGGAATTATAAATCATCAAGTACAGGTAGCCCCCGCTTACGAACACCCTGTTAATGAAACTTCACTATAACAAGGATTTCTATTTGTACCCCCATATGTGCTTAACGAAGGCTGCGCTCGCTATAACGAAAGTTTAAATCTCGCGCGCTTCTTGTCTCCTGGCAGCCTCCGTGACACAAGCGCACATACATACACACACTTACTTCAGTGCCACCTAATCCAAGAGAAAGCGCTGCAGTAAAGGAGGAGCTTAAGCGGTAGGAAGCTCTGTCTGTCTGTCTCTCCTCTCTGTCTCTCTCTTTCTCAGTCTCTCTCTCTCTCTGCCTCAGTCTCCCCCTCTGTCTCTCTCTCTCTCTCTCTCCTCTCTCTCTCTCTCTCTCTGTCTCTTTCCCTCTCTCTATCTGTCTCGGTTGCGCAGCCTCTCTTTCTCTCTGTCTCTCTGTGTGTCTTTCTCTCTCTGTTTGAGTCTCTAGCTGTCACAATCTCACTCACAGTCTCTCTCTCTCTCTCTCTCTCTCTGTCTCAGTCTCTTTCTCTTTAACTCTCTCTCCCTGCCTTCAATACCGTCGCTGATACACTGCAAATGTTAGCGCCATTTTTTCACATACGGAAACACAGTAGGGACCCCCCTCCCGCCCACTTAACGCAATTTTCGCTTAACAAGGAGTTTTGAAGTCCCTAACCCTTTCGTTAAGTGGGGGTTACCTGTACAGGAAAGCCCAGTTAGTGCTCTTATGGAGAATTGCCTTGCTTATAAAACATGCCTCCTGTGTACTTGCACTAAATGGATGCACTGTACAACTGTCTGTTGGCATTGATTAACCAGTTTCCTGTGCTACCAAACAGCCAAGCTTCAAGTTGTCTCTTCCTATGAGTGTTCAGCACATGCTATTGTGGGAACCTAATCACAACAACAAAATCAAACAAAATTACATTTATAGAGAGCCTTTCACATCAGGAGGATGTCCCAAGGCATTGATGTCCCACAAGGTGCTATTTCTTCAGCACTTCACTTCTAACACTGTTGGTGAGATGTACATCCCATACAATTGCATTATAAAGAGGTTCTGCTGTACTGGCAAGAATCCCTTTGCAGGTTATAAATGGTATACATTTTATGGATCTCAAATACCATAAGGCTCCATCCATAACTTTCTTTGTTAAAGATCAGTTTTTCCCTGCTTGAATATTGTCATTGTTAACTTTCTTTAGGAGTTGGAAAACATCCTCATTGAAACTCCTCCTGTTTGGAAAGGCAATTCAAATCTTTTTCGAACTTTACAAGACAGAGGTGAGTGAATTAGATGACAATGCTTTTGGGGAATATTTAAACTGTTTAAAAAAGGATACAGTTTTCATTGTTTTTTTGAGAATCGACAAGCATTTTTATAATATAGCATCAGTCTTATCTTTATAAATCGAAAATCACCAAAGCTGTACATGAACCCAGTTCTATTCAGTTTAGTGCGTGGAAAAAAAAAATCAGATTTCATTGCACAAGTCTTATTAACTTGTAATTCCAGTCCCATGTCCTCCATCCCGCACTTACCAGTTGCTTTGAACTGCGAAAGTAATGTCCTGATTCATCAACAAATGCATATTTATCAGCTGCAGCATTGACTCATGGCAAGAGTACTCTTGAGCTGTTGCCGTATGCACAGAACAACTTAATTTGCTGCAGTTCCAAAGCTTGCTGGTGACACGGTTGAAGAGGATCGTCTTCAGGCGTGATCTGGAGATGGGGAAGGAATTGATAAGGAGAAGGGAAAGAGGAAGAGTGTTCCAGAGTTTTGGGGCATGGTGGATGAAAGCGCAGCCACCAATGATGGAACAGAGAGCACATGCAGAAGGAGAGAGCCTGCCCAGCAGAGGCAGTGGGTAGTGGATTGAGATCTTGAAATCGATCCGCTCGACAATAGGGAGCCAGTGGAGCTTGGCTAGAACTCGTGTATGTAGTTTAGTGCAGGTGAGTACGTGGGTGGCAAAGTTTTAGATCAGCTGGATCCTGAGCATGGTGGAGCAAATTAGGAAAGAGGGCATTTGAAAAGTCAAGTCAGGAGGTGACGAATACATGAACGAATGTTTCGGGTGCATCTGGCGTAAGGAACAGACGGAGTCGAGCAGTGTGGCGGATCTGGTCAGAAACTGGATGTGGGGAAGCTCAGCCGTGAGTCACACCTATCGCCTTGATTGCGCACCGGTTCAGTGAATCTCAGGAACACACTGGGGAGGTTGATGAGTTCAAAGCCACAGGACAAAAAATGTTAATTGGAGTATGGCTTCCATCTTGTCAACATTTAGTACTAAGAAGTTTGTGCTCATCCAGGCCCTGATATCAGCCAGACAAGCTGACAGAACATCAGTGGGTGTGCAGTTGGAGCTGGAGGAGAAATATATTTGTGTTTCATCTGCATACATGTGGAAGTGTACCGCATACCTGCGATGACACTGTTAAGTAGGACTCGAACCAGGCTAGTACGGTCCCACTAATGTGGATGAGGGAGGAGAGGCGGTGATCAGGATAACGTTGTCGATTGTGTTGAACATAGCGGAGAGGTCCAGAATGATGAGAAGGTCATAGTTTGCAACCTAGACAAGCCCTGTCTCTGCTATGGGTAGAAAGCAGACGTTAAACAAGATATTGAATCACAGAAAATATCATCTGGACCCGTCACTGCATGCACACATCGTCTGCAGTGATGAAGTACTGAATGCTCACTTTCTTGCTGCATTGAAGTATGCATGTGCAGTGTAGATTATTGATTAAATCAGATTTTATATGATTTGTGCAGTTTGCCAGAACTCGGACTTTGAATAAATCATATTAAATATTATGGTCTCAACTGATCCGACTTAGGTGAGTTTCACTACAGTAGATTTGACCTGCTGGTCAATACTTGCCTTTCAATACTTAGTTTTCAATTTGCCTTATGAGCAGCAGAATGCTCTAAGGGTTACTCTTTAATATTCTTGAACAAGATCCAAACAAGCTGACCTTTCTCTGCCCTTAATGCTAAAGATTTTAATTCCAGTTTTGGGGGAATGAATGCTGAAATAGCATTAAAAACAGGTTAGGAGATTTCTCAACATTCTGCTTTTCTTTATGCTTGTCTACTTTTTTGTTAAAATCAGTGAGCATAACAATTTGGGCCTTTGATGTTCTCAGCTATTTGGGTACAAGTATTTTCAGTTAACAACATGATAACTGGGGAAGCAAACGTAATTCAAAGGTTGAATGTTTGTGAAACAAAGGGTTGATGTCTGCCACACTTTTCAAAGCATATTGCATGAAAGTAATCGAAAAATTGTTAAAATTACTGTTATTTTCCTATCTTTTGTTGGTATGAGTGTTATGTGATTTTAAAAAAAAAGACTAACATTTCCAGAATGTTACTTGTTGTTGATGGATAAAGCTGCCATTAGGGCTTTGAAGAGTTAATTCCTTCATTCTGAATACCTGTGATGTAGGTACTTTTCTACACTCAGAACAAATACTTGTGTTGGAACTGAAACTAAGCACCAGAACTGGGTTGAAACCTGTTAATCCTGGTGTTGAGTTTCAAACCAAAGCAAAGTCACTCACAAAGGTATTATACTGGCTGTCAAACAAAGCTCATCTTAAGAAAGGCTTGTGAAGGCACTCGAGGATGTCTAAGTCTGTTTGAGGTCCATGGCTAGCAAGACAATTTTATGTTCTTACTACTGATCATTGTGAATAGAATTAACTCTTAGAGCAGCATTGAGTTACAATGTATGTAAAAAAGCTTTTTGTGAGGTGTTGCTTTGGAATTTTTCTGCTTAATGACATCTATTTGAACTTTTGCTTTGTCAGTGTCAATTATTTAGACTACAATTTGAGACCATTCACAAAGATAGCAAAACTTTGTAGTTCAATGGGTATTAAGTATTTTTGCAATATAAACATTACTTATTCCTTGAGAGATAGTATTGTTATAAATTTACCCTCTAGACCAGAAGGTCATATTTGGATACTGCGGGATTGTGTGTAATCCTAGCATACCAGTGTAAATTGTATTTACTATAGAAGATTCATTATGCGATTATGTCACAAACCAAGTTCCTCTTTAAGATCAATTGTTATTTAGCAGAAGGAAGCAGTAAAGTGGAATTTGATTAAGATCCAATCTTTCCAGATTTTTTCAGGTTTCTAAAGTAATGAAAATAAGACAAAATGAGTGTATTATCGCTTTTATTAAATATGCTCAAAATGATAACCAATTTGTTTTAATTCATATCTTTGTGAATAATGTCCTGGACATTAAAGGAGTCTATGCATTTGCATTGAAAATCAAACTACATTATACGTTAAGACTAATTAACATGTTTTGCTGTTGGGTTTTAAAACTGTTTGTATGATATGATAATAATAATCCTTGCATTTGATATAGTACATTATCATGTGTTTGAGACATCTCAAAACGATCACAAAATATACTGTAAAGTGAATTGAATAGTTTGTTAGCATAACGAGGCAAGAATTACACGCAGCAGTGCCCCATAAACAGTCGTGGATTGATTTGTTTTAAGTGGGAAGAAAGGACAGTTGGAGGTTGAACAAGACGCCTAGATTCCTGACTGGCTTGGTGAGATGGAGTGTGCATATGTGGTTGCTAATGCTACAAGTGCCTGAGATGTGGAAGCAGTGGCACAAGCCAATCAGGAGGGCCTCCGTCTTGCTGGCATTCAGCTGTAGAAAGTTGGCTCTCATCCAGAATGTCTGACAAAGTCTTTTAGGGTGTCAGTTGTCCTGGAATCAAGGTTGGAGGCAGAGAGATAGAATTGGGTATCATCCACATACATGTGGAAGTTGACTCCATGTCTGAGGACGATGTCAGCAAGGGGTAGCGTGTAGAGGTTGAAGAAGAGGGACCAAGGACAGAGCCCTGGGGAACACCACACAAGATTGTGTGGGGGCTGGAGGAAAAACCATTGGCAGAAACAAATTGGAGACAGTGTGAAAGATGAGACCTAAACCAGTGAAGATTAGAACCTTGAAGATTGAGATGAGAGGAGAGGAAGATGGAGTGGTCCATGGTATTGAAGGCAACAGAGAGGTCGAGGAGGACGAGTTGCAGTGAGCTGCAGGACTCACTTGATGACCTTACAGTACCCTCCTTGGAACGATTTCCCAACTTAAAAGGCACTATGCAAATGTAATTTTGTTGTTGTTCATGTGAAAATTTGATATCCAGCCAGGGAGAGGGGGGTTGATTATTCAGGAAACTCTTTAGGTGCAATATGAAGACTGGAAAGATGGAGGGATTGAGGCAGAGTTCCAGAGCATGGGTGCCGATTGTGGAGAAGAGGGGTTGAGGGACGTGCAGCCAGAGCGAGGTGAGTGAAGGCAGTGGGTAGTGGAGTGGGGTATAAGCAGGTGCTAGGCAATACAATACATGATTTGTGAGTAAGTGTGCCAATCTTGCAGTTGGTCTATTATGCAATAGGGAGCTTTTAGAGCTTTGTCTGTGGTGTTTTGTATGGGTAAGAATACATACTACGAGGTTTTGAATCCATTAGTTTTTATGCATGGTGAAACAACCAACAACAACAACAAAATTACATTTGTATAGCGCCTTTCAAGTCAGGAGGACATCCCAAGGCACTGGACAGTTATTGAAACTAGGAAGATTGGCAAGGATGAGCATTGAAAACATTAAACTGGAGGTGACAAAAGCGTGAATGAGGATTTCAGTTGTGTTAGGTGTGAGTTATGGCTTTAGGCTGGTGATGTGGATAGATAGATTTCTCATTTATAAAGGAATTAAGGGGTATGGGGATAAGGCAGGTAGCTGGAGTTAGAGTAGAATATCAGCCATGATTGAATGGCGGGGCAGGCTCGATGGGTTGAATGGCCTACTCCTGCTCCTATTTCTTACGTTCTTATAGGGTGAGACAAAAAATCTTCCAAATGAGATTTGAAGATGGGAAGAAAGTGCACATGATGGAGAGATTGAGGCAAGGAGTTCCAGAGTTTTGAGGGCACTATAGTTGAAAGCACGGCCATCAATTGTAGAGCAGAAGAAACACAGGATGTGCAGCAGCCCTGTTCCAGCCGACTGAACATGGGCAGGCAAGAGTTGAGCATCAGCAGATCGGAAACGAAGGGAGATGCCAGAGTGTGAAGAGATTTCAAAGTAAGCATGAGGATCTTGAAATTGATACGTTCTGCAATAGGGAGGCAATGGATAGAACTGGCATGATGAGAGTGTGGAGCCTCGTAATAATAATAAACCTTGCATTTGATATAGGGCTTTACCACATCATTGAGATGACTCGAAGCTCTTTACAGGATATACCGTAAAGTTAACCAAACTGGAGCTTAAGCAGCAGCTGCTTACCTCTCTGCAAACCAATTCAAACCAATGTGCACACATGTGTTCACAAACTCTTGACTCCAAGAAACAGCTTCCAGTAGGGTCCGTCGATATGGAAAATTTTCTGATTAGATATATCGATGGGCTCATATCGAGATATACCGAATTATCGATATTTTCAGTTTTTTCGTACTGCGCATGCGCGCGCACATTCGGAGTGCGCGCGCATTCCGGGTACGCGCGCATTCGGGGCCTATCTTCTCGGGAGGTAAATATCTTTCTCTCTCTGTGTCTCTCACTCTCTCCATCTCTGTGTTTTTCTGTCTGTGTGTCTCTATGTCTCTCTCCCTCTCTCACATCCCCCCCATCTCTATCTATCTGTATATTATCACATCCACCCCCCACCCCCCCCCCCCGTCTCTCCCCCCACCCCCCCCCGCCGTCCCTCTCTTGCACCCCCCACCCCCGTCAACTCTCTCCCCCACCACCCCCCCAGCCATCTCTTTCTCCCTCCCCCCCCCCCCGCCGCCTCTCTCTCCCTCCCCCCCCCCAGCCATCTCTCTCACACCCCCAGCCGTCTTTCTCCCCCCCGCCGTCTCTCTCCCCCTCCCCCTAGCCGTCTCTCTCCCACTCTCCCCCCCCCAGCCGACTCTCTCCCCCTACCCCCAGCCGTCTCTCTCCCCCTCTCCACCCTCGTCGTCTCTCTCTCGCACCCCCCACCCCCGTAATCTCTCTCCCCCACCACCCCCCCAGCCATCTCTTTGTCCCTCCCCACCCCCGCCGTCTCTCTCCCCCTCCCCCCAGCCGTCTCTCCCCTACCCCCCAGCCGTCTCTCTCCCCCTCTCCCCCCCCCCAGCCGTCTCTTTCCTCCTCTCCCCCCCCCCCCCAGCCGTCTATCTCCCCCTCCCCCCAGCCGTCTCTCTCCCCCTCTCCCCCCAGCCGTCTCTCTCCCCCTCTCCCCCCAGCCGTCTCTCTCCCACTCCCCCCAGCCGTCTCTCTCCCACTCCCCCCAGCCGTCTCTCTCCCCCTCCCCCCAGCCGTCTCTCTCCCCCTCCCCCCAGCCGTCTCTCTCCCCCTCACTCCCCCCCAGCAGTCTCTCTCCCCCTCACCCCCCCACGCCCAGCCGTCTCTCTCACCCCCCACCCCTAGCATACCTGTATATTGTATTCGAGGACTGTGAATACAATATGGCGGCTTTGCACTTCGGTCTGTGCATTGTGTATAGAGATGAGCATTCTGGGTCTTGTAGTTCAGTGTGCTCACATCCCGATTTTCTACCTCGATATATCGATTGTTCGATATATCGATATTTTTAAAATGTCTATATCGGCATATCGATATGAACATTATATCGGGCTTTAGCGATATATCGATATATCGCCAGACCCTAGCTTCCAGTAGCTGTTGGCTCGAGTCTCAGTTTCCTCATAGCTTTCTGACGGACGTCTGTCTGTGGTGTAGTAGTATGCAATTCCTGCATAAGAGTAGCAATATGAATATAATGTTTACCCAAGTGACTTTCAAGGCTGGATTCATCAGTGATTCATCAACAAATTGCTTTTATGTAGTGTTTTTTACATTAAATACCATCTCAAATCAGTTCAAGGAATGATGTTAATTAGAAATGAATGAATTAGACTAGAAATGGATATTATGTATGCCAACATGGCAACTAATGTATTCCACTTTCATGTTTTGCCGCAAAGTTAGATTATTGCCTTGTAGTAATAATAATGCTTGATTAGCAACACGTACTCAATAATAATAATCCTTGCATTTAATTCAAGTACAGTAGTTTAATCTGCCCTATGCGGCAGATGGAGACTCCTGGGCTAGTGAATCACTAACCCTCAGTGGTCCAAATAATCATAGGGAAATGGGAATATTGACTATTATTCTAGTATAATAGTTTTTGTTTCTCTGACTCGACAATGAAAGGCCCACACGGATCGAAATAGAAATCTTGAACATTACAATAGCAGCTGAGGCTGTGTTTTTCCAATAGCTACTTACATTTTAACAACATAACTTGCACTTGTATATTATCTAATGTAAAAATATAAACTTCAAAGTTCTTTACAAAATATACATTAGAAATTAAGTGATTGTTATACAGGCAAATATGGCAACCAATCTACGACTATGATATTAGACAAACTTAAATCACAATGAAAGTAAGAAAAAGAAGTAGGAAATGCAGCTTCCAATACACTTCTGTGAAGAAGCTTAGATCTGAGGCTGATTGTCTTAGCATCTTATTTTTGTGTGGTTCTTTGAGTGGTAACATAGAAGCATTCCAGTTGGTGGAAACTACATGGTGTGAACCTTTATGATCTTTTGGTCAGTTGAAACTGTGTGTACTTATGGTCCACAGCAATCTCTCTTTGAGTCTTTCCCTTTCTGTGTTACATACTCTCCTTTCTCCACCACATCCACGCCATGACCAGCACTGCCTTCCATCATCTCCGTAACATTGCCAGACTCCGCCACTGCCTCACCCCTCAGGCTGCCAAAACCATTACACCGTTACTCCCACTCTCGCCCAGCTCCATTGGTTCCCCATCTCCAAGAGGATTGAATTCAAGATCCTCGTCCTCACTTTCAAGGCCATCCACGGCCTTGCCCCTTCCTATCTGTCCGACCTGCTGACTCCCTACCAACCTGTCCGGGGGCCCCCTCCGTTCAGCTGGCTCCAGCCTGCTCCTGCCTATCCTGCCCTACTATAGGTGGCCGGGCTTTCAGCCTCTGCCCCCACACTCTGGAACTCGATTCCACATTCCCTTGCTTCGCTTCCTCACTTACCTCCTTCAACGCCAGTCTCAAGACCCTCCTTTTCCATCGAGCCTTCTGCTACTCTCTGCCTCTCTCCCCACTAGCCCCTCTGCCATACTCCTGACCCCTCACTGTTCAGCGCCATGGGACATCCTCCCAACATGAAAGGCACTATATAAATGTAATTTTGTTGTTGCTGTACACCATACTCAAATCTACATTATAGAGAATATTTTGAGAGAATCTGATCTCTTCAGATTTATGTTTCGTTGGCATGGCTTGTCTTGTGTCACTCACAGTGTAAGTGTTGATGTTGGGATGTTGATCACAATGAATAAGAAATGTTGAGCTATTTGAAGGAAAGCTCACTTCTTTGAGAACTTGTGTGTGAGTGTGGGCAAGTGATTAAATTGCTATTTGAGGCTTAGAAGTCCTAGAGAGATTGAGCTTCAGGCTCTGCTTTGAACAAGATAAATTTATGATTTTTTAAAGAAACTCCCTTCTCTTTTTGAATAGTGCCATAGGATCTTTAATGTCTATCTGAACAGGGAGATGGGACCTTAGTTAAACATCTCATCTGAAGGACAGCTCCTCCTTCAATGCAGTGCACCTCCAGCACTTTATTGCAGTATCAGTTTGGACTGTCTGTGGGCTCTCATACTGTGGGAAGAATTAAATTAGTAACTAGCACAGTTACTTAGTGCTATTTATCATCCTTGTACTTCCACTTGTTCAGTTTAGTTGAACTATTCTATGACTTCCAATCTACTGTTATTTTTCTTTCAAATCTTTTATATTTCTGCCTGGTTAAAGTTAGATTTGATCTCCTTACTTAGCCATTGTGGTCTTGGCCTGCTAAGTTTCCTTTCAAAGAGGTATACTTGTTCCCTAAGATCTTCTAAAATGGTCTCAAAAGCATTCCACTTTGTGTTTTCTGGTCCACTTCCCATATAATCCTGTCTTTGAGCCTTTGTCAGAGCTCCAAAGTCTGCTCTTTTAAAAACAACCATCTTGTATTTTATTCTGGTTATGGCCTTAATTATAGTTCTAAAATGAATTATGCAGTAAGCATTAAAATAATTAAGAAATAAAAGAAAGTAAGTAATCTTAAACTCTTCCATACCGTTTGATGGTAAATGAAAATACTGTTTCTTTCAATTCTTCAAAGACACATAGCCAGAGCTTCCCTCATTGGACTGATGAGTAAATAAATTGTGGCACAAAGCCATGCAGACTGGAAGAGATCAAACCCAGTCTCCCCTGAATTAGTTGAGCTCATTCAATTTGGGTGTTTTAATTAATCTTAGTATCCCTAAATTAGGGAGTGGGAAAACACCTAGGTCCCCTCTGCTGAAGATTGTCTTGAAACAAATGTTCAGAAAACTGTCTAGAAACGATCCACACAACCTTTACCCCTCCCCTACATAATACCAACACATACTATAAATGTTTCCACAGGAATAATAATTAATTAGCATAGTGTGAGGGTGGGGGGTGAGGGAGGCTCCCTAGCACTATTAAGGTTATCTGGGTTAGAAATGGATGAAAATTTGAGAAGCAAAAATAAGTGAGAACAAGTTTTTGGACCCTATTATGTTTTAGTGTTGCACATTTTTAGCCCATGAAACTACAGTCTAATGTGTTACACTGAAAATGTTCAAACAACTGAATAAAACTCCCTTAAAAAGCTAATTTAAAAGTATTGGATGCTTATTGAAAGACCTTTTGTAAATACCCAATTACAAATAGAAACAAATGCTATTTTCAATCAAATCAATCAATCAAAACATGCATTTATATAGCGCCTTTTACATCAAGAGGACGTCCCAAGGAGCTGTACAGTTAGGTAGGGACAAGAGCAGGGGGGTGGAGGGGGTCGGGGCAGGATGAAGAAGAGTAGGAAAATGGATTGTATATTTGTGGGCGAAACGCGGCAGCCAAATTGCACACAGCAGTGTCCCACAAACAGTCATGCAAGTAGAATTAGGGGGAAAAGGGGGGAAAGATGGCAAGGGGATGGATCGGGGTAGGGGGAAGGAGAGCAAGAAAGCCGACTGTATATTTGTGAAACTGAACACTGCACTAAATATCTGTGCTAAGGCAATAGTTAAAAGACATATACAGTACAGTAAAAGCCCGTTTATCCAGCAGCCTCGGGACCTGGCCAGTGCCAGTTAAACCACGTGCCGGATATTCGGGCGTCCAGCTGCCGAAAACCCACCACAAAAAAAATAAACTTTTTTTAAACATATTAATAATAGACTAAATTATAACAGAATATTGTATGGATACTTACTAGTAAAGGAATAAATATTGATTAGAGTTTATAAACACAGCACACAATCACAAAGCAAACTTCTACAATGGCAGATGGAAGAGTTTTTTACATCTTAAAGGGGCAGGCACTGTCAGTTTTGTTTCCTCTTTTTTTTCTATCTTTCTCTCCCTCCTTCCCTCTCTTTCACACACACACACTCAATCAGTCTGGCATCTCAATGGGTCCAAACCCAACCCCCCTCCACTCTTCCCCCCCCCCCACCACCTTTCCCTCTCTCCCTGCCTCTCTCTCCTCTCACTCCCCCCCCCCCCCCCCATCAAAACAGTGTATAAACCCACTATACCATCAGGCTACACAGGCAATACATAGTATCCATCAGAGAGAGAGAGAAAGAAAGGGGAAGACATAGAAAGAGAGAGGGAGAGATAGAGAGGAAGGAAGGAGAGGGAGAGAGAGAAAAAGGAGAATGCCCCTTTAAGATGAAAGACCAGAAGTGCACTACCGGCAGCATTCAGAACTAATTGTACTGTACTCTAGTGCAACAAATGCACCACAGTAATTGTGCCGGAAAAGATCCGGTTAATCGAATGGGGACCTTTTTTTTTGAGGTGCCGGTTATACGGAAGTTACAGTTGATCGGCTCATGGATAAACGGGCTTTTACTGTACTATGAAATTTTGTTCTGGTTTGCCATGTGTCTGACACATCAACATGTGTTAAAAGTATTCTAACTGGGCAGAGTTTTACATATGAATGTATTCTATGCATGGAAATGTCTGTGACTGGAATGGAATTTATACTTTCTGTCTCTTTCTCTCTGTGTGGAGAAATGGACCCTGCTTACTTAGTTCTGCAAAGCAATAGGCGCAAGTTGGCAAAAGCCCCCCCCTACTTATAAGGCTTTAGCTTGCAGAGTTACCAAGAACTAAGTCAGATGAATCCTTGTCCCCAGCCTGCCTAGCATCTTCTCATTGCGGCATACACCTTTTTATAAGTGAACGCTTCCTGGAAACTGTGGGAAGAAATTCTTCCAGATGTCTGTCCTAAACTTGCACCTTTGAATAGCTTGCACCCATTTGCTGTGCTGCAATGCCATATATCAAAGTATTATTCAAGGCCTACTCTCTCATTAATTGATTAGCTTTGATAAAGTGCTCTCTGACATGTCTTTGAAAGCTGAAAGATCCAAGCCAATATAGTTCTTACAGCTCATCCATCTGCACTGGAGATCAGCCTGGTTGCTCTCCTCTTCACTGTGTCTAGATCCATTACAGCCATCTTGATGCATTGCTCAGAACTGTTTGTATTACTCCAGGTGCAGGCAGACCAGGAGACTGTCCTCTGGGAATATAATTTAATGGATGTTAGCAATGTAGCTCAGAATCATGTCTGTTTGGTATTGCCGTCGCACACTGTAAGTGTATGTGGTGTGTGTATGTCTATCTATCTGTCTACTGTGTATTTATTGTTTATATAATATATATATGCAATTTGTTGTTAGTATAGTGAGTAATTACCAATTAATACCCTGAAATATCTTTCAAATTCCTGCTTGGCAAATTCTGTACCAAAAGTACATACGTTTTTATTTCTACCTTCCAAGATGTAGTTCCTTGCTTTGTCTGGTAGAAACGCTTCATTTGCTGATCCCAAGTGGATACCCATTGACAGTTCTTCATAATATCTTTGTATGAAGCTTTGTATTGGTGCCTCTGCAAATTTAACTGCCTTGCATTGAATCGGCAAGTGAGGAAAATCAGCATAGCCCCTTGAGGCATCCTCTGTTTTGTTTCCTTCTCTTTTGCCAATTACTAATCTGTATTTTACCCTTGATATCCAATCCAATGACATTAATTTGGGTATAATCTCTAATGTGGTTTTTTTTTATCAAAGGACTTTTGGAGCTCTATTTATACTGTCAATTTGACATGTCATCTAATCAAAACGTTTATGAAGTTAGCTGGGCAGGATCTAGCCTTTCTGAAGCAGTGTTACTGTCATGTCAGTCAGTGGGTCATTTTCATACTCAAAGTTTGCTTCTGATAGTTTGTTTTTCTGATCACTGAGGTCCATCCAACGGATTTATAGATATGGGTTATGATGCTTCTGGAACTATGTTTGATAGTTTTCCAGTTGGTTCAAACTTGCCCGGGTTTATTAGCTCCTTTAACATGATTTAACAAATCCCTGGTGTCTCTTCAGGTATCTTATGCTATAAATTGTATTACATGAGGGAATATTGATTTGACAGCCTATTTATCCTATCTAGAATTCTCATAGCTCTCTTATGCAATCCCTTTAGAGCTTGAGCAGCCCCTGTCCCCACCTTGTCTCAGCAATCAGAATTTTATGCAGCACTCTAGACCAGAGTACTATAAATCTTGAGAATTCGGTAATGTGAACTCAAGTGATTTAGCCCAGCATTCTGTTTGTCTTGTTTATTTATGTCTCACACTGTTTTGACAGAGTGAACAATGAGTCATTTCACACTCCTAGAATCTCTTTCAGCTTATTCCTTGGTAGGTTCTGTCCCATGCATGGAATACATGTGTTTCCTATTTGCGCTGTACTAATGTAATTTTGTTGTTGTTGTTACTTCCTATGCGTCACCCCCTTGCATTTATCAGTAATGACTAACAACAACAAAATTACATTTATAGAGCGCATTTCACGTCGGGAGGACGTCCCAAGGCGCTGAACTTCCCCTAATCAAGGTCTGTTTGCAAGGCTTTTGCTGCCTCCTCTTAATTCCATATTTCTCTCAACCTGGAGGTATTTGCACATTTAACTATTTTAGCCCAGGTCTATGTCATTAATATGTACAAGGAACAGGAGTGGTCCCATACAGATGGTTGAGCTAGCTTGTTTAACTCTTCAGGAAGCTACACTCTTCAGGAAGCTACACTTCGTGAAGGATGTTATTAAAAATGTAAGTTGTTATTTAATACCCCTATCTATGCGCAATTTGGTTGCCACGTTTCGCCCAAAATATACAGTTGGTTTTTCTGCTGTACTTCCTCTTACCCCAACCCCTCCCCTTGCCATCTTTCCCCCCTTTCTCCCCTGATCTCACTTCCATGACTGTTTGTGGGACACTGCTGTGCCCATTTTGGCTGCCACGTTTTGCCCACAAATATACAGTCAATTCTCCTACTCTCCTTCATCCTTCCCCGACCCCTCCCCCCCGCTCTTGCCCCTACCTAACTATACAGCTCCATGGAAAGTCCTCTCGACGTGAAAGGCGCTATATAAATGGAAGTTTTGATTGATTGATTGATCTTCCCCCTGCCTCCCCATTTTGACAAGCTTCCCTAACAATTCTGAGTCCACGTCTTGCCCTTGATACACAATGACTACAGCTGTGAAGGAGTGTTTTATGTGGTACTCTGTCAAATGTCCTTTAAAGGTCTACATCGTGTAACTTCACACAGTCAATCTGGGCCTCCTCAAAATTTTTAAGAGATTGATAACACAAGACTATTCCTTCTGAATATATCTTGGCTGTCATGTTTTAGATTAAGCTTCAATTTACTTTCTCATTATTGACTGCTAGTTTTAAAATTTTTGAGATCAGGTTTATTTATCTATAGTTGCCAGGTATTGTTCTGTCACCTTTCTTGATAATGAGAACATTTTGCCTGCTTCCAGGCTCTTTGAACCTTCCCATTGATCATTCATATCCCACAAACAACCAATAAGTGAATGACGAGTTTTATCTGGGAAATTGTTAGCCGGGATACCGGGAGAAATACCCTTCTCTTTTTGAATAATGCCATGTGATCATTAAGGGCCACCAGGCTTAACATCAGTTTAATATCTCCCAATACCTCCAATTGGAGTGTAACTGTTGTGAGTTATCCGAGATGCTATGGTAAAATTAGCTAAATTAAATGATGTATATATTTTTAATTCAATTATTGAGAATCAGTACTCCAGAATCTTCAATTGCTTTATATTCTTTTCCCTCCCTATTTTGTTATTTGTTACTATTTCACTACCGGTATTTTGATTTACCATCATCTTGTCAATTGAATAATCCAGTATTTTCTATTTGTTAAAGTGGCTGAAGCAATGTCTGTTATGGCTGTACTTTGATTATTTGTTCTTTTGTAAATATTTTAATTTGCAATTCACACAGTAAGGACAAGTTAACCCTGGGATGCATTTGTGATTTCTCTTTTGATTGTGCTAACTTAATAATAATAATCCTTGCATTTGATGTAGCGCTTTTCACATCTTCTAGACGTCTCAAAGTGCCTCACAGAATATAATGTACAGTGAATTGACTGTTTATTTGTGGGCGAAACATGGCAGCCAATTGCACCCAGCAGTGTCCCACAAACAATCGTGGATTGAGTGACCAAATTTTTTTTTAGATATTGTTATTAGACATGTGGAGTAAGAAATCTTGCTCAAGGTTTTGTCCTCCTGGGAATCAAACCCAGGTCTCTCACTTGTGAAGCGAGTGCTCTAACTACTGAGCTACAGGACTTTACTGAGGTTAGGAGAAGATCACAAAGATTGGGAGATACTCAGGTATGAAGGGATTTGTGATGGTGAAAACACTGAACTCTATCCATTGGAAGCTAGCAAACTAATGAAGCCTAGTGAGGATTTGGGTGATGGAAATGTGATGTGGATGATGATGGGCAGTAGATTTTGTGCTGAGTGTTTGTGCATGTGTTGTTGATTCCACAATATTACTGTCACTATCGGCAACAACCTACCCGATTTCAAACATTGTAATTCAAAATACAGTCACTGTACAATGAAATACAAAGTGCTTTGAGACGTTCTAATGTGAAAGGCGCTATATCAAAATGCATGAATGTTGTTATTATTGTATGCCAAGAATACTAGCAGGAAATCAAAACACGAGCGGGAATGAACTGAGACATGACACATAGGAAGATTTCACTGCTCGGTGGAACAAAGCTATAGAAATTTGAAAACTAGGAAAAAGATGTTGAAATAATTTTGGACACCAGTGAGAACATTGGAAAAATGTAACCTGGAAGCTAAATTTGACAGTAAGACTAATGAATTTGATGCACCAGACTCCAGGTTCTTCCTTCCTAATATGCAGCAAGGCATCTACCTCGTCTAGAAATGGAGGTGTGGATTCTGACAATGACTATTTATTTAAATGGCGTATTATGTATTATGCTGCGAATTAATGCATGAATAGAAGTTTCATTAGTGGTGGTGAGGTGGGGCCTGAGAGAGCAATATTCTGTAGCTGGAGGAAGACAATTTTGTTGATGGATCAATTCTTGAACTAGAAAATGAACTCAGGGTCAAACAAAATCTGTGATTGGGCTCCATTTGATTTAGCTTGATCAAGCAACCAGGAAGTAATCAGAATCGTTTTTGTCAAGGTTAATTGAAATTTTAAAACATAAGAGTTAGCAAATATTGTACTGTACCTGCATACCCATGGTAAAATTAGCTAAATTAAATTATGTAGATACAGTATTTAATATTCAATTTTTGAGAATACTCCCACTCTGACCCCAGTGTCATCTTTGTGATCTCCCTGTATGGCCTTCTTTTTCTGTGGTACCCATTCCAGAATCTTTCTCCCATAACACTCTGTGCAGTCAACTAGAACTATCTGAGCATAGGTCACTATCTTCTGCTGCAAACAAAGAGGAGAATGCTTTCAGGAGCTGATGGATAGTTCTCTTCATGTCTAGTAACATGTTACCTGACAGGAGCTCTTTTCTTCCCTTTGTTTGACAACAAAGAGCTTGACATCAAACAAAGAACAGAAAAATATATTTTAAAAATTAGGTGCATTAATTGAGTGATTACCTAAGGATGTATTATATCCACTTACTAAAACACAAGGAAAATCTTATCTCTGGATGAAAGTCTTAGGCATACTTTAATTTTATTTGGATTTGTAGCCACTTAACAGGTCAATTATGCTGTTTGTTCTTTATTTTTGTACGAGTATGAGAACAAAAGCAACAAGCTGTAAGGCAGAAGACTACTTAACCTTAACAAATACACTTTACCTTTTTTTTGGTTTAGCATAAACAGAAAACGCTGTCCCAAAGGATAAAACATTGGTTCAACTATTTTCATTTACTGTGCAAATAAATAGCTTAATCATCAAAAACCAACTTTTGACTAATAATGCATTTCTTCAGAATTATAGGTCCTTAATCAAAAAACGAACACACAAAATATCTGAGAATTAAAAAAATAAATAATAATAATACAGTAGCTGTTATTAGATGAGCTGTCATATGAAAATGGAGTAGACCTAAAATTTGGATATGTTATTAATGCTATTGAGAAAACAAATGTAATCTGATAATCTTTTACATGCTGAAAGTTATTCAGTGCTGTAAGCAGCTTGGTACATCCTCCCATCGTGATAGGAGCTAGATAAATGTAATTTTGTATTGTATTATATCTTCTATAATATTCTTTAAGCACTCTGAGACGCATCTGGCATGAAGGGCGCTATATAAATCGAAGTTGTTGTTGTTCTAAGATTTATACTTATTTTTCTTGTTTTCCAGGTATAATTGCCTACACTGAATACTTGTTTCTGTTGTGCATATTAACGAGTAAGTCACTGAAGTTAATCGTTTTTATTAATTTGAAACAAATTATCTGTACATTGTTTTGATTTAAAAATTAGCAGATTATTTTTAAAGAGACTATAATTTTGATATTGATGGCTATTTCAAAGCATTTAGTACGATGTTTCTAAAATAAATGATAAGAAATAATAATTTCCCTTCCAGAATAAGATGTTTTAACGCTTCTATCTGTTTAGCATTTGGTTGTACATCTATGACTGGGCTCATACTTTATCAGCTATATATATTAGCTGCTTTACAGTCTATTAAGACATGTTATTCTCATTCCATCAATTCCCAATAATTCTAAGGAAAATATTTTCATATGATTAAAAATATTCAATTTTAACAATCCAGTGTGATTTACTGCAGCATTAGGAATTGAACTGCATGCTTGTCTGCTACTAAAGATGAAATTGCACAAGCAATATAAGCAATGAAATTAATTTGCATAAAGACAGACATTCATGAATTGTGAATCATATAAGTGCAGTATTTGAAATAACTTTTTCCTTGTTAGTTCACAAAGAATTACGTGCGATTGTTCACATAAAAATCCTAAATCCTTTCTCTTTTGAAGCATTCAGTAGATTTGAAATTAGGAAACCTAGGCACACAAAAGGTTTGGGTTTTACATTGCTATATTTCATATCACTTTACGTCTTTAAATGTCAGTCATGGTTGAATATGTTTACTTGTAATTACCTATGCCAGGCTTTATGAACTAGAATGATACACATGTTTATCTTGTATTTTGTGAAAATTAAATCATTTGAGAAAGTTATTGCTCCTCCATTATGACTAATTCTATGTTTTGTGTAATGTTACAGAACCTCATGCAGGTTTTAAAATAGCTTTCAACATGTTTGACACTGATGGCAATCAGATGGTGGACAGGAGGGAATTCTTGGTGGTATGTAGCTTGATTGAATATTTTCATTCTGATTATTGAA
This sequence comes from Hydrolagus colliei, assembly GCA_035084275.1. Classification (NCBI taxonomy): domain Eukaryota; kingdom Metazoa; phylum Chordata; class Chondrichthyes; order Chimaeriformes; family Chimaeridae; genus Hydrolagus; species Hydrolagus colliei. Next base: position 15,108,620 of record CM068742.1, on the reverse strand, counting down.
ACAATTTGATTAATTTTGATTTATTACTAGATTGAATTGTTTTTTGAATGTTTATAAGCAATGCACCCTCCTGTTGATAACCAGTTTCAGTGAAAACCTGTGTGCGCTTCATACAACATTATGTTTTACATCAGCCGAGTGTCTGCTACATATGGAAATCCATCACCATGCTTTAAGAGTGTCCAAAATCAAACTGAATTCTATGCATCTCTATGGAACTACTCGAGATATTTAATGGACTGCGCACTCTATCCCTGGAAGGATGCATATTGCTTACCTAATTTGATTCCGTATTAGGTGCAGGTTGCCAAGACCCAAGGCGACGGCATCCCAGAGTTGTGCGTTGAGGTACTGCTGGAGTCTTAACAGCTAAAAACGCATAGCCTGCCATTGAGCGTACTGTGTGGTAAGTTTTCCTGTGGTCCATCTTGGACTGCACTATTCTGTTAGGGCTTGTGGGTTACAGGAGTTAAATGGGAAGAATTCCTGACCCCAGTGACTCCACTGCCCCTCCATATCCTGCCATGAACCAGATTGGCTGTCTTTATCAGTGCCCTGGAGTACTGCGGGCTCGCCTTACTCAGGAACTCGTCTACTGAGACTACCACAGATGGTTGGCGTCGGAGTGACTGAATGAACCAAACATGCCACCTACAGTTGTAAATAGATTGTGCTTATTCCATACCCGTATATACACACACACATTCACAGGATAGTCAGTAGTTGGTCATTTAACATCTGACAAGCACAGCTTTGAGCCCTCACTAGGTGGATTGCAGGTAACCGGAACTCCAGGTGAGCTTCCTGGTGGGCAACACTGTTCAGCATGAGTTGAGTGAGAGCATTGCCACCATCTTCCTGCCCAAAAGGTCCACAATGACAACATTTATATAGCACCATTCACATGGATAATATTTCAGAATACTTAAACACTCAACTCGGAATGCTTAAAGCTTGGCCACACATCCTTTCCCATTAAGCGATAGTTCCACCAGTCTGAACTGCTTACGTCTCTGCAAACCAATCAGGGTGGGTCCCAAGCTCTGGTATACATGTTTACAAATGCGTACTCCACATAACACTTTCCAGCCGGTGATACCCCAAGCCTCATGGGCCTTCAGGTTGATGGGAGGACCTTAACAGAACAACTTGTGATGTGCCAACCACCTTGATGCTCTCGAGGTCCAAGTCCAATGCCGCGTGTCTGGCTTAATTAGCACCAGCTGCTTAATTTAGGTCCTCAGGTGTGGACATTGGCAAATAATCGTGCCTGCTGTGAAGTCGACTCTGCCTGCAGGGTGTTCAGCAACAAGTCACTGTAGGCTGCAGCCCTCCCCACCTGCATCCGCTTCCTGTGTTTACCACAAATCTAGCTCACTGCTTTATCCTGGACTTTGCAAATGGACCAGAGGTAGCTTCTCCACTGTATCTCCAGGATCTTAGAACCATAATGAACTGTTTGCACACAGGTCTTCTACACTACAAGCTTGGCCTGCATTGGATTCTTACTGTTCTTGCTGACCAGAGTGCTCTTCTCCCCTTTGGGAATATGTCCAAGCAACAGTCGGTCTCTATTAGACCCCCAGGTTCCGAGAATGAACGTTTAGGATTCGTGCCGCTTGTAGCTGTCAATCAATACTCTCGATGTCTTCTCTTTTGCTGTGCCAGAACCATAATTAGCCTTTGGGAGCATCACCATCATGTACTACTGGGTGTTGCAGTTTTCAAGTTGGTGATTGCAGCACAGAAGGGCCCCACAAGGACAATATCATTGTCAAATAGAAGTGTCACAATTCTGTCAGCAAAGTCTGGAACTGATACAGATTTTTCATTTTCCATTCTAAATTTACTGCTGGATAGTATTCAGGAGGAGAGAGGGCCTAATAGAGCAACTGAGACCCAGACTCTATAACAACAACAAAATAATATTTGTAGAGTGCCTTTCACATCGGGAGGACATCCCATGGAGCTGAACAATTGGGGTCAGGACCCGAGCATGGGGTGGGGCCAGGATTGGGATGATGGAGGGCAGAGAGGTAGGAGGACGATTGAAGGCATGGTCAAAAAGGAGGGTCTTGAGTTGGGCCTTGGGGGCAAGAGAGGGAGCAAGGCAAAGGGATTGTGGGATGGAGTTCCAAAGAGTGGGTGCAGAGAGGCTGAAAGCCCGGTGACCGATGGTAGGGCGAGTCAGGCGGGAGATCGGAACAAACCAGAGTCTGCTGAACAGTGCGAGCAGACAGGTTGAAAGCAGGTTGTAAGCAGATCAGTGAGGTAGGAGGGGGCAAGGCTGTGGAGAGCCTTGAAATCGAGGACAAGGATTTTGAATTCCATCCTCTGAGAAATAGGGAGCCAGTGGAGCTGGGCAAAGGTGGGGTGATAGGGTCATTGAGCCTAGTGCGGGAGAGGATATGAGCTGCAGAGTTTTGAAATGATCTCCAACTTGTGGACGGAAGAATTGTGGAGGCCAACAAGAAGGGAGTTTCTATTGTCGAGCCTTGAGGTGACAAATGATATGAGAATTTCAGCAGTCAGAGGAGTGAGGCAGTGGTGGAGTCGGGCAATGTTGTGGAATGGCAGAGCTGGTCGTAACATGGATATGAAGGAGAAAGGACAGTTGAGGTGAAACAAGAGGCTTCAGTCTTATAGAAAGACCAGCTGTAGAAAAGTTGTCTCATGCAGGACTTTATGTCTGATAGGCAGTATTGTCAGGACGCCAGTTGTCCTGGAATCAAGGATGGAGGCGGAAAGATAGAGTTGGGTTTCATCCGCATACATGTGGAAATTTACCTCATGTCTGCTGATCACGTTACCAAGGGGGAGCATGTAGAGGTTGAATAGTGTGGGGGCCTGAGGACAGAGCTCTGAGGAACACTACACAAGGCGGTCCGGGGGCTGTCATTGATGCATATATTGAATATGGCGGATGACAATGAACTGCCTTGCCTTAACCATCTCTTAAGAAGGATAGACTCAGTAAATCCATCTATCCTCCATGCCTATTGGGTCAGATGCCAAGTTTGCAAAATGCTTTCTCCAAACCCCAAAGATACTTTCATGGGTCTGCTGCAGATCACTAGTTGTACACAAGCCCAGATGGACCCTTCTAGCCATAATAGATGGCTGACATCAATCAGCAAAAGAAAGATTTGGGATTGTTTTTGTATAGTTGCGACCCTTTTGGATTGATACAACCTGTTAATCCCACTTAATTTTTCTATCCTTCATGAGATTTGTTAACTCAGCACAACCAAGAATTGAACCTTCCTAGGCTAGGGCATGGAGACTTTTCCAAGGCGTCTCACTCCTTCAATGGATCAATTTGCTGAATCCTTAGGAGAAATGCTACTACTATTCTTTGTTAAAATTGTTGTAATTATATAAATAGAATAGTAATACAGTCCTGATTATATTTCAGTGTGGAAATTAGTAATCTAGGTGGCATTAACACTGTTTGAAGTGCTGTTTGCTCCCAAAACCTCTGGAGATAGAATTACCCAGCAGCAAAGCAAGCACAAGCCATAATCAATTTTGTGGCAGTCGGTGGACTGAGAGGCTTGCACAGTCTATAGCCCCATAAGGTCTTTTTCCAATTGCAGGCCTATATTTCGTCGAGCAGGGGAAAAATGGCGGGCGGTCTGGCTCTTATCGAGCGACGGCCTCGCTGAGGGAATCAAGAGAGAGAGACAAACAAACCATGGAGGAAATGTCTCTGTTGGACTGCGAGGCTCTGGTGCGGGAGTCCTGGGCCCCGGAGGGTGCCATGGTGAGTCCCGAGGAGGAGCCAGTCGGTTTGGGCTTATCACCACACTAGGCCCAATCCCTGGCGCCGCCGTGATCATCATGGCCGAGAAACTGCAGCGGCTGGAGGCCGAGCAGGAGCTGCTCAACTCGTCGCTGCTGGCCCTCACGTCCCAGGTCCTGTTCAAGCAGATCGTCCAGGCAGGTGGCGAGGACAAGGAGCAGCTGCTGGGCGAGCTCGAGGATTTTGTTGTTGTTACTTTCATTGCTGTTGATTGATTCCACCCCTTTGCCCCCTAACCTTTTCTCCCTCTTTTCTTCCCACCCTCCCTTTCCCCCCTTTCTCTCCCTTCTTTGCCTCTCTCTACCCCTCCTCTTTACTTCCCTCTTTCTTTCCTCCTCTTCCCTCCTCTCTCTTCACCCCCTCTTTCACCCCGTTTCTTCCTCTCACTCTTTCACCCCTACCCTCTCTATCCCCTTCCCTTCCCCTCCCTCTTACCCCCTTTCTTCCCTCCCCCTCTTCTCCCTTCTCCCTGCTCCCTTTTCCCCCATTCTCTCCTTCTTCCCCCTTTTCCCCCTCTTCCCCTTTACGTCTCCTTGATTTTTACCCCTCCCCCACCTTTCCCTCCCTCTCCCTCCCTTTTCCACCCTGACTTTACCCCACCCCACCTTTCACTCCCTCTCCCCCCTTACCCTCTTTTCCCCCTTTCTCCCCATACCCCATTTCCACAGTGGGGTATGGGGAGAAAGGGGGAAAAGAGGGTAAGGGGGGAGAGGCTGTGTGCACAATTGGCTGCCGTGTTTTGCCCACAAATATACAGTCAATTCTCCTACTCTCCCTCCCCCTACCCCGATCCCTCCCCCTCCCCCCCCCCCCCCCCATTCCCCCGGCTCTGGTCCTGACCTGATTGTTCAGCGCCTTGGGACTTCCTCCCGACATGAAAGGCGCGATGTAATTTTGCTGTTGTTGTATATGGTCTTACTGCAAACAATAGTAGCAACAAATAAAAATGTGACTGGGGCATGCAAGCAACTGTATTCATGAGTTTGCAGGTATGCAGTTATTCATTACACTAGTGCTTTGGAATGTGTTGTACAATATAAAATCGGGAGATTTAACAATATCAATGAAAAGCTTTGCATAAACAGCATTAATTCCATGGGCTAATTTCTTGGTTGTTAACAAAGTGTTTGGTTGAAACAACATACAGGGCTCATTTTAGAAACAGGTGAGGCTGAGAGCTTCCAGGATGGAGTTCTGATGACAGGCAGAATGACTGAAAGTTTGCCTAGTGGGGTTGAAGGAGGTTACAGTGATTTGGGGGGGGTGAGGGGATTTAAACACAAGGACGAGGATCTTGAATTCAATCCGCTTTGAAGAGCTGTGTGACATCCTTCAACACTAAGTAAAGGAAAGGCACTTTGTAAATGTAAAATTGTTCTTGATCCACTGGGGGATGGGGAGATTGTGAAGCCCAATAATAATTGTTCTTGCGTAGTTTGGAGAGTCTTGCTGGAGACAATAAGCTACACATTGGAGGAACTGAGGAGTCCCGCTACTAGTATGTTGGTGTTGTGATAAAAGCATGGGTGAAGGTCTTGGTGGCCAGAGGGGGATGTAGTGGTAGAAGCAGGCAATACTGCAGAAAAGAGGGAAAATTGAATAAGTTCACTCTTGGTCTAGGATTTAAGAGAGGGAACAGTGCAATCAATCATTCAAAACTTACATTTATACAGCACCTTTCATGTCGAGAGGACGTCCCAAGGACACCTAAGTTCTGAGCTAGTTTCATGAGATAGAGTGAGCATGCAGCAGGTCGATATGATTATTTCCTGGAATCAGAAGCCATTGTTGGAAGCCAAGCTGAGATTTAGCTGAAGAAAGTTGCAACCCATTCAGAACATGATGACTTTGACTGGCAATCAGTCAGAACAGCAATGTTCAATCAGGAATAGCGACAAAGGGATAGATTTGGGTGCTCTCTTCATATACAGTAAAAGCCTGTTTATCCGGCACCCTCGGTATCTGGCTAATGCCAGTTAAAGCACCTGCTGGATATTTGGCCGAAAACACCCCAAAAAAATCCTTTATTTTTCAATGCATTTTTTCGGATAAATTCTGGTTAATTGAATGCGGACCTTTTTTTTGCGATGCCGGTTATACAGAAGTTACAGTTGATCGGGTGCCGGATAAATGGGCTTTTACTGTATATGGAATGAGACTGCATGTCTACAAATGTCACCATGAGGGTGAAAAGGATAAGACCAAGAATAGAGTCCTGTGCAATTAAACAAGTGGTTACAATAAAAGAAACCATAGATAGAGACAAAGTGGAATAGGTAGGAATAAAACCAGGAAAGAATAGACTTGAGGTATTGGAGGCAGCAGAGAAATTGATAAGATAACAAATAGCTATGTTAAAGAATCTTTGTATTTGCCACAATGCACAATGGGCCTAGAATCGTGAATAATCAAAATGTTTTGTTGGTTTACATCCTAAGCAACACTAATGGAAAGGCAACTCCTGAAAGTTTTTCCAAAGTTTTTTTGTACTACAAAAGTGTCAGAATTTACAGAGTTTGTAGAAACTGGTTTTGAGTCCAATTTAAACTAAGTGGTGTTACAAATCGTTCTGGGTTGTAGTTCAGATTTTGGGTATATAGACCATTGCCGCAGTTACACAGTAATTCATTGTCCATTTTGTGATAACTTTCCAGATTACTCCATGATGATCAAGTAGCTAAATACAAGAATTAAGTGGTTAGTAGACGGTTGTTTTGGAATCAAAAGACAAAACAAAAACACCCAGGTTCAAAAATAAAATTATAAATCTCTGGATACTTCTGGTGTTCTAGATCTTTACTGATATTTAACCATTGTAAATACAATAGATGTAACCTGTAAAATGTTGTAGTGCTAATGGAATTTATGCAAAATAAAGAAATGGAGTAAATTTAAATCTGGGTTTGTTTCTCATCACATGCAAATGTTTCCTAATGGTTTAATAATAATTTTCCCTGTGCTGATGTTAGCAGAACATTTTTGGTGATCTTTGTTCAATTAAATCTATCGAATTTCAAATGTTATTCTTGTACCTATATGTGCAATTTAGGGATTACCTTTATATTCTTTCGTTTTTGAAGTGGACACATATAGTAGGTGTGCACTGTTTTAGGCCTAAAATGTTGTTGTATGAAGGGATTGGAAAATGATATGCCTTTTTAAAGGCAGGTGTAAAATCTAAAATACCAATGTGATTTTGAACAACTTGCAGCTGCTGTATCTAATATTTAGTTTTGTAAATAATACTTAGAGAGTCTACTCTAAGAGTACTTAAAACAAGACTGCTCTGTAAGTAACTATAGAACACTTTTTTTTAATCCCATAAACGCAGGGGATCTGCTCAGAAATGCACATAGTGTTAAATGTTTAGCTATTGAATAATTTATTTTTACTAATTTAATTTGCAAAGGTGCCACTCATAAGAACAAGAATATGCTAGGCAAAAGAAGATCAAGGTCCATCTTGTTCATCTTCACCATCCTAACAGTCACAGGAACAGAAGTAGATCATTCAGCCCCTCAAGCCTATTCCGCCATTTATTTAGACCATGGCTGATCTGTATCTCAAATAATCCTTTCAATTCCAATTTCCTGCTTTCTCCCGTATCCCTTAATACCCCCGACCTACCAGAAATCTATCAACTTCACTCTTGAAGGTGTGAATGGATCCAGCATCCATTACCTTTTGGGGGATGGCCACAAAATGAATGACCAATTTTGGACCAATGCTGGAAGCAGTAATTGAAGCAAAAAGCAACGATGTATTTAAGAGGAAATGTTCAACATAGATGAGGGAGAAGGCAATTGAGAACTATAGGCAAGGTGGAAGCTGGTGTGGAATGTAAATGCCAGCATGGGCTAGTTGGGCTAAATACCTTGTTTTTATGCTGTAGTATTCCTCATAACTCAAAGAATATCTGTTGTTTTCATAACTTTGATTAATAAGTTAATTAATTTTTAGAATTTTTTAGAAGGATGCTAGACTTTGCAAAAATGTGATCGATAGATACAATTGTGTGAAAGTATTATCGTTGAACAAATCGAGTGATTCAAATATTTATAATGATTCACTTGGTGTTAGTTCTAGTAAACAAAATCTCCCTACCTTTTCTTCACTCTCTTTCCAAAAACTTTGGAGATTAATTTCTTGTATCATCATTTTTGAGAATTATGGCAATAGTGCCTATTGCCATAATTCTGCCATTTGATACAGTTAACCTGCAGCATTTTTGACAGCAAATACAGCACCTTTAATAGCACTCTGAGATATTATCATTTGTGAAGGCACTATATAAATATGTTGTTGTAAAAACAAACTTACTTTCCAAAATTTATTTATTGGAAATAATGTGAATGCTCACAACAGAACATCTGCACTAGCAAAGTCCTATTAACCAATATTTATTTTAAATTTATTTTTGTACTCTAATCTTCACAATAAAATGGTGTTGCTTATGATTGTCTTTATCCCTTTATCCTTGCGAGTGGTGTGAAGTGCTGCATATCTATTTAACAAATCAAGAATCACAGAGATGACCCATTCCTCTGAACTATTATCTGTTATGTGGTTGGTGAACCACTTTTCCCTCTTTTCTGCTTTTTCTAGTCATTAAGATGCCTCTCGCCAAACAAGATTTCCTACCATGTGTGATGTAGAATGTGATCATCTAAATTGAGCAATTTCAATCATTCCACACTTCACATGTGTATTTTCCCTGCTTACTTAACATCTACTTGTATTTATATTGTTCTCTTCACATAGGATAATGTCTCAAAGCATTTGGTGTCTCTTTGCTTGGAACTCTGTGGAGTCAGGCATTATGCACAAACCAGCAGCTTTGCATCTGTTACCACTATCTCAATGCTCCCTGCTTATTGCTTACAAAGACTAAATGAAGAACTGAATTACTGTATTTCATTTACCAACCTTTTTTCCCAGAGCTTGTGACCAACTGTCTCAGCAGTGAATCTTTTGTTTTAACTAACTTCACCATGTTGACTCTGTTGACCTCTCACTCCATTGACCTTGCACAACTCGATAAATGGATAACTAACTAAATTCTGTAAAAGGGTTGAGAAAAGGATGCTGTGTCTTTAAATAGCTGTTTAGCACACTTTACTAGATGATGTACACCTTTAACTTTAAAAGTCTATAATTGTCATTCTGCCAATATAGCAGCTTAAGTTATTTTACGAATGACTATCAAAACTAACTTTTCAAATTCCTTTATTGCAAACTGATGTGTTATTGCAAACAGCCATGTCAATTTCTACAATGTCATTTTATTTCAATTATTTTAATAAGGGTTCTAAAGATGATATCATTTATAGATGTCAGTTATATGAATGCAACTTTTAATTGTTTTCTGTATAACAAAAATGTGAGTGTGATACAATTTTACATTTATTATATTGTAGCTTCAAGAAATTTTTAGAAACAAGAATGAGAAAAGAGGAAGGAGAGGTGATGATGAAGAAAAATCTGCACAGGTCGTAAGTACAGATAACTTTCTTGTTTTTAATTTGTGAAGAGGGTGACATTAAAATAGCTTAATTTAACTTTTTTAATGTTAATTACTATAACTACCAAAACCTAGCTATTAGTGATCATTTAAGTTTCAGATATAAATCATATTTAGCGGCTCAAGGCACAAAGATAAAAGGAGAATATGTTAATTTCACACCTAGAGGTTTAATTAATCTCTGTCTGTCTGTCTCGAGTAATCTGAGAATTTCACTCCATGTTCTAATTTTAATTGCTGTTGTTTTTCCTTTTCTTACCTCTCCTCGTCTCCTGCTACAATCTGTATTTTGATATCACATCGATCCTCATGTAAGAATCTGCAACTTTTCGGTTATCAGTATGCTCCTAGTCGCAGTGTACGTAATATTTTTAATTCCATCTAGATCGTTAAACTGCAGAGGATGCATTTCAATATCTAACCCATTGAGTGTCAAAATGTATGCAACTCAATTGCAAAATATTTGAAACACAATACAGTACTATGGTGGCATAAGATTTTTTTCAATTCTAATTTCTAGAGTTACATTTTGACATTTTGAAATTTCTGCATAAGATATGATGATTAGCATGGGGAAATTTGAATGATTTAAATCAGTGCTCAAAACATTGATATGAACATAAATTTCAGTTTACTAATTTACTAAAAAAATATATAAAATGTAGATTATTAATGCAAAACATAAATATATATTATCTTGGATTGTGATATAATATAATAATAATCCTTGTGTTTGATATAGCACTTTTCACATCTTCTAGATGTTTCAAAGCGCTTCACAGAAATATACTGTAATGTAAATTGACTGTGTATTTATGGACCAAACAGCCAATTGCACACAGTAGTACCCCATAAACAGTCATGGATTGAAATATCCAATTTATTATATTTTTTGAGGGATTATTATCAGGAGTGTGGAGTAAGGAAACTTGGCCAAGTTTTCGCCCTGTCCAGAATCGAACCCAGGTCTCTCGCTTACAAAGCGAGTGCTCTAACCACTGAGCTAAAGGACTCCACTATGGTCAGACGGTCAGTCATCAACAGTAACATGGAACACTTTGGACCTATCTAGTTAGTTTATGATCACCAAGTTTACCCTCAGGATTGACACCACAATGCTTTCCCTATGACAGAGTGACTCAAAAGATATTTCACACATTTCTCCCTCCCACCCTCCCAATCAACCACTCACCAAAGAAAATTAAGGAGATCTAACTGAAATCTTCAACATTTTGAAAGCTGTGAGAGGATTGATAGTAAAAGAATAATTTGTTGTTTCGTAAATCAACAACAGAATTATATTTGTAGAGTGCATTTCACACTGGGAGGAAGTCCCAAGGCACTGAATAGTCAGGGGTCAGGACCTGAGCATGGGGGAGTGGGGGCAGGGTTGGAAATAGGGAAGGCAGAGAGATAGAAGGGTGGCTGAAGGCGCAGTTGAAAACAAGAGTCTTGAGTCAGAACTTAAAGGAGGCATGGGAGGGAGCAAGGCGAAGGGATTGTGGGATAGAGTTTCAAAGGGTGGGGGTGCTGAAAGCCTGGCCTCCGATGGTAGGGCGGGTCAGGTGGGAGACATGATGCAGGCCAGAGCCTGCCGAACGGAGGGAGTGGATAGGTTGATGGGGAGTCAGCAGGTTAGAGAGGTAGGAGATGATATATATATACACAGTAGAAGCCCGTTTATCCGTGACTCGATGCATCGGCACTTCCTTATAACCGGCACGCCAAAAAAAAGTCTGCACTCGATCAACCGGAACTTATCCGGAACAATAGCAGTGAAGCATTTGTAAATGCATAAATGATAACAGATAATAACAGAATATTGTATGGGTATTTATTGTTAAAACTACTCTCTTGCGCTTTTTACCTTTGCTGGTAGATGCTGCGCTTGAAGCCATGATGCTGCGGTTGAGGTTTACAGTCCAGCGATTCTATTGAAAATGGAGCACGCCAAGCGGGTGAAAAAAATGGCAGCGCGACTTTAAAGTCATACTAGCGGCAAGCCGATAACGCTCGCCGATAACCCACATTGTCACGCAGGTGCAGTATTTTGGTTTGACGCTAGTAGAGTCTAGGGCTTCGGCTTGCTGCTAGTAAAGTTGCGCGCCTTTAAAGTCGCGCTGCCGTTTTTTTCACCCACTTGGCGTCCTCCATTTAAAAGAGAATCGCTGGACTATAAACCTCAATCAGTAAAGGTGAGAAGCGCAAGAGAGTAGTATTAACAATAAGTACCAATATAATATTCTGTTATTATCTGTTATTACTTAATATGGTGTGTGTTAAAAGAACTTAAATTTTTTTTGTAGTGGGTTTTCGGCCATGGGCCGCCCGAATATCCGGCAGGTGATTTAACTGGCATTGGACAGGTCCCGCGGGTGCCGGATAAACAGGCTTTTACTGTATATAGAGAGAGAAAGATAATAATCCTTGGATTTGATGTAGCGCTTTTCACGTCTTTGAGGCGTCTCAAAGCGCTTCACAGAATATACTGTAAAATGAATTGACTACTGAGTGAGTAAACTAATAAGGGGTAAGGACAATTGTTGGGGAAATGGGATTAAAACATATAACATTTTAATTTACTGATGGATCAGAATTGCTGGATTGAATGGTCCCCTCCTCTTATCGGGTCCTTAAGAGTGTCACACTTTCTACCTTTTCTTTCCATGGTAAAAGTGCCTTGATCTTTCTCTATTAGTTTAGAAGAGAGAACGTGCACATGAAGATTAGTTGTCATAGACTTGTGTGGTCACTCTGGGGAGTTATATTTGTACACCAATGTAGTGCACAGATGACTGTTGGAATATTAAAAACTACCTTTTGGTAGAAAGAAGCATAGTTAATTTTCAGACATGCATAGTCATTTTGACCTTAGTTTGCATTTATTTTACATTGGTATACCAATGAGTGAAAGCTATTAGGTACAAAATGTGTGCACTTTTTAAAAAAAAAGTTTTGCATACTTGCTTTAAGGAAGTTTCTTAAAATGATGATTTCTATAAACTGGTTTAGTTTATCGTGTTTTTGGAACTTTCACTATACCTATTTGTTAATATTTAAACTTACAATAATTATACCATATTACATTTTACAGGTGCTAAAAAAAGATTCCCCAGATCAGAATGCAAACAGAAGCTACTGGGATATACTGAGGCGTAACATCAGCCAAGCACTTTTTTCAAACCTTGTAGAGGTACAGAAAGTCAAATGACAAAGCTGGGAGGGTTTCAATGAATTTGATGTAGTTCCAAATGTGTTTTAGTCTCATCACAGATATTGTGGTTTTAATTTCAATTTAATGTTTTTCACTCTTTCCATAACAAAAAAAGTACTTTAGAATACTTCAACATGAATTAATTTACACTAACTAGTCAGTTTCACCCACAAATATGCAGCCAATTCACTTTACAGGATAATCTGCAAAGTGCTTTGAGGCACCTAGAAGATGTGAAAAGCGATATATCAAATGCAAGGATTATTATTAGTTATCGTTGTAATTAACTTTCTGTTAAGAATTGGTACTAATTTCTCAGCCTGTATCAATGATAACCATGAAGTGGATAATTCGTGGCTATCTAACTCCAACCTACTTGCTTTCACTTGTAGTGTTGAAGACATACCTAAACCTCCCAAATATCCTTTAATTACAGTGAAGTTATTGGATGTCTGGTACCTCTCAGGAATAATTTCAGCCCTAGGAAACCCTGTCAATCTTTCTTTACCCCTCTCTCTCCCCCCCACCCCCCTCCATCGTGCACACACACACGCTTGAACATATTTTGAGATAGAGTATTGATTTTATCAACTTTAAAAGAGTGATAATCTCTCATAGTCAGGTTAAATGCTCAACCAACTAAGTTATGAAAACTAATTGCTGTTTGGAACATGAACTGGCAGGTCCTCTGGTACTTTCATATAAGGTAAACCTGTAGACTTTATATGGACATCTGCAATTCACAAGGCAGGTTCCCAATCTGTGATGTGCCAGTAGAGAAAAATGTGGAGTGAGCAAGCAAGCAACTAAAGTTCATGATGAACATTGGAAAATTTTCAGATCTTTTGAAACAGCTGAAAGAACAACTTTAGTATTTAGCATTTTACCAGAAATTATGAGTAACCTGTAATCATGATTAAAAATAATAATTCTTGCATTTGATATAGCACTATTCACATCTTCAAAACTTCTCAAAGTGCTTCACAAAATATACAGTAAAGTGAATTAGCTGCATATTTGTGGGCAAAACGCGGCAGCCAATTGCGCACAGCAGTGTCCCACAAACAAACATGGATTGAGTGACTTTTTTAAAAAAAAGATTATTATCCCCGGAAAAGTGATTGGCCAATGGAGTAACAACCGGGTACCTACTTACTGCTAGGCAAGCAGAGGCATGTGGAGTCAGGAAACTTGCCCAACATTTCCCCCTGCCTGGAATTGAACTCAGGTCTCTCGTTTGCGAGGTGAATGCTCTAACTGCTGAGCTACAGGACTCCGTGTACCTGGACCGTAATGATTTAGTGCTACCCACCAAGGTGTTCCTGGTATCCTCTACTAATCTAGTAAAGGTTCAAAACTGTGCTTGTCAGATGTCAAATAAGCAACTTGTGATTGTCTTGTTTGTAGCTAAGTTGGCTCCAAAGTGATGTTAATGGCAATGAGATATAAAAATCAAGTCAGTCCTCTGTGGCAGTCTCAGTAATGTGGATTCATGTTAAAGTATTCAAAAATCCTTGAAGTCTGTGCTTTTGATAGACTATCCTTGCTGGTTGGCAGGTTTTGGGGGGCAGTCAGTAAGGAATATCAAATGTAAGGATGATTATTATCTCTGGGACGCTACCCTGCATGAAAGGCGCTATACAAATGCAAATTGCTGCTGTTATCAAAAGCCTGATTTATAATTATGAATCCTATTTGGAATAGATGGGATTCCAATCTTGATAGAAGTATTTCGGAGGTTTCAAATAATAATCCTTGCATTTGATATGGCACCTTATCACATCTTTGATACATCTCAAAGCGCTTCACAGAATATACTTGGTGTGCATAGGCTTGTCGATTGACACATTTGTGAGAGGAGGGAAGCTTTTTTCTTATTACAAATAAATGAAAGCCCCCCAAAACTGAGCGTAGATTTGTTAAAAAAAACAACACATGAAATCGTTAAACACATATTTTAAAACAGATGCCTTAGGTATAACGCATGTTTTACTTATATGTCACAGCACACATACACACTTGAAATGTATTATTTCTCCAGAAACTATCTATAATATTTTTTCTTTGAATATCAAATGTACAGGCACAGTCAGTAGCTGCTTGTTTTATATTGTGCAAAAAATTGCACATATAGTAAGTGAAATTGCTACAACTGTGATTTCCTTTGGCATCAAGAACTACACCCTCAATGAACATGAATGCTCTGCCAAGGACTGTGGTTAAAAAATTATGCTTTTTGGAAATTTTCTAATAATTGTCAGTTCTTTATCTATTCTATGACATCATTGTCCTCTCCTGTTCAAAATCTAACTTAAATGGAGATGAAATGCTGCTTTTATGTTTTGTGCCAGTAGCTTAACTTTGAATTTAGTGTAATGTAAACCATCCTTTGTGTAACTATTTTGTACTACATTTCTCATACATAAATATTAGAAGTGTAACCTTTTAAATATAAATGATGCCTTTGATCTCTTTTGTTCCAGCGTATAGAGGACAGTTCCATTGTTGACACGACACTTCTTGTACATTTTTTTGGAAGAAGAGGAAAGGCTGAGCTTAATTGTGATGACTTTTACAGGTAAATGATCAATTGAACTAATATCTTAACTAGATTAATTATATTTTCACCCATTTAATTAATTATTTTAGACTTAAATACGAGAAATTCAGCATTGTTTGTGTTCCGCTGCAAACCATTGTATATTAGAATCTCATGGCTCTTAAATGTGAAACAATACTATGGAAAGTGTTTCAATATTATGTTACTTTTAAACTAATGGTCTATCCTTCAATAATAGTAAACTGGGGAGGATAAGAAATGACAGTAGTAGCTGAAACTCAGTAAACTAAAAAATGCTAAATTATGTCTTCAATTAAAAAAAATCTTTAAAAAGAATACACTTTCGAGAGGGTTTACACTATTCTACCACATCAAAAAAAATTAGTTGGAAAACAGCATATATATATTATACTGCTTATGTTGTTTCATCTTTCAATATTTGTGTCAATATTTTAGGTTCATGGATAATTTACAGACAGAGGTTTTGGAGACTGAATTTCTTTCATATTCCAAAGGAATGATCACTATTAGTGAAGAAGATTTTGCTCGTACTCTACTGCGATATACAAATGTAGACAACATAAGCAGTTACCTGGAGAATGTTCGTCAAAGGATTCCTGAAGAAAAGGTACAGTATTTGCCATTAGACTTGTGTTATCCAAACAAAGATTAGATCTATTTGACAAGAAACTGAATTTGAAGGCAAGTTACACTTTTTAAGCTGAAGGGTGCCTTAATTGGTATTTGGAAGTTCCTGGAAAAAGTGGCCAGGATTCTATTAATTCTCCACTTTTTTGGCCTATGTATAGAAATACTAGGAAAAATAAATTGTAGAAATAATGTTTTTCATACTTTTAAGATACCCGTATCACTACAACATTGGCATAAACTCACTCCCCACTGAAATGACACTGCCACCCCCCAAAAAAAAACACTTAAAAAATCCAAGACCAAATTGCTTTGGGAAATGTCTGCACACTTCTTTGCAGCCAGATATCAAGATAATGGTGGAGGTCTGGGAGCTGATTGTGCATCTTCATGTCAAAAATAACAGCTTGAATTCCCTGGAAAGAAAGCATTGAATACAACTGGACACATTTAAGTTAATCTTTTAGTATTCATATGTAGTTCCTCTCTAGAATATTTTCATTTAAATTAATGGAAATCATTTTTGTTTCCTGAGCATCTCACACATAGTATCTCATCTTTATTATCCTTTGAAAGGTAAAACATATGTATCTCTTCTTTTCAATGTATCTAATTCTTTAATTGCCCAACATAGAGTTGTTGGTAGAAGGTTATTGCTGGGTGAGTGACTCTTATCAGGGGGTGAAGAGATAGTTTGGAAGAATTCAGCAGCTAAGAATGCTAAAGAATCATATAGCTCATCACTTCATTTGTTGATAACAGTTATCTGTTATCAGTGGGGTATCTGAGCAATAGAAGAATCTAGTGGTAGATAAATGCATCAGTGCAAATCAATAGAGCTGGTGTTACAACTAATCCCTTGACATGGGATGTTTTGGATATATTCATGTCTGTTTTTGTTTATGTAAGGATCAGGCTAATCTATCTTAGAAAAACGTGCAAACAGTTTGATTTTCTTTAAATTGCTGCACTTTAACAACATTGAGAGTTAAACTTGTGAAACCAGAAAATTCTCAGTTTACTTTGCCCTTCAGACAACATTACCTATAATGCTGTCGAACTTCAAGATTGCCCAACTACATAGTGAGATATTTTGAAAGCTAATCACGTCTGCCTGTTCAAGTGAACGTTAAAGATCCCATTGCATGATTTCAAAAGCAATGGGGATTTATTCTCAGTGTCCTGGTCAATAATCCCGCAAACTGGTCAATAATCAATGGGCAACCATTTCGCCCATTGATTCTATGCTGGCTCTTTTAAAGAGCAATTGTTTCAATCCATTTACCTTCCTTTTCCAAATACCCTTGGAGTTCAGTCATTTTTGGTTCAGTGCTAATAATAAATTGGTTGAGATTTAAGTTGCTTTGAGAAAGTTATAAGACATTGCTTTTTGCTGATCTTATACATTTGGGGCCAAAGCATTCAATGTTTACTGTTAATAATAATAATTCCACAAAAATAAAAACTAATAACAATAAAAACTATAATAGGTCATTTCAATCAATGATTGTTTATGTGACAATGCTGTGTGCAATTGGCTCCTGCGTTTTGCCCAAAAATATACAATCAATTCACTTTACAGTATATTCTGTGAAGTGCTTTGAGAAGTCTAGAAGACATGAAAAGCGCTAGATCAAATGCAAGGATTATTATTATTATAATATGAATTCTGCCTCAATCCCAGTTTCTGGAAGGACATTCTATAATCTTAACAATTTTGTGCATGAAAAGCATTCTGCCAATCTTGCCATTTCCAAATTTAAAAAATTATTGTAGTTTCTCATTTGCTAGCTATCTTAAATTAATGCCTTCTTGTTACTGACCAGGTGGAAATAATTTCTCCCATTTCATTATATGAAAACGCCATAATTTCAAAGATCCATCAGATCTTTTATTCCACAAGTCAAACACTCATCCCTGGCATATTATTCTAGTAAATCTCCTATGCACCCCCTTTATGGCTTTAACTTCCTTCCTAAAGTGGTGTGACCACAACTGGATATATCCTAACTAACGAATTATAAGTTTAACATGACCTCTTCGGTTTTATATTCTGTACCTCATTTTATATAACCTGGAATTTCATTTGCTTTCTTGACAGCTTTGTCCACCTGTTTTCCCACCTTTGATTTATATATGATAACCCCTAGGTACCTCTGCTCTTCCACACTTCTTGAATGGATTCTTGTGGGATATTGCTGTGCACAAATTGGTTTGCTGTTTGCCAACAAAATAGTCAATAAAATCTACAATAAATCCTGTGAAGTCTTTTGTGACTTCTTGAAAACATGATGAGGGGTTATATCAAATTCAAGGATTATAAAAAACTTGCCTGTTTAGTTTTAAGGCAGACAGCTTACACTATCAATCTTCAAATTAATTTGCTCCAATGCAAAATTTGCAGTAGGAAATTTTGTTGGATTTATAATTTTTCTTATATTATTGCTAAATTATGGAGATGGCAGGGACGAGGAATCATCCTGTAGCATGGAACAAGAATACTGGATGTCCACATTAGCCCTTGTAACCCATTCATAAGTTTAGCTGAGTTAATGCTGAAGCAAATCATGTAAATAAATTAAGTGAAAGATGTACACTAAACTATGCAAACTATCACAGTCATTTTACAAACAAGATTGGGTAAGACGTAACAGTATGCAGTTGAAATAATGTTTGGAAGAAACCTAATGATTATTTTTTGACAATAAAAACATTATTTTGGAAAAAATACCTTTTTGTTTAGCTTTTTGTTCAGCGGTCCATTTAATCTTATCCTTCCAGAATACCCACGTTGAAAAACCTTGATTATTATTGCCTACCGTGTATCTTTTTTACACACTATCCAGTGAAAGAGCTATTAAATAATGTGAAAAAAAAAAATTGTAATATGTTTGCAATGTTAATGGAATTCATTATTACAAAACTATTGCCTTAATAGAATCATTCAAATGGGAATTCGATAAGCACATGAAAAGTTAAAAACTCTTAAGGTGTACGGGGAAAGCTGATGAGAAAGGACAATTTAGAAACAAAATTAGCAGTGATATTGATAGGATGAGCCAAATGCTCTTTTGCTAAAGATTTCTGTTCCTATGCTAACAGTCATATTTTTACATCCTTTCTTAAGTATAGTTTGCTTGTTGTGTTCCTTAATGACACCAAAAACCTAGAAATTGGCTGCATTGCCTTCAATTTGCAGCGCATTTTATGTTGGCTCATTGTATTATGAAAATATTTTAAAAGTTATTTTTACTTTTGTTTACAACAGGCAACAAACTAAGAATTGAATTACCTTTCTTGGCTTCAGAAGTAGCAGGTGTAGTTGTGCAATGTGCTAAGGGTTACGATTTGTAGTCTTTCATTGATAAATCTTTTATTTGGTGTCAAAAGTCAAGAGATCTGTTTCAAATGGTTATATTTATAGACACTAAAAGTTGCCTGAGTGCTGTAAGTAAACGATTGGTACTTGGCACTCATTAAAGTGTTTTTTTCCCCCTAAACTTAGTTTTAGTTGATTTGTGTGAAAAGAAGCCGTAAAGAATCCTTGACCTAATCTTCTGACCTTCAGAGATTTTTCACTCTTTGTGAGTGATCATCAGGTCAAGTATTAACCTACTATTGCTAGGTCATATTACACATGAAGTGTTAGATATTGAAGCAGAGAGTAACAAATCAAATATAATACCCCAGCAGTTGTAATTAACTGCCTCTTAATTGGCACCTATGTACTACTTGAACCATGTAATGTTTCACGTGACATCTTAAATGTAAACACCAGATTACTTATGACATGCCATTATTATTTGCATTCTAGGGTATCACTTTTGATGAATTCAGGTCGTTTTTTCAATTTCTGAATAACCTGGAGGACTTTGCCATTGCAATGCAAATGTATAATTTTGCAAATCGCTCGATTGGACAAGGTAAGTTGCAAGAATACTGCTGTATTTCAGATTTTTTTTTAAAGAATAAATTAAAGTAGAAATTAGCTTTGCCCATAAAACATTCAGTTTATATATCAGATTTTACTCACTAAATGAGTCATGTAGTACATGAACATTTAGGTTAATAGCATGATTTTAACAAATATAATGCAAATAGTTTTGATGCAATTTAGCAATATTTTCAAAACAGAGTAAATTGCTTATTATATATCCTAATAGCAACTATTAACTTTTCAATATAGTGTTTGTTTTAAAAAGTGAATATGTTACACAGAATAATGGTAGCTGGCAGGTTTCCAATAACCAACAAAGCAACAACAATAACTTGCATTTACATAACTTCCCTCATGCAAGGTAGAATCCCAAAGAGCTTGACCTCAAGTAGTAGATTATAAAGTCAACAGAATTGCAAGATTGAATTACTTCCTTAAACTCGCCTGAGGCATTTTTGTTATATCGGTTATAATATTACATTATTTAGGTATCTTAATGTTAAATGGATCACTAAATGAGATAAATAAAGAAATATAATGGTAATCAAAATGCTGATCATAATGATCTGGGATATGATGATATGCGCCATCACCACTTTATAAATTATAAAGATATATACTGCAGATAATAAAATAATTGATATTCATTGAAGACAAATATCAAACTTTACCTTCATTTATATAGTTAGTAAACATTGCAACTGAAATGATTAACAATGCTATATAGATGATTCGGATCTTCTTTAATAGGATCAAGGGCCTTGGGATGTCTTCCTGGTGTGAAAGGTGCTATACAAATGTAATTTTGTATTGAATCATTATTTCTTAACACTTCCTAGACAATGTTAATGTGTGTTATAATTCCATTTGAATGTATGATAAACTACTTCCTCTTTGAAACCAGCAGTAACTTTGCAACTATCATTAATTTAACTCAAATTTCATTAATTTGTACAGGATTTTAATTTTAACAATATTGATTAATAATCTGCAAACAACTCGATTTATTTTCTAGAGATTGCTGTTTCTAATCTGAATTTGTAAATAAAAGTTAAGCCTTTTTGATTGTGTTAATTTACACTGATCAGTTACTTATTAGAAAGGTATTTTATCACTTTTTGATCCCTTTTGACATGTTTCCACAGATGAGTTCAAGCGTGCTGTATATGTAGCCACAGATCTCAAACTTTCTCCACATTTGGTGAATACAGTCTTCAAGATCTTTGATGTAGACAAAGATGATCAGCTAAGTTATAAGGAATTCATTGGTATTATGAAAGATAGACTTCACAGAGGATTCAGGGTAAGAGTATCATTGTATCATTAAAAGATTAATCCTGAAATGCTTTGGAAGTGTGTATGTCCTTATCTTTATAGCTTAATAGGTGATAATTATCTCAGTGTCTTGCAATCAGCACTAGATCATTACATCTTTAATGCATTTGAAAAGAACTGGAATGTCGAGCACGTGTAATTGAAGTAAACAGTAGCACTAGTGCAGGTCTTGGATTAGTCCAGTGTTATCTCAAACCTCTATTTAATGTTTAAACTTTCAAGGATACCTTTATATGGTCTTGTCGATAGTTAGCGACCAGTTTCTTCAAAAAGATCCTCCGTCTGTTGAAAACATGACTTATTTAAAATCAATTGTTGATATAGTTACCTAAGCAAAAGTTCAGAACTAATCTTGTTTTTTTTAAATGTTACTGTATGGTTAAAACCTCCAATCACATTCTAGAGACAACCATATTGATGTTTATTCAGTGTGTCAACATGCATTCTGTACGTGGGATAATTTTTATTAATCCATCGTTTTCATTTTAATACAAAAATATTTACAAAATTATGTTTTTTTAATAAAGGATAGTTCATTTAAACAATCCATATTTTAGATTATACACCTGCAGTTATATCGCATTTTAAAAGCAAATTAGATAAAGACCTGAATAGGAATCCTTATTGGAGTTTTCTGCTCCAATGAGATCTTGTTTCATATAAGTAGCAAAAAGTGTTCAGTGATTTTCTATCAGGAACTCTGACTTGTTAATTTCTTTAACGAGTTTCCTAATTCCACACGCCTGATAATAATAATAATCTCATATTTGCTTTAGAACTTTTCTTCTAGATAATTTCTTCAACAAGTCAGAGTTCCTGGTGAAAAACCACTGAACAAATTTTGCTACTTATTCATTTCTTTACTTGTTAATTTCTTTAACGAATCAGTACTATCTCTAATATCAGTTATTTCTCTAGTTACTGATGTTCTATATTGCACCAGTACCAACAATTTTGACTTTCCACAAACCCTTTTCTATTCCTGCAGCATCAGTATATAATTTCCTACTTTCTAAAAAGGTTGTGGGAAAATCAAATCCACCTCATTGTCCTAAATCTTGTCCTTCATGTCCTTTTGGGTTTTTTAAGTGAAAATATATAGTACAGGTTGAGCGTCCAAAATCTGGAGTTCTGGAATCTGGACTCTGGGACGTCCGGAGTTCTGTAAAATATTCCGGAATCTGGACACCCTGTCAAACTGTTTCCGCTGCCAGGCCGGGTCCAGTGAAAAGTCAAAAAATGAAATCCAACTACTGTACAGTGACAAAAATTGCAAGAATAAAAACGCCAATCCTACCTGTTCAAGGCCAGGTCTTCACAGTCACCGCATCGCTGCTACTGGGTTCGCAGCAACTCTGCACAGCACACAAGTCCCTACAAGGTGACGTCCAAAAACCGGAAATATTGCAACCTGGGCCCAGGCATTTCTGGACTCGGGATGCGCTTCTGGCGTTCCGAAGTCCGAAAATACCCGAACCTGGGCTCGGGCGTTTCCGGACTTCGAACATCAGAAACACGTTCTGAACTCCAGAAAAGCACAAAAACCGGCTCGGCCTCGGTCCCGAGGTTGCCGGATTCAGGACGCTCCACCTGTACTTTTTGTTTGATGTGCGCTGACAAGAAATAGAGAAAAATAGTATTTATAAATAAACTCTTTATGTATAGCTAGGAATTCTTGTTTTAATATCATACCCAGAATCTGCCTTGTTCTGCATGAGGCATTCAATCTAATGTAAAACGTAGTACTGCTTAATAATCTTTTATGCTACCAATGAGCTTTCTACTGACTGAAGAGAACAAATATACTGCAATGCCCACCTCACCTGTCCAGGCAGTGAAAATACTGCTTAATATGCCAGAGGTACTCTACATTAACAATTGCAAAATACTACTGATGCTGGAAATCTGAAACAAAAACAGAATTTGCCAGGAACACTCAGCAAGTCAGGCAGCCTCTATGGAGAATGGAAAGTGAGTCAATGTTTCAGGTCCACAACCCTTTGTCAGAACTGGGGCATATTGGGAGGGAGAGGCTTTTAAAGACCATCAAGGGGGAAGGCAGGGCAACAAAGACAAAGGAGAAAATGGAGTAGAGGACAGGAGGTGATGGAATACAGAGTTCTTAATGGTCCAAATCAAAGGGGGAGATTGCAGCAAAGCAGGAGAAAACAGGTGTTAATAATATAAAATGATGGAGGGGGGAAGAGAAATTGCAACAGAACAGAGAGAGAAAAGGTGTGTCTGGCCCCAGATGATGTAATGGTCACAGAGGAGGGGGAAGGTGAGCTGTTATGATCCAAAATTGTTTAAATCAATCAATATTGAAGGCTTACAGAAGATCCCTAGCAAATTGATAAGGTGCTGTTCCTTGAGCTTGTCCTGTGAACTATAATAAATTGGTCGTTTCAATCCATGACTGTTTATGGGTCACTGCTGTGCACAATTGGCTGACATGTTTCGTCCACAAATACACAGTCAATTCACTTTACAGTATATTCTGTGAAGAGCTTTGAGACATCTAGAACATGTGAAAAGCGCTATATCAAATTCAAGGATTTTTAAAATCAACTCTATGTTAACTCTACTTTAAGGTTTGTTGTGACACTTCATATGCCACTTTGTTTGCATATTTAGGTCGAAGTGGTCACAAGTCCATAGCTCACATCATCAAGTAACTACTCTTCCATTCTCAGGTAGCAAGCCCATGTGGGGCTCAAATGGGCATGGATCAAACCAATTTGTCCCATATGTGGCCCATATGGGCTTGCTATCTGGATTCTCTTAGCTCTATGGTAATGAAAATATCCAAACCATCATGTATCCCACCAGGATATTTTGCTTTGACAAGTATTATTCTGCACTAGTCGTCACCTATATTTTGCATATTGATGAAGTGGAACTCTTCGAGTTTAATAAAAGGCAGGACGGCATTGACTGGAACAGTTTGCATAATCAATCATTGCTTGGATCACAAAATTCCTCCAATCTCAAAACCAATCTTTAGGCATTTTACTTCAATTTGGTGAAATTAGTGTCTGTTAACTCCTTTTCACAACTTCTGCAACTTGCAATTGACTGAGGATTGGCTGATTGGCCAGAAATGTCTCTAATTGTGAAAAAGGTAGGATGCTGTCTGACCTGCTGAGTGTTCCCAGCGACTTCTGTTCGTGTCTAATTGTGTTGAGAAATTACAAGTAGCAAAAAAAATTCAGTGAATCAGTTACCTTCAAGTTACGCAGTTCTCACTTAAAAGACGGCACAATTCAGTCACTGCCTCAGAAGTTAGGTAAAGCCTCCTAATGCATTGATCATCAGTCATTTTCAGGTAACTGGATCTTACCTTAAAACATGCTCTTTGTTTCTGTGTCAGCATGTCCTGACCTCTCCATGCTGTTTGCATACTGTGTCCTTTTTATGTGTTTTTTTTGCTTCTCACCAACAAATAATCTCGAGGATGGAGTGTGTAAGAATCTCCCTAAACTGAACTGGCACTTAGGGGATACGTCTGCAAAACTAGGCAGGCCTACAGTAATTCAAGGCATATTTGGGACTTAAATATATCCTCAACTCTGCAAAACCAAAGCAGGGAATGATTCTAGCTATAAATTGCAAGATAAAAAATTTACCCACCAAATGCTGCTGTCTGCATTGATTTTGAATAGCACTAGAAAGGTACTTTTTCAGAGCTACATAGCTCCTCTGCTTTGCCATGATTTATCCTCACCAGCAATGCAATTACAGTTCATATGTAGAGTAGGAAATTGCACATGAAATGACATCATTCATAATGACTGGTTAATTGGCTTGAAATTTAATTAAACCATTAATTGTTCTGTGATGCTATTTACCTGATGTTAAGAGTATCCAAAATGCGCTTACAGTTCCGTAATGCGTAGTCTCACCAGCAACTGTTGTAGAAGTTGCTGATAAGTTTTATTAATTAGATTTGTCTAAGATGTTGGTGGTGGTCTTGAGGATCACAGCTGTAATGAACTGGAGGAGAAATGTAGTAATGTGGGGGCATTGATCTTGATTTATTGAAATTTAGCCTGATTTGGATCAGTCATTTTCAAGCTTTCTTGAGAGAGTGGTAAAGTTGGTATTTTATGACTACCGGTATATGTATAAACTTTGATTGAATTCCTTGTTCTTAAATAAATTAGGCCATAGCCTAGAAACTAAAGAAAAGCTAATTAATAAATGCTAACTAAAACGAATCCCTTAAAATACAGTAATTTGAATCAATAAATGTTTCATTCCCTTAAGAATTTGACTATGTAGCCTGAGGAATTATTCACATGCTTTTTGTATCGATGTAGCAATCATCCTACCAGTAGCCTGGAGATAACCACTAACCCTTTGAACAGTAGGTAGTATTGGAAAGCTAATAATAGCACAATTTTTTGTCAATATTTTAATTAAAGATGATTTGGTTCTATGCCGTTCTTTAATTTTAGTTCTGGCACATCTTCAGAAATTTGAGAACCTTCAATCTTATATTTGTTCCATGGATTTTTCAACATTTATTTTGGTCAGCTGGGTGTCTGACATGCGCAAATCCATCACCATGATTAAGAGTATCCAAACTGGACAGTTTCACAAATCCATAACCACATAAGTATGTTTTGTCCACAAAATACAGTCAATCCACTTTACAGTATATCCTGTGAAGCACTTTGAGATGTTGTTGTTGTTCTTTGACAACATGATAAGGCATTGTATTAATGCAAGAAATATTATTATTTGTTTCTCTTTGAGAACACACATTCTCTCCCAAAGGGATGCACCCCGCTTATCTAATTCTGGAAAAAACTTAGGGCAAGTTGGAAAGAATCAAAATCTGAGGACTTAGAATGCTCATTGAAGTACTGAACTTTAACCATGTTTGCTATTGTGAATACTGTCTGGTAGGGTCCATCGATATGGCAATTTTCCGACATCGATATATCGGTGGGTTCATATCAATATATACTGATATATCGATATCTCCGGGTTTTCTTATATTGCGCATGCGCGCGCATTCAGAGCTGCACGCGCATTCGGCGGTACGCACGCATTCGGGGGTGCGTGAGCATTCGGGGGTGTGC
Organism: Hydrolagus colliei; assembly: GCA_035084275.1. Classification (NCBI taxonomy): domain Eukaryota; kingdom Metazoa; phylum Chordata; class Chondrichthyes; order Chimaeriformes; family Chimaeridae; genus Hydrolagus; species Hydrolagus colliei. The sequence continues at coordinate 15,082,516 of CM068742.1, read as the reverse complement.
GCGCATTCGGACGTACGTATGCATTCCGGAGTGCACACGCATTCGGATGTGCACGCGCATTACGTGCTCTAGGCCCAGCAGGTTTGCAATGCCGGCGACAAGGTAAATTGAAAAAGTTTGCATTATACCGATATATCCGAAATATCGATATATCGCCGGACACGATATACCGATATTTGCGATATACCAATTTTTTTATATACCGAATTTTTGGATATACCAATATATTTAAATTTCCAATATCGGCATATCAATATGAAAAATTGTATTGATATAACCGATATAACGCTGTCTGGCAATCCTCAAGGTGAGGACTACTCTACATATTGGGGCTTTGGCCTGCATGGTTGATAAGAGCTGAAAGTTAAGAATCTCTGCCCCAGTAACTGGCTTACATCTCTAAGTTCTGCGGACAATAAAAGTACAGCAGGCCTACCTGGTCCGGAAGCAAATTACTGAGACCACCACTGAAGATTGACTCAATTCCAATATTCCATTGCTCAGCAGCGCACCTTAGAGCTGCTCAGCCTCCAAGGCACACCTCATAACTGCTCCTTTCTTCCCTCCGATGGTCGGTATTGATATTTCACTAATGTTTGCTGTATTAAACCCAAAGAATTTCTCTCAAAAGAATGCTGTAGTTTTGATATACTTTGCTGCCACCTACTGGGAGATTAGTAGAAGTCAAATTAGTCATTTTGCATTTCATTTTAAATTCACGCTGGTTGAATAAGCCTCTTGAGTATACATTATATGGGAAGGTAATAGTTTTGCCGTCCACAAGTGAGTTGTTTTCTGTTCATCTCTGCTGATTTCTACTAATGGCAATGTTTCTGGTCTAATCTGTTGTTAAAGAAGTACACATTATGTAATAATAAATTTAAAGGTTAAATTGACTTTGATGCATTTTTTTAATTCATCCACTATTTTCTGCTCTATCATGCTACTAAAGTAGTTAGATTGTCAACATTGTCAGTAATTGTCTGCTTTCAATCTATCCAGGGCTACAAATCTTCGAAGCGACACCCAAATTTCAAAATTTGCGTGAAAAGGGAGTTCTTCAGGAGATAAGTATGTTGGATTAATAATTTGCCTTTAATTAGACATTTATCTGGCAATTACATGATTGATGCCAGTATTGTTTAATTGTTGTGTTATGACCATAGTCATGTATTGCACTGAATGCAAGGTTGGATTCTGTCAGTGAGGTCTAAATGTCCTCTACTCTCATCACCTTTTATTTACTGGCTTCAAAAACTGTTCCAATGTAAACAGATTTTTCTCCCTGGATGTGCAAGTCACCAAATGACTCCAAACCAGTACCTTCCTGGAGCCAAGATCTTGCGAGTAATTTCCTTGCAAGCAAGGATTTCCATATAAGTGTTGGGTGTCATCCACATACGTGTAGAAATTAACCCCATGCCTGCAGATAATCTTACCAAGCGGGAGCATATAAATATTGAAAGAGGAGAGAGCCAAGGACAGAGCTGTTCATTCTTGGTTACGTGTGTTGGAGGAAAAGCCATTAGCAGATACAAAATGGAGATGATGGGCAAGCTAAGAGTGATACTGAGGAGAGGTGGTGGAGAAGATTGCAGTGGTCAACCCTGTTGAAAAATAATAATCCTTGCATTTGATATAGTGCTTTTCACCTCTTCTAGACATCTCAAAGCGCTTCACAGAATATACTGTAAATTGACTGTATATTTGTTAGCAAGACGCAGCAACCAATTGCGCACAGCAATTAAGGTTTATTATCAGGAGTGTAGAGTAAGGAAACTTGTCCAAGGTTTGGCCCTGCCTTTAATCACTTGTAAGGTGAATTCTCTAACCACTGACCTACAGGACTCCATAATGATGATTTGGATCATCATATACAATAATAGGAAAAATTAAAAAGGTGGTCTCACTATCTTTTTAAAAAAAAATTATTTTCTTTATTTTCTTTGCAGATTTATATTACCCATTGTGATTCCAAATAATTGTTTTTTTACAACAAATAAATCTCTTCACTGGATTCTAGATTTACATGACAGTTGAAAGTGGTGGAGCAAATGAGAAGGCTGAGGAGAAACAACAACAACAACAAAATTACACTTGTATAGCACCTTTCACGTCAGGAGGACGTCACAGATAGATAGAATATAATTTGAAGCTTCTTGAATAAGTTTGTCTCTGTCCTGTAGGCTGTTTGGTGTGGTTCATAAACAGGGGTTGTCAGGAGGGAAAAGATCGAAGCTGGGAAGCAATGATTCTTTCCAGGACCTTGAAAGAAAAGGAGGTTTGGAGATGGGGCGGTAAACAGAAATGGGTAAAGGGAAGTTTTTTTTTAGGGCTAAGGAGATGATTGATTTGTAATGGACTAGAGGAGCCTAGGGATGTCCTTGGCCCCCAGGATGATTCTGGAGGAAGACGATGTTATAACTGAGGTGAGGATGGAGCAGTACAGCCAAATCTGGTGGTGGACCGTTTGGTCGGATATGAGCCAGTTGAGTTCAGTGGTCAGCACCTGTAACTTGAGGGCGCGGAAGTGGCTGATGTACTAGAGTGATGCAAGAGGTGTTGGGGGCAACGGTGTCGAGGATATTAAATAATTGGGAAGGAGGGTAACAAAGGAGATAATTTCATTTGTTGAATGAAGAGGGGCAAGAGTTCAGATGATGAGAGCAGTGGAGAGGGAGTGAGCATTTGTTTTCCCATTATGTGCTTTCCTGTATCATTAGATAGTTGCAGAATATGATGCATACCTCATATTTTGGGACCTAATTATAACATTTTTAATATAGCTCATCAATTATAGCAGACACCCCAAAAAATATATATATATTACAGTAAAAGTCAGTTTATCTGCCACCCTCGGGACCTGGCCAATGGTGGTTAAAGCGCATGCCGGATATTCGGCTGAAAACGCAAAAAAAAAATTAAAAAATTTCAATGCATTTTTCCGGATAAATTCTGGTTAATCGAATGCAGACTTTTTTTTTCGATGCCGCTATACAGAAGTTACGGTTGATTGGGAGCCAGATAAACAGTCTTTTACTGTATATACCCACAACATCTCTGGCAGTTGCAAGACCTTTCTGTTGAGGTATAAAATATGTCTCTACGTCAATCGATTATCACCTAATTGACAGAGACACAGACAGATATTGTTGTTTTATTAGTATATAATGTATATCTATATACTGTATTTGTGTGTTTATACTATACGGGTGTATATATATGTGTATTATGTAATATTAAGAATCAGGCACACTATAGAGTATCTGATTGGCATTGATTGTCTGTGTGATTTCTGCAGAGCTTTTGATTATATTTTAATGGACTACAAATAGCTTTTTATCATACTACAGTACATGGGTTTCAGTTGTTTGCAGATTGAGTTGTAGAGAGCTTGGGTAAATAATTGTTTTCTACTGTGAACATTAACACTAGCATATCCTGCACATGTAAACTTAATTAACAGTGGGGTGCCCGCACTTAAATCAGATCTCTTGCAATGATAGGAATCAGATTAGTGAGGTTTTGGCATATGTCTGTGTGTTAATAAAGATGAATGTCAGATGCCTGGAGAACGGAATCTGCTCTTTGCTAAATTGTCATGGTTGAGTTAGTAGCATTCTCACCACTGCTCTTCCAAATGCAAGGATTATCATTATTTCAAAGCCAATATAGAATTGGGATAAGTTCATACATTTTATTTCAGACCAGGATTAGGTAGTCTCCCCCTTGGCAGACCTGTGGCTCCATATATGTCATTACGTCTATGCATGGGTGGACCAATATTTGGGAATTTGTTCATTGAGGTTCTCAATACTATTGAGCCAATAGGATGAAATACAACTGTGCATCTGTTTCCTTTGCAGTATTGCTGCTGCAATTGCCAGGCCTACAAATAGTTTTGTGTTGCTGAAAAATGAAAAGGAATGTAGATGTCTATATTTTGATACTACCATCACCCAATTGGGAAGTCTGAAAACAAGACAATGGACAATAAAAAAAGTATAAGAGAACAATAATAAAATAATCCTTACATTTGAAATAGCGCCTTATTACATCGTTGTCAAAATCCCAAAGTGATTACAGTAACAAGATTTATGATAGAGAGAAATAAGTGTGTAAAGTGTCGAGACAAAGATAGTGTATTTCTTCCAACTGCCTGTATTTTCGTTGTTGTCTATACCAATGCTCTGAGGTGCCACTCATTAAATACCAGTACTGGATACAAAGGATCAAGGATAACTACCATTACCATTCCCTTCTCATGGGGAATTTCTTGACCTCTTTTCAGTAACTTCCAATAATAATACCATGGTTGAAATTGTATACAAAATTCTGATTTATGTCTTGCCACTTGTAGTGTAGTGAGTTGAAGTGTTCTTGAGATACAGAATAAAACAGCTACAGTACAGTAAGAATATGTGCAGTTATATAAATCCTAACTATAACTTGCATAGAATGGAGAATTTGGTCTGAAATGCCTGGGCTAAATTTTACCCAATATTCTTTGACCAACCATTTTTCCTTAACTATTGTAGTTGCTTCTATGTCACACACTTTCTGTTCTTGTTGGATTACAGTGTAATTTTAAGTAAAACTAATATAGAGCATTAGCTTTTGTATCTTTAAAATTATTATTTAGCTTTGTTTACTGTTTATCTTTTCACCACAGGTGTTCGGGTTACAAGACAGTGAAGAAAGAAATGAATAAACAGTTGAAATTTTCAAGGCAATCAAGAATAAGTTTTCTAGGTGATGATCTCTTCTTCCGCAGGAGTTGTGTGGTGAGATGCCATTGGAACAATTCACTTTTAAATCCCTCCACAGCCTCCCCCTACACCTCTGCAAGCCTACTTCCTCTGGCTGCTTCCTCTGTTCAGCACAACACAACACAGCCTGCTTCTAGTCTCCTTCCATTCAGTGTGTGAGCTTTCAGTCGTTCTACCCCTGCTCAGGCTCCACCTGATGCATGAAGTGCTTTGAGCTAGCCTCCAATGTGAAAGGGTCTATACGAATAGTTGCATCTTCAACATGTCATAAATCTCCTACTTGAGGTTGCAGGTATACCAATAGAGTAATTTTGCATGAAGCACACAAAATAATGTTATACTCTTTGAATGTTGGGTGCTATTTACTGCACTGAGAGTGTACTCAATATATTGGTAAAATAAAAACATTGTGAATTTCAGCAACAGATCAATTCCTGATTATTTCAAATAGGTGTAAGACTGTGTAGCATCACCGATCTGTGTTATTTACTGTATTATGCTGGTAGTTCATCCCCCTCATCCCCCCACCTATTCATCCCTTGGTCAGTGCCAAAGTCCATGATTTTGTTGGGGAGTTTGATATTTAGTAACAGCTAGTATCCCATTAACTAGTAATTAATTCATAGGATGGAAGTCCAGTCTCTATAGACTTCTCCATTAAGAATGGGGGAGGTGTATAAGACATGTAATTTCTTGTACATTTAATAGGAAATATGGCTAAGAAGGGAAAGCTGCTTTGATTGGTTATCTAAACAAAGTAAGTCTACTTTGATTTATCTTTCAAAATTAGCATTCTTGCAAAAATAAGATTTTTTTATAGAGGGGGAAAGGAATAATAGATCTTGTGACTGGATTCATAAAAAGGATGAAAATCACAAGGTTCATAGTTTGAGTGAAGCTCAGGACAGATAAATTCATATAGTTGTATTTTGTTTGGTGTAACTGGAAAATGAAAAGTTGCAAAAGTTATATTTTACAACAACAACAACAAAATTACACTTGGACATCCCAAGGCGCTGGCCAGTCACTGTTGCAGACCCAATTCAATCCGATCTCCCCACCTTATCCCCTGCTGACTCAACCAGAGTGCAGCCAAGATTAAGCCTATCTCACCCTATCATATTTAACTAAATCTAGTTGTTATACAGTGCCCTGTCCTGAACTGTGGCTTCAGAGCTCAACTGGTTTAGAAAAATTGAGTGATATCCCATTGGCTTTGACCAGCAACTTCAATGTTGGTTCATGCTATTTAGTTGAGTGATGGGTCAATGAACATCCCTTTCAACCTTCTCCTTGGCAGGTCCCATCACATCCATGGAGTCCGTGCACCTCCTCCCCTATTTCTACCTATTTTGGGGGGTCAGCTGGGTGTCTTGACAAAAACTGAAACCCATCACCATGCTGCTTAACAGTATTCAACCCTGCTGAGAATTCCATAAATCCCACCTGCACATGGAAATTCTGGAGGGAAGTGTACAGTGGCATCCCCCAGGGATTGGGATTGGGACCACTGCTCTTATTAATTTATATTAATGATCTGGGAGTACCATTTCGAAGTTTGCAGATGACACAAAGTTAGGAAAAATAGTAAATAGTGAGGATAGTAGTCATCTGCAAGAAGATATAGACTGAATGGTAAAATGGGTAGACACATCGCAGATGAAGTTTAATGTGGAGAAATGTGAGGTGATGCATTTTGGGAGGAGAAATGAGGGGAGGCAATATATAGGCTAGATAGTGTAATTTTAAGGGGTGTGAAGGAACAGAGAGACCTGGGGGTTTGTGTGAGTGATTCTTTGAAGGTGGCAGGATAGGTAGACAAGGCTATCAAAAAAGCATACAGGATACTAGGCTTTATAAATAGGGGCATAGAGTACAAAAGTCAGGAAGTTCTGACTAAACTGTAGAACTTTGGTTAGGCCTCAGCTAGAGTACTGTGTTCAATTCTGGTCACCACACTTTAGGAAGGATGTTAAGGCATTGGAAAGGGTGCAGAGGAGATTTACTGGAATGGTACTAGGAATGAGGGACTTCAGCTATGAGGAAAGGCTAGAGAGGCTAGGTTTATTCTCATTGGAACAAAGAAGGTTGCGAGGAGACCTAATAGAGATTTTTAAGATCATGAGGGGATTCGACAGAGTAGATAGGGAAAACTGTTTCAGTGACTCGTGGTCACAGATTTAAAATAGTTTCAAAAGGAAGCAGAGGGAAGGTGAGGAGAAATTTTTCACTCAACGAGTTCTTCAAATCTGGAATGCATTGCCTGAAAAGGTGGTGGTGGCCGATTCGATAACAACTTTTAAAAGAGAGGCAGACATTTATTTGGGGAGGACAGGTTTGCGAGGTTATGGGGAGAGAGCTGGGGAGTGGGATTGAATTGCTCTTTTTAAAGAGCCGGCACAGACTCGATAGGCCAAATGGCCTCCTTTTGTGCCATAAGCTTCTATGATTCTATGAGATAGGTTGTTGGAATGGAATGCACACACTCTCTGGAGGGATGCATCCATCTTAACTAATTCCGGAAAGTATTAGATGCATATTGACAAGAGCCAAGGCTTGGAGAACCCCCGAGTGTGCTTTGGGTGTACTGCTAGAGTCCTACCAGCTAAAACTGCATAGATTGCCATTGATAGGACAAAAATAAATGTTGTTGTTGTTGCTTTGTCTACGTTCTCCATTCTGTTCCCGCCACTTGGGTATTCTATGACGTAGAATGTCACAGCGCCACGGTCAGTCGACACAGTCACCAGGTGTAACTGCAGTGTGTGTGTATACACATAGGTGCTCTGTGGCGCACTGTGTCACAGCACCACTTTGACTTGGCGGCCACCAGGTGTAACTGCAGCAAAACACTCAAAACTGAAAATAACTCGTGAATGATGAAAGAGACCCGAACACAAGTATGCCTATATGAATTTCAGGGTGTGACCTTTCCAACGAGATATAAATCATGCCTCTATATCAATCGATTATTGAGATCCTTCTTGAAGTGTCAGACAAAAATTGACATTTTATTTGTATAGATATACAAATAATGATCTCAAATGCCCTCTTTCCTGATCTCCACAGTATCTATTGATCCCAAACTTCGCCGCCTGCTTACTCACCCATCCTAAACTCTGTACCCCCATCACACCTGTAATGTGAAGTCCTGTAGCTCAGTGGTTAGAGCACTCTCCTTACAAGCGAGAGACCTGGGTTCAATACCAGGCAGGGTGAAACATTGGGCAAGTTTCCTTACTCCACACTTAATAATAATTCTTCAAAAATAAAACAAAAATAAATTGGTCATTTCAAGCCACAACTGTTTGTGGGACACCGCTGTGCGCAATTGGCACTTTATAAACGCAAGTTGTTGTTTTATATATACAGGTATATCTAAAAATATATATGTGTTTACACAGATATATATAGATATATCGGGTTGGCGACTATTGACCCCTGTGTTGCTCCATTTAATATTGACTCTAATATGTCCTAGATTCCATAACAAGCATCCTCTGTTTCCTCTCCTTTAGTCACTTACTGTTATTACACATCCATATTTTTGAAGGCCTCCAGTCATCGGTAAATTTACTGTTCTGGACAGTAAATGGAGTCAGTAACTGGAATATCCCTCTTTACCCTAATACTAATAATGCCTTTGCATTTCAATTATAAACATTCTGATTGATTTTACAAACAAGTACAAACTGGCTTCCTTATCATTGATATTTTCCTGCAGTAACTGCACCAAAATAAAGTCATATGTTGTAATGCAAATTGTGCAAATGTATATAAATGCCCTTCTGGTCGGCCTTCTCAATTTCTCCCTCCACAGGCTGCAGGTTAATCCAGAACTCTGCGGCCCGTGTCCTCCACTGTTCCAAACTCCATGACCCCCATCTCCCCCATCCTTGCCCGACTCCATTGGCTCCCCATCCTCCAAAGGATCCAATTCAAGATCCTGGTCCTCACATTTAAAGTCCTCCACAACCTCGCCTCACGCTTCATCCATGACCTCCTGTCCCCTTACCAACCTGCCCACCCCCTGCACTCAGCAGGCTCTGGCCGGGTCTACGTCCCCCGACCCACCCGCCCCATCATTGGCGGGCAAGCCATCAGCCACTCTGCCCCAACCTCTGGAACTCCATCCCACAGTCCCTCCACCTCGCCCCCTCCCTGGCCTCCTTCAAGTCTTGCCTCAAGACACTCGTCTTTGATGGACCCATCGGCCAATCCTAATCATACGGCACAAAAGGAGGCCATTCGGCCTGTGCCGGCTCTTTGAACAGAGCAACTCAATCCCACTGCCCAGCTTTCTCTCCGTAACCTAACAGACCTGCTCTTCCTAAATAAAGGTCTAGTTCCCTTTTAAAAGCTGTTACAGAATCTGCCTCCACCATTTTTTCAGGCAATGCATTCCAGATTCGAACAACCCGCTGAGTGAAAAAATTTCTCCTCAGCTCCCCTCTGCTTCATTTTTAAACAATTTTAAATCTGTGACCACGAATCACTGATCCGCCCACCAGTGGAAACAGTCTTTCCCTGTTCACCCTGTCGAAACCTCTCATAATCTTATAAACCTCTCTATAATCCCCCCCTTCCCTCCCCCACTCCCTGTCTTGGGACGTCCTCCTGATGTGAAAGGCACTATACAAATTTAATGTTGTTGTTATTATTAGATATAGCACTATAAAGTGTAGACTACCATTTTCTTTCAGTTTGTTCAGACTTGTTATGAATATTCCGTTTATATTCCGCTCTTTCCTTTCAAATCATTCACTCTTTGAACCCCTCCAATCAGGTTTCCGCCCAATTCATAGCACAGAAACTTCCCTGGTTCAGGTTACAAATGACATCCTAACCGCCTGTGACCAGGGCTCCCTCTGCCTCCTCGTCCTCCTTGACCTGTCTGCTGCGTTCGACACAGTCGATCACACCATCCTCCTCCAACGTCTTTCCTCCCACCTCAACCTTCAAGGCACAATCCTTGACTGGTTCCATTCCTATCTGACCCACCGTTTACACTTTGTTTCTTCCAACGTTTTTTCTTCAAACTCCCGCACAGTTTCTCATGGCGTCCCTCAGGGCTCTGTCCTCGGCCCCCTCCTTTTCACCCTTTACAAGCTCCCTCTGGGCGATGTCATCCGCAAACATGGGGTAAATTTCCACATGTATGCGGACGACACAAGGCTGTACCTTTCTGCCTCATCCCTCAACCCCCAGACCATCGATGTTCTGACAGCATGTCTGTCCGACATCGAGTCCTGGACGAGGGACAACTTCTTGCAATTGAACGTGAATAAGACCGAGGCCCTCCTGATCGGCTCAAGCCAGCGCCTCCGCACATCGGGCGCTGCCAGCCTCAACATCCAAGGCTGCACTCTCCACCTCACAAAGCCAATCAGGAACCTCGGCATTATGTTCGATCAAAAACTTTCTTTCCTCCCCCACATCCGTGCCTTGACCGGCACCGCTTATTTCCACCTGCGCAACATTGCCAGGCTCCGCAATCATCTTACCCCCCGCGCTGCCGAAACACTCGAGCACGCATACATCACCTCGAGGCTGGACTACGGAAACTCTCTCCTCGTCGGCCTCCCCAGTTCCTCCATTCACAGGCTGCAGACCATCCAAAACTCTGCAGCCCGTGTATTATCCCGCACCCGCCTCCGCGACCATATAACCCCCACCCTCGCCCGTCTCCATTGGCTCCCCATTCTCCAGAGGATCGAGTTCAAGATCCTCGTCCTCACCTACAAGGCCTTACATGGCCTTGCCCGCCCTATTTAACCGATCTACTTTCCCCCTACACGCCCACCCGGACCCTCCGTTCAACAGGACTTGGCCTGCTCCAAGCCCCCCGCCCGAACCCCCCACCATCGGAGGCCGGGCCTTCAGTTTCTCCGCTCCCACCCTATGGAATGCCATCCCTCAATCCCTCCGTTTCATTTCTTCCCTTTCCTCCTTCAAGGCCGGTTTGAAGACTTTCCTCTTCGTGCCTTTTGTTCCACCCCGAATTTTTCGACCTCCCCTTCGTGTTTCACCCCTTCCCAAACACTCCCCTCCCAGCTCGGGTCACACGCCTCCTGTGCAGCGCCTTGGGACGTCCTCCCGACGTGAAAGGCGCTCTATAAATGTAATTTGTTGTTGTTGTTGTTGTTTACTTGTGGGCAGGAATGCAATGGGAAGCAACTTGATTGCCAGATTCACTATATTGTAAAATACTGTATGTCTGATCTGTTTATAGATAAAATGAGTGCTCAGGAACATTAAAAGGGCACATTTTGCATGCAGTGCTAATGCGTAGTCTGATAGCTATGTGCGTAGAAGCTCATAATACCCACTAATGACAGGAAGACAAGAATGTGAACCGAACCACAGTTACATATCCATGATGACTGTCCAAATAGGACAGTCATCATGACTAACACTGAAATCGATGTAAACATTACGCAAGAATTCGGAACATCTGCAAATATATAAGATTCGGGCGAATAAAACAATCTGGAAGTTAATAATGCTTAATGGAAACAAGGGAATCAAAATGAAATTCAAGGGGAAAATAATTTAGACTAAGCTCATTTTGCTGTGAATTTGTAATTAGTCACATTCCTCCAGATAGACTAATATATAGGTATCTAATAGCCTGGGAATGTCATGTAGCAAGAGTTTTCAGATAAAGAATATTCTGTGTGCCACTTGAGGGTTATTATTCATTTGATGGATGATTTTTCAAAGTAGGTGCAATAGAAACTATTGTCAAATCTTAAAAGTCCTGCGCAACCGGATTAGCAAAGCCTCATGTTTAACCTTGGTCTTTGCTGAGTTAACGAATGATGATACAGTTGGCTAAATGCTCCCAAGCTTAGGGAAAAGAAGCCGCTTGCACACTGTCCCGGAACTTGTTCTGGAGGCAGACGCAGGTTAGACTCGTCTATGATTAATGTACAGTGGAATAGCTTGCCAACACAAATTGGCCAGACTCCCATGTGACAAAAGGCCACTGGCTTGAGGTACCAGATGGTCACCGCTGCCTGTTGCAGTCTATGTCTCAGCCTGGCTCAGTGGGAGCATGCTCTCCTCTGAATCAGAAGGCTGTGGGTTGTTGTTTCCTGGCAGGGTGAAACGTTGGGTGAATTTCCTTACTCCACACGTTTTCTGTTTACCTACCAATAAGTAGGAACCCAGTTGTTAGTTTCTTGGCTGATCTCTTTTCCGGGAGTTCAAATTCCTTACCAAAAAATTGGTCACTCAATTAATGAATGTTTGCGGAAGACTGCTGGGCGCAATTGGCTGGCGCCCGTTTCACCCACAAAATATACAGTCAGTTCACTTCATAGTGTATTCTGTGAAGCGCTTTGAGATGTCCCGAAGCCTTGAGAAGGCACTGTATCAAACGCAAGTATGATTATTATTATTTCTGTTGAGCAACTTGAGAGTTTCGTCTGACATGATATCAAATTATCAGGATTATCATGTTAACCTGAGCCAACAACAACAACAAAATTACATTTATAGAGCGCCTTTCACGTCGGGAGGACGTCCCAAGGCGCTGAACAGACCTAACAACTTCAAGGAACAACTTCAAGGAAGAGGAATAAGATGAAGAAAATAAACATTACAGAGAATCCTGCTCTTAAAGATCACCAGCCGAACACGCAGCTATCAAAACAACAGAACAATATCAGTATGTTGTGAAGCTAGTAAACAAAGTTGAAAATAGAATTTGTAAAACATCGTAATCTAAGCATGTTGTGTTAATTCACCATATATACCGTGAAAACACAACATTTGTCTCAATCGTTTAATCATTCTTACAATCGGTACGGCACTTTTCACCTCTGGAGGATGTCTTCCGAATTCATAGTACAGCATTATTGTAACACAAATTATGATTGTCAATGGTGAGGTGAGGTGAGATTAACTGGCTCTTAAGTTTTGAGACAGATAGACAGGTACTTTGGAAGTAAGGGTCGTGAGGATACTTTGTACCCATTAAAGAGCCACACGAATCAAACAAATTCAGATACTGGAAATCTACAGTGTATGAAACGTTCAGATAGTGGCATTCTGGTCTCTGATACTCTTGGATTCCTATAAAACAGTAACGCTCGAGGTCAACGCTGGGGAGTGCTGCGTTGTTGATGGTGCTGTCCTATGAATGGTAGATTCAACCGAGGTCCTGAGTCCCTAATCAGGTGAGTGTTCCCGATCCCGTTGCACTGATCGAAAAGAGAACAAATTATCTCCCAGTGTCCTGGCCGGTGGAATATCTCCCAGATAGAATTGATGATTCGCTTCACGGCTTTGTGGGACGTCGCCGTGTGCAAATTGTCTCTGGCTTGTGTTTGCCTATCAATACAGTCACTGCACCGTCACCGTTTATGCTGTGAAGCGCTGGGAGACATCGAATGCAAGCGTTACTATTGCTGTTTGACGTGAATGTTTCCAAGTTAGCTTCAAGTGGCCTCAAAATGGGGCCGTACGACCGTATTGTGAAGCCCGGTAGCTCAGTGGTTAGAGCGCTCGCCTCTCGAGCGAGAGACCTGGGTTCATTTCGAGGCAGAGCGAAACCTTGAGCAAGTTTCCTTACCCCCGTAAGCCTAGTAACAATTCAGCACCAAAACGACAATAGCAACACTGCTTGCATTGTGCAGGGAAACGCTCCTCACGTCTTCTCGACGTCTCAAAGCGCTTCCCAGAATAGACCGTAAAGTGAATTGCCGGTGTATTTGCGGGCGCGATAAATCGGTCACTTTCAATCCACGGCTGTTTGTGGGGGACGCTGCTGCCCGCAGTCGGCTGCCGCGTTTCGCCCACAAATACACAGTCAATTCAACAAGATTGATCATTATTATTAATAATAATGGTGATGACGACGTGTCGCGCTTAAAATATCTATTTTTTTTAAAATAAAAAAACACACATACACACACACCTCAGTCAGTCAGTCCTGTTTCATAACCAGACCTGGGGAGGGAGGGAGGGAGGGAGGGATTGCCTTTAATCGCTAACAGAGGTAGATCCTGGATCAGCCTCCAGACCAGCGCACGGCAGATGTCGATGTAGGAATCGCTGCATTGGACAGAAATTGCATGTGATGGGCAGTGGTGGTGGAGAGAGAGAGAGAGAGGGGGGGGGGGGGGCAGAGAGAGACTCACAGCCAGAGACACAGAGAGAGAGACTCACAGCCAGAGACACAGAGAGAGTGACTCACAGCCAGAGACAGAGAGAGAGACTCACAGCCAGAGAGAGAGACACAGACACACACAGAGGGAGAGAGACACAGACACACACAGAGGGAGAGAGACACAGAGGGAGGGAGACACACACAGAGGGAGGGAGACACACACAGAGGGAGACACACACAGAGGGACACAGACACAGGGAGGGAGACACACACAGAGGGAGAGAGACACACACAGAGGGAGGGAGACACAGAGGGAGGGAGACACAGAGGGAGGGAGACACACACAGAGGGAGGGAGACACAGAGGGAGGGAGACACAGAGGGAGAGAGACACACACAGAGGGAGGGAGACACAGAGGGAGGGAGACACAGAGGGAGGGAGACACACACAGAGGGAGGGAGACACAGAGGGAGGGAGACACACACAGAGGGAGGGAGACTCAGCCACAGCGGCCGCTCCCAGGGACCCGGGCGGCCGCCAGTGGCAGCTTTACTGTTGATGATAATATAGATTAGATCCTGTGTGATACACACACACAGACACACAGACAGACACACACAGACACACACACAGGGAAGATGGCGCCCTCTCGGTCCCGCACTCTCCAGAGGTGTCAGAGGGTTGTGTACTGGATCCCTGTCCTCTTCATCACATTGATCGCCTGCTGGTCCTACTATGCCTATGTCATCCAGCTCTGCCTGGGTAAGTCACCTCTCCCTGCACACACACTGCACACACTGTATACACACACACTGTACACACTGCACACACACTGTACACACTGTACACACTGCACACACACTGTATACACTGTATACACTGCACACACACTGTATACACTGTACACACTGCACACACACTGTATACACTGTATACACTGCACACACACTGTATACACTGTACACACTGCACACACACTGTATACACTGTACACACTGCACACACACTGTATACACTGTACACACACTGCACACACACTGTATACACACTGTATACACTGTACACACACTGTACACACACTACACACTGTACACACACTGTACACACACTGTACACACACTGCACACACACTGCACACACACACTGTATACACTGCATACACACTGTATACACACTGCACACACACTGTACACACACTGCACACACACACTGTACACACACTGCATACACACTGTATACACACACACTGCACACACACTGCACACACACTGTACACACACTGTATACACACACTGCATACACACTGCATACATACACACTGCATACACACACACACTGTATACACACACTGCACACACACTGTATACACACTGCATACATACACTGCATACATACACACTGCATACACACACACACTGTATACACACACTGCACACACACTGTATACACACTGCATACATACACTGCATACACACACACACTGTATACACACACTGCATACATACACACTGCATACACACACACACTGTATACACACACTGCATACACACACTGTACACACTGCACACACACACTGTATACACACACTGCACACACACTGTATACACACTGCATACATACACTGCATACACACACACACTGTATACACACACACACTGTATACACACACTGCACACACACTGTATACACACTGCATACATACACTGCATACACACACACTGTATACACACACTGCATACATACACTACATACACACACACTACATACACACACACTACATACACACTGCACACACACACTGTATACACACACACACTGTATACACACACTACACACACACTACACACTACTGTACATACATACACACTGTATACATACACACACACTACATACATACACACACTACTGTACATACACACAACACACACACTACTGTACAACACACACTGCATACATACACACACACACACTACACACATACACACACTATACACTACTGTACATACATACACACTACACACATATACATACACTACATGCACACTACACACACAACACATACACACTACTGAACATACATACATACATTACACACTACATACATACACACACAACACACTACTACATACACACAGCGAGCAATGTTGTAATAATCCTTCGATTATTGATTTGAGTGTTGAGCGTCCTTTTCACATCTTTAAGACGCCTCAACCGTTCACAGGGTGTAATGTAAAGTGAACCGACTGTACATTTTGTGAGTGAAATATTATTAGTAATAACAGAGACAGAGGTAAGCCCCTGTACCGTGCGTTTGCCCTATTGCCTCCCCCCCCCCCCCCCCCCCCCCCACACACACACACACACACGCACCATGTTCTTGTTTGTAAACACAGGTTCTCTCCTTGCGAGGCAACACACATCACCATTTTGTGGAGCCCTCGTACACACAGTGTGTGTTTCCTTGACATTCAGACTCAGGAAGGAAAGCACCAAATATCTGCGGGTCCGCGTGTCGGGGAACGTTTCATCCACAATATACACAGTCAGTTCACTTTGCAGTGTATCCTGTGAGGCGCTTTGAGACGTCGCAACAATGTGATAAGGCGCCGTGTCAAATGAAACAATTATTAGCATTTACATTGTATGATTCTCATACGTTCTCATGTGTTTTCTGATGTGATACTCTTTTGGCTCTCATCAACATCTTCTCTCCCGCGGGTCTGAATTCCTCAGCCTCCCCCAGGATCTCCCTTAAATTCACCAAACCGTGCGCAACTTCGGCATCGGGTTCGATCCCCAGCTTTCCTTTCTACCCCACAGCCATTCCCTGACCAGAACCGCCTTTTCCCATCTCCCGTCACATTGCCCGCCTCTGGACGCACCTCACGAACCGACGCGGCTGAAACCCTCATCCACGCCTTCGTCACTTCCCGCCTGGACTATTCCAATGCCCTCCTCGCTGGTCTCTCCAGCACCACCGTACACAAAATTCAACGAATTCAAAACTCCACCACCCGGATATTCACGAAACTCCTTAACCCCATCACACCAGTTGTTGCCACTGGCTCCCCATCACCGAACAAATCAATTTCAAGTCTTCAAATGCCTTTATACCCTGACACCTCCCTACCTATCTGACGTTATCCCCCCCCCACCCACCCGCTGCCTCCGCTCAGCCGGCTTCAGCCTTCTGTTCGTCCCTTGTCCCCTCCGCGCCACCATCAGTGGCCGTGCCTTGAGCCGCTACACCCTGGAACTCTCTCCCTCAATCCCTCCCACCCTGCCCTCCACCTTTTCACCTTCAAATCATGCCTAAAGCCCTTCCTTTTCGATGGCACTTATTGTCATCTCACCCCTCTCCCCGGCTCCACGTCAGACTCCGCCATGATGATATAAGTGCAAGTTGTTGTTCAGGCTAAGCTATTGCTCCTTGTATTACACTGCCATGTGTTAGTCCTTGGTCAGTTTTTTTTTTAATTGAGTACAATGTAACAGATCAGACACACACTTCCATTACAAGACATGGTAATTGCATTGAGAAAGATATACCATAGAGTTTAATATGGACTACTTTAATATGGACACATAGAAAATACAGTCTCTACGATATATTCTGTGAAGAACTTTGAGACTCAATGACATGATAAAGGACTATACAGATTCAAGGATTATTGCTTTCAGTACTAATAATCCTTGTACTAATTCTGAAAAGCATGTCTGTTATCATTGGCTTGGGTTTCAGTTGCTGGAGTGCTGTAGTACTGTACAGAATTTCTATCTAAAAATTTAGTGAGGGATTCTTTTCCTCAAAGGAAGACTGTAAAATACTCTAAACTGACAACTGCGGGTTCTCTCATCACAGTACAGTACTGCACATTGTTAGTTTCACCTCATTCTCAATCAGATCAGCTTTTAACATTCACAATTTCAGGAACTGAAACCTATCTACTCAGCGCCTCTCATTATCACTGAATCCATTCAAACAATTTCAATCTAAGAAATTGTCAATACGCTTGCTCCGCTGAACACAATGTTCTGGATGAGTTCTGTACAGCTCTCTGTGTAACAGCATTATTAGTACCTTGGGTTTGTGTTCCAGACCTCATGGAATCAATCATTGTTTTCTGCACCAACAAACTAGCTTTCAGTGGCTCACCTACCCAAACCTCACAATTATTTTGTTCATCCAAGCACTATCAGCCCCGTGTGGGTAAACGGTATAGTCTGAGATCTAAAATGCATTTGGTGAAGAAGCATAGGTTGGAAACATGGAGCTTAAGTTTTTTTTTGGGAGGGGGGGGGGGGGGGGGGGGGGGGGGTCAGACTAAATCTGGGTAAAACTGTAGTTAGGAAACTATTACTGTAATGAACTCCGAGATGAAACTCACTGTCACCCGACACAAAAGAGAGGCAAAAATATTTTGAATAAGTGTCAAGTCATTCAAGCGTAAACCAGTAAACCAACAATTGATTCTGACAAACTGTTCGAATGACATTTAACAGGAGACGTGCCTGATTTGTTTATTGTTCACATGCATCAGAATAGATTCGTCATTCAAGCGTTTTTAAAAAAGTGCATTACGTTGTGTTTACTTTAGTTCTTATATTGGTTTAAGCAAAGATGTTTGCTGGTTTATCGTTATATTTGAAGACTCGCTTGATGCCATCATAATTTTAGGAATTAGTTACTGTTTTAGAATAGGCAACCAAAAACAAGAACATATGTATTTTTACAAAAGGCTCAAGGAAATCCAACATTTTGGATAGTTTGGAATCAAACTGAGTCTTGAGTCTTGTCCTGAAATCTTTCGAAATTGGAAATCGAAAACGAATACAGTGGTTACATTTTTTTTCCCCATCGTTCAGATTTAATAATCAATATCCTTGGGTTTTCAGCGAGTTTGTATCATCAGGCGAACAAATCCCAGAAATGACTCACCTAATGTTCAACACTGAACAACAAAGGTTATTAATTGAATTGGAGTACACTTAGATTCTTACATCAGCAGCTTCATTCATCTGGGCCTGAAAAATGCAATACAAATTATAGGAAGAATTAATCATCTTTGCAAAATTCATTGCATTAAAGCAGAAAAAATATTGTCAATGTATTTCTGTTGTCTCTATGGCTTTAAAATGTTATTAACTGCTTCCATGATTGGAAATATACCGAAATATGGTCTAGGCAATCTGAGAGAAGGTAAGGTGATGCCGCCCAGTTTCCTCCTAGGTCAAGACATCAATTGATTCATGCCAGACATTGCCTTTGAGTGTTAACTACAGTAAAGCCAAACAATAAAGAGATTTCATAACTTGTTAATACAGTACATGCCCTGAGGCAATATCCTCCAGAGAATAATTAGGATTCCTATTTGTTTCAGGTTGTATCAAAACATTATTACAATATTTTATTTTCACCCCAATCCCTAGTAAAACTTCATCACTAGTTTTGCTACAACAACAATAAAATTATAATTGTATAGTGCCTTTCATGTCGGGAGGACGTCCCAAAGAGCTGGACAGACAGTGTTCCAGACCTGAGCTGGGGGTAGGGATCGGTGGTGGGGGGTGGGGGTGGGGTTAGGGAAAGGAGGTTGATTGAAAGCACAGCCTTGAGGTGGGTCGAGAAAGAGGCAAGGAATGGGGTGAGGCGGAGGGACTGTGGGATGGAGTAATAACTGTAGTCAGATAGCTAAGACTGCCCAACCCATTAGAACTTTGGCTTGTAAGGTTGAGAAGATGTCTATAATACTTGCTAACCATATTTTCTACACTTCCCAATCGTGTCTCCTAATTGTATTGCAGTTGTATCTCTGGCAGACATAAGTCCTGCACTTTCCCATCATATCTTCTATATTTGTCAGACAAATCACCCACAGTGGCCAGTTGTCTCTCCTACACTTGGTAACTACAACCCTAATGGCATTTATGTTGTTGATCAGGAAAAGGTAACGGTTTAAGTGGATCCACTAGAATTTTAACCCAGGATCTGATCAGCAGGGCAAAGTTCAACTAATTCAGCAATATACGTATTATACATTGCATGCATGTAAACAATATAGTCCAATTGTTTCCTTCAACAACTGATCAGCTTACAGGAAAAAACTGACACACAATTGTGTAGAATGAACAGCTTTTTTCTAAACAGTGCACCTGATATTTTAAACCATCGTGCCTCCAATTGTATTAAAATTTAAAAATAAATATACAGTTTCTCCCAGAAAAATACAGTCGATTCACTTTATATAGTACATTCTGTGAAGCACTTTGAGACATCTCATTGACGTCATCAGGAGCTATATCAAATGGAAAGATTATCATTCATTTTAAACCCGTCTAAATTATTAATGAACTTTTCTTAGCTCCTCAACAAATCAAAGCAATCCTTGCACCTTATCTGGTGGAAGGATGCCTCACAGCACTTTACAGGATTTACTGGTGAAATACAGTGACTGTGTATTTGTCCATTGGCTGCCCATCACCCAGAGGATCCAATTCAAGATCCCGGTCCATTTAAAGCCCTCCACAACCTTGCTCCACCCTACATCCGTGACCTCCTATCCCCTTACCAACCTGCCCGCCCCCTCTGCTCAGCAGGCTCTGACCTACTCCATGTCCCACAACCCACCTGACCCACCATTGGCGGGCGAGCCTCTAGCTCTGCCCTCAACCTCTGGAACTCCATCCCATAGTCCCTCCGCCTCGCCCCCTTCCTGGCCTCCTTCAAGTCTCGCCTCAAGACTCTGCTCTTCGATGGACCCATCGGCAACTCATACTCCCTCCCACCCCAACACCCCCTTCCCTCCCCCACCCCTGTCCTCAGGTTTGAAGCAGTGACTGTCCAGCGCCTTGGGATGTGAAAGGCGCTATAGAAGTGTAATTTTGTTGTTGTTGTAGGCAGCACAATTTCACACAGCAGTGTTCCACAAACAGACGTGAAATGAATGAAGAATTTTATTTAAGGGAATGTTGGCCAGTACTCTGTAAAATCCCTCCAAAAAAGCCACAATAATAAATTAGTAATTTCAATCCACAACTGTTTGTGGGACACTGCTCTGCGCAATTGGCTGCCTCATTTCGCCCACAAATATACATTCAATTCACTTTACCCGCACTCCATGCCGCAGTCCCTCCGCCTCGCTTCCTCCTTTTCCTCCTTCAAAGCCGGTCTCAAGACCTTCCTCTTTGACCGCTCCCTCGGCTCCCCTCCTAACTCTTCCCCCTCCCCATCTCTCCTTCCCCTTCCCCGCCCCCCCCCCCCCTCCCCCCTGCTCGGGTCCCAAACTAAATTCAGTGTCTTGGGACGTCCTCCCGACGTGAAAGGCACCATACAAGTGTAATTTTATTGTTGTTGTTGTTGTTTACGGTATATTCTTTGAAGCGTTTTGAGATATCTAGAAGACGTGTAAAGCGCTACTTCAAATGCAAGGATTATTGATATTATAAATTAATGATTAATTCACATAGAACGCACAACTCCTTGAGTGTTTCAACTGCTGAAAAGCAATTATTTTTACCAGAGATAACATCCTGGCATATTTCCCAATTCCACATGCTTTTATGTAACATAATAGCACAGACCTAGCACTCTCACCTCTGTCTCAGAAGGTTGTGGGTTCAAGCCCGATGTTGGTACCTATACTTGGCATCACATAATCCAAGATGACACACCTGTCCTTCAGATGAGACATGAAACTGAGGTCCCATCTGCCTGTCCAGGCGGATGGTAAAGATCCCATGGCACGACTTGAAAAGAGAAGGGAGTCTCTTCCGGCATCCTGGCCAACAATCCCTTAAATAAAATCGTTCACTTACTTTGCGAGGCTGTTTATGGGACATTACTGTGGGAAATTGGCTGCCACATTTCTCCCACAAAATACATAATCAATCCACTTTACAGTACATCCTGTGAACCTCTTTGAGATGTCTCACTAATGTAACATGGCGCTACATCTTTATATATCTATATATTATTGGGTCATGTGAAGCATAAACGCCGGCATAGTCCAGTATGGCCAAATGGTCTGTTTTTGTGCTACATTTTCTAATGTGTATCAAATGCAAGGCTTTATTATTAGTAATATTATCATCATTTATTTGCAATATATAATGTGGAGAGATAAACACATAGTTCATTTTGTACTAAGTAATACATATATTTTACATATACAGATCACTACAATCTGTACTTGAAACAAGAAATAGTAAATCATCCTTTAATAATACTGTCAGTCTACATCATGCAATTTACATCATGTAATGACTCTAATTCTCTCCTTTGCTGCCAACCTGGTTAATTTTAAATTGACATGATTAAAAAAAAAAGAAAAGACAAATGAAATTCAAAATTGGGTACACTTATTCTCATTAAAAAAAACTAGATTGAGGATGCAGAAATCAAAATATAATTTAGCTCTAACTGCAACTGGTAATAAAGTACTGTGTCTGCAACATTATTAAGCAGTCTCCACAGCATAAAGTATAGCTAGCAAGGGTTGGCGGAAATTGACTTAGCAAGTGGACAATTTAAAAAAAGTGATTTTTGGGGAGGGCAGCCTCTGACACGTGCAGATACCCATCACCATGCTGCTTAAGAGTATCCAAACCAAACCGAGATTTCCATGCAACCCACCCAGATAGATTGTTGGAATAGAATGCGCACTCTCATCCTGGAAGGACAAACCCTGCTTACCTAATTCCGGAAGGCATAGAGACACGGGTTGGCAAGAGCCAAGACTTAGGCTCGCCAGAGCCTGCCTTGGGGTACTGCTGGAGTCTGAAACAAAAACAGAAATCGCTGGGAACACTCAGCGAGTCAGGCAGCATCTATGGAGAGAGGAAAGTGAGTCAACGTTTCGGGTCCACGACCCTTCGTCAGAACTGTTTCTGTTTCAGATTTCCAGCATCTGCAGTATTTGGGTTTTTTGTTACCGCTGAAGTCTATCCAGCTATCACCGCGAAGCTTTTTATTGAGAGAACTGCCTAGGCTAGCTTTCCCACGACTTGTCCATCTAGGACTACCTGACCTGAAAAGGGCTTTTGCTTGCAGGGTTATCAGGAGCTGAGTGGGAGGATTCCTGCTCCCAGCGAATGGTCTGCCTTTTCACAAAAACGTGAATTTATATCAATATCTAATATTCTGTGAAAATACCATCGTAGCTGCTTTGTGGTACAGTTCTGTGCACGTATTAGCTGCTATGTTCACTTACAAATCCAACCATTGTCACTGCACTTGAAATCCACTTTGAGACGACTCGGTGATATGATAAGACATTATATCAAATGCAAGGATTATCATTATTATGGAAAGATCAGGAATGCAGTGTCCCGGTGGCTGTTGGCTTGAGTCCACAATTCCCTGAAGAGGTCGGAGTTTGAATCCATAATCCACGATAAATCATTTATGAATTCCGCTGTGCTCTTAGGCAATTGCCATCAATTGTCGATTGGGCGGCTGGATAATGGCTGAGAAAGAATCCATCCAGAACAGTGGTAGACTGTGATTCCTGCTGATGAATTACAGAGGAACATTGACAGTGACTGTGTAATTAGGTCAGGTCTTCCATCTGATGCACAAAAAGTGGTGCGAGTGGAGACATAAAGAGGCTGGTCATGTGTAGACTGAGGAGCATACAATGACCCGTTGCTACTGCTATTCTGCGTTATCTATTATAAATATATCAATAATCCTGAAAATGTTTAAGAAGCAGCAGATATTTGGATCAAAAGCGCAACATTCGCACAAAATATACTTTACAGTCTCGAAGACGTGAAAAGCGCTATATCAAATGCAAGGATTATTATATTATTATAGTATTCTTGAACGCACCCCATTCTGTTTTCAGAGGGAGTTTCACCCTGGCTCAGTTGCACTCTCGCTCCTGGTTGTGGATTCAAGCGTGATATCAGAACTGAGTTCACGGTCTTAAAATAGCACTGTAGTGCAGGTCTAGGGTACATTGTTGCAGGTGCTACCCTTCAGATCAGGCATTAATCCCAGGTCCAGTTCACCTGTTCAGGTAAATGTTACAGATGCCATGACACAATTCAAGAAGAGAAGGGAGTTTCTCCTGGTGTCCTGGCTGATAATTCTCCAAATAAAATAGTTCATTCACTTGCTGGGCTTGTTGAGGGACCATGGCTGTTCACAAATTAGCTACAATCTGCCTGCCTAATAATAATAATCCTTGCATTTGATATTGCGCTTTTCACACCTTTTAAATGTCTAAAAGCGTTTCACAGAATATGCAGTCTGTGATGTGAATTGACTGTATATTTGTGGGTGGTTTTGAAACGTCTAGAAGATGTTTTGCCCTGCCAGGAATATACTCCAAATACATTAATAGTAAGTGCTTTGAGTCATCGCTACGAAGATCCGATAAGGTGCATTATAATGCAAATAACGTAAAGTTTGTCATAAAGAATAAGAGTAGGTTCAAAAAATCCCCCTCCCCTTCTGAATAATAATGGTAGCATGAAAAACTGGCTAATGGTGCTGGGAGCCGGCATTTTTAATTCCACTTAGTGGGCCTGCTATTTTCCACCCTGGTATACAAATGTAATACAGTAAAAGCCTGTTTATCCTGCACCCAATCAACCGTAACTTCCGTTTAACCAGCATCGTGAAAAAAAAGTCCGCATTCAGTTAACCGGAATTTATCCGGAAAAATGCATTGACTTTGTTTTTACTTTTTTTTTGCGTTTTCGGCCGAATATCCGGCAGGCGCCAGATACACCAGCATTGGCCAGGTCCCAAGGGTGCCGGATAAACTGGCTTTTTACTATATATTGTTGTTGTAGTTCTCAGGAGAATATGCTGGTAGCAGATTCTCAGGAGCTGCTTTAAATGATATTGATTTTGATAAGTTGGAAAGTGGCATTAAAAGGACCCAATCCAGGATCCACAACTTCACTGCCAGTCTCTCAAAGAGCTCAAAAGTTTAGCTACAGCCTTACTTGTAGTCCACTCGAGCACCACGTTGTACTTGATCAAGTCATCTCCTTTTACACCTTCTTGCATAGGATGCACAGAATATCATCCTAACTATTGAGTTAGTTCTTTGATCCTACTGTACACATATAACCTGCACACAGCTCAGCACCTACACATCACCAGGGAAGGTTGTTATTTCAGAAGAATCTTGACTCAGAGCACATGTGACTAAAGAAACAAATAATACCATACAAAATAGAAGATAGGGAGGGGCGGCGAAAGGTTCTAGGGATTAATAATATAATTAACACCACAAATAATAGTAATAATAATCCTTACATTTGGGACAGTGACTTTCATATCAGGAGGATGTTTCAGAGTACGTCACGGGATATACTGTAAATTGGACTGTGTGTATTGTGGGTGAATGTGACAGCCAATTTGCACATAGCAAACAAAATGTTACCAGTAACTCACTCCTCAGTGACTAATAATCTATAGGATATCTATAGATATCAGCTGCCCTGAAACGTTCATTTGTTTTTATATTTTATACCTTGTACCCATCTCATTAACTAAAGCTCCGATTGACGTTCGGAGCTTAACAAGGCTTTAAGCCACTATTTCTGTTTATTGGATAAGGTACTCAACTCAAACTGCTTAAAAATATCACGTGTAAATCCTTCATCTTCGATCAATTATTCTGGTAACAAAAGCAATGGAACAGTGAAGATGTTTCAGAAATCAGTGGATTGGTTAAAATTCCAATTCATTAAAAAAACGTTACTTGGATGTAGTTTAATAGATACCGAGGCAGTCTAACGCAATAAGAGGCTTACTGCGTTAGACTGTATGTGTTTAAGGAGTAATTACACAAGCCACACCCGTCCAGTGCATTTAGATCTGGATTGATATGACATATTGTAAAGCTGTTGTATGTGTCTTTGATGGGAGATTGATTGATTATAATACAACAGAGTTTAAATGAATATGTGTGTTCCACAACACCAAATAACATGGAAAGGGTACTTGTGGATGCTTTACTTGATAACAACTTGGTGGAATTGTTCTACATTGAATACAACAACAGTGAATACTTTGATGAGATTATTGTGATTATGGGGAAGAAATAGCAGGAATAATTGTTTCATTGACAATCCATAAAATACCTGATTAGGATTTCCTACATTAAACAAATACTTTACATAAATGCACTAGTAAGAAAACAGAGGAATGGATGTTATCCTTGGAGGGCTTACTGTGTCAGGTGCAAATAGCTTTACCTGTAATTTGCAGCATAAACCTGCACTGGAGCTGCAAGAGACTCAGTTCTGAGACTAGGTATAGGAATGTGTGAATATAACAAACAAAATACAGGAAACATATGTATACATAACACCATTTACCTGAAGAGGGTAAAGAGGATAGTAGCAGGGATTGAAAGCAGAACCAGCGTATCGCCAGTATTCAGTGATGAAGAAAGGCCTGGTGCAAAAAACAGGTGACTTCTGGGACCTACGTTTGCATCTGACATGGAGTTGTATTCATGTTGCTGAGCCCGGAATGCACTATTAATATCACTTTAATGTGCCTTTTACACAGGAAGTAACAGCAGCAAGAATGTGACAACCTGGAAGTGGTCCATTTGTTAGTGTAGGAAGCCAACGAGTCAGCATGTGCCTCCGGTTAGCATGGGTCTGCTTTTAATGCACTATTTTGCAAGAGACTGCAGGTGGAGTGCTATAGCTCAGCGGTTAGAGCACTTGCCTCACAAACGAGACCTGGGTTCAGTTCCAGGCCAGGCAAAGGCCTGGAACAAGACTTGGACAAGTTTCCTTACGGCACACGTCTAATAATCCCTCAAGAAAAAATAAATAAATTGGGCACTCAATGCACGACTGTTGTGCGCAATTGGCTGCCACATTTTGCCTACAAATATACAGTCAATTCACTTTACACTATATTCTGTGAAGCGTTTTGAGACGTCTAGAAGACATGAGAAGCACTATATCAAATGGAAGGATTATAATAATAATAATCATGCTTGGATTTGCCTTGTGTCTTCGAGACGTCTCAAAGCACATGACAGAATACAATATACTGTGAATTGACTGTATATTTTTAGGGAAACACGACAACTAATTGTGCCACCTTCAGAAACGTGATTCGCCAATCGACTAACAACCAGGTTCCTACTTAGTGCTAGGTAAACAGAAGTGTGTGGAGTAAGGAAACTTGCCTAACATTTGCCCTGTCCGGGAATCAAACTCAGGTCTCCTCACTAGCAAGGCAAGTGCTCTAAGCATTGAGTCACAGGTCTCTAATATGGTGGCTGCGGTGAACCTCGGTGACAAAAATTGCAATGGAAAATAAGGCTAATTGTCTATCCTCCTTGGGAGAGACTCCTTAGAGCTGAACTGGCCTCAATAAGACATGTTTGGCAATAGAATATCAGCATTGAGCAATTTCTCTGTGAGGTCTTGGTTCTGAGACTGGCAATTCTGCAGCACTCCAGCCCACTGCTGATGACAGACCAGACAATCTGGCTCATCGGCACGACATAATACTTTCATTATCCCTGCTAGCTAAAGCCTGAACAAGTAGCTCCTGCGTGTCTATCTGGACAAGTAATGGGAAGCTTGCCAGACAGTTGCTTTCAATTGCAATAGCAAGCTAAGTGGTTTTAACTGATTAAACTCCAGCAAACCTCAACGTACATTGTGGATTGCTCAACCATCAGCTCTTGCTAACCTGCACCTACACTGTACAACAACAACAAAATTATATTTGTAGTTTGCTTTTAATCTCAAGAAGATGGCCCAATGCGCTGAACAGTCGGGAGTCAGGACTGAGCATGGGGGTGGGGGGTGCAGGGTTGGGATGAGGGAGGGCAGAGAGGTAGGAGGGCAGAGAGGCAAGGGCAGAGAGGCAAGATTCAAGACCCTCCTTTTTGACTCTGCCTTCAGCAAAGGGATTAGGGGATGGCGCTCCAAAGGGTGGGGGTAGAGAGGCTGAAAGCCTGGCCACCGATGGTGGGGTGGATCGGATGGGAGAATTGGAGCAGGCCAGAGTCTGCTGAATGGTGGGAGTGGACAGGTTGATTGGGGGTCAGCGGGTCAGAGAGGTAGGAAGGAAGTGAGAGAAAATAAGAGAGAAATTGTCTTTCAAAATGTCTCAGATGAGACATTAATCATCTAACTGTTCAAGTGGACATTAAACATATAATGGTAATACAGTATTTGAAAAGAGAGTGGAATTTCTCCTTGTTCAAAAATCCCATTTGTGGGACATGATTGCATACAAATTAGTTGCAGTGTTCACCTCGAATTTTACTACACAGTTACTACACTTCACAAGAAGTGTTTTGATATGTCTTGACAAAGTTATAACGTCCTAAATCAAATATAATCATTATTATCTTCATTAGCCTTGAGTGGGATACAACCTTTATCACACACACACAAAACTGATATCTTACATGAATGTACATTTGTCCTCTTTGGATCATCTGGCGCCTGAAACATAGAATCATAGAATCTTACAGCACAGAAGGAGGCCATTCGGCCCATCGAGTCTGTGCTGTCTCTTTGAAAAGAGCAATTCAATCCCGCTCCCCAGCTCTCTCCCCATAACCGTGCAAACACGTCCTCCCCAAATAAATGTCTGCCTCTCTTTTAAAAGTTGTTATCGAATCGGCCTCCACCACCTTTTCAGGCAATGCATTCCAGATTCGAACAACTCGCTGAGTGAAAACATTTCTCCTCACCTCCCCTCTGCTTCTTTTAGAAACTATTTTAAATCTGTTACCTCGAGTCACTGACACACCCAACCAGTGGAAACAGTTTTTCCCTGTTTACCTATCGAATCCCATCATGATCTTGAAAATCTCTATTAGGTCTCCTTGAAACCTTTTCTGCTCCAATGAGAATAAACCTAGCCTCTCTAGTCTTTCTTCACTTTCCTTTCCACATTCGATAAGGTGCCGCATAACAGGTTGATCCAAAAGACAGGGGCCCACGGAATTGGGGGAACACATTAACATGGATTAGGGAATGGTTAACGGGTAGGAAACAAAGAGTAGGGATAAACGGGTTCTTCTTAGATTGGCGGGATGTGACGAGGATCAGTCCTTGGGCCTCAGCTATTTACATCAACAATCTAGATGAGGACATCGAGCTTAATGTATCTAAATTCGCTGATGACACGAAACTAGGAGGGAGCGTTAACACCAAGGATGACATTTTAAAAATGCAGCGCGATATAGATAGATTAGATGAATGGGCAGGTAGGTGGCAGATGAAGTATAATGTAGGGAAGTGCAAAGTCATCCACCTAGGTGGCAAAAACAGCAGAGCGGGTTATTTTTTAGAGGGAGAGAGATTGGAAAGTGATAGCATGCAGAGGGACTTGGGTGTCCTTGTACACCAAACACAGAAAGTTAGTATGCAGGTGCAGCAGGCAATTAGGAAGACTAATGGTATGTTAGCTTTTATTATGAAAAGGTTAGAGTATGAGAGTCGGGAAGCCTTGCTACAGCTGTATAGGGCCCTGGTAAGACCGCACCTGGAATACTGTGTGCAGTTTTGGTCACCTTATTTAAGAAAGGATGTATTTGCCTTGGAGGGAGTGCAGCCTAGATTTATTAGGTTAGTATCTGGAATGAGGGGGATGAGTTATGATAGGTTGATTAATTTGGGCCTATATTCTCTGGAATATAGAAGAATTAGAGGATATTTTATAGAAACCTATAAGATTATTAAGGGGTATGACAAAGTAGATAGTGGGAGATTGTTTCCCCTGGTTGGAGAAACTAAAACCAGGGGTCACAGTCTTAAAGTTAGGGGTCAGCTCTTTCGTACTGAGTTGAGAAAAACCTTCTTCACTCAGATGGTAGTGAATTTATGGAATTCTCTACCCCAAAGAGCTGTTGATACTCAGTCCTTGAACATATTCAATACTGAGACAGATACATTTCTCATTGATAAAGGGATTAAGGGGTATAATGCAGGTAGCTGGAGTTAGAATGGAATATCAGCCATTGATTGAATCAAAGGGCTGAATGGCCTACTCCTGCTCCTACTTCTTATGTCCTTATGTTCCTTTGTTCTCATAACTGAAGTCCCTCATTCCTGTTACCATCCTGGTAAATCATGTGGAAATCCACCAAACCAGGCAAAGAGCTCCAAATAAGTACACCACCTACAGATGGAAATTTCCCTGGGTGAGGGGTGTTATATACATGCAAGTTGTTCTTGTTGCCTTCAATCACACCTGAACACTTTTGTCTTTGATGGTCGCCTGCCCTTTCTCCCCAGCTCGGCCATTGTATAGCACTCTGACAAGCTGCAGTGCTATATCAATGCATGCTGCTGTTGCAATGTGCCAATGCGGAAACCAATGCAGTGTCGACACATGCCTCCAATATCCTGAAACCAGATGGTGGTTCTCAATGGTTTTAGAATGAGACAGGAAATCCATGTATGCAGCAAGTAAATCTACCCTTGCTTGTCTTCTCTCTAATGGTGGCCAGCACAAAGGATTGGACTTGTGCCAGTAGATAGGCACAGGAAGGATTCAATGTGCATTATAAGGTCCTGAGATAGATTTGGTCCTGGAGAATTGGTGCTATCTCTATTACAGTAAAACCTTGATAAGGTTGTGCCCACTCACCTCCCGGATTGCGGAGTTTAACGATATTTAGAAGACTTAGAAATGGCTAATACACCCCATACACCACATGAGCTGCAAACCTGGCACTGAAGCCAAACAATGGCCGAGCTCTACCCACAGCGCCAGGCCGGGAGCTACAAGCAGCTGTTCCCAACTTCGGGAGATTTGCCGACATCGGAAAAAATTCTAATATTGTTTGCATTTTGAAATCTTGCCGGTTTTAGGGAATTGCAGGCTTTCGGAATGCCGGAGTATGATGGTTTCGCATGTTACCTGACCCCCACTTTTGGCGGAAGCAATGCAGCTAAAAAGAATAGATGTGCAGACCTGTAGCTCAGTGCTTAGACCACTCGCTTTACAAGCGTGAGACTTGTGTTTCGAATCCTTGGGCAAGTCTCCTTACTCCACATGCCTAATAATAATCCATCCCCCCCAAAAACTATAATAAATTGGTAATTTCAATCCACGACTGTTTGTGGGACACTGCTGTGTGCAATTGGCTGCCAGGTTTTGCCCACAAATATACAGTCAATTCACTTTTCAGTATATTCTGTGAAGAACTTTGCGACGTCTAGAAGATGTGAAAAACGCTATATAATTGCAAGGATTATTATTATTACATTATTTGTTAGTTGTCTGATTTGCACAGCTATGAGGAGATATTCAGCCCAGCAATCCCTTCTAATGACTATACCTGGCTTCCTGCTTCCAGGCCTCCCTGACACCCAAGTTAAATTTTACCGAAATATCTGGAACCTTTCCTTTACCTGGACTGCTCTCCAAGCTTCCCTTCGGAGCTCACTTTATTCTTTAGCTACATATGTAGCCAAGCTCTAAGAAATTCACTGGTTCAAAGCAATTGAGGGAGTTTCTTCCATTTTACATGAATACCCCAGGGGTCCATTTAAGCGCCCTGAGACGTAATCCTATGTGAAGGGCTCTATATAAATACGAGTCATTGTTCTTGTTTTTGCATTGTCTTACGTTAATTTCTTCTGAAATGCGTGGACAACTCTCAGGAAATCATAAGCACAACACTGACAAAGGAAACCTTTGTGGCGTGGCCACGAAACCCAGCATGACATAATGTTAAAAATAAATATACTGGAGTGAAGAGAGTGCACGCAGAGGGAGACCAGCAAACTAAAGGGTGAAACAGCATCATGAGGTCCCATTTAATGGAGCTTTGAAAAGCAAATCATCTGGGTCTGCAGTTGCACATGATGTACCGGCTTGACTCTTCAGAATAGATAAAAATAGATTGGGACAAGTAAAGATGGTATTGATGCACTGTTCTTTGACATTGGTGAGAGAGATGGTTTAAATAAAAGAACGCTGAGTTAAAATAATTGAAACACGGCTTTCTTTCTCGGGCATTTATTTGCCTGAGTCACCTCTCAATGCTCTATAAATGTAATTTTATTGTTTTTGTTGTTGTTGTTGAATGCAGCCACACTGATAAGATGAAAGTCTCCTCTCTGCAAAGTTGTTAATACAACAACAACACAACCTCCTTTCACGTCAGGAGGACGTCCCAAGGCGCTGGACAGTAATGTTTCAGACCCCAGCTGGGGTTGGGAACACGGAGGGAAAGGGAGGGATTCGGGGTGACCAATGGGACCGTAGAAAAGGAGGGTCTTGAGGCGGGTCTTGAATGAAGGAATCCAGTGAGGGGACGAGGCTGAGGGTCTGCAGGATGGAATTCCAGAGGTTAGGGGCAGAGCGGCTTAAGGCTCGCCCGCCAATGGCGGGGCAGGTGGGTCGGAGGACGTGGAGCAGGCCAGAGCCTGTTGAGCGGAGGGAGCCGGCAGGTTGGTCGGTGGTTAGGAGGTCGCAGAGGTAGGGTGCGGAAAGGCCATGGAGGGTTTTGAAGGTGATAATGATAATACGGTAGTTCTTAATCTTTGTGGTTTTCTGCAAGAATAAACTGTCTGTGCCTATAATTGGAAATGTGTCACTCAGACCGTGTGAGTGAGCATGAGAGTCCGCATGAGAAATAGAAATACTTCAGCTGAAAAACAGCTATTGTATTATCGGAGTTGATATCCTTTGGATGAGATGTGAAGAATAAACACTGACACAGATGGGCAAAATGGTCCGTTTCCACACTGTAATGGTCTATATAATTCTGTGTAAGTAGGCTTAGCACAAAAATCACTTTGAGGGAAATTCTACCTGGGTCTAGATTTATTCTATTTATGTAACAGTTAACAGCAGCCATAATTTGGCAAATTTTTAAATGAGTCTTCAGTCTCAGATTTCAGGTGACAATTTACAGAGAGGATTTGAACTAGGATGTTCAAATGCGGTCAGAGTGACACATCCTGCTTCCCCTCTCCCCCCTAAATTTTTCCGTGCTTCTCTCACTGCTCGAAAAATATAACATTTACCTTTATTGTTTTAAACTAATTGTAAAACAATTCTATTTGTCGTTTTCCTGATAGTTGTATTTAGTGCAGCGTATGCAGACTCTTAATTGAGATTGAAGTGATGTCTTAATCATCTTGAACCTTCTCCAGGGACAACTACAATTAAATTATTTCCACCCCGTGCTGTGGGGGAGAGAGATACAATACTCCATTTCTGCAGTACAGCTGTATTGAATGACTGATGCATAGAACTGGCATTTCATTTATGCTGCATTGTGTGCAGGACTTCCTCTATCTCTCCACTTTGCCCCATTCCCCATCTTCAGGTCGCGCCCGAAGACCTTCCTATTCGACTGCGCCTATGATCACCTCCGCCTCCCGCAGATTATCAAGCGCACTGGGACGCTATCCTGCAAGGCGCCTTAAAAGTTGTTGCTGAGCAGGTCACAATAAGTTTAAAACACACTTTTTGAAGCATACAAAATTATACTACAAATTATATTACGTTATAGTATATTATAAGCACTTTATAAAAGTACGATTGATTAAAAATTAGATGCATGATCTTTAGCTAACCGTACATAGACATTTTGTCTTTTGTCAATAATCTATTATAAAGCGTTTGTTACTTTCACCAATAGGTCAATTGATAAAACCGCTGGCCTGGAAACTTAGCACCACAGCAATAAGGGTGCTGGAATTGTCCTGGGCATGCTGGGCTACAGAACAACAACAACAAAATTACACTTGTCTAGTGCCTTTCATGTCAAGAGGACGTCCCAAGGCGCTATACACAGAAGAAAGATAGGGCAGAAATTAACAAGAATTAATTCCTATCGGAAACTATGACTCTGGTTGTCAGGTATGGTCAGGATTGAGCTGGGCTGTATGATGCCTATAACACTCATTACTGAGTGCAACACAACCCAAATTGATATTTATATAGTGCCTTTCACATTGTGAGATGGACCAAGGAGCTTAACAATAGTGTTTTAGCCTCTAAGCTGGGTTCGTCTTGCCCATCATACAACAACATCCAACATCCCACAAACGCTATCACTCCCACTGACTGGCCTGCTTCACATCATCCACCCCACCATCAACGATCAGGCTTTCAGCATATCTCCCAACATGAAAGGCTCTATACAAGTGTGATTTTGTTGTTGTTGTATCTACCCTCTCTGGAACTCCATTCCAGAGTCCCTTTCATTCACCCATTTCCTCGCCTCCTTCACCTCAAGACCTTTCTCTTTGACTGCACTTTTGATATCCTGTCCCCCCAACTCCCTTGCCCCATTCCCTTGGTCCCTTCCCCCAGTTTGAGTGCAAACCTTGGACTATTTGGCACCATCGAATGTTCTCCCAGTGTAAAAGGCACTATTTAAGTATCAATTTGTATTGTGTTGTAATAGATCTCTCTGTCAGAGGGAAAGGTTGCCTTCTATCTCTGACCTGTCAATTCATTTTAATATTTGAATATGTCAATCAGATCATATCGAATCACTTAATAATATCAGATTATTCATCTAATTATTTTGAATTCCCTTTTGGCACACCAGGAAATAAAAATGTAAGGCTGTTCAAATCAGTCAAAATCATAGTTTTTGTTTTAAAAAAAGGGTTTTAAAGGCAAGTAGAGAGGTAGAAACGTAAACTTTACCTACAAAATACATCCACTACACTTTAAAGCATATCCCGTGAAGCATTTTGAGATGTCCTCCCTATGTGAAAGGCGCTGTATCAAATATAAAGATTATTATTAACTCATACCCAGCAACAGATTGCATTCATCTAAAGCCCTCCACGCAGGATACAACAACAACAGCAAAATTACATTTGTTATAGCACCTTTCAAGTCGGGAGGGCGTCGATGGTGCTGAAAGACCTTCCTATTCCTAAGAGCACAGCATCTCAGAAGGCAGCATGATGGTGGAGTTGAATATCGGGCAAGGGAGAAGTGGGAGGGGGAAATGACCCCAGGTGGAGTCTTTGTTGTCCACAGAAAAAAAAACTTACTTGCTATATATAGTTTTATATTTTTAAAAGATAGCAATGGTTAATGGTGTTGTTGTGCATTGGTACTCTAGCTCCTTTTCATAGTATGAATCAGCATGATACAGGCCTCAGTGCAATCATTCTTCGCATGGCAACACTCCCAAATTTTGCTGCCTGATCAAAGGGATGCAATCAGCCAAGAGTAAATATGGGAAAGGCCAAAGAGAAACTCAGAGCTGAAGTCACAAATGAAAACCCTGCATTGATCGATGAATTGAATTAACATCTTTCTCGCTGTCTTTCAATGTAACACTTAAACATGAACCTCCTTATCCTCAATTGGCAGGACTTGGAAGTGCAGACCAGTCACTGGGGATGGTGATTTTTCTCACTCAACACCCGTCAACCCTGCAAGCTAAAGCCCTGATGGATAGGTTGGTCCTGACTGGACATGCAGTGGGAAAGCTTGCCAAAGAGTTCTCTGAATGGCAAGGTATAAAGTTTTAACTGGTTAGACTCCAGCAGTTCCCCAATGTGCAGCCTTGCCAACCTGGGCCTAATACTTCCTGGACTTCTTAATACTCAGCAAGATGCATCCCTCCAGGAAAAGAATGTGCATTCAATTACAACAAATCTCAAAGGAAATTCCATTTATATGTGGGATGGATGGAATTTTCAGTTTGGTTTGGATACTCTAAAACATGATGTTTCAGCATGTGTCAGACACCTGGCTGACACGTGCTGAAACACATAATGCACCATAATGCAAAACAAATATTGCTTTGTAGAACATTTTCTATTCATATAGCGCCCTGCTATATGTCTAGATAGTGTCTCAGCATACTTAACTAGATTATATTAACCAAACAATAATAATATCCATTAACAATAACAACAACAACTTTGATATATACAGCACTCTCCACGCCGGACGGCATATCAGAGCGCTTCACAATAACGGATCCCGGGGGAGAGCCAGGGGCAGGGGGAGAAAGGTGACCAAAGGCGCGATCGAAGAGAAAGGTCTTTAGCTGAGACCTTAAACTGGGAAAAGAGGGGGAGAGGCGAAGGGAGTGAGGAAGGGACTTCCAGAGTTCCATTACATTTGATATAGCACCTTAATACATCTTCAAAATGTCTCACAGGATTTTATTGTGAAGAATAGTGTACGTATAGGTAGCTGTGAGCACTTTCAAAATGTGTAGTTCTGCATGTAGTTTCAAAAGTTACTAAGTTACAGTACTATTAAGCGCTCTGAGACGCCGTCCAGCGTGGAGGGCGCTATAAAATCCAAGTTATTGTTGTTGTTACAGAACAATTGAAACCTTCAAGAAACAATGGAGTGAAGATCCGGTCTTATGTGATAATTATTACAGGTCTCAGTCTGACCAAGGAGGAGTCCACCCAACCATGTCAGAATGGTTAGCCCAAAACTAGCTAACAACCACATTTGAACTTGTGTTGATTAGTACGATACTGAATTAACTCAGCTTTAGAAGTACAGTCAGCCCTTGCCAAACGCGACTTTCTCAAGTGCGGATTCGCGTATACGGGAAGAAATAAATGTGGCACTTTATTGCACAACGCGAGTAAAATTTGCATATACGCGCGCAATGCACACTTCGGAGGACACCGGCCCCACGCACAATGCACACTTGGGAGGACGTCGCCAGCTCCCAACTAAGTCCAATGATTCCTCGGCCTCGGAGCAACCTGATGGCATTGCATGGTAAACAGAAGAGACAAAGAGAGTCTCCTAACACTTCCAGGGCCAAAGGTAAAATAATTTAGCAAAGCTGTGGTAGTGTAAGGTGCTGTTTTATTGTCTCCAGTGAGTCAGTGAGAGCGGGGAGGGCGACGAGCGGGTAGAGCGGGCCAGCCGGCTGTAGCCTGCCTCAGTACGTACCTTGCGTTGGTCAGGTGTGGATGTGCCTGGAGGCTTGAGGTTGGATAGCCTGTGGATGGATTTTCCTAACCCCTTTTTCCCCATTAATTATTAAGCTTACCAAAGGTGATTTTACCAAGTGCGCTGTTTTCCAGGAACGTAACCCCCGGCGAGGATCTATTGTAATAGTTTAGATGTGAATTTACTTCTTGCTTTTTTATCCGAAAGGGCGGTTCACTTGAAGTAAAGCAACAGAAATGAGAGAATATTATAGGTCTGTAGACACTAATTCCAGAAAATGTGCTGTTGAATACCTCAAGGATTTGCACAAATGGATGTAATGTTGCGGTATCAATGAATTGCAGGGATTTAGGGATGCTCTGTAATCTGTTTGAAGCTTTAAGAACCAAAAAGTAACAGTGTTTCAGTTCAGATATTCAGTACATCGAGAAAACGTCTGCATTTACATGTATTGCCAGTAATGCTTCGGAGCGTTTAAATAAGTAATGTATGGCTCTGAAAAGCTTGCGGATTCTAATGTTTTATATTTCCGCGCCAAGAAAATTTGCATGTTTTTGCACATGTTGTATGAGGTAATAAAAAAAAGTTACTGTGAAAAATTCACTTCTCAATAAATTCACTGTGTTGGGACTCCTGCTGGGGTCTAACCAGTTAAACCTAGTTGTTGTTGCTGTTGGAAAACTGCACAACTTCCCATTGTAGTTATCAGTTAGGACCACCTCATAAGGTTTGCAGGGTCTGCAGAGCTGAGTGGGAAGAATACTTGACCCGAGTGACTGGTTTGCCCCTTCAAATCCTGTCAATGAGACAGGCTGGCTGGTCTAATATCAGCATACCCCAGAGAACCGCCAGTGGGCCTGCCTTACTCAGGAACCGTAATAATAATCATAATACTTGCGTTTCGTATAGCCCTTATTCGGCGCAAAGCACTTCACAGAATATATTGTAAAGTTAATTGGTTGTATATTTGAGGGTGAAATGCGGCAGCCAGCAGTTTCCCACAAACAGTCGTGGATTGAGTGACCAAATTTATTTTTCTTTAGTTTTTTTGAGGGATGCCCGCTGAAAGCGATCCGCCAATCAACTAATAACCGGGTTCCTACTTAATGCTAGGAAAACAGAAGCGAGTGGAGTAATGAAACTTGCCCTAGGTTTTGCTCCACCCAGAAATCGAACCCGGTTTTCCTCCTATTTGCGAGATGTGCGTGCTAACCACTGTACTACTATTTACTACTGATTACCAAAAACTGTCACAGAAGGGTGACTTGATTCTGGTACTGTATTTCATTTCTAAACACGTCACTCTTGAGCTAGCTCAGATCCAAGAAAACCCTAACCCACCCCCCCCCCACCGAGCATAGTCTTTGTCTCTTAAATCATTAATTTTTAACGATTAAAATCTCACATGATTTTTCAAGATAGTATAACAATCTAATAAACATTAATTACTGGCCAATAAAAAATAAGAATAAATGAAATGATATGCACAGTAATCTTTGCATTGTTTCTAATGGGGCTTTTTCTTTTTTGTAACAGTTTCTATGAAAAATGTCGGAGAAAAAGGTAGGTGACTAACTATCAAGTATGTTGGATTTAATAACACAGCACTGTTTATAGCACTTCATTAATAAACATTTCCCCCAGTGTACAGCTGAATCAGACAACAAAGCAATTCCAGGTTTGATCCTAGCTCTGTGTTGGGTCAGGTGATCCCTTCTGGCGTAACAATACAAAACTAAAGTTGGCCTCAGAGGAGCTTGTGTGAGGGAAGGGGTGGGATAAATGACCCTGAGTTCTTGCTACTAATCACTTGGGAAGGATCAGTTTCCAACACGATTATGTTGTGGCGTTCTGGGCAGCTTGATGCTATGATGGGACGAAGGTTGGGCAGGTGTTCTGGAGGAATAAGATCAGATGGGCCAAAGGGCCTTCTTCATCTGAACCAATCTAATGTGATCTTGAAGGAGACTGAAGGGTTCCAATCTAGGACCTGTGGATCTACATTTCAGCATGAAAGTGAACAATAAAAATCTGGAGGGCAAAAAAGACCTGTGATGTTTATCCTCAGTGTATAAATTATTAGCTACTTCAAATTACCATATCATTCCAGTCCCAGCATAACTATTGCACTAAAAACTCCCCCGCTGAATAGAAGTGAACCAATAATTGTCTTTAATTGACTATAAATTAAAACTGATAAACCTTGTATATCATCTGCCCATTATATTTTACAGGAACCCAAAAAATATAGGTCAATTTATACTCTTTTTTTTAAGATTGTTTCAACTGTGTTTTTGGTCACTTCTCTTTCGCTCACCCCTCAGTTCAGCTCAGACTTTGTGTCACTTCAGTGAAGAGCTTTGAGATATCCTCCTGATGTGAAAGGAACTATGTAAATGTACAATTGTTGTGGTTGTAATTCCTACAGTTGTAATCTCTTATCTTCTAGTTGTATGCCTTGTAGTTTATCATCTGCTGTTCATCATGTTTGTGTGGTCATACTGGAAAACCATCTTCACAAAGCCATTGAATCCAAGTAAAGAGGTAAGTAGGAGCAGTGGGTAATGCTTTTGTTAATCTGTGCACATTGAGCTGTTTTCTACCTTAGTGAAATGAATCTGGCTCCATGTTAATCTTGAGTCTATCCTCTGGAGGGAGGGGAGAAAGTAAATGGGATCTACAAGGGGCTCAGTTGATGACAAGTTGATGGTACCTGCCAATAAAAGATCTGAATTCAGTCAATGAGGATATTGTGTTATTGGTGTTAGGTTGTCTTCACAAAAGAAAATGATACAGCCAATGCCATGGTATTGGAGGAGAGGGTAGGAGAAATGGATAGAATAATTATAACCAGAGAGGAAGTTCTAAAAAGGTTGACGTCACTCAAGGTGGATAAGTCACCTGGTCCGGATGGGATGCACCGTAGGTTACTAAGGGAGGCACGGGAGCAAATAGCAGGGACTCTGGCCACGATCTTTCAATCTTCCTTGGACACAGGGGTCGTGCCAGAGGACTGGAGGATAGCTAATGTTACTCCCTTGTATAAAAACTAACTACAGACCAGTCAGTCTAACGTCGGTAGTGGGCAAACTTCTAGAGTCCATAATCAGGGACAAGGTAGATCTTCACTTAGAAAGATAT
This sequence comes from Hydrolagus colliei, assembly GCA_035084275.1. NCBI lineage: Eukaryota > Metazoa > Chordata > Chondrichthyes > Chimaeriformes > Chimaeridae > Hydrolagus > Hydrolagus colliei. The sequence goes on along the minus strand of CM068742.1, from coordinate 15,042,618 downwards.
AGGCTAATAAAGGACAGTCAACATGGATTTGTTAAAGGCAAATCTTGCCTTACAAATCTGATAGAATTTTTTGATGAGGTAACAGAATGGGTGGATAATGGTAGCGCAGTTGATGTAGTTTACATGGACTTTCAAAAGGCATTTGACAAAGTGCCACATGAGAGACGTATTATGAAATTAAAGGCCCATGTGGATCCACAACTGGCTGCGAGACAGAAAGCAGAGAGTTGTAGTGAGCGGCTGTTTTTCAGATTGGAGGGAAGTGAGCAGTGGTGTGCCACGGGGATCGGTTTTGGGACCATTGCTGTTTGTAATCTACATCAATGATCTGGACTCGGGTGTACGGAGTACAGTTTCCAAGTTTGCAGATGACACTAAGTTAGGGAGAATAGTAAATAGTGAGGAGGATAGTAGCCATCTGCAAGAGGATATAGACAAATTGGTAAAGTGGGCAGACACATGGCAGATGAAGTTTAATGCAGAGAAGTGTGAGGTGATGCATTTTGGGAGAAGAAATGAAGGGAGGCAATATAGGCTAGATAGTACAATTTTAAATGGTGTGAAGGAACAGAGAGACCTGGGGATTTGTGTTAGTGACTCGTTGAAGGTGGCAGGACAGGTAGACAAGGCTGTTAAGAAGGCATATGGGATACTAGGCTTTATAAATAGGGGTATAGAGTACAAAAGTCAGGAAGTGCTGACTAACCTCTATAAGACTTTGGTGAGGCCTCAGCTGGAATACTGTGTTCAATTCTGGTCACCACACTACAGAAAGGATGTGAAGACATTGGAAAGGGTACAAAGAAGATTTACTAGGATGGTGCCAGGATTGAGGGACTTCAGCTATGAGGAGAGGCTAGATAGGCTAGGGTTATTCTCTCTGGAGCAGAGAAGATTGAGGGGAGACCTAATAGAGGTTTATAAGATCATGAGGGGTTTCGACAGGGCAAATAGAGAAAAACTATTTCCACTCGTGGGCGAATCTGTGACTCATGGTCACAGATTTAAAATAGTTTCAAGGCGAAGTAGAGGGGAGCTGAGGAGAATTTTTTTCATTCAGCGAATTGTTCGAATCTGGAATGCATTGCCTGAAAAGGTGGTGGAGGCTGATTCGATAACAACTTTTAAAAGGAAATTAGATCTTTATTTAGGGAGAACAGGTCTATTAGGCTATGGGGAGCGGGCAGGGCAGTGGGATTGAATCACTCTTTTCAAAGAGCCGGCACAGACTAGATGGGCCGAATGGCCTCCATTTGTGCCGTAAAGTTCTATGAATCTATGAATCTATTATGCCCTGCATATGTTACAGTCAACTGATTAATCCATTGGAGTTGCTCACAAGGTATATTTATTACATTGTTCAGTATATTTTATAATTTAATTCAATTAAAATTTCCACAGTTTCATCTGTCATACACAGACAGAGAACAGATAGAACGGGAAGATCGAAGCGAAGGTCAGCAGGAAGTCTTGAGACGAATGGCCAAGGAATTGCCCATCTACACAAGAACTTTATCTGGAGGTAAATGTTTTTAGCTGGTAACATTACATGCAACACAAGTCATGTCAATTTCAATTCAAAGTCTTATATTATCCTTTTCCCATACATGATGTACATACTGAGAGACATTCAGTACTTTTGTTAGTACGAGACTCAGTAGGACGGTGGTTTCCAAACTGTGGGGCACGCCTCCCTTAGGGGCCGTGTACTGTTGGCTGGGGGGGACATGGCCATTGTTGTCCTTACTGCAGGTAAACCCTGCTTAACATTGCGACGTTCGCTAATATGTCATTCACCAGCGGGTGTAAAGGGGTAGCAATGGCGCTAGGAACTGAGAATGAGCCAGGGCGGCAGTGAGAGAGCAAGCCAGGTGAGACCAGCGGCGAGTGAGTGAGCCAGGGCAGGCAGTCAGGGAGAAACTTTGCGTTGAAAAGCAAGCTCACGCATCACACTAACAAAGTCTGAGTGTTGTAAATTGTAAATGTAAATACTGTAATTGGTTTCATAATTGTAATAATTTTTTTCAATTTTTAAAATAATTTTACGTTCATTGTTAATCCTTAAAAAAAAAAGGATTAAAAACGGGTAAAGAAAATATTGAATTTGTTGTTATCATTTGCAAAAATTATTCAATGTGAAGGAGGAGGGACGCAATGAAACGTTTGCTGAGATAGTGGGGGCGCCACTATTTAAAATCTCACGGCAGTCGGACAACTACGCCTTGTATCATTTCTTCATGTTTCACAAAGATGATATTAAGCAGAGTGATGATCTGAGTCAGTGCGTTTATAAAAAAATATCCGTAGGGTTATTCAGATGAATAATGGCCGAATCCGGTTCTCACCTGCGGTGTTGCTTTCACAGCAATCAGATACTGTGACAGATGTCAGCTCGTGAAGCCAGACCGCTGTCATCACTGCTCTGTGTGTGACAAGTAAGTATTTATTTTAATAACATCCAATAGTTTTCTGAACTTGTCATCGGTTTTATGAATGTTTTGGTGCACAGGTGTGCTACCAATTGATGCATCTACAATAATAATAACAGAATAATCTTGCATTTGATACAGTGCTTTTCACGTCTTCTCAAAGCGCTTCACAGGATACGCTGTAAAATGAATTGACTGTATATTTTGTGGGCGAAATACAGCAAGCAATTCCGCACAGCAGTGTCCCACAAACAGTCGTGGATTGAAATAACCAATTTATTATTGTTTTTATTTTTTGAAAGATTATTATCAGGCGTGTGTAGTAAGGAAACTTGTCCATGGTTTTGTCCTGCCTGGAATTGAACTCCGGTCTCCCGCTTGCAAGGCAAGTGCTCTAACCACTGAGCTACAGGACTCCACTATATATACTGTATGAATTATTTGTAGTACGTAATAATATGTATATGGATATATGTACATATATTATATATATAGTCATAGGAGCGTTAATCGTATACTATTTTGGAGTTTTGCCATTGTAAGTTCAACTACCACAAATAGAGGCCCACAGCGTAAAAGGGATAGTGGCAGCATGGATCCCGAACTGGCTGGGAGACAAAAAGCAGAGAGTTGTGGTGAAAGGCTGCTTTTCTGACTGGAGGGAAGTGTACAGTGGCGTTCCCCCAGGAATGTGAGGTGATGCATTTTGGGAGGAGAAATGAGATGAAGCAATATAGGCTAGGTAGTGCAATTTTAAGGGGTGTGAAGGAATAGAGAGACCTGGGGTTTGTGTGAGTGATTCTTTGAAGGTGGCAGAGCATGTAGACAAGGCTATCAAAAAAGCATATGGGATACTAGGCTTTATAAATAGGGGCATAGAGTACAAAAATCAGGAAGTGCTGACTAAACTCTAAAACTTTGGTTAGGCCTCAGCTAGAGTACTGTGTTCAATTCTGGTCACCACACTTTAGGAAGGATGTTAAGGCATTGGAAAGAGTGCAGAGGAGATTTATTAGGATGGTTCCAGGAATGAGAGACTTCAGTTATGAGGAAAGGCTAGAGAGGCTAGGTTTATTCTCATTGGTACAAAGAAGGTTGCGAGGAGACCTAATAGAGGTTTTCAAGATCATGAGGGGATTCGACAGAGTAGACAGGGAAAAACTGTTTCCACTGGTGGGTGTATCAATGACCCGTGGTCACAGATTTAAAATAGTTTTAAAAAGAAGCAGAGGGGAGATGAGGAGAAATGTTTTCACCTAGCGAGTTGTTCAAATCTGGAATGCATTGCCTGAAAAGGTGGTGGAGGCCGATTCGATAACAACTTTTAAAAGAGAGGCAGACATTTATTTGGGGAGGACGGGTTTGCGAGGTTATGGGGAGAGAGCTGGTGAGTGGGGTTAAATTGCTCTTTTCAAAGAGCCGGCACAGACTCGATGGCCGAATGGCCTCCTTTTGTGCCGTAAGATTCTATGATTCTAATGCAATAACAACACATTACGTTTGTACAGTGCCTTTCACATCAGGGGATGTCCCAAAAGGCTGCACCACCCACTCCACACCACCGACAACAGCAACAACAACTTGCATTTATATAGTTCCCTTCACATAGGGCAATGTCTCGGGCACTTCACAATGGTGGATAATTATACTCATCCTCATTACTATCGATATTATTGTAGTAGCTCGACATCGGAATCACAACACATTCAGCAACATTATGATGTCTACATGGACATGCAGTGTGGCGGCAGATAGAGTTCAATTTAGAATAATGAAAAGCTATGAAATTTGGTTGGAGAAAGGTCAGTATTAAAAATGTACTGATTTGCCCACGTACTGACCAGAGGTACTGTATAACTAATGGTGTTAGCTGACTGGAAGAGAATGTTTTTGCTGAGACTAAATAGAATGGTTTACAACGGATTAACAATCCTACAAATTAAATACAATTTAATCCTCTGAATTATATTGCTGCAGCATTGCAGCAAACTGGGAGCCACGGCAAACAAATACACATGACTGTCGCTCTTGTGTCCCGCTGGCCTCCTGCACACTAACAAAATAGTCATGTAGGGGAGACAGGCATTTGGCTTTTACAATGCACTGACTAATCACTCTTGACATGCTATAATATGAGTTGAAACAAAACCCAAAAATTACATTTGTGTAATGCCTTTCACGTCTGGAAGGTCTCCACGTCATCTCTTTGCCTTGGGATGTCTGGAGGACATCCTAAGGTGCTGGAACCACCAAAAAGCACCTTGTAATTGGTCTCTGCTGCATAAAGTACAGTAATAGAAATTCACTCGGGACATCACCCCACCAATGTAGTCTAAATTCCCCAGTCTGTTTGATGATTGTATTAGTGACTTTCAACTGTACATTGAAGATATTGTAGGAAATTGGATGTGATTTTTTACCTCGATATATCGAAAAGTCGATATATCGATATTTTTGAAATGCCTATATCGGCGTATCGATATGAAAATTATATCGGGTTTTAGCGATATATCGATATATCGCCGGACCCTACTCGTTAGCGAGAGACCTGGGTTCAATTCCAGGGCTGGACAAAACATTGAGTATGTTTCCTTACTCAACACGCCTCTGTTTACCTAGCAGTAAATTGGAACCCGGTTGTTAGTCGATTGGCGGGTTGCTTTTCCGGGGGTAATAATCCCCACTAAAAAAAATGGGGTCAGTCAGTACACAGTTGTGGGTTATTACTGTGTGCAATTGGCTGCCATGTTTCACCCGCAAAATATACAATCAATTCACTTTACTGTACAATATATTCTGTGAAATATTTTGAGACATCATGAAGACAAGATAAAGCGCTGTATCAAATGGAAGGATTATCATAGATATTATTTATTGCAGAGGGAAAATGTGCCGTTTGTAAAATTTCAGGCACTCCACTTCTCTTTCGGGATTAAAATGTCAGTGTAACCTTTTTGCTTCTTCATTGTAGGTTAATGGATAATAAAAATGTTCTGTATCATTTAAATAAACTTTTGCTGTTTCTAGATGAGGGTTATTCAAAGCAGCATGTAGAGGTGATGCCATCCTGTTTGGCTCTCCGCATCATCTCTTTGCCTCTGACCCTGACTCTATCAACTGCCCAGGTTACTCACTCCAGCACTCACCAATCAATTCTGTGTGTGATCCTAACGTTTTGTTTGACTCTCAGCTCTCTTTCAAACCCTACATCCAGTCTTTGGCCAAAACTGCTTTACTCTGATTCTGGAACAAAAATCTGCTTAACGCCCCCATCAAACCCCCGTGCAATTAAAACTAAAATGGTTACTTTCTAAAGAAATAACATAGAATTTTAATTCCCCCCCCCCCACCAGCCTGCCTTTATACCTGAAATGTGCTGGATAAATAGGTTACACTAAGAACAGAAGTGTGTTGCAATGCAAACCAGCAGGACCAGAGTAGATGAGGCGAGTAAGACATGAGAGCAGTGGAGCATGAGAATGGCAGGAAGGGCAGTGAGAGATAGGAACTGTAGAAAGGGAAAAATACAGTGATGTGAGGGATGAGTTTGATTGTGTGAAAAATAACTTGAGTTGTTGGGAGGATTAAGGGCAGAATCTGCTAGAGGTTCTCAAAATGATGACATATTAACAGAATAAAGCAGAGAGATCCTATCTCCATTGATGGCATCAATTGAGGTTTCAGCATCCAAAGACATAGAAGGGACTATTTTACACAAAGAAACATTAGAATGTGGAAAGCTCAATCAGAAATAATCGCTAAATCCAAGCGTACCTCCTCCTCACCATCTCGACTCTGGAGTTTAAAAATAAATTGAAATAAATACTCAAGGAAGAATAATATTATAGAAATGGAGAACTATGGTTAACAGGATTAGAGTAGATAGCTCCAATGAGCTTGAACCAGAAATGAAAGAATAGGCCAATAGCCTCCTATATTGTAAACTTTCTACATTTTCCTTGTCACTTTGCAATATGGATTTATTTGAACATTTAAATTATTTGGTGCAGTACATTATACTATGGATTAATGAAAGGCAGGAATGCACTGAAGCATATAATAAAGCACTGAGTGGGAGCTGAAGGGAGGTGAGTAGATTTGCCAGAAGAGATTGCATACAGAGTATAGAACGTAGACATTTCAGCTTTAAGCAAAAGAGGGGGAGGGGGAATTGAAGGCAATCCAGCAATCGGATTTGCAAAAGGCTTAATATGAAAATACTCTTCCATGGTTCATTCAGAATAGGGCTGGCTTTGATAACCAGTGCACCAGAGGATTAACCAATAGTAATATGTATCATTAGTATAGCATCCTTCACATTGGAAGGACATCTCAAAGAGCTTGAAATTATATGGTGTAAAATGCAGTGACTACGTATTTGCAGGCAAATTTGACGAATAAACACTGCATTATCAGTGTGAAAATTCAGCATTCATGGGACTTTTTGGAATGTTATTAGCTTTTGGGGATTTGTGAATCGCAATTTTTTAATCATAGCAAATGTTCAAACAAACTCTTATTGTAAAGTGACAAGAAAAATGGAGAATCATTGGAAGGTTTACAGACTCTCCTCTCAGTGAACTTCTGATATTTGCAGAACGCAAGTCACAGTTAACACAACTCCAGGTTTAACTATATCACACTTTGGATCTTTCTAGGGTCCAGAACTAATGCCCACTCATTTATATTAATTTTTATGCACATTCAATTGAGAAGATCCCAATCATTGAAATCTATTTAAAATTTACAATTGTAAAGAAAGGAAATAAATCTGTAAAATAAATAATAAATGTTCTTGCTGAGAGTTATGAATTTTTGGAAAAGTATAATTTACAGAGTTTGCAGGAAGCAAGTAATCAATCCTTCCTACTGTGCTCACTTGACAGAATTTTTTTAATAAATACTGCATGATATTCCCCATTTAACAGGCTTGTTGGAGGATGCTATATGAAGGTCTATAATCCATTTGAGAAATCATCCTGTGCTAAACCATAATTAAATAATTGATATATCTGTCATTTTCCTTCTCTGGATAAAAACTGAAGCTGACATATGAGTTGAAACATGTTCCTCAGCAAGTTCTGCTCAGTACCAAATGGATTGTTTTCTAGACAGTCTCAACAGATAGCTCAGTCATAAGATCTCAAGAGATCCTCAGATGCTGAAAGCCTTTTATCTTATTTCATCTTATTTTTCCTATTGCAGTATCGAGCCATTTCTTAAATGAGTCCAGTACCTGTGCCAGATTCAGGATCAGGGCCCCTTTCCAAAGTGAATTAAATACCACATCCTCGGACACTAGGAAAAAGTAACAGGAGACTGTACGTTAGAGCTATGTTATATATGTACTATATCGAGAGCCATCAATATAAATCTGCATTATAATGGGGCCACAATTACCATTCAGTGCTTCCACATTCATGGTGCATCTCTGCAATGAACCAGCTCACTTCCAGTCCACTGGGAATTTTTAAAAAATGTTTTGAAGGGAAAATGGTGGGGTTTACACCCCATTTATGCTAGAAGTGAAACGGTGTTATAAATAAGTGGGTTATAACAAGAATTATATGCTTGTCATGGCATTATAGTACCCGCCATGCACACATATACACACTCAAATGTGTAATAAAGTAATTGTTACATTTGTTACAGCAACTTATTAAGTCAAAGCATCTAAAGCACTTCACTGGATTTACTGTAAAGCATACTGACTATTTGGTAGGAGTAAGTGCGAACATTCAATCAAACAATAAAATTTGTGAATGTAGATATATACACAAACATTTTCACGCACAAAAAACACACCTTGCATTCAGTACATAAAATGTGTAGACACATATAGCTGTACGCATGTGCTATTGTGTTCAATAAGAGTGACAAGGGGCAAACTGGGAGATATAAGGAGAAAAGTCCTGTTGGGATTTTTTTGGTTTGAAAATGTTCTGTAGCTGGTCAAAATTTTCTCTCAAATTGTACTAACAGTGAATTCTGCGTTCAGGAGCTCGTTTATGAATGAATAATTTCCTTAGATCACTTGCCAGCTTCTGAATCGGTGAACTCAATCCCCTTTGTCCTTTTGGGGAATTTAAATTTCAAAGGCATATTTTTGCTACAGACAGCACTAGGGTTGATCTGAACATGATTTCAATTGACAATGGCTGTCTTATGATTCTGAAAGCAGCTGGATCAGTATTGGGGGAAAATACTTTGTATAACAAGAAGCAGTGTTCTACTCAGGGTCAAGGTGAGGCTCCTTATATCTCTGTGGCAGAATTTTACATTGGCTGCAGCCAGTTACACTTTGTAAATTAAAATTAAAACTGCAACTATTTATTTCTATGGCATTCATTTAAAAAAGAAAATGGAATTTCTCCTGGTATTTTGGTTAACAATACCCCAGATAAAGATCCTCTCACTCGTTTTTAATCCCCTCAGTCCCACATACCTCCCAACCTATCCGATCCCATCCACTCCACCATCGGTGGCAGTGCCTTCAGCCCCTAAGGCAGCCCCGAAATTCAGGAAAATTGCCGTCAGCCATGCCCCCTCCCTCACCACTTTGAAATCCCACCTAAAGACCTTCCGCGTCCCCCTCCCCCCCACACCCCACCAGCGCCTTGGGACATCCTCCCGATGTGAAAGACGCTCTATAAATGTAATTTGGTTTGTGTTTGTTTGTTTTCTTGGTATCAGACTCTGCCACTGTCAAGCGCTCCGGGATGCTACCAACAACAACAACAACAACAACTTGGATTTATATAGCATCCTCCATGCCGGACGGCGTCTCAGACCACTTCGCAGAGCGCTACCCTGCGTGTAGAGCACTATATAAATGTAACTTGGTGTTGTTATGTGTGCTATTGGCTGACACATTTCACCCACAAATATACAGTCAATTTACTTTACAGTATATTCTGTGAAACGCTTTGAGACGTCTAGAAGATATGAAAAGTGCTAAATCAAATGATTATTATTATCAAATTGGTCATTCACTTCATGGCTATTTTTGGAACATTGCCATGTACAAATCCCGGCTGCGTTTGGCTGTGAACCACAGTCTTGATACATTATAGTGGAAACCTGTGAAGGGTTTTCTGATAGATCAAATGTAAGGATTATTATCGATCTCGTCCTCGATCTATCCGCCGCCTTTGACACCATAGACCACGCAATCCTCCTCCATCGCCTCTCCTCCCCCCTCAACCATCAAGGCTCCATCTTTGACTGGTTTCAGTCATACCCCTCACACCGCCTTCACTTCATCTCCTCCAACGGCTTTTCCTCCAGCCATCGCACAGTCACATACAGCTTTCCCCAGGGCTTTGTCCTTGACCCCTGCTCTTCACCCTCTACATGTTCCCCCTCGGTGACATCATCCTCAGACATGGGGTAAATTTCCACATGTATGCGGATGACACCCAACTCTACCTTTCCTCTTCCACCCTCGACTCCAGGACTACTGGCGTTCTGACTGTGTGTCTGTCCCACATTGAGTCCTGGACGAGGGACACTTCCTCCAACTAAACGTCAACAAGACTGAGGCCCTCCTGATTGGCTTGCGTCAGCGCCTCCGCATCTCAGGCACTGACAACATCAGCATTCAAGGCTGTGCTCTCCACCTCTCGAAGCCAGTCAGGAATCTAGGCATCTTGTTCGACCCCGAACTGTCCTTCCTCCCCCAAATCCGGGCCATGACCGGTACGGCCTTCCACCACCTCCGCAACATTGCCAGTCTCCGCCACTGCCTCACCCCCCATGCTGCCGAAACACTCATCCAAGCTTTCATCACATCCAGGCTCGACTACAGGAACTCTCACTTCGTTGGCCTTTCCAGCTCCTCTCTTCACAAGCTGCAGATCATTCAGAACTCTGCAGCTCGTGTTCTCTCCACACCAGGCTTCGCGACCACATCACTCCCACCCTCGCCCGTCTCCACTGACTCCCCGTCACCCAGAGGATCGAATTCAAGATCCTTGTCCTCACTTTCAAGGCCATTCACGGCCTTGCCCCCGCCTATCTCTCTGACCTACTGTCTCCCTACCAGTCTGCCCGCACCCTCCGTTCAGCAGACTCAGGCCTGCTCCGCGTCCACCGCCCTAACCACCCAACCATCGGCGGCCGTGCTTTCAGCCTCTCTGCTCCCACACTGTGGAACTCCATCCCTCAGCCCCTCCGCCTCACTTTGTCCGTTTCCTCCTTCAAGGCCGGTCTCAAGACCTTCCTCTTCGACCGCGCCTTCGGCTCCCCTCCTAACTCTCCCCCCTCTCCCACTCTCCTTCCCCCACCCCGACTCCCCCCATTCCCCGTCCCCCACTCCCCACCCCCCACTCCCCACCCCCCACCCCCTGCTTGGGTCCCAACCTATCTAATCAGCGCCTTGGGATGTCCTCCCGATGTGAAAGGCGATCTATAAATGTAATTTTGTTGTTGTTGTTGTTATTATTATATACTGTATTCCAAACCCCTTCAGTAATCATACACATTACAGGATATCCTGTTTAGTAAGTACTTTGAAACACTGTAACAAATCTTAAGGATTTGTGATACATTCAGGTAGGGCTCAGAATTATTTTGAGTGTAAAGTACGAGTGCAGAGGCTATTTATTTTTGAATGTGCACTAAATATAGCGGCATCACCCGAGCAGTCAGCTTTCTGCATTGCCTAGTGGGTGTGACGTCATTAAAATTAATAACAGGATGCAGCAGAAAAGCTAGAGGGAAAAGGCAGTAGTTTGGGATTGTCGTACTTTATTTAGCTCTGGTATATGAGTAAATCACAGTGCATAATAATAATGAGATTTACATTTGATATAACACCTATAATGCTGAGAACATCTTACAGATTCCGTGAAGCGCAACAGCCGATTTGCGCGCAGCAATGTGCCACAGACAGCCATAGGGAATGATCAATTTTATATGGATAGTTCTGATAATTGTTGATCAGAACTCTGGGAGAACCCCCTCCACCACCTTCTCTTTTCAAATAGAAACAGTATCTTTAACATCTACCTGAACCGGAGCTCAGTTTAATAGAGAAAACTAAGGGTCAGCCTAGACTATGAGGTCAAAAGTCCTGACTTGGGGTTTGAGCCCATAATTGTTTAACCCAAAGGCAATAAGGCGACTAACAGAGCCAGACTGACAGTTAGCTTAGGCTCATTTGGGCTGAATAGCCTCCTCTTCTGCTATAATTTCTATAACTCTATGGGTAAGATCTACTGTAAGGGTGCCTTCTCACTTCATTTAATTGCCTTTGCCAAGAATACAGGAAGTATTCATAATATCAAAACACTTACTCTGGCAGGAACCCAACAGAATAACTGTTTCTGGGCTGTTGATTTGTGGAACAAGTCTTATGCTTTTTAACGTAATTTTCTGCTTACTGATCAATGCCTCAAAAAATTACAGGGTAAAGTTGGGCCATTTCATAATGCATCCATTGTGTTACAAAATGCTATGTGGATTGTGGTTTTCCTTCTGTGGTACTGATGGGTTTGCTTCTCCGCAGCCGTGCGGAGTGTGGAACCACAATGGTTCCAGTTTTGCTGTTTGGCGGAGAGGTTTCATTGAGATGGCATTCCACAAAACACATATCTCAAGTTTTGTTCGTGGAACTAGCATTAACCGCAGCAGAAATTAAAGAAAGCTGGTTTTAAGGTGTGCCAAAGGGATACGTCCAAAAAAAAAGCAAAGCTAATTCCTAGAAATAACTTCTGTCAACAGTGAGATGAAAAGCTACAAAGTGAGCAGATCAATTCATTGGGAAAGGGTTTGTTTTCCGGCAGTGTTCTGTGCACCCACACAAAATGCCTGAAGCGGTCACCAAAACCGATGCCTATTTATGTTTACTGAACGTAATAGTTTCCTGAGCTTGGCTGGAAAGCAAGTTTTTATTCTGGCACAGCTTCACACCACACCTGTTGTGTTACATGTGCGTAACATTAGGAACACTTTTTACTCAACTTTCATGTGTTTTCAGTTTATTTTTCCAGTTTAAACTTCAAAAATGAATGTCTTTTAAGGACCTTTTGTCTGTTATCAACTGAAACCCTGGACTTCCAATTATTTGAAAACGTACACTTGAATTTGGGGTGATTTTTACGCCCCGCAAATATACAGTCAATAGACAGTATATTCTGTGAAGCGCTTTGAGACGTCTAGAAGATGTGAAAAGCGCTATATCAAATGCAAGGATTATTATTATTAATGTTGCATTCTGATTTTTAATCAGCTGGCACTCCAGTGCAGACAGCACTGCACTGTCAGTGGTGTCATCCTTTGAATGAGACGCTCAGTAGAGGTCACGATTGCCAGTTCAGATGGATGTTAATGGAGTGTCTCCTGGTGTCCTGGCTGACAATTCCTCAAATAAAATTGATTGCTATCTTCAACAACAACAGCAGGTTTGATTTGTATAGCGCCCTCCACGCCGGACAGCATCTCAGAGCGCTTCACAACAATGGATCCCGAGGGAGAGCCAGGAGCAGGGGGAGAAAGGTGACCAAAGGCGCGATCGAAGAGAAAGGTCTTTAGCTTAGACCTGAAACCGGGAAGAGAGGGGGAGTGGTGAAGGGAATGACAGGGCCTCGGGGCGTAGTGGCTGAAGGCATGGCCGCCGATGGTGGAGCGGAGGATTCGGGGGACAAGGAGGAGGCCAGACCCGGGGGAGCGAAGGCATCGAGTGCTGGCTTGCAGAGAGAGGAGGTTGGAGAGGTAAGGGGTGCAGAGGAGAGGAGGGATTTGAAAATCACGGTGAGGATCTTGAAGGTGGAGGAGGAGAGAGCCATTTGATTGAAGACGTTGATGAGAGCCAAAGAGTATGCCTTGTCAACATTCAGGCTGCAGGAAGTTCACGCTCATCCAGCTCCTGATGTCTGACAGGCAGGCTTACATCAGAGGACTGGGGGTCGCAACTTCATGGCTGTTTGTGGGATTTTGCTATGTATAAATTAACTGTTGTGTTCATCTACATCTCTAAGATACAGATAGACCTGGCTTAAAGTTGTTTCAGTCAACGTTGTTTCGTTATTACGTTGCTGATACTTAGAGGAACATATATTCATTTAACGTCGCAACTTTAAATCCCCGACTATTACGTCGGGTGGAAACTAACTACTTTGGGTAGGGTACTGTCCGTAGACGCTCTATGTCTGCTATTCTTGCACTGGTTCCTTAACAACATTTCGCTTCAAGTCGCACTTTTCGCGAACACAACTGCGACGTTGAGCGAGTACTAAGTGTATATAGTCACTACACTTTACACTGAATCCTGTGGAGCACTTTGAGATGTATTGATGATGTGATAAGAGACTATACCAAATACAGTACACAGATTATTATTACAGTGAAATTCTGATAACTCATTGTTTCAAAAGAAAAGAGCTCAGTTAATGAGTTATCAGGAGTGGTGAGTTAGGCATACGTATAAAGATGCATAAATAAATGTGACAGGTTGATGACTCCATGACAAGTTGAGACAATGTTGAGTTATCAGGAATTTACTGTGGTTATTATGAAAAAAAAATTATCCTAATAAGAGCAAGATGCTTTCTGTGCCAGTCACAAATCGTGAATCCTGTCTGTCGCTGGCCACGGGTCACACCCTGCCAGTGGGAAGCACGCTCCAAAATGTTCAGCCATGGTTTCAGGATTTCCTTTCTGTTTATTCTGATCATAGTAGTTGTCAGCAGACGCTATATTTGAAGTAAGTAGTCATCAAAATGTCCCTTTACTAGCAAAGAATAAGAATTGTCAAATACTGTACTAAAATTAGCGTAACTGTGTTGTTCAACAGGTGTATTTTGAAGATGGATCATCACTGCCCTTGGTATGTAGAACTATTACATTATATTAACCTCATTCTTTAACCCCTGTATATTAACCTCGTACCCATTCTTTCATCGGTTTATGCACTGAGGGAATAAGATTATCTCACTCCAATGACAGCTTCCCCTTTGCAGATTTTACAAAGCTCCCCGATGTTAGAGAATGTTCACTAAAAGTAATTAATACTGAGGTTTTTTGAAAATCAAAGAAATAAATATGATCAACTGTACTTGTGCAGATGACACACTAGGGTCTATTCTGCACCATGTACAAATAATAATGAGACTTAATTGATTAATTTAACTGTTTATTTCAAGAAACGCCAGGTGTCAGTGGCTTATGCCACTTTTTTGCTTGTGCTGTTGAGTCAGGTCCGCCTGTAGGATAAATATTTGTCTTGTCAGGTTTTTTTTCAGCTGATGTTCCACATATATCTGCCTGTCTGCCTGTCTGTTTGTCTGTCTTCAGGCTTCCTGAATCACTTCCAGGCTCGACTATGGGAACTCTTTCCTCCTCAGCTCCTCCCTTCACAGGCTGCAAATCATTCAGAACTCTGCAGCTCGTGTACTCTCCACACCAGGCTTCGCGACCACATCACTCCCACCCTCGCCCGTCTCCACTGGCTCCCCGTCACCCAGAGGATCAAATTCAAGATCCTTGTCCTCACTTTCAAGGCCATTCACGACCTTGCCCCCGCCTATCTCTCTGACCTACTGTCTCCCTCTCAGGCTGCCCTTCCCCTCTGTTCAGCAGACTGCTCCGCGTACCCCCCACTATCCGCCCAACCATCGGCGGCCGCCCAACCATCTGCTCCCACACTGTGGAACTCCATCCCCGCAGCCCCTCCGCCTCACTTCCTCCCTTTCCTCCTTCAAGGCCGGTCTCAAGAATTTCCTCTTCGACCGCGCCTTCGGCTGCCCCACTAACTCTTCCCGCTCTCCCACTCTCCTTCCCCTTCCTCCTACCCCGACCATCCCCCCCACCCACCCACCCCGCTGACCACCACCGCTCGGGTCCCGACCAGATTGTTCAGCGCTTTGGGACATCCTCCCGATGTGAAAGGCGCTATATAAGTGCAATTTTGTTGTTGTTATTCCCCTGAGTCCTCTCTTTCTCCTCCTAAAAATAATTATCTTGTGTCAGGCTCGGTAATAATACTCACCTCGGAGTCAAGTTGTGGTTTCAATCCCCAGCCTGGAAAGTGGAATTGGAGCGCTTCTCAAATTTTTGGTGATAGCTTCTGTGTTATTTCCACCCCCACCAGCCAAGGGAAGATGGAAAGATGCAAAGCAAGGGAGAGTATCCTCACCAAACCGGAGGAAATCTTGGGTGTAGAGCAGAATTTCATTCATTCCATTCTCCACGCTGCTTTCATCTATTTTTAAACAATTGCGTCTGTTCAGCGACCAGACTGTTCAGCGCTTTGGGACGTCCTCCCGACGTGAAAAGCGCTGTATAAGTGCAATTTTGTTGTTGTTGTCTGTCTGTCTGTCTGTCTGTCTATCTGTCTGTAACTAGACCCTGGCCGTCAACAATCTCATCCTCGATGAGAACATTGATATCTCGGCCCTGACGGAAACGTGGATCACCCCAGGGGAAACCATCCCTCTCACAGAGATCACACCACCCGGCTATACATCCCATCACGCCCCATACCCCAACCGCTGTGGCCCTCATCTCTAGTGTCCACTTGCCCTATCAACAACAACAACAAATTACACTTATAAAGCGGCTTTCACGTCGGGAGGACGTCCCAAGGCGCTGTCCCGTACTCCTCTGGTTCTTTCCCCTTTTTTGAACACTTCACCCTCTGCCACTCCTCCCATCTCTCCCTCAAAATCCTCCTAGTTTACTGTCCCCCAAAACTCTCCTCAATCTTCATCTCTGATTTCTCTAAACCGCCCTTTCAGTCTCTTTGCCCCCACACTCTGGAACTCCATCCCGTAATCCTTTCGCCTCGCTTCCTCCCTTTCCTCCTTCAAGGCTAATCTCAAGACCTTCCTCTTTGACCATACCTTCTGCTGCCCTCTTAACTCTCCTCTCTTTCCTACTCTCCATCCCCCTGCTCCTACCCCGACTCCGACCCTTCCCCCCCTGCTCGGGTCCCGACCTAACTATTCAGTGTCTTGGGATGTCCTCCTGACGTGAAAGGTGCTCCATAAATGTAATTTTGTTTTTGTTGTCTGTCTATCTTGTCTGTCTGACCCTATTGAGAATGATGCTGAGCTCTTCTTCCACCGCCTCCGCCTCCGTGCTCACTTCTTTGGCAAGGATACCTCCCCCCACACATCCTGTCTCCAGAAGTCCCACTTCTCATGGATCCCACTTCTCATGGATCCCACAGCCTGGCTCCCTAGCCTCCCTCGACTTGTTCACTGAGAACTGCCGGTGTGACATCCACCGTATCCAGTTCTCCACTCCCCTCTACCACTCAAACCTCTCCCTCTGAACGCGCTGCACTCCATCCCTCAGGACCAATTCTGAAATTAATGTTAAACCGGCTGACATGGGGGGCGCTGTCATTATCTGGCGAAAGGACCTCTACCTGGCAGAGGCTGAACGGCAACTCTCTGACAACTACTCCTACCTTCCCCTGGACCCTGACCCCACAGCTCAACACCAAGCCACCATCACCGAGGTAGTCAATGACCTCATCTCCTCAGGTGACCTTCCTCCTTCAGCCTCCAACCTCATAGCCACCCAGCCTGCCTGTGCTTCCTCCCCAAGATCCACAAGCAGGACTGTCCTGGTAGACCCATTGTGTCAGTCTGTTCCTGTCCCAGTGAACTAATCTCGTCCTATCTAGGCTCCATTTTTGCTCCCCTCGTCCAATCCCTACCCACCTATATCTGTGACTCTTCGGATGTCCTCTGGCACTTTGACAATTTCCAGTTCCCCAGTCCTGAAGGTCTCCTCTCCTTTTCACAATGGACGTTCAGTCCCTCTACACCTCCATCCCCCACAAGGACGGCCTGCAGGCCCTCCGGTTCCACCTTGAATAACAGCAATACCAGTCTCCATCCAACACCAGCCTCCTTCGCTTGGCTGAACTTGTTCTGACATTTAACAACTTCACATCCAATTCCAAATACTTCCTTCAAATAAAAGGTGTCGCTATGGGAACCCGCATGGGTCCCAGCTATGCCCGCCTGTTTGTTGGCCACATGGAACACTCTTTGCCCCAGTCCTACTCAGGCCCGTTCCCTGACCTTTCCTCAGGTACATCAATGACTGTGTTGAGGCCGCTTCCTGCTCTCGCAGTGAGCTAGAAGCATTTCTAAACCTTGCCTCCACCTTCCACCCCTCCGTAAAATTCACAATGACCATCTCTTGACTCTTCCCTTCCCTTCCTCAATTTCACCATCTCCACATCAGGCAGCAGCCTATCCACAGATATTTTTTATAAACCCACCAACTTCCCACGCCTACCTTGACTACATCTCATCCCACCCGACCGCTTGCAAAGATGCCATCCCTTTTTCCCAGGCCCTCCGCCTCCGCCGCATCTGCTCTGACGATGCAACATTCCATGCCAGAGCAACCGAGATGTCCCCATTTTTCTTCAACCGAGGATTCCCACCAACAGTGATAGTGAAGGCCCTCGATGGTGCCCACCCGATTTCCCACACCTCTGCCCTCACCCCTTCCCCCCCGCACCCCACATCCCAGAACCGTGATATGGTCCCCTTAGTCCTCACCGACCACCTCAACAGCCTCAGTATTCAGTGCATTATCCTCAGACATTTCTGACGCCTCCAACGTGACCCACCCACCAAACATATATTTCCCTCCCCTCTCCGCCTTCTGAACGGATCATTCCTTCCGGGATTCTTTGGTTCATTCCACCGTCAGCACCACCAGCTGCTCTCCTTCCCCTGGCACCTTCCCGTGCCAGCGCAGGAGATATAATACCTGTCCTTTCACCTCCAGCCACTCTCCAAAGGACCCAAACACAGCTTCCATGGCATTGACTGATCTCAACTAAATTGCCCAAGTGCCCATTGAACACGTATGAACCTGAACAATGAGCATGGGGAGAAAGGATTATCACCTTGAAACCCTTATCCTCATGTTTATACACAGGCACTTCATCTGGAGGTCACTGGATATATTAAGAAAAGGGCAGATAATAGATTGTATAAATAGTGTTATTGTCCTACAGCAGTAACATTTTGAATTGAGAAACATATGACTATGCAGTAATTGCCAATGTATTGTCCTTTATCCACGTCAATCCCAATATTTACTCTCCGATTAATAAAAAATGTAGGTCATTCGTTTTTATACTGTTATGGTGTAACGAATAGCAATTCTCATTTTGCTTTGTTTAGAAGTGCACACTAAGATTCAAATCATATATAAATGGTTTGTAATCCCATTTGTTCAGCAGTAACCTCAAAGTCATCACGCTGATGTCTGAAATCTTTAACGAATGGTGTCTTGTTATTCTTTACAGGGTGAACAACTGTGTCGGCTTCTCCAATTATAAGTTTTTCTTCCTTTTCCTGGCTTATTCACTGCTTTACTGCATGTTCATCGCTGCTACGGATCTGCACTTTTTTATCAGATTCTGGACGGTAAGTGCTTCCCCAGCTCCTCCCTTCACAGGCTACAGATGATTCAGAACTCTGCAGCTCGTGTACGCTCCACACCAGGCTTCACGACCACTTCACTCCCACCCTCGCCCGTCTCCACTGGCTCCCCATCACCCAGAGGATCGAATTCAAGATCCTCGTCCTCACTTTCAAGGCCATTCACGGCCTTGCCCCCACCTGTCTCTCTGACCTACTGTCTCCCTATCAGCCTGAATGCACCCTCCATTCAGCAGACTCAGGCCTGCTCCACCCTAACCGCCCAGCCATCGGCGGCCAGGCTTTCAGCCTCTCTGCTCCCACACTGTGGAACTCCATCCCACAACCCCTCCGCCTTGCGTCCTCCCTTTCCTCCTTCAAGGCCAGTCTCAAGACCTTCCTCTTCGATCGCGCCTTCGGCTGCCCCACTAACTCTTCCCCCTCTCCCACTCTCCTTCCCCTTCCACCTACTTCGACCCTCCCCCACCCCGCCACCCACCCCGCTCGGGCCCCAACCAGACTGTTCAACGCTTTGGGACGTCCTCCCGATGTGAAAGGCGTTATATAAATGCAATTAATTTTGTTGTTGTTGCTTGAAACATATTTTTATATAGAGGTTTTTCTATGCTGGAGAGGGACATTCAGCTTGTTGTGATTGTAATGAAAATTAACAAAACATTTGTTGTATTTAGTGACCAGTTTCTGTTTAAAAAAAAAGGATACATAAGGGAGAAAGGAATAGGTGAGTGTAGGAGAGGAGAATACAAGGGGTGAGGGCTTGGGTGGAGTCCAACACTGAATTTGACTAGTTGGGCTGAATTGCCATTCTCCATGCTATATGTAATCTCTGTATAATTTTGTATTTGGCTGTCACCAAATTAAAATAAATGGAATTCTCAGAGAGCAAGCGAATACCAAATACCTTATTCTTCAAGTTATTCATCTGGTGTCACCTCATCTCATTTAGAGATGAATAGATACGATGAAAGGCACTCCCACCAGCCATCTCAGTTTTGCTTAATGAGTCCCATTCTTCATCCTGTCTCCCTGCAAATGCAGAGAAAAACTTTGCTTTGACTATCAGCAGTGATGCACTTTTGGACAACCCTTCTGTGGCTCCTGGATGTCCCATCACTCATCCTGAGCTTCAAAGAACCATAACTCACAGTGAAGCAGAATAGTATCTGTATTGCACTGATCATCCTGCCTTCAACAAACTTCATTATCAATTGTTGCAATGACACTAAACCCATTTACATTTAACATTATCCATTCACCAGAAGCTGTTGCAACAATATATTGGTATCCCACATTCCAAATCATACTCTCAGATTTGTGTGGTTTGTACAACTATAGGCTGTACCTTCCCTTCCTCCCTCCTCCTCTTTCATCCCTCTCTCTCTCTTGCTTCTGTTCTTTTTTCACTTCTTTATATATATACATGTTTCTTCCTTTGATCATTTTCAATTCTAGTTGTTCAATTCACTTTGAGCATTTCAACTCATTTGATGTTCATTGATCTCCCACCATTCTTTCCCTTCCATCTTTTCTGCTGACTCTTCACTTATCAAGCCTGGAATCCCACATGAGCGGCAGAAGAAATATTGGGTAGGAATCCTAATACAGTAAAAGCCCGTTTATCCGGCAGGCTGGGGGGCGTGGGGGTCGAATAATTGATTGTGCCGGATAAACGGGGTCGCAAAAACCCAACACAAAAAATGTGCTTATTTTAAAACATACTATATTAATAATATACTAAATAGTAACCTCTAAGTTCGCATGCACACGCATTGCACGCATGCGCAAAGTGCGTAATTGCTAGAATGGGGAATTGCCTTGAGAGGGGGGTCGAGCATTCCGGTTGATCGGGTGCCGGATAAATGGGCTTTTACTGTATTGGATCAGCCCACCTGTACTGATGGGTACTGATCAGTAGCTGGCAGAATATTAAGTCATCTTTGTAACACAGTATCATAACTTTTGGAAAGCCTTATTTGTTATTTAAATCCTGTGGCCACCTCTAGTAATGCCGTGGCTACAAATGTGTCCCAGTTAATGTGAAGCTCTCTAATCTGAAACCAAATCATTGACATAAAATCATTGAGTTAAAATCTAAATTATTGCAAGTTTTGGAAAATTCTTCAATTCTGTTTTACTTTGTTGCAAGAACTGCAGAAAACTAAGTCAAATTAAGTCTGAATATTACCAAACTCTGCACGATATTACATTTTAAGTACTATTCGCAGAACATTTTACCAAAATCTTTAAGGAAGAAATATTGGTGTGTTTAAAAATCCTGTCATTTTGACCCTAATATGTGGGTTTTGAATGTCACATTTTCCAATTCTGGTTTTATATAATATAAAAATACCTTCTTATTGTTTTCTCTCTAGAATGGACTGCCTGATACCCAAGCTAAATTCCACATCATGTTCCTGTTCTTTGCGGCTGCAATGTTCTCCATCAGCCTGTCCTCTCTGTTTGGCTACCACTGCTGGTTAGTCAGTAAGAATAGATCTACGCTGGGTAAGATACAATGCCTATTATTGAAAGCTTTTTATTGTCTTCTTCTCGATAAAATATGCTTTTAAGGGGAGGTGGGGGAGCAATGTGTTATGTGTCCTCTTTCCATTCGGGTGTGGTCTCTCATTCCACAGACAACAGAAGAGCTATTTCTAGGGATGCGCACGCAGTTTGCTAAGCTGGTGCATGACAATGTCTGTGGAGGTTTCCTCTAGTGTATACTCCTTTAAGAGTAAATTGACAATTAACGAAAGGCACAATAAGAAGCAACCAGGATGTATGAAAGAGTCCTGCAGCTCAGTTAGAGCACTAACCTTACAAGTGAGAGATCCGGGTTCAATTCCAGGTAGGGTAAAATCTTGGGCAAGTTTTGTTACTCCACATGTCTAATGATAATCCCTCAAAAAAAAATTGGTCATTTCATTCCACAACTCTTTGCAGGACACTCTGTGCACAATTGGCTGCCGCGTTTCACTCACAAATATACAGTCAATTCCCTTTACAGTATATTCTGTGAAGTGCTTTGAGACATCTAGAAGACATGAAAAGTACTATATCAAATAATAATATAATAATAATCCTTGCATTTGATATAGTGTTTTTCACATCTTATTGACGTCCCAAAGCGCTTCATAGAGTATACTGTAAAGTGAATTAACTGTATATTTGTAGGTGAATCGTGGCAGCCAATTGCACACAGCAGTGTCCCACAAACAGTCGTGGATTGAAATGACCAATTTTATTATTGTGGGTTTTTTGGACGGATTATTATTAGGCATGTGGAGTAAGGAAACTTGCCCAAGGTTTCTCCCTGACCTGCCTGGATTCGAACACAGGTCTCCCCAGCTTGCAAGACAAGTGCTTATTATAAAAGGACACTGGTGGGACAATGAGTGAGACAATGAGTGGCTTTATGAGTGTTTGTATTGCCAATAAAGAAGCTACCAACACATCTTTGAATTGGATTGAGTTATATTACATCCTTCCTTGGTTCAGTGGCAAAGTTGAGATGAGAAACAGGCAGGGAGACAATAACTTGATAATGGTTTATAATAGATCAAATTCTGGTGAAGAGTCAGACCCCAAATGTTAAGTTAGATAATTGAATGTGATCTTTGCTGCTGTAATTTGCCTCTTTCCTCAATTTTATTTCACTTGTTTATGGGATGCTGCGAGTGTAGATTTGTTGCCATGCTTGCCTACTTAGGCAAGGTTCTATGTTCTCCTTTAGATGAGATGTTAAACCAATGAGGCACCTCCTCTGCTTTTCCTGGTGAACATTAAAGATCCCCGGACACTATTAGAAAAGAAAAGGGAGTTTTCCTGCTTGTTGTGCTGGACAACAATCCACCAGATAAAATAGGTCATTCACTTCATGGCTATAAGGGATATTGCTAAATTCAAATTGGCTGCTGTGTTCACTTAGAAATACACATTCACTACACTTTAGAAAAACATTGTGAAGCACTTATTTTATTATTTATTTGCAGATGACTCCACCACCCTGCCCATATTTCATAATGCCATTAATTTTAGATTCCATTCCACCTTTGATCAAGAAGAAATAAAGGGATGGGGTCTACTTATTCCCAAAACATCAGTATTTATTCTAGTTTCCCTGGTTTGTATACCCCACCAGTCCAAATTCATCCTCAAATGCAAATTCATTGTCTTTATAAAATTGTAAAAATATAACATTTGCAAAAATATTATTCACGTAATATAATAATAATAATAATCCTTGCATTTGATATAGCGCTTTCCACATCTTATCAACGTCCCAAAGTGCTTCACAGAATATACTGTAAAGTGAATTGACTGTATAAATTTGTGGGCGAATATATACAATACAAAATTTCATTAGTTTGGCGCCTTTACGTGGGGAGGATGTCACAGGGGGCTAACAGTCAGGGATATGAACATTAATATAAGTACAAGAACATTCCATTGGTAAAGCACCTTTCACATCGGGATGACATCCTAAGTATTCCTTTCCTATTTGGGTTCAGGAAGTGATGGTGTTTGTTTCACCCCGTGCATTTATAGCAATGGCTTCTAAGCAGCCATGAGCTCTAATTCTACAATTTTAAAAATAGGAAATGTACTTTAATATGAATGATCAAATTGCTAACAACAATAATTTTTCTTTCAGAAGCCTTTAGAGCTCCTGTCTTCCGACATGGACCAGACAAGAATGGTTTTAGTTTGGGCTGCAGCAAAAATATAAAGCAGGCATTCGGAGATGAGAAGAAATATTGGTTACTGCCTGTCTTTACAAGGTACTGTTCGCTTTTAATGGGTATTGTTTCTGTGATAGAAACACAGCGGTCCATAGAATCTTACATGTTACAATAACATCTTGCAAGTGACCTTCACGCAGGGTAGAGTCTCGGAGCACTTATCTTACGAGGTACAGCACAGAAGAAGGTTATTTGGCCCATCGAGCCTTTGTTGGTCGTACCAGCTCCACTAGAGTTATATATCATAATCACACTTCCATGACCTTTCAACATACGCCATTATATTTTTCTCTTCATATTCTTCTTCACCCTTCCTATCTACAGTGTATCCAGTGAAGCACTTTTAGATGTCTTGATGACATGATAAGACACAATGTCAAATGTAAGGATTATTATTGTTATATTGTTGATTATAACAGTTGCAAAAACTAATAGTATTTTTATTGGATTAGTTTGGGTGATGGATGTTCCTTCCCAACCTGTTTGGTAAATCAGGATCCAGAGCAACCCTCTACTCCAGCTGGACACAACTCAACAACCAAAACGTAAGTGTCACCTTCACGCACGTGTTCACTTACAGTGTTGCCTAAAAGACAGACTAATCGTTTTGAAAAAGCACAGATAAGTGTTTTGTGCCTTTGCAAGTCTCTGAGACGCCGTCCGGCGTGGAGGGCGCTATATAAATCGAAATTGTTGTTGTTGTTGTGTAATGAAGTTCACCTACAAAATTTAGCCACTGAACTTTATAATAATAATATTTCTTCCATTTGATATGGCGCCTGATCATGTCTTTGAGACGTCTCAAAGCGTTTCACAGAATGTACTGTACAGTGAATTGACTGTAGATTTTGTGGGTGAACGTGGCAGCCAATTGCACACAGCATTGTGTCACGAACAGTTGTGGATTGAAATGACCAATATATTATTGCTTTTTTTGAGGGATTATTATCAGGTGTGTGGAGTAAGGAAACTTTTAAAAAACCTTAAGAAAATCTTGCGAGGCGCTTTGAGATGTTTGTCAGATCAAAAGACGCTATATCAAAAAGTAGTCATTGGTGACTAAAGGCTTGTGTACTTTTTTTAAAATCTCAATTTACACAAGTCTAAATTGCGATATATGTAACAGATTTATTACGTTATCCTCCGTCATCCCAACCGTGCCCCCACTCCCCCACTGCTCGGGTCCCGACCCCTGAGTGTTCAGCACCCAGGAACGTCCTCCTGACGTGAAAGGCACTCTACAAATGTAATTTTGTTGTTGTTGCACGATTTGCAAAACGGCTTTCACAGCTCGAAACCAACAGAGCCCAAATTGGACAAGCAACCGATACTGGCTTTTGCTATTTCAAAGCCTCACAATCTGATATTCACAAATTGACAAAAAAATGACATTCATATAGCGCCTTTCATGTCAGGAGGACGTCCCAAAGAGCAGATGATTCCCCAGAGTAAAGTGGTTCTGGCTCTGCAGCATTGCACACATGCGCAAAATGAGCATACGCGCGAGTGTCCCGGATGGCTCCGGTATGAGATCCATTTGCTGGAATGGTGAATTGTATTGGGAGATACCGGTTGGTTGAGCGTTCCTTGCCAGGTGCCGTATAAACTGTACCTGAACATAAATGATCATTGTTACAGTAAACTGTGTTCAAATGTGTTTGGAATTAGGTACGATGATGGTGTACCCATGCTTCCTGCTGGCTCTAGAGAATTTAAGGAGTGGAATAGAAATTCACTAGGTCTAGCTCACACCACATGTCAAATTCCTAAGAATACACTCTAATTATGCACTTTTACTTATCAAGTTACTGACACTCAATAGAAGCTTTCACCTGTTCAAGAACTTGAATCATGCTGCTATTTTTAGTTTGTGGTAGATCAGATGTCAGCTGACACACAGGCTAGCTTGTCATTCCTGGTAAGGATTGAGGTTGTTCTAAAGTATTGTATTGTTTGCACATCTTCACCATGGATTTCAGTTGATTTAAATAGTAAAGCTGTTGTCGAAGTGGACTATTTTGCAGAGCATTGTTCTTTTTACTCTGTGTACAGGCACTCAGAATTCATTAGGTAAAGAGATGAAAAGTTTTTGTTTTAACTTTAATACATTCACCTGAATGTATACATTAAACAGGTTCTCCTGGCACCCCATCACTGAATGGATCGATTTCAAGATCCTCGCACTCGTGTTCAAATCCCTTCAGTCTCTGGCACCTCCGACCTCCTCACTCTCCACTGGTGCTTTGGCTCGACTGGCACGGGCCTCCTGCTCGTCCCTTTGCACCCTCCGCCCCACCATTGGAGGTGAAGCTTTTAGCCACTGCGCCCCCAAACTCTTGAATACTCTCCTTCAATCCCTCTTCATTGCTCCCATGTCTCCTTTTAAAGTCCCACCTGAAACCTTTCCTCTTCAACCATGTTTACGGCCACCTCCCATCTCCCTCCCCTTCCAACTCGGAGTCTGGCTCTGCCGCTGTTAGGAGCCCTGAGACACTACCATGTGTGGAGGGTGCTACATAATAATAATAATAATCCTTGCATTTGATATAGCGCTTTTCACATCTTATCAATGTCTCAAAGCGCTTCAAAGCATATACTGTAAAGTGAATTGACTGTATATTAGTAGGTGAAATGCAGCAGCCAATTGCGCACAGCAGTGTCCCACAAACAGTTGCGGATTGAAATGACCAATTTTTATAATTTATAATGTTTTTTGGACGGATTATTATTAGGCGTGTGCAGTAAGGAAACTTGCCCAAGGTTTCACCCCGATCTGCCTGGATTCAAACACAGGTCTCATGCTTGTAAGGCGAGTTCTCTAACCACTGAGCTATTAGGAGTTCCACGAGTTGAGTTAGGAAGAAGA
Source organism: Hydrolagus colliei (assembly GCA_035084275.1). NCBI lineage: Eukaryota > Metazoa > Chordata > Chondrichthyes > Chimaeriformes > Chimaeridae > Hydrolagus > Hydrolagus colliei. Next base: position 15,016,163 of record CM068742.1, on the reverse strand, counting down.
AACTCTTTCAACCCATTTGGTCTTGTCTTTCCAGAATACTCGCTCTACTTTCTTCTGATCACAGCGTCAAGCTGTTTCTTGAAGTGTATTCCCCAACTTGTCTGAACCGCCCCTCCTGACCAAGTGCAAGTTGTGGTGGGATGTTTCACAGGAAATAAATGTAGTTTTAAATTCACCTTTTAATGAAGACACCTGAGGATTGAGATCAAATGTGTCAAAGTCTTCTTCATCTGAATTTGTGTTGTTATCATTTGTCTCCTTGGTTGACAGTACAGCTGATCCATTCCCTGCCAAGCCTTTACGAGACTCCCAGAATCACCTACTGGGCAGTGGTCACACATGGTCTGAAGGGACTTCTGATGATGAGAAGAGCAAACTTGGTGAGTATACATTAGCATTTTATAATTTGCAGTAATCATGCAGAGACCGGATCTTCATAATATTGCTTTGAGAAAATTGAAGCCTGTGAGGGAACGGGTACCACATTATTTTATAGAGAAAGGGAGACATATTATTCAACCATCACTCATGACTGTGAGTTCTGATTTACGTGTCAGAGACTTCAAACATGTTTGAAAAGAGAATGCACAGCAAGAGATTTATTTTTGTCATTACATTTTTATTTTAAAAAAAGCTTGCCGACTTTTTTAACCAAAGTTTTTTCTCCTGACATTAGTAGGTCAATATTTAATTGGCATCTGGCACCCCGTCATGTGCAAACCCATCTCAGTAATTCTTGTCAAGCTGTTATACTGCAGAGCTGAGTATGATCCTATCCTCACTTGACATCTACACGCACACACCTTGTAAGGGTCTTTGGGTAACAGTTAGGACCAAACCTTGACTGATTTTCTTCTCTCCAATATAGGGGCATTGAGAAGATTGTATTTGATACAGTGCCTTATCACATTTTGAGCCATTTCACAGCGCTTCACAGGGTACACTGTAAAGTGAATTGAATCTACATTTTGTGGGCAACTATTATCTCAATAGTTATTGACTATTATCTCTTGTCTCCAATGCGCAGTAGTGACCAGTTTCGCCAAGTGTTTTAGAAACTGTGTAAGAAAAGGTTTTCAAAGGGAAAAAAACATGTATTGTAGGTTTAAATTAAAACGTTGAAAATTAGGCACCCACCCAAAATGATTATTTTTTCCACACGCGGTGCAACAAAAACATGCCCTGTAAACAATAAGAATTAATCTGACAACATTGTGCACTGAGGCCAACCCTGGCGTCAAAACTGCTGCCACAGCTAGAATCAGGTAACTCTGCACAGACCTGTATGACATACTATCACCTGATGGGTTTTAACCACTTGGTCTTTGGCGAGCTCATTTGGCAACTATTCAGGAATTTATTTATTATCGATTACCTACTCAGGGTCGATTGTTTTGATCTTTTGCCTATAAAATACATAGACATTGTACTCCACAATAAAAGTCCTGTAAAGCCTTGAGATGTTTTCGACAACATAAAAGAAGCACTATATCAAATGTAAGGATTATTATTATTATTAGTGTCATCATCTTCAATCTTTTCAACTACAAACATGGAGGAATTCTAGGTTGTATGGTCACCAAACCTGTCAGATTGCACATGTGCACAATGTGTGGCAGCTCCATTAATATCACTTCCTGATCTATAACCTCCCTTTTCTTTCCGAGGTCCTTGAAAGAGTCGTTGCTTCCCAGCTTCACTCATTCCTCTCACTCCCTCCATAAGCCCCTTCATTTGCATTTCCATGCTGCTCACAGCACGGAAACTGCTCTAGTCAAGGTCACAAATGGCATCTTGTCCATCTGTGACCAGGGCTCCCTCTGCCTCTTTGTCCTCCTCGACTTCTCTGCCCTCTTCATGGATCACTCAATACTCCTCCACCGCCTCTCCTCTCATTTCAAACTTCGAGGTCCTCCCTCCCATACCTCCTTGAAGGCCGGTCTCAATCAAGATTCTCCTCTTCAACAATGTTTTCAGCCACCATCCTACCTCTCTGCCCTCCCTCATCCCTACCCTATCCCCCACCCCCATCTTGCTCAGGTCCCAACCCCAGTTCCTCCCGACATGAAAGGCACTCAATAAATGTAATTTTGTTGTTGTTGATCCTGCAATGCACAGGAACTGATATCTATAGAGACCCTATAACCCTATAGTAGAATGGAAATTCATTTTCCTAATTACGTAGAAAATTGTAAAACCAATGAATACTTATTTTTCCAATTAAAAACAGAGATTGATAATCCAAATTATAATTGTTTTACCTTGTTATCCATTTCTAGGTATGAGTAACCCTGCCATGGTGATAGAGAATGAGACCTAGATACTCATCAAGCAAACATTCAACAGCTGACAATGTAAGTTTGAAAGCGAAATGGTGTTACATCTTGTGTAACCCATCAATTAGTTAACACTTCTTTTTCTAACCCTGCACATTCACAGAAAGCAGAATACTATATTGTTACAGTTGCATATCCGCTACCTCCGCTGAACTGGGCTCATAGCCAGCTCTGCGGAGCTGTGGCTCAGAGATTTACTTTCACAGCACATTGCTATAAATAATTCAGATGTTTACATACCTAGCAGAGTTGTTCCTTATTTACAACCATGTTATTAATGACTGTATCACTGGGTACACATGTTATAAATGTTTCACTATTCATTTCCTATGTTTTTCTATCAGCCTGCCCAGTAATCCATAATTTCCCTTGATTTCATTTCAGTTAGTGCTTGTAACTCTATCTGATCAATTAAGAGATAGATCACTGTATAATTCCCAGTGAAATTGAGGATATTTTGTAAGTCAACCCCAACAGCGACAAAAACTTAGATTTATATCGAGCCTTTCCCATCAGAAGGATGTGCCAATGGGAAAATAAATAATTGAGTTTCATGTTTTTTTAACTGTACAGGAAGAGCAGGGAGCTAAAATGGGTAAAGTGTTGCTATTGTGTCAAGAGAGTTGAATGCCTGACTCAAATAGCGCCATAGCATTCTGTAGCATTGAGTTTGGAACTCAGTCCAACATGTTATTGCGAATTATACTAACCATGATAACATCAGCATAGAAGCACTGCGCAAATATAGATATGTGTTACTGCATTGTTGGTGTTCTGGGCCGGAGATGTTTTTTTGTGAGCATGAATTGTGTGTAAAATTCCAATGGCATGGTAATGAGCATTCATATAAGCCACTGAGAACACTGCAGAACGCACACAGGAACAGTGAAATAAAACGTGTCAGAAAGAGCCAGCAGGCGCCACCAGCAGCAATGTGCACTGAGGCAGGAAGAATGATAATTACAAAGAGCAATGATCACAGCTGAAGCCCGAGTGAAAAGGTTAAATTATTCGAGTCTGAAAGAAAATGTGTCTTTGATACTCTGGGATTCAGCTGCTGTCTTAATGGATACCATCAGACTGAGGAAGGAGAAAAATCACGAACAAACTGGAACAACCTAAAATAGAGGGTGAGCAACTGTCGTCCCATTGGCGGGAAAAATACAGGCGCCATCTATAGTCTAGATTGTTGGTCGCCAACCTTATTGGTCGGGCAACAAAATACATTTTCTTGATTGAATTTTCCTTGAATTATGCATTCATCAAAAAATATTCCATCAAGAAAAACGTTGAAACACATTGAACACGGACTTGTTAATAATATGAATCCTTGCATTTGATACAGCGCCTTACCATGTTGTTGAGACGTCTCAAAGCACTTCACAGGATATGTTGTAAAGTGGATTGACCGCATTATGTGGGGAAAATGCACCTAGACTAGAGTAAATATTCAGGGGGTTGCTGCTTCTTGACGGCCGAAATTTGGCCGGTACTGGTCCAGATGGTAGGAATGTAAGAGGAGAAGAGGAACAAAGAGACATGAGGATTCAAATCCACAAATCTCTAAACATAGCTACGGAAGGAGATAAGGCTGTCGAAAGGGCTGATAGGAACTTGGACTTTTTATCTAGACAGATAGAATATGAAAGTGAGGAGGTGATGTTAAATTTATTACCATTGCGATTTAATAGCTTCATGTTACTGTTCATGAATTCACAAATAGACAGCTACTATACTTGAGAGCAATTAACCGTGAATCACGTTGAGATTTGTTTTGATAGTTTGGCACAAAAGCAGGCGTTATTATGTTAAGATTTCTATCTTCTCGTTTTTTGCTCATTTTTTTTCCTTAAATTCTTTCATTGCTTGGAGACATCCTTCTGACGTGAAAGGCGATACACAAATGTAATTTGCTATTGTTGTTGTTGCTTTCATGCTGGCTCCCAATGTACTCAAGACCCTCCTGATTGCCTCCACACCTCAGGTGCTGACAGCATCACCTTCCATGGATGAACACTCCACCTCACTGAGCCAGTCCAGAACCTCGGCGTCTTATTTGACCCTCAACTATCTTTTCAATTCTACATCTGTGCCATGACCCACTCTGTCTTCCTCCACTTCCACAACATTGCCCGGCTCCACCACTGTCTCACACTGCAGGCCGTTGAGACAATCATGTACCATTCATAACATCCAGGCTTGACTATACAAACTCCTTGCTTTCGGGCTTCCCCAATTCTTCCCTCACAGGCTGCCGATCAACCAGAACTCTGCAGCCCTTGACCTCTCCCACACCCGGCTCTGTGACCCTGTTATTTCCATCCTCATCCGACTCCACTCGCTCCCCATCACACAAAGGATACAGTTCAAGACGCTAGACCTCACCTTCAAAGCTCTCCATGGCCTCGCTGCCCTCTGTGACCTTCTAACTCTCTACAAACCTGCACGCTCCCTCCGTTCATCTGGCAAAAGCCCACTTCACGTCTCCTGCCTCGACCGCCCCATCATTGATGAGCGGGCCTTAGGCCACTCTGTCCCCACCCTCTGCAACTCCTTCCCGCAAACCCTCTGCTTCTCCCCTTCCCCGAACTCTTCAAGACCCATCCTCCTCGACCACGCCTTTGATCACCTTACTTCCCCACCCTCCCTCCACCCTCCCCTCTCCCAACCCCCAGCTCAGTTCCAAAACACTGACTGTCCAGTGCCTTGAGATGTCCCCCCAATGTGAAAAGAGCTATACAATGGTATTGTTGTTGATTTATCTGCCCTAGAGTATCTTCTTAGTTTCCAGAGGACACCCCTCTCCCTCACCCCACTCCCGTGTGGAACGTATGGCAGCAGCAAATCCCCTGGATCGCAAATTAGTCAATCCAGACAAAGCCCTTGTCCAACTGCCCAAAGCCACGACAGCTGTCTTCATTGCAAAGATTATTTTAATCTCTCCTGAAGAGCATAGCACAGGTAACTCTGATACTGGAAGATTATACGAATGGGGAATGAAACAACAGCTGGTCTGCCCATTTGTTCGTGCTCTTTGCAAATTGTTCTTCATTCATATATTTATCGTCCAACCCTCATTTAGAGATGAAAAAGTTAGGATCAATTTTCCTCATCGCCGTTGTTCAGAAACCATCTGCGTTACACTGTATGTTGATGGATGGGAACGGAGAGCACAATCTGACACGTAGGAGACTATTGCAGCTGTGTTTTCCCATGAACAGAGTGTCAGTGACTGGGGATATCACTTTGTATTACATTGAGTGCCTAGCTCTTTACTCTAGCCACACTCTTGTAAAATGAACAGGTAGGTGAGAGCAGAGGTCACCTTCAATGTTATTATTATTGCAAGTCTGACGTATGTATAGCACATGGTAAGACTGATCTATAATGATCCTTGCAATTGATATAGTGTCTTTAACGTTGGAACATCTCAACATGCTTCATACTTTTTCGTAAGGAGTAGTGACTCTATATTTGAGGTAAACACATTTGTAAACAACAAAAATTACATTTGTAGAGCACCTTGCACATCGGGAGGGTGTCCCTAAGCTCTGAACAGTCAGGGGTCAGACCAGGAGCATCGGTTCGGATGAGGGAGGGCAGAGATGTAGGACAGCAGCTGAAGGCATGGTTGAGGAGAAGGTTCTTGAGACCAGTCTTGAAGGAGAAACAAACACAAATCCTGTGTGGAGTCCTGCAGATCAGTGGTTAAGCACTCGCTGTACAAGTGGGGGACCTGTGTTCGAATCCAGGCAGGTCAGGGCAAAACCATGGGCAAGTTTCCTTACTCCACACACCTAATAATAGTCCCTCCAAAAAAAACACAATAATAAAATTGGTCATTTCAATCCACGACTGTTTGTGGGACACTGCTGTGCGCAATTGGCTGCCGCGTTTCGCCACAAATATACAGTCAATTCACTTTACAGTATATTCTGTGTAGCGCTTTGAGACGTTTAGAAGACATGAAAAGCGCCATATCAAATGCAAGGATTATTATTTTTATTATTACGAACATGAAGAAAACAACCAATTTTATCCGTAGGATTTTAAGCCGGGGTATTAGAAAAAACTCTTTTGGAATAGTACAATGGGGTCTTTAATCATCCAAATGACAGCACCTCCAAACCACCACTGCATTGCCAGACAAGATTGGGAATTTATAATTCCAACATTAAACCTACAACCTTCAGCGCCTTGGGATATCCTCCCAATGTGAAAGACGCTATACAAATGTAATTTTGTTGTTGCTGTTGTTCTGACCTAAAGACAAAGGTACTGAGCCAAGCTGACACAAATTTATAATACGATAATAATAATCCTTGCATTTGATATGGCGCTTTTCACGTCTTCTAGACGTCTCAAAGCGCTTCACAGAATGTACAGTAAAGTGAATTGACTGTATATTTGTGGGCGAAATGTGGCAGCCAATTGCGCACAGCAGTATCTCACAAACAGTTGTTGATTGAGTGACCAAATTATTATTGTTTTTTTTTGAGGGGTTAGTATCGAGCCCGAGGAGTAAAGAAACTTGCCCAAGGATTTGTCCTGCTTGGAATCGAACCCAGGTTTCTTGCTTGTACAGTGAGAGGTCTGACCACTGAGCTGCAGGACGCATATTGAACTTGAATCTGATGCAAAGAAACAATTGTTTTACAGAAGATTTACTCCAGTGCAGATGCTGAGGCAAATCCCTTTTTAATATAAAGGGCAGCAAAATTAATGTAATTTATATAAGTGTAAAATGCATCAAAACACTAAATGTGTTTAATGTTAAATGCTCTGAAATACAGCATAGAACACAAGATGCATTGTTACCTATGGCATTGGAATAGAGTCTCTAATGTTAGAGCAAATTACACAATTCTTAATGTAGTATCCTTTCATAAACCATACAGTCAACATGGTTATGAACTTTATATAAATAATCAAAGCGTTAAGTTACACAAAGTGATAAGGGGTCTGAATGATGTTCATTTATTTGGCAGTCAAATAAAACAGAGAAAATAGCAGGATAGATTTTTTTAATACAACAACCGTAAGGAGAAATTAAAACATTGAACAAAATGAACGGAATTATTCAATGCAAAATTTTTTTAAAATTTATATTGAAATGTCACACTGGATAGTAATTACCTATAATGGAGATAATGTATTCAGATCACTGGAGAAACACCTGGAGGGAATACTGAATTTCAGTTCCTCTAATGAGAATTTTTCATAGTCCCAAGACCAAAGTACAGTCATTTTATTTTATAAATGCAGAACTTTGGGGTAAGAGACAGAAGATTATCAAGGCACTTTAATTTTCATTTGTCACATCAACCCGCCATCAACCATTGATTGATCTCTTGTGATAATACTGTATAGCATTCCACAGTTTACTTTAGATAGCCAGCATGTAGTTTTTCTTTCTCTCTCTTAACCTGTGCATTTTTCAGAAATATAGACAGATTGAAATCTACTTCTGCAAAATTCTGAGTTTCCGTGAAATTTACTGCTAATGAAATCTTCGTGTAGGTAACTTAACTTTGACAGCAAGTGTTTGGGCAACCAAACTGTATCCTATCAACATAACCAAATGTGGCATCTATTCTTCCTCAATTATTATTGGAATAAAAGGTGTCAGTAAATGCCTGAAAATTCTGATTACGGAAGAAAGCAATGGAGCAGATTGCTGGTGTGAATTCCCAGTCGTACATTTATAAAACCGTAAGCACCAAAGACAGATGTTTTTTGCCCATTGTGTCTCTTTGCTGATTCTAGCTCTTCCATTGCAGCAGTCTGCTCCTTGATCTTTCCGTGTGACGTTTAAATATCTTTTCATTTAAATATTGATCAAATTCCTTTATAAATGTTGAAAATCGACTCTACTTCTCCGTCTCCCTCGACCCCTCTACTCCACCATCGATGGCCGTGTCTTCAGCCACTATGCTACAAACCTCTGGAATTTCCTGCTTCAAATCCGCCACCCTACCCCACCGCGCAATCTTTGCAAATCTTCAACTCACACCTGAAGACCTTCTTCGGACAAAGCTACGGTCACCTCTATTTTCTCCTCTTCACAGCACCATACTTTGCACTGTTTTACACTCCGAGCTGTTACCCACATGAAGGTATTATATTTATTCATAGAAGCTTACGGCACAAAAGGAGGCCATTTAGCCCATCGAGTCTGTGCCGGCTCTTTAAAAAGAGCAATTTAATCCCACTCCCCAGCTCTCTCCCCATAACTGCGCAAACCCGTCCTCCCCAAATAAATGTCTGCTTCTCTATTAAAAGTTGTTATCAAATCGGCCTTCACCACCTTTTCAGGCAATGCATTCCAGATTTGAACAACTCGCTGAGTGAAAACATTTCTCCTCACCTCCCCTCTGCTTCTTTTTGAAACTATTTTAAATCTGTGACCACGAGTCACTGATACGCCCACCAGTGGAAATAGTTTTTCTGTGTTTACTCTGTCAAATCCCTCCATGATCTTAAAGGTCTCCTCGTAACCTTCACTGTTCCAATGAGAATAAACCTAGCCTCTCTAGCCTTTTCTCATAGCTGAAGTCCCTCACTCCTGTACTCTAGCTGAGGCCGAATCAAAGTTTTATAGTTTAGTCAGAACTTCCTGACTTTTGTACTCTATGCCCCTATTTATAAAGCCTAGTATCCTGTATGGTTTTTTTAACAGCCTTGTCTACCTGCTCTGCTCTGCCACCTTCAAAGGTGGCCTCTGTCCCTTTAATGCCGTGGGCCTCTATTTTCCTTATAAGCCTTTTATGTTGCACTTTGTCAAATGCCTTTTGAAAGTCCATATAAACTACATCAACTGCACTACCCTCATCCACCCATTCCGTTACCTCATCACAAAATTCTATCAGATTTGTCAGGCAAGATTTGCCTTCAGCAAATCCATGCTGCCTATCCTTTATTAACCAATATCTTTCTAAGTGAAGATCTATCTTGTCCCTGATTATAGTCTCTAGAAGTTTCCCCACTACTGATGTTAGACTGAGATTGATAGATTTCTTATGGATAAGGGGATTAAGGGATATTCTGATAATGCGGGTAGGTGGAGTTAGAATAGATCAGTCATGATTTTATTGAATGGCGGGGCAGGCTCGAGGGGCCGAATGGCCTACTCCTGCTCCTAATTCTTATGTTCTTATGACTGGCCTGTAGTTCCCAGGTTTGTCCTTCTGCCCCTTTTTGTACAGGGGAGTAATGTTAGCAACCTTCCAGTCCTCTGGTACCACCCCCGTGTCCAAGGAAGATTGAAAAACTGTGGCCAGAGCCTCTGCTATTTGCACCCGTACTTCCCTTAGTAATCGAGGATGCATCCCATCCGGACCGGGTGACTTATCTACCTTGAGCGCTGTCAACCTTTTTAGTACTTCCTCTCTGTTTATACTTATCCTAAACATTTCCTCTACCCTCTCCTCCAGTACTGTGGCATTGGCAGCATCTTTTTATTTTGTGAAGACAGATGCAAAATACTCATTTAGTACATCAGCCATACCCTCTGCCTCCACAATACGATTTCCTCCTTGGTCCCTAATTGGTCCCACCCTACCTTTGACTAACCTTTTATTCTTGATATGCTTGTAAAATACCTTAGGGTTCCCTTTAATGTTACCCGCTGATCATTTCTCGTAGTCTTTTTGCCCCTCTAATTTCCTTTTTCAGTTCTCTCCTGCACTTCCTATATTCTGTTTGTTTGTCTTCTGTATTTTGGGCATAACATTTGTCATGAACCTCCTTTTTTTGTTTTATTTTAGTCCCAATTTCCTTAGTCATCCAGGGAGGTTTGGATGCCCTACTTTTTACCTTTGTGGGAATGTATTTGTTCTGTGCCTGAACTGTCTCCTCCTTGAAGACTTCCCACTGCTCCTTAGTTGTTTCACCTGCCAATCTTTCTTTCCAGTCCACCTTGACTAGGTCCCCTTTTAACTCACTGAATTTAGCCTTCTTCCAGTTATCTTCACCTTTGATTGTTCCTTGTCCCTTTCCATAATTACTCTGAATCTAATGATGTTGTGATCACCATTGCCCAGGTGCTCTCCTACTGAAACCTGCTCTACTAGCCCCACTTCATTCCCCCGAACTAGATCCAGCACTGCTTTCTTCCTCATTGGGCTGGAAACACACTGATCAAGAAAGTTGTCCTGTACACATTTCAGGAATCCTTCTCCCTCCTTGCCCTTTACGCTGCTATTTTGCCAGTCTATGTTGGGATGATTGAAGTCCCCCATTATCACTACTCTATTGGCTTTGCATCTTTCTGAAATCTGCTTGCAAATCTGCCCAACTGTCTCCTTCCTACTATTTGGTGGTGTATAGTATACCCCTAACAACGTAACAATGCAAATGTTGTTGTTGTACTTCCACATCCCACCGAGGTAAGGCATTCCTTTTTCTATCATTCCCTTTGTGTCAAAATAAATCCTATTTGCACCCACTCAAACCATGGCTTTAGCCACTCTGGGTCTAATACTCTACGGAGCAGTGTGCTTCGCTCCAGGGAGAGTACACATTCCAGAGAAATTACACACGGACATTTCCATTTTGAAGGTAGCAAACATTTGTGAGAAATTCAGTCGAGTTTGGATTCTCATAAGCATGATGATGGATTTCTGCACATGTCAAAAATGAACTCTCCCATTTTTCTTCTGATGATTATCTTCAATATACTCTTCATCCTGATTGTGATACAGTAAACGCCCGTTTGTCCAGCGGGACCTGGCCAATGCTGGTTAAAGCGCCTGCCAGATATTCGAGCGGCCCGCTGTCAAAAACCCACCACAACAAAATTAAAGCTGTTTTAATACACACCATACACACCCGACTAAATAATAACAGATAATAACAGAATATTGTATTGGTACTTAATGTTAAAACTACTCTTGCGCTTCTCACCTTTACTGGTTGCGGTTTATAGGGATTCTTTTTAAAATGGAGGATGCCAAGCGGGTGAAAAAAACGGCAGCGCGACTTTAAAGCCTTATTAGCGGCAAGCCGATAACCCTAGACTCTATTAGCGGCAAACCGAAATACTGCACCTGCGCGACAATGGCTCACAAATGCTCCACCGCTATTGTTCCGGATAAGTTCCGGTTTATCGAATGTGGACTTTTTTGGGGGCGTGCCGGTTATACGGAAGTGCCGGTTCATCGAGTCACGGATAAACGGGTTTCTACTGTGTATAAAAAAGGATGACATATAATGCACTCCAGGCATTTTTATAATTCAACCCACTCTAGAAGAGAATGATCTGTTCAATTGTGATTGTATGAAAATGTAAACTCAATGTATCTGTTCTAGTCCTAGGTGTAGCTGCTTATGGAGAAAATTCAGAGAAGAAATGTTCTCCCAAGATCCAACCATCACCTGCCCACCATCCTCATCAGATGTCTGTGCCTGTGGGCATGCTCCAAAGGATGCATTTCCCTGACCAATTGGCTTTTCTCATTTCACTGCTTAAGGAAACATGTTGATTCAGTTACCCTTGATGTACAATAGGGGGTTTAATTCAATGCTGATGCATCTGCTTGACAAAACATGCTTAACGTTTACAGCATCGCCGCAGGTATGAACATCCTGAGGAAATGGTGGGACTGTAACCTACCGGCCCACTGCTATAATTTGCTAAACTATCTGGTTGTTCTCCTGCTGATAATACAGTAATTGTCTTGATTCTATGTCATGTCCAATTACATGTGTGGGCTTACTTGCACATATTCTTTGGAACGATATGAAGTGATGACAGATTATGTTACAATGGAATTGAAGTGCTCCATGTACAGACTTTCAGCTTAGAAACTTTTTAAGGCGACAAACTTAAATTTTTTGATGTTTCTATATGTGTTGGGAGGAAGTGATGAGAAAACAATATACAATATTGTTTCCTGCATTTCATTCCATGGGTTTAAACACCAGTTGTTAGCAAAGTGGGATAACATAGTACAGGAGAACAAATCGTTATTCTAAAAGACATTGTCAGCCTGCAGTACTGCGTGCTATGCTTTGGTTGTTATGATGGGTCAGTTGAGTATATACACCTTTTTTGATTCATTCCTGTAAAAATTGTGTAAATGTAGATTGAGCTCTCACCCAGTGGCCTGTCTCTAGACCACAAAAATAGTTCTGTACAATAATGACCAAGTCAGCATGATGCCAAACCCGCAGTATGCATGACATTATAAAACTCCCTTGCCGTGAGTGAATTGTGTCATTTAGATATCGCAAATGGAAATTACATCATTTTCATGATTAACACAAATGGGGAAGACTTCGGTGGAGAGAACGAGTAGTGTAAGCACAAGTTGCCAACTTGCAGTGCCTTCATCAAAAGTTTGGCTCAGTGCTTAAAGCATTTGAAACAAGTTGTATCTTGCTAGTGTATGTTTTAAAATGCCAATTACCCGTCTGATTTTTAAAAAATTTGTTTACTGAAATAATTTATAAGATTTTGCTGAGATGTAGATGAGTAAAAGGCTTTAACTTAAATGGATATTGAAATACCATTCTGTACCTTAACAGTGTTATTCCCCCCCACCACCCCCACAAGTTCAATTGAAGACATAAAAACTACAGTACAGTATTTAGTTGTTTTGGTGCATTTTAAAAGTATATACCAAAAATAAAATCTATACTGCTTAAGGCAGTTCAATGAGGCTTGTTGGACATGGCAACAATGATCTTATTATTTCAGCTGGTTCTATTGAAAAATTGAAAGATTTCATGATGGTGTACGGTTGGAATGGGAATTCCAAGTATTCATTTATTTTTTAAAAAACAAATCCAAAGACAGATTTAAATGCTAACAAAATTGTTGGTGTTATTGAGGTAAAAGAGTACATAGGTAAGAAGAATGGAGGTCCACAGTGCAATGTTTTCAATTGTTTTAATGAGGCATTTTGTAGTGTACAGGTTTTTTTTTAATTGTGTGGCTTAATAGCTATGTCCCGCATATCTTCTGGTGTTGTTGAAGGTGGATTAAACCAGTCTCTCAATTTAAAAGTAATATTGTCTAGGAAATGTTACTGTTTCTAAAGACAAACTTTCATCATTTGTTTCATCAAAGGAACTTTTTATTGTATTCCATTTCTCAGTAGCGTACGTAAGAAACTCACAAATAAAGATATCATATGCCGTGTGTATCAACAAAAAACAAAATTACATTTGTATAGCGTCTTTTACGTCAGGAGAATGTCCCAAGATGCTGTACAGTAAATGTTTCAGACCCGAGCTGGGGTCAGGTCGGGGAAGTTGGAGGAAAGCGGGGGATTTGAGGTGACCGATGGAACTGTTGAAGAGGAGGATCGTGAGGCGAGACTTGGAGGAGGCTAGGGAGGGGGTGAGGCGGAGGGATTGCGGGATGGAATTCCAGAGGTTAGGTGCAGAATGGCTGAAGGCTCGTCCACCGATGGTGGGGCGGGTGGGTCAGGGGACATAGAGCAGGCCGGAGCCCACTGAGCGGAGGGAGCGGGCAGGTTGTTAGGAGGTAACAAAGGTAGGGTGGGGCAAGGCCATGGAGGGCTCTGAAGGTGAAGACCAGGTACCCCAATGAAAGCGCACAAATGGTGAAAATATAGTGTTACAACGGACACCAAAAATGTTATGAAATATAAGCAAAATCTACCATCTGGTAAACTGTTTAACACAGGGGGAAATGAGATGCTGTTGTGAGAAATGTTTATGCTGATTGATTCTCTTTTTAAATCTTCATAACATAATTTAATACAGTGAAGCTATGACATATTGCATCAAAGAGTGGTGATTTTGTCAATATCCAGGATTACTTAAAGTACACTCAATTGTACACCACACCTTCCAAATCTGTGTCACATCGTACACAACAGTTCCTCATAAAACATTTTTTAAAGAAACAAACCATGGTGATCCATGTGAAATTTAAAGTTATGCCATTTTATTCATTAAATAATATGACGTTTTTACATCTCCCAATCCCAAAGCAAAGAGTTTCTATGATGTACATATCCTGCCTTTTCAGAAGCCTGTACGATAACTTTACTTAAAAGCAGAAAACACAGAATAAGGAAATCAATCAATCAAAACTTGCATTTATATAGCGCCTTTCACTTCAAGAGGACATCTGAAAGGTCATTTAGCCCACCCCATCATGTCTGCAATGTCATTGCGGTATCAACCTTTTATTATCTAATGAGAGGCTTTGTAGGTTTCTCTCTGCCAGCCAAACTCTAGAGGGCAATACCTCCAACTGCGAACAAATTAATGTTGCAGTTATAAGAAAGAAGCTTAAGCTCTTTTGAGTAACATTTTCTAGGCTAGTACTTGTTCTAGCACTTGTGATGTATTGTTTCTGAGCAGCGAGCTTTGATTTATACCAAGTTACAGTTTAGGATTAGCACCAACTCCAGGATCTTTTCACGCCAGTTTGTGACACATTTTGTACTTTCCATCAAAGCAATTATTTTTGCAGTCAGCCAGCTGTGATTCGTAATGAAGTAGGATTAAGGTTAGAAGACTTAGATGTGCCTATTACAAAGAACTTTGGTGAGGACATATTTTGAATATTTGGGCCAATTTTGCATCACACGTTAACAACGTGCCAAGAAGCACAATGTGGAAACTGTATAAATTCATGCACACTGTGGCAACTGTATTTTTTGTTGATATATCATAAAGACACAGATAATAACATGTATTTTCTAATGGGATGGTAAATTTAGATATTGGAGAATATATTGATATGTTGAAGAGTTTAGCAAAATGCAACAAGAGAACATAATTTTAAGCAATGAAAGAGGAATTCATTGAACTCACTTTACATTCATGATATGAAGTGATAGAACTCCTCTAACGATTTAACAATAGATTACCGGATGTATATGTGGTTGTCAACAGATTGAAGGTTACAAGAATAAGTACAAATAGAGGTGTTCCAGTCCTAAGTAGAACAAACTCACATTTGTATAGTGGCTTTCACCATCTGGTGCGAAGGGCACTCTATAAATGCAAGTTGTTGTTGGGTGGACGTCCCATAAATGAATGATGAATTTAAAATATGCTTGAAATATGAAAATGTTATGCTCGAGAAGGCAAAAACCAAGGATAAGCAATATAGGATGAAGCTGAATGGATGCTCTGGGGTTTTACCTTCGGGAGAGAAAAACACTTCACAGAACTTTCCAGATAGTAGTAACAAAGTTCATGATAGTACAGTATATGATAGATGGAAGGAATGCGCTCAGTTTCTAATAGTGTTAAATGTTTTCCATAAATAATATGAAGCTAAGTGCCTCCACAATGGCACTGGTTTTGAAGGATCACACATTCCTTCCACCGACCATATACAGTACAATCTGCTACATGAAGATAACAAATGAAGCAACAAGGAACATTCCTACTTGTCATATTTCCTACTTTCTTGATTTATACAAATGTCTTAGGCATATGCCATGCTTTGATGCATGATGCTTTTATTTTATGCTCTTACTGAGTATACAATTTTAATGTTTCCTTATTCTAGTTATTAGCGATTAAAAATGTTGAAAATTGTTACTTACATTTCTTTAACAAATCAGAACTATATACCCGCTTAATTCGGCTTTACTAACAGACTTAATGCAAGGGGACTTTCAATTCCAGTTATATATCAAAATAAGGTACCTGTGTGTACAAGAATGGAAGGTACAGTTGGATGTATGGCTGAACTTCCCTTCTATTTATCTGTGAAGTGATTTGAGATATTTTGGTTTTGGAAGCACTATATCAAATGGAAGTTTCATACTGTAGATAATTGAAGACTTGCATCATCCAATATATAATTGCATAGTGTTATGTAGCAGAATAACTTCATAAAATATTTCATCCTTTTATGATCCTGAAAACATTATCACCGACTCTCCTGGACTATACAGGGTAATTACTGATATTATAGACAATGTCATCTGTAAAAGTAAAAAAAAGGATAATTAAAGAATGTTTGAAAACTAACAGTGTTCCTAATTCATGATGATTGGTTCTGTCAGGATGACCGATTCTGAACATTTTCTCAGTATCATCAGTCAAGATAAAAGAAGCCTCATTAATATGTACATGAGCTAATTCACTAATGTTTCTTTTCTAAGGGTTCTGTGTTGGGACCAGACCAACAATAACATAAAAATTACCTTTCTATAGCGCCTAGCAACCTAGAATAAAACCCTGTGATGGGAGTACATGTGTTTTATTTGGAAAAAAGAGATACAGTATAAATAATGCGGTTTTATTAAGACCAATACCTTTCTTCGTATACAAAAATTATCTGGACTCTGGTCAGAGACCCAATTTCTAAGCATGATGACACAAAACTAGGGATTGTAGCTAACAATGAAGAAGATTGTAAGCAACAAGGAGGACATAGACAGACGAGTAGGTTGGGCAGATAGATAGCAGATGAAATTTATTGCAGAAGTATGAATTACATATTTTGGGAGAAAAAATGTCAACTTCATTTATATTACACAGTTCACACTGGGTAGTATCTCAGTCCACTGGATGGACCTTGACACTGAGCTGGGAAGAAAAGGGAAGGTGACCTTGGGGACAATCAAAGAGGAAGGTGTTCAGCTATCATCTAGCAAGGACTGGGGTGATGGGGATAGAGTTTTGTGTGGATGAGAATACGGGCGGCGGAGGATATATTAAAAATCATAGCAATTAATTTTATACGCCTATTTAAAAATGTGATGCTAATGTTTCAAAGGTCATGGTGGAAAGTTTCCACACAATTGAAGCATATTGCCTTCTAACTAAATAAAAATATGAATAACAAATGTGGTTTAGACAGAAAATGACATTTCTTGTAGATCAAGTTATCTATCTAAAAATTTGGTAACAAACATAACAGTTCAATACTGCAGCCTATAAGACAACTAGTCTCATTTTCAATAAATTCTTAATAGGACCCATCAGATGGAATTTGCTCATCCTTAATAACTCCCAAAATAGTGTTTGGTAAGATTATCCATTTCGTATAAAGTATCAAAGCAAAATCTTTATGTGATAAGTGTGAAACTTTGGTATTTGTAAAACAAAATCAGTGTTCCTCACTTTGAGACTGGCAGCTGGAATAAATCCAGTGTTCATCATTCTTCACAATCATTTGAGCAAATCAGTTTCAAAATATAATGCTACCAATGCTAATTTATTTTGCTCCTGTCAACAATTACTAGTTACTGTATGCATACCCTAACTAAAAAAAATCAAAAGCTATTAAAAGTCAAAACTATTTTGTTTAAACCTTTCAGCCCATTCTGGTTTAATACCATGTACTAATCCAATAGAATAGAAATTCTCCCAAGAGATGACAATAAGACTTTTGTTTTCCTCATATGTTCATCAATAAAAGGAAAACCTGGAAAATACTACGGCAATGTGTTAAGTCATAATATTTTGCAAACATTCTTTTTCTAACTCAATTTGTAGGACAGCTCTCTACCAAAAGAACTACAGTGAAGGAAAATTAACATGTCAGTGAGCATTATTTCAGCCGGTTCATTTTCTTTTGTGAAGCTTTATCGCCGGAAATTTGGTACATTGATGAGAAGTGTTGTTCTGTTTCGATCGGTTTCTTTTGCTGTCAGTTTTAAGCTGTGGCACTTTGTTGTTAAAATGCATTTTAATGGAGTATTTTGCGTATGCATTTGTATTATTATAAGAATAACATATTGTACATGGGAGTTGATGTTGCTGTCTGTCATGCTCTGTAACACTGGAAATTTAGTCGACTAACATAAAGACATGCAATTGTTCCAAATTGCAACCGCCCATGTATATTTGACGTTCTTGGTTCCTAAAGTGGAAAAATAAATTGCGCCAATGAGTGCCTTGCATTGTTCATTTACATACGTACACTGTTCACCATTATGTACCCCAGTGCTGAAACATCTGATAATGCAACATGTAAGTGCTGTAGACAATTACGTTAATTTGTAGGGGGGGACAAAAAGCTCGGTTGTGAATAATTATTAAAGGCAAGCCAATTTGTGAGAGTATGCCAAGCAAACTAAATTGTAGCATTAACTAAGCAACCATTTTTTCAGTGACTTGCCTGGAGAGCAATCTAAAAATGCTGAACAGGCAGCTCAAGAATAGAGCTAGGATACTGTGAGAAAAATCTTAAAAATGACATGATCCTACAAATTTATCCAGCTTGATAATAGATTGGGTTGGTGGGGGGGGATCTTTGAACTAGTAGATCGATCTTGCATATTGAAAAGTCAATACAAATTTACATTTATATTAAAATGACATCCCAAGTGCTCAACAGTACTGGCTAGGCACCCGACACTCGTAGACAAGGGAGAGAAAGATTTTTTTTTCCAACAGCCAGGAACCCACCATCAACAACAACAACTTGCATTTATCCATGCCAGGCAACATCTCAGAACGCTTAACAATGTCAGAGCCTGAGGCCGAGCCAGGGAAGGTTGACCGTAAGTGCGGTCGAAGAGACAGGTCTTCAGGCGCGATCCGAAGATGGGAAGGAGAGAATGAGGAGGAGGGGTTGAGGGAGAGAGTTGCAAACTTTTGGGGTGTAGTGGCTGAAAGCACAGCCTCCATTGGTGGAGCGGAGGATTCGGGGACAAAGAGGAGGCATGGACCCAGTAGAGCGGAGGAGGCCGGGAGTAGTTCAGCTGTAACGTGACAGGCACGGACTAGAGTTTCAGCAGCTTTTGGGGTGAGTTATTGACGGAGACGGGCAATGTGGCGGAGATGGCAGAACTCAGTGCTGGTCAGGGACCGGATGTGGGGGAGGAAGGATAACTGGGAATCAAACCTGACACCTAAGTTGCGCATCACCATACTTATATACATCTAAACCACACTACTTGCGTATGCTTGTAAATTTCCTTTTGCACGGAATGGAGTTCACACAATCTCTCCCCAAGGGAACACACGCTGATTTGCTACTCCTGGAAAGCATTAGGTGCAGATTATCAAGAGCCAACTCCCGAGGACCTCAGAGTATGAAATTAAATCACCATCGGTATTGAAATGCACAATTGTAAATAAGTAGCAATTGTAAGCAAGTGGTTTTAGTTCAAGGGTTCACATGAATGTTGTAATGTACAATGTGAGAAAATGATAGAATACCCAAGTATAAATAAAACAAGCACCCATAGCTTACATATGTATGAAACAAATCTGAAGCCTTTATTTACAAAAAGGTTTAAAAACAAATAATACCTTGTTTTTCACATAATTTTTTTTAAAAAAGGACCATCAAGTTACAGTGCTGTAACTTAATGAAAGAACAGAACACGTTAATTACATCATAGTCACACGGTCTGGAGATTTTTGACCTGTTACAAACTCATTTGAATCTAATAAGGACCGACATTCTGCCACATGCATTTGATGGTTTCAGGCAAGTATCAGCTAAGTCTTCCAGCACAGCTGCTCTAGAGGCATGCAGAATACACTGCATTGGACTTGACAATATATTACATTGTGTTTCCAGCCAATATACAATATACTAAAGAGGTTGCATAGCAAGTCATGCTGCATCAAAACCAGCATCACCTCAATTAACACACCTATGTAATGCTGCTCCTGGATAACTTATGTGCACATTTGCAATACTGAAAAAAGGCAATTTGCCTTTTCAAAGATTTTATAATTTCACTTTGTTTGACTCTACAAAAGAAAATGTTAAATAAAACAGTTGTGCTAAAGTGTCAAAAGTATCCAAATATGCATTTCATGAATCAACTAACTATTACATTCCAACCAGTATTACAATCAAACTCTGCAATACACTTTGAATCGATCACATTAAGATGTATCTGGCACTTTTAATGGTCAAAGATTGAATCTACAGACCAGCACAGACCACCTACCCACATAAAATGTTGATAAATTTTTGCCAGTTCAAGATTAGGCCACTAGGGTGCAATGACATCATGGAAAAGGCATTGGGTTTTCTTCCCTCATAAGTGAATGCATGACTCCCACCAGTCAATCTATGGAATACCACTGGATTGAAAGGATGTATGCCTGTTTGCCCTCTGGGCAGTGAAGAGGACGATGATATTAAAGTGGGGAGTAAACAATAAAAACACTGGTTAAGATGCAATTATTAGGTAAGAAAAAGGTCGGTTTTGAACAGTAAGATTTAATGAAAGTAAAACTTGTGAAACTTTTTTTTAAAAACCTTTGCAAGTCAGACATTGCCTCTTTTGCTAAAGCCCAGGGAAGCCTACCTTTGGTGTAAGAAAGATGCCCACAACTGCTGAGATTAATTACTGCCAATGAGACGATAGAAACTGTATATTTTGTATGGTTGTTTTTTTTCTGATCAACTGTGGAGCTTCTAAATTCTCAAAGAGAACGTCTGTCAGTTCAATACAACAGCTTATTTTACCATAAGATTGCATTACATACACAAAACAGCACAAATTACATCAGTGCTGAGATTTGATCAATATAAATTTTAAGATACAATTCATCTCATTAAAATCTTATTGCAGCAATGCAATTCAGGATGTGGTAAATGGACAAAGTAAGAGAAGCTGTGTGTGTGTGAGATGCTGGTTTTGGTTCAGCTAGCTGCACTTTGATATGTTACAGCTGTCTACATGTCCAGAAAATGTAAAATGGAATATTATAAGGCAACACTCACAGATCTTCTTATTTAGCTGCAGTAAATACAAGAGCATCGGTAATATGATTTGCCATCACAAACCAGAAGGTGGAGATGCTGTCACAGGAAGCCAGCGGAAGGGAGAGTCCACCAACAGCAACCCAATGGTGTGAAATAATTCAAGTTTCTGGGCCTTCTTATCTCACGTGTGAGAACAAGAAGCAGCAAAAATTCACATAAAATAGAGGAACCAGTCACTCTCTAAAGTGCAAATTTGATGGTCCACAATCCTGAATAGCTAAAACTCCTGTTTCTTTCATTTTAAACGCCACATATTGAATGGGACTGGTAAATAACCGGTTGATATTTATTGCATATTTCTTAAGAAGAAAAAGAGAAAAATAAAATAACTGCTCGAAAATCCAATCAGGTGTTTTTTTCCTCCCATTTTCTTCCCTAACATAAGGTTTCCTGAATTGGAACTGGTCGAATTATACTTACATTGTATTTTCTTATCAAGAATGTCTGCAAGTTCTTGGCACAAGTGTAGTGAACAGAAAGAACAGGGAAAAGGCAGGTAACTTTCAGAAACAGGGATAAACCTTATTGTCTGAGTGATTCAGACACAGATAAAAACCAGATCCAGTATTATGTGGCCCAAAAATTCATCACATCACTTCAGGTCAAGGCTAGTGCTTACTGGCTTCTTCTTCATATGCATTCCCTGTACCATTTTGCACATATGATGAGCCTGAGCCGAGACCATACAAGTGACCACAGTATTTGGCATCATCGATGTGATCCTCAAAGAACATCTGGAAGGGAGTAATCACAAAATGTCACGACGTGAAAACATAATATCAATTTACAACCACAGAAAGTGACATCAGTGGCGGTCTGAAATCCAGTAATCATCCATTTTTGACGCTTGGGAAACCAGGAGTTTGGCAGTGTTTTGATGTGGGGACTTTTTGAAAACACCTCCACCCCATTGAAGCAAATAATGCGTCCACCAGATATCCAGTTCAAGCACTGCTTGACACATATACTGACCTGAGCCAAATTTTACACAGGTATCCCCCATTTACAATGGTTCTATTTACACTGTTTCGATTTGACGAACATAATTTTTGAACACCTTTTTAATCGATATACAACATTTAGATTCGTTTTAACGACAAAAAAATTTGGCGCATCTTTTTGCACATGCGCAGTAAGTGTATTTCACGGTAAAATCGCAGTCATATAGTGTATCCAAGTATTTGAACTGGCCAATAGCGTGTCGCTAGGTCACTGTTTTAAAAGCCAGCTGATTTAAGTGACACCACTCCAAATCAGTATTACAGTAATTCAACCAGTGTTAAAGTACAGTACTGTACAGTTACCCCAAATATCTCTTCATGCCTATGTGTGTAATTTTTTGTGTTTTGTGTGCTATTTAGTGGTTTTAAGGTCTGAAAATTTTGTGAAAAGAACGCATCTCGGGTTATATAATGGGTCTGCATGGGAAACCCCATTTCGATTTATGACATTTCGATTTGCGTGACATTTTTCAAGAACGCAGCCCTGTCGTAAATCGGGGGATACCTGTATTTCTATCCCACAGGGGTACTCTTCTCTGCCATTTAAAAAACTATTTTTCTACAAACAGAATTTTAAAAATACATAAGTAAATCTGACTGAGCCAGCGCAACTCAATAGAGAGTAATATTTTGGATCAAAAGCATCATAGCATAAAATCAATGCAAGAGGATTATTAAAAAATAAAAATGTTTTCCTTTGAACCAAAATTTGTAATGAAGGACAGAACATATACTTGGTATTACAGTGAGGCATAGATAGCAGAGAGGGAACATAAGTGGCAAATTTATTTCACTACAGAGAAACATGAGGTAGTGTATTTTGGGGAGGGAAAACAAAACGAGAATAAAATGGTAATGAGGAATATTTCAAAAATGAAAGAGCAGAGACCTAGGATTACCAATCTATTAAATTGCAAGCAATATAAGACCACAGAAAGGCAACCACTAACTCAATCCTTGAAAAAGTCTTTCCCCCTCCTTATCCACCTTCAAATCACACCTGAAGACCTTCCTCTATGACTGTGCTTACGGTCACTTTCCCCCCTCTGCGTCACTGTTTAGCACTCCAAAATGCTCCAGTCTGAAAGGTGCTACATAAATGCAAGTTGTTTGTTGTTGATTACATGGGAATAGTATTGTTATCTTCAGAAGCAACTGACCTGTAACAGGTTGCTATAGGTTTAGCATTGTTGTATTGCAGCAGGCAGCATAACAGTCAACCAAGTAGAACATTTTGACTGCTATATGGAGAAAGTTTCTCATGCACCGGGACTTGGATAATACGACACAAATTTACATTTACAGGAGAACATCTGAAGGCGCTTGACAATCCTGACTTTCCAACTGAGCCAAAGGTGGGGATAGTGTGTGTGTATGTGTGTGTGTACGTACGTGTGGAAGGATAATATATGAAGGAATTTGATTCCGTAGTATACAATGGCATCTGTAATCTTCGTGTGAAATGTCAAAAGCAACATCTTGGACTTATATAGTGCCAGGGCAGCATCTCAGAGTGCTTAACAATTGCGGAGCCTGATTCCGAGCCAGTGGGAGGTGACTGTGCGTACGCACAGTAGAAAAGGAAGGTTTTAAGGCAGAACATGTGAAAGGGGAGAGGCAAGGCAGAGGAATTGAGGGAGAGTACTCCAAAGTGTGGGGCGTAGTGGCCGAAAGCGCGGCCTCCTATAGCGAAGTGGAGGGTGCGAGGAAGAAACAGGAAGCTGGTACCAATCGAGCAGAGGCGTTCGGTAATGGATTGGAGAATGAGGAGGTCGGAGAAGTAGGCAGGTGCCAGGGAGTGAAGCGATTTAAGGGAGTTAAGTAGCTTACTTAGCTCAAGCAAACAGCACCGTCTTAATCAAAAGCGATCAATATTACGAAGGTGAATTTACCAGATTTGGTGGTGAGTTTATGATGGGATTGTTTCATAACTAGCTCAGTCAAGGTCTATAAATTTAGAAGCAGACAAACACACCTTAAACAACTTCCATATAGAGAGAAGATAACAATAATAATCCTTGCATTTCGTACAGTGGCTTATCACGTGCAAAGAATGTCTCATAGCACTTCAGTTTACTGTGAAGTGACTGACTGTATATTTTTAGCGAAACGCGCACCTCAATTGTGCACAGCAATGTCGGACAAACACCCATGAAACGAGTGACCAATTCTATTTGGGGGATTGTTGGCCAGGACAGAGGGAGAAACTCCATTTGGGAGAAGGACGACCAGCAGATGTATTCAGACATATTAACACACATGGCAAAGTCACATCGATGATCCAAGTAGGACCCACACATTCAAGGTATAAACTTTTCAATGAACTTTATTTTGTTAATACACACCTCTCGCATTTTGAAAAAGGCCATTCCTGTTAAGAGTGAGTCCGAACCTGCTTGATGCTGTGGCCCAATTCGCTCCAGTTCCAACTGTTCAGCTACTTCCTGCAAACCACCCTGCACAAAAACAAATAGCAATTATCGTTTGAAAAATGATTAAGAAAACACAGAACTATACTAAAACTTTCTCTCGGTTTACAATAACTTGTACACTCTGGGTACTGTCTCACAGCACTGACCAAGGGCATAATTTGATGCTGAGCTAAGAAAGGGGAAGTCACCGTAGAGACAGTCAAAGAGGAAAGTCTTCAAATGTTATCTGAAAAGTTGTAAAGAAGGTGGGTGCATGACAGAGATACAGGTCGGAAGTTCAGGGTGTAGTGGTTGAAGGCAGAGACCCCAGTGGAGCGTAACAGGCCCTAGATTGGCCAAAGTTTATATAAAATAACTATCAATTTGGACTACTAGATGCCATGTCGGACAGGATGTGGGTTTTAAGTTACAAGACATATTACAAAGTTTCTAATTACATACTGTTATCGAAATGGACTACGCAGACACACCAGTAATCTACCACAGGAAAATGGATAGAGGGGGAGGAAAATATCGAGAGACTCAGAACCACCCAATCCTGACTTCATCTACAACACAATGGTTGGCTAAATAGTCACAGGGGTGGAGACCAGTCTAACTAAAGTATCACACCAATGCGGAAAGGGGGAATGTGGTCAGCCAGTGGCTGACATGAGGAACCCTATCACCATACTTAATGTGTGAGTGCGGAAGCCAGACTGAGAATTATTGGAAATTTATTCATGTCTGGAATGAAATGCGCACTCTCTCTGGAGGACCACACCTGCTTACCTAATTTCCAAAGAATATCAGGTGCAGGTTCACAAGAGCCAACACTTGGAAATCACAGAATCCGACTGGAATTCATTGGTTAAAAACCATGGCTTGCTACTGTCTGGCAATTTTCCCTCCTACTTGTCCAGCTAGGACCAATTCGCTGGTTAGGATTTGGGCTCATAGTTAAATGGGAGCTGCCCCCAATGACTGGCTTGGCTCTCCAAGTCCTGCTGATAAGACAGGCTGGCTAGTCGGTCATCAGTAGTGCTCTGGATTACTACACACCTACCTGCAACGTGGAGATAAAACACTTCCAAAACAAATGCTATCTACATTAAAATACAAGTTATTTTGCATATAATCATTGAAAGAACATGCAACTCTTAAATTAAATGAGATGCCACGATGATTCAGTATTCCTCATTAACATTTGAAAGTTTACTTTTGCAACACCAACAATGAGATTAACTCTGCAAGCATAATGAGATTGCAAAGGCTGCTTTAATTTGTATGAGTCATTAAGCAAACGTCAGTTAGAATACTGTGTGCAATTCTGGTCATCGCACTTTAAAAAGGATGTCAGGGCCATAGGGAGGGTGCAGAAGAAATTTACCAGAATGAGGGGAGACGTAAAACAGGTATTTAAAAGTTTGAGGTGTTTTGACAGTCGATGGGAGAAATAATTTCCATTGATCAGTGAATTGGTGACCTGAGGGCATTAAGATAACAAGGAGCAAAGAGGGAAGATTAGAAGCATTTAATAAAAACAAGAGACCCATAAGAGT
This sequence comes from Hydrolagus colliei, assembly GCA_035084275.1. Taxonomy (NCBI): domain Eukaryota; kingdom Metazoa; phylum Chordata; class Chondrichthyes; order Chimaeriformes; family Chimaeridae; genus Hydrolagus; species Hydrolagus colliei. Next base: position 14,990,171 of record CM068742.1, on the reverse strand, counting down.
GTGGTATCCCCTGCTGGATATGTGGTGGAGGCAGAATTCATATCAAAGTTTCAATAAATATCTAGATAAGATAACTACAGTAAAAGCCTGTTTATACGTGACCCGATCAACCGTAACTTCCGTATAACCGGCACCTCAAAAAAAAGGTCCCCATTCAAATAACCGGATCTTATCCGGCACAATCGCAGTGGCGCATTTAATGAGTTGATTGTCACACTAGAGTACAGTATGATTAGTTCTGAATGCTGCCGGTGGTGGCACTTCCGACTTTTCATCTTAAACGGGCACTGTTTTTCTTCTCCCTCTCTCCCTCTCTTTCTTTCTCTCTCTCCCCTTTCTTCCTCTCTATCTCTCCCTCGCTCTTTCTCTTCCCTTTTCTTTCTTTCCCTCTCTCTCCAACAGATACACATTGCCTGTGTAGACAGTATCATGGGTTTATACACTGTTTTGGTGGGGGTGGAGTGGGACAAGGAGAGAGAGGGTGGGGGGGAAAGAGAGGGAAAGGCGGGGGGGAGAGAGAGAGGAGTAGGAGGGGGAGAGAGAGGTGGGGGAGAGGATGGGAGAGAGGGGATGAGTTGATTAATTTAGATGGAAAATGAGAGGAGTGGAGGGGGGGGTTTCAAGCCATTGAGATGCCAGACTGACTGAGTGTGTGTGAAAGAGAGGGAAGTGGGGAGAGAAAGAAAAAAAGAGAGGAAAAATCAGCAATACCACTTTAAGACAGTACCGTCCACCATTGTAGAAGTTTACTTTGTGATTGTGTGCTGTGTTTATAGACTGTAATCAATATTTATTGCTTTATTAGTAAGTATTCATTTAATATCCTGTTATTATTTAGTCTATTATTAATATGGTATGTTTAAAAAAAAGCAAAAAAAATTGTGTTGGGTTTTCGGCAACTTGCTGCCTGAATATCCGGCACATGGTTTAATTGGCATTGGCCAGGTCCCGAGGGTGCCAGCTAAACGGGCTTTTACCATATAAAGGAATAATTCAGAGAGGTTTGGAGAAAAGGCAGGTAAATGGGACTGAATGCAATAGTCTTTTGAAGAGACAAATAAATGGTGGTGGGCATTCTTCCCACATGGCTCCTGTTACTCTGCAAACCAAAGCCCTAATGCGTTGGTTAGATGGTTCTAGCTGGACAAGCAATAAAAGCTTGTCACAGTGTTTTCAAACACTAGCTATATCGTTTTAATTGGTTAAACTACAGCAGTACTTAAATTCATACACTGCGGGAAGAGAGTGTGCATCTGTTCCAGTTTGGGAAATTTATGTGTGTAGGTGGTGAATGTATGTAAAATGTTCAGTCTGGTTTCGATGTTAAATATGGAAGTGGGTTTCTAGACATTTCAGATACTTAGCTGACAAAAAAGTCAGTACCTACGATGGGCCAAGCGCCTTTCCTCTGTGCTATACATTTCTTTGGTTCTCTGGTTGGATGCAGTAATTTTAATAATTGAGCCATACGAATAATCAAATGCTTATTTTAGTCATATACTAATAATAATAATCCGTCCCAAAAAAACACACTAATATAATTGGTTATTTCTATCCACGACTGTTTGTGGGACACTGCTGTGTGCAATTGGCTGCCGCGATTCGCCCACAAATATACAGTCAATTCATTTTACAATATATTCTGTGAAGCGCTTTGGGATGTCGATAAGATGTGGAAAGCGCTATATTAAATGCAAGGATTATTATTATAAATTCAAGTTTACAATAATCAAGTTAATCTTGGATGCAGGAGCATCTTAAAATTTATTTCAATTATAGTTTATGAAATAAAAATTTGCAAAACTGGTTATCCCAAAGATATTTGAACTTTCCTGGATTGGGTACTATTTATTTTCGAAAGTTCCACAAGTCTGAAAGGAGATTGATTCATTTATATAACCATTTTATATAAATGTAAAACTCTCTTGTGAATTAAGTTCTGTGATACCGTTCATGTCAAAGAACAAAGCAGCGTTTTTGTAATTTTCCCCTGACATGCATATTTATCCCTTACAATCTTCAAATTTCAAACAAATCATTCACTTCCAACGAGCTACATTGTAAAACACTGACAGTGATTAAGATCCATTTTACAGCAAAGACCAAATATCTTCAAATAAGATGCAAAATGTTTTAGGGAAACAGCTTCAAATTATAGCATTTTCAAATTGAAATAATACCTTGAGGTTTTTGCAACTTTTCATGAGGTACTTCACATCATAAATTACAGGGAAGAACAAGCGAAGGATTTCAAAGAAGTCTGGTTCTTCTTCCGGTAAATTGGAATTGGTGAGTATTTTGATCAAATAGCCAAAGTCATAACCACTGTAAAGAGACAAGAACATTTCAATTACCGAAGTCCAAAAAATTATTCTTAATTATTAATGACATAAATAATCCTTGCATTTGATGTAGTGTCTTATCAAGTTATTATCACAAAGCACTTCACGGGATATAATTAATAAATATAGGGCGTTTAATTTATATACGTTATGTTAACCATACCACTGTATCCATTTAGATGTAAACATGGAATAAAGAGAAACGCATTTCATAATAATAATCATTACATTTAATGTAGTGCTTTTCACATCTTCTAGACATCTCAAAGCGCTTCATAGGAATAAATACACTGTAAAGTGAATTAAATCTAGGCTAAATCTAGGTGGAATGTCAGTCTTTAATTTCTAAGAACATGATGAACAATTTACACTCGTCACCAACCTATGAAATGAAAGCCACTTGACTCCTTCACACAACACTACACCAGATGTCATAAGAAGTTCTGCAAAATACATGGTTTCGATGCCTTCTTCTTCATGCTTCTTAAACTGGATCCCTGAAGTTGTAAGCAACTCTATAGAGTCTTGAGCATACATGTCCTCTCTAGAAAGACAGCGAATATACAGACAATTAATCATAGATAGCAAACTTAATCATTTCCCCAACAAACTTACCTGTTACAACATAATCTGTTTAAGAACTACCTCAAGTACACAGAATTCGCTGGGAACACTCAGCAGGTCAGGCACCATCTATGGAGAAAGGAAAATTAGTCAATGTTTCGGGTCCATGACCCTTTGTTCCCAGCGACTTCTGTTTTTGTTTCAGATTTCCAGCAACTGCAGTATTCTGCATTTTGCCTCAAATAAAGCATGTTTAAGGACATACCACACATACACATTAGGTTATGAAATACTTTACCAACCAAAGTTTTGATTGACTCACTTGTTTGTACCAAGGATAATTTAGACTTCTCATCTGTCAAAGACAGTATCACAATTTTGATGTGGATTAAACACTTTTATTTTTATACTAGCTGTACCCATTGCAGCTACGCAATCAAAGGATTCAATATATGTTGATTGACACACAGATAGACACACAAGCAGACATTTCAACTTTATCTATACTCATCTGGGAGGACTTCTGTGGGAAGACTCATTTTGGCCATGCTGTTCTCTGAGTGGACCAACTAATTTTGATGCGCTGTTGTTGTCCTTTCACCACTGAAGTGTAACCGCACTGTTCTTTGTTTGTCAGTTTCATTTAATGGGCCTTCTCTCTCCTGTCTGGCATTTTTACTTACCCTTGAAAGGTTTGATTTTCACTTCAGCATCTTTTCAATGATAAATATAAATGTGTAATTTTTAATCACTGACGAGGTGATCCTCCCGAGGTGAAAGGCACTTTAAAAATGTAATTTTTATGTTGCTGCCACGGCTTAGCTTTGTTTTTTATTCTTTATTTTTTCACCTCAGCTGTTTGGCTACGTGCGTAATCTGTGACGCACAGTGTACAGTGCTACGGTCAGCCGACGCAGTCACCAGGTGTAACTGCACAGCGCCGCTTTGACTCTGTAGCCGCCAGGTGTAACTGCAATGGAAAACGCAAAACTGAAATACATTTTAGGTGTTGAACTCATGAACGATCAAGATACCCCAAAACAATGTCCATGTCACTCCTAGATCCAAGACCTTTCCAATAAGGTACAAATCATGTCTCTACATCAATTAGTTATTGATATACTTCTTGCACACAGACATTGTTTTATTAGTAAAGAAGATAGATAGACAAGCAGATATGCATATATCCACCACTCTGACTTTTTTTTAATTGCTATATATCTTCAGAGTATATGAAGGGCAAAAGTAAAGAGTGTAATGCTGGTCCACATACTCCCTAACAATGTTAAATATAACCACGGCTCCATTAATTACCATTTGCCAAATGTCCCCTTCAGTCAAGAGTAGTTGCAACTCTTGTTTTAACTTCTCAGCTTAGTCACTAGACCACCGTCACTGACAGAGGTGGGACTGTCTTTCAAGCAGCTCTAATTCGTTTTATCGGGCCTGGCAGCCGATTTGCAATCACCCAGCCAAGGGAAATCATGGAACCAATGGATATGTAGCAATCCCCAGCTGAACAGAAAGTTATTTCCCTAATTTCACTCAATTTAAGCAGAACCCTAACCAGAGGTCGGCATTTACTCCTTTTAAAATGAAAAGTCAATTGACGGCATTTCTAGTTCACAAGGATCCATTGGACATCAGTGCTATAAGCAAGGCAGAGCTACATCATGGGGGAGGGCTCAACGACAGCCACAACAACTTGAATTTATATAGCGCCCTTAACATGGGGTAGCGTCTTGGAGGGCTTAAAACGCTTTAGTGGCATTGGGCTGTAAATAATCTATTATTATATCTTTCTACTCAAACCATATTCAAACTGCTCAAGTGATTCGCAAATACATTGCCTTATGTGCTAGAATGAGCAATTTCATGAGGGTTTGCGGAGAAAGTTGGCATAGGGAGAGATGGGGTTTCAAAACTGGACCCCGACAATATGGATAGTAATACACCTTTCCAGTTGTATGTATTCCTATTTTGGTCATTCAATAGACATTCAACTGCAATTTACCAACATTTACCAACACAAATATAGCAGTTTCCAAGTCTTTATCTCACCAAGTCAGTCAGGATCAAGGTGTCTTGTAAGATCCTCAACTGTCTTTCCACCTCCACATCCAAGCCATGACCCCGGTCTGCCTTCCCTCACCTCCGCAATATTGCCCGACTCCGCCATACCCTCAGGCTGCTGAAACTCATTCACGCCATAATCACAGCCAGGCTCGTCTATGCCAACGCCCTGCTTGTCAGCCTTCCCAACTCCTCCCTCTATAAATTGTAGATCATCCAGAATCTGCGGCCCGTGTCCTCTACCGCTCCAAGCTGTGTAATCCCATTTTGCTCATTCTCGTCCAACTCCATTGGCTCCCCATCACCCAGAGGATTCAAGATCCTGGTCCGCACCTTCAAAGCCATCCATGGCCTAGGCCCACCCACCCTCTGCAACCTCTGAACCCCCTACCAACCCGCCCACTCACTCTGCTCAGCAGGCTCCAGCCTACACCATGTCCCCCAATCCACCATTGGTGGGCAAGCCTTCAGCCCTAATCTCTGGAATTCCATCCCGCAGTACCTCCGCCTCATCCCCTCCCAAGCCTTCTTCAAATCTCACCTCAAGGCCCTCCGCTTCAATGGTCCCACCAGTCACCCCAAATCCCCTCCTTTCCATCCACCCTCCCCGATCCCTACTCCAGCTTAAAGTCTGAAACATTGACTGTCCAGCGCCTTGGGACATTCTCCTGATGTGAAAGGCACGATATAAATGTAATTTTGTTGTTGTTTATACTTTTACACAAGCACAGTTGTCATTGTATCAGACAATGAGACATTATAAAAGCTTCAACAGTGACATAATGAGCTTCAATAACAGATATTTAGGTATACTTACGTAAGATTAAATTTGAAGTTGAATTGCCATGTCGAGGTTCCTGGAGGGTACTCGCCCTGTTCATTCACAAATGTCAGCCCCAACTGTATAATCTTCAGTAAGTCTACATTACAACGTAATAGTTGATACTGGTAGTCGGCATTGCTTCGGAATTCGCCAATCGGTCGTGCTACAACACCTGGAAATTCTGTGTCCTGGCAAAATTTTTAAAAATGTTTAATTACAAGGATTAAAAATGCATTATTTTAATTAATGACCAATAAGAATAATAATCCTTGCATTTCATATAGCGCCCTATCACCTCTTCAAGACATTTCAAAGCACTTCATAGAATATACTACAAAGTGAATTGACTATATTTTGGGGGTGAAACGCCAAATCATCACGATTAATAATAAGTCCTTGCATTTGATATACCGGTAATGCTTTTCACATCTTCTAGATGTCTCAAAGCGTTTCACAAAATATACTGTAAACTGAATTGATTTGTTTATTTTGTGGATGAAACACGGCAGCCAATTGCGCACAGCAGTGTCCCACAAACAATCGTTGATTGAAATGACCAATTTTCTTATTGTGTTTGTTTTTGGAGGGATTATTATTAGGCGTGTGGAGTAAGGAAACTTGCCCATGGTTTCGCCCTGACCTGCCTGGATTTGAAACACAGGTCTCACGCTTGTAAGGCGAGTACTCTAACCACTGAGCTACAAGATTCCACATCAGACTACGTTGGGCTCTGAGAGTACTAAAAAGTACTCTCTTAGGGTTGAAACCAAATCTACATCATAGGATATTCACAAATTACTCTATTCCCATTTTGACAATATGGAGAAAAACAACTGCAATAAGCAGCTGCTATTGTAGATTAAGAAATTGGAAGAATCTACATTATTCCATCTAAAATTAATCCCAGGGGTAATCTTATATAATAATAATCCTTGCATTTGATACAGCACTTTTCATGCCTTCCAGACATTGCAAAGCGCTTCACAGAATATACTCTACGGCAGTAGTTTCCAAACTGTGGGGCGCGTAGCGTTGGCTGGGTGGGCGTGGAGCTTTAGAGTCTCGAGCCCCCGAGTGCACTTGGAACCGAGGATCTGAGTGTGAGGAGTCGAGGACATGAGTGTGAGGAGCCGAGGACCCGAGAGCGTGTGAAGCGAGGACCCGAGTGTGTGGACGCGAGTGCTGTGGAGCCAAGGATCCGAGCGTGTGGATCCAAGGATGAAGGAAGGGGAGGCGCAACGAAAACTTTGCTGAGTTAGGGGGGGGCGCCGTTATTTAAAGTTTGGAAGCCACTGCTGTAAGGTGAATTGACTATATTTTTGGAGCCCTGCAGCTCCGTGGTTAGAGCACTCGCCTTACAAGCGTGAGACCTGTGTTCAAAACCAGGTAGGTCAGGGCGAAACCTTGAGCAAGTTTTCTTACTCCACATGCCTAATAATAAACCCTCAAAAAAAAAACAATAATAATAATCTTCATTTAAAAAAGAATTTTGCAGTGAAATGTTCTTACACTGTTGCTGGTGATAATTTTAGAGGGGCCTGTAGGCTTAAAAATAACAACATATTTACGTAGTGGCTCTCACACAGGTAGCATCTCAGAGCATTTAACAGTGTCTCAGAGCCTGATCCTGAGCCACGCAGTTGGGGATGACTAGAAGCATAGTCAAAGAGGAAAACCTACAATATTCTGTCTTTCAGTTTACTGCACAGCTTACTGGCCAACAAAATATTTCATCAGCTGGAAAGATAATGGGCCAACATAATAGATGATATGATAATCTGCAGTATTTTGCCTCAAGTAAAGCAATTACTCTATCTGTCCACTTCCACCCTCAACTCCAGGACTATTGGTGCCCTGACTGCCTTACTGTCCAACATCGAGTCCTGGACGAGGGACAACTTTCTCCAGCCGAACGTCAGCAAGACTGAGGCCCTCCTGATTCGCTCGCATCAGCGCCTCCGCACAATGAGCACTGGTAGCATCTAGGGTCCGTCGATATGGAAAATTTTTCGATTAGATATATCGATGGGCTCATATCGAGGTATACAGAAATATAGATATTTTCAGTTTTTTCGTACTGCGCAGGCGCGCGCGCATTCGGAGTGCGCGCGCATCCTGGGTGCGCGCGCATCCCGGGTGCGTGCGCATTCGGGGCCTATCTCCTCAGGAGGTAAATATCTTTCTCTCTCTGTGGCTCTCACTCTCTCCATCTCTGTGTTTTTCTGTCTGTGTGTCTCTGTGTGTCTCTCCCTCTCTCCTCTCTCACATTCCCCCCCATCTCTATCTATCTGTATATTATCACATCCACCCCGTCTCTCTCCGCCCCTCCCCCCCGCCGTCCCTCTCTCGCACCCCCCACCCTCATCGTCTCTCTCCCCCACCACCACCCCCAGCCGTCTCTTTCTCCCTCCCCCCCCCCCGCCGTCTCTCTCTCTCTCTCTCCCCCCCCAGCCGTCTCTCTCACACCCCCAGCCGTCTTTCTCCCACCAGCTGTCTCTCTCCCCCTTCCCCCAGCCGTATCTCTCTCCCTCTCCCCAGCCGTCTCTCTCCCCCTCTCCCCCCCCCAGCCGTCTCTCTCACCCTCCCCCCAGCCGTCTCTCTCCCCCTCCCCCCAGCCGTCTCTCTCCCCCACTCCTCCCCACCCCCGTCGTCTCTCTCCTCCACCACCCCCCCGTCGTCTCTCTCCCCCACCACCCCCCCGCCGTCTCTCTCCCCCTCCCCCCAGCCGTCTCTCTCCCCCTCCCCCCAGCCGTCTCTCTCCCCCTCTCCTCCCCACCCCAGCCGTCTCTCTCCCCACCCCAGCCGTCTCTCTCCCCCTCCCCCCAGCCGTCTCTCTCCTCCCCCCCCCAGCCGTCTCTCTCCCCCTCTCCCCCCCCCAGCCGTCTCTCTCCCCCTCTCCTCCCCCAAGCCGTCTCTCTCCCCCTCTCCTCCCCCCCCAGCCGTCTCTCCCCCTCCCCCCAGCCATCTCTCTCCCCCCCCAACCGTCTCTCTCCCCCCCCAGCCGTCTCTCCCCCCCTCTCCCACCCCCAGCCATCTATCTCCCTCTCCCCCCAGCCGTCTCTCTCCCCCTCCCCCCAGCCATCTCTCTCCCCCTCCCTCCAGCCGTCTCTCTCCCCCTCACCCCCCTACCCTTGCATACCTGTATATTGTATTCGAGGACTGTGAATACAATATGGCGGCTTTGCACCTCGGTCTGTGCATTGTGTATAGAGATGAGCATTCTGGGTCTTGTAGTTCAGTGTGCTCGCATCCCGATTTTGTACCTCGATATATCGTTTTTTCGATATATCGATATTTTTAATATGTCTATATCGGCATATCGGTATGAAAATTATATCGGGTTTTATCGATATATCGATATATCGCCGGACCCTAGTAGCATCAGCATCCACAGCTGCGCACTCCATTCTCTTGAAGCCAGTCAGGAACCTGGGTGTCTTGTTTGTCCCAGAACTGTTATTTCTTCCCCACATCTGCACCATTACCTTCCACCACCTCTGTAACATTGCCAGACTCCGCCACTGCCTCACCCCTCAGGCTGCCAAAACCCTCACCCATGCATCTGTCACATCAAGAATTGACTGTGGAAACTCCCTCCTCGTCGGCCTTCCAAGCTCTTCCCTTCACAAGTTGAAGATCATCCAAAACTCTGCATCTCGTGTACTCTCCCACACCAGGCTACATGACCCCATCACTCTCACCCTTGCCTGGCTCCATCCCCCAGAGGATCAAGATCCTTGACCTCACTTTCAAGGCCCTCCACAGCCTTGCCCTATCCTATTTCTCCTTCCCTACCAACCTGCCCACCCCTCTGTTCAGAGAGCTCCTGTCTGCTCTATGTGTCCTGCCCGACCCAGCCTACCATCGCTGGCCAGGCTCTCTGCCTCCACACTCTGGAACTCCATCCCATAGTCCCTTTGCCTTGCTTCCTCCCTTCAAGGCCAATCTCAATTTAGAGCCATTTCGATCGTACCTTTAGCCACCCTCCCACCTCCTTCCCTCCACTCCCCCCTACCCACCTCCTCCCCCATGCTCGGGTCCTGACACTTGACTGTTCAGAGCCTTGGGATGTCCTCCCAACATAAAAGGTTATAAATATAATTTTGTTGTTCTTGGATTTCTCCAATTACTAACAGCAAACACAATGTTTAAATATTTTAAAAGAATTTGAGAACAATACTAAAATAATGAGTGATCCTATGCCCTGCCCAGCGTGCATTTCAGTATGAGGAGACACAGCATACTGCGTACAGCGTACTTATTGTACAGTAAGAGCGTTATTATGAACATGGAATATCAGTGTGTAATTGGAGTTCAGTGCCTCAAAAGTTAATGGGGAGCTCTTGGCTTTGAAGAGATTTGGAAGGTCAAAGCTAATATGGTTGGATAATGCTTGTGAAGAACTGAATGGAAAGCTGGCACAATGAAGCCCAAATTACAGATTTTTAGCACTATCACTGGTTATTTGGCCCTTAATGGCTTCTGCCATGCTAACCCACTGCAGTCTAAGTACTCTAAACCCATATCACTGCTTTTTTCTGATTTTTTAAAATATCTTTATTATTCATATCTATTGAAATGCTTTCTAATAAAATAATGAACTCAGTTTCAAAAGGCACTTTTGACAATTTACTCCTTATTGCAATAAACAACAACAATAACAAAATTACATTTATAGAGTGCCTTTCACTTCGGGAGGATGTCCCCCCCTCCCGGGGGGTGGGGGGGGGGGGGCAGGAGTCAGGGTAGGGGGAAGGAGAGTAGGAGAGGGGGGAGAGTTAGGGGCAGAGCAGAAGGCACGGTCGAAAAGGAATGTCTGGAGCCCAGCCTTAAAGGAACGAAGAGAGGAAACGAGGCAAAGGGATTGCGAGATGGAGTTCCAGAGTGTGGGGGCAGAGAGGCTGAAAGCCTGGCTACCGATGGTAGGGCGGTTCGGGCGGGGAACATGGAGCAGGCTAGAGCCCACTGAACGGAAGGGACGGGAAAGCTGATAGGAAGACAGCAGATCAGAGAGATAGGCGGGGGCAACGCTGTGAATGGCCTTGAAAGTGAGGACGAGGATCTTGAATTCGACTCTCTGGGAGATGGGGAGCCAGTGGAGACGGGCGAGGGCAAGAGTGATGTGGTCGCAGAGCCTGTTGCGGGAGAGTACACAAGCAGAGTTCTGAATAATCTGCAGCTTGTGAAGGATGGAGCTGGGAAGGCCGACGTGGAGAAAGTTCCCGTAGTCGAACCTAGATGTGATGAATGCGTGGATGAGTGTTTCAGCACGTGGGGGGTGAGGTAGTGGCGGAGTCTAGCAATGTTGCGGAGGTGGTGGAAGGCTGTACCGATCATGGCCCGGATTTGGGGGAGGAAGGATAATTCAGGGTTGAACAAGACGCCCAGATTCCTGACTGGCTTCGAGAGGTGGAGAGTGCAGCCTTGAATGCTGATGTTGCCAACATCTGATGTGCAGAGGCATTGACGCAAGCCAATCAGGAGGGCCTCCATCTTGTTGACGTTTAATTGGAAGAAGTTGTACCTCATCCAGGACTCAATGTCGGACAGATACGCAGTCAGAATGCCAGTAGTCCTGGAGTCGAGGGTGGAAGAGGAAAGGTAGAGTTGGGTGTCATCCGCATACATGTGGAAATTTACCCCATGTCGGCGGATGATGTCACCAAGGGGAAGCATGTAGAGGGTGAAGAGCAGGGGGCCAAGGACAGAGCCCTGGGGAATGCTGCATGTGACTGTGCTAGGGCTGGAGGAAAAGTTGTTGAAGGAGACAAAGTGAAGGCGGCGTGAGAGGTAGGACCGGAACCAGTCAAGGACAGAGCCTTGAAGGTTGAGGAGGGAGGAGAGGCTGTTGAGGAGGATTGCATAGTCTGCGGTGTCAAAGGCGGCGGATAGATTGAGGGAGATGAGGAGGCAGAGGGAGCCTTTAAGGTTAAGTATTGTAATATTCCTCCTTTGGATAACTGAATGGTGCATTGAATTAATGTTCATTAATTGTCAGTTCCATCATTGTAAAATCGCTTTAATAATAATAATCCTTGCATTTGATAGAGCGCTTTTCACATCTTATCGACATCTCAAACTGCTTCACAGAATATACTGAAATTACCAATTTTATTACTGTGGTTTTTTGGGGATGGATTATTATTAGGCGTGTGGAGTAAGGAAATTTGCCCAAGGTTTCACACTGACGTGCCTGGATTTGAACACAGGTCTCACGCTTGCACCAGAAATCAGTCTTTTTTTATTGCACCATAACAACTTGCATTTGTATTGCTCTCTTCATTTGGGGCAGCGCCTTCTTGCTGGCACAAAACGACCAAGGTTTTAAAAATCAAGCCAACTTGACTTTCTGAATGCATTTTGTAGTGTGTTTGGGCTCTTAGTTGGAAACACCAACTTGACAACAACAACAACAAAATTATACATGTATAGCACCTTTCACATCAGGAGGACGACCCAAGGCATTGTTTTTTCAACCCAGTCTTCCTCATTGCCTCTATCTTCCACCTATACTCGCGCTTCACCAGACCTCAAAACTGAACTCCCAAAAAGAAAACTCCCTACCTCCCTCAGTTTTCACTTACACCTGCAATCCATAGCCTACTCATCCCAAAATATATCAAGTAGCAACTTCTCAATTACACCATGACATTACAATGACCTGACTGTATACCAACAACCATAGTCTACAATTCTGTACATTGAAAATTGGTGATATCTGGTATTATTACCTAAGAAGGCAAATGCATTCAATGTCAACAGGGCCACATTATCAGAGGCTCGGGCCATCCTTCCAATGTGACAGGTGCTATATAAATGAAAATTTATGTTGGAATTTATGTCCCCAAAGACAAGTTTGCTGTTGACATTAACACTATAAGCTAAATGGTGTACAAACATCAGGGTAAGATATGATATAAAAAGACATGAAATGATTGGCCCTCTCTTTCTTGTCCCTCTCCATCTCATCCTTTCTTGGTCTTTTGAATTTGTAGGATTCTGCAATTTATGTGTTAACTAATATCTCAAATTATATCAGCAATATACATATATTTGAGACATATGTTATCAATTGCACATTGTAGGAGCTGATTGTGAGGAGCTTTGAAGAAGAAACAAAAGACTGTTTATAAACAACAAACTGTTTTCAGTTCTTATCAGTCATTTTCTCATGGAGAAATGGTCTGCAGCTGAAGAGGGAGTTGTGTTGCATTTGTTTTTGCAGAGGAACCATCTTGCAAAGGTCAATGGGTGAAAGGTCACCTAATGAACTGGATAAAAAGAGATCAATTCAAGGAAGAAGTTGGAGAAAGGAGAAATTGGAACTTGGAGTCGCGAATCCATTTTCCAGCTTCAGAAGAATGGAAAGATCAAGAGTATGAGTGGAGCAACCCTAGACGCACAGTGGTACTTGGATATCAAACTGGGAACGGCATAATAATACCTGGATACTTTCAGATGTCGAACTGGAAACCGTACAATACTTGGGATATCTTTTGATTGACTTATATTTGGATTAATATGGAGATTAAATTGGACCTTGCTACTCTATCTCACCCACAGCATTTGGTTTGGTCAACTTAAATCACTGTGAGCTATGCATCAATACGTAAGCATTGTTGTGATGAATACTTTTAATTACTTATAACTATTACTAACCTGAATTAATAAACATGCATATTAATTAACAATATTTGGGTCAGTACTTATTTCACCGCAGGGTCACGAATTTAAATCAATCCTTACAAGATTGTACCTATGGTCAGTGCCAAGCACTATCTCTGTAAAGCTCTACAAGATGTTATTCTACCTGAAGAGTGCTTTACAAATGCATATTGATTTCCAGATAATCATTTGATTAGTTCTTTGTGACAATTTAAATTCTGTCTGCCTTGTGTTTCAGGTAATGTAAAGGGAAGACTGCTCTGCCATTGCTATTGCAAAGAAGTGAGGCCTTCTCTCGAATATCCTGGTAGTGACAGTGAAAGAACTCACAAGTTCACAAAAGAGTTTCACATGAAAAATGTGCTTTGGTACTTTGGATCTTATTCCTGCGTACTTATCCTATGTTTCCTATGTCACATCAAGTAGTTTATTAAATATGCTGGCCTAAACCACTTTTCCTGATATTCCCAGACATTGATTCTGCTCTGTGGAAAGAAACACTTCGCAATGGTCCTTTGAAATGGTTAATCTGTGTGCTTTATCCCAAAGGGAGCCTATTTCTAGATCACGTCGGCAACATCTCTTGCCTACATCACTTGATGCCATGCGCAGTCAGTTGAACTTTTTTTTTGAAAAAACTTAGGAAGCCATCTTGCTTTCTGCGACTTTGTATTGCTACTCGTGTGATCAGTGACATCATGATGTGGAGAATCTGACCTGGAATTGTACCAGTGACGAGGCTGGTTGAGATTTTTTTTGGTGCCAACTACTGCGATATAGTGGGATTCTACTGTCGTAGTATTTTAAGAACTTTGCTCGGAGATAAATGCATACTTTCAGTACTCTGCCTTTACACATCAATGTATTTATTCTGCCTCAAATAGATTTTATTTTCTCTTGGACAGAATTGGTGGTGGTGGGCAGCGGGGGAGAGAAAGAGTGGGAATCTCAATCCCATCACATAGGCAGCACTGCTCACTGTAACATAAGCAGACTGCTACACATAGATTTTCAAATGAGGTTCTCAATCTCAACTGCAAAGCTGTGGGAATGGTTGAGTGAAGGGAAAATAGGAAGCTTGGCAGCTTCAGTCTCAATAAAAAAATAAAATAGTAATCCTTGCATTTAATATAGCACCTTCCAAATCGGAAGGAAACTCAAAACGTTTCACAGGATTTACTGTAAAGTTAGTGTTTTATTGGCCAACACATCAAATAACTTTCACACAGCAATGCCCCACAAAACGCCAGGAAACAAATCTTTTTTTTAATCTGGAGAATTTTTACTCAGGACACTGGAAGAAACTCCCTTCCCTTTCTGAAGAGTTCCTTTGGATTTTTAATGTCCATTTGAACAGGCATACAGGACCTCGGTTTAAGGGATCAGTCAAAGGACAGCACCTCTGAAAATGCAGCACAGCCCAACACTGCACTGGTGTCAGCTTCAACCGATGCAAAAAACACTGGTTGTCATAATTGTGCATTTCAGTCACAAAACAAAATTTATTGTGATTGCTTAACATCAGAATTTTTTCTTCAACCTTCAACATGAAGCAATGTAGATCAAGGGTAAGAAGATACATTTGTGAAATTTCTAATCGTTCCCAAACTATTCTGTCAAGGTTACCTTTACAGATACAACTCTAATTTTCAGTCAACAACTCCCGACAACTTGGGAGTCCTGTAGCTCAGCGGTTAGAACACTCGCCTTACAAGCAAGAGACCTGGGCTCAATTCCAGGCAGAGCGAATCCTTCAAGGACAAGTTTCCTTACTCCACATGCCTAATAATAATCCTTCAAAAACAAGTAGTCATTTAAATCCACAACTGTTTGTGGGACACTGCTAAGCGCAGTTGGCTGCCGGGTTTCACCCACAAATTTACAGTCAATTCACTTTACAGTATATTCTGTGAAGCACTTTGAGATGTTGATAAGATATGAAAAGCGCTATATCAATTGCAAGGATTATTATTAAGTAAATTAAACTAGCAGAATATTACCAATATACAGTAAAAGCCCATTTATCCGTGACCCAATCAACAGTAACTTCCCTATAACTGGCACCTCCAAAAAAAAGGTCCCCATTCGAATAACCGGATCTTATCCGGCACAATCGTGGTGGCGCATTTAATGAGTTGATTGTCGCACGAGAGTACGGTACGATTAGTTCTGAATGCTGCGGTAATGGCACTTCCGTTTTTTCCTCTTGAAGCCGCACTATCGGTTTTTGCTCTCTCTCTCTCTCTCTCTCCTTTTTCTCTCTCATCCTCTTTTTCTTTCTCTCTCTCCTTCCTTCTTATCTCTCCCTCTATATTTCTTTCTTTCTTTCTTTCTTTCTTTCTTTCTTTCTTTCTTTCTTTCTTTCTTTCTTTCTTTCTTTCTTTCTTTCTTTCTTTCTTTCCCTCTCTCTCTCTGACGGATACTACAGGATACCACATTGCCTGTGTAGCCTATGCGTTTATACACTGTTTTGGTGGGGGGTGGGGTGGGAGAAGGAGAGGCAGGGAGAGAGAGGGTGGGGGAGAAAGAGAGGGAAAGTGGGGGGAGAAAGAAAGAGGAGTGGGAGGGAGAGGTGGGGGTGAGGATGGGAGAGAGGGGGGTGAGTTGATTAATTTAGATGAAAAATGAGAGGAGTGGAGGGGGGGTTGGGTTTGGAGCCATTGAGATGCCAGACTCGCTGTGTGTGAAAAGAGAGCGGGAAGGAGGGAGAGAAAGAAAAAAAAAGAAGAAAAACCGACAGTATCGCTTTAAGAGGAAAGAACTCTTCCGTCCGCCATTGTAGAAGTTTGCTTTGTGATTGTGTGCTGTGTTTATAGACTGTAATTGATATTTACTGCTTTATTGGTAACTATCCATACAATATTCTGTTATTATTTAGTCTATTATTAATATGGTATGTTTAAAAATAAGTTAATTTTTTTTGTGTTGGGTTTTCGGCAACTTGCCGCCCGAATATCCAGCATGCCTTTTATTTGGCCAGGTCCTGAGGGTGCCGGATAAACGGGCTTTTACTATAATTAACATAATAACTGTCTACATTAGTTATATATATACCAGCTATTTTTAACCACCATGAGATTGTTGGTGTTTGTAAAAGACTCACTTGTACTAACGTTCTCTTAACAGCCTGATTTTTAAAGTTATGAAAACAGATTGTTTCACAAGTCAGCAGAAAAGAGATGAGTTCAAAGCTGACTGGACATGAAAAGCAAAAAGCCCCATAGCATGACTTTGAACTCGGATCGTTTAGACTAACATTCCAATGGAGTGCCTGGGGTGGGCTGTATCGCTGAAGGTGCCGTCCTTTGAATGAGACATTAAACTGAGGTGTGGTCTTCCCTCTTCAGGTGGATAAAATGTCATGGCGCTAGTTGAAAAGTGAAAAATCCAGTGCCCTGTTTAATAATCCACCAGATAAAATTGGCCACTCACTTTATGGTTGTTTGTCGGGCATTGCTGTGCACAAAATGGCCTCCGCATTTACCTACAAATACACAGTCACTACACTTTACAGGGAATCCTGTGAACACTTTGATATATCCTCCCAATGTGAAAAGCGCTTTGTCAAACAGAGGGATTATTTAGAATGAATATATCTTTTTAAAGAAGTCAATGACAGAAACAAAGGAAATAATGAAGGTAGAAAGTGAGGAAGAATTTACTATCAATCCAACTTTCATGTGTGCACTGAAGTACCCCGTATGGTATACGACTTGCAGTTAAAATCTTTCTGTGTTTTAAAATAAATCCATAAAGCTTGCATCTTATGAAAAGAAAGTTCTATGGCTGAAAACAAGGCACAAAATTAGGGAGAACTACATACCTAACATAAAATACACTCTGAATTTCAAAGATTTTAAAAAAACATCAATTGTATATACAGTCAACCCTTGCGGAATGCGACTTTCTCGAGTACGGATTCGCCGATACGCGAAGAAATAAATGCAGCACTTTTTGCATATACGCAAGCAAAATTTGCGTATACGTGTTGGCTGGTCATGCACATTTGGGAAGATGCCAGCAGTTCTCGACTAAGTCCGATGATTCACCGGTTGGCTAGCCCTGCTTGCATGCGCATTTGGGAGGACGCCGACCCCACGGACAAGGCACACTTGGAAGGACGCCGCCAGCTCCCACCTAAGTCCGATGATTCCTCAGTCTCGGAGCAACCTGATGGCATTGCATGGTAAACAGAAAAGACAGAGAGAGAGAGAGAGAGAGAGGGAGAGAAAGACAGTCTCCTAACACTTCCAAGACCAAAGGTAAAATAATTTAGCCAAGCTGTGGTAGTGTAAGGTGCTGTTTTATTGTCTCCAGTGAGTCAGTGAGAGCAGGGAGAGTGACGAGCGGGGAGAGCGGGCCAGCCGGCTGTAGCCTGCCTCAGAACGTACCGTATATCTCCGCGTATAAGGCGCACCCGCGTATAAGGCGCACACCTCGTTTTTGACCTTTTCTTGGTGAAAAAAAACGCGAGCATTTTCAATGATATTGCCGGCAGAAGGGAGGAGAGACAGGAGAGACAGGTAGGTAGGGAGAGAGGCAGGCCGGCAGCCTGGCAGCCAGGGAGGGAGAGAGGGAGAGAGGCAGGCCGGCAGCCTGGGAGAGTGAGAGGGAGAGAGGCACGCAGGCAGGGAGGGAGGGAGGGAGAGCGGCAGCCCGGGAGAGAGAGAGGGAGAGAGGCAGGCCGGCAGCCCGGGAGAGAGAGAGGGAGAGAGGCAGGCCGGCAGCCCGGGAGGGAGAGAGAGAGGGAGAGAGGGAGAGAGGGAGAGAGGCAGGCAGGCAGGCAGGCAGGCAGGCAGGCAGGCAGGCAGGCAGGCAGGCAGGCAGGGAGGGAGGGAGGGAGGGAGGGAGGGAGGGAGGGAGGGAGGGAGGGAGGGAGGGAGGGAGGGAGGGAGGGAGGGAGGGAGGGAGGGAGGGAGGGAGGGAGGGAGGGAGGGAGGGAGGGAGGGAGGGAGGGAGGGAGGGAGGGAGGGAGGGAGGGAGGGAGGGAGGGAGGGAGGGAGGGAGGGAGGGAGGGAGGGAGGGAGGGAGGGAGGGAGGGAGGGAGGGAGGGAGGGAGGGAGGGAGGGAGGGAGGGAGGGAGGGAGGGAGGGAGGGAGGGAGGGAGGGAGGGAGGGAGGGAGGGAGGGAGGGAGGGAGGGAGGGAGGGAGGGAGGGAGGGAGGGAGGGAGGGAGGGAGGGAGGGAGGGAGGGAGGGAGGGAGGGAGGGAGGGAGGGAGGGAGGGAGGGCGGCAGGGAGTGAGGCAGGCAGACTGGGTTCGGCAGAAGGTAAGCACAGCACTGAAGTCCGCTGCTGCTGCCGCTGCCCGGGCGGCCGAGGCCGAAGCCCCTTCACCCGCTCCTCCCAACCCCCGCTGGACACTGACCAAACTCCGGCTGCCAGCGCGCCGGCCGCCCCTCCTGTTTACTGTATCTCCGAGGCTCAAAATTGCTTGTACCTGCGTATAGGGCGCACCCCCAACTTTCGAGATCTTCCGACCTGAAAAAAAGTGCGCCTTATACGCGGGAGATATACGGTACCTTGCGTTCGTCGGGTGTGGATGTGCCTGGAAGCTTGAGGTTGGATAGCCTGTGGATGGATTCCTCTAACCCCTTTTTTCCCATCACTTATTAAGTTTACCAGACGCGATTTTACCGAGTGCGCTGTTTCCCAGGAACGCAACCCCCGCGTTCGGCGAGGGACTACTGTAGACCAGACAACTTTGTGGAATACGATTTAACCCAATGTGGTTTTAAAGATGGCGTCCTTATAAACCAATTCTTACTTGCCATTTACATGGCTATATGTAGCAGTAACACAGACCAAATTTTGAATGTGCAACAGAACTATAAAAAGATCATCTATTGTCAGGTAAATGGGAAAAACAGGACATATTGAGTATTTTAGGAACGTCTGAAAGATTGAGACAATTTCATACTTACATTCATTAAATCTTAGACATTGGACCATACACGTGTGACAATATTTAACTCTACTGTTTTTTTTAAAAAACTGTGTCCTGTGTCAAGGATCTGAACCTGGACCCTCCTATGCTTTTTGTATACATAAATGATCTGGATTCACAGGCCCGCTCTAAAAGTAAATATATTTGTATCTGCCTTGGGGGAAGGGGGTAAAACTGGTTTCAGGGGAAACAGCAAGGGTCTTACAAAATGAGCTGATTGATGATAAATTTAATACAGATGAAATGCGAGGTACTATAAGGTATAAGCAGGAAAAGTGTAATAAGACCCATTCTTGCATTTGATATACAGTAGTGCTTTATCATGTTGTCAAATTATACTTTCAGTGTCAACTGTGTATTTCGTGAATAAACTCCTATGGATGGGATAGATGTTGCCTAAACGAGATCTGAGGATGTCAATTCAATTATATTCGTTAACAGGAGGTGGTAAACATTCAGATCAATCAATCAATCAATCAATCAACCAATCAATCAATCAAAACTTATATTTATATAGCGCCTTTCACGTCGAGAGGACGTCCCAGGGCACTGTACAGTTAGGTAAGGACAAGAGCAGAGGGGGAGAGGTCGGGGCAGGATGAAGGAGAGTAGGAAAATTGACTGTATATTTGTGGCCGAAACGCGGCAGCCAAATTGCGCACAGCAGTGTCCCACAAACAGTCATGGAAGTAGGATAAGGGAAATGGGGAGGAAAGATGGCAAGGGGAGGGGTCGGGGCAGGGGGAAGGAGAGCAGGAATGCCGACTGTATACTTGTGGGCGAAACGCGGCAGCCAAATTGCGCACAGCAGTGTCCCACAAATAGTAGCAAAAATTGGGCCGGGGAGAAAGGGGGAAAGGAGGGCAAGTGGGGAGAGGGAGGGAAAGGTGGTATAGAGCAAGGTCAGGGAGGACGAGGGGGGAGAAAGGGGAGGGGGCAAAGGAGAGAGAGAGGGAAAGGTGAGTGGGGGGCAAAATCAGGGAGAAAGGGTGGCAAGAGGGAAGAGGGAGAGAAGGGGAAAAGGGGGAAGAGAAAGTGGGGAAAGGGAGTGAGGTAAGAAGATAACTAGCTTCTTGGTTGCATTTGATGCCACTGTTTCAAATGCATTAATGTCCTCCCTGAAATATTATTGGCTGAAAACAACAGCTTGCAACTCAGTGATTAGAGCAGTCGCTTTGCAAGCGAGAGACCTGGGTTCAATTCCAGGCAGGGCAAAACCCTACTCCACATGCCTGATAATAATCCCTCAAGAAAAAAAATTGGTCATTTCAATCGACAACTGTTTGTGGGACACTGCTGTGCGCAATTGGCTGCCAGGTTTCGGCCACAAATATACAGTCACTACACTTTACAGTATATTCTGTGAAGCGCTTTGAGACGTCAAGAAGATGTGAAAAGCGCTATATCAAATGTAAGGATTAATATTACTATTAATAATCGTACTCAAGTTGTATAGTGCTTTGGTAAGGCAACATCAACTGGACTGTCCGCAGTACTCTGAATGTAGCCTGGACAAAAGCACTGTGCAACTCATACCTAAAGGACGAGATAAAGTAGCTAGCTAGCAATCCCAAGAGGCATTGGAGAGCATTGATGATGATTTTGTGTCAGGCTGGCTCAGCTGGTAGCACTGACACCTCTGTATCAGAAGTTTATGGGTTCAACATCCTCATGGGACTTAGAACACATATAGTCTGGACTGGCGTTTTAATGTTGGAAATGCGTTGCATTGTTAGAGGGACTATTTGGTCACTCAATCTATGACAGTTTTGGGATACTGCTGTGCTGCCATGATTCACCCACAAATATACAAGTCAATTCACTTTACAATATATTCTGTGATGTGCTTTGAGACGTCTAAAAGATGTGATAAGGCACTACACTGAATGCAAGGATTATTATTATTGTTCGGATAAGGTATTAAACCAAAGTTTTGCCCACAAAATATATAGTCCATGCACTTTACAGTATATTTTATGAAGTCTTTTGAGACACCCCAATGAGATAATAAAGTGCGATACATATGCAAGAATTATTATTAGAATACGGTCCCATCTGTCTGTTCAGGTGAATGCGAAAGATCCAATTGCACTAATTGAAAAGAGAAGGGAATTTCTCCCAGTGTCTTGGCCAACAATTCCCTAACATAAAAATTTGTCATTGACTTCATGGATATTTGTGGGACTTTGACTTGTGCAAACTGCTTATCACGTTCGTCAACAAAACACAGTCTTTATAGGATATCCCGTGAAGCACTCTGGGACAAACTTTGACTTGAAAGGTGCTATAACAAATGCAAGGATTATTATTAAGCTTGCAGGTTTGTCCTGGTGTTAAACAGTTCACGAAAAACGTGATTTTTCTGATTGTCCGTGACTTTTCTTTGTGTACGTGATTTTAATCAAGTGCATTGAAAAATGTCTCGAGAAGCATATCCTCTTGGGCAGATCTGCCTAAACAGTTTGAGCATTACTTTGGGAGAAAGAATTCCAATGTTCAAATTGATTACACAGCTTTCCAATATAAAGAATAGATGTAGGCCTTGTGGGTTCCCCCCCCACCCCGAGCCACAAGATGGGCAGTGGGACTTGTGTGGGGTGCTCAGTGGTGTTGCGCACCCATGGTCAGAGGCATCGCAGAGGTCTCTGGTCTAAGGGAGGGGCCACTGTGGCCTCCTGCCCTATATTATTACGATCCTGTGACATGATAGGGTGACAGGCCATGGCTTGGCCCTTCAATAGACCAGACCTCAGTGATGAATGTGAGCTGATTTGCCCCCAGCCTTCTCTGACCGACCGCACCAGTCACAGATAGAATAGGAGGCTGCTGCCGACACAAAACACCATTTTATCTGCTGAGTAATCCAAACTCATACTTACAAAGATTTCTATTATTATTATTGTTGTGCGCATTATTATTATTTCTAGAATGTGACTAGTTCTGCGTTAAGTGGAGTGAAAAGTAAAGAATTACAAAAATATTCAGAAACTCCCCCAAAGTACCCCTTTAAGGAGCTTCTTTAACTTACTTGCTTTCCAGAGAGTGCATCAAATTAATCCCTACTGGATTACTAATTCATGCTTTTCTACACAATGCAAGATGAGCAGTGAGACAACTGAGCCAACAAAACTGCAATGAACAGCACATTTTAAACTTATTTCATTGCATGAAGTAGAAGCACATTGAAAATAAGAACATGCATCCACTCCATCTGTATATGAAGACTGAAGAAATTAAATGCGCACAAGGAAGTCGTATTCAGCAGATGGAAGTTTGACATTCTAGGAAGAGGAGAAAGCTCAGTGGAGGGACTGCACATACTGAAGGACAAAAGACAGCCCCGAAAAGGAACCAAACTAGTTACAAAGAGAAAGGCAGGCTAGAAAAGTGAATATAATTAAATGCAAAATAAAGTAGGAGAAAGAGTGAAATCAGCCTTCACATGGGTGTCTTTCAAAAACAACTAGCAATCTGGCAGAAAATAAACAGAATATTTCTTCTCGCAATCTGCTAAAGCCGCATTCATGATGGACTAGCAGAGCTAAAGCATCAACATTAAAAAAAATGCCTTTGAACCAATCCAATATTAAATGAAAAGGAAATTTACTTACATATAACCCAGCCATTGCCTCCTATTATGAAATAGTAAACAGTGATGACAACACTTCAAAGCAACTAAACTAGTATTTAGAATTCACTTCAAAAAAGTAAGAACACCCAGGCAATGACCAACAATTTAGACAAGCTACACCTCCCAGAATTACATGCACTGTTGAAATGATTTAATTGTTTGTAAAAATGTATTTAAATCAAATGATTGACCTACCATTGCAACATAGTTGAATTTCCGAATAACTTGACGTATTCGCTTCATCTCTTCATCTAGGTTACAAGCCCAAACTTCACATATTCTTTGGCTGTGATCTACCGTTGCTGCTGGCATGTTGCCGAATTCAAGTGCCGGTCATCCAAACGATACACCTTCAGGTGAGGACAGTCACACATACAGTTCAGTGTCAAGCCAATCACTTCTCCTAATATTTAACCTTCAAAACAACAAGAAAATAAAAATTAGAAGCAATAATGAAACCTTAAAGCACTCATTTTGCACTTAGTAAAGAAAATAAAAGTTGAATGTTATTGCAACATCAAAACATCAGCATCAAAACAAAAATAAAGATTTGGGATTTTAATTCCAATTCCAAAAATATTTTATAATACTGAAATAATAATGGTTCTGCACATTTTCATAATGTATTTTATACAATATTTTTAGATGCATGTACATTTCTAAATGAAAATACCCATCCATAAGAGAGAACTTAAGACAAAATGCATATATTTACACATTTAGGAAAAAAAACTTCCTTTATTCGATTGTCAGAAAATAAAGCAGATTCACAAGTTGGTGTACATTATTGATTGATCTTGGATAGATAAATAATAATAATTTTACCTCGAGGGAGTCTCAAAGCGCTTCACAAGATATACGTAAAGTGTAGTGACTGTATTCTGTGGGAAAAGTGTGGCAACCAATTTACACACAGCAAAATATCCTATAAACAGCAATGAAGTGAATGACTAATTTTATTTGAGGGGGATGTTGAAGGGGACTTTGTCAGTTCTGGACCAGAAAAGTTGACTCACTTTGCCTTTCTGCATAGATTCTGCCTGATCCGCTGAGTGTTCCCAGTGATTTCTGTTTTTATTTGAGGGGGGTGTTGGCCAGGTTTCTGGGAGAAACCCCCTTCTCTTTTTTAGAATTGTGTCATAGGATCTTTAACATTCACCTGAACTGACAGACATCGTTTCATCCAAAGGACAGCCCATCCAATGCCACAAGCTTTCCCAGCAATGAAGTGGCCCAGACAATGCAAGTTGCAAGTCCCAACGTGGGGCTTGAACCTAAAACCTTCTGACACAAAATGACGTTGCTACCAACTGAACCAGACTGATACCCAATATTGTAGAAGGCAATGCTTTAAATCACACAATTGCTAAAAAGCAAATGAGAACCAGCAAATGCATTTTAAACATATTGCCTGACCTGGACGGTTTCTTTATATTTTAAAAAGCAGACACCTCTGTGCAACAGCGTTATTTCTCAGTAAAAAATAAATCTACAAACTAAAATACGAATTCAACCAAAGCTACCAATCAGTAATGAAACAACAAATGGAGAATGCCTCAAAGTACATTACGAAGATTTTGTGGAGCCAAAAATGGGAGGGAGAAAGGAGTCCAAGAAATGTATCTTGGGAGGAGTGCAGAGAAGGCGGGGTGAGGTGAAGCAATTTTGGAAGAGAATTCCAGCGAGCAGGGCAACAGTGGTTGAAGTCTTGCCTGCCAATGATGGGAAAGAGTGAGCATGAAGCAGGTTAAAATTAATGATGGTAGAGGCTACAGGAGATCAGAGGTAGAATCGGGCAAGGCAATTGAGGCATTTGAAGGTAAACCTTAAAAGTTAATTTACTGGGGATTCTGAAACCAATAGCTGGAAAGGATTTGGGTTCTAGAGCTTATGGAGGATGGCAAAAGGCTTTTAGTTGTTTGACAGGCAGACTGTCAAACACAATAGTCTTGGGAGTCAACGGTGGAGGCAGAAAGTAACAGTAAGTCTCACTACCTACATATTCAAGTGGACCCCATGCCTGCAGATGATGTCGCCAAGGAGTATGTGGATGAGGAAGAGAAGACCAAAGATGGAACTCTGAAGAAAAGTACAAAAAAGTTTTGTTGCGTGTTCAATTTTATGAGACTGTGCATATCTAATGTTATCTAACCTGAAGTATGATTTTTGCTGCACTTCAGTCATTATGTATTTTCTACTTAATTTTTTTTAATGTATAAACACGGCAGATTTTTCTAATAATAGTGCTCAATACATTAGATTTTGTTCAGTTTCAAAATTGTACCTAAATAAGTGGCTTCTGTTTCTCCAAACTATGGCTATTCTTCGAGGTTATTTATATTCAATCAGCTTAAATCAATATTCCTACTCAGCTCTGAACTGAGCTTCAAACTCAACAAGTCCATCCCTAAGACAATCATCTTCCACATTCAGCTGTTTAAGACTACAAATCATCCCATTACTACTCTCTTCATTAACCTCTCAATACTCCATTAACTCAATTCCACTCTCACATTCCCACCTACCACTAAAATCTTGCCAAGCTCCATTAGCTCCCAGGACTTTAAGTTAAAAGATCCCTGTCCTTGTTTTCAAATCCACTAAGATCCTGATTGTGTCATTTTTTCCAGGTCTACATTTCAGTCCATTCCTTCTGCTCTTTTTTCACTGATCTATTTCTCGCTCCATTGGATGGTGGCTGAGAAATCCTGTGGAAATCTTTGCCAAAATGTCTTTCTACCTCTTACTTGGCTTTCATAATTTCCAAACAGCAACAAAATTACACTTGTATAGCACCTTTCACGTTAGGAGGATGTCCCAAGACGCTGGATAATTTCCCAAAACATATTTATTCAATGGTTTCTTTGGTAAACATCTTTCAACCGCTCATTCGCCTGTACTTTGACCACTACTTCTGTTGCTATGCACTTTGAGATATTCCTTAACCTTTAATGTGGCTCAAGGAATATCTCAATATTCCTTAATCAATGTGAAAGCAAGCTGTGAAACTACAAGATTGCAGTTTCAGAACATTACGATTGAATCGACACAGCGAGTTTACAAAAATCACGTATCACAAATTATCTTCACTTATCACAAAATTTGGATCAACTGTAACATTCGATCTTTGAGATATGTACAGAGAGAGAAACAAATATCGTGTAATTGACATCTTGGTGCCCGTGGCGCCACAAATAATTTTTTTTAAGTTTGAAAACTAAGCAATTTCTTTTAAGAAGCGAAATTGTGGCTTGATCGTGGTGCAACAAAAACATTTTTACAGCGTTTTGATGGCGTCAAAACTTCCAAAATGCCACACAAACATCTATTAAATAAAACAAACCCAATTAAGAGTATATCGTTTATTTTTTAAAATGCAGCTTTGTTTCACAAATTCTGCTAAACGAACCAAGTTTATTTCGCTGCTCAATCTATGGTTAGGTTTGTGTACCTTGAGTGTCAGAAGTTGAACATTTCTACACCTTTTGGGGTTTAATAACATGTGGAGAATTAACATGGGTGGGAAGAGAAGAGGAAACTCGTTGCAATATATGAAACAAAGCCATTCATATTGATGACAACGTCTTAAAGCATTTTTGCAGGATTTACTGCAAAGTGTAGTGACCTTGCGAAACATCCCCACAAGCGGCACAAAATTTCCCATAAAATATACAGTCAATTCACTTTGCAGTATATTCTGTGAAGCGCTTTGAGACGTGATAAGACACTATATCAAATGCAAGGATTATTACAACAAGTTGTACCAGACCCTGGAATGAAGATGGGGGCGGGGGGGGGTAAGGATAACATGACAGAAAGAGAGAAAGAAAATGCAGAAAATTAGTCTATTTGGCCCATTGTAGTGCGAGTACGAGCTGCTGTGTGTATGGGCTGGTGTGAGTGAGTGTCAGTTGCTATATTTTTAAACAGTAAAGGCAGTCTGTACTCCACACCCTTCTTTATTTTTGCACTACCAGGGAACATCATTTCATGTTTTGCAACATTGGCTGGGACAGTGAGTGTGTGCCAATGTGAGTATGAGCTGGTGTGGGTGTGAGCTTGCATGAGTTGGTGTGAGTGAGTGTAAGTGAGTGTGAGCTTGTGTAAGTATAAGTTACTATGGGTGTAACCAAGTGTGAGTGTGGGTTGCTATGGGTGTGAGTTAATGTAAGTGAGTGTAAATTGCTTTGGGTGTGAGTTGCTATAGGTGTGAGGGTGAGTGAGTGAGTTATTATGGGTGTGAGCTAGTGTGGGTGTTAGCTGCTGTGGGTGTGTGAAAGTGTGAGTGAGTGTGAGCTTGTGTGTGAGCTAGTATGAATGAGCGTGAACTACTATGGGTGTGAGCTAGTGTGAGTTGTTATTGGTGTGAGCTAGTGTGGGTGTGAGCTGATGTGTGTTAGCCGCTGTGGGTGTGTGCAAGCGTGAGTGAGTGTGAGCTAGTATGAGTTAATGGTGTGAGCTAGTGTGGGTGTGAGCTGATGTGTGTTAGCTGCTGTGGGTGTGTGCAAGTGTGAGTAAGTGTGACCTAGTGTGGGCTGCTATGTGTGTGAGCTAGTATGAGTGAGTGTGAGCTGGTGTGAGTCAGTGAGTTGCTATGGGTGTGAACTAGTATGAGTATGAATTGTTACGGGTGTGAGCTGGTGTGAGTGTTCAATCCTGTGGGTTTGTGTAAGTGTGAATGTAAGTTGTTCTGTGTGTGAACTCGTGTGAGTATGCATCACTACACGTGTGAGCTTGTGTGAGTGTGAGCTGATGTGAGTGTAAGTTGCTATATGTATGAGCCAGCGAGTTGGAATGAGTGAGTGTGAGCTGGAGTGGGTGAGTGAGTGCCAGTGTGAGCTGGAGTGAGTGTGAGTGTTGGTGTGAGCTAGTGTTGAGAGTGGCTATGGGTGCTGCGCTTGTGTTGAGCGAGTGTGAGCTGATGTGAGCGTAAGTTGCTATGGGTATGAGCCAGTATGAGTGAGTGAGTGTAAGGTAGAGTGAGTGTAAGTTGCTATGTGTGTGAGGTAGTGTGTGTGAGTTTGAGCTGGAGTGAGTGAATGTAAGTTGCTATGTGTATGAGCCAGTGTGAGCTGGTGTGAGTATAAGTTGCTATGCGTGTGAGCTAGCGTGAGTGAGTGTGAGCTGGTGTGAGTGAGTGTAAGTTGCTATGCGTGTGAGCTAGTGTGAGTATAATTTGCTATATGTGTGAGCTAGTGTGAGTGAATGTGAGCTGAAGTGAGTGTAAGTTGCTATGTGTGTGAGCTAGTGTGAGTGAGTGTGAGCTGGAGTGAGTGAGTGTAAATTGCTATGTGTGTGTGAATGTGAGCTGGAGTGAGTGAGTGTAAATTGCTATGTGTGTGTGAATCTGAGCTGGAGTGGGTGAGTGAGTGTGAGCTGGAGTGAGTGAAAGTTGCTATGTGTGTGTGAATGTGAGCTGGAGTGGGTGAGTGAGTGAGCTGGAGTGAGTGTGAGCTGGAGTGAGTGAGTGTGAGCTGGAGTGAGTGAGTGTGAGCCAGAGTGGGTGAGTGAGTGTGAGCTGGAGTGAGCGAGTGTGAGCCAGAGTGGGTGAATGAGTGTGAGCTGGAGTGAGTGAGTGAGTGTGAGCCAGAGTGGGTGAATGAGTGTGAGCTGGAGTGAGTGAGTGAGTGTGAGCCAGAGTGGGTGAATGAGTGTGAGCTGGAGTGAGTGAGTGAGTGTGAGCCAGAGTGGGTGAATGAGTGTGAGCTGGAGTGGGTGAGTGAGTGTGAGCCAGAGTGGGTGAATGAGTGTGAGCTGGAGTGAGTGAGTGAGTGTGAGCCAGAGTGGGTGAATGAGTGTGAGCTGGAGTGAGTGTGAGCCGGAGTGGGTGAATGAGTGTGAGCTGGAGTGAGTGAGTGAGTGTGAGCCGGAGTGGGTGAATGAGTGTGAGCTGGAGTGGGTGAGTGTGAGCTGGAGTGGGTGACTGAGTGTGAGCCAGGGTGGGTGAATGAGTGTGAGCTGGAGTGAGTGAGTGTGAGCCGGAGCGGGTGAATGAGTGTGAGCCGGAGTGAGTGAGTGAGTGTGAGCCGGAGTGGGTGAGTGAGTGTGAGCCGGAGTGGGTGAGTGAGTGTGAGCCGGAGTGAGTGAGTGAGTGTGAGCCGGAGTGAGTGAATGAGTGTGAGCCGGAGTGAGTGAGTGAGTGTGAGCCGGAGTGAGTGAGTGAGTGTGAGCCGGAGCGGGTGAATGAGTGTGAGCCGGAGTGAGTGAGTGAGTGTGAGCCGGAGTGGGTGAGTGAGTGTGAGCCGGAGAGAGTGAGTGAGTGAGTGTGAGCCGGAGTGGGTGAGTGAGTGTGAGCCGGAGAGAGTAGTGAGTGAGTGTGAGCCGGAGTGGGTGAGTGAGTGTGAGCCGGAGAGAGTAGTGAGTGAGTGTGAGCCGGAGTGAGTGGGTGAGTGTGAGCCGGAGTGGGTGAGTGAGTGTGAGCCGGAGAGAGTGAGTGAGTGAGTGTGAGCCGGAGTGAGTGAGTGAGTGTGAGCCGGAGAGTGAGTGAGTGAGTGTGAGCCGGAGTGGGTGAGTGAGTGTGAGCCGGAGAGAGTAGTGAGTGAGTGTGAGCCGGAGTGAGTGGGTGAGTGAGTGTGAGCCGGAGTGAGTGGGTGAGTGAGTGTGAGCCGGAGTGAGTGAGTGAGTGTGAGCCGGAGTGAGTGGGTGAGTGAGTGTGAGCCGGAGTGAGTGAGTGAGTGTGAGCCGGAGTGAGTGAGTGAGTGAGTGTGAGCCGGAGTGGGTGAGTGAGTGTGAGCCGGAGAGAGTAGTGAGTGAGTGTGAGCCGGAGTGGGTGAGTGAGTGAGTGTGAGCCGGAGTGAGTGGGTGAGTGAGTGTGAGCCGGAGTGGGTGAGTGCCGGTGTGACCTAGTGTTGAGTGGCTATGGGTGTGTGGAGGTGCTCCGTGTCCCCGGAGGGAGGGAGGGAGACACACAGAGAGAGACACAGAGCTGTGTGTGAGACTCAACGGTTCAGCAAATGGCGAACCCGTGTGTGTGTGTGAGTGTGTGAGTGAGTGCGTGCCTGGGTTGGGAGGATGGTGAGACAGCGGGTGGGTGAGTGTGGGTGGGTGGGGGGGGGGGGGGGTGAATGGTTTACCTGCCTGGGCCGGGAGTGGGGGCTGTGACAGACTCGGGCCCCTGGTTATATTATATTTCTATGTGATATTTTCAAACACAGACGCCGGGCCGTCTCCTCGCCGCCTCCGGACACCCGCTCCTCCTCCTCCTCCCTCCTCCCCCACCTTTCTCCTCCTCCTCCTCCGGCACCGCGACCTGCAACGCGCTTGCGTCATCACGAACCCGCCACCCGCCGCTTGCGTCGTCACGAACCCACGCCGTGACCTTTCACCCCCCCCCCCCCCCCCCACGTTTAAATCAGCTGTTTAAAAATGTTAAACACGATCAAATAGAGAAATATATCAGTCCGCGGGTGGAGTGGCTTGGCCCAGGTCCCCTGTGTAGTGAGAGCCCGGGTGAGCGGCCCTCGTCACCCTATTGTTCTTTTTTTAAAAAAAAATCCCCCCTCAAAAAAAAACACTCCGCGATGGTAACGGTCAGATGGCGGAGATCAGTGCGCATGGGCGGGGGTGACGTACTGCGCTGGGGGGCGGGGGGTGGCAGCAACCAGACACAGAGAGAGAGAGAGGGAGAGAGAGAGAGACAGACAGACAGACAGAGAGAGAGACACAGAGAGGGAGAGACTGGCACACAGAGAGGGAGAGACAGATACACAGAGAGAGGGAGAGACAGACACACGGAGAGAGGGAGAGACAGACACACAGACGGAGAGAGAAAGAGAGACAGACGGAGAGAGGGAGAGAGACAGACACACAGAGAGGGAGACGGAGACACACAGACGGAGAGAGGGAGAGACAGACACACAGACGGAGAGAGGGAGAGACAGACACACAGACGGAGAGAGGCAGTAAGAGGGAGTGAGATAAACACATACACAGAGAGCGAGTCAGACAGACAGACAGGGAGTGTCGAGACCAAGCGCAGACTGTGCCCGGCCCTGAGCGGGCCCTGCTTCCGCACCCACCCACCCACCCCCGGGTTGCTGCGTGAGGCAGCCCCCAGGCCTCTCTCCCCTGCCCTCTCTCCGCTGGGCGGAGGAGGCCGCTCCCCCACCCCCGCCCCCTGGTGGCTAGAGGATGAACTGGATTTTCTCCACAAACAAGAGCGGCGGGGCCCAGCAGCTCCCGGCCCTGACCAGCCTCCAGCAACAGCGCCAGCGGCAGATCGATTCGCTCAAGGCATCACATGGCAGGTGCGTGCGATAAGGCCACCCCCCCCCCCCCCCCCCCCCCCCACACCCCCCCCCCCCCCACTCAACACACCGAAGACTTGACAAGAGAGTTGGCTCCTTTACAGTCACAGTTTGGCTTCAGATTCCGGGGTTTCAATTCCCCCCCAAAACCTTCAACCCCCCCCCCAACCCCCCAAGTATTTCATCTTGGTTGTGAAGAATTTGTAATGGTTTATTCCCAAACCCTGCGACACGGCCCCCACCTCCCCTCCCCCCAACCACTCTTCCCTCACCCCCCACCTCTCCCGCCAACACCCCCTCCCTCTCCCCCCAACGTCTCCCCACAAGCCCCCCCTCCGTATCTCCTAACCCCCCCTCCCTCTCCACCCAACCCCCCCCTCCCCCAACACCCCCCTCCCTCTCCCCCACCCCCCCCTCCATCTCCCCCAACCCCACCCTCCCTCTCCCCCTAACCTCCCCTCCCCCAACCCCCTCCCCCCCTCCCTCTCCCCCAACCCATGCCCACATTACCTACAGGCTATTTGATCCCTCTGATGGATTAATACCATCTCAAATCGAATCCTGTTGCAGATCTTCTAATGATAAGACTGATGTCCTTTGTATTGAGGGAACCTTTAATAGGATCGTACAGGTGTGGAAGAGTTTGTTGTTGTAGAAATCCATTTTCATGGGTAACTTTTTTCATTTCATTTCCCTTACTCCCACTTCCACGACTTGTTTGTGGGACACTGCTGCGCGCAATTTGGCTGCCGCATTTCGCCCACAAATATACAGTCAATTTGCCTACTTTCCTTCCCCCAACCACAACCCTTCCCCCCCCCACTGCTCTGGTCCCTTGGGACGTCGTTGCATTCTGTGAAGCGCTTTGAGACGTCGATAAGACATGAAAAACGCTATAAATTTAAGAATTATTATTAAAAAATTGTTTGCGCAGCCAATGTGACAAACCATGATGTGATTTCTCTACAGTATTGCAGAAATACAGAAGGAGGTGGAGTACCGACTGCCTTTTACTGTTAAAAATATGACAATCAACATAAACATGTAAGTTCTTTAAGAAATGACTAGCTCTGCTGTTCATTGATTTAAAAAATGTGTTTCCACTCTGTTGCTGTGTATTTCTTTGATTCACCTTGTAGGTAATAAGATATCCAGGCAGGTCAGGGCGAAACCTCGGCCAAGTTTCCTTACTCCACACGCCTAATAATAATCCTTACTAAAAAATAAAAAAAAATTAGTCATTTCAATCCACAACCGTTTGCGCTGTGTGCGCAATTGTCTGCCGCGTTTCGCCCACAAATATAAAGTCAATTCACTTTACAGTACATTCTGTAAAGCGCTTTGAGACATCTAGAAGACGTGAAAAGCGCTATATCAAATGCAAGGATTATTATATTCACACGTGCATCTCTGGTGTAACAGTCAAGAGAAGAAGATTGGTATGCATACAGTACAGAACAGGAATTTTTGTTGTTGAAACATTTCATTTTGGATACATTCAAAGATTATCAGTTATAAACTCTCATGTGAGTGATGAGACTGATTCTGGCCATGATGGTTTTGCCACACACTTGACAAAACTAGAGATTATAATGTTTGTACCAGTATCCTCTACCCCCAGCAGATAGAGTGTTTCTGCTTAACATGCTAGAAACAACAATGGATACATTCATTAAAAAAAATTAAAAACTGCAATTGCTACAAATCTAGGTTCAACAGTGCTAATTTTAGTGCACTCTAGCCTTTCCCATACAAATTCTATCTTGATATGTTATTCTATGTGAAAGCTATATATCGGAGTCGGTTTAATTGAGACAAGTATAATCGTGAGCATGTAGATTGCATGATGTTAGCAGAAGGTTAAAGAAATCAGTTGGCTTTTCTTTTTCTTCTATCCCCTATGTAGATTGCTTCCTCCCCAATTTCCCCAAGAAAAGCCTGTGGTCACTGTCTTCCCTCCTGTCAGGCACCATTTAGTGGACCAGCATACTGGGACATTGGTGACGAGCCCATTGATCAGCAATGTATGTAACTTTTTTTTAATGGAATGCAATAGACTACTGGCTACAGTTCGGTTTTGTCCAATTTGTCAATCCTAAAAACAGAAAATGCATTTAATTATTTAGACTCCCAAGTCCTGACTTTCTTTGTATAATACAATCTAATGGCTGCAGTCAACCAGATTTCACATCTCAATAAGCAAACTGTGAAACATGGCCAGCTTCCAAATTGTCAGGATGATGTTGACATTCAGTGTTCCATTGTAGGAAGCGCCAATAACATTGTTTTCCGTGTAGAGTGATGTCAGCAGCACTCCCTGTACATAGTGCACTTGCATACTAGGGTCCGGCGATATATCGATAAAACCTGATATAATTTTCATATCGATATGCCGATATAGGCATTCTAAAAATATCGATATATCGAGGTAAAAAATCGGGATGCGAGCACACTGAACTACAAGACCCAGAATGCTCATCTCTATACACAATGCACAGACCGAGGTGCAAAGCCGCCATATTGTATTCACAGTCCTCGAATACAATATACAGATATGCAAGGGCTGGGGGGTGAGAGAGACGGCTGGGGGTGAGGGGGAGAGAGAATGCTGGGGGGGGGAGAGGGGGAGAGAGACGGCTGGAAGGGGGAGAGACGGCTGGGGGGAGGGGGAGAGATGGCTGGGGGGGGGGAGAGGAGGAGAGAGACGGCTGGGGGGAGCGGGAGAGAGATGGCTGGGGGGGGAGGAGAGGGGGAGAGAGACGGCTGGGGGGGGGAGAGAGACGGCTGGGGGGGGAGAAGAGGGGGAGAGAGACGGCTGGGGGGAGGGGGAGAGAGACGGCTGGGGGGGGGAGGGGGAGAAAGATGGCTGGGGGGAGGGTGAGAGAGAGGGATGGGGGGGGAGAGAGACGGCTGATGGTGTGAGAGAGACGGCTGGGGGGGGAGGGGAGAAAGAGACGGCTGGGGGGGTGGTCGGGGAGAGAAACGACGGGGGTGGGGGGTGCGAGAGAGGGACGGCGGGGGGGGGGGGGGGAGAGACGGGGTGGATGTGATAATATACAGATAGATAGAGATGGGGGGGATGTGAGAGAGGAGAGAGGGAGAGAGACACACAGACAGAAAAACACAGAGATGGAGAGAGTGAGAGACACAGAGAGAGAAAGATATTTACCTCCTGAGAAGATAGGCCCCGAATGCGCGCGCACCCGGGATGCGCGCGCACTCCGAATGCACGCGCGCATGCGCAGTACGAAAAAACTTAAAATATCGATATTTCGGTATATCTCGATATGAGCCCATCGATATATCTAATCGGAAAATTTTCCATATCGACGGACCCTATTGCATACAAAATGCTTTCTCTACAGACAGGTGGTAACATGCAAGAAATCACATCAACAGTTATCCGATGACCCAGAAGTTGGACATTATTTAGCACAGAAAGCTGGCTAATCATTACTGGAAGCCAAAGTGTATTGTACTTCTGGCATAGTGTGGAACCAGTGTAAACATGCAGACCTAAAGATATGCTCAACCGGGGCGTGTATTAAATGAACCATCCTTTACTTTGATAGGCAAAGCTATCTGCACATTGGGAAAGAGATTGTTTCAAAAAGGGGGGAGTGGGATACTGTGCCTGCCTTATCTATAAAAGATGCATTGTTACAATTCTACAAAATAATTTTTATTTTGTTAAAACTGTCTTTTATACTAAAGTTCACCATGCATTCAGACCTTGGCAAAATTGTCCAATCTGTCCTTGATGAATTCTGGAAGAACCCTCCATCGTTGGTTTCGAGTTCAGCATCCTTTCCATAGTAAGTATTATTTATTTCTGTGCAATGTAATTGTCATTTCACTTTCTGTGAAATAGAAAGTTAATTTATTTCAATACTATGCTTGCCAGGGACGTGCAGTCAGGGTAGGCAGGGCCTACCTTATGAAAATAAAAAACTTTACATTGTATATGATTATTTAATGGTTTATATTTTTACAATGCACATTTTACATAATGCAAACGATTTTTGGTAGAAACTAGCAAAATTATTTAACTGTGATTTTATATGCCTACCTTAAAAGCAACAGAAAGGCAGCGAAACGCTTTTACCCATTGAGTTGAATGTAGCTCCGATGCGCATTCACGTTCCTTTCTCAGTGTCCCAGTAACGGGTGAAATAGGCATGAGCTACCGCTGCCTTTCCTCTTTCTATCAATTGCAATCAGATCACGTTGAAATGCCATCTCCACGCTTGCGTATTTGTGGAAAAAAAAATGAGTGAGAAAAAGGCAGAGTCGGCTACTGCCTTGGGGGAGGTGGCTTTATGCCGACGTTATAAAGCTACGCCCCCCAAAGTGAGTATGGATTGAGGGAAGTGCCTACCCTGTCATTTTACCCACCGTACGTCACTGATGCTTGCACCCAAACGATCCATTATGGTATGTAGATTGACACACACGCTGACATTTCATCTTTATACTTATCTGGGAAGACTCCTGCAGTGTGTACGTACAGTATATACGTACGACGCACGATGCCACAGCACCACTCTGACTTGGCGGCCACCAGGTGTAACTGCAGTGAAAAACATACCTAACTCCACATGATAGATAATAATCCCTCAAGAAAAAACACAATGATAATTTGGTTACTCAATCCGTGACTGTTTGTGGAACCCAGCTGTGTACAATTGGCTGCTGCATTGCACCCACAAATATACAGTCAATTCACTTTACAATATATTGTCGGAAACGCTTTTGAGACATCTCACAGACATGAAGAAGTGCGATATCAAATGCAAGAATTATTATATATATTAGATATTCCACAGCACAATTCAGTAAAAGTGTGTCCAGAATAACAATCCCCCAGATGAAACTGGTCATTCACTATATAGTTGTTTGTGGGTCATTGCTGTGTACAAATTGGTTGTAGCATTTTGCTTACAAAATACAGAAGAACTTTAAAAAGAGCTGTATCAATCTTAAGGATTATTCTTTTTCCACTAATGTAAGCAGTTTAGATCCCTCAACTATGACGATGCTTATCATAGCGCTGGTTAGTTTTACGATGTAAATGGGATGAGGCCCCATTCACTGTGCATATGTGGAACTGGCCTGAATATGGCCGACTTCCAGCTGACAAGGTCACTGCTGATGTTCAAATGGAAATGGCATTTGAAGTGACCTTATGACTCAGAAATAGTTAATTTTCGCAGGAAAGCTATAGCCAATGAGCCAGAAGGGGGCTGGCCTGCTGTGTGCATGTGCCTCATCATCATAATAATCTGCATTATTATGGCACCTTATATCATTCATTGAGATCTCAAAGCACTTCACTGTAAGACAGTGTAGTTCTGTATACTTTGTAGATAAACGGGGCAGGTGTCTGCACACAGCAATGTCCCAAAACAGCATGGAGTGACTGACTAAATTCATTTGGATTTGTTGGCCAGGACACCAGAAGAAACACCCATCTGGACAGGCATACGGGCCTTAGTTTTAATGTCTCATCCTAAGGATGGCACTTCCAACAATGCAAGTCCTCCTCAGTACTACATTGGAGCATCAGTATGGACAATATGGGTTCCAAGTCCTGATTCCAAGTCCTGACTTAGGACTTGAACTTCTGACTTAGAGACAAGATAACTAACAATTTGACAGGCTGACTCACTATAACAACAACAAAATTGCATTTATAGTGTGCCTTTCATATTGGGAGGACATCCCAAGGCACTAGTTGCAGTTGCATAAGGCAGGTTGCAGATTATGGATTCCCCCAATTGGACTCTGCTGTATATTCATTTTTTATTTAAACCATCCATTCTGATACTGTGAGGGAGAAATAATGTTGCATTCTGAAGATTCATGCTTTTTTGCCTCTTATTAATTTGTGTAATACTGTATTTAGAATTGTATTTTTTTTTCTCTCAGCCGATATAGCAGCCCCGCTGGAATGGCTCCTTATCCTCCTCAAGGATATCCATTCATGCCCCCATATCCAACTCCAGAATCAAGTGTGGCCGGTCTTCCAGACACTATTTCAGGCTCGGGCTTTAACAGCAGGCCTGCTGCCCCTGCTTATGGGCTGATCACAGATTTGCCTTTACCAGTCCCAAAAGGTGACTCATCACAACAGGTTGGTTGGCTTTCTGATTTTAAAAATTGCAATTCTGCTTAAAACAAGTTGCATAAAATAGTATCCCAAGAGTTATTCAATTGTTTGTTAGTACAATCGAGCCCTGACCTTGCTAAGTACGCTCAACCATCATTCATGGTCCTGGACCAAACTGGCTTCATGTAAGGGTGGCCTCTGAGTACGGATTCATTAGTGTGTAGAGAAAAATATAGTGCGCATTCAAACCCATATATCAAACTAGTTAAAATAAAGTAATCAATCAATTACGGGCCAAATATTTCCACAGGCTGAGTGTAGAATCTTGCTTGAGCAGCCTGTCGCACTGAGCATCCCACAAGACCAAATCTGGTTGCTGAAAAGGGTGTCAGTTCACTGACTGGACTAAAAAAAAGAGTACAGTAAAAACTTGTTTTATCCAGCACCCTCGGGACCTGACCAGTGCCAGTTAATTAAATGTGCTGGATATTCGAGTGGCAAATTGCCAAAAATCCTACACAAAAAATGAACTTATTTTAAAACATACCATATTAATAATAGACTAAATAATAAAAGAATATTGTATGGATACTTACCAATAAAGCATTCCAGCACATTCGGTGAAATGATTGGTAAAATAAAAATTCCAGCATTCGTTAAGTTTAATAAGTGTGCATGCGCACACATTGCACACATGCGCAAAGTGAGTGTCCCGGGTGGCTGCAGTATGAGATCCATTTGCTGGAATGGTGATTTGTACTGGGAGATACCGGTTGGTTCAGTGTTCCAGTTGGTTGCGTGCCGCATAAACAAGCTTTTACTGTAGTAACGTTTTGCATAAGACAGTTACTTTTTTTGCATTAGACAGTTACTTACTAGATAGAAGTGATTTATTATGGAGTGGACTGTTCCAGGGTAGTTGCTGAATAGTTGCTGCGGTAGTTTTTAATAGGTTGACTAATCTGTTGAAGCTAATACAATGTAATCTCGAGGGAGAGTTAGCCATTCTTATCTAGTTTCGACCACAAAATATAGTCAGTTCATTTTACAGTATATTCTGTGAAGTGTTTTGAGACGCCAAGAATACTTGAAAAGTACTATATCTTATTATAATAAATGTGTAATTTTGAATTACCTAGTGAACTGTCCATCTTTGGACTGCGTGCTTGTACAATGAATGCAGAAGCCCTAACCTGCAATCACGCCCAACTATAGTGTTGGGATTTTATGGGTCCAATCTACCATGTTATAAGGGTACTGTACATACTATATTTATACTGTATACTGTACATGCTGTATTTGTACAAGGTGACATAATGGGAAAACAAAAAGGTTACCTGTCCAGACGTGGCCCGCCTCAGTTTTTGAATGAAGTGTGTCTTCTACAAATTGCATTCCACCGGACTTTAGGTTGTTATTTGGGTCTTTAGGCAATGGAAGAAAGGTTACATGAAATTAGTTTTAAATACACTTCTAAAGTAAGCACTGGTGATTTTCCCCGTGATGAACGGTGAGCATAACCTTATGCATTTGAAAAAGACATTGATGCTGATAATTTTTTTTAGATCAATGTTTTGTATTTTTATTTGGTTTTGTAAGTGTTAAGTCCTCGGGCTTTTTGGTTTTATTTTAGGCAGGTCTGAATGGCCATATTTATAAGATGCCCGATGTCCCTGAGCAATTTCCAGAGCTGCATGAACTTGGGTACAGTATATAAACTTTGATTTATAGTGGAATTAATGGTTTGTGTTGAAATTATTTTGGTAGTGTTCCAATAGAATAGGAGTGTTTGCTTTATTTAACTATCCTTGCCTGTGAACACTGTTGAGCCCGCTCGTGGCAAAAATAATACCTCACCTGGACAGTCCTCTCTCTTCACTACATTGTTCTGCAAAGCTGAACACTACTCAATCAGTACCTGAATGAATTTAGATGTCCTCACATTCTACTATACTGACTAGCGAGCACTTTGAGGGGATTAAGATAAACAATTAGTAACATTATTTTTTATCAATATACATCTATTTTGTTAATTCTGTGAGCTTTAAATTATATTGCCTTGTATATATGCCCCCTATCCCCACTTGACCACTCCACAGCTTCCCTCTGCTCCAGCTAGGGAATCCTCCGCCGGACTCATCATCTAGCAGTAGCCACACTGACTGCCCCGTTCCCCATCACCGCCGCCAGCCACATCCAGACTCTGGGGGCTGACCTCTCCCCATTCATCCACATCCCCACCCTCCCTGTCAACCATTCCAGTTCCCCCTCCCATCCTATACATTCCTCTGCCAACTGCTCCCTCCGCATTGGCCTCTGAAATGTTTGCTCCCTCTGCAACAAGACCTTGGCCGTCAACGATCTCATCCTCAATGAGAACATTGATAACAAGGCCCTGACAGAAACCCGGATCACCTCAGGTGACACCTTCCCCCTCACAGAGGCCACACCACCCAGATATACCTCCCACCATGCCCCACGTCCCAACCACCGTGGCAGCGGTGTGGCCCTCATCTCCAGGGCGCCACTTGTCTTATCCCCCTGCTCCTCTGGTTCTTTCCCTTCATTCGAACACCTACCCTCTGCCACCCCACCCACCTCTCCCTCAAAATTCTCCTCGTTTACCGACCCCCCAAATCCTCCCCCACCTTCACCTCCGACATCTCCACCCTCCTACCTCCCTTCTGCCTCTGCTGGACTTCAGAACATCCTACCTCTCCGCTGTAGCCTCCGCCAAATTGTCATGCTACTCCAGGAGAACCCTAGGCTCCTGTTCTCCGTGATCAACTGGCTCCTCCGCCCTCCCACCACGCCCCGCAGATACTTTCCTCCAATTCCAACTGCGAAGAGATGCTGGATTTCCTCGAGTCCAAAATTGAGGGAATTCGCTCAGCTGTCACCACTCTTCCAACCTCCACCCGCTCCCCACCTCCCTTCCACACTCCAACTCCTACCCATCCCTCCTTCCACATATTTTAACCTGTCTCCCCATCCTCTGTCATCACCACCATGTCATCCATGAAGCCCATCACCTGCTCCATGGACCCCATCCCCACACCTCTCCTTACCTCCCAGCTCTACCTCCTTGCCCCATTACTTGCCGACACAATCAACCTGTCCCTTTCATCTGGCATCATTCCCACCCCCTTCAAAACAGCCACTGTCACCCCCATCCTTAAGAAACCTTTCCTTGATGCTTTGCAGCTTTCAAGCTTCCGGTCAATCTCCAACCTCCCTTTTCTGCCAAAGGTCCTTGAAAGAGTCATTGCCTCTCAGCTTCCGTGTTTCCTCTCATCCCACTCCCTCCACAAGCCCCTCCAATCTGGCTTACATGCTGCCCACAGCACGGAAACTGCTCTGGTCAAGGTCACAAATGATATTCTGACCGTTTGTAATCAGGGCTCCCTCTGCCTCCTCGTCCTCCTCGACCTATCTGCCACCTTCATTACCATGGACCACTCAATCCTCCTCTACCGTCTCTCCTACCACCTCAACCTTCATGGTTCTGTCCTTAACTGGTTCCGGTCCTATCTTTCACACTATCCCCACTTTGTGTCTGCCAATGGCTTTTTCTCCAGCCCCCACACCATCTCATGCGGCGTTCCTCACGGCTCTGCCTTTGGTCCCCTCCTCTTCATCCTCCACATGCTCCCAAGAAAATATTTCAATGGCAAAGTGCCCCTGAATCATAGGATGTTTAGCTTAGAGGTTTGTTGGGTAATGTATGCTGGTTCGTTTGAAACCTGTGCTTAATTTATTTTCGTGGAGCTCCTGAGGCTCAATGTTTAGAGCACTTGTCTTGCAAGCTGGGGAGACCAAGCTGGGGAGACCTGTGTTTGAATCCAGGCAG
This sequence comes from Hydrolagus colliei, assembly GCA_035084275.1. Classification (NCBI taxonomy): domain Eukaryota; kingdom Metazoa; phylum Chordata; class Chondrichthyes; order Chimaeriformes; family Chimaeridae; genus Hydrolagus; species Hydrolagus colliei. The sequence goes on along the minus strand of CM068742.1, from coordinate 14,948,923 downwards.
GTCAGGCTGAAACCTTGGGCAAGTTTCCTTACTCCACACGCCTAATAATAATCCCTCCAAAAAAAAACACAATAATAAAATTGGTAATTTCAATCCACGACTGTGTGTGGGACACTGCTGTGCGCAATTGGCTGCCGCGATTCACCCACAAATATAGACAATCAATTCACTTTACAGTATATTCTGTGAAGCGCTTTCGGACGTTGATAAGATGTAAAAAACGCTATATCAAATGCAAGGATTATTATTATTATATATTATATTTATTTTGATATTGTTAATGATCATTTACTGCCTTTTTTTACAGTATGCCGCAACTGTTAGAGTTAATGGGTAATGATGAACTGGTCCAGGAGCATTTTATGGGTTTGCCACAGTTGAAGAAGATTTGTACTGACAAAGATGATCTAGTTGGGTACATTGAAGAGCTGGCAAGTACGTTACCATGAACATTTACACTCTTTACAACTAACGTGTGTTTTAAATAAAACTAATTTTGGGGTTTTGTTTTTTTGTCTGAAAAAGAGAAAAACCTACAACTTGAACCTCAGTTGGAAGCAGAAAGACATGAATTATTGGATAAGGTAAGAGCCCAATTATTTTATAATTCTATTGCATTTTAAAACGATTGACATGCTGTTGATACAGTTATGTATTTTACATTCCAGTATGATCAGCTCACCCAACTTAAAGTGGCTTTTGAGAAAAAGATGCAAAGGCAGCACGAGCTGAATGAGGTAAACAACAATTTGCATTTTTTTTTGTAAACTTTGCAGTTTTTGCTGTTAGTAACGTTCAGCTAAAGTCTTTGTAGGAATCTCTGACTTTGTTATATGTGTATTCATGATATTTGTTTAGTTAGGTGCAAACGTCTGGTGTCTTACATTTAATCACATGTTCAATACTGACATTCCAGTGATGGGAATATGGTGGATTATCGGAGATACCATCAAGGATCCATCTGTCTGCCTGTTCAGGTGGATATTTAAAATCCTTTGCACTTTTTAGAAAGAGAGGAGGTTTCCTGGTGGTATCCTGGTCAACAATGTCATTCACTACATTGAACATATTCAAGACTGAGATCAACAGTTTTTTTTAAAAAAGCTTAAGGGATATGGGGATAGGGCAGGTAAATGGAATCAGGATAGAAGATCAGATATGATCTTATTAAATGGCGGGGCAGGCTCGAGTGGCCGAATGGCCTGCTCTTACTTCTTATGTTTTCCGACGTTACTGTGTGCAGATTGCTTAAAAATACAGTCACTACAATTCACAGTACAGTAAAAGCCCGTTTATCCGGCACCCTCGGGACCTGGCCAATAAAGCGAGTGCCGGATATTTTGCCCCCCCAAAAAATCAATGCATTTTTCCAGATAAATTCCAGTGAATCAAATGCGGACCTTTTTTTTTACGATGCCGGTTATATGGAAGTTAGGGTTGATCAGTTGCCAGATAAACGGGCTTTTACTCTACGTCTTTAGTACTCCCTCCTGACATGAAAGGCACTGTATCAAATGTAAGGAATATTGTTATTTAGCAACCAAACACAAGCTTTAAAGTAATCTGTGTGACTTTAAACCACATTTTTGGTTCCTAGAGTTGTAGTTTAAGTGCCCTGCAGGCCAGGCTGAAAGTAGCAGCTCATCAAGCAGAAGAGGAATCCGAAGTCATTGCAGAGGAATTTCTCGAAGGCAAGGCAGAAATAGATGATTTTCTCAGCAGCTTCATGGAGAAAAGAACAGTAAGTAATAAAAGTATCCTCCTTTTGATTGAAATTGTGTTGTTTCCTTGATGTAAATGCATTATTTTTATTCTTCCTGTCTCATTGAATTCATTCATTGGAGAAAGGGAAGATCACCATTCATTATCCATTATTAACTAAACCTGTTTCTGAATTTGGTGGGAACATGGTTGATCTCTTTCTCTTCGTTTGCATATAAAGGCCAATTGCTTATCTTGGTATTGGATTCCACTGCTTGATTTGCTTTACTCATAATAAACCAGTTGTTACAGAAGGCTAGTTGTTTTGAGAAATGTGCTCGGTCTAAATTGGCTTTACCAATGACAGCACCAACTTGTGTATCCTGATTGGGAATCCTTACTGTAACTGGCAGCTATTGTTGTCTGCCAACAGCAAAGTACAGTAAAAGCCTGTTTATCCGGCACCCGCGGGACCTGGCCAATGCCGGTTAAATCACCTGCCAGATATTCGGGCGGCCCACGGCCGAAAACCCACTACAAAAAAATTAAAGTTCTATTAACACACACCATACATACCAGACTAAGTAATAACAGATAGTGGCGGAGTATTGTGTTGGTGCTTGTTATTAGCGCCTTGGGACGTCCTCCCGACGTGAAAGGCGCTATATAAATGTAAATTGTTGTTGTTGTTGTTGGGGCTGCTCTCTTGTGCTTCTCACCTTTACTGGTTGGGGTTTGCGGTCTAGCCATTCTTTTTTGAATGGAGGGCGCCAGGCGGGTGAAAGCAGCAGAAAGACTACTAACTGCAAGCCGAAGCCCTAGACTCTACTAGCGGCAAACCAAAATACTGCACCTGCGCAACAATGTGGGTTATCGGCTAGCGTTATCAGCTTGCCACTAGTATGACTTTGAAGTCATACCCGCTCCATTTTTTTCATCCGCTTGGCATGCTCCATTCTGGGGGGAGTCGCTGGACTGTAAACCTCAACCACAGCATCATGGCTTCAAGCGCAGCATCTACCAGTGCGGGTGGGGGGCGCAGGAGAGTGGTTTTGATGGTGAGTGCCAATACAATATTCTGTTATTATGTTATTATTTATGCATTTACAAATGCTCCACTGCTATTGTTCCGGATAAGTTCTGGTTTATCGAATGGGGACTTTTTTTTTGGCGTGCCGGTTTTACGGAAGTGCATCGAGTCACGAATAAACAGGTTACTACTGTACTTTTCTAACCCTGCTGAAATTCAGCAGCTCTTGGACCTACTTTAAACTACAGTATTGAAATTTAAATTTTGTTGAATACTAGTGCTATCGACACAATTTTTATGGGAATCTTTGGCACATTTAGCCCAAGTAACTTCCACATTTTTCTTTTTGTTCTTAAGCTTTGTCACTGTAGACGAGCCAAAGAAGAGAAGCTTCAGAATTTGATATCACAACATGGACAATTTCACGTGTTATAGGTAAGAATTTCTCAAATATAATTCTGTTGGTTCATTTTCACACGTGTGAGGCTCCTCCACCACCTCTCCTCTTGTCTTAATCTTCATGGTTCTGTCCTTGACTGGTTCAGATCCTATCTTTCACACCGACCCACTTTGTCTGTACAAATGGCTTCTCCTCCAGCCCCACTCACTGTTTTATCCAGTTTTCCTCATGGCTCTGTCCTTCATCCTCTCATCTTCAACCTGTACATGATCCTTCTTGGTGACATCATCTGCAGACATCTATCTCTATTATTCCACTCTATATCTCTGCCTCCACCTTCAACTCCAGGAGCACTGCTATCCTGACAGAATGTCTGTCAGACATCAAGTCCTGGATGAGAGCTAACTTTCTCCAGTTGAACGTCAACAAGACCGAGGCCCTCCAGATTGGCTCCCATCAACACCTCCACACCGTAGGCAGTGGCAGCATCACATCCATGGATGGACGCTCCACCTCCCAAGGCCAATCCAGAACCTTGCCGTCTTGTTTAACCATCAAGTGTCCTTTCTATCCCACATCTGTGCCATAACCCATTCCGCCTTTCCTCACGTGCACAACATTGCCTCTCCCTTTAGGCAGCTGAAACCCTTATTTATTACATCTTGGCTCAACTATGCAAACTCCCTGCTTATCATTCTTCCCTCCACAAGCTGCAGATCATCCAGGCCTCTGCAGCTTGTGCCCTCTCTCGCGGGTTCCATGATGCCTTCACCTCTACCCTCACCCGGCTCCATGAGCTCCCCATCCCCCAGAGGATAGAGTCAACTTACTCACCTACAAAACTCTCCATGGCCTTCCTTCTGTCTCTCTGCCACCTCCCTGTGGAACTCCATCCACAGTCCCTTCACCTTTCTCCCTTGCTTCCTTCAAGGCACGTCTCAATACTCACCTCTTTGATCTGCCTTTGGCTGCCCTCCACCACTGCTTGGATCCAAATACCTGACTGTCTAGTGCCTTGAGACATCCTCCCAACGTAAGGGGGCTATACAAATGTAATTTGTTATTATTTAAGCAGATTTTTTCATGTTTGTGACACGATTGTCAAATGTTTACTTTTTTGGTTTGTCCTGCCTGAAGTATCATTTGACTGGTCAAGCTTGTTTCACTATTGTCTATGGCAATGTGGGTCCAACCTTTGGCTGCTGTTTGTTAGATACCCTATTTGAGGAAGGTCCATGGTCCATATATTGTGTTTCCCTTCCAGAAACAAAACATTTACAAAGCACCATTTTCATGTTGGATGGACAACTCACAAAGTGCTCAACATTGCCGGTTGGCCACCTGAGCTGGGGGTGAGATGGGGAGGGGAAAAGATGTCCGAAAGTGTGGTCAACGAGTTAGATCTTGATGTGTCTTGAAAGGGGATGGAGGGAGTGAGTCGGAGGGACTCCAAGAAGGGAACTCCAGAGAATGGAAGCAAAATGGCCATGCTGGATTAGCTGGATTAACTGTACAGTATTGTACTTTAATACTGGCAAACTTTAATGAAGTACACTACTGGCAAACTTTAATACTGGCAGTGTGACAGAGGCAGTGGGACTTGCAGCTTCCCCACTCATCTTGATGTTGTTGAGCCCATAGCGTCTTTTAAACCTTTGAAGCCACCCTTTACTAGCACTGAAAGATGGTGCCGTTGAGTCTTTTCCTTCCTGATCATTTAACTCCCTAAACAATGATTTTGCCTTCTCTTGGATAACCAGGGTGTTGAGTGGTATATTACGCAGGTTTTGATCCTCAATCCAGACACTCAGCATTCTTTCCATGTTTTCTATCACATCACTCCTATGTTTTGCTAATCGGCTTGCACCTGTAGCTGTAACACACCTTGAACTTGTCAATATATTGTCCTTATTCTGTTTTATAGTAGCCACCGTCGATCTAGCTAGCCCTAAAGCCCTCCCGATGTCCGTACCTTTTTCACCAGAATCAATGCACTTTATCACCTTCAATTTAGTATTTAAAGTGATGATTTTACGAGGTTTCTGGCCACTAGCGGTATTACCGCTGCTCATTTCACTTACTGCTGTCTCTTCCCCGACATGGTATAAACGCGATAGAGGGTGTAAATCGCTTGGAAGTTGCTCGGGAATGTTAGGAAATTACTGTAATACTGACGTGGCGTGGTGTCACTTCAAAATCAGCTGGCTTTTAAACAATGACGTAGCGACATGCTATTGGTCAGTTCAAACGCTTGGATTTACCCGTGAATACATTTATGGACTGTGCGTATGGACAAAAAGGACATGCAAAATGCGACCGCGATATTCAAAATATGTACTGCGCATGCGCAAAAATAAATTTGTTCGTTAAAAATGAATCCAAGTGTCCTATGTCGATCAAAAGTTTAAAAAATTATGTTCCTTCAATCGAAACGTCCTAAATAGAAACATCCTAAATAGAAGCGTCCTAATTAGTGGCTTTCCTGTATGCAGTGGTAAGGAGATGCGCTTCCTTTGCCTTAGCTTAGGTGCAGACAATAGTAACGACTGGCATAATTTCCACTCCCTGGGCTGACTGCTGCGGGAACGCTAGTGGGAATGTTGGTGTCGGGAGGGATACAATCTCATGCAGATTGAGAAAAGATAACTGTATAGGTGTATTCACATTTTAAAAGAGATGGAAAATATAAGCCTAGATCAGAAGTTAGAATGCACCAAGACAGTATGAACAAGAGATCATAGTTTTAAAGTTGCAAAGGACAAGTTCAGGACATACACCAGGATTTCTCCTTACCTTGGGATAATTAATGATTGGAACAGGGTGGTTGAGATCAGGATATTGGACTCATTTGAAAAAGCAGCTTGACCTGTGTTTGGAGGGCAGATAGCAAGGGTATATTTTGGAGTGTTGGATTCTGATGAGCTGAAGGGCCTGAAGGACCAGTTTTGTGATGTTAATCATCTACTTTACATCATTTTACGCATGTTAGTCTTTGTTATTGTTAAATGCTAACAGTGTTTCTTTTCTCCCATCAGCTTTTAAATAGCAAGTGGCGCAAATAGCAATACACCACACTGGAGACGTGTAGAAGAAAATACGAATTACAGATGGATGAAAATATATTTTGAAAATTATTATGCAATATTGACTTTGATATTGAAATCATTCTTTCCAGTATTAATCTACTGCAGAATTGCTAAAGGAATCCATAATTTCCTATTTAATTTTGCATATTCCAATTTGGGGCATTTTACCTTATGCCATCTGTTATAATACAACATGTTTACATTTGTAAGTAATTTTTGTTTTGAATAATTCCTATGTTAAACACTGCTTTAATGTAATATAGAATATTTGGATTTGCAATTCATAAAATCTTTTCAATCTTGTTTTATCCTTGTTACTATTTAATCGGCTAAAGTTTTCTGTGCTTTTAGTTCAACGTGTTGGATGGACAATGTTACAAATAGCAGTCTTAAGGGTTGTGCTGAGGTAATCTGTATAATTTATTTTATATGTTCAGATACAAGTGCAATATTTTTTCATGTTTCACAAAAATTTGTTTGCCTACATGGATATAATTTAGCTACCATTACATGAAAAAACAAAATGTACACGTCACTGAATTTCTTTGTCATTAAACGAAATGAGAAATAACATGCCACAACGGATTTTCTATTTATAAAGTAGTAAGATATACAATAACATTGTCAGGCATAATCAAAAAGCCTAAATATAAAATACCAGCAACATGCATTGTAACTGGTAATCTTCATTTCACCAAAAGATGGGAAAAAAACTCAATTACAATCTATAGGATGGAAAGATGCCAGGAAATGTATCTTTACAAAGAATAATCAACAAGGAGGAGTGATTGAGGCCAGGACACTAGATTCAATTACGCAATTAATTGTTTGATACTGATGTTAGTATTGATAACCCAGAATGAGTCCAAATTTAGTGAAGTACAGTATTGTGTTTGAGTAATTGTGTACTATGCCACAGAGTAAAGAGAACCAAACAACTACTCTGGAAAAAGGGGAAGAAAAGCTTTTAAATGATAGATCAGATGGAAAATAATAAAATTGGCTATATTATATCTAGAAAACTGACTTTATTGAAATCCTTTTTCCACTGTTCTGAATGTATTTTGGCTTTATTCTCCTGCTGATTGGTTTCTTGGTCACCATTCACTTCCTGGTACTTCTGCCAGCAGTCTTATCTGACCACAGGAGATGGGTGAGGATCAGATTAGCTTAGTTGCTAGTATTGTGAGCTCAAGTGTTACTTGAGTTGCAGACTGATGCTTCACTGGATTACGGGGGTAGGGCTGTATATTTAGAATGGCATTTTCCCCAAGAGACATTAATATCACGGTTGTGTCTGCCCATTTTGGTGGAGATTAAAGTTCCCATGACACTATTTCAAAATAAAGGTGTTTTTTCTGATGTCCTGGTCAATAACCCTCCACTAGTTCATTGTGCACCTCTTGGCACCATGTTACTAGAAATGACTGCTGTGTTTATCTAAATAATAATAATAATCCTAGCATTTAATATAGCTCTTTTCACCAAGAGACATGAACATTTAATTACCAAAGTCCAAAAAATTATTCTTAATTATTATGACAAATAATGCGTGCATTTGATGTAGCGTCTTTTCAAGTTATTATCACAAAGCACTTCACGGGATATACTTAATAAATATTTTGTTTAATTTGTATACTTTATGTACATTAACATTTATATGTAAACAATGTCAGGATATGTTGAAACGTGGAATGAAGAGAAACTCATTTCATAATAATAATCCTTGCATTTGATATAGTGCTTTTCATGTCTTCTAGACGTCTCAAAGCGCTTCACAGGATATATTGTAGAATGAATTGACTGCATATATGTAGGTGAAATGCGGCAGCCAATTGCGCACAGGAGTGTCCCACAAAACAGTCGTGGAGTGAAATAACAATTTTTTTCCGAGGGAATATTATTAGGCGTGTGGAGTAAGGAAATTTGGCCAAGGGTCACCCCGCCTGGAATCAAACTTGGGTCTCTTGCTTGCCAAAGGGCTCCACGTAAAGAATATAGTTGATATTGCTTGTGAAACTTTTTTTTGACTACCTAAGATGCCATATCAATCGTAACCTATCTATTGTATACTCACGGGTACCTACAGCAGGTCACTGAATGACAACCAAACACTAGGGAGCTGGCTTATTTTTCCATCCCAAACTTGTGGCATTGGGGCTGATTACAGCACTGCTGTGATTGAAATCAGTTAACTCAGCAGTTTGTTTGGGAAACCTTTCTTCCCAGCCTGTACAGGTCACACAGAATAAAAATGGGAGAGGGTGAATTTTTATAACTTTTTTTTAAAAAATTACAAACTGGTCAACTAACAATTAGTTTTATTTGGGAATAAAATAATGCGTTTCATCAAACTTCCAATTTGTATTTCGCCTCCTCCACTCATGACTACAATATGTTAGCCTTTGCTCTTACCATCCAAAACCCAAATCTCCGAATTTCCAGTAACATCTTCCCTTTTGAATGGAAATGGAGGAATTTCTCATATGCAAAACAATCTTCCATTGCCATAACATTATACAAAAGCATCTTAACTATTTTGAAGCAATAAAACTATACACAGATTAAATGACCTGTCTTAATTTAGTCTTTTTTTATATAAATCATTTTCATTCAATGTAGAACAATTCTCAGAAAAGGTGCGGTTTCTGTTTTCAACATTTGATCAAAGGTGGTTATTGAACACCATTGACTAAAGCTGTACAAATCATGCTTAAAAGTACTTCAATCTCATATTTTAGTGGAAGATTAAAACTAATGTACAGCAATCTGAAGTGTGAGACAGCATCTCAAAAAGTGTTTCTAAAAAGTCAAACCATATCTACTGCCTGCAAATAATTTGTAAACACTAAAATCTGCACATATCTAATTGCAAAATGATTCCTAGTATGTTGTGCATACTTTTTTTTAATGCTATTCAGAAGGCATCTTGCTGTTCTGGGAATATACTATAGTCCAGTTATAAAAATCGAAAGTTAACTGTCTCTGGATATTTTAAGTTAGTGGTTTAAGTTCTACGTTAAGATTTGACTTGCAATTTTAGTAATTGAATTTGGTGTTCCAAAAAAATGCACCGATCTCATTGCTACACCGAAGAACAACTTTTTAATACAAAGTCCCTTATAGCAAAGTGTTGAGGCCAGTTTCCTCAATATCATGCAACCGCAACTTCCTCTGAGTATTCTGCCAGATTCTTACTGCTGTCTTCACTGGGAAGGAAGCCCCCACCGTTTGGTGATCTGCAGCTCAGATCTGCTACACCAGATTCCTGGTCGCTATTGGCAGAAAGATCAGGATCGGATCGCTTCAGGTCATGGGTTAAAATCACGGGTTGAGAATCGTCATTTGCCTGTGAGGGACTTTGAGGAGTGAATATTCTCCCGTTGGTGGTGTAGTCCTGAGGAGTGTTGGCTAATTCCTGGACACAAGTAGAATTCTCCACTTTGTGTCTGTGATGCTGTGTGATTTTTCCCTTTGTGGTATCGATGCAGGTTTCATCCAGACTGGCTAATTTCTGTCAAAACAAAGTTTACATAAACTAGTGAATATTTATTAAATTAAAACCACAAGTAATGGTTCCTCCGATATTTAACTTTTAGTTGCTACCTAACGGTGGCAAAATAAACTGTATAACATGAATGTTAACTAGCTTAGTATCATCTCAGGTTACATGATAGCAGTGCGAGTATGTATGTACAAACTCTTACTTTATTTTCCTGATATCCACTACCAAACAGTAGCAGAACTGGAAAAATGGCCAGAAGCAATGTGGCCTGACAAGTACCTCCTGGCTTCCAAAAGTTTAAACATTGCTGACAGACCAGGCTTATCGGAAGGACTTTGAGAGATAGACTGAGAGCAGGGATTCTTTCCATTCAGTTTCTGTTAACTCTGCAAGCCACAGTCCTAATGAAACGTGACATAATCCGTCATTTTGCACCACAACCAGTCATTGCACTACTTGCATGATAAGATCCACGGCTGCACAGAATGTCGCAATAATAATAATAATAATTTTATGTCACAGGAATCCTCTCATTTAGAAGTGCTGAGGTAACAGGAACAACAGTCCCTCAAAATGTAGTGCTGGACTCTCCTGATGCACTGCATGATCATTAATAAAGTATTGCAAGTCAATTCAGTATTAACACCATTAATAGTACTCCATCTATCTGTAAAAATGAAATCTAATGCACGGGTATCCTCGCCAACCACAAAACTCACGCATCCGCGGTTTGCTAAATGTGACAACCCTCGCAAAACGTGTTTTGCGCGTCCGCGATTTACATCCGCGGGTTTCAATTTTCAAGTTTCACTCTTCCAAACAAGGGAAAGCATTCATCCGCGTATTGGTGTGTATTCATCCGCTCTGCGTTTCCCGCCTATCAGAGTCTTTACTACCCCACGTGGTCTAGCTGCACTCGTGGATCTACAGGGACTGTGTGTGTGCGAACAGCTAACGTATAGCACTAGGACCCAGTTTGCGATGTTGCAATCAACCAGCGACAACGCTTCTCGTTTAGGATTATGGTAAATCTCCGTTGATTCCTCTCTCTCTCTCTCACCACACCACCTACTTTACCACCCCCCCACCCCACCCTCCGTGACACCCCCACCACCCTCCGTGTCACTCCCCCACCACCCTCTGTGTCACCCACTACACCACCTTCTGCACACACACCCCACCCACCCCCCCACCACCACCCCCCAACACCCTCCATGTCTCTTTCTCGGTAGATTAGTCAGTCAGACAGCCTCGCGGATTGCTGCAGATCCTGGCAGCCAATGCGCCCAAATTTACTCCCCCTATCCCCATGTATGTTATAACTGCATGTGTTTTTTTTGTGTGTTTAGTTCTACGAAACGCGAACTTACTTCCCCTATCCCCGTGTTTGCCATAAAGCCCTGCATTTTCCAACCGCGATTTTACCAACCACGGAGGTTTAGAGGAGCGTATCCCCTCCGTGGTTGGGGAGGGATACCTGTACTGCACAATTGTATTTCTTCACATTGCTCCCACTTACTTCCTCCAGCGTCTCAAGCTCTTCTTCCAGCTGCTGAGTCTCTTCCTTCACTGCCATTAGGTACTCTATGACAGACTGTCGGGGGTGCATCCCTTTCTCAAACCGGTTATACATACCTCTCCAGAACCTATTTCGAGAGGGAATCGGAACTTAAGAGATTCATTTGCAAAGTAAGCAATTTGAGAAAGATGATACTTGAAATTACATCTGTGAAAATATTCAGTCTGAAAAAAAAACCATTTGAATTACACATTTGAATAATACTAGTAATGTCAACTCAACACAAGGTGACATGTTTGACAAAGTCATGTCGGAATTGAGTCAATCCTCAGCAACAGTATTGTCAATCCAGTTCCTAAGACTGGTGGGTCCACAAGAATAACAATCCTTGCATTTGATGTACAGCCTTTGCGAAGTCTCAAAGCACTTCACAGAATGTACTGTAAAGTAAATTAACTATGTTTTGTGGGTGAAACATAACAGCGAATTGTGCACATCACTGTCCCACAAACAGTTATGGATTGAAGTGGCCAATTTTTTTAAAAAAATTTTAAAGGAATTATTACTCCCAGAAAGTGATTCACTAATCGACGAATATCCGGGTTCCGAGATATTGTTTCGCCCACAAATATACAGTCAATTCACTTTACAGCATATTCTACGAAGCGCTTTGAGACGTTGATAAGATGTGAAAAGCGCTATATCAAATGCAAGGTTTATACGGCTAGATAAACACGCGTGTGGAGTAAGGAAACTTGCCCAATGTTTTGCCCTTCTGGATATCAAACCCATGCCCTCTCACTTGCGAGGAGAGTGCTCTAAGCACTAAGCTACAGGACTCCACTTTAACTTGGATGCGTGCATATGGAATAATTAGGCTCCTATATAAACGACTCCAAAGTTTGAATACCAACCTGAAGTTATACGGAGAAGTGAGTGGTCTCAGGACTCCCTGGGTCTGGCTGTGGTCTGGTCTGTAGAGAGGATTCATGTAGTCCGCACGATTTTTCCATAGTTGAGGCCATAATGAATGGGTTTTCTCACAAATTCTTCCACGACCAAAAATAACAAAGCTGATATTATATCCATCACCACTAGTAGTACAACTGTAAATTGTAAACTGAGAAATCTACCACCACGGATGGCTAATGCAGATTGCGCAGCAGGCAGGGCAATAATGTCTCAAGCAAAAGTATGTTGAGAAGCAATTTTAGGATAGACAGCAGAAAGGATTCATTTACAAAGAGATGCATTGCCTAGATATGTCTCGTCACCGAGATATTAGGGACTGACACTTTTCAAATGGTTTTAAAACATTAAAAAATATTAATCAATTGCTAAAACATGGGACCCAATTCACCCGAAAACATTTTGGAGAAGAATTAGTTTTCCGCAAGTACAAAATAGTTTAAAATGGCAGAAATGTGTAGGTATTTGTACCATATGTCGATGCACTATCAAAGAATAATCTGTAAAACCTAAATGCAATCTATTGCAAAATACTATTCCATATTAAATGCCGATGTTTAACATTTTAGGGAAATCAATGCAAACTTCTTGGGATTAATTCAATTATTAAAAAATTCACATCACTTCAAGAGTTCACCATCATGACTATTTAATAGGAATACGGGTTAAAAAAAAATAGGGTGAATGTCTTCACCTTACCTCAGCTCTAACTTCTCCTTCTGGCTATTACAGATAAAATTGCCAAACTGGCAGGAGTAGATGTGATGGTGAATGTGCACCAGAAATCTTTCATTGAACTCAAAGCCACATGGAAATTGTTCCATTAGCTGCCAAACACAGTCAAGAAACTGATCAATTACTGGAGACACCTCTCTGGGATCGCCTTCCAAGTGGCTGTATCTGTAAGATAGAGAATGGATTAAAAAAAATAAAACCAGTTTTCACTAAGTCAAAGGTTTGGACACTCTCAGACACATGAATACTAATTTGTACAATTATTAGTGACCGTATATTGGCAGCTGAACTATCAACACATGTTATAGATGTATGGTATATTTGCTATATTGGCAAATATATTTGCTGAACTGAAAACAAAGGCAACAAGCTACATGACACCTCATCACAGAATGAGTACATATTGCCTCCTAGGCTGGTTGAAACATTTCCTCCATTTCCAAAGTAAAGATCACTCCTCCTTGTTGCCTTGTTGAATCCTCTCAATACTGCCAAATCCTGCAACACCCAATTTCCATGTGGCTTCGAGTTCAATGAAAGATTTAATGAACCACAGATGGTTCATATTATAAGACATTTTAACTTCTGATGGAGTAAAGCAAAGCGTTCCAGTATAATGGGAGACTGTAGCGCCTAATCAGATCAACGCTTGGATGACAAAGAAGTGGATTTATGTATGAGGAGCTGTAATTTCAAGGACATGAAATTGGTTCAAGATCATTCCCAAGAATATTATTCTAAATACTTTGCTGGGAGGAGTGTTTTTGGCCAAGGCAGATCATCTCCATGTTGAGGGAACAGGTGTCCTTATGGTTGTGTAAATTGTCAGAATGACTTACTGCTCTGATCCCCACATCCAACAATGGCTATCTGATGTCGGATGCATCTGGTGCCATGATTAATAACTGCAAAGCACCCTCCTGAAATAAACCATTGGCTAAGAGATGTGCAGCAGTAAGATGTATAAGGCATTCCATCTGTCAAATTGGGATTCAGAATCTCAGTATTTCAAATGAGAAATGAAGTGCCAACTATACCTGATCTGGTTCAGGATCCAGTTAGAGTATCCTGTGATTCAATTGAATCACCTTTATAATCCCACCCGGTCAAGAAAACTTACACGGGCTTTTATCTTCTGAACAAACCTCAGAGCTTCTACGAGACATGTCCTTGTGTGAGCATCGCCAAAGATCAAATCTTTAAGAGAAACACTCTCAAAAGCTTAATCTCTCACACATTTTCAATATATAGGTTGCAGTAGTGCTTTCAGATGTTCTCCGCGTGAAGGGTGCTTTGTAAATACAAGTTGCTGTTGTACAAGGTCTAAAAGGGAACAATGTTTTGAGCAATATAATAAAACTCATAGTAGAGAATATCCGTCTATTGATGGTGCTTGAAGGTGATTTCGTACCTTTGGAACGCGGATCGTCAGATAGCCTGGTACTGAAGGTGATTTTGCGGTGGCTTTGTCTCTAAGAAAGAGGTTCTTTTGACTGAACACCGTATAGAGAATAAATGGCTGTGGGTGGAAGATGAAAACTTGTATCTCAATGATTTCTGACCTGCCCCTTCTTGCATGCTGACTCTGTGTCTACCACAAGTCCAGAGTGGCCCATAGAAACAGCAAGCTCTGCACCCCTTTATCTTTCCCTGAAAATATGGAAAGATTCTGCACAATGCATCTTTATGAATGGAAGAAAGATGGCACCTTGTATTTAATAAGAAACTTGAAATTGGACCCAAACAAACCACAGTCCAAAGCTTCCCCAAATCAAATAAGCTTCTAGTCAAGATGTAACATCATTTCCATTGCTGAAGTATAATTATTGGATTATAAAGCAGGAAAAAAATGATTATATGGTTTGAAAGTTGATTGCATTTGTGCTGAAAGAGCCAGCAGGCATGTTAGTATGGATTGGCTATCAGTAAGAAAACAGAGAGTAGGGATAAACAGGTCCTTCTCAGATTGGCAGCATGTGACGAGAGGAGTGTCACAAGGATCAGTGCTTAGACCTCAACTATTTACAGTCTATATCAATGATTCAGATGAGGAAATGTAGCTTAACATATCTAAATTTGCAGATGATACGAAGCTAGGTGGGAGAGTAAGCTGTGAGGATGACACAAGAAGAATGCAAAGGGATATAGACGGGGCCAGGTGAGTGTGCAAGAAGGTGGCAGATGGAGTATAATGTGGGGAAGTGTGAAGTTATTCATCTAGGTAGCAAAAATAGAAAAGCAGGTTATTTTCTAAAGGAGGGAGACAAGGCAGTGTTAGTGTTCACAGGAATTTGGATGTCCTTGCACACCAGTCACAAGAAGTTAGTATGCACGTACAACAAGCAACTAGAAATTCTAATAGCATGTTGGCGTTCGTTGCAAAATGGTTAGAATACAAGAGTAGGGAAGTCTTGCTGCAAATGTATAGGGCTTGGTGAAACAGCACTTGGGATATTGTGTGAAGTTTTGGTCTCCTTGCTTAAAAGGGGTGCAGCATAGATTCACTAGGATGGTTCCTGGGATGAAGGGATTGAGCTATGAGGATAGGTTGAGTAAACTAGGCCTATATTCTCTAGAATATAGAAGAATTGGAGGGTATCTTATAGAAACATATAAAATTCTTAAGGGGCATGACAGAGTAGACAATGAGAGACTGTTTCCCATGTTTGGAGAATCTAAAACTATGGGTCACAGTCTCAAGATGAAGGGTCAGCCTTTTCGAACAGAGTTGAGGAGTTCACTCGGAGGGCAGTGAATTTATGGAATTCTCTACCCCAGAAGCCTGTGGATGCTCAGTCCCTGAAATATTCAGGACTGAGATTGATAGGTTTCTGAACGATAGAGGGATTAAGGTATATGGGGATAGGATGGGTAAATGGAATTAGGTTAGAAGATTAGCCATGATCATATTGAATTGCGAGGCAGGATCGAGGGGCCGAATGGCCTACTCCTGCTCCTATTTCTTATGCTCATATGTTCTTAAGATAACAAAGCAGTTCCCTCCTGGAGGACAAAGTAGTGAATGAAACAAAGAGCAATAAATATGAGGTCCTCTCAAAGATGTGATTCAAAAAGAAATGAAATATGCAGTGCTTTTTAGTAAAGACAAACCACACAGCCACAGTCCAATCTAAAAGCATTGATTTTACTTAGAATTGCAAGATGAAAATAGAAAAGGCATCAGATAAGCATCAGAGTCACTACACCGGTATGCGGCCAGAGAGAAACTAGACGGAAATTAATGCAACAGAATTGATTGGTGATCTTTGGTTGAAATTCCCTATTCTAGAGAAACAGAGAAGAATAACCTCAAGAAACATAATTAGGACAGGAAAACTCTCAATTGGAAAACCCCTGCACTGAAAACACTTCATCAATGATCGTTAATTACATCATAATAATAGTAGAGATTTTTTTGTCTTGTAAAATTCTGACAGTGTTAGCAAAGTGAAGAGATTAGCAGATATGCACACAATTTAATAATCCTTGCATTTCTATAGCACGTTTCATGAGGAATTAATTTCTCAAAGTAGTTGATAATTTCCAACAAAGCTGTTCTGCATTTATAAATAATAAACGGAACAGAAACCTATCAACAATAACATCAGGGAAGAACTCAGGGAAAAACAACGAGCTACAAGACCCCAGGCATATGTGAAGTGAATTGTGCAGTGAATTACTGTATAAATAAAAACCAACCCAAGCCTAATATCTGAAAAGGTGACAGGGATTGGAGAGAGGAAGGTCAACCTGTCATCACCATCACTACCATCACCTGGAAGAGGCTAGAGACGGAAGGTCCAATTTATGGCAGGCACTCAATTTTGTTCAACATCTCTATGGACCTTTAAAGTCTGTGTTTACCAATTTTCATTACCGGTATTATCCATTTTTGGTAACAGTAAAAACAATCTAAATTTATGTATAAACTTCCAGGATGCTCCGGCAGACAATCACACACAACATCTGAACGCTAAGATGTTGCATGGACGATATGGACGCACAGCAGGCACCTTCTTGGCATTCAGCTGATGCCAGAATCGCTCACATTATCACTCGGGATCTGAGAGTGAAGGAGCTGCTCGGAATTGATTGAGCTGTTCAACAATTTTTGTTAGTGCCTGGCTTATTTTCTATGTTAAAAAATATGGCACATTTTAAACAATAACATTCCCCACATTGTTTATGACAAATCTTCCCCCATATTTTACACATAGAACCTCACACACACACGTTGTGCGACTAAAAACAGTTAGTTTCCTTGCTGTAGCATTTTTACGTGACTAGACGTTAATCTTCCAGGACTTTTCAAAGTAAAGTCAGTGAGGACTCATGTTTTTTGATTGAGGAATCTCTACACACAATGAATTCCAAAGGGAAACGCGTACAGACGATGAACTTCAAAGCAAACAAAAATCATTATTTACCTGTGGTTAAACTTGTGCCCAAATGACACCCAGTCCTTTTCTATTAAAACCTAAGCAATAAACAAAAATTGTTTAGACAACAATTTCTTAAAAATATGAAATCCATGATATCGACGTCGGATGAGAGTAACAGTGCACAACCAAAGTGATACTGCAGCAAGTAGCTAAACGCCAAACACAAAATGTCTCATGATCTTTGTCTTAGAATTACCGTCTTATATTTTGAGATTGCTGCTTTAATATGCTATTTCCGTAACTCTTCAAGAACTGTTTCGAATCACTTTTCTTGTTAAGAATTTTCAAAAAGTCTGCCTAACGTCAGATATGAAGCAACGGCGTTGATACCACAGTGCATAAAGCCATGAGGATTGTGAATGAAATGCAGTGGGCGCCTGTTCGTGCTTGTTTGAACGCAAACGTAAAACATTACAATATCAAAGCATTTTAGTGTGTACAGATGCCAAAAAATGTGCAGAGTTATTGTTTTGAGCAACCAGCTCTTGAATCTGGGCTTCTTTAAATAGTTGTAATAAGAAAT
Source organism: Hydrolagus colliei (assembly GCA_035084275.1). NCBI lineage: Eukaryota > Metazoa > Chordata > Chondrichthyes > Chimaeriformes > Chimaeridae > Hydrolagus > Hydrolagus colliei. The sequence continues at coordinate 14,931,013 of CM068742.1, read as the reverse complement.
ATAATATGAAATAGTCCCTCAATTTGTTTGCCTCACAGACAATAATAATCCCTCAAAAAATACAAGAATAAATTGGTGATTTAAATCCGCGAGCGTTTGTGGGACATTTCTGTGTCAATTGGCTGCCGCATTTTGCCCGCAAAATATACAGTTAATTCAGTTTACAGCATATTCTGTGAAGCTCTTTGAAACATTTAGAAGACGCTTTATCAAGTGTAAGGATTATTCTTCTTATTATTCTTATTAGAACAATCCTCAGTTCAGCCACCAGGTGGTAGGATGGAGCTATTCAATACCCTGTGGTGCAGAAATCTTGTACATCTTCTTGTACATTCATTGAAATATCTTTTTTAAATCAACAGGAAGATTTGTGGTTCTGCGGACTCTATATCTGCACCCCCTCCCAGTAATGCATTCAACTTACCATGAATCCCTTTAGCGTTCTATAAAATGGATCAAGTAGGAGGTTTGCCACAGAGCAGACTTGCGCAGTTCTGTCCCAACCATCTGAGCAGTGAACTAGGACACTCGCTGCCTCCTCAGCCACTGCCTGAAACAACATGTAAAATCGGTTACATTATATTTTCCTCCCAAATTCAAAACTGTACTTAGACTAATGATTGGGAAACAATTAATAGAAGCTGCAAATTGACTTGATAGACAACACGAATGTGAAGGCTCAAATAACCTTTAAAATTTTAATATGATGCAGATTATTTCACTAAAAGGCCTTTCTACGAAATCAGAGGAAGGATATTCCCTGAGTTAGCAAGATAAGCAAAACGTATAAAGCAATCACTTTAGAAAGTTGGAACACTATTTTTCACAAGGGAAACATAAAGGATCTATCAACTTTTAAGACTACAGCTAAACCCAAATAAATCATCTGTATTATGAGTAGCCATAGAAGTAACAAAAACTTATGTTTGTTATATTGAAATGTTTCAAAATGTATAGAAACTGTCAGATGCAGTAACTGCTTTTGTAGGCAAAATAGTCCTAGTTTAGTTATGCTATTGTATTAAAATGAACACACCTCATCTTGTTACAAGAGAAATGACATGTGTACAGCACCTTTCATGTTGGGAGGACATCCCAAGGCTCTGGTCAGTCAGTGTTTCAGACCTGAGCCGAGGTCGGGAAGGGTGGAGGGGAGGGGGAGGGGGAGGAAGCGGGATGACCGATGGCATGGTCAAATAGGAGGGTCTTGAAGTGGGACTTGAAGGAGGCTAGGTAGGAGGTGAGGTGAAAGGATTGCGGATTCCAAAGGTTGGGGGCAGAGTGACCCGCCGATGGTGGGTCGGGCGAAGTGGGGGATGTGAAGAGGACACAGGCTGCAAGGTTCTGGATGATCTGCATCCTGTGGAGGCAGGAGTTGGAAGGCCAACAAGCTAGGAATTTGCATAGTCAAGCCTTAATAATAATAATCCTCGTTTTTGATATAGTGCTTTTCACGTCTTCTAGACGTCTCAAAGCGCTTCACAGAATGTGAATTGACTTTATATTTGTGGGTGAAATTTTTTGGAGCATGCACAGTACATATCACGCAGTGAATATCGCAGTCACATTTCATGCGTCCTTTTTGTCTATACGCACAGTCCATAGTGTATTGGCGGGTAAATTCAAGCGTTTGAATTGACCAATAGCATGTCGCTACATCGTTGTTTAAAAGCCATCTGATTTTGAGGCGACTCCACACCACGTCAGTATTATAGTAATTTCCAATCATTCCCGAGCAACTTCGAGTGATTTACAGCCTCTATCACGATTCTAGCAAGTCGGGAACAGACAGCAGTAAGTGAAATGAGCAGCGGTAATACCGCTAGCGGCCAGAAACCCACAAAGTCAGCACTTTAAATACTAAATTGAAGGTGATAAAGTGCATTGATTCTGGAGAAAAAGGTACGGACGTCGGGAGGGCTTTAGGGTTAGCTAGATCGACGGTGGCTACTATAAAACAGAATAAGGACAATATATTGACAAGTTCAAGGTGTGTTACAGCTACAGGTGCAAGCCGATTAGCAAAACATAGGAGTGATAGAAAACATGGAAAGAATGCTGGGTGTCTGGATTGAGGATCAGAACCAACGTAATATACCACTCAACACCCTGGTTATCCAAGAGAAGGCAAAATCATTGTTTAGGGAGTTAAATGATCAGGAAGGAGAAGGCTCAACGGCACCATCTTTCAGTGCTAGCAGAGGGTGGTTTCAAAGGTTTAAAAGACGCTATGGGCTCCACAACATCAAGATGAGTGGGGAAGCTACAAGTGCCACTGCCTCTGTCACACTGCCAGTATTAAAGTTTGCCAGTATTAAAGTACAATACTGTACAGTTACCCCAAGTACCCCTTCTTGCCTGTGTGTGTTATGTTGTGTGGTTTTGTATGTTATTTAGTGATAAATAAATTTATCACTAAATTGAAAATGTTGTGAAAAGAACACATCTCTGGTTATACAATGGGACCGCACGGGAAATCGCGTTTGGATTTAGGACGTTTCAATCTCGATACAGTTTTTCAGGAACGCAACCCCGTCCTAAATAGAGGTTTACCTGTACTTCTAAGGGATACAAAGTAACTAACTCAAAGATAGGGAAGAATGCCAAGAAAAGGTTAGCAAATATACAGTCAATTCACTTTACAGTATATATTCGGTGGAGCGCTTTGAGACGTCTAGAAGTATAACACTTGGTAGCAAAAAACGTAGAAGTCACGAACAAAGTAACAAACAAACGGATGGACCTCTGAAGGGAGGTAGAGATCCTTGTCTAGCTCTCGCCAGAGTAGACCACAGAAGGGAGCGGGTCTAGTTCTTGCTGGAGTGGCCGGCAAAGAACACAGCAGCAGAGACAAACAAGCCAAAGACGTTTGCCCTCCAGAAGCAAGCCAGAGACTGTGTTTAATTCTTGGGTCTGCCATAGAACCACACTACGAGTCCTTTGAGCAACCTCTTGACTATTTGGTAGTATCGTTCCTACTTACTAAAACATGCACCCAACATGCAAGGGCAATCAGTCATTGCTTCGGCACATCTCTTATCCATAAGGTTTATTTTATGTTTACAATTATGATTTTGAATTAATCTTGTTAAGATAGTATTCTAGTTGTCATTTAAGTATGACGAGTATTGATGATGCGTCGGGTAACCGTGATATATAATGCACCGTTGATGGTATGTAACCATACGTTAATGTTTTCATACAATTAACAATAAAACTCTTTAAAATATCTATTTGGTGTGGTTTCTGACAAACGCTTCAATTTACCCCCTCAAACATGCACTTACATGCACTTAATTGGGAGTCTCGATATCTGCAGTTTTTGTGACTGTGGTTAATGACAATGTAGGAGGGAACAAAACTAAATACAAACAGTTTTATTACGACATTTATGTACAGTATTCTAGTACTTACTTTTGCAACAAAGATGCCAGCATCCATGATGGCTTTAATATGCTTCAACCATCCTGCATTCTCCAGACCCCACAGGAAGTCACCCATGGATGGAGATCGCAGCTCGCAGACTGTAAAAAAAACATAGCTCAATAATCTGCTATGTGAATCATACATTCAGAGCTCCCTCCAATGGTTCAGATAATAAATAACGACAATAACAACAACAAAAATGTGGTACAGCGTCTTTCGTCAGGAGGACATCCCAAGGCGCTAAAATATAATGTAATAAAAAACAGTGTCTGAGCCTGCTAAAGTTTTGTTTCACAATGTATTTCTTTGTATAAGTTGCATTTCCACTCCAGGAAATATTTACCTTCCAGCAGTTTTTGCAGACTGCTCCTCATCACATGGATGTTTTCTATCCCTATGAAGTGAAACTTGATGTTGGAATAGTTGTCTTCATTCTCGTATCCCTTTCCTGCTGCTCGGTTTGCCATTGCATTTAACTGAAAACATTACAGAAATGGTAGAATGCTTAAAACAGCCTCGAGTCAAATCATCCTGAACTTGGTTTTGCTTCAAGAATCCAGTTATGTTCACGTTGATAGCATCACTCAGACTGTGCTAACATAAATTAGTAAACTGCACATAGGACAAAAAGTGACAAGATTGTTGGGAATTGTTGGAAATTTCCTAAGCGCAGATTTCCATTAAATTGATGATGAGACTTGAGACAAACCTGGAACCAGCTCAGTCCAAAAGAAACTCCGCTTACCTCCCAAGAAAGATAGTCACGAGTAGGTCATTGCTCACAAGGTATGAGCACTCACTAGGTACATTACAGATACTAGAGTCTACGTGTAAGCAGCACAACACAGCATGAAATGCTCCAGAGGGTTGTCACAATCCTCCTGGCTAAACCGTGGAGGCCCATGTTCACAAACAGCATTAACCTCTTTGTAATGTCCTGCCAAAGTGAAAGGCGCTACATAAATGTAAATACGGGTATCCCTCGATTTACGACATCTCTATTTACATGTTTTCGATTTAACGAACGTCATCTTTTAACACCTTTCTATCGATTTACAATATTTAATTTTGTTTTAACGACAAAATATTTTGCGCATTTTTTTGCGCATGCGCAGTACTGTATATAGCGTATTTTGCGGTAAAATCGCAGTTGTATACTGTATCCAAGTATTTGAACTGGCCAGTAGCATGTCGCTATGTCAGTGGTTCCCAACCTTTTTTTTGCTGCGACCCAAATTAGCCTCCCACCACTAGAGGACAATATCGCGATTGACGCTCAGCTCAGCCAAAATATTATCTGAGTCTGTTTTGCGGACTCAGCTCTTTTGTAAGTACGTTCTTTATACAAATTGGTCAGAAGTGTCTGATTTTTTTTTAACGTTAAAAGCTTTTTTTTAGAGTTTTAAAAGCCAGCTTCTTTTGAGTCGACACAATTTCGAGCGATTTGCAGCCTCTAACGCATTTCTACAATGTCAGAAAAGAGACCGGTAAGTGAAATGAGCAGCAGTAATACCGCTAGCGGTAAGAGAACCCGCAAAGTCATCACTTTAGATACTAAATCTTGCCTGTATGTGTTATTTTGTATGTTTTGTGTGATATTTGAGTGGGTTTAAGGTCCGAAAATTCTGTCAAAAGAACGCATCTCGGGTTATATAATGGGACCGCATGGGAAACCGCGTTCCAATTTACGGCATTTCTATTTGCGTACCATTTTTCAGGAACTCAACCCTGTCGTAAATCGGGGGATACCTGTATGTAAATTGTATCAAATAGTATCAGTAGCCTGATAAACTATGTTGTACGTTACATCAATCAATTTAACTATAGTTCATGTTCACTAATTATATCACAATTATTTTAACAAATATATTCTGAGTCACACAGAAACAGTTTGTTCATGGTTTCAGGCTGGTTTCTGCTTTCTAATATTATTGTTTGATTTATTCTTTCAAGTGTTTAATAATTTTCTCTTTTTTTTAAACAATCTGATCTGTGGTCAGGTTGATAGCTCAGTGGTAATGAGCATCCAAATTAGACCTATGTTTGAACTTCATACCTCATGATGTTTGTGCTTTGGTTTCCCAAAGTGAAGCAGTTGCCAATCTAGGCTATGGAAGAGGTTTGGTTCCCACATCCCTCAAGCTTGATACATTAGCCAAGATTGCCACAAACAACAACAACATGCATTTATATAACACCCTTCATGCAGGGTAGCATCTCAGAGCAATTAACAGTGGAGAAGCCTGATGACAACCCGGGGAAGAGGAGGGAAGTGACCGTAGGCATTGTTGAAGAGGAAGGTCTTCAGGCATGATCTGAAAATGAGGAAAGAGGGGGAAAGGCAGAGGTCTTGATGGAGAAAATTCCAACGCTTGTGGGCATAGTGGTTGAAAGCATGGCCGTCGATGGTGGAGAGGAGGTGACAAGGGACAAACAGGAGGCCGGAGCCAGCCAAGGAGATTCACCGGGTGGTGGAGCATGAAGGAAGCAGTTTGGAGAGGTAGAGAGGTACCAGGGCAGGAAGGGATTTGCGAAGACTTTAACACTAGAGAAGTGGGGATGAAAAAGGTCCTTCATTCAATTTGATCATGATGCCCTTTTCATAGCTCTAATATAATTTTTCATAAAACCATCATATTTTATTGCATTATATACCAAAGAGTCACCAGCACAGGTAGTTAACAAAATGCAAATCCTGGTTAAACCAAAATGGAAACATCTCACAACTGAGTTGTCTGTACAAACGCAATTGTTTCAGTGTGACACCAAAGATGTGGTTACCTTCGGCCTGGTGTCCACAACGTACATGAATTCACTTCCTGGGTTTGACTTCCTGATGGCCTGCAACATCTGCTCATCCTCTAGACACCGAGCACTGAACCCAGACAGAGGCTGGCTGCTTCTGCAGATGGCAGCCTGGGGAGCAACAAGAATAAAAACCAGAGGAACCCATTTCAGTAACGATCATTGCTCTACTTTTATTTAATATAAGAGTATATATTACAGTATATTCTGTGAAGCGCTTTGAGATGGCTAGACAATGTGAAAAGCGCTATATCAAATGCAAGGATTATTAGTATATTTAATATATTATATTATTATAATAATGCTTGCATTTTATATAGTGCCTTATCACATCAATGAGACGTCTCAAAGCAATTCACAGAGCACACAGTAAAGTGGAGTGACTATATATTTTGTGGGCGAAACACGCCAGTCAATGGCACACAGCAATTATTTCCAAGGTGGTATGAACCTACATTTTAGTTTACAATTCTACTGCTATATGTGTCTATATATATATATATTGGAGGATTCTGACTCATCACACAGTCTCAACACTTCCCAGAAAGAATCACAACAACTCACTCTACTCTCATGCACTTCCTAAGTCAAAAATAGAGTGGGAATTAAGAAGTAGTAGAAAATTATTTCAAATAAAAACGAAAGCTAATGTTTTCAGATCAGTGGCAAAAGACCCAATAATATCAAATTCAAACTACTTTTGAACTGAGAGAATTGCCCCCTTTCTCCAGCTATTGACTAACTTACAAAATGCAAGGAATATTAATAATATTTAAAGTCCTGTGATGCATTTTGAGACATTTTGATGATGGGTTAAGGCACTATATCAAGTAATAATAATCCTTGCATTTGATAATAGCGCCTTCTCACTTCATCGAGATGTCACAAAGCGCTTCACAAAATATACTGTAAAGTGAATTGACTGTATATTTTGTGGGTTAAAAATAAAAGGATTACTTAATTAAAGTATAGTATATAGAGTACATAGAGACATTACATAGAGACATTCAGCATGCAATATACAGTACAGGGAAAATGACTGATATTTTATCAGGAATTCTTCCAACAGATAAAAAGTGTGAAATGATATTCCTACATTGTTATCCTGTCGAAAGTAAGAAAGAACAGGAAAACGTCCTCTGCTCCTGAACTTGGAGCTCCCAACAATGATTGGTGTGTAGGCTGATTTGGGCACACAGAGCTCTGTAGGGTAGGTCTCACAGATCTGTTATAGGGGGAAAAAGTATCGATGAAGAGAATTGAAATAGCTGGCTGTACCATTCCCAGGCATGAGCTGATCCATCTAATCAATAGAAAATCTTTGGTCACTAAAATAATATTCAAGTCGTTGAATAAACACATGTCAAATGTTACCACTTCTGATATTTAATTTTGCCGTAAAAGATCCAACAGTTAATCATTGTTTGAGCTACTGCTTCAAAGGCACTTAAAAGTAAACAGATAACTCAAAAAAAGGGAATTCACTTGAAATACAGACATGCATAAGGGTTTGAGCAGCACTTTGGTTGAGGTGGGGTTCGAGGTGAGCAATGTGGCGGAGGTGATGAAAAGCACTGTTGGTCCGGGATCGATTGCGAGGTAGAAAGGAGAGATGAAGATTGAACTGGACTCCAAGCTTGCACAAGTGGCTCAATGAATTTGATGGAAAGACCGGGACAGGTTGAGGAAGTCAACGGGCAGAATTGAGGAGATGCAGACAGCTGCCAAGGAGGATGGATTCCATCGTATCCATACTGAGTTACAAGAAATAGTGGATCATCCAGACTTGACATCTGACAGACAAATTATCAATTGGATTGATTATTTTTACCTCTGTGGCCCCCCAAACCCCTCATTCCCACTCTCGAATAATAAATTTTTCCATTCATTTGCTATCACAAAGTGGAGTGTTGCAAATCAGTGCAGCTAAATAATAGAATACTGACTTAATTCTTCTGGTATGTTGTTAAGCAGCACTCAAATACTGCCTTCAGGACTGAAATCCTAAATAGGACACAATCATTCTGCTGTATTCGGAGAGTCAGGACATGGGGTTTCGTTCCACAGTCAGGCTTTAGGAATGTTCAGAAAAATGTTAGGTTTCCAACTATGTCCCATAGTTAACAAATCTGTTAAGAAATGTAATACCTTTTCAACAGCAAAATATAACACCAAAGCATTTAATTGAAGGCATTTCTCAAGTTTGAATTGAGTGATAATTATTACAATGCATTTATATTCTACTTATGTAATAAACAGCTTCTTGTCCAATCTTACTAATAATCTATAGTTTCCATGTTATACCACTTAAAATATTTTGTATCCCTTGAATACTAAGAATGAAATGAAGAGTCCTTCAGACAGTCAGATGCAAATCAGGTCTATTATCATACTTACATCATAGTCTCGATTTGCCTGTGAAATTTGCCAACAGCTATTGAGAATTCCCATGCGTTTGTACTCAGCTTTGAGATCTATCATTTTCCAGCCTTCCTCCCTCTCATTCTTATCTTGCTTGGGACTAAATGAGAAGCAATAGAGTTCTTCAAATTTCACTGAAAATAATCAAATGTCAAAAGCTTTAGGCACATGGTACAGTTCGATTTTCAAAAACTTCTTCAATTGTTTATTTAGGATATTGTAATGTAAAATGTCATTTGTTGTTGTTTGTTGTAGGGTACACCAACCAACCTTTGATTCTTCTCACGCCAACAGATGTGACAACAAGGTATCTCCTCGCATTGCACATTTAACTCCTCTCTTTCCCAAACTCCTTCCCAAATTATGAAAATGTTACAAGCCCCAATAAACAGATTTACAATAAAACTAAATTTCTTCAATGCATCTGTTCAAAATAAACAGTCAGGTCTGATACAGGCCTAGCCTATTATAATACAGTACAATTATTTAGATCCAGCAAATCTGACCACTCATTATAATAGGGCACAATATAAAAGTAGTCACTGGTCATCAGGTCCTCCTTATGTCACCTCCAACATGCATTTCCAATGGTTCCAGAGTCACTGTCAGGTGCTGAGAGCCCTCTGCACTATACACATGATGCCAGTCAGTGAGTGACAGACCCTTAACCTATATCAATTTTTTATAGAATAGGTCCACCCACATTCTAAAAGCAGTAACAAAATGCATGTTAATAGGGGCAGCCTGTAGATTTAAAAAGTATGGTCACATCATCATAGGTTCTAGCAGGAGAGCAACCCATGTCCATCCAGTCTGGGTAATTATCTTTAACATTAATTTTATTTCTCAAACTCTGAATTCCCCCCTAAAAGCTACATAAATAGACTAAATCTAGCCCCGGGTGAAATTTCTTCCCAGTAATCCTTTGATTAATCCAGCACCTTGGGACATCTTCCTGACATGAAACACGCTCTATAAATGTACCAAGGCCTACCGTTCTGCTCTAGCCTCTGCAAAGTCCTCCTACTATTCAGAACTAATCTTAAAGGCCAAGGACAACCCCAGGCTCCACCACTAACCACCTCCTCCGCCCACCCTCCCACGCCTCACCCATCTATCCTCCAACTCTGACTGCGAGGAGACGCTGGATTTGCTTGAATCTAAAATTGAGGGGATCCGTTCAGCCACCTCTACTCCATCCTCCACACTACCTCTCCCCAGGATCCATCCCCACCCCCCCCCCCCCCATTACATACCTATCTCTCCCCCAGCCTTTTCTGCTCTCCACCGTAAAATGAAACCCATCACCTGCTTCCTTGACCCCATCCCCACCTCCCTCCTCATCTCCCAGCTACATCTCCTAGCACCCCCCCACCACCCCCACCCCCCCCCCCCCATCTAACTGAGGTCATCAATCTCTCCCTATCCATCAGCACCGTCCCCACTCCTCTAAAAACTGCTGTCATCACCTCCATCTTAAAAAAACCTTCTCTCGACCCATCTCTACTTTCTAACCATCGCCCCATCTACAACCTCCCATTCCTCTCCAAGGCCCTGGAAAGAGTCCTTGCTTCCCAGCTTCGCTCGTTTCTCTCCCGCCACTCGAACCCCTTCAATCTGGCTTCCGTGCTGCCCACATCACCGAGACCTGGTCAAAGTCTCCACTGACATTCACAACATCTGTGACCAGGGCTCTCTCTGCCTCTTTGTTCTTCTTGATCTCTCCACCGCCTTCGGCACTGTCGACCATTCCCTCCTCCTTCCTCAATCTCCGCGGACCTGCCCTTGCCTGGTTCGACTCTTATCTCTCTCATTGCCTACATTTTGTACTTTCTCTTCCAGCCTCCGCACTGTCACCGGTGGTGTCTCCCAGGGCTCTGACTTGGCCCCTTAAATTTCAACATCTACATGCTCCCACTAGGTAACATCGTCCACAGGCATGGGGTTAACTTCCACATGTATGTGGATGACACCCAACTCTATCTCTCTGCCTCTACCCTCAACTCCAGGACTACCACTGTCCTGATAGACTGTCAGACATGAAGTCCTAAATGAGAGCTAACTTGTTGAATGTCAACAAGACCGAGGCCCTACCGATTGGCTCGTGCCAGCGCCTTCTTGCATCAGGCGCTGGCTGCATCAACCTCCATGGTTACACAATCAACCTCACCAAGTCAGTCAGGAACCTAGGTGTCTTGTTCAACCCTCAGCTGTGTTTCCTCCCTCACATCCAAGCAATGACTCGCTCTGCCTTTCCCCACTTCCGCAACATTGCCCGACTCCACCAGTACCTCTCCCCTAAAGCCGCTAGAAACCCTCATCCACACCTTCATTACATCCCAGCTTGATTATGCAAATGCCTTGTTGGTCAGCCTTCCCAATTCCTCCCTCCACAGGCTGCAGATAATCCAGAACTCTGCAGCCCATGCCGTCTATCGTTCCAAACTCCGTAATCCCATTTGCCCATCCTTGCCCAACTCCATTGGCTCCCCATCATCCAGAAGATCCAATTCAAGATTCTGGTCCCCACAGTTAAAGCCCTCCATAACCTCGCCCCACCCTACATCCGTGACCTCCTATCCCTTTACCAACCTGCCTGCCCCTCCACTCAGCAGACTCTGGCCTGCTCCACGTCCCCCGACCCACTCGCCCAACCATTGGCAGGCGAGCCTTCAGCCACTCTGCCCCCAACCTCTGGAATTCCATCCCGAAGTCCCTCCGCTCACTCCCTCCCTAGCCTCCAAGTCTCACCTCAAGATTCTCCTCTTCAATGGACCTATCGGAAACTCCTCCCCCGCCACCACCCCACCCACCCTTTCCTCAGCTCGGGTCTGACTCAAGAACTGTCCAGTGCCTTGGGATGTCCTCCTGACGTGAAAGGCACTATACAAATGTAATTTTGTTGTTGTTGTTTTGTTGTTAAGCGAACTTTAGTTCTAGATCACCCAAAGAGAGTTTATTTTCAAGCCTTCACGCAGACCCTGGTTAAGTTAAAAACAAAGGTGATTTTCATGCATTATATAATTCTTCCCAAAACAAGACGAAGAAGCACAGAACGATACCTGGACGAGACAATCGGATTAGCGACAGGTAAATATCATGGCAGTCTCTTTCCTGCGGAATGATAAATTGGATGACCTGGAAGTTCTTGCAGCGAATAAATATTGGGCAGCCTGTCGCAGCTGTTGCTTGTTTTTCCACAGCGCAGATTTGACTGTGAAGTACCTAGTTGATAAAGGAAACAAGTAATGCATGTCTGCAAAATGTGTGTATGTATTTTTGTTGATACAGAAATCCGTGCCTGAACAATATGTACAACCAAAAAGTCAACCGCCCACAGGATGCAGAGAAAAAAACTCCTGAAAATGCTATTTCTACTAAAGCTTCAGATCCTACCTCTTGGGATAAGCCTGCCTTGTAATATTTCTGGGTCTACTATCAGATTGAAATGTATAATGTCAGAATATAATTATTGGGAGTTACCCAGAATTAACCAACACTGTTCTTCGTGCCAAGAAGCTGCCAGTCGATGTGTTGTGGATTTCTAAATTTAAACTGTATGTTGGAACACTGCTTTCTGTCACCAGACAGCAAAAGGAAAGATAACTGAGAGGAAACAGATGGGGCACATACGATTGTTGGGAAGCCATGAGCGAAGCCAGAGACAAAAGTAGGAGTAAATCCGTCAATCGTACTGTTACGAGAAGGTTGAGTCAAACAACCCATCTGCCATATTATGCATATACTGCTCTGTTCAGACAAAGTTAGTTCTGACAAACGGAGCCTCTCATGGCTGAATAGAGTCGCTCGAGACACAGAAGAAGGGAGTGAGCACTTTCAGCAGCAACCAGCACAGCATTATTTCCAGAATAACTGAATTGTTGTACAAATTAAGTGCCATATTTGAAATATGTAAGAATACAAATGAATCTGGGCCTGGCGTCCGGTTAAAGTGGCTCCCACTATATAACCAAAAATGAGCAGTTACGAAAGCCATGCACATTTACACAGCACACACCTTTTTGAGAATATAAAGAGAAGGCCATTCAGCTGCGTAAAACAAGCTGAAGACCACCTACCCAAGTTTCCTTACGAGATTCAGATAAATGTTCCACAAAAATGATGTGTGTGGCTGTGAGATACAAAGAACCAATCGATGCCTTCTTGGAAGAGATTCGATCCAACAAACGGACGTTTTCAACCTACAGATATGTGAAGAACACTCAGTGTACGAAGCCTTTATCAAAACCATCTACAAAATTCTGAAAGCGTCATCTGAATAACATTTAGTCAACAAATGTACAGTCAATTCATTTTACAGAATAGTATAGTCGGTGAAGTGCTTTGAGATGTCTAGAAGACATGAAAAGTGCTATATCAAATGCAAGGTTTATTATTATTATTATCAACAGGTCGGTAGTTTCAGCGATCCTGTGGTAAACTCAATACTGCGGTAAACTCAATACTGTTAAATCTGTTTAACAGGAAACGGGTTTAAACAGGAAATCTGTTAAAGGAGAATTATAAGATTAGCATAAGAATAAGGAGCAGGTTATTTGGCCCCTCGAACCTGCCCCGCCAATTAATAAGATCATGGCTGATCTTCTACTCTAACTGCACCTGCCCGCCGCCTTCTCCGCTCAGTAAAATGCTGAATTGGTTCAAAACCTTGGACAAGACAAGATCACTTCATAAATAGTTTGAGAATTTGTAAGTGAACAGCTGTATTATGGTAAACAGTACCATTGTCTCCAGTGGGAGAAAACTTTACTGATAATTACCATCAATATAGTAAAAGTATAGTAATGAATATATTACTATTAATAATGATAATAATAATCCTTCCATTTGATATTGCACTTTTCATGCATCAAAACACTCCACAGAATATACTGTGAAGTAAACTGACTGAATATTTGTGGACGAAACGCGACAGCCAATTGCGCACAGCAGTCATGGGATTGAAGTGACCAATTTATTATAGATTTTACTTCTCTTGAAGGATTTTTATCAGGCGTGTGGGGTAGGGAAACGTACCCAGTTGGGAATCGAACAGAATAAAGTTCCCTCAATTTTGCCTCGACAGTGACAGTGATAAAATAGGGTTTCGCAATGAGATTCACTCCTGGAGACTCAAAGGTTGCTACTGGGAGATTCACAGTGTGTCACAGCTGATTCTGGAATTCCGCAGTTGTTGCTAATGGCTTGGGAGTGAGAATCCTACAAGATTACTGTGATGTACAATGCTTACTGTCAGAATTCCCTGTACGTGGCTCTGCATCACTATCGTTGAGTCCGTTTGGAAAATGACATCTTTTTGATTCCAACATGTCAATCCTAATCTCATAAAAAGATCTCCCACTTTACTTATGTAATGCTTATATTTCCCAACTCACCATTAATTTTATACCCATGGCTGAGGTAGAAAACTTTGGGGTACTCTTTACTTGCCTATAAATTTAACGGACTTTTATAGGGTATGTTCATAATAATCCTCGCATTTGGTTTCGCACCTTACCATATCGTCAAAACATTGCAGAGTGCGTCACAGGATTTACTTGAAATATACCGGTAGTGACTGTGAATTCGTAGGCAAACATGGCAGCCAATTTGAGCATTGCAATGTCCCACAAATAAAAGTAACAATTTTTAATCGGGAGGATTGTTGGCCAGGACAGACTTTTCGAAAGCACTGTGGGATACGTACCGCCCATCTGAACTGGCAGATGCCATCTTGGGTCAACATTGGAGCCAACACTGATGCCCATCAGCACAAGTTTGTTTACTTTGGCCCACTGTCAATGGGCGAGCACTTAGCCATCTACCCCCGCTGTCATGAGTTCCATCCGAGAGTTCCTCTGTCTAACTCCCTACCTCCCCTCTTTCAAGGAATGTACGTACCTCAAAACGTACCTGCTTATCTGTGCTTTCTGTCATCTTTCCCGTCGCCACTCCTCTCACCTCAGCTCAGGTGCCCATCCAGAACTGATGTGAAAGGCTCTATACAAATGTAATTTTGTTCTTGTTGTTGTTGAAACACTTTGAGACATCTTTCCAATAAATATAATTATTGAATTGCTTTGTATCCAGTCACCAACCCAATTATATGTACGTTTGCCTTACATAATAATAATAATAATCCTTGCATTTGATAAAGCGCTTTTCACATCTTATCGACGTCCCAAAGCGCTTCACAGAATATACTGTCACGTGAATTGACTGTATATATTTGTGGGTGAATCGCAGCAGCCAATTGCACACAGCAGTGTCCCATAAACAGTCGTGGATTGAAATGACCAATTTTTTATTATTGTGGTTTTTTTTGGAGGGAATATTATTAGGCATGTGGAGTAAGGAAAGTTGCCCAAGATTTCGCCCTGACCTGCCTGGATTCGAACACAGGTCTCCCCAGCTTGGTCTCCCCAGCTTGCAAGACAAGTGCTCTAACCACTGAGCCACAGGAGCTTCACATGCTACATGCTACTGTATAACAAAGATTGTGTTGGTTATCTCTATGAGTCTCCAATCCCACCACTCACACAGTACAACATTTAAAGACATTTTTTTTTACAGGAATTTAATAGCAAATTCCAATAGTTTTTTCTTGTAGAATAATAAAGGAAATGTTTGTTTCCGTGTTTTCGATTCAAGCTCTCTGTGGCACTCCCCCTCGTGAGGGGTGCTATTTAAATGCAAGTTGTTGTTGAAATGCTACAACAAGACAATTTTCTTAACCCTTTATACGGATGTCACAGTAATAATAATAAAATAAGCTCTGCATTTTGTATAGTGCCTGATCACATCATTGAGATGACTCAAAGCGCTTCACAGGATATACTGTAAACTACATACAGCACTGTATACACAGTGTCTATATATATGTTGCCTGTTTGATGCGTTTCTGTGTCTTAATAAATGCGATAACAAGTCAATTTTAAAAAAAACCTTTGTATTGATGGCACAGTATAATGTTTGTGTCAGTCGAGGCTGAATACGGGTATGGGGAGCGCTGAACTATCGGTGGTACTATTCTTCTGATGAGACATTGAACCGAGGTCCTGTCTGCCCATCCAGCGCCTTGAGACGTCCTCCTGACTTGCAAGGTGCTATACAAACAACAAACAAACAAAACTTACATTTATATAGCGCCTTTCACGTCGAGAGGACGTCCCAAGGCGCTGTACAGTTAGGTAGGACAAGAGCAGGGTGGGAAGGATCAGGGCAGGATGAAGAATAGTAGGAAAAGTAACTGTATATTAGTGAGCGAAACAAATGTAATCTTGGTGTTGTTGTTGTCGTTCAGGTGCATGTTAAAGATCAAATGACACTATTCGAAAAGAGAAGCAAACAATCCCCCGGTTTTCTTTTCAAAACTGACCATTTTACCTCCCGGCTGTTTGTGGGGGTATTGATGTGCATGAATTGGATGCCATTTTCACCTCGAGTCTGTGATCCGTGCGATCATAACATTATCACACCGTCCTCACAAAGGGTTAAATATGTGCAGCTTGTTATTGCAGGCCATTCACCATGTCAGCCTTCCAGAAACCAACACAGTTGCAGAGAGGGAAATTTCCTTCACTGATCCACAACGCTCGGATTTGGGAAACTGTATCCCTGCTACAAACTGCAAGTGGTCCAATTTCATTTTTTTTTTTGGGGGGTGAAACAGATGCTTAAAACCCCTTCAAGCCACAGAAAGCATCAGCAGCAGTATTTTCTACAGGAGCACATTTTAAAAGCGAGTACAGTAGACACAGCCTATGATCTGACACAAAGAGATGCAGGAGAGATGCCAGCTGCTATTTCCCAACCACACAAGGTCGGGGTAGCATCACCCCCTCTGGAGATCAACAACATTAGGGAAGAGAGTGGCATCTGCAACATCTGGCTCTTACCTTCGGGGTCCTGATGTGCTCCATCCCTGACTCTGCAGAAATGGGAATAACAGGCAAAGCCACCACCAGCAGTGCTAAGGTTCCTGTCTTGATGCTGAACGCAATTGGCTGCCACACAAACCGATCCCCCCCCCCCCTCCCACCCACTCCACCTTCTGCAATCAACCTCTATAGATAGAGTGGCTTGTTTATCCTCTGTAAACAATGACTTGTACAGATCGCATTGGTTGCTATCATTGGTACCACTCTAGCCATGTCTCTCTCTCTCTCTCTCTGCTTCTGGCATTTGCTTGTCATTTGGTCACCCAGTATACTCTGCAGCAGTGATTTCCTCCAGATCCTAATGCCCTTGTATTAGTGCCTAACATTGCGAACGTCAAAATCCCCCACTATTAAAACCTCCTGAAAAATACCAACAAACAAACCAATGAGGGTTACTTTACTGTTATAGCTTTGACTCAGTTTTCAGTGGCTTTATTTGCAAAAAGTATCATTAGCTGTGTTTCTTACAGTGCAAAGCCTCTTGCAGAATGAATTTTACCTGCATGCATTTAATAATAATAATCCTTGCATTTGATGTAGTGCTTTTTCACGTCTTCTAGACATCTCAAAGCGCTTCACAGAATACACTTGTGAAGTGAATTGACTGTATATGTGTGGGTGAAATGCGGCAGCCAAATGCGCACAGCGTTGTCCCACAAACAGTCCTCGATTGAAGTAACCAATTATTATTATTATTATTATTATTATTTACTTTTTAGTAAGGAAACTTGCCCAAGGTTACGCCTTGCCTGGAATCGAACCCAGGTCTCTCACTTGAAAAGGCGAGTGCTCTAACCACTGTGCCACAGGACTCCACGACCAGGCACTATATCAAATGCAAGCAGTATTATTATTATTATTATTATTATTGACTTGTCGAGAGATAACCAGCTACTGCATCATTGATGCGGCAGCAGCCAGAAACAGCAACAGTAGTTAAGGTTAGCAGCAGCAGGAGGCGGGAGAGCATAAAGTCAGTTGAATAAAGCCAAATACTGTACGGAAGTGTGTTTCCCACTTAGTGGTTAATTTTGTTGTAATGAGTGTTCATTTGAAACAAAACGGTTCGGTTTGCAAATGGTTGGCAACAGTGTTTTTATAATCCTAATCCTAATAATAATCCTTTCATTCAATATAGTGCCTTATCACATCATTGAGATGTCTCAAAGCGCTTCACAGGATATGCTGTAAAGTGGAGTGACTGTGTTTTGTGGGTGAAAAGAATATCATTTTTTCCATACAAACAATCATTTGTTTGTATTGTTTGCATCATCATCATCATCATCACCATCATCATCGGTCGGAGCTGAAAAAGTATAATGTTGCAACACAGCATAAAATAATATCTCTATTTGTGAGACCATTCCCTGAATTTTTTTTCAATAAAAATTATTATTTGTTAACTCATTGTTGCTTGGGATATTATCCTTTCTAAATACAATATCTATCATCATCATGATCTCGCTCATCATCATCATCATCATCATCAGTTCATTTGTACAGCGCCCAATTGGGTAGGTTTGGTTTTACTGAATGTGATAAAACAGTTTTGGTCTGGTCTCTAATTTTATTATTTTTAATATAAACCCTACCCCCCAGTATTTTCTTATACAATTTCAAAAGCAGGGATTATTATTAGGGATGTGGAGTAAGGAAAAACTTGCCCAAGGTTTCACCCTGACCTGCCTGGATTCGAACACAGGTCTCATGCTTATAAGGCGAGTGCTCTAACCACTGAGCTATAGGACTCTAAATGATGGCTAGGGCTTTAGAATACTGTGGACTCACTAGCCTCAAGAACCTGATTACCAAGGTCAAACACATCAACTTGTATCCAGCTCAGCTTCAAGGAGACCCTACTTACGTCTCTCCCACCCTCAATCCCAGAGCACTTCTGAAATATGTATGTTAATAAATAATCAAAGGAAATGCATAGTTACGGAGTCACAAAAAGCACTTTCTAGGCAAGGAGTAAAGTCTTGCTCCCATCTCGACCCAAAAAATATACATTCAATTCATTGTATCTTCTCTGAAGTGCTTTGAGAAGTCTCAAAGACGTGATAATGTGCTCTATCAAATGCGGGGATTAGTATTACAACTGTCATACAACTTTCACTTTTAATGTAAGACACAGCACCAATAGACTTGACTCCATGATAAGAATGAAAGACAATACAAGGTTACAGCACTGTTGATCTAGTCAATTCACTTTACAGTATATTCTGTGAAGCGCTTTGAGTCGTCGATAAGATTTGAAAAGTGCTATATCAAATGCAAGGATTATTATTATTATCTCCACCTACCCACCTTATCCCCATATCCCTTAATCCATAAGAAATCTATCTATCTCAGTCTTGAATATGTTCAAGGACTGAGCATCCACAGCCCTTTGGGGTAGAGAATTCCATAAATTCACTACCCTCTGAGTGAATAAATTTTTTCTCAACAGTGCGAAAGGGCTGACTCCTAATCTTCAGACTGTGACTCATGGGTATAGTTCTCCAATCAGGGGAAACAGTCTCCCACTATCTACTCTGTCTTACCCCTTAATAATCTTATAGGTTTCTATAAGATCACCTCTCATTCTTCTTTATTCTAGAGAATATTGGCCTAGATTGCTCAACCTATCCTCATAATTCATTCCCCTCATCCCAGGTACCAACCTAGTGAATCTACGTTGTATCCCCTCCAAGGCGAGTACATCATTTCTTAAATAAGGAGACCAAAACTGCACACAGTATTCCAGGTGCGGTCTCACCAGGGCCCTATACAGCTGCAGCAAGACTTCCCTACTCTTATATTCTAACTCTTTTATAATGAACGACAATATACCATTGATCATCTTGTTCAAAGGCAGAAGAATAATCAATCTGCAACAAACAACTGGGTGACTACCATTCACTTGTAAGAGATACCTGAGCAACAAACACTGAAAAAAAATATTTTATTGAATGACGGGGCAAGCTTGAGGGGCTAAATAGCCTACCCCTGCTCCTTATTCTTATGGTTCAATTCCAGGCAGGGCAAAACCTTGAGCAAGTTTCCACCCACAAAATATACATTCACTTTAACGTACATTCTGTGAAGCACTTTGAGACGTCTTGAAGACACAATTAAGGTTCTATATCAAATGCAAGATTATCTTTAAAATACCTGCACATTAAATGCTCCCGCAGACGGCTGGTTAATATTGTTTCAATACAGACCTGTCTGGGCTTTGTCAGGTTTTTCTCAGTCACTTCAACCTCAAGAGGATGAACAACTGAGTGAACCATCAGAAATTGAGAACCTCCTGGTCACATATTGAGTGCTGCACTGTATATGCATACGCCTCTACATAAACGTGTACTGTAAAAATCACAGAACTTGTATCAGTGGGTATAATAAGATTTAATTACTTATGAGAACATATATACAGTCAATTCACTTTACACAGTATATTCTGTGAAGCACTTTAAGATGTCTAGAAGATGTTAAAATCTCTATATGAAATGCAAGGAATATTATTATTATTAAACCCATTTCCAGCCAGATGTCGCCAAACTTGTTGAAGAAAGTGTGAATTTGCTCTACAGATCCTAACAATACATTTACATTTATGTGGGGCAGCACATGTGGGGTAGGGTCTCAGAGGGCATAATATGGATGAACTATAACAACAAAATTATATTTATCGTGCGCCTTTCACGTTGGGAGGACGTCTCAACGTGCTGAACGGTCAGAGGTCGGGACCCAGAGCTAGGGGTTACCTCTAACAGCGATGAACAAAAGTTGAGCGGGTGCTGTATCTGCCACTGTGTGGAGAAAGTATTTTTAAGATTGTTGACTTTCTCAAAAATAGATTTTCCAGTCATTCACATTTCACTTCTCGACGGCATTCTCAAGACTTTTAAGATTTTTCCCTCGCTGCACTTAGATATATCGGAGATTACAATCTCTCTCTTAGCCAGGCTATATCATGCACACCTTGGCTCAGTGCCCTTCATATTTCTTAGTCAAAACTGCTCCTCCCTAATCCACTAGCCCCAACACCCCTTCCTCCCACTGCCACCCCACCCACCAGACTGCTCCAAAGCAGCCCACCCCTCCCAGTGCACATATGTGAAAGTTGGGTGAAGGCAAGATAAGACTCGGCTGTGATACCTCCCACTACCTCCCTCCATATTTCTGCTGGTTATCGCAGCCTACGTTGTTTCCCAATCCAACTTCCCCGCGAATTCAAATGAATTGGAGATGTACAGTATTCCACTGTTGTTGTTCATTGCTGTGCGGACACATAATACTGATGCAACATTCACTTCGTTTCTTGGTCATCTCATTCTGATAAAGTGCTTTGAGATGTCTCTTTCACAGGAAGGCACAAAATAAGGAAAGTTTGGACCTACATACAAATAGAAACCTATTCCTGCACATTTTTTTTTAACTGCAATGTGAAGCATTGTTCACCTCAATTTGTGTAAAATCCTGAAAATATTGTGCTCAGAAATAACCAGATTGATTCTGGAGCAAGTGATACTCAGAGAGCGTAACTGCCTGTCTTTTTACCGATTTATTAAAGATATTTATACAGAATATTCCTGCTGCTGCTGCATAAGCTTGCTTAATATACAGTCAACCCTTGCCGAACGCAACTTCGAGTGCGGATTTGCCTATACCCAAAGAAATAAATACGGCATTTTTTTGCATAACACAAGTAAATATTGAAAATATACACGCTGGTTGCAGTTGCCAATCTTCAAGGAAGATTTTCAGGAAGGTTGTAGTAATTTTTCAGGAAGGTTTGTTACATTTTCAGGAAGGATTTTGTTATTGCCTCTGTGAAGTTGTAATTTTTTGTTCGTTCCCAGAACCGTTGTCTTACAAACAGACCATACACCGTGGATAAGAAAATGTAAAGTTTATTTGCTATAGCAAGAGCTGATTCTCAGAAGTCAACAGTCTCCAAGTAGAGTACCTGACAGTCAAAAGAATGAGCTGCCGGTGATCAGTTAATGCAGCCTTTTTATACCCAAAAAGGCAGGGGTTTGCAGTACACACAAAGACAGTTACAAAAGTATTATCAATCACATGGTTCCAACAACTATTCGAATGGTGACATCACTCAATCCATGTCTCTCTAACAAAGCGAAGTGTTAAAAACAAGCTTATCTCCAGATGGTGTCTAGTTTAGAGAATGTCAAGGTTTGCTGGAGTTACTGTTTTCTGCCCCGTGAAATACTCAGATAAGGATGCGACTGGCATTGTGCCAAGTCTGCATTTCTCAGGACTTGTTTTTTATGTTTAATTGGGTTAATAGTATAGAAGTTACATCTAGGCAGAAATGGCTAAATTTTACAATTTCACACCTCTATCACTTCAGTATCAGCCAATAGTTAAGCCAGGGCTCGACATCAACAGGCATCCAAGCACCCTGGACACCTTAATTTTGTGCATCTGCGATTTACATCCGCGATTTAAATTTTCAAGTTTCACTCCTCCAAACAAGGGACCACATTCATCCGCGTATTGGTGTGTATTCATCCACTCTGCGATTCCCATCTATCAGTCTTTACTACCCCATGTGGTCTAGCTGCACTCGTGGATCTACAGGTACTGTGTGTGTGTGCGAACAGCTAACGTATAGTACTAAGACCCAGTTGCTATGTTGCAATCAACCAGCGACAACACTTCTCTCTTAGGATTAAGGTAAATACAATGCTTCTCTCTATAGTATTTCATTTTCTCTTCTCCATTAAACTAATTTCTTCCATCCTTCCCCTACTGAACATAGGTGGTGCAAGGGGGATTTAGCTTAAATTATGAAATGGCAAAAAATCGTAAGTTATTTATCTGGGATCGGGAGGGCGGAAGGGAGCATGTAAAAGCGGAAGGCTTCCGCAAAAATGAGGAGGGTTGGCAGCTCTGTGGTTGGCCCCGCGAGCATGCGCATTTGGGAGGACACTGGCCCTGCGCGCATTGCACACTTGGGAGGACGCTGCCAGCTCCCGCCTAAGTCCGATGATTCCTCGGCCTCGGAGCAACCTTTCAAGCTTCTGGAAGGACAGTGAGAAAGAACACCCGAGGTGCCCACCTCTTGCAAAACAAAATTACACTTTAGGGCATTTCACATCAGGACAATATCCCAAGGCACCGGACAGTCGGGGAACAGGAAGGGTGGAGAGAAGGGGGGAAAGGGGATTTGGGAACCGTCGAAGACGAGGTCTTGAGGCAGGATTTGAAGGAGGCCAGGGAGGGGGCAAGGCAGAGGGACTGCGAGATGGAGTTCCAGAGGTTGGAGGCAGTGGCTGAAGGGCAACAACAACAACAACAAATTACATTTATAGAGCGCCTTTCACGTCGGGAGGATGTCCCAAGGCGCTGCACAGGAGGCGTGTGACCCGAGCTGAGAGGGGAGTGTTTGGGAAGGGGTGAAACACGAAGGGGAGGTAAAAAAGTTCGGGGTGGAACAAAAGGCACGATCGAAGAGGAAAGTCTTCAAACCGGCCTTGAAAGAGGAAAGGGAAGAAACGAAATGGAGGGATTGAGGGATGGCATTCCATGGGGTGGGAGCGGAGAAACTGAAGGCCCGGCCTCCGATGGTGGGGCGGTTCGGGCGGGGGGCTTGGAGCAGGCCGAGACCTGCTGAACGGAGGGTCCGGGTGGGCGTGTAGGGGGAGAGTAGATCGGTTAAGTAGGATGGGGCAAGACCGTGTAACGCCTTGTAGGTGAGGACGAGGATCTTGAACTCGATCCTCTGGAGGATGGGGAGCCAGTGGAGACGGGCGAGGGTGGGGGTTATGTGGTCGCGGAGGCGGGTGCGGGATAGTACATGGGCTGCAGAGTTTTGGATGACCTGCAGCCTGTGAATGGAGGAACTGGGGAGGCCGACGAGGAGAGTTTCCGTAGTCCAGCCGTGAGGTGATGTATGCGTGCACGAGTGTTTCGGCAGCGCGGGGGGTAAGATAGTTGCGGAGCCTGGCAATGTTGCGCAGGTGGAAATAAGCGGTGCCGGTCAAGGCGCGGATGTGGGGGAGGAAGGAAAGTTTTTGATCGAACATGATGGCGAGGTTCCTGATTGGCTGTGAGGTGGAGAGTACAGCCTTGGATATTGAGGCTGGCAACGCCCGATGTGCGGAGGCGCTGCAACAACAACAACTTTGATTTATATAGTGCCCTCCACGCCAGATGGCGCCTCAAGAGCATTTCACAATAATGGATCCCGGGTCCGAGCCGGGGAGGGGGAAAAAGGTGATCGAAGGCGCGGTCAAAAAGAAAGATCTTCAGCTGAGTCCTGAAACTAGACAATATGTTTAGCTAAAAGTATGTCCTTACCTCATTGTTGTTGCTTCTATTAGAGATCCCACTTTGCTTTTTCTTGTCAGCTACCCTAGTGTGCATGTGTTTTTAAAACAGTTAAATCTCGAGATCTTTAGTACAAGTTCTCTTCTCAAGAAACCTCCAATTACCCCTTAGCATTTGAATGCACACATCAGCCACATATTTTAACATCCTCAATCTTCAAGCAGTTGCTCCTTAAACCTTAACTATCATCTACAATTAGTGGAGTTGCTCGTTTTGTTTTCCTTAGCTCATACAAATGTTAAGTGTTTTGATATAATTGCATTTGTTTTCATCTATTTTGACAGCTACTGAATTTAGTTCCACCAAGATTCATTCCACAAGATTTTTCTTCCTTAGATGATGAATCCTCTGCTAAATTGACAATTTGAAAATTTACAGAAAGCTCATATCGATGAGCTTTTAATAAAGAAAAAGCCAGCAGCCATCTTTACTTGCATTTGTGTTGAAGGAAAGATGGTCAATCATTAGGAAGGAGCAATTCATACCATGTGAAGCCAGTTTGGATACAGCCTTTAATATCAACTGTACATGTAGCAAATGCAATACAATAGAACATGAAAATCTTTAGCTCCAAACTAATACGAGATATGAAGATGCTAAGATTAAGGAATGCAACATAACAAGTACAGTAAAACCTCGATAATCCGTCACTGTTGGGCCGAAGCACATGCTGGATTTCAGAGTTTGCTGGCGTTTAGAACCTGCCCTTGCAATGGCCGGGGAAGCCCCGCCCCATACACCACGTGAGCTGTAAACACAGCGTTGAAGCCAAACAATGGCCGAGCTCCACCCAGAGTGGCGGGGGACAGAGCGGCCAGGCCGGGAGCTACAAGCAGCTGTTCCCAACTTCAGATTTGCCGACATCGGGAAAAAATCCAATACTATATGTATTTGAAATCTTGCCGGTTTTCAGAATGTTGAATTATCGAGTTTTTACTGTAATGACAATAAAAAAAGTCAAATTCTCCAAGTTACAGTAAAAGCCCGTTTATCCGGCACCCGATCAACCGTAACTTACGTATAACCGGCACATCAAAAAAAAGTTTGCATTCGATTAACTGGAATTTATCCGGAAAAATGCATTATTACTAGGGTCCGGCGATATCGATATATTGCTAAAACCCGATATAATTTTCATATCGATACGCCGATATAGGCATTTCAAAAATATCGATAAAGTCGGGATGCGCGCGCACTGAACTACAAGACCCAAAATGCTCATGTCCATACACAATGCACAGACTGAGGTGCAAAGCCACCATATTGTATTCATAGTACTCGAATATAATATACAGGTAATGCAAGGGGTGGGGGGGTGGGAGAGAGGGACGCCAGCAGGGGTGGTGGTGGGGGAGAGAGGGACGGCGGCGGGGGGAGAGAGGGGCGGGGGGGTGAGAGGGGCGGGGGGTGGGAAGGGGTGAGGGACGGCGGCATGGAGGGGGGTGGGGGGGGGGGGAGAGGGACGATGGCAGGGAGGGGGGGTGGGGGAGAGGATAATATAGAGATTGGGGGATGTGAGAGAGAGAGACACAGAGAGAAAAACACAGATGCAGAGAGTGAGTGTGAGAAACACAGAGAAAGATATTTACCTCCTGAGGAGATAGGCCCCGAATGCGCGCATTGCGCGCACATGCGCAGTACGAAAACCCCGAAAATATTGATATTTTGGTATATCTCGATATGAGCCCATTGATATATCTAAATTGGAAAATTTCCATATCGACGGACCCTAATTATTACATTTAATTTTTTTGCATTTTCGGCCGAATATCTGACACGCGCTTTAACCGGCATTGGCCAGATCCTGAGGGTGCGGGATAAACGGGCTTTTACTGTATTACATTGCTTGGCACCTAGACCAGAGGCACTCAGAATTACCTTGGCCCTATCTAGGATGTCAGTACATCCCAACATCAACATATATGATCTCCTAGAATTTCTCATTAGTCACAAATAGTTAATTCAGCTATAGAATCATTTAAGCACTCAATGAAAATCTGTAACAGTCAATTTGCCGAATACACATCATTGGTTAATAGGTTAATCACAAGTAGCAGTTACATTGTGGTACAAAGATTTTTTGGTGGAGGGGGCAATCAGGTGTCTGACACACACAGAAACCCATCACCATACTTAACGAAACTAACAAATAGTCACATGGGGTTTTGAATACAAACATTTAAAGTAATTGCTCCTACATGTACAGTGTGATGAATGTGATTAATGATCATTCATCTCAGAAGGAATACTTTTGATCGTTGGCTCTCGTCTGCTTGTCAGCTTTCTTCAGAGAAACCCAAGTGTTTAACATGTTTGCTCGCAGTTTTGCCCACACCAAGTGATTGGATTGAGCGAAGATCTGAGCAGCAAAAAGTGCTGCTGCTTCAGGAAATAGAACAGTGGAGCAGCCGAGACCTAGAAAGATAGACATGTAGGAAGTGGAAGAAAAAAAAATTACTCCAAATCTCTATCCAGTGTCCATACTACAAAGCATTAACATGTAGAGGTCAGTTTCCGATGTAATGCCTCACGTGATTAAATGATTAGTTAGCAATGTGCAAGTTTAAGTTTATGGGCAAATGTCAGAGGGGACATAAAGAAGCTTCTGTTTCTACGTAAGATCATGTACAGTTCAATGGAATGCTTTCATGAATTGTAAATCTAAACAATTAGTGTGCAGATGTTGCTCCCATAATTGAAAGTGAATGACTAATTCAGTATGCAATGATACAATCCTTGCATTTAATATTGCACCTTGTATTGTTTGAACATCTCAAAGCACTTCACATAATCAGAATACAGTACAATGAAGTGAATTAATTGGATATTTTGGGGGTAAACCCAGCAGCCAAATGCATACACTAGTGTCCCACTAACAGCCATGGACCAAGTGACCAAATTATTATTTATTAAAAAAAATTTGAATGGAAAAGTGATCAGCCAATCGACTAATAAACGGGTTCCTACTTACTGCTAGTAGCGGTAAAAGAAGCGTGTGAAGTAAGGAAATGTGCCAAGGAATCAAATCCAGTCCTCTTCCTTTTGAGATGAGTGTTATTAACAATACGGTACAGGTCTCCACGGAACTATAACGTGGATTGACTATTTTGTGGGCAAATACAGCAGCCATTTTGCACACAGGAAACCTGGAGAAATGTACTTCTCTTTTAAATAGTGCCATGGGCTATTAACATTCACCTGAACAGATAGTTGACCTTGGTTTCAAGTCTCATTCAAAGTTTGCCACGTCTGACAATGAAATACATCCCCAATACTGCACTGCCAGTTTAGACTATGTGATTCCAAGTCCCAACTTTGAGCTTGAACCCATAATCTTCTGACTCAAAGGTGAGAATGCTACCACTGCTTCAGGCTAGCATACAGAATAAAGTGATACAACATTGCTTTTTAAAAAATGCAACATTTAAGTTAGTGGAGTTTAAATTATTTTACCAAGATCAAGTTACTTTTATACCTCTGACAAGTTGCTTATTAATGCATAATAAAATGTAAATCTACACAAATGCCAGCATGTGTCAATTTAAAAAAATCCATCAATCCAAAATCCTTTCGGGAATTTTTTTGTTCATTTTGAAATTTTATTCAGCACAAACATTTGTAAATAAATAATCTTCAGTACAATATTAATGTATCTAATTAATACATCTAATTAATGTTGTATTCTTACTGTGGAAGTGCTACAGATGTCACATCAACCATAAATGCCATGATGCAGTTCGTTAAGTTATTGGGTAAGAGATTCATACATCTCCATTTGTTATGGAAATCAAATCTACTTTGTGGCTAAAACAATAGTTCACAAATATTCCATCATTATAATCTATAAATTATAATTGATAACGTACACATACTTTATAAACTCAACAACTTACCACTGGGCATTCGGAGCGATGACCAGATATCTTCAGCTCCCCAGTCAGCGGAGAGGGGAGGACAGTTTATTACAGGGTACGTAGTATTTCCTGACAGTACTGGTCCCAAGCCATTACTTCTGCCAGCCACAGCCACAAACACAGTAGGAATATAGTCACCTAAATTTAAAAAATACAGGTTGAGTTTCTTAAATGGTCATACCAAAATGCATCAAGTTTTGAAAATTAGATCAAACCAATTTCAACTGTCAAAACCTAAATAAAGTTGCATTACAATGAATGCACACCTGGTCACTGGCATAACAATTCCAAAACAATAGATTCAAACCAATTCCATGTCTAGTGCTCTCATAAATAAGATGTACTTCTGAACTTTTAAGGCAAGTTTTAATTCCGAATTACCTACCCCCTACACTGTCCATTTTACCTGGCACATGGAAACGATTCAGCTTAGTCAGAGAAAAACAGCTGGTGAAAACTCACTAAATCCACCCTCTTGGTAAGAAATACAATTAAATACCTATATAGGATGCAACAGCACTAATTAGCAAAAGAAACAACTTACATAAGTTTTCTAATATGAGCCATCAGTTTGTTAATATTACTCTTCAGCTGTATAAACCAACAGTAGAGAAATTCAACTTCAGAGAAATTTAACTCACAGGGCACTTGCTCTTTACTATAACTTCAGCAAAGTGTGTATGGAATTAAGTCATGTGGATAGCAGCAACTCTTTTAATGAATGGTAGATTATGCACTGCATGTGACATTCAGCAACTTGACAAGTTCATCTTTGTCTAAAGCATTCCAGTTCTCATAAAATTAGCTTTTCAAACAAAGAATCACCAAATAAGTCAAAAGCTCAGAATGATCATATGCCTACATTTTACATATCAAAAATAGTTTGATCTCCACGCTTTAACCAAGTTAAGTTTGTATGCAGCACTGTAAACTATGTTAGCCTACATATAAATCAGAAGAAGTAAATCTGCAGATAAATGCAGACAGCGTTCTAATTTCTGGCAATGTATATACCTTTGTAGCAAGTAGATTTAAGGATTCATTCCCTCAACAATAGCATCTGATCTCTTTTATGCCAAGTTTGTTTGGAAGATTTTTTAAAATATAAAGTTGATCTTTTTGAAGTTTTTGGGACAATTCAATAGATTCTCAATACTGAATTAAATCTTTAATAATAAATAAACCTTGCGTATGATTTAGTACTTTTCACATCCTCTAGACGCAGTCAAAACGCTTCTCAAAATATACTGTGAAGTGAATTAACTGTAGAGTTGTGGGCGAAATGTGGCAGCCAATTTCAATCCACAAACAGTTGTGGATTGAAATTTTCAATTTATTTTTTATTCATTTTTTAAAAGAGGGATTATTATCAGGCATGTACAGTAAGGAAACTTGACCAAGGTTTCACACCGCCTGGAATCAAAACCCAGGTCTCTCACTTGTAAGGATTCCTGTCTCATAGTTCAGTTAGCAAAGCAAATTATAAAACCAACACTTCAATTTGGCTGATCTCTGCAGTAGGGCCATGAATTACCAGTAGACATACTTTCTACGGCAGTGGCTTCCAAACTTTAAATAGCGACACCCTGCCTAACTCAGCAACGTTTTTGTTACCCCCCTCCTCCTTCACATTGAATAATTTTCGCAAATAACAGCAAATTCAATATTTTCTTTACCTGTTTTTAATCCCTTTTTAAGTATTAACAAAAAAAATTAAATTGTTAAACATTTTAATAAAATAAAAAATGTATTAAAATTGTGAAACCAATTGCTTACATTTACAACACTTAGAATTTGTTAAGTGTGATGCATGAGCTTGCTTTTCAGTGCAAAGTTTCTCCCTGACTACCTGCCCGGCTCACTCACTCGCTGCTGGTCTCATTCACTTGCTGCCAGCCTGCCTGGGGGGTGTGACGGTCCAAGCGCCTTTCCACCCTCTGGCGAATAACATGTTAGCGAACATCGCAAAGCGGGGTTTTCCTGTAATTAGAACAGCTGCACCCCCACCAAGGGAAGCGCGCCCTACAGTTTGGAAACCACTGGACTAAGGTCACAAAATTGAGTGCAAGGTCCAAGGGACCTGCCCCTGGCTCGGTCCCGGGATCCGCTACTGTGAAGCGCTCTGAGACGCCGTCTGGTGTGGAGGGCGCTATATAAATCGAAGTTGTTGTTGACCTCATGGGATTGAAGCAGTAACTTACCCCAAGCAGGAGTCAGCAGCTAAAACTTGTGAAAGAGTTAGTAAATTAGTTTGCAAGTTCAGGTTTATCTCAGTAAACAATTCTTTGAATCTAATTTTTGTTCTCTACTTGCCTTCATACTCTGCTTTAATTCTAAGAGTTTCATCTGGTCCCTTGTGAGCAGATGAAACCCGTAGTTCACATGGGATACCATAATTTCCACACGCTTGCTTTATTTTTTGACTATGGCCTAGGTCACTTGTAGATCCCATAATCACCACCACTCTGCCAGAAGCTTTGGTTACAAGCAAGGTCTGGAAGGAAATTAAAGGAACAAATTTAATACATTATTCAACATATCTATGGACAAAATAGACAAATCTAAAGGGAATAATAATAATCCTTGCACGCAATACCCTTCACTTCTAGACGTTTCAAAGTGCTTCAAGAATAGCATTCCTGTAGTGACGTTTGGAATTTTTTTGTCTTTTTACATAATCTGGGACTCACTACCTCCATTCCTGGGGTTGGGTCTCAAATCTATTACATGGAGGAATCATCAACAACAAGTACATGAAAGTTTAATGGAAACTGGAGCTTCGAATGCTTCAGGGAGTGTTTCTGAAGCATTCAATCCAGGACAATGACCACATCATCAGAGCAAGATACCCAGCATTTATTTTTCTATATTATATATAAGGTGTAAATTACATTTTGACACAATATTACAGGAAATACATTGGAATCAATAAAGCAAAAGATGGTTGAATAGACAACATAAAAAGGTTTGTTTTGCTAACACATTTGCGGAACATTCTAGAAAAATAAGAAAACTCTGCTCATAGACGAATGATTTAGGATGCTTTTCATTTTATTCTCAAAACGAAACCAGTTTAGTTTGAGAGCTAAAGGCAAATAAAAAAAGGACTTAGGATATAAGTCATTTCCAATGCAAAGTTTATCCAACTCAAATGTAAGGAAAGCTCTTCCTCTAACTAGTTATTTTTGCTGGTTACTCGGTTATGTGGTGTTTCACATTACCTATTTCAAAGGATAGTATATGGTTCTCAAATTGTATCATGGTTAGTAATTTGGAGATGAAACAAACAGAATTATCTAATATCATATCTGAATTGAAAAAGTGACATTTCAAAAAAATTATACCTGTACTCTTTCTGCCACCCACTCAAAGTTCTGCTTGACCATCTGCAGGGCTTCTGGAGTCACTTCTTTAAGATCACGATATACCTGAAGATACAAAAGTTTAATTAAAGTCAATGATTTCCATGATTAGACTCTGTACCCCACACAGCTTTACCGAAATGACTGAGCACTACAAATTATTTGTTAGCAGAGAACAGAGGGGAGGTGAGGAGAATTTTCCCCCCCATACAGTGAGTTGTTCGGATCTGGAATCCTTTGCCTGAAAAGGTGGTGGAAGCCAATTTGATAACAACTTTTAAGAGAGAAGCAGATCATTATTTGGGGTGGACAAATTTCCAGGATTATGGGGAGAGCGTGGGGAATATGATTGATTTGGACAGCCCTGTTCAAAGATCCTGTACAGGCACGATGGGCAGAATGGCCTCCTTCTGTGTTATACAATTCTCAGATTCAGCAAAGGATATAACACCAACTTTGATTTATATAGCGCCCTCCACATCAGACGGCATCTCAGAGCACTTCACAACAACGGATCCCGGTACCAAGCCAGGGGCAGAGGTGAAAGATGACCAAAGGCACGGTTGAAGAGAAGGGTCTTCAGCTGAGACCTGAAACTGGGAAGAGAGGGGGCAAGGCGAAGGGAGTGAGGAATGGAGTTCCAGAGTCTCAGGGCTTACTGCCTGAAGGCACGGCCGCTGAGGGTGGAACGGAGGATTCGCGGGACACAGGACCCGAACCGGTGGAGCGAAGGCAATGGGTGCTGGTTTGAGGAGAGGAGGTCAGAGATGTAAGGGGGTGCAGAGGAGTGGAGGGAATTGAAAACAAGGGTGCGGATCTTGAAATCGATCCTCTCTGGGACAGGGAGCCAGTGAATTCTGGCAAGGACTGGGGTAATGGGGGAGCGAATATATGGGTGACAAATAAGGTTGCAATCAGGTAGCCGCAGTAAATTTTAACAATGGCTGCTACTTGGGATGTATAATTTTAACGTGGTCCATGAATAAAGATTAGCGTATTCTGACAACTTGTATCAAGAAAAATTGATAAGATGAAATCTTCATTGACAATGGTTCATTTTGAAAGCCAATGTTATATTTATATAGCACCATTCACATCAGGAGGACATCTCAAGATACACGACAGTATTAGATTGGTACCCATCCTTGCTTTACAGGCACCAATTTGCTACATCTCAATGTGACCTGAAAAATGCAAGCCTCAAATTTCATTTCTCACACCATCATCTAAATACTTCTGTCACCAAGAACACCTTATTAGGATTCTTAATAAGCAGAAATTGTTAATCCACAAAAAAATGCATTAAGGTCTCAAAATAAGAAAGGACATTAATTCTAATTCAATCCCAAATCTCACTTTAGGATGAAAACCAACCTGCTTATCCTTTTGCTGGCTTCGGTCCCCAGAAGGCCATAATCTCCAAGAATCATTATCAATGACATCAGCAAGTAAAATCTCTTTGGTAGAAACACAGACTCCGAACTCCACCTGGTAAAAATCAAATCAAAGTAAGTAATTTGTGAAAAATAATGAAATTAAGTGCAAGTTTTATTTTTATTAACTGATTACTTACTTTCATATCTACCAATGTGCAATCCTGAGTTGCCCAGGCCTTCTCCAGTATCTCAAACACAGCCAATGTGGTACGATTCATGATGTCCATTTCACATCGCTCAATTTGCAGACCCGCACAGTTAAATTGAGCCTGAAGCAGTTGCTCTTCAGACCACTGCGGATCATTGTTAGCATCATCCTAGAATCAAAACAGATCACAGTGGACATTCCACTTCTGAAAATAAATTGGTATATTTACAAGGAAGTGGGTAAAAGTTCTATATTCTTACATGTAAATATCCTAAATTATACACAATCATATAATACAATATAAATTATATATACCACATAATAATCCTTTTGCGCTACATCAAATGCATTTGATGTAGCGCTTTTCATGCATTCTAGACGTCTTAAAGCGCTACACAGAATTTACTGTAAAGTGAAACTGACTACCGTATATCTCCGCGTATAAGGCGCACCCGCGTATAAGGCGCACCCCCCGTTTTTGACCTTTTCTTGGTGAAACAAAACGGAAGCATTTTCAATGATATTGCCGGCAGAAGGGAGGAGAGACAGGTAGGTAGGGAGAGGGAGGCAGGCAGCCAGGGAGGGAGGCAGGGAGAGAGAGAGAGAGGGAGAGAGGCAGGCCGGCAGCCCGGGAGAGAGAGGGAGAGAGGCAGGCCGGCAGCCCGGGAGAGAGAGAGAGGGAGAGAGGCAGGCCGGCAGCCTGGGAGAGAGAGGGAGAGAGGCAGGCCGGAAGCCCGGGAGAGAGAGAGGGAGAGAGGCAGGCCGGCAGCCCGGGAGAGAGAGAGGGAGAGAGGCAGGCCGGCAGCCCGGGAGAGAGAGAGAGAGGGAGAGCGGCAGGCCGGCAGCCTGGGAGAGAGAGGGAGAGAGGCAGGCCGGCAGCCCGGGAGAGAGAGAGGGAGGGAGAGCGGCAGGCCGGCAGCCCGGGAGACAGAGAGACAGAGAGACAGAGAGACAGAGAGACAGAGAGACAGAGAGACAGAGAGACAGAGAGACAGAGAGACAGAGAGACAGAGAGACAGAGAGACAGAGAGAGAGAGAGAGAGAGGCAGGCCGGCAGAGAGAAAGGGAGAGAGGCAGGCCGGCAGCCCGGGAGAGAGAGGGAGAGAGGCAGCAGGCCGGCAGCCTGGGAGAGAGAGAGGGAGAGAGGCAGGGAAGGACGCAGGCAGACTGGGTTCGGCAGAAGGTAAGCACAGCACTGAAGTCCGCTGCTGTTGCCGCTGCCCGGGCGGCCGAGGCCGAAGCCCCGTCACCCGCTCCTCCCAACCCCCGCCGGACACTGACCAAACCCCGGCTGACAGCGCACCGGCCGCCCCCCCTGTTTACTGTATCTCCGAGGCTCAAAATTGCTTGTACCTGCGTATAGGGCGCACCCCCCACTTTCGAAATCTTCCGACCTGAAAAAAAGTGCGCCTTATACGCGGAGATATATGGTATTTAAATGTGGGCAAAACGCAGCAGCCAATTGCCCCAGCAGTGTCCCATAAACAGTCGTAGATTGAAATTACCAATTTATTATTGTCTTTTTTTTGTTAGGGATTATTAGGCGTGTGGAGTAGGGAAACAATAGTTTCATGCTGCCTGGAATTGTACCCAGGTCTCCACTTCCTATTAAGAATAATTTTCTGGATTGAATTTCCTATAAAAATGCAAAATCTTGAGACATTCACCCAAAAGTTTGGCTCAGTTGGTAACCCTCGCCTCAGAGTCAGAAGGCTGTAGGTTCAAA
This sequence comes from Hydrolagus colliei, assembly GCA_035084275.1. Taxonomy (NCBI): domain Eukaryota; kingdom Metazoa; phylum Chordata; class Chondrichthyes; order Chimaeriformes; family Chimaeridae; genus Hydrolagus; species Hydrolagus colliei. The sequence continues at coordinate 14,896,494 of CM068742.1, read as the reverse complement.
TCCCATTTCAGGCCTTTGAACTCAGTCAATGGTTACATTCCAGTGTACAAATTGGTTGTATTTGCCTGTGAAATACACTAACAGTCACTTTACAGCAAAATCCTGAGAAGCACTTCAAGACAATCTCCTGACATGAAAAGCACTATATCAAATGCAAGTATTATTATAGAGTAGCTCAATAATCATCTCTTATCTATTTCTGGATTCAACTATGGATTAGCAAAAGCAAAACTGTTTTTTTTCACTCCAGTGTTCATCAGATACTGCTGAATTTATCCAGCAAAAGCTTCCTACTGCTTTATCGTTTGAAGCAAAATATAACCCAAATTAAAGCATGCAAAGTCATTCTGTGTATACAAAACCCAAGATAACATTTCTTATTTATTTCCAATTATTTATTTCCAGATCAAAAAAGGATGATTTGGTGACTGTGCATTCTGGTGGTTTAAAAAAACATCTGAGGAGGAAAGAGTTTGTGCAAATACATACTTGACCAAACACCATAAGTTGCAATAGCTTTTATATGGAGAATTAAGTTGCAATCATAGAACATCACAGCTAAATCAAAGTTCAAAAGAAAACTGTTGTATATTGATGAAATTTAATAATTTAGGAATAAATGCAAATAGTTTTATCAAATAAAGTGGAATATAATATTTATATTAAAAGGACTGTAATTTGACTGCATAAGCTTAAATAAGTACATAAATACAAATTCTAAAGATAGCTTGTATATCATTTTGATGCAAAGCTTTTCAAAACTAATTCTGAGTCCATATTCACTGGATTTGATATCAAGAAGGTTAAATGAAGATTAGGAGTCTTGTAACAATTGTTCAAGAAGATGATTAGTGATTTAACCAACATGAATGTGGAGGTATGAATTGAGGATTACTAGAAACAAGTTTTTTATTAAACATGTATGATATGGATCATATACAAGAGCCACTGAAGTGAAGAAAGGCGATTAGGTAATACTAGAGAACACAGAGAATGAAATGGGGACTTTCTGGTGCAGTTTGCATGGTCTCTGCTAAAATTTCTAGGATTTTATCATTTCAATACTATGCTTTTCTTGGACTAAAAGGTGCACAAGTAAGATAATTTACTTTTAATATGAATACTTCACTGATAAATCTTTTAAAAAATCAACCATAACTATCTGACGGATATGAAAGTTGTAGCTACCTTAAAGAACATTTCCAGTTTGGGAGGGCAGAACTTGTAACCCTCTTTTACACCGGGATTTCTCTTCAGAAATGAACCAGTGGCAATTCTTCTACAAACCCACTCAATAGGAATCATTTCACAGTGAGCTGCAATAAATGCAGTATCTCCATGTTGCTTCTCAAGGGCAGTCTTGATGCCTTTAAAATAAAAATATAATGAATAGCAGGAATGCACAATAAATTCATTAGCACAAACCAGCTGACTACGAAACATACAAAAGGCTCCATTTTACATTGCAAATTTGGGATGAGTCAAATCTACTGCACAAAGCCTTCAGCTCATCATAGATCAAGAACAGTTACAGATGAAGTTGGCAATCTCTTTTACTGCACAAAGTATAACAAGTCAATCCAGAAATCCAAGAGAATTGAACCTTAAAAAAAATCGCAGAATTCAGTCAAAATACAAAGTACTTAAAATAAATAATCTATATTATACCCAATTTATACCACCTGATAATATACTAGACCAAGGACTATCCTGGTTTCATTCTGATTCCACTCAAAACATTGTGCGGACCGTGAATAATTACAGCTCTGCAAATTCTACATTTATAGATTTTTATAATGTAATTACAAAACAGACAGTAACTGAAATTGAAGACTCTTCAGCGAGCAACTGAGCTAGTGAGTGATGTTAGGTTGACTCAGTTAGACTCAGCAGACTTTTGCCTCAGGGTCAGAAAGTTGAGGGCTCAAGTCCCACAACACAGCCATTTAATATTCTCTTCTCCTTCACCGCCTCTCCTCTCACCTCAACCAATCCTACCTCTCCCAGTTTCCCCTTTCGGTTTCTCCTTCAGCCCTCCGCCTCCACATGTGGGGTTCCTCAGGGCTCTGACCTAGGTCCTCTTTTACAACATCTATATGCTCCCCCTTGGTGACATCACCCACAGTCACGGAGTCAACTTTCACATGTATGCGGATGACACCCAACTTTACCCTTCTGCCTCCATCCTCTAATGCCTGTTGGACATTAAGTCCTAGATGAGAGCTAACATTCTCCAGTTCAATGTCAACAATACTGAGGCCCTCCTGCTTGGCTCCCATTTGTGCCTCCATACCTTAGGTGCTGATAGCATCACCCTTCATGGGTGCACTCTATTACTCATTGAGCCAATACGGAACCTCAGCGCCCTATTCAACCTTCAACTGTCCCTCATGTTCCACATCCATGCAATGATTCACTCCATCTTTCCCCACCTCCAAGCCCACAACATTACCCAGCTCTGCCACTGCCTCTTACCACAGGTCACCAAAACCCTCATCCACACATTCATCACATCCAGGATCATCTACACAAACTCCTTGCTTTTTGGCCTCCTCAATGGCACCCTCTCTGGGTTGAAGGTCATCCAGAACTCTACAGCCCATGTTCTCTCCCTCACCAGGCTCTGTGACCCTATCTCCTCCATTCTAACCTAGATCCCCTGGTTCTCCATCGCTCAAACGATTCAAGATCCTGATCCTCACTTTCAAAGCCTTTCACAGCTCCTCCCTACCCCTGTGACCTCCTAACTGCCTACCAACCTGTCCGCTCTCTCCACTCAGCAGGCTCTGGCTTGCTTCATGTCCTTCATCATGCACACCCTATTAATGGCAGGCAGGTCTGCACAACCTCTCTGCCTCCACCCTCTGGAACTCCATCCCACAGTCTCTCCAACTCACCCTTCCCTTGGTTCCTTCAAGACCATCCTCTTCAACTGTGCCTTCGGTCATCCTCCTACCCCTACCTTACCTCCTGATCCTAACCACCAGCTCAGGTGCAGATCCTTGTCTAGCCAACACCTTGGATCGTCCTTATGATGTGAAAGGCACTACACAAATGTAATTCATTGGCGTAGTTTAGGCTAACATTGGAGACTGCTGCATTGTCAAAGATACCTGATCAGTAGAGGAAATATTAAACCACCACTAACAATGCAGAGCTCCCCCAGCAAACAATGGAATGTCAACCCAGGCTATGAAATCAAAATCCACATGTGGGACTTAGAACCAACAACCTTCCCACTCCAAAGCTAGGGCTTGCAGTTGTGCCTGAGTGACAGCTTTAGTATTAGAATTTTGGCACAATTATAAATCACTTACGATACAACAGATTAGTAAAACAAAAGCAAGTAATCTGATGAATCTTACCAGCTTCTTGAAGCAATTTGAAAACACTAATTGTAGTCTTTGTGGACAAAGCAGCCTTGCCTACCATCTGATCTTTCCTGGCTGCATTGCCAGCTGTAATCTGATCCTTTGATTTAATGCATACTTGTCCTGGAGAATCCAGTAGTTCATACACCTCTTTAGTTTTTCCTTCATTCAGCTTTTTACCAATCTTCAGCTCTAATGGAAGTTTAACAGAAAAATTAAAAACTTCAAATTAACAGGAATGGATGAATCACAGAACTTCAATAGATGGATATGCACAATAATTTGTTTAATGCAATCAGTAAACCTTACAATAATAATTCTTGCATTTGATATAGCACTTTTCACATCTTATCGACGTCAAAAAGCTCTTCACAGAATATCCTGTAAAGTGAATTGACTGTATATTTGTGGGCGAATCGCATCAGCCAATTGCGCACAGCAGTGTCCCACAAACAGTCGTGGATTGAAAATGACCAATATTATTGTTTTTTTGGACGGATTATTATTAGGGGTGTGGAGTAAGGAAACTTGCCCAAGGCTTCGCCCTGACCTGCCTGGATTGGAACACAGGTCTCCCCAGCTTGCAGGACAAGTGCTCTAACCACTAACCAAGCAATCCCACACAACAAGTAGTTTCACTTTCACTCACCTGCAAGATTTGCCATTTTCAGTAGATTCTGCACACCTGAAAGTATATACAGTTCAGAAAAGAATCAGCACAACATCCAGATACAAACCCTTTCAGTCAACAAGAAACTCCACAAATCAATCCCTGTGCAATCACTCTGTACTTGGATAACCTCCCTGCTACTCCATACATGAGCAAACCCTACTCTTCTGCATATACTCTATAAGAATGCAAAACCCTCCCCCCTGTACAAAAGTAAACCTTCCCCCGCCTCTGGACGCAGACAAACTCTCCCGTTCTTTTCCCGCTTACACGGGCGAAGCCACTCCCCTGAACACTTTGAACGCAGGGCGACTCTCCATCTCGCCGCACAAAATTAAGAGTAGGGTATGTGGAGAAAAACCAAACCCCACCTGCGCAGGCAACTTTCACCTCTGTAATAAATGAGGGCAAACGCAGCTGCGTGTAAACATAGCTACACAAACCCACCTCTCTGTAAAGACACGCTTACTTACCCACCCTGTACACACTAATCCTGCAACCCTGTACACGCCTCCACGCACTGTGCACACACTCCGTAGGCACCCACCCCCTCCCTCCCGCCCTGCACACAACTCTATTGCACGTGGTGAGTGAACGTGGGTGGCCTGCACATCTCCCTGCACATACTGCACTTTCAGTCCCTCCATTGGGAGAGCAATAATAATAATAATAATCCTTGCATTTGATATAGAGCTTTTTCACGTCTTCTTAAGACGTCTCAAAGCACTTCACAGAATACACTGTAAAGTGAATTGACTTGTATATTTGCGGGGCGAAACGCAGCAGCCACTGTATCAAAAACGGCGGTGGATTAAAAATGACCCAGTTTATTATTGTTTTTCTTTCTTGGGGGATTATTATTATCAGGCATGTCGAGTAAAGAAACTCCCTGCCCAAGGTTTCGCCCTGCCCGTGAATCAAACCTAGGTCTCCGGCCTGTGAGGCGTGTGCTCCAACCTACGAGCTACAGGGTCTTCTCAAGAGTGAGGACCGGTGCTCGTTTCCTTTGAGCTGAAGTTATGCAACTCCAATCATCTTCACCATCACCGGGTTGCTAATAACACGGGGATATCACCGCCGATACACAAGAAGCGACGAAAGGCCCAGCCGCCGCGCTTACCTGCTCAACGCTTCCCAACCGCTGCACGTTCTAAACGGCCAGAATTCAAAGTTTCGAACAATCGGCTCGTGGTCTGTCTGTCTGTCAATCAGTCAGCCTGCCTCGGGTACATACGCCCCTTTCCCGCGGAGGACGGGAAAGGGGCGTATGTACCACTCTTCGCTTCCGAAGGGGGAGGGGGAGTAGGAGGTAGAAACTTCGTTCAAAACCGCGGCCAATAGCAGAATTTCCCGATTGCGTTGATAAATTTGCTTTTTTTTCGAATTTATTCATTGAATTTATTCACTGATAATATTGAGGGAAGCACAAGTGCAACGGTTTATTTGATTGCCTCCCCCCCTGCACTGGAAGGCTTGGTTCCTGCCCAGCGGGATGTGCCGAAGCACATGTGTGGGAGCAGCGCTGCGGCTGCGCGAAGCAAGTTTAAGTCAAGAGGAATAATTATCCATACGAGCAAATCTGTTTTTTTTAATAGAATTGTTTTTTTACCCCCCCCCCCCCTTCCTCTCCCCCCAAAAAAGGACGTTAAGTTGGTTGCGTCGTCGTTCTCGGAGAAAGGAGAGATAAGCCCAGTTCTTTACGGTTTTGTTTCGACTCCCTTCTCTATTGTTGCGTGAGAAGCTGTGGCGTTATGGAGTCGGAGGGGATCGGCGAGAACTGCGGCGTGTTCGGCTGTGTGGCCTCCGGAGACTGGCCCACTCACCTGGATGTGCCTCATGTGATCGCACTGGGACTTGTGGCGCTACAACATAGGTAAACTAGTACATTGCCAATTCGTGTCTATATAAATATATATAGGTGTGTGTTGTACGTATGTGGACTGATCTCACTCCCCTCCTTCCTACGCACTCTCATCCTTGCTTGTCTGGTGGTGATAAACAGTTTGTCTGCAAATCCCCGAAATGTAATGGTCTGAAGGCTTTTTTTTGGGGGGGGGGGGAGTTGGGGGAAGCAATTTAGATACACCTGTGTCTAGTTCAAATGCATTCGTACATAAATACAAAAGTTGTAGTCCTCCAGCTCTTGCTCCTCATTCCATCCACCCCTTCCATCTGCCGTGTCTGGTGGTGATAAACAGCTTGCCTGCGAATCCCTGAATGTAATGGTCTGAAGGCTATTTTTGGAAAGAGTAATTTAGATAAGTTTGTATCTAGTCTAGATGCCTCTGTATGTACAGTAAATACAAACGTTTAGTCCTCCAGATTTTTTAAAAAAAACCTACATACACACTTCGCTAAATCGGGTTTCATGTAAACCACGTGGCTTTAATTGTAGACAGTAATTAAGTCCTCACTCCACTAAATCTAATTTCTGCAAAGTTACAACAGCAACAAAATGTTATACAGTTTGCCGACGGAAATTGGTAGTGGGTGGACTGTTTAATGCTAAGCAAAACGTTTTATGAAATTAGGATTTTTGAACTAGAAATTGCCTATACGGTATAGGAAATTAGTGGGATGATGGCTTTATGCATTGGAATCTTGCAGCAAATACAAATTGTTATTGTATGCATTCAAATCCTTTTTTATTTTGCTTTCTCTCGTTACATAATGGTAATATTGCCTCTTCACTGATCTACCCAGCTTTGCAATTGTGGAATATTTTCGTCTTCTTTCCAGGGTCCAAATGTATCTTGGATAACAATGAAGGAAGCTATTTTTCTTACAAAATGAAAACCGAATTCTTTAGTCTGAGTACATTTTTTTAAAAACGGCGCAAGTACAGTGGCATAACATGGAATTTTCAGATGCATGAAGTGAAAATGCATAGTGTTATATTATAGCTTTCATTTGAAATTCATTTAGCAACATATCACATGATGCAGAGTTAGCTACAGTTCAGTAATAAAGTTGCTGGACAGTGTAATCATAATTGATGGTGATTACATGCTCAGTTGGTTGCACTCTTTCCTCTTTGTCAGAGGATTGTGGGTTCAATCCCCACTTCAGAAAGTTGAGCTTGCGGTCTAGGCTGACATTCAAATACAGTGCTGGGCCGTGCAGCGTTGTTGGAGGTGCAAGATGGGCTCAAAAGTAAAAGACTCGCTTGAATTTTCAAAGTGTGAAATTGCTGGTCCTTCCTGTGGTCACACCCGCCCATCTCTGGTTTCTTCACAACAGTGTGATTTTTTTCAACCTTCCAAGTCTCTCACTGCAACTTGCTGACCCAATGGACAACCATGGAGTTCAACTTTCAGCTCTCTTTCCTCCTTTAAATCCAGTCCCTAACCAAGGCCACTTTTCTGCACCTTCACCACAGCCCCCATCTTCATTGCTATATCATGATGAATTAGACCAAAACCTTGAAGCATACAGTACCTCCAATGTAATGTTTTTTAAAATGCTCTCACTCGCCTTCTCAGCTATCTACAACTCCAGGTAATCAAAAATATGGCTAATCCATCAATATCCACTAAGCTTTTCATTCTCATCTTCCATCAAGTTCCACTGGCTGTGTCTCACAGCAGGTTCAACTCCTATTTTGCTGCCTTTAACCTCTAAAAGCCACATAATAGACAGCCTTGCTGGGAACACTCAGCAGGTCAAGTAGCATCTATGGGGAAAGGAAATTAAGTCAACATTTCATGTCCACAACACTTTTACATGGTGCCTGACCTGATCGGTCCCAGTGACTTGTTTCTGTTTCACATTTCCAGCATATTGAGTTTTGATAGACAACCTTGTTTATTGTGCCTATAAAGCGTTCTATGTTAGTCTTTGTGAATGGTACTATATGAATGCAAGTAGTAACTTGTTTGTTTGTGCTGACATTCTTCAATCATGCATAATTTGCATCATAACACAAAGCAGTCTAGTTGAATATTCTTGAAGGTGTATTTGAATGGCAAATAACTTTGGAAGTGGAGCTCCTGTGGCTCAGTCGTTAGAGCACTTGTCTTGCAAGCTGGGGAGACCTGTGTTCGAATCCAGGCAGGTCAGGGCGAAACTTTGGGCAAGTTTCCTTACTCCACACGCCTAATAATAATCCGTCCAAAAAAAACCACAATAAGAAAATTGGTCATTTCAATCCACAACTGTTTGTGGGACACTGTTGTGCGCAATTGGCTGCCATGATTCGCTCATAAATATATACAGTCAATTCACTTTACAGTATATTCTATGAAGCGCTTTGGGACGTCGATAAGATGTGAAAAGCACTATATCAAATGCAAGAATTATATTATTATTATTGAATACTTGAAAACTTGTGTAATAAAAAATATAAGTTTCCTTACTCTACAAGCCTGATAATAATCCCACAGGGGAAAAAAAATAATTTAGATACTTAATGCACAACTGTTTGTGGGATACTGCTGTATGCTACTGTGGCTACTGTGTTTTGCCTACAGAAAAAAGTAAATTCACTTTACAGTATATTCTGTAAAGTGCTTTGAAATATCTGGAAGTCGTGAAAAGTGCTATATCAAATGCAAAGATTATTCTTATTAAAAGTAGGGATATTTCAACAAGCAAGTCAGAACTAGGATTATACGTGCAGCACAAATACTCCCAAGTTTTGAGTTTGATCTCCTGACCAACAATCACCTGAATAAAATAGGTGATTCAGTTCATTGCTGTTTGTAGGGCATATCTATTTGTCTTTTCTAGTTCAGAGTTTGAAGTACAATTCTCGTGATTATTCTTACATAAACAAGGTTCGTAATTAATAAAAAGTTATGCTATGTAGGATAAGCAGCATTTCATGCTTGCACATTTAAAAATATATATTTTAGATGTTCAGCATTCTGTTAATTTTTACTTAAGTATTAAGTATTGATTTCAGTCATTCCTTAAGCATTAAAAGTAGGTGTTCTAAAAGCAGTGATCAACAATGATCGATTTTCAGTGCAGTCTATCTGCAGAGATGACAGCTGTTGGTTGCTATTTAGTTGGTTGCCCATGTGACTGATTCACTATCATCTCTGACACACAAACTTGGCACAAAGTAATGGGGATGAGAAAAGAGAAGGGCAATGGGATTAGCATATGGCACATCCAGTGGGCCAGCTAGCACCAGATGGGCCATATACTCTTCTGTACTCTACATTTTCTATGTAGAGTTAAAGCAGATAGGCAGGCAGATGTCAGCAAGTAGACTATTTATCAGCTGTAATTATTCTATTCAATTGTGTTCAAGTTGTTGAAACGGGACAACAAAGTACACTAGTAACATGGAATGTTTCATTATCAGCCCATAAGTGTGATGTGCAATTGAAGGATAATTTTTCTCTATTCAGAAAACACTTGTTTCAAAGAGTTTAAGCGTGCCTTCTGCTGCCCTCCTGAATCTCCATCCCCCGGCCCCTACCCCGACCCTTCCCCGCCTGCTCGGATCCCGAACTAACTGTTCAGCGCCTTGGGAATGACCTCCCGACGTGAAAGGTACTCTATAAATGTAATTTTATTGTTGTTGTTGTTTCACCTAGTTTGGACTACAAAATCATTCGAGGGCAGTCCACCAAACCACTTGATATTATGCAGCTACTGGGGAGGTAGAGTGTGTGGAGTTGCAGTTCGAGCATGTCAGAAGATAATGGTTAGAACTTAGGGGAGCGTTGCCGGGGGTTGGTGGGCAGCAGATCAGGCGTGTCCTCGCTCTCTCCCTTCCTCTCCATTTTCCCTGTACATCATCTGGCTAGAGATCACTTTATCATGTGTCAAGACATCTCAAAATGCTTTACAGTATACACTGTAAAGTGGTTTGACTTTGTGTATTTCATCACAAAATGTGGAATCAGGCCTGTGCGCAGCAATGACCCACAGGCCATGAAGTTGAGTTACTAATTTTATTTGGGTGACTGTTGGCCAGAACACCAAGAGAAACTTTCCCTTCTATTTTCAAATCGTGCTATGGGATCTTTAAATTCCACCTGAACATGCATACAAGACTTTGTTTTTAGATAAAAGGAATTAAAATTGCTGAGAAGCGGAATGGATTGATTGTAGGATTATACTGGCCAAATTGTTTTTTGTTTCACTAAGAGAAGATAACGGTTAGAAATATTCAGGGCCATATTCTGCCTGTGCTTCTGGGCCTAAATAAGCCATAAACCTTGTGCAAGATTTTATAGTAATGTAATAACCCTTGCATTTCATATAGCGCCTTATATCTTTGAGGTCTCAAAGCACTTCACAGGATGTACTGTAAATATATTTTATCTTTGTGGTATCACAAATACAAGTAAATTTTGAAGTTACCCTTGCATTGTACGATACAAAGTTACATTTGTATAGTACCTTTCATGTCGGGAGGATGCCCAAGGTGCTGGACAATCAAGGATTTGATCATTCTATGTACTAAGATACACTCATTGCCATCTAGTTACCATAATTAGTCACAGGGTATTCTTTTCTCTGCTCACAATTAAATAAATAATTTGTATTTATAAGTGGATTTCATTTTACATCAACAAATTGCATTAACATAGTGTCTTTCATGTTGGGATTATATATATATATATATATATATATATATACATATATAGTACAAGCCTGTTTATCCGGCACGCTCGGGCAGGTCGACTAATGGACTGTGCCGGATAATCGGGCGGCAAGTTGCCGAAAACCCAACACAAAAAATGTACTTATTTTAAAACATATTATGTTAATAATATACTAAATAGTAAATATTGTCTAGCTACTTACCAATAAAGATTTCAGCACACTCGGTAAAAAATCCGATCGGTAAAAACCTCCAAGTTCGTAACTTTAAGAAGTGCGCACGCACACACATTGCGCACTTATGCAAAGTGAGCATACTCGCGATTGCTGGATTGGGGAATTGCCCTGGGAGGGGGTCGAGCAATCCGGTTAATCGGGTCATGGATAAACGGGCTTCTTCTGTTTATACATTTCTAAGTTTTCTTAAATGTTGATTGTTTGCTGCAGAGGTCAGGAAAGTGCTGGAATTGTGACAAGTAATGGAGCTTCCCCACCACTTTATGCAATTCATAAGGTAAGTCCATGATTACCTTTGTAATAGTTGTAATCTACTTTCTTATAATGTTGTGCCTTGGTTTGCTAATTGTCTTGTAGGCATAGATATTTATTTAAACAAAAAATTACAAATACTGTATGTGCACTGACTCTAACATTACTACAAAGCACCAACTGGGCCATCGGTAGCCAAAATGACTGATCCGGGGCGTTATGTCATTGCCAACATCACTTGCTGTGCATGTGCATAGCATGCAGAAATGACACAAGTGAGAGCCTGATGAATCAGATGTCAGGCATTATAATATCAAATACAGTGTATTATTTTGTTCTTTGAATGAGAACTGGCTGTCCAGGGAGATGTTATTCTACCTCTCTGCCCTTCCTCATCCCAACTTTGCTCCCTCCTTCATGCTTGGATCCTTACCCCTGGCTGTTCAGTGCCTTGGAACGTCCTCAAGATGTGAAATTTTAAAAGGAGTTTCTCCTGGTTGTCCAACACAACGAATCCCCAGATAAATTAGTCATTTACTAAATGCCTTTTTTAATAATAAAAATAACAATTAATTCATACATTTGATATTCCACCTTTCAGATTGGGAGAACATTTCATGCTTCAAAGTGAAGTCCAGTGACTGTATTTTGTAGGTGAGCTTTGTAGAGCAAGGTACCCCTCAGTGCACATACTGGATGCCAAGTTTGCCTACAAATACATTTGTGAATTGTTTTGAGATTTACAGGCGGTTTATCAAATGCAAGGATAATTATTTATCATCCAATTTTAAGAACATATGAAGAGTAGAAGTAAAAAAGGCCTTGTGTTATCTGTATCTGAGTGGGAAGAATTCCTGTTCACAGTGTTTGGTGTGGCCCTTCTAAGTACTACCAATGAGCTAGGTTGGTTGGTCTGTCATCACTGGTGATGTACTGGGTGTACTGTATACCTACCTGGCTTAAGAAGTAAACTACCACAGAGGATTGATTACTCTGACATTCCATTGTCAAGTCAGCTCAGCTCCAAAGGAATCCTGCTCACACCCTCCTCCATCAGATAATAAACATGCCTTCATCTCTATTGCATTTTAACTTGAGTATTTGTTGGGAGTTTGTGCACATGTATCTTTGACTTTCAGATACTGTTTGACCTGTTGTAAATTTCAAGCAGGTCTATGATAATGCTAAAATCTGATTATGTTTCTTTTTCATAGGGAATGGGTCTTGTCAATAGTACGTTCCAAGAGGAACAGATACAGAAACTTCGCACTGGAAACCTGGGAATAGGACACACTCGATATTCCACCTCGGGTATTTCTGGACTCCAGAACTGTCAGCCGTTTGTAGTGGAAACTCTTCATGGAAAGATAGCTGTTGCGCACAATGGAGAATTAGTTAATGCCAAAAAATTGAAAATGAAGGTATTGCCTAGAATGACATAGACATTGACTTATTGGGTGTTCATGAGACATTTCTGTATGCAAATTGGCTGCCACATTAACCTATAAAATACACAGTTGCCACATCATGGCAGTAAATCTTTTAAAGCATATGTCCTCCTGATGTGGAAGACACTATTGGTTGCAAAGCTTATTATACACTGCAGCATGAAAACAGATCATTCAGCCTAACTAGTGCCAGTATTTATGCTCCATGGGAACCTCCACCCTTCCTTATCCCCTCCCCCATAGCTCTCCATTTCTATCTCCTTCATGTTTGCATCACATCTTCTCAAGTATGTTAATGTTTGTGTCTGAGGCCTCTCTACTCTGAAAGAACATAAGAATAAGGAGCAGGAATAGGCCATTCGTCTCCTCGAGCCTGCCCCACCATTCAATAAGATCATGGCTGATCTTCTAATCTAACTCCACCTGTCCGCCTTATCCACATATCCCTTAATCCCTCTATCCTTAAGAAATCTCAGTCACAGACTAATGTTAAAGAATGATTTAATGTTAGAATGTCTAATGTAAAGAATGATTAATACTATTTGCATTATAGTCTAACGTCGGTAGTGGGCAAACTTCTAGAGTCCATAATCAGGGACAAGGTAGATCTTCACTTAGAAAGATATAGGCTAATAAAGGACAGTCAACATGGATTTGTTAAAGGCAAATCTTGCCTTACAAATCTGATAGAATTTTTTGATGAGGTAACGGAATGGGTGGATAATGGTAGCGCAGTTGATGTAGTTTACATGGACTTTCAAAAGGCATTTGACAAAGTGCCACATGAGAGACTTATTATGAAATTAAAGGCCCATGGCGTAAAAGGGACAGTGGCAGCGTGGATCCACAACTGGCTGCGAGACAGAAAGCAGAGAGTTGTAGTGAGCGGCTGTTTTTCAGATTGGAGGGAAGTGAGCAGTGGTGTGCCACAGGGATCAGTTTTGGGACCATTGCTGTTTGTAATCTACATCAATGATCTGGACTTGGGTGTACGGAGTACAGTTTCCAAGTTTGCAGATGACACTAAGTTAGGGAGAATAGTAAACAGTGAGGAGGATAGTAGCCATCTGCAAGAGGATATAGACAAATTGGTAAAGTGGGCAGACACATGGCAGATGAAGTTTAATGCAGAGAAGTGTGAGGTGATGCATTTTGGGAGAAGAAATGAAGGGAGGCAATATAGGCTAGATAGTACAATTTTAAATGGTGTAAAGGAACAGAGAGACCTGGGGATTTGTGTTAGCTACCTGTCCTGCCACCACTCGTTGAAGGTGGCAGGACAGGTAGACAAGGCTGTTAAGAAGGCATATGGGATACTAGGCTTTATAAATAGGGGTATAGAGTACAAAAGTCAGGAAGTGCTGACTAACCTCTATAGGACTTTGGTGAGGCCTCAGCTGGAATACTGTGTTCAATTCTGGTCACCACACTACAGAAAGGATGTGAAGGCATTGGAAAGGGTACAACGAAGATTTACTAGGATGGTGCCAGGATTGAGGGACTTCAGCTATGAGGAGAGGCTAGATAGGCTAGGGTTATTCTCTCTGGAGCAGAGAAGATTGAGGGGAGACCTAATAGAGGTTTATAGGATCATGAGGGGTTTCGACAGGGCAAATAGAGAAAAACTATTTCCATTCGTGGGTGAATCTGTGACTCGTGGTCACAGATTTAAAATAGTTTCAAGGCGAAGTAGAGGGGAGCTGAGGAGAAATTTTTTCACTCAGCGAGTTGTTCGAATCTGGAATGCATTGCCTGAAAAGGTGGTGGAGGCTGATTCGATAACAACTTTTAAAAGGGAATTAGATCTTTATTTAGGGAGAACGGGTCTATTAGGCTATGGGGAGCGGGCAGGGCAGTGGGATTGAATCGCTCTTTTCAAAGAGCCGGCACAGACTAGATGGGCCGAATGGCCTCCTTTTGTGCCGTAAAATTCTATGATTCTATGATTCTAATGAAAATAATTGTGAAATCTGTGGACTATTAAAAATGAAGTGCAATAAAATAACTTTTCTATGCCTAGGTACTGCGACATGGAGTTGGTTTGTCAACCAGCTCAGATAGTGAGCTTATCACACAGCTGCTGGCTTTGACCCCACCGAAGGAAGAAGCTGATACACCTGACTGGGTGGCTAGGTAAGAAATACTACTTATGTGAAGCTAGGTTCTATCGTAGGACAAAGCAGCTCCAAGATCGTTTCTATCCACCAATCACCTAGAGTTTTCAATATGTTAAAGCTTGGACTGTACTTAAGAACATAAAAATTAGGAGCAAGAGTAGGCCGTTTGGCCCCTCGAGCCTGCACCGCCACTCAATAAGATCATGGCTGATCTATTTCTAGCTCCACCTACCCGCCTTATCACCAGATCCCTTAATCCCTTTAGCCATAAGAAATCTATCAATCTCAGTCTTGAATATGTTCAAGGACTGAGCATCTACAGCCCTTTGGGGTAGAGAATTCCATAAATTCACTACCCTCTGAGTGAAGAATTTTTTTCTCAACTCAGTCCGAAAGGGCTGACCCCTAATCTTTAGACTGTGACCCTTGGTTATAGTTTCTGCAACCTGGGGAAACAGTTTCCTACTATCTACTCTGTCTTGCCCCTTAATAATCTTATAGGCTTCTATAAGATCACCTCTCATTCTTCTTTATTCTAGAGAATATTGGCCTAGATTGCTCAACCTATCCTCATAACTCATTCCCCTCATCCCAGGTACCAACCTAGTGAATCTACATTATACCCCCTCCAAGACGAGTACATCCATTCTTAAATAAGGAAACCAAAACTGAAAACGGTATTCCAGGTGCAGTCTCACCGGGGCCGTATACAGCTGCAGCAAGACTTCCCTACTCTTATATTCTAACTCTTTTATAATGAACGCTAACATACCGTTAGCCTTCCTAACTGTTTGCTGTACCTGCAAACTAACCTTTTGTGACTGGTGTACAAGGACACCCTCTGAACGCGAACACTATTTAGTCTCTCCCCTTCTAAAGAATAATCTGCTCTACTGTTTTTACCACATAGGTGGATGACTTCACACTTCCCTACATTATATTTCATCTGCCACCTACCTGCCCATTCACGTAGCCTATCTATATATTGTGTTGCATTTTTTTAATGTCTTCCTTGGTGTTTACTCTCCCTCCTAATTTAGTGTCATCTGCGAATTTGGATATTTTAAGTTCGATGTCCTCATCTAGATCGTTGATGTAAATAGTTGAGGCCCAAGCACTGAACCCTGTGGCACTCCACTAGTCACATCCCACCAACCTGAGAAGGACCCGTCTATCTCTACTCTTTGTTTCCTTCCCATTAGCCATTCTTCAATCCATGTTAATATATTTCACCCAATTCCGTGGGCCCCTATCTTTTGGATCAACCTTTTGTGCGGCACCTTATCGAATGCCATTTGGAAATCCAAATACACTACATCCACTGATTCCCCCCTATCTAATTTACTTATAGTAAACTTTTTAATTCTGGATTAGTCATCATAAAGAAAAAGGAATCATGTGCAAGTTTTGTAGTAACCAAATCATATTTACTTTGCTCTTATTTCCTCACCTCCGTCACATTGCCCACATCTAAACCCTTATCTACAAATTCGTCACCCACCGCTCCAATTTTTCCAGTGCCCTCGTCATCTCCCCAGCTCCACTATCCAATTAATTAAAAACTCCACCTGCCATATACTCATCCTTACTAACTCTGCACTCCATCGCTCCAGTCTTCGCCAGGCTCCACTGACTATTGCGTAGCAAATCGATTTCAAGATCCTCAAGCTCGCATACAAATCACTTCAAACTTCAGCACGATTCTCTCCCCAATACCTGACCCTTTTGCTCAGCTGGATCTGGCCTACGAGTCCCCTCTCCACCATCGGTGGCCGTGCTTTCAGCCACTACACTCTTGAGACTGTAACTGCCTCAATCCCTCTGCCTTGCTTTCCAATGTCTGACTTCAGATCATAACTCAGTACCTTTCCCATTGATCTTATTGATGGTCGCCTCTCCTCTCTCCCCGGCTTGGTCATGCTCTGTCGCTGCTAAACATTCCAACCTTGCATGATGGATGCTATATAAATGAAAGTTTTCGCTATATTTTTTATATTATTCTTTATTCTCAAGCTATTATGTGTGTTACAAACAAACACGTCTATTGCAACTCAACAGATAATAGAAGAATTTGTATTTTTTGAGCATTTTTCACATCAGGGGTACATCTCAAAGCGCTTCACCACACCAGAATTGAAAATTTAAAACTACTACCCATGCTAGCTGCCCACTACTGCACCATGTTTTTTGTGTTGCAGTATGCAATAGCTTGCATTATATGTGGAGATAAGGCAGATGCACAGTAACAATTTAATACTTTGTACATTTCTATAGCACATGTTGACAGGCAAGTAATTGAATATTCCTTGTGAAAAACAATGTTTATGAAGTGGCACTTAACACCAATTTCATTTTCTTCCTAGGATTAGAAATTTAATGACTGCAACACTTACCTCTTATTCATTAGTTGTCATGTACAAAGATGTAATCTACGCTGTCCGTGATCCTTATGGGAACCGTCCATTGTGCCTTGGCCGCCTTGTACCAGTTTCTAAATTCGACAGTCCAAGTAAGAAATCACATTTTTAAAAGTAAAACATCAATGCAAAACCTTGTTTATCCGGTACCCAACCGACCGGCATACTCAACCAACCGATATCTCCCAATACAATTCACCATTCCAGCAACCGGATCTCATACCGTAGCCATCCCGGACACTTGCGGTATGCTCACTTTGTGCACGAATGCGCACTTATTAAATTTGCCAAACTCTGGAATGCTTTTTTACCGATTATTTTACCAAGTGTACTGGAATGCTTTATTGGTAAGTATCCATACAATATTCTGTTATTATTTAGTCTATTATTAATATGGTATGTTTCAAAATAAGTTAATTTCTTGGATTTTCGGCAACTTGCCGCTCAAATATCTGGCATATTTAATTAACCGGCATCGGTCAGGTCCTGAGGGTACTGGATAACAAAGATTTTACTGCATAATAATAATCCTTGCATTTGATATAGCACTTTTCACATCTTAACGTCTCAAAGCGCTTCACATAATATATTGTAAAGTGAATTGAATGTATATTTGTGGGTGAAACGCGGCAGCCAATTGCGCATAGCAGTGTCCCACAAACAGGTAACATAAAGGTAACATAAATTATGTTACCTTTCCCCTCATTAATCGTCGCTACATACCGTACATCATTGGTAGTCGGACAGGTGACTTTATCCACTTTGAAATCAGCTGCTGAATGGTGCATCAAAACAAATTGTAATACCTTTATTTCACAATGTATTAGCTGAATGTTATACATATGTGGAATGTTGTCCAGAAAGCCCGTAGATGCAGTATCAATAGCTTCCTTTTAAAAGGAAAGTCATTGACATTAAAGGGTACTGAGGGATATGGAAAAGGGCAGAGAAATTGGGATGAATAAGCATTAGAAAGCACAACTGCAAACTAATAAAATTAGAGCGAAAGGCTTGATTGGCTTATAACTGGTTTGATTTTTTTGAATAGCATTTTCCATAATTTGCATTTTTACCCCACAGACCTTTTGACACCCCTCCAATTCCTGCTCAAGTGGCCAACATTCATGTATGACTACAGATGGTTAAATTATCAGCATCAGTATTTTACAGAAATATGGAGAATAGATTACCATTTTTATCAACACCTTGAAATTTTCCTCATGACAGAAAATGCTTTTACTGATGAACACATCTTTTTTTTATAGCCTTTGCCCCCTGATAACTCAGCCAAATTCCCTTTTTATTACTACACAATGTAAGTTTGTGTTCCATCTGCCTTAGCTTCTTTATGAATGGGGATGACACCCATCTCTACCTCTCACCCTTGTTTCGAGGACCACTGCTGTCCTCACAGACTGCCTGTCAGACATCAAATCCTGGATGAGAACAAACTTCCTGCAGTGGAATGTCAACAAGACCTCCACTGTCTCACACCATAGGCTACCAAGATCATCATACACACATTCATTACATGCAGGCTCCCCTGTAAACGCCCTGCTTGTCAGTCTATCCAACTCCTCCCTCCATAAGCTACAGATCATAACTCTGCAGCCTCTCCTGCGTCAGGCTCCATTTTCACCTGACTCCACTGGCTTCCCATCACTATCACAGAGGATGCAGTTCAAGATCCTGATCCTTGTAACCGCATACCAACCTGCCCGCTCCCTCTGCTCAACAGGCTCCCACCTGCTTTGCCTGACCCACCATTGGTGGGCGGGCCTTCAGCGATTCTGCCCCACCCTTCTGCCTTATTCCCCTCCCTTGCCTCCTTGAAGACCCGTCTCTTCGACCGTGCCTTCAGGCACAATCCCAAACCCGATCCCCAGCTCCGGCCTGAAACACTGATTATACAGCACCTTGGGATGTCCTCCTAACATGAAAGGCGCTGTGCTGTACAAATATTATTTTGATGTTGTTTACTAGCATCTACCAAGCCTGTAGCAATGTGAGACATTCTTGAAAAAAGAGAACTGAGGGCGATTTATTCACTTTTGTAATAATGTAATACAGTAAAAGCCCGTTTATCCGTGACCCAATCAACCGTAACTTCCGTATAACCGGCAACTCAAAAAAAAAAAGTCCGCATTCGATTAACCGGAATTGATCTGGCATAATGTATTATTGTATATTGTATAAGAAAGAGATTGACAAATTTTTGGTAGGTTGGGATATTAAGTGGTGCGGGGAGAAAGAGGGAAATTAGATTTGAAATGAAAGTAAAGATATAAATCAGCCATGATCTGATTAAATGGCGGACCATGCTAGACGGGCTGAATGACCTACTCCTGTTCCTATCACTCCTAATAATCCCAAATAATTTGGATCACTTCAATCCACGACTGTTTGTGGGACACTGCTGTGTGCAATTGGCTGCCGTGTTTCACCCACAAATGTACAGTTAATTCACTTTACAGTATATTCTGTGAAGCGCTTTAAGATGTCTAGAGGATGTGAAAAAGCACTATATCAAATGCAAGGATTATTCATACAATCATAGAATCTTACTGCAGAAATGGAGGCCATTCGGCTCATCGAGTCTGTGCCGGTTCTTTAAAAAGAACAATTTGTTGCTGTGGTAGACACTAGACATGACTGTATATCTTTTGAAGTACTTTGGGGTAGCCTTCTGATGTAAAAGATGATGTACCAAAAAGATTATTATTCCCATCTCTCAAACGTCAGTTATTTTTCACTAAAAGAGATAGCACACAAGAATATTCAATAATATTCTGCAATACAGTAAGACCGCAATGTGTTGGAGTCAATTAAATGAGATCCTGCATTGTAAACATGTCCAGTTATAAAAATTGGTTGCCACTCAATGCTTCAGGGTCACAGACATCACCAAAACAAACTGGCCTGTCAACAACCACCTCTCCAGTGAGCATTTCCAGCAGTCGAATGCAGAGGATGTGAGCCGGTTAACCAACAGCACTTTTGGTCCACGGTGCACCCTCATTCCAAATGACATATACTAAATATAAGGGAGTCGGATTGTCATTTCACTGAGAAATGATTTGTACAAAATTCTAAACGATGTATGCAAAACACAGTAGTCATTCATACTCAAAATGTCCGCACACTCATTTGGGAGTGAATCATAGAATCTTACAGCACATGAGGAGGCCATGAGGCCATCGAATCTGCCGGCTCTTTGAAAAGAGCAATTCAATCCCATTCCCCAGTTCTCTACACATAACTGCGCAAACCCATCCTCCCCAAATAAATGTCTACTTCTCTTTTAAAAGTTGTTATCGAATCGGCCTCCACCACCTTTTCAGGCAATGCATTCCAGATTCGAACAACTCGCTGAGTGAAAACATTTCTCCTCACCTCCCCTCTGCTTCTTTTTGAAACTATTTTAAATCTGTGACCACGAGACACTGATACACCCACCAGTGGAAACCTACCAGGTTTTCCCTGTTTACTCTTGTCGAATCCCCCTATGATCTTGAAAACCTCTTATCAGGTCTCCTCGTAACCTTCTCTGCTCCAATGAGAATAATTCTAGCCTCTCTAGCCTTTCCTCATAACTGAAGTCCCTCATTCCTGGTACCATCCTGGTAAATCTCCTCTGCATCCTTTCCAATGCCATAACATCCTTCCTACACAAACCCCAGATCTCTCTGTTCTTCAACACCCCTTAAAATTGTACTATCTATCTTATATTGCCTCCCCTCATTTCTCCTCCCAAAATGCATCACCTCACATTTCTCTACCTTAAATTTCATCTGCCATGTTACCATTTTACCATTTTGTCTATAATCTTCTTGCAGATGGCTATCCTCACTATTTACTATTTTTCCAAACTTGGAAATGGTACTCCGTATGCCTAAGTCCAGATCATTTATATAAATTAGAAGAGCAATGGTCCCAATATCAATCCCTGGGTGACTCCACTGTACACTTCCCTCCAGTCAGAAAAACAGCCGTTCACCACAACTCTCTGCTTTCTGTCTCCCAGCCAGTTCTGGACCCATGCTGCCACTGTTCCTTTGTCAAATGCCTTTTGAAAGTCCATATAAACTACATCAACTGCACTATCCTCATCCACCCATTGCGTTACCTCATCAAAAAATTCTATTAGATTCGTCAGGCAAGATTTGCCTTTAGCAAATTATCTCAGTTTTCTAATACAGGTAGCCCACACTTAACAAAAGGGTTAGGGACTTCAAAATTCCTCGTTAAGCGAAAATTGCGTTAAGCAAACGGAGGTCCCTACTGTGTTTCCGTATATGAAAAAAATTGTTCCCAGCAATGCCTTGCGCCTAGCCTAGCACTAACATTTATAGTGTATCAGCGACAGTATAAGGTAGGTAGCACTGTTATTCAAGGCAGGGAGAGAGAGTGAAAGAGACTGAGACAGAGAGACTGTGAGTGAGATTGTGACAGCCAGAGACTCAAACAGAGAAAGAGAGAGAGACACGGGGAGAGAGAGAGACTGGGACAGAGAGAGAGAAAGAGACACAGAGAGAGAGAGAAACACACACAACAGGGGGGAGACTGAGACAGAGAGAGAGAGACTGAGAAAGCGACAGACAGACAGAGCATCCTACCGCTTAAGCTCCTCCTTTACTGCAGCGCTTTCTCTTGGATTAGGTAGCGCTGAAGTAAGTGTGTGTATGTATGTATGTGCGCTTGTGTCGCGGAGGCTGCCGGGAGACAAGAAGCGCGCAAGATTTAAACTTTCGTTATAGCGAGCACAGCCTTTGCTAAGCACATAGGGGGGTACAAATAGAAACCCTCGTTGTAGTGAAGTTTCATTAAGAGGCTGTTCGGTAAGCGGAGGCTACCTGTATTTAATATTATCTCAGTTTTCTAATTATACAATATTCAAAGTTGTACTGGTGATTTTTAAAGTACTGGTGATGTTCTTGCAATCTGCATTTAAGTTTTATTTTGTCCATTAATGTTTTAAAAGCATTTATTCCACTTTCTGCAATTGATTAGTGTTGAATCAGCTATGGAGAGAAGTTAAGCAAGAGAATGCAAATTAATTGACTTCTGCTTGTAAATCTTCTCCTTTTACTTTTCTTCCAGTTTGGACTGCTAGAATCCATTATAATTTCTGCTTCAAAATGCAGTTGGTCCCTTCTGTGGCAGTTCGACACTCGTTGAGTTCTGCTAATTAGCTTTAAACACCCATTAGTTTTTAATGTTGTTGAATACTAGTATGGTCCACCTTAAATATAGCCTCAGTTATTCTGTTTCATAGTAATTTCAATAATTAAATCAGTCCGCCCTTCCTCTTTTGTGTGTGAGTCCTTCTCTCTTCTGAGCTCAGCTAGAGTTCTCAGACAACTGTGGAGTTTCCCTGGTGGAGTATGAATATTTATATTTGAAAATATTAATCTGCAACTCCTGCCTAAGGGCCTACAAGTCATCTAAATGTGTGGATACACTTAACACCACAGAATTGACTTCAGTTAACAAATGGTAACATATCCTGTGGTGCAATATTTTTAACCTTACTTGAATGCAAATAATAATAATCCTTGCATTTGATATAGCGCTTTTTACGTCTTCTAGATGTCTCAAAGTGCTTCACAGAATATACTGTAAAGTGAATTGACTATATATCTGTGGGCGAAATGGTCTTTCATAGAAAATTTCTGTAAATGTTGATGCTATCTGAAATGTCTGCTATATTGTTTAGAATAAAATGTAAGATTAAATCAAATTGTTGAGAGATAATAAACTGGAAGCTCCATAGGAGAGAGGGTTTAGTCTAGTCAACCATGAGTTGAATCTGGATGGTGCTACACCATTCAGCGATCCTTGGAAAATTTGGCAAATGGATACAGTGGCTCCATCTGTTTACAAAGGCCTTAAGTGAAACCAATGAACAATCTCAATGTGAATATCAGCAATGCAAGATAATTTTTCTTGCTACCATCCATATTGACAGCTGTAGTCCTATCCCATTCAATACATTCCTGTGTTCAGGTGCACCTTTTACTCATGTACGAAATGCCGTTGTTTGGAAATGGTTCATGACTGTCGTCATCTGAGATTGAATTTGAAGTGTATTGTTGATGGCAGTACAAAGAAACTGTTATTGGATGCAAAAAGTCATTGCTTGTTCTTTTCTGCTGCTATTAGCAGCGGTCCTGTACTGTGGAATCCTGTATCTCAGTGGTTAGAGCACTCGTCTTACAAGCATGAGACCTGTGTTCGAATCCAGGCATGTCGGGGCGAACCCTCGGGCAAGTTTCCTTACTCCACACGCCCAATAATAATTTATCTAAAAATAAAACAATAATAAAATGGTCATTTCAATCCACCACTGTTTGTGGGATACTGCTGTGCGCAATTGGCTGCCGCGTTTTGCCCGAAATATACAGTCAATTCACTTTACAGTATACTCTGAAGCGCTGTGAGACATCTAGAAAACGTGAAAAACTATCAAAAGCAAGGATTATTATTATTAATTGGTCTTGTGACTTTGTTGAACAGTTCTTTAATGTTTCTTTTAACGTTAAAAGAAATTCCTTAAAACATTCTTGGGTGTAAGGAAATAATATGAAATGTGGTCAAATCTGTTTTGAGATGTAAATTTTCAGCAGTAGTTGCTTACGACATGCAGTTTCAATATGCAAAACAAGTAAATAATACTGCAATGGTAGATATTTGTGGGGACTTTACGATTGAAAGTCAGCTTTTTTGTATTGCTAAGGGATGCAAAAAAGTTTTTTTTATGATTTTAAAAACGGAGATTTGCTTGAGAAAATTGGAAAACCCAAATGAATACTATTATTTATTGATTAGGATATTTCCTCCTGTATAATGATCATGTTTTGGTAAACTTTGCAATCAAAATATTAAGTCCTCCAATCAATATAATAAATTGGGAGAATACTTTTGATGTTTTATCTGAAATCGGGTGCAATCTAATTTATTTTAATTCTTTTGCCTACAGGAGAACCAGACACTGAATCAGAAACTGAAGGATGGGTAGTCTCTTCTGAGTCGTGCAGTTTTCAATCTATTGGTGCCAGGTGAGGGAATTAATTACTATTACTGTACAAGATCTTGATTTCAACAATATATGGAGTTCTGTGGCGTATTGGTTAGAGCACTTGCCTTGCAAGTGAGAGGACCCAGGATCAATTCCTGGGCAGGGTGAAACCTGAGGCAAGTTCTTTTACTCCACACTCCTCTTTTTACCTAATAGTAATCAGGAACCCAGTTGTTGGTTGATTGATAAACCACTAGCCGGGTGTAATAATCCCTTGAAAATCTACGACTGTTTGTGGTGCGCTGCTATGTGCAATTGACTGTTGCATTTGGCCCACAGAATATAGTCAATTCAATACAAAGTGCTGTGAAGTGCTTTGAGACGTCTCAACAAAGTGATAAGGTGCTACAACGACACAAACAACTTGCATTTATATCCTCCTCCACACCATGTGGCACCTATAAAAGGTTAGTCAAAGGTAGGGTGGGGCCAATTAGGGAATCTTATTGTGGAGGCAGAGGGCATGGCTGATGTACTGAATGAGTACTTTGCATCTTCTTCACAAAAGAAGAGGATGTAGCCAATGCCACAGTACTGGAGGAGAGGGTAGAGGAAATGGATAGGATAAGTATAAACAGAGGAAATACTAAAAAGGTTGACAGCGCTCAAGGTAGATAAGTCGCCCAGTCCGGATGGGATGCATCCTAGGTTACTAAGGCATCCTAGGTTGCTAAGGGAAGTACGGATGCAAATAGCAGAGGCTCTGGCCACAATCTTTCAATCTTCCTTGGACACGGGTGGTGCCAGAAGGCTGGAAGGTTGCTAACGTTACTCCCCTGTACAAAAAGGAGCAGAAGGACAAATCTGGCAACTACAGGCCAGCCAATATAAATCAGTAGTAGGGAAACTTCTAGAGACTATAATCAGGGACAAGATAGATCTTCACTTAGAAAGTTAATAAAGGACAGCCAGTATGGATTTGTAAAAGGCAAATCTTGCCTGACAAATCTGATAGAATTTTTTGATGAGGTAACGGAATGGGTGGATGAGGGTAGTGCAGGATGTAGTTTATATGGACTTTCAAAAGGCATTTGACAAAGTGCCACATAGAAAGCTTATAAGGAAAATAGAGGCCCACGGCCTTAAAGGGACAGTGGCAGCGTGGATCCAGAATTGGCTGGGAGACAAAGCAGAGAGTTGTGGTTAATGGCTGTTTTCCTGACTGGAGGGAAGTGTATAGTGGTGTCCCCCAGGGATTGATATTGGGACCATTGCTCTTTTTAATTTATATAAATGATCTGGACTTGGGTATAGGGAGTACCATTTCCAAGTTTGCAGATGACACAAAGTTAGGAAAAATAGTTAATAGTGAGGATAGTAGCCATCTGCAAGAAGATATAGACAGAATGGTAAAATGGACAGACATATGGCAGATGAAATGTAATGTAGAGAAATGTGAGGTGATGCATTTTGGGAGAAGAAATGAGGGGAGGCAATATAGGCTAGATAGTACAATTTTAAGGGGGTGTGGAAGAACAGAGAGATCTGGGGTTTGTGTAGGAAGAATGTTAAGGCATTGGAAAGGATGCAGAGGAGATTTACCAGGATGGTACCAGGAATGAGGGACCTCAGTTATGAGGAAAGGCTAGAGAGGCTAGGATTATTCTCATTGGAGCAGAGAAGGTTACGAGGAGACCTGATAGAGGTTTTCAAGATCATGGGGGGGATTCTACAAGAGTAAACAGGGAAAAACTGGTGGGTTTCCAATGGTGGGTGTATCAGTGACTCATGGTCACAGATTTAAAATAGTTTCAAAAAGAAGCAGACGGGAGGTCAGGAGAAATGTTTTCACTCAGCGAGTTGTTCGAATCTGGAATGCATTGCCTGAAAAGGTGGTGGAGGCCGATTCGATAACAACTTTTAAAAGAGAAGTAGACATTTATTTGGGGAGGATGGGTTTGCGCAGTTATGTGTAGAGAACTGGGGAATGGGATTGAATTGCTCTTTTCAAAGAGCCAGCACAGACTCGATGGCCGATTTTATAACTCCAATACACTGCGGTATTACTGTATTGCAGAATATTACTGAATATTCTTGTGGGCTATCTCTTTTAGTGAAAAATAACTGACATTTGAAAGATGGGAATAATAATCTTTGTTTGGTACATCATCAGAAGGCCACCCCAAAGTACAGTAAAAGCCTATTTATCTGGCACCGTGGGGACCTGGCCAATGCCCAAAGTGCATGCCGTATATTTGGCTGAAGACCCAACCCAATTTTTTTGAAAAAATTATTTTTTAAACATACTATATTAATAATAGACTAAATAATAACAGAATATTGTATGGATACTTACCAATAAAGCAATAAATATCGATTACAGTCTATAAACAGCACACAATCAAAGGTTTTTTGTCTTTCTCTCCCTCCTTCCCTCTCTCTTTCATACACAGTCAATGGCTCCAAACCCAACCCCACCTCCACTCCTCTCATTTTCCATCTGAATTAATCAACTCCCCACCCTCTCTCTCCCCTCCCACCCCTCTCTCTCCTGCCCCTTCTTTCCCTCTCTTTCCCCCACCCTACCACAGCATTCAAAAGTAATCGTACAATACTCGTTGTGAGGGACAAAACTGCAGTGCCATCTCCAGGCACTAGTAGCAGCATACCGAAATACTGATACTGTACAAGAGAAAAAAATGTGATTGTGCCGGACAAGACCCAAATAATTGAATGCGGACCTGTTTTTGAGGTGCCGGTTATACGGAAGTTACGGTTGATCGGGTCACAGATAAACAGGCTTTTACTGTACTTCAAATGATGTACAGTAATGTCTAGTGACTACCATAGCAACAAGTTGTGAACAGTAACTCCCCATTATAGATAAAATATGTCTTTATGGAAGAAATGCTGCTTTCTGTATGCAAGGGTTAGGTTGTTAATTGGCAACATTTCATCATATACACTAGCAATTCCTCATTGCTCCTTTGTGAATAGCAGAGCATATGTAGATTGCATTTATTTACAAATTGTAGTGGGCCTGAAGATCAAGAGGGATTGAAAAAATATGAGAATTAACTAGTGACTGATCATATTTTCCTTATCTTCAGTACTGTCGTTTCAAAGTTATTTTGATCACATAAAAGTTTGATTGCAATGTCCTTCAACTAGTTGTGGTATCTTTTATCAATTGTTACAAGTGTCAACCTGGTTTGGGTCACAAGCCCCATATTGAGACTTTGACCTCACAATTCGCAAAAACAAACTCCAGGGTCGTGAACATCACCAAAACAAACCGGCCTATTAGCAACTACTTTATTGTAAGAAGTGCCATCCTTTAAATGAGATGGGCTTTATCTTCTTCCTCAAGTAAAGGTTAAAGATCCCCTAGCAGTATCTGAAAGGGAAAAGGAGTTTCTCCCACTGTCTCATTCAGTTCCTCAGATGTCTCAAAGTGCTTCACAAAATAATAATAATAAAAATAATCCTTGCATTTGATATAATGTAAAGTGAATTGACTGTATATGTGGGCGAAACACGACAGCCAATTGTCTCACAAACAGTCGTGGATTGAAATTACCAGTTTATTATTGTTTTTCTTCGAGGGATTATTATCAGGTGTGCCCAAGGCTTGCCTTGGCTTGCCCAGTGTTTCACTCTGCCCTGCCGGGAATCAAACCCAGGTCTCCCTTGAAAGGCAAGTGCTCTAACCACTGAGGACTCCACTTTTGAGGGAAGGCAGACAAAATCTAAGTAGTTACTGCATGATAGAACTTTGAAACTTTTTCTATGTTTTTTCTGTCTTCCTAGATATTACCGTGAAGTATTACCAGGGGAAATTGTACAGATTTCTAAGCATGGAATTAAAACCCTTGACCGAGTACCAAGACCTGGAGGAGATCCTCCTGCTTTCTGTATTTTTGAATATGTTTACTTTGCAAGACCTGACTCCATATTTGAAGGTAATTCAGAACTTTCGTTAAGATGCTACACAGTCATATTTATTGTTTCCTGCTATAATTTGGGTGTAAGGACTTGTTTTGGACCTTCTTTTAAGCATCCAGCAGAAAGCTTTAACGTGAAGGGTAATGATAGTGAGAAATGGGCAGTTATTGTGAAAGGATTCACCTTTTATGGTTCGAAATCCTAAATTAAAACAGACCTATTAAAATTTTGAATTGTTTGAAAATACAATGGGTTTATTTGCACCGACTGGCACCAGGTATTTGCTCTATCGAGGATTTAGAAGTGTAATGAGTAAACTTATCTGCCATTACAAATTGCTTGAACTACATAATAATGAATTGGTTAGTATGCCAAAAGAAGACAACATTGATTAAAATTGCATTGTGTTGGCCTGGCCTAAATATTTTGAAACATTCTATAATCTCGAAACTGAACAATCGTACTTCAGTTTTTTTTCACATTCCTAAAACTGCTCTTCATACACCTTGATTTATAATAATGATGTGTGGAAGTTAGATGGTGTGAGATATCCTCCTGATGAGAAAGACACTAGTATAATAAATGCAATTTGGGACTATTAAGGAAATATTCCAGCTTAATTTTTTTCACAATGTTAAAAACTATTTCTGAATTGAACATTTATTTTTAGTAATTTATATGTTTCACACTAATTTAAATTAATTTTAATTCTAAGGACAAATGGTATATACCGTCAGGCGTCGCTGTGGTCATCAGCTTGCCATTGAGGCTCCAGTAGATGCAGACTTGGTCAGCACAGTTCCAGAATCTGCAACTCCAGCAGCACTTGGTTATGCAGAAGAGGTATAGAAAATAATTTTCTTCAATACAGAAGGAGTAGAGGTAGATAATATTAGTTCATTGAATTTGTTTGTTCAACAACAATTGACAGCTGTATTATGATAGCAGTATTATGAATATAACAGCAATAATCCTTGCATACGATAGAGCGCTTTTCACGACTTCTAGACATCTGAAAGCACTTGCAGAATATACTGTAAAGTGAATTGACTATTTTTTGTGAATGAAACGTGACTGCCAATTGCACGCAGTATTGTCCCACAAACAGTCATGGATTGAAATTTATTATTGTTGTTTTTGGAGGAATTATTATTAGGCTCCAAGGTTTCGCACTGCCTGGAATTGTACACAGGTCTCTCGCCAGCAAGAAGAGTGCTCTGACCACTGAGCTACAAACAACAATTTACTAACACTTGGGAATTCCAACACACGATGGAAAAGTTTGGGGAAAGAGTTGGAAAATATAAGACAAAGTCTGCCTTAAGCAATTCTTAGCAGCTTATTCAACTGGTCTGGGAAAATGTTAGTACTATTGATGAAGTGTAAAAGAGGTAGAAGAATGTACTTTGGTGGAGTTTCTTCCAGTGTCCTGGCCAACAATCCCCCAAATAAAATTGGTAATTCATTTCATGACTGTTTATAGAACATTGTTGTGTGCAAATTAATTGCTGTTTTTCCTACAAATAGTCATTCCACGTTTACAGTAAAACCTGTGAAAATGTTTGAAATATCCCTCCGATGTGAAAGGTGCCAGACAGTACCAAATCCAAGAATTATTAAACATTTACAAAGTCTTCATATTTTAGAAAGATTTTTGGCAGATAAGCGCTGAAATATGTTCAAAAAGTAAGAAGCACAAAATGTTGTTTTTCCCATGCTAGTCACTCATATTTTGTTGATAGGATGTTTTATATTATCCGGATATTATTATAAATGCATGTTTTGTTTTGTGTTCCTGAAAATTTTAATTCAAAGTCTACTTTTAACTTATAGCATCTTCAGAGTATTTAAGATTTCACCTCAGATAATCTTAAAATTGAAAAACAGTCAGAGTACAAACTAGTACAAATCCATGATTGTTTGTGGGACAACTGTGCACAATTGGCTGCCACATTTCACTCACAAATATACAATCAAGCCACTTTATAGTATATTCTGTGAAGCGCTTTGAGATGTCTACAAGACGTGAAGAGCACTATATCAAATGCAAGGATTATTATTTAATCTTTCCTCCTATTGTTTGGGCATAAGAGCTTGCTTTGGACTTTCTTTTAAACTTCCAGCTGAAAGCTTTAATATGATGTGTGATGATAGAAAGAAAAGAGCAGTTTTTGAAAGGATTCACATGTTATGGATCTAAGTCCTACATTAAAATAGACCTATTATTACAGCATTAAATAATTATCCTTTGCAAAAGTATCAGGAAAACATCTTTACTCAGTAGAACATTAAATGGAATAATCTGGATCCATCCTCTAATTTCTGATCAGTGTGGACCATGCCTACAGTTATGATACTTGGGTTTTGTTTTGTTTTGACTAACACAGGTTGTAAACAAGAAATAATGACCGTAGATAATGTTATATTGTTTTTTATCTCCTCAATATTTTACTTGTTTTAGGCAGGAATGCCTTATGTGGAAGTACTCTGCAAAAACCGCTATGTGGGTAGAACATTTATTCAACCAAATACAAGATTGCGTCAGCTTGGGGTTGCTCAAAAATTTGGAGCACTAAGTGATAACTTTGCTGGAAAGCGGATTGTGCTAATAGATGATTCTATTGTACGTGGAAATACTATTTCTCCAATCATCAAGGTCCTGAAAGAAGCAGGTGCCAAAGAGGTAATTAAAAAGGAAGCCAAAAAACAATTTTGTTTATTAAAATTCTAATTTTGCCACTCGTCCTCCATTCACGGCCTTGTCCCCGCCTATCTCTCCGACCTGCTGACTCCCTATCAGCCTGCCTGTCCCCTCCTTTCAGCAGGCTCTGGCCTGCTCCATGTCCCCCATCCAAACCACTCTACTATCGGGGGCCAGGCTTTCAGCCTCTCTGCCCCCACACTCTGGAACTCCATCCCGCAATCCCTCAGCTCGCTTCCTCCCTTTCCTCCTTCAAGGCCGGTCTCAAGACCTTCCTCTTCAACCGCGCCTTCTGCTGCCCTCCTAACTCTCCCCTCTTTCCTACTTTCCATCCCACTACCCCTACCCCGACCTGATCCCCCCACACCCGCGCTTGGGTCCCGACCTAACTGTTGCCTTGGAACATCCTTCCGACATGAAAGGTGCTCCATTGATGTAATTTTTATGTTGTTGTATTTGAACTACAGTACCTTGGAATTCAGTATTTAGTTAATAATTTATAAAGGCCATTTACTTAACTGCAATAGATTGCAGCCTCAATCTACAGGATGGCATTCTGCAATTCTTTGAACAAAGTGTTAAGATGAAGCATATTCAGTTCTGTTGCCTGCTATACAAGTATACAACCAAAAGATCTAGTTAAGACATTTATTACTTTTCTAAATAGGTTTATAAGTTTGCACAGAAACAGGCCACTTGGCCCAGTGCTGGTGTTTATACTCCACTTGAGGCTTTGCCAATGGAATATTGCAGAAATATTTGACAAAATGCAGATAAATTAGACATTTGGGGAAAATGGGGGCCGAATTTTGCGGCAAATTGCAGTGGTTGATTGCAGGAAGAGACACGTGCTCGCATATAGGGAGATAACCAAGCACATACTCACAGACACTCCATAGAGAGACTCTCTCTCACACACAGGAGAGACACACAGACAATCTCAACAGTGGTGCCGCAGGGTGAGCAAAGCCCATTCTTACTCCTACTTCAGTATGCATGTCCAGAGCTGCCCACAGTAGTGGTGCCAATTAAATAGCGGACAGCAGTACACAGAGGCCTTGGGTTGAGCAAACTACATTTTACAGGTTTTTACCAGATACGCAGAAAAATTGCAGCCGCATTTGTCTATTGGCCCAGGTCTTCACCCATTTCTTGCTCCTTACTCCGTCCCTCACCCTTCCATTCCCCTCTCCCTCATGTGAAAGTACTTGTATTCATTATGAATGCATTCACACTGATTCAACCAGCAGTTCAGGCAGCGCGTTCCATAATATTGCTACCCTCTGAGTGAAGTGGCCTCCTTAATTCTCTTTTATATCAGCTAGTTGCTATCTTATGTGTGTTCCCTGGATTTGGCCACCCCAACCATTGGAACAGCCTATTTAGGTTTACCTTACCGGATCCTTTTATACTTTAAAAAAAAATTTAGGCCTGTTTTAAAGTCTTGAACTTAAAAAGGCTAACCTATCTTATCTGTCCTGGTAGCAGTATCATTCTAGCCCTGATATCATCCTCCTAAATCTATTCTTTACACTTTCCAAACACTCTATACACTATATATGAATATATAGTGTAGAGACTAGAATTGGACACAACTCCAAAATGTGGTCTAACCTAGGTTTCATATGAATTTAATTACACAATGTAATATTTTAATCAAAGCTCCCTTGTTTTTTTCCTATGTTAAATATATGCTGGCTTTCTCAACTATTACAGGTTCACATACGTGTTGCATCACCTCCAATAAGGTTTCCTTGTTATATGGGAATTAATATTCCAACAAAGGAAGAACTAATTGCCAACAAACCAGAGTTTGAGGACCTTGCTGGCTATATAGGTTAGTTGTGAGTTTTTCATTTGAATTTTCTTTTAAACTTGGGGGTTGGGGGGTAGTTAGAGGCGTTGATTCAGTGATGGTCAGGTAAAACTGGATGTTTGGATCATCAAGTCTACAGTAGTGGGGGGTTTTTCTCTTGACCAAGTGTCACCACTCTGAACTAAGAGCATATAATTGAATAAAATATTTCTTATTCCAATAAGAGTATCCTTTTCAGTGTTGAAGCTTATATGATAAAATCAAAGCTCGAATAACCCAATCAATTATTAAATGCTGCTATTCTGAGGTTTACAAGCATTAAAAAAAATCTTATTCTGTTTTGCAGGTGCAGACAGTGTGGTGTACCTCTCTGTCGACGGGTTGCTTTCAGCTGTACAGCAAGGAACTAAAAGTCTGCGACAAAATGCCATCATGAATGGTGACAATGACAGTAAATCTTCTGCCACACAAATAGGTCATTGTACAGCTTGTCTCACAGGGAAATACCCAGTGGAACTAGAATGGTAAAGATTCTACTTCACTCACCAGCAAAACTGTTGGAGATGTGAATAAATCATACAAGGACACATGAGACACATGTGTTCTCAGTGAGCAATCTGTAATTTTTTTTTATCAAGTGTACCACTTCAGTGTTCCCACAATCTACTTGTACGACTTCTTGCTTTTTAAAAGCAACCATTGTATTTGATGCATTCTATATTATTAATGATAGTTTATTTGAACCTGTATAGTACAGTGGATCTAGTTATAATGTGCTTGTTTGTGATCCACAAAATCTTAACCTCCTCAATAGAGCAATAACTGGTTTCGCTCTATTGAGATCTGTAACCAGTTCACTCCCTATACACTGACTAGTTCCTGCTTTTATTTCTTCCTATCCCCCCCCCCCCCTCCTTAACTTGGGTCTGAAGCCCACAAATATACAGCCTACTCTCCTTCCCCCCACCCCGACCCCTCCACTCGCCATCTTTCCTCCCCTAATCGCACTTCCATGACTGCTGTGCGCAATTTGGCTGCCGCGTTTTGCCCCACAAAATATACAGTCAATTCTCCTACTCTCCTTCATTCTGCCCCGACCCCTCCCCACTGGTCTTGTCTCTACCTGACTGTACAGTGCCTTGGGACGTCCTCTCGACGTGAAAGGCGCTATACAAATATAATTTTGTTGTGTGTTTTCTTTTAAAAAAGTGATTTCTGGGACATCAGGATAGTGCTAATGGCATTTCTTACTTTATGGGTAAAGCAGTAAGTGGTATTGGCAGTGGACAAGTGACCTGGAGGTAGGCTTTTCTTTTAACACAGAAAGTTAAAATGGTTGATTTCTAAGTCATCATCAGCTCACCACTGCAAATGTCAGTCATAGCCTAAGGACTGGAAGTTACATGACAGAGAGAATGAGGAAGAGTTTGGTTACAACTGGAATTTTAATAAATATCTAGTAAGAGTGGGCTTTATTCAGTCAAAAGTTGTACTCAGTACTGTACTTTTGTTTTTAAAGAGATATCATTCTAACATACTAAACAATGTTTAATTACTATAGATATAGCGGTGTTCTGTACAGGTATCCCCCGATTTACGACTGGGTTGCGTTCCTGAAAAATGTCACGCAAATCGAAACGTCATAAATCAAAACGGGGTTTCCCATGCAGTCCCATTATATAAAGAGATGTGTCATTTTCACAAAATTTTTGGACCTTACACCCACTAAATAGCACACAAAACACACAAAATAACACATACAGGCAAGAAGGGGTACTTTGGGTAACTGTACAATATTGTACTTAATACACAGAAACTGCCCTGGTTAAGGTTACAAATGACATCCTAACCGCCTGTGACCAGGGCTCCCTCTGCCTCCTCGTCCTCCTTGACCTGTCTGCTGCGTTCGACACAGTCGATCACACCATCCTCCTCCAACGTCTTTCCTCCCACCTCAACCTTCAAGGCACAGTCCTTGACTGGTTCCATTCCTACCTGACCCACCGTTTACACTTTGTTTCTTCCAACAGTTTTTCCTCAAACCCCCGCAGTTTCTCACGCCGTCCCTCAGGGCTCTGTACTCGGTCCCCTTCTTTTCACCCTTTACACGCTCCCTCTGGGCGATGTCATCCGCAAACATGGGGTAAATTTCCACATGTATGCGGACAACACCCAGCTGTACCTTTCTGCCTCATCCCTCAACCCCCAAACTATCGATGTTCTGACAGCATGTCTGTCCGACATTGAGTCCTGGACGAGGGACAATTTATTGCAATTGAACGTGAGTAAGACCGAGGCCCTCCTGATCGGCTCAAGCCAGCGCCTTCACACATCGGGCGCTGCCAGCCTCAACATCCAAGGCTGTACTCTCCACCTCACAAAGCCAGTCAGAAACCTCGGCATCATGTTCGATCAAAAACTCTCCTTCCTCCCCCACATCCGTGCCTTGACCGGCACCGCTTATTTCCACCTGCGCAACATTGCCAGGCTCCGCAACTATCTTACCCCCCGCGCTGCCGAAACACTCGTGCACGCGTACATCACCTCGAGGTTGGACTATGGAAACTCTCGCCTTGTCGGCCTCCCCAGTTCCTCCATTCACAGGCTACAGGTCATCCAAAACTCTGCAGCCCGTGTATTATCCCGCACCCGCGACCATATAACCCCCACCCTCGCCCGTCTCCATTGGCTCCCCATTCTCCAGAGGATCGAGTTCAAGATCCTCGTCCTCACATACAAGGCCTTACACGGCCTTGCCCTGCCCTATTTAACCAATCTACTTTCCCCCTACAAGCCCACCCGGACCCTCCGTTCAACAGGACTTGGCCTGCTCCAAGCCCCCCGCCCGAACCGCCCCACCATCGGAGACCAGGCCTTCAGTTTCTCCGCTCCCACCCTATGGAATACCAAACCCACCAATCCCTCCGTCTCGTTTCTTCCCTTTCCTCTTTCAAGGCCGGTTTGAAGACTTTCCTCTTCGACCGTGCCTTTTGTTCCACCCCAAATTTTTCGACCTCCCCTTCATGTCTCACCCCTTCCCAAACACTCCCCTCCCAGCTCGGGTCACACGCCTCCTGTGCAGCGCCTTGGGACATCCTCCCAACGTGAAAGGTGCTTTATAAGTGTCATTTGTTGTTGTTGGTGGTGGTTGAATTACTGTAATACTGATTTGGCGTGGTGTCACTTCAAAATCAGCTGGCTTTTAAACAATGACCAAGCGACATGCTGTTGGCCAGTTCAAATGCTTGCATACACTATACGACTGTGATTTTACCACAAAATACACTATGCTGCGCATATGCAAAAACGACGCGCCAAATATGACTATGATTTTACTGTGAAATACACTATGTACATACAGTGCATGCGCAAAAAAATGCGCCAAATTTTTCGGTCATTAAAGCAAAACCAAATGTCGTATATCGATTTTTTTTTAAAAATGTGTTTAAAAAAATTCTGTTCGTTCGTTGAATCAAAACGATGTAAATAGAAGTGTCGTAAATTGGGGATTACCTGTACATCTAAAACTAGATAGAGAATCTTAAAATATGGTTTATTTCTGTTGGTAAAATGTACCTTGCATCTAAAATAGAAAAACTATTTCTGTATTTTTCTGGCGGGCTTCTGATTTTACTTATTTTGTAAACAGCAATGAGAGTTCATAGCTTTTGCACCTTACATTTTGCTTTATGGGTGAAGTACAGATGTGGATTCTCTTGTTTTTGATTTCAGAGTGTTGATAGATGAAGTGTTTGCACAGCCCGTTCAAATGTGATATCATGTTTACCTTACAAAAATTATATGCAAACTATGCTTAAGTGAGAGTGAATTATCTCTGGTAACTTTTGTCAATCAGATTAAATCAGTGGTTCTCAACCCTTTCCAGTAATGTAGCACTTGTTCATTTTCTAAATTATCGTGTACTCCCACCCAACCACATACATACACACACACCATCTCCCTCATTCCACTTGCATTTTATGACCAAGCTTTTCGTATATAACAAAATAACTATCACATACAAAACGAGGGGAATAACAATTTGTATAATATGCAATTTGGAAGGCTATAAAACACTAAATAAGAGAGCTAAATAAATCAATGTACCCCCAGAAGCAATTTTGTACCCCCTGGGGAGAACCGCTGGATTAAACTACCAAACTTAAATTTTCCCCCATTTATAATCACAAAAGACATTTGTAAAATAATTCTTCTTCTAGAACTTCTTTCTACCTGAATCATTTGTTCCTTTTGAATAATAGTCTAACTATTCTAAAATATTTTGATACTTTTTTTGATACACAATACAAAATTACATTTGTATAGTGCCTTTCATGTTGGAAGGACATCCCAAGATGCTGGAAATCATTACTGTACAACATTATGATAAAATGTCATTTTCTCTTTGAACTGTAGATATTTTACATGCAAACTGACTTAAATATGGAAACATTGTTCAGTTTTTACCACTTTGTTCTTTCTCATATCTCTGGCTGACTTCAATCTGTCCTTCAAATGGTATACTAGATTCATGACTATGGGTAGCTAACATTCTCAGTTATTGAGCTGCACAATAACTTTTTGTAAAGCATAAATGTAAACATTTTATGAAAAGGGTATGTACAACCTTAGTGAAAGTTTATAATTATCAATGTATTTTGTTGGAATAATCGGTTCAAAAAGTGAAATGTAAATACTATTTACTCCAAATTTTAATTTAATAATAATCTTTGCATTTGATACAGCGCCTTCTCAAAGCGCTTCACAGGATATACAGTAAAGTGGAGTAACTGTACTTTATGGGTGAACTGCAGCAGCCAGTTTGTACACATCCATGTCCGACAAATAGCATTGGGGTGAGTGACCAGTTTTATTTGGTCAGGATACAGGAAGAAATTCCCTTTTTTTGTGAAAGGCGCTATACAAGTGTAATTTTGTGGTTGTTGTTGAATTGTGCCTTAATGTCTATCTAAACAGCCAGATGTGATCTTGGGTTTTAACATCTCATCTGAAGGTTGGCACCACCAAATTGGGAAAACAAAACACTGCATTGGTTGTCAGCTTTGCATTCAAATGCTTTTTAGTCAGTTATGGGTTATCAGGTGTTTAGTACAAATCAAGTACCCCATTGTTTGACAGTAGACCTGAAATCTGATGCCACAGTTGAAAATGATGGAGGTTGGACTCTCTACTAAGATACATTTGACTTGATGAACATTGAATGTACCAGTAAATTGACCCCAATATGTTGCCATCCAATACTGTAATAATGTTAATTGTGACAGGTTGACAATACAATATTATGCCTGTATACTGTCGAGTTTGATTAATTTGTTTTGAGTTTCATTCTTTTGGGATAAAATAATGGTCTTATCGATTCCACTTTGGGTCTTTGTTAATTATCAAGAGTCTGCCTTTCATTTAATGTCAAGTCCCAGTAAACATCATGTTCCCTAATTAAACTTAATTCCGTATTTGAAGTTGAAGGTTTTACAAAAACATTGTTCAATTTGGAATAAAGCCGTACTAACTAAGCCAATTTTCTGTTAATTGTTTGATAAATATCAAGTTATGCAAGAGCGTTGTGAGAACAAACCACTTGATTTCCTAAATTTTGTATTGTTAATTCATTTCTGCAATAAAATACAACATTGTAGTCCATGTTCCATTACCTATTTCTAGGCCATCAATGGAAGACTTAAAATATTGTGAATTCGGTTAAGAAGTGGGATTTCGACAATATGTTAACAACAACTTGCATTTATATAGCGTCCTCTACGCCGTACAGCGTTTCAGAATGTTTCACAATGGCAGAGGCCAAGCCAGGGAGAGGGGGGTGGTGACCGTAAACACGGTGGAAGAGACGGGTCATCAGGCACGACCTGAAGATGGAAAAGGAGGGAGTTCCAAGGGTTTGAGGCATAGTGGTTGAAAACGGAGAATTTGGGGCCAATGATGGAGCAGAGGAATATGGGGGATGAAGAGGCCAGACCCAGTAGAGCAGAGGCAGTGAGTACCGCTATGCGGAGAGAAGTTAGAGAGGTTAGGGAGTACCAAGGAGTGGAGGGATTTAAACA
This sequence comes from Hydrolagus colliei, assembly GCA_035084275.1. Classification (NCBI taxonomy): domain Eukaryota; kingdom Metazoa; phylum Chordata; class Chondrichthyes; order Chimaeriformes; family Chimaeridae; genus Hydrolagus; species Hydrolagus colliei. The sequence continues at coordinate 14,857,864 of CM068742.1, read as the reverse complement.
CAAGATTGAGGATCTTGAAGTCGGTACAGTAAGGGACTGGATGTGGGGAAGGAACGTTAACTGAGGATCGAACCTGATACCTAAATTGCACACAGGTTTGAAGAGTACTGTATTAAGGACAGATCAAGTAGGTTGAGTTAACAGTGCCATGCAGCCAGTTGGGTCGATTAATTGCTGTGTGAAATTGGCTGCCGCATTTCACTCACAAAATATACAGCCAGTTCACTTTACAGTATACTCTGTGAAGCATTTTGAGACATTTTGAAAGCACGATAAGATGCTAAATGAAATGCAAGTTTTATTCATAGGTCAAGACACTTGTCAGGATTTTATTCATTTAAGAGCAAATCATTATTTCCAGAACTGCCAATCAAAAACTGTTACTGAATCCTGAATCATTTGGGTTAACTCAGCTCCTTTCGTGATGTAAACATTCAATAAAGGGAAAAACAAGTTGCAGACTGAATGAATAAGGGGAAAAGAGTAAAATATATGCAATTAGCCAGTTGCAAAATGCGCAAGCAATAGACAGAGAGAAAGTCCTATCAAAAAGAACTGCCATCAAATGCAAGGATTATCATATAAGCAGGAGGGATTGCAGTGTAACAGAGTCTCAATGCTTCGATGGACCCATCGGCAACTCCTAATACCCCCTTCCCTCCCCTCTGTCCTCAGCTCGAGTCTGAAGCAATGACTGTCCAGCGCCTTGAGACGTCCTCCTGACGTGAAAGGCACTCTTAAGTGTAACTTTGTTGTTCGTGACTAAGTTGGCCAAAGTGACACAAGCAGCCCCTTTTGTTCTGTGAGATCAAAACAACATTGCGTGATTGTACATGCAAATCCCAGCAGTTGAAGAATAGTACGCCTCGAAGAGGAGAGTTTTGAGACAAGACTTGAAGGAGGCCAGGGAGGGGGTGAGGCGGAGGGACTGCAGGATGGAGTTCCAGGGTTTTGACACTTGTGGAAAACTATCAATGTGGAATGCTGATTCTCTCCCCAGAATTGTGTGATCCTGCTCAACTAATTCATCAGTTCTGATGTTGTCATAGTACTGAGATCTTAACTTACTCTGCATTAAATGCTGCCTGACCTTCTGCGGGGTTCTCAGCGACTTCGGTTTACTTCAGATTTCCAGTATCTGCAGTATTTATTGTGTATCGAGTATTGTGCGCTTACGGAATGACAGTCTGTGTCAGGGAAGTACTGCTGGAGTTTAACCATCCATCTACCTATAGTAACAATTATCTGATCTGTGGGACCTCTAGGCTACATACACTGCTCTCCCCAGCCTCTGCACTGCAGTAATAATAATGATATAGGGCTTTTCACGACTTTTAGACAACAACTTTGATTTATATATCACCCTCCACACCGGACGGCGTCTCAAAGAATATACTGTGAAGTGAATTGACTGTATATTTGTGGGCGAAACGCAGCAGCCAATCGCGCACAGCAGTGTCCCACAAACAGGCGTGGATTGAAGCGACCAATTCATTATAGTTTTTTCTAGGGATTATTATCAGGGTGTGGAGTAAGCAAAAACTTATTATAAAATCATACAATTTTTCAGCACATAAGGAGGCCATTCGGCTCATCGTGTCTGCGCCGGCTCTTTGAGAAGAGCTGTTCAAAGTCAATCCCGCTCCCCGGCTCTCTCCCCATAACCGTGCAAACGTGTCCTCTCCAAATAACCATCCACCTCCTTTTTAAAAGTAGTTATCGCATCGGCCTCCACCACCGCTTCAGGCAATGCATTCCTGATTCAAATCTCTCGCTGCGTGAGAAAATGTCTCCTTGCCTCCCCCTCTGCTTTATTTAGAAACTATTTTAAACCCGTGACCTCCAGTCACCAACACACCCCACCAGTGGGAACAGGTTCTCTCTGTTCACCCTATCGAATTCCCTCACGACTTTCAAATGCTCCTCGTTTTCAAAATGCTTCTCTGCTCGAGCAAGGGTTACTCCACTTGCCCCCGAGGTTTCGCCCTGACCTGCCTGAGAATTGAACCCAGGTCACTCGCTTGTGAGGCGAGTGCTCTAACCACTGAGCTACAGAGCTGGCAGTGCGCACGAGTCCACAATAAACAGCTGTGTGTGTGTTTGAAGCCGTGTCTGCCAGCGGTCAGTGCGCAGGCGCACGGTACGTAGTCGGGGGCAAGGGGACGTGACGCCGGAGCTGGGACGCGCATGCGTGTTGTGCGTTCAGTCAGAGGCCTCTTCTACTTCACCAACGCACCTGGGACTGGCTGTAAGACAGGAAAAAAAGAGGGCCCCGGGGTTGGGAAGGGACAGAGGGCCCCCGGGGTGATCGCTGTGTGCGGGGCAGAGGGCCCCGGAGTGATCGCTGTGGGGGGGGGGGGGAAGGAAGAGTCCGTTGGTTGCCATGGCGGTTGCCGAGCGCCTGCACGAGCTGGTGTTGTGCGCAGCCGCGGTGTACGGCGCGAGGCCAGCCGTGCGCTTCGACAGCTGCGAGGCCGGGCAGGGAGCATGCGTAGTGCTGAGCTACGGTCAGGTGAGCAGCCTGGCCGCCGCCCTCGCTCAGGTGCTGCGCACGCACTGCCACTTCAACCTGCATCACGTGGTGGGCTTCTATTGTCAGCCAGCTCTCCACCTGCCCAGCTGGATCTTAGGGTAATTACTGACCTGTACATTTGTGGAGCACCTGTAGCTCAGTGGTTAGAGCGTTCGCCCTTGCAAGCGAAGAGACCTGGGTTCAATTCCAGGTCAGGGTGAAAACTTGGGGCCAGTTTCCTTACTTCCCCGCACACCTAATCATAAATAGCTCAAAAAAAAAATCTTTTTATTTAACGCGTCATTTCAATCCGCATCTGTTAGTGGGACACCGCTGTGCGCACTCGGGTGCTGCGTTTCGCCCACAAATACATATTCAATTCATTTTACAGTATATTCTGTGAAGCGCTTTGAGACGTCTGGAAGACGTGAAAAGCGCTGTATCAAATGCGAGGATATTCGCGTTCGCATTTCGCAAATTCGCATAAGTCTGATCTGTGTATATCGTATCCATGCAATGAATGGTGCTAGCAAACATGTTTGAAGACTTGTTTTAGTAGAGCATGAATTCTTGCAAATTATTAATACTGCAACTGGATCATTTCAAGGACTGAAGGGCTTAATCTTTTCATGGCAGAATCCACAGCGAAAGAAGAAACCAGTCGGCCCATAGAATGCACTAGTCCGACAGGCACGCTTTGTCAATGCAGTTGTGGTTTAAGTTAGGAGAGGAATTCTGTTTGATCAAGAAATTGTTACCACCTAGCTGTTTATCCGACTTGTAACATCTGACTAATGCAAGAAATCAATGTGATAATATTCCCTGCATTTCATAAATAGTGGTTTTCACATTTTTGAGAGGTCTCAAAGCGCTTCACAGAATATACTGTAAAGTGAATTGACTGTATATTTGTGGGCGAAATGTGGCAGCCAATTGCGCATAGCGGTGATGCACAAACAGTCATGGATTGAAGTGACCAATTTTATTATTTTTTTTCTTCTTGAGGGATTATTATCAGGTATGTGGAGTAAGAAAACTTGTTAAAAGTTTCACCCTGGTGGGAATCGAACCCAGGCCACTTGCTTATGAGGCGAGTGGTCTAACCACTGAGCTGCAGGACTCCATTTAGGCAAGCACACAATGCATAATGAGACAATTTATGTGGGTTTACCTGAAATAATCCTCACATTTGATATAGCTCCTTTCGTGTCTCAAATACATCTCAAAATGCTTCATAGGATAAATGAATTACCGGTAACAGTCCCATTGTGGGGCTTGAATCCTCAATCTCCTGACTGAGAGAATAAAGATGTTCAAGAGAGATAGATAGATATAGTAGAACTGCTACGCTGCCTAATGGGTCAGATGTCAATTTATAAGCAAAGTAAATTGAAAGAATGGCCATCTTCTAGGTCATCAGGTCTCTGCTGACATTACTCCCTGCTTGAAGAGCATACAGGCGAAGCCCAGGGTGCAGGCCCTCCGACTCGCCCCTCCCCCCCCCCCCCTTCAATTCCCGCCTCAAAACTCTCCTCTTCAATGGTCCCATTGGCAACTCTTAATTCCCCCCTTCCCTCTCCGCCCCACCCGCAGCTCGGGGCTGACACAGTGACAGTCCAGCGCCTTGGGACGTCCTGACGTGAAAGGCGCTGTACAAGTTTAATTTTGTCGTTGTTTTTCACTCCCTCCATAAAGGGGACATACTTGAGTACTTTTCATTAGTACAATAGTACATTAAATGTATAAAATGAATTGACTTCATATATCTGAATTTTTTTTTAATACCTGTACTGGTAAATAATTTGACATGATAGCAAGAGTACAGTAGTCTCAAGCATCCTTTTGAATGTAGATAGACAATGTCTGTTACAATGTTACAAAGATTTTACTAGGATTTATCATGTGTCAGGCAGTGAAATGCTGTAGCATGTCTTGTTATTTGTCTATCTTGAAACTTGTAAAAGTAACAAAATATCTCAATGAAGCATTTTTTACCATGGGAATGAAAAATATGGTGATTGACTTTTCAATGTCATAAATTGCTGCAGAAATTTCAGTTGTTTAATCCTTTGTGGGGGTTGTTGAATCATGGAACAGTACAGTACAAACTATGTAGTAGGGTCCGTCGATATGGAAAATTTTCCGATTAGATATATCGATGGGCTCATATCGAGATATACCGAAATATCGATATTTTCAGTTTTTTCGTACTGCGCATGCGCGCGCGCATTCGGGGCCTATCTTCTCAGGAGGTAAATATCTTTCTCTCTCTGTGTCTCTCACTCTCTCCATCTCTGTGTTTTTCTGTCTGTGTGTCTCTATGTCTCTCTCGCTCTCTCCTCTCTCACATCCCCCCCATCTCTATCTATCTGTACATTATCACATCCACCCCTCTCTCACGTCTCTCTCCCCCCCCACCCCGCTGTCCCTCTCTCGCACCCCCCACGCCCGTCGTCTCTCTCCCCCACCACCCCCCCAGCCGTCTCTTTCTCCATCCCCCCCCCCCCGCCGTCTCTCTCTCCCTCCCCCCCCAGCCGTCTCTCTCACGCCCCCAGCTGTCTTTCTCCCCCCAGCTGTCTCTCTCCCCCTCCCCCCAGCCGTCCCTCTCCCCCCCCCAGCCGTCCCTCTCCCCCCCCCAGCCGTCTCTCTCCCCCTCCCCCCAGCCGTCTCTTTCTCCCTCCCCCCAGCCGTCCCTCTCCCCTCCCCAGCCGTCTCTCTCCCCCTCCCCCCAGCCATCTCTCTCCCCCTCTCCTCCCCCCCCTAGCCATCTCTCTCTCCTCCCCCCCCAGCCGTCTCTCTCCTCCTCCCCCCAGCCGTTGCTCTCCCCCTCTCCTCCCCCCCCCCAGCCGTCTCTCCCCTCCCCCCAGCCGTCTCTCCCCCCCTCCCCCCCCCAGCCGTCTCTCTCCCCCTCTCCCCCCCCAGCCGTCTCTCTCCCCCTCTCCCCCCCCCCCAGCCGTCTATCTCCCCCTCCCCCCAGCCGTATCTCTCCCCCTCTCCCCCCCCCAGCCGTCTCTCTCCCCCTTCCCCCCCCCAGCCGTATCTCTCCCCCTCCCCCAGCCGTCTCTCTCCTCCTCCCCCCAGCCATCTCTCTCCCCCTCACCCCCCCGCAGCCATCTCTCTCCTCCCCACCACCCCTTGCATACCTGTATATTGTATTCGAGGACTGTGAATACAATATGGCGGCTTTGCACCTCGGTCTGTGCATTGTGTATAGAGATGAGCATTCTGGGTCTTGTAGTTCAGTGTGCTCGCATCCCGATTTTTTACCTCGATATATCGTTTTTTTGATATATCGATATTTTTAAAATGTCTATATCGGCATATCGGTATGAAAACTGTATCGGGTTTTATCGATATATCGATATATCGCCGGACCCTACTATGTAGGAATACAAAATTGCCTTCAAAAAGAAATAAATGCCACTTTGAAAGCGGGCGAGCCTTCAGCCACTCTGCCCTCATTCTTTGGAATTCCATCCTGCAATCCCTCCACCTCATCCCTCTCTAGCCTCCTTCAAGTCCTGCCTCAAGACTCTCCTCTTTGACTGTACCATTGGTAACTCCCCTCCCCTCTCCCTGATCCCGATCCCAGCTCAGCACTGACTGTCCAGCACCTTGGGACGTCCTCCCCAATGTAATTTGTATAGTGCGGTTGTTGTTGTAATCTTATTTTTCAACCTCCTTTCTGCTTGTTATCTAAATACGAGTCATTGCTGTTATTCCAAAAGTAATATAATTGTTCTTTCCAATTTCAGAATCCTTCAAGTTGAAGCTGCCTTTTGCCCTATTGATCCAGAGAGTTTGCCTCATTTATCATCATATTTTATGCAAAGTTGCAAGTTGAAGTATGTCCTTGTCCAGAAAGGTATGATGATGGTGAGTTACTGAGCTCCAACTCTGCAAAGACAAGTAACATTTATAAAAGAAAGAATGCCATACTATGGTTCCTGGATTTTGGGGAAAAGAAAATGTGTTAAAATTTTTATTGAATGTTTGTGTCAAACATATCAAATATGCCTGTTACAGTGTATATTGTAGAGTTTCTGTATTGCTTAGTCTACATTAAAAAAAACATAGAATAGAGTCTAGATTATTTCCAAATCATGAAATAAATAGCAAAATATATTTCTGCTGGTTGGTAGAATGCAGTCAGAAGGTCAGAAGCCCTACATAATTTTACCCTATACATCATACCTCAAACCACGCATGGAGCTGTTCAGATTATTTTCTATTATGTCAATTCTGTCAATATAAAAGCACTTTAAAATATAAGTGTTAATATGATGAGGAAATAGTGGTAGAAATCATTTTTCTAGAAATCAACTGGTTTACTTATTATTTATTTACTTTCAAATGCATTTCTCTGTAATATAATATATTTCCCCAGTTGTACATTGATGGAAAAATTATAATTGCAAATTAAGGATAATAAATAAAGTAAGAATTTTGAGTGTAGGAATAAAATGTATAATTCTTATCAAATAACTGAACTCTTACTATTGTTTTTATGTTCCAGAAATTCAAAGAATCATTATCAACCTGGCTGGAGTTTGATATTGAGTGTAACATACCAGAGCTAGACATAGAGCTTGTGAAGATTAGGTGGAAACTGACTCACGTGAATTCCTTAGCTTCAGATGTTGCAGACACAAAAAATGTCACTTACAGTATCACAACAGCAGACTTGACAGAAGACAGTCTGGGAAGCACCAAGAAACTTGAGACCGATCCACATGAATATGCAGATTGTCGGACACGAGGGTTCATAGCATACATTTTGCACACCTCAGGCACAACAGGAACTCCCAAAATGATCCGAGTGCCTCATCAGTGTATTGTGCCTAACATAAAGCATCTCAGGTTAGTCTAGTTTGGGGTAAGGTCAACCAATATCAATATATTATGAACTAATAGAGTGTCCGAGCAGGCTTGATGGACCAAGTGATCTTTTCACTTGCCTTAACAAGCCCTTTTGTAATTTTCAACATACCTGTTGGAGCCTGTCCTACAGCCTATCTGTCCAATGAATGTATCGTGAAGGTTCTGCTTTCTCAAACCTGACCTAGAATGTAGAAGATGGGCTTGGTTTTACTGAAGATTTTTTTTCCCCCATCATGTTCAAGTTGACTTGCCACATGACAACTCGTTTCATGGTCTTTCATGCCCAATAATGTAAAGTTCATGCCTCAATTGTTAACCAAAAAGATGGTATTAAATATTTCAATATATTAAAAATTGTTCTTAAGAAAAAAATTGTTCATCAAAAAATTGTATTGTCGCGTCAAACTCTCAATTCCTTCCATTGAAACCTGCAGTTTCATCTCAACTCACACAACAGAACTGCGCTAATGTTAAGAGGTTCCAGATACACCAAGTGGCTTCTGAACGAAATAATAATAATATTCCTTGCATTTGATATAGACTTTTCATGTCTTCTAGACGTCTCAAAGCGCTTCACAGAATATACTGTAAAGTAAATTGACTGTATCTGTGGGAATAACCTAAGAACCACGATTTGTGGGCTGATGGTTTTCCATCAGCAACCCATGTTCTATGAACTAATTTCTACTAAAAAGCATGGATCACTCCTTTAATGCTGTATCATTTTTATATTAAGCCCATACTGTGATCACAATCAAAACACAGTGATCTCCACACTTGAATAGAAATGAACCTTTGGAGACATTAATGTAATGGTTGTCATTCTTGCTGGTTTCTCATAGTTACATGTTCTGTGCTTTTTCAATCTTTACTTTGTTTTTCTAGGTCTATCTTTGAAGTATCATCAGATGATATCATTTTTATGGCATCACCTTTGACGTTTGACCCGTCTATCATTGAAATGTTTGTTGCCCTATCCAGTGGAGCTACATTGCTGATTGTTCCACCAGTCATTAAAATGATGCCGGAAAGACTGGCCAAGGTTCTTTTTAACCATCACAAAGTTTCTGTTATACAGGTAAGTTGTTACTTAGTGAAGGACTGGCTATATGGCACATCGGGAATAGCTCCCGGGTGGCCTCATGAATGCCTGACAGCGGAGACCAGCTAATCATTGTCCAGAGCCCGGTCTCTTGATGAATGGCAGGTACAATAACCAATCTTTGCCTGAATCCTGTCCTCCTGCTTAGGCCTCAAACACGTTTTAAATACAGTACATGGCAGTTTTATGCCAGATCAGCCGGGGAGTGGGATTGACTTTGAATATCTCTTTTCAAAGAGCCAGCACAGACACGATGGGCCGAATGGCCTCCTTTTGTGCTGTACAATTCTATAATTCTATGACTACACTTTACAGTATATTCTGTGAAGCATTTTGAGATGTCTCAATGACATAATAAATTGCTTTATCAAATGCAAGGATTTTTATTATTTATGAAATGTACATAGCATCAGTTTAAGGCTGATGCTGTATTGGAAAAATATTTAGCCGTCTCGCCCTTAAAATTGTCAGAATGTTAAAAGTTTGTATTAAATTCCCTCATAATCCTGGGTTCCTCTTGCTGATGGAAACCACTTGCTGTAAATACTAGCAGCTTGGTCATCAGTTTCATTGGGAGTCCTGCAGCTTAGCGGTTAGAGCACTCGTCTTGCAAATGAGAAACCCCAAATGAGAAACCTGGGTTCAATTCCAGGCAGGGGGCAAAACCTTGGGCAACTTTCCTTACTCCACATGCCTGATAATAATCCCCCCCCACCAAAAAAAAATAATAATTTGGTCATTCAATCTACAACTGTTTGTGGGACACTGCTATGCGCAATTCGCTGCCGCATTTCACCCATAAATATACAGTCAATTCACTTTACAGTAAATTCTGTGAAGCACATAGAGATATCTAGAAGACAAGCGCTATATCAAATGCAAGGATTATTATTATTACATCCTCCAAATAGGTAATGTTACTGCCGTCTCACTGCTAGAAAACAACTTGCAGCATAAATTGAAGTTGCTGGGAAAACTCAACAGGTCAGGCAGCATCCATGGAGAAAGGAAAGTGAGTCAACGTTTCGGGTCCACGACCCATCATCAGAACCTTGTCCTGCCTCCCCCTCTCTAACTTGTCCTTAAAAATCACTCCCTCCCAATATGCCCCAGTTCCGACGAAGGGTCATGGACCCGAAATGTTGACTCACTTTCCTTTCTCCATGGATGCTGCCTGACCTACTGAGTTTTCCCAGCAACTTCTGTTTTGTTTCAGATTTCCAACATCTGTAGTATTTTATGTTTTGTTGCAGCATAAATTGTTTTCTGCACAATTTTTGAGGGACACCACAAAAGTAATGCTTCCTTTCTATTTTCTCAGAAATAATTTCTCTTCTTCAATTGTTAATTTACAAAACTTAACATAGACACAAAGGTAGGTTTTTTAAATACACAAGTGCAGTTATTTTTCCACAAAGTCATCATTAGAATCTACTCATTTGCGCGAACATGGAACCAGTGCCAGTGTGCAGTTAAGTAAAAAATTGTGTCAGTAAAGAAAGTTGTCTCTGGGATAATAGCCTGCGTGAGAGGCACTATATAAATGCATGTTGTGTTGTGGTCTTTGTTATGGAAGTCTAAGTAACATTTCTTAGATATTGTTACAATCTCTTTCTCTAGGCCACCCCAACGTTAATGAAACGTTTTGGATCAGAACTCTTGTCAACAGTAGTGCTTTCAGCCAACACTTCACTACGTGTGTTAGCACTGGGCGGAGAGGCCTTTCCCTCACTACCTGTACTGAAAAGCTGGCGAGGAGAAGGAAACAGAACCCACATCTACAATCTGTACGGGATTACAGAAGTGTCGAGCTGGGCATCGTACTATAAGATTTCTGAAGAGGTCTTGGGAAGTGACACTAGATTGTAATTGTTTTTCCTATATATTAATCTTCCAGATGTACTGTCTATGTCTAGCATATTTTACTTCATTATTAGTTGACCCCCCCCTCCTTCCCTCCTAACTCTCCCCTTCTCCTACTCTTCTTCCCCCTACTCTGACCCACCCACTCCACCAACATCCGTTTGGGTCCCGACCTAACTGTTCAGCGCTTTGCGACGTCCTCCCGATGTGAAAGGCGCTCTATAAATGTAATTTTGTTGTTGTTATTCTTTAGTGTGGTGTTAAGAGCACAAATGTTGGTTTGGTGATGCATTCCAAAAACGGAATCGTTTAGTAATTGAAAGATTAGTAATTAAGAAAAAATGTATTTGTGAATAATAATAATAATCCTTGCATTTGATATAGCGCTTTATCGTGTCTTTGAGACGTCACAAGGTGCTTCACACAATATACTGTAATGTAAATTGATTGTATATTTTGTGGGCAAAATGCAGCACCTATTGGTTATATCTATGCATGAGTTTGAACTATTAACTGTATTTATCTGATTATTCGTTATAGACTTGAAGAGCCTGTCCCGCTGGGGTTCCCTCTTTTGGGAACTGTGTTGGAGGTCAGGAATGACACTGGTCAGGTGATCCAGGATGGAGTGGGCCAAGTATTTATAGGTAGAGATTTTTTTTCATGAACACACAATAAAAACAGTTGAATAATGGGATTTTATGACAAACTGGCTGTAGTTGTTTGGTTTTGATTGTTGGAAGACAATTTAAAGATTGAGTTCTGAAAAGGTTCTGAAGAACTTTGACTCACTATTACCTGTGAAGGAACACAAAAGCAGGATTAGGTCATTCAATCTGTCTGATTGGCATCCATAACTGTACCCAGTACTCAAAATGACGTTTGAATCCTGTTAGCTGTAATTTCGTCGCCAGTCTCAATAGGAAGAAGGAATTGTCACCTTACAGGAAACAATGGGTTTTGACATGACTACTCCACTGGTGGTGTTTTTACTTCCTTCCCATCACTGGAATTCTACTTGTCATCCTTTTTTATCTCCGAAGCCTTTGGGATGGTCTGGTACAGTTTACTTCAATAAAAAAATGAGTATGTATGTTCTACCTAATTATGCGAATACCCATCCAGTTTCCTCTCAGCCTCTTCCATACTATGCTGCACTAATACAAATATTATTTTTAATAAGCTATATGGTAGTGTTTCCTATAGTATATATTTTTGTAGTGTTCATTTATATCAAAGATAACAATGTACTGTTTTCACGACAGGTGGTAGAGAGCGTGTTTGCCTTCTTCATGATGAAACAATTGTGTGTCTAGGAACAATGAGAGCCAGTGGGGACTGGGTAACTCTGAAAGATGGATGGATGTATTATTTAGGTCGGAAAGATGATCAGATTAAGCGCCATGGGAAACGTGTGAACCTTGGACGTGTGCAGCAGGTAAAACTATTAAGAACTATTTGCCATAATTAATGTATAAAGACAACGCACAACGCAGCTTTATTTCATACAGAGCAGTTACAGGTTCAAATCCTGATCTGTGTTGACTGAATCAATTTGAATTACGTCTACAATTCAGTCACCACAATGGTCTCGGTCTGGATTACACAGGGAAAATCGCTTTCTCTATGTCATCCAGAGTTTTCATTATTGAGGCTCAAGCATGAATGTTTCTTTGAACCTGTAACCTGCATTATCTACTACTCTGCTAAGGCAGTACCTTTACTCACTCAGCCGACAGAGGAGCTGAAGTTTTTTCTTTAATTATCTGACAAAATATTATATGTTGCTTTAAAACACTGTTGGTTTACAAATATTTCTAGGCAGCCGAAAGTTTGAAGCAGGTGGAAGCTTGTGCAGTGACCAGATGTGAGCAAGATAAGATGGTTCTCTTTGTCGTACCCAGGCCCGTGTCTGTGAAGAGTAAAGAAAGTGCTGCAAATTTCCACAGAGAGATCCTCCTTGCTCTTGGAAAGATTCTGCCCTCCTGTGCGATCCCAGATGATGTTGTCCACATCAATTCACTACCATTTACAGCTCATGGTAAATAAATGTCAAATATTAAAACAAATTTTTTTAACTTCGGGAATCATGGTAAACTAATCTTTTGATTTCTTGCATATAACCAGCTTTTATGTTCGTATTGATGATACAGCATGATAGGATATCTCAGAAATAAACACAAAGAGGTTAAAAGTTATTTAATTTTTTTAACAGTATAATTTGACTTTATTGTTATATGTAGAACAACCAATTAGCATAGAATCCATTCTTTGGGAAAGGTGAAAATGGAGGATTTCTAATAAGTATTTTATTTTAATACCATAGGAACACAAAAGGGCTATTTAATTTATCCTGTGTCTAGTTCTTTTATTTTTACAGCACTAGTCTGAGCTTTATTCATGTTTTGTGCCTACTTCAAACCAACAGTTTATACTCTTTGTTTAATCATTAAATGACTGAATTGTTTGATGAATCAATATACATATAAATTGATGTGATGAGTGAAAAGAAGAACAGCAACAAAATTACGTTCATAGAGCGCGTTTCACGTCGGGAGGACGTCCCAAGGCACTATGTTAATTATCGTGTTTTCTCCCCTGGCCCCATTTTCGCGATTGTTTGTGGGGACACTGCTGTGTGCAATTTGGCTGCCGTGTTTCGCCCACAAGTATACAGTCGACTTTCCTGCTTTTCTTCCCCCTGCCTCGACCCCTCCCCTTTTGCTTCTTTACCCCCTTTTGCCCCTAGTTCCACTTCCATGACTGATTGTGGGACACTGCTGTGCGCAATTTGGCTGCCACGTTTCGCCCACTAATATACAGTTACTTTTCCTACTATTCTTCATCCTGCCCTGATCCTTCCCACCCTGCTCTTGTCCTACCTAACTGTACAGCGCCTTGGGACGTCCTCTCGACGTGAAAGGCGCTATATAAATGTAAGTTTTGTTGTTGTTGTTGTTGTGTTAATTTTAGCTTGTGGCTTTCTTACTTTCAAATCATATCCTTTGATTCTGCCTTATTTTTGTGCTAAATATTAATTGCATCTTTTCCTCATATAATTTGAAACTATAATTCCCCCACAATCTTTTTATAAGATTGCTTTAAAAGTAATGGACCCTTCCCCCTCCAAAAAAATCACTTACTGTGGATCATAAAAATATTAGTTCCGTTTAAAGACTTTTTAAAGAAATATTTGCCCATAAATTACACAGTCACTTCATTTTCTGAAGTGACTGAAAGCTCCCCCACTGATCATGAGGCAAGGCAGGTGGGGGCATGAAGCAAGTATAATAATAATAATACAGTAATAGGCACTTTGAGATGTCCTCTTGATTTGAAAGGCTCTGTATCAAATGCAAGGATTATTATTATTTTATTCTTTTCATTTTTATATTATCTCTTTAGGCAAAATAAATGTAGCTGCACTGATGGAAATTTATCGCGAAGGGAAAGAAGGGAGAAAGTCCAGTTGTGTGCTGTGGAGAAAAGAAGACCTTTGGGAAGGCATTTGTCACCTTTGGAAGGTAAGGTTGCAGTGCCTGTAATAATCTAGATTATTGCTGATTTGTAAGATTTATATTGAATCACTGTAACAAACATTTGAGGATAGGCAGGCCATCAAATCCTTCCAAATATTTGTGGTTTTCAAAATGAGCAAGGTTGTCATTTACTTGTGGACATCAGTTGATGATGTCTTTTATCGGCAGCTACAGAAATGTCACACTCCACTGCATCAGTACTGAGGTCATGTTTCAAAACAGCTGCTTGAAATGCTGACTTTGTATTTGATCATCAATTCGCTAATTCAGGCTCACTCCAAAATACATATGCACAATGACACTGTCCAACAGTTGCTTCATGGTGTGAGTTTGACTGTATCAGATGAAGCAGTTTTTCTGGAATTGAAACTGGCATCTTCTGCAGCTGAACTACCTAGTCAGATGATTGTTGTAGGTTCAAGGCCATAATCAATTTTTTTTCTTGAACCAGCAAATTATGCTTACAACTGTTAGAGTAAACTCACTTTAGAATAAGATCACTGCATAAAAGCTTAATTATATATAATTAAATGTGTACCATACATTTATTTTACATACTATTGTACCTTTGCAGACTGTGCTCAATCTTCCAGAAAACCTGCCAATTCTTTCTGAATCTTCCATGTTCTTGTACAGTGGGGGAGACTCCTTGAAAGCTCTGAGGCTTGCAGAAGAAATAGAGATATTCATAGGACAGTCGGTATCTGGGCTTCTTGAAGCCATTCTGAACAACTCCATTCAGGATATTTATAATCATATTAGAAACATAATTTTTTCTGATGAAACTGAAGACACAGACGAGTTTGCAGATGAAATAAGTAGAATGAAAAGAAAAGCAAGGAACATTGAGACGGAGGGATCCCATTCAAGAGCAATAAAACAGCCGAGAACTGTAGCATCAACATTTGAACAAAAGAATATTAGTAATGTCACAGCCATAAGTAAAGGGAGCCAGATCTTTAAACAAAATCTGAAAGTAAGTTGTGAATATTATATGAACATTCCTAATAATGTACAAGAGAAAATAAGTCTGACTGAACAATCTTCTGATGACAAGTTGCTGAATTTTAAATCAAATCGAGAAAGAAATGGAATTGAATCCACTCCCTTCTCTGAAAGAGCAAATGAGTCCATGATTGGGAAGAGTTCATTAATTGGGGAGAACACTCTTGTTACTCAAGAATCTTTGGAAAAAGGTGACACACAGTCAACACATAATGATGGAACATTCTTCCTGGGAGAAGGTACTAATAATTGCAGAATGCTGTCATGGCAAATAAGGTGGACGTCAGACACTGGAAAGTGTGTGGATGCATCTCCTCTGCTGGTAATATCAGGCAGTAGCAACTCAGATGCAACTGTCTACATTGGGTCTCACTCACACAGAATGCAGGCGATTGACATGTTTTCTGGAAGACTTAAGTGGGAGAGGCTTCTTGGAGACAGGATTGAGTCATCTGCATGCATATCGAGATGTGGAAACTTTATTGTTGTAGGTATGAAACTATCGTTTTACTGCTTAGCCCACACAGTAACGGCTTGGTAGCTGAGGTGAGAAGAGCACAATTATTTGTCTGCGGGACTAGGATTTGTGTTTGTATAAAACGATAAAGATACTGAGGAAAAATTTAAAAAGGCAAGTTGAACAAAAATGAGGTCAAATCAATTGTTATTGTTTTAACTTAATTAAATTTTGTAATTGATGAATAAGTGCACAAATGTACTCCATCTGTTGAAAGGGTGAATATATTTTTAACAACTGAGGCTTGAAGTATCTGTTTCAAATACAATACAGTAAAATTAAACGTAATAGGTTTGAAGTATATCAGTCGATAGCATTTTTAACAATGAGTAAAATCAGTGAATGCCTAGAAACCTGGCACATAACTATTTTGCTGGTGTCTTGTAGTCCCCATTGTGGATCCCTGTATCCGTGATTAGAACACTCGCCTTAAAGGCATAGACATGTGTTCGAATCCAGGCAGGGCAAAACCTTGGGCAAGTTTCCTTACTCCTGAGGAGTACAGTACATTCACACCTGATAATAATCCCTCAAAGAAACAATAATAATTTGGTCATTTCAATCCACCACTGTTTGTGAGACACTGCTGTGTGCAATTGGCTGTCATGTTTCGCCCACAAATATACAGTCAATTCACTTTACAATATATTTTGTGAAGCGCTTTGAGACGACTAGAAGACGTGAAAAGCACTGTATCAAATTAAAAAATTATTATTATTGTTGGGCACATGGACCCAATGTTGTGAATATTAAAGCCAGGTTTAGAGCAAGTCTCGAAACAGTGCATGACTTTCTACATATACATAACAATATGTCCAACTTCGGATCAGAGACCTATGTGTAGTTATAAGCATTCTACTGTAGTGGTTAAGTGACACCTAGCCTCTGTTTGAAAATCTTAAATTAAAGGAGGGAGAGAAGACTGGGGAGTAAAGGACTTTATGGTTTAATGACCATAGAAATGTCCATAAAGTAAAGGACTTTCTTGTTTAAGCTCCTAACAAAGGCTAAAGTAGAATGAGAGTTGATGCAATGAGTTTACATTGTAATTTATGAGATTGCAGCTAGGAGAAAGATAATAATAATCCTTGCAATTGATATAGTGCTTTTCACATCTTATCTACCTTGATTTGACCTCATTTTTGTTCAACTTGCCTTTTTAAATTTTTCCTCAGTATCTACGTCTCAAAGCTCTTAATTAACATAATGGTGGGAAGCAGTTGGAAGTTCAGGATTGTTCATATCCACAATTATTATAAATCTGTTCCGTAGTCAAATTGCCCACTTCAGAAATATTGAAAGCTTGAGTGTTTTCCTGGATATTACTCTAGATATTCAAGACTTATTGTGAATTGCAAAGCAGTTTAGTGATCAGAAGAATCAAAAGGCCAGCTCTTGAGATTCAGAACTTTGCCAGAACATTTTCAGTTCTCCATGTAGAAATTATTCTGATGTGAAATGGCTTCATATAAATACTTTACATGAGTTCTTCCTTATTTATTTCTCCAGGTTGTTATGATGGTTTGGTTTATGTACTAAGAAGTGATGATGGGAAACCGTACTGGTTGTTTTGCACTGGGAATTCAGTGAAAAGCTCTCCTATTGTGGACCCCGACCAAGGATTGATTTATGTTGGATCACATGACGAGCACATTTATGCTTTGGATATACTTGTAAGAAATGTAATACTTTGAGTTTTTAAAGATCTGTATTAACCAGCTAAATGGGAAATAAAGTCTAAATTATGTTCAAATTATTCTCACTAGAAATACAAATAAAACTACAGTAAAAACCCGTTTATCCGGCACCCGATCAACCGTAACTTCTGTATAACCAGCATCGCAAAAAAAAGGTCAATTTTCGATTAACCGGAATTTATTTGGAAATATTGACAAATTAAAAAACATTTTTTGCGTTTTCAGCCGAATATCTGGCACGCGCTTTAACCGGTATTGGCCAGGTCCCGAAGGTGCCGGATAAACAGGCTTTTACTGTAGTTTGGCTCTTCCCCTGTGATGAATATGCTAAAAGAATAGAAATTTTATTTTAAGATTAGGGTTGAAAAGCAAATGGGATAAAAGAACACTAATGGAAATAGGAAGTGATGGCAAGAAAGTATCCAACACATAAGGTAATGGAAGCCAGGTGTAATAAGTAGCAATAAAATTTGTGTTGTGAACCCAAAGTGAAATGCTTGTGCCTTAGTAAACTCAATTTAACATAGCTGGCAAATAGGGAGCTTATGAGATTTTGTTTTCACTGAGTTGTTGGATATGTAATATCCTGTCAGAAGCTGTGATTGAGGCACAATCAATATTGGCTTTCAATAGGAAATTAGGTAAATATCGAAAAAGTGTAAATTGCAACAGTTTGAAGAAAAGGCAAGTAAATGTCCCCTTCTGCAACTCCATCCCAGAGCCCCTCCACCTCCCTACCTTCAGTCATCCTCCCTCCACCCCTCTCTGATCCCAACCTGCAGCTCAGTTCAAAAGTCCTCACGACAAGAAAGACGTTATATAAACACAATTTGTTGCTTTTCTGTGCTGCAAATGACTATGGTTCTAACCTGTACTAAATACAGTCTTTATAAAATTGCACAATAGTATTCAATGATGTTAGTGGAAGCATGGAATAATATTTCAAGTTATAATGCTATAATTTTGTACTGGTACTGTAGGTTGCCAGTCTGTTTAAGCTTTTTAGCTAAATTTATAACTTGTCAGGATGCTATAAATTGACCATGAACCGTTTCCCCAATGATGAGATTCATTTTTTTTATTATCCTAACCAATCATCCTCACATTTGCAATATATAATGTACAGTATAATGATTTGCTACTTTCTTCTGAATAGAGAAAACAATGTGTTTGGAAATTGCACTGTGGAGGAGGAGCTGTGTTCTCATCTGCGTGTTTAAATCAGTCACCACGACTCCTCTATGTAGCAACACTTGGGAATTCATTACTTGCTATCAATCCTGTAAGTGATTAAGATATGTCAATTCTGTTACAGTAAACAAGTAGATTTTTTAATATACAACTACATATCTCGTACTAATTGTTTCAGGTTCACTGTTCACGTTAATAGAACCACATAAATTTGCAGCACACAAGAAGGCCAATCAGCCCATCATGTCTTTGCCAGAATGTTCACTATCACCTGATTTCAAAATGCTAAATTATAAGATGAAGACTATCATAAGAAAAGCCTAAAACTCACCAATTATGTTATTACAATAATGGCTCATTTTTATTAAGTATTCATGTTGACAATGTGCAGGGCATGAATACCAGATGTTAAATTGAACATTTAAAATTTGTAAGGAAAATATGTGAAAGGAAAATATTGAAATAGGGTAAATATTTATACACAAGCTATAAACTTGGCTAAAAAGCTTCAATAAGGAGCATTAAAATGCAACACATTTTACAATTAAAGATCACGGACACAAGATGAAAATGCCATTATATTTTCTTATGGTGACAATTTGAAAATTACATATTTTCTCTTAAAGGAAAATATAAGAATTGATCTGATTTTTTTTTTCAGGATAGTGGGAATATAGTGTGGAAGCATTCCTGTGGAAAACCTTTGTTCTCCTCACCACAATGTACAGCCAAGTCTGTGTTTATTGGTTGTGTAGATGGGAATCTGTACTGCTTTAACCATCAAGGACACCAGGTAATATTTGATGCAGTGATTACATGTGAAGTGAAATCGTAGAAATCATTACTAATACTTCAAAAAATTGCCTTTGAACATAAGAATTAGGAGCAGGAGTAGGCCATTCAGCCCCTCGAGCCTGCCCCGCCATTCGATAAGATCATGGCTGATCTTCTGACCTAACTCTAATTATGTGCCCCATCCCCATATCCCCTAATCCCTCTACTTAAAAAAAATCTATCAATCTCAGCCTTGAAAATGTTCAAGAACTGAGCATTTACAGCCTTCCTAGGTAGTGAATTCCATAAATTCACTACCCTCTGAGTGAAGAAATGTTTCCTCAACTCTGTTCTAAAAGGCTGCCCCTTAATTTTAAGACTGTGACCCCTGGTTATAGATTCTCCTACCAGGGGAAACAGTCCCTCATTGTCTACTTTATCCAGCCCTTTAAGAATCTTATATGTTTCAATAAGATCTCCCCTAATTCTTCTATGCTCTAGAGAATACAGCCCTAGTTTATTCAACCTATCCTCATAGGTTGGTCCCGTCATCCCAGGAACTAACCTAGTGAATCTACGCTGCGCCAGCTCTAAGGCAAGTACTGTATGTCCTTTTTTAAATAAGGAGACCAACACTGCACACACTACTATAGGTGTGGTCTCACCGAGGCCCTGTACAGTTGCATCAAGACTTTCCTACTCTTGTACTCTAAACCTTTTGCAATGAATGCTAACATGCCATTCACCTTCTTAGTTGCTTGCTGTACCTGCAAACTAACGTTTTGCGATTGGTGTACAAGGACACCCAAATCCCTCTGAACACTAACACTATCTAATCTCTCCCCTTCTAGAAAATAATCTGTTTTCCTATTTTTACTACCTAGGTGAATAACTTCACACTTTCCCACTTTAAATTCCATCTGCCACCTACTTGCCCACTCCCCTAGCCTATCTATATCCCTATGCAATCTTTTTGCATAATCCTTAGAGCTTACTCTCCCACCTAGTTTAATGTCATCCGCGACTTTAGAACGTTACATTCAATGTTCTCGTCTAGATCATTGATTTAAATTGTAAATAGCTGAGGCCCAAGCACTGAACCTTGTGGCACTCCATTAGTCACATCCTGCCAATTCGAGAATGACCCATTTATCCCTACTCTGTTTTCTACCCATTAGCCACTCCTCAATCCATGATAATATGTTCCCATTAATCCTGTGGGCCTTAACCTTGTGCAATAGCCTTTTATGTGGCACTTTGTCAAATGCCTTCTTAAAATGTAAATATACTACATCTACTGGTTCCCACCCTATCTAACCTGCTACATACTTCAATTTTATTTTGAGCCAGATCATTTTTTCAGTTTCATTTTTAATAACTAAAACTCCATTATATGTGCTGTCCCTCAATGAGTGGTTCAATTGGTAGGGGTTTATTTTTGAGTTGTGGGCAGGAAGATTGTGGTAATGTTCTCATACGTTACTTGCTGAGCTTGCTACCCGCCAGGAAGTTCGTAGAAAGTTCCTAGTACAGTAGAAGCCCATTTATCCGTGACTCAGTGAATTGCCACTTCCGTATAACCGGCGCGCTAAAAAGAAAAGGCAGTATCATGCTGTTATGCTCAAGTTTAGTATGTCTCTGTAGTTGAATCTCTAGCAGTTGTGTTCTTGTATCGAAGTCTAATCTTTTTTCCTCCAGTGTTACTGGATTCTTGGACATTCAAGTGGTTTGAGGTGCAGAATCTAGCGTGGGAGTTCTGCCTTTCTGGAGGAGCAAAATCACACTTGCTCTTTCACAAACACAAAATGCTCAAAATGTAGCTTGGCTATCCTGCATATAATGGTTCAGTTTTTTTACTTCAGGCTGATCCATGCATGTCAGCACGTCCTCACCTACCTGAGAGTTGTTTAATCAACTTGGATCAGCCTTGGATTTTAGGCTGACTCTGATTAAGACAATACAGGACATACATCAACAATCTAGTGCTGCAGTAACAAATTCACTTCTTTCTTAGCCAATGTAACTGTTCATAACACACGGCATACTGACATCTTCAGGATCCTGGTCTTCACCTTTAAAGCCTTCTATGGCCTTGCCCCACCAAACCTCTGTGACCTCCTAACCCTCTACCAACCTGTCCTCTTCCTCCACTCAGAGGGCTCCAGCCTGCTCCATGTTCCCCCGCCCCACCATTGGCGGGCGAGCCATCAGCACTGTGCTCCCAACCTTTGGAATTCCATCCATCAATCCCTCCACCTCGCCCCCTCACTGGCCTCCTTCAAGTCCCACCTAAAGTCCCTCCTCTTAGAGGTGCCATCGGTCACCCCATTTCCCCTCCCTTCCCTCTACCCTTCCCAATCCCGACACCAGCTCAGGTCTGAAACACTGACTGTCTAGCACCTTGGCATGTCCTCCCAACGTGAAAGGCGCTAGACAAATGTAATCTTGTTAACATTCTTAGGTATGTTAGTTAAAGCTTTGTTTCATTTTCAGATTTGGCAGTTCTCGACTGATGGCCCAATATTTTCCTCACCGTGCGTCTCGAGTTTCTCTGAATCTAATCAGATGGTAATATGCGGATCTCACGACTCTTTTGTGTACTGCCTGAATGAAGATGGGGATCTTGTGTGGAAGTTTAAAGCCAGCAAACAAGTGTACTCAACACCATTTGTTTATGGTGACCAAGGTCTGAATACTGAAAAACTGGTTGCTGTCACGTCAACAGATGGAAAGATATGGCTCCTGGGAGCTGCAACAGGAAAATTGGTTACCGTATATTCACTTTCAGGTGATGTGTATTCCTCGCCAGTCTTATGGAGTAAGACACTTATTGTTGGTTGTAGAAACAACTATGTATATTGTTTAGAGATGTCCACAACAGAAGAAAATTCATAGCACTATAATTGAGTGAAAATAAGCAGTTTCCAGATTGACACATCTTGCTTGCCTAATTCCAGAGAGTATTAGGCACAGGCTGGCAAAAGCCAAGGCTTGGGGACCCCAGAATGTGCGTTGACATACTACTGAAGTTTAACCAGTTAAAAAAAACATAACTTGCTTTCAAAAGCACTGTCTTGTAAGCCCTCCCACTGTTTGCCCAGCTGGGACCATCCTACCCAATAGAGCTTCGGCTTGTAAGGTTAACAGGAGTTCGATGGGAATAATCCCTGCCCTACTGACTGGTCTGCCACTCTAAGCCCTTCAGATAGGTCAGGCTGGGCTGGCATGGCACGATCAGAAGGCACGGTGTTTACCAAAAGACAATTTATGTTGATAGCAAAGGTTCCGGTAGCAAAATGTTGCTCTCATTTCCTATTACAGATGATATCAGATGATATATTTTGATAGATGTAACCTTTACTGTACAGTATTGTGGTCTGCAATATGTCTGGCAAACATCTCAATGAGCAGCAGAGTAATGGATAACACTTGGAAAAAAAACTTCACTTTAATTGCATATTGAATAAAATTTACACCTATTTGAAAATTGTGAAGGAGAAATTCATCTCTTTGATTTATTGCAGCTATATTATGTCAAAAGTGCTTCTAAAACATCGGAGCTATTTATTTGCAAATAAGAATTGATTGTTTTTTGTATTCATTACTGTGGAATGCTTGCAGAAAATAATTAATGTGTTCTTTTAGGTCACAGATGATTTGCATGGCATATAAATCATATTGAAATGGTTATGTAGAATTATAGGGACTTCCTCCCAATGTGAAAGGCGCTCAACAAATGTAATTTTGTTGTTGTTATGGTAAAATGTTTAAAGTTCTTAGTGATTACTATTTTGTTTTCTTAAATGTTAAAAAAGTTTTACAAGGCAGTTCTTAACTGTAAATGTATAAGAAACTGGGTATACAGTAGTCTTAATAAAATGTCCTGTCTATCTCCCAGAGGATAGAGTTCAAAATCAAATCTTTGCCTTTAAAGCCTTTCGCGGTCTTGCCCCTTCCTATCTCCTAAAACCATATAAACCTCTCTGCTCCACATTCCAGCCCAGCCCGCCAAACCATCGGCAGTCAGGCCTTTAGTCTCTCTGCCCTCCCCACCCCTCCCCTCGGAACTTCATCCCAAAGTACCTTCACCTCGCTCCCTCCCTTGCCTTCTTCAAGGTATGCATCCAACCGCACCTTCGACCACCCACCCTGCCCCTCACCACTCCTGATCCCAACCCCTTGCTCTGGTCCAGATCCCTGACTGTCCAGGGCCTTGTTACATCATGCAACGTGAAATGTGCTATACAAGTGTCATTTGTCATTATTTGTTGTAAGGTTCTGAGTTAAAATGAGATTTTGGCAATCTCAAAACCAGTTTAGAAAAGGTGTGAAACCACAGCACAGGATTGCCCATGGCATTCATCAGCGTGACTGGAGCGATGAATCACATTATTTTGGGTCAGAAAAAAGGAAGCTTTACACTGCATCTACCTATCCCATATCTGATTCTGACAACTGATGGAAAAAGTGAATAATGTTAATTACACTAAAACTTTACAAGTGGTAAAGGAGCAAAATATCATTCATGCAAATTCAAAACTCTCAAGCATATGATTCAGAAACTCGTGTACTCCAATTTGTACAATTCAGTTTCTAGTTTGCAATATAAAATGAACTGGACTAAAGAATCCTAAAGAATTACAGTTTGTTTTGGTCTGCTGGGGGTCAACAACAACAACTTTGGTTTATATAGCGCTCTCCACACTGGATGGCGTCTCAAGAGCGCTTAGTCTGGGGTCATCAGTAACTAAATCCAACCCAGTCAGAGTTCCACATACGTATGCCATTTAAAAATGGAAACTGCCTGTTCTTGGAATGGAATTCATGTCCTCTCCCCGGAGAGACACACCTTGCTTACGCAAACGATAGTATATTAAGTGCAAGATAGCAAGAACCAAGTGTGTGCATTGGGATACTGCTAAAGTTAAGCAGCTAAAAGGTGATTTAGTTTGCTATTGAGAGCTCTGTTCAGCAAGCTTCCTGTTGTTTGTGTAGCTACGGTTACCCTATTAGGGTTATAACTTGCAGTGTTAAGAATTATATTTCAGGTAGGAAAGCCCCCTGGCCTTCTTCCCCCCCCCCCCCCCCCCCCCCCGTCTTCTTCTCTCACTCCCTTTCCCCTCTTTCGCTCCCCCATTTCCCCCTTCCCACACTTTTCCCCCTTACCCCCTTTTCTCCCTGATTTTAACCTCCCACCACCTTTCCCTCCCTCTCCCCCCTTAACCCCATTTCTCCCCCCTATTCCTCCCTGATTTTA
This sequence comes from Hydrolagus colliei, assembly GCA_035084275.1. Lineage (NCBI taxonomy): Eukaryota > Metazoa > Chordata > Chondrichthyes > Chimaeriformes > Chimaeridae > Hydrolagus > Hydrolagus colliei. The sequence continues at coordinate 14,833,526 of CM068742.1, read as the reverse complement.
CCCCACCTTTGCCTCTCTCTCCCCCCTTATCCTCTTTTCCCCCTTTCTCCCCTGGCCCCACTTCCATGACTGTTTGTGGGACACTGTTGTGTGCAATTTGGCTGCCGCGTTTCTTCCACAAATATACAGTCAATTTTCCTACTTTCCTTCCCCCAACCACGACCCCTCCCCACCCCTGCTCTGGTCCCTATCTCTTTTCCCTCCTTTCTTCCCTCTTATCTTCTCCCTCCCCCACCCCTGCTCTGGTCCCAACCTTGGGACGTTGTTGTATTCTGTGAAGCGCTTTGAGACGTCGATAAGACGTGGAAAGCGCTATATAAATGTAAGGATTATTATTATTATTTATTATAACAGGAGCTGGAAAAATCTCTGTTCCTAGTCCCGCACATAAATCCCGCTGATGCCAGGGCTGGCTGGGCTGGAGTGTTGCTGACCCACTTTGGCTCGAAATGGATGACCCAAGATTGGCAGAAAGGATTGATTTGATTCGTAACATTCCACTTCAGAACCAGCGCAGCTCAAAAGGAGCTTTCCCCTTTCCCTGCCGCCTCCCAAAAAGGATAGCCATTTGTGTTCAAACATGTAAAAATTAAAGTTGAAAGTAGGAAAGTAACTTTTATAATAACACCCAGGTACTTATGCAGTTGATCAATAAAAGAGGTGTTTATTACATAACAGCACTTTAATAATTACACACTACAGGACTGAAATTCAAAGTAATGTACCTAAAAAGACAACACAATTAGAAACAATTGCACTTTGCAACACTTTTTAAAAAATAAAGTGAAACCAAGTTAAGGTAACGTTGTATCATTAAAATCACTTTTGTACATGGAATGAGGTTAGTATCATAAACATTTACTTTGTTTATATGTTAGCGGTTTTATATTGGTATTGGTAGGAAATGGTTTGTAGAGCTTTTTTTTAAAAACGGCAAATGAGAATGAAAAATTAAAAACACAAAAAAATTCAGAAATAACAAAACAGTTTGTGTAATTCCAAAAAACAAGTCTAAGAATTCTGCCCTTAAATAACATTTGACATTTCATTATTTTCTATATATTAAAATCAAATATTACATTGTTCCAAATTTTCATTGCTGAATAAACAGGAACTTCATACAATTACACAACAAATGCCGTGGCTAGACTGTTCACCAATTTAGTGTAAAGCAACAGTATAACAAGATGTTAGTGCAAAGTACCTTGAATAATAGTTTGGACAATAGTGATGTTACACTGTGATTTGTACCAGCATAATAATTTGCTGCTCCAAATGAAATGCTTTAGTAATGGGCCTTTGTTTTCTGATTAAAATTTACTGTGCATAGTACAGTACCTACACAAAAACACAATTAGCACATCGAATAAGCTGTCCTATGTTTTAGTGAATAAGACCCAGTCCTTGATGAGTCTGTATTATAGCATAATACCAATCAAGTACATAAAAATACTGCATATTGACACCAATTATCTAATATAGCATTTATATTGATGAGAATTTAGGACATCATCAAACCCTACCTTGAACATTAAGTTAGGTAAGCTGTGAGTATTTTAAACCATGGTCCTCCAGCTGAATTGAATCCAGCTTGCAACTTACAATCTAGGTGAAAGAATCATTTTTATGTGTCATGTATGAGCTAAATAGTTGGTCCAATGCCTGAAAGGCAAGATTTTAGAAGCAATAAAGAATCTGGGCACCAAAACATCTCACAAACGTAAAAGTTACACTTGGAATAATTGCAGCGTCCCTGCCCTTTGCAAATATATTTCATCTGGAAAACCTTGCAAATGCTTATAGTTGCCCAACAAACTTGAAAACATTTTTTTTAATTCAGTTTTTTTTAAAAAAACCCTGGGACAATGTTTTCAGCTTTTAGACATTTGAAAGAATTCAAGTGAAAATCAGAAGGGAAGCGGTGAACATTGGTTTGATTTTCATGTAAAACATATTATTACAAAAACTTCAGCATAAGCCGTCACACAGTGGTTTTGTCTCTTTTATCTTTGATTCTAGGTGAGAAATGAATCATTGTAAAATAAACACTGTTTAAGCATTGTTTTGTGTCCTTTAATGATGGGTAAGAAATATGCAACTCAGTCAATCTTGAGAGCTTTGATTCATGCCGAGTTACTGTGAGAAACAACTTGAAAATGGAGGGACAACTGAGAAATGCAAGGAAGATGGAGCTCACAAAATTGAGTTGGTGTGCATGCAGAGGGGAGGGGAACATATTTAATCTTACAATTCCATGTGTTTTTGGGGAAACGTTGGGACAAAAAACAATTATTGAAAAAATCCAGGATTTATTTTTCAGGAAAATGTTTCTTGTTTTTAAAATAGCTCAGTTGCTTGTTTCTAACTTCAACCAGAATTTCATGACCTAACACAGACATAGATTGAATTCAAATATACACTTTACCGATGACACTAACCTGCATTGGAAATGATAAATATAAGGAAAGTTACAACATTTTCCAGCTGTCTTCCATTTGACTGTAAAAGTTGTGATTGTTATATGCAAAGGTTTTTGGATAAGTGGTGTCCAAATTAGAAAATTCATTAATTTTATTTTATTAATTTTATTAAAGCTGCTTCACTTAGTCTTTCTGTACCTAAATGTTTCTGCCCCATAGCATCATAAAGATTCAATGTAGCGGGAGTTTTAAAAGGTAAATATAACAAAAAAGTATTTTTATTCAAGCTTCAATGTTATTTATGTCAGATGAAAATTACAAATAGAAAGAAACAAATGTACTTGGAGAAAGGCTCTACAATGCCTTAAACACATAATACATAGATATATATATATATATATATAAACAGAATATGTTGGAAGTTCAAATGGTTCAGATTTGAAAGCAAAACTAGTGAACTGATTTATGGAAGCAACATATCCAAATTCCTCATATCTAAATTGCTGTTAGACTGCAAATAAAGTTAAGGAAAACCTCAAGCTATATATTCAATGGTTAGACTTTCAGATATTAATTTGATTTTCAGTTAACTTTATACACATGGTTACATTTACTGATATCTATGTACACATAAAGGTTAGGTTTATCAAGTGATAAGTGTTCCACGCTGCAATATACAGCAGGCAACACTGGCTCCTAAAAAACCAAGACTACTATCATCAGGAGGTCATGGGAACATTATTCAGTCTCATTTATTTTAGTAATTGAAGGCTTCAATAGCATTTGGAATGGAATTGGCCACTTTTATCCAGACATACTTCATTTTGAAACTCATGGGCCTATATTCTTTCCATAATTTCATTAGCATTGTAGTTTTACTGCAACTTTTTCTTAAAAATATTTTAATCACCTAGTTGATAAGATTGATTGCGTTCCTTTTAGATAGTTAGCATTAGCAGTTAACATTGTTCCCGATTTGGGGACTTTATGTTTCTCAGGAGAGTGATGCAATAAAATGGAATAAAATCATGCATTTTCAAAATAGCCGTAGGAAGCTATTCTTCTAGTCTCATGAAATGAAAATCATCTTAACAGGTGAGGTTCATGAATTGGCAACTTAAAATGGTGTTCAAGGATTACATATTGGTTAAGTAATAATGGTCAACTAAGAATAAAAGAGCTTGAAATGTATAGAGCCTTATGTCAAAATGTCTCTTGCAGTAAAGAACGAAGGATTGGCAAATGAACCTGACTTAATTCATTCATTTTCTCATAAATTCCAAAGTGCAATACGGGAAGAATCACTACCATTGATACTTCCTGTTATTACAGTATTTCAGCTGGTAACATATCCTTTGCTTAAAATAAAATCATCTGGGCTAAAGCAGTAGCCAAATCCACAAGTACCCCTCTCTCCAATACCCTACTGCAGAGTGCCTGGCTGTCCTCGCTCAAATTTGTATTCATGTAATCAGAACAATACCGTTTTCAATGTAACAACGTATTTTAAGGACTGCTAAGGTTAAAGTGTGTTCAAACCACGACAGCTTTTATTTGCCGAAGCCAATAACGTAATTGATTGCATTATAATGAGCAAGTAATTAAATAAATTGGAAAAATGTAATATTTATAAAGTGCTTTTGGGATAAAACTTATCATAGGGTGATAATGATCTATAAATATCATAGAAAAAGACTCATATTTATTTTCCGCAGCCGGAAAGAATTGTTTAAAATTTGAACAAAATGGGAGAGTATGTGCCTTTCTGGCTGCACTACACCTTATGAACTGCCAGGGGGCAGCAGAATCTGGGCATTTTCAGAAACGTATAACTCTTTAACGTATAGATTCTATCCCATATTATTTTTCACCGAATTTACAGTAAATTTAGTGTGCCAGATATGGTGGAGGAAGCGTTGAATTTCAATCTGCTGGATAATGTGAAATTCCCATTTGAGACCCACTGGAAACTGTGGACCAGTGGTGGAGGTTCATTTTTGTAATCTGGAGCTAGTGCAATGCTGTTCTCACCTGGAGACAAATAATAAAATGGATTTGAAATATCAGAGCCAAAAAAAAACATTTGGAATGATGCGTATTTTGAAAAGACCACATGGGTTCCCTTGATGCAGATCAAGAAACTACTTTGTCACTTGTTTCTGCCTTACTGAAATATAAATAAGCAAAAATAAATCTCCAAATATTAAAACAATATCGTACTTGCAGTCTGAAGCTACTATAAGCTCTCGAGTTACCCCCAAAAATCAACTTGCTTAATTTTTGGTATTATAGATTTACCTACTCTACATAGTGATATTTTCAATTTATTCATTTTCAATTGGACAATATATTGTTGAAAATAACAATTTAATATTTGGTAGAATAAATTCTGCAGAAGCTGAAATTTAGCATGATTTGCTGTCAAGATTATAAATCACACACTGTGATCTGACAGGGAAGGTATGAGCCTCTACAGGGTGCTGCAATTTTTTAACCCAATTAGTATGGTATTGCTTAATGTCCTTTTTCTGCCTGTGAGTCTGCCTGCAGGGAAGAAGAGAAGAAAACAAAATAGAGCAGCAATGGGGAGAAAAGTAAAAAAGGATTGAAGAGCGAAAGAAAGGTACAGGAGCAAAAGGTGTGCAGAGAAAATATAACCTGGAGGGAAGTGAATAAGAGACAAAACAGACATAGAAGTGAGTCAAGAAACAATCACACAAGAAAATTTGGAAGAGAAAAACACAGAGAGCGTAAGAGAGTCATTTAAGAAACAGCTTGTTCCTGTAATTTGAAGATGGTAGGATGGGTGTTATGGGGCCATGAGAATATTCACTTTACAGTATAATCTGCGAAGCACTTTGAGACATCCCAATGACATAATAAGGTGCTATATCAAAAAGGAGAAACATCCATAGAGAAAGAAGAGTGAAAACTCTTAGAAATACAGAGGATACATTATTCACACAAACACACACTCACACCACAGCAGAAATAGGAAGAGGCAGAACAAAAGCGGGAAGAAACAGATAGTGAGGTAGATCCAATAAAACAAATGACATGCCCTGTACATATTCTCCAGTCACCGAACAGTTTTATAGGGGAAAGATTGAAACTTAAAAAAAATTATTGCTAAAATAGACAAAGGGGAGCACAATTTTTCACAACTATCCATGAAATGAGAGACATAATTTAGATACAGGTACTTGTATTTTCAGTAGGTACAAGTTGAAAGCCTTTCTTCAATTATGATGTATTCTAGGTCCATTAAAAAAAAACATTTTTAAGCATTTCATTCGATTAGTATTGATGTGCAGTATATCTCGCCCACAAAATGCACAATCAATACATTTTACAGTGTCTTGAAGCCGTGATAAAGCGCGATAGCAAATGCAAGCATTATTATTAACTGAAATTTTTATTCTAAGTACTGTATTAAGTAAATTGACCTAAGAAATTATTTTCTTTTTTCTAGAATCAGACATGTCCTACATAGCAGACTCCCAACTATCGATACAATTCCAGCAAATATAAGGCTGATTTTTCTTTACAGTGAAGTTATCAAAATATCTTACATTTTGTTAAAGGTCTTTTGTATCTCACTTAAACCAGTGCAAGCTAAGATTCACTTTGAGGCATTATATAGGGCATTCACTTCCGTTAAGTCTTGAAAGTAAATTGGGTATGAAGTAATAGAGTAGGAAGCAATACCAACTTTCATAGGTATTAATGGGTATGGCGACAGGGCTGTGCATTGGGATGAAAAGATCTGCCAAAATCTAATAAAACTTGTGGAACAGGCTTGCTGTACTGAATGCCCTCTTCCTGTTCATGTTTTCCTTTGTTCGGTTGATAGCTGCCCATTTTGGAATCCACAACAGTTTCATATTATATTATAGTGTATATAGGTACTTGGGTGCAGGTTCAATATTAGTACGTATTTGGAAACTACTGTACCAAATGTGTGAATGGAGATGCACATTTAAAAGCTACATTTTATGCACTCATGACTACAGTGATATGTTATTTCTGCGGCACATGCAGTATTTTTTTGTGTTCCTTAAACATGTGAAGAAAATACACTTTAGCACTTTTTAGTGGTAACTCTGCAGAACGCAGCGGCAGTTCCTCAAACATCGGAAGGTCATTTAATTATCTGAGGACAGTCGCTCCAGGCTTTAGCTTTTCTCTTGGCGAGAGCCAACCAGGCGGGTTCCACAGTCACTGGAGCAGCATCGGGTGTTGAGAACCTTTTAGGTAAATCTTTAACCGGTGGAGTTGATGCCACTGAATCACAAATTTCAACTATGAAAAAGAGAATAAAAAACAATGATACAAAAATGTGCTTTACCTTACTCAGAACTTCATATTGGAAAGAAGCAGGATTACATGTCAGCGCAGATTCTAATCTCAGTTTCAGATTTCGTTCCATTGATGTGGTTTTACTTTGTGACTAAAAAGGTCTGAACAGTAATTCCTATTCAGAGAGTGGAATAGGTTTGAAATCAGAAATTTACACAAACCAGTTCTCCCGTGGAGTTACTGTGCCAAAGGACTGTTGAGGCTAATCCCACCTCATTCTTCACTCAAAGGGTAGTGAATTTATGGAATTCACTACCCCCAGAAGGCTGTAGATGCTCAGTCCTTGAACATTTTCAAAGCTGAGACTGATAGATTTTTAAAATATAGAGGAATTAGGGGATATGGGGATGGGGCAGGTAATTAGAGTTTGGTCAGAAGATCAGCCATGATCTTATTGAATGACGGAGCAGGCTCGAGGGGCCGAATGGCCTACTCCTAATTCTTATGTTTTTATGTTCTCATTGGGGATCATTCTAACTGAATCAATAGCATAAATCGGTCACTCACTCCACAACTGTTTGTGGGACATTGGTGTGCGCAATTGGCTGCCGTGTTTCACCCACAAGATACAGTTAATTCTCTTTACAGAATATCCTGTGAAACTCTTTGAGACATCTCAACGATGTGATGAGGTGCTATATCAAATGCATGATTTATTATTACTATTTTATATTCAGTACTTGATCAAACTACAGTTTTAGAGTTTTAGCGCTTGGTCAAAGTGAGTTTCAGAATATGCTGTTTGTGAGATACACTGCCTGTGCACAATAGGCTGTTGCGTTTTGCTCACAAAGTACACAGTCACTCAACTTGAATATTGTACGGTATATTCTGTGTGCTTTGAGATGTCTCAACAATGTGATAAGGTGCTGTATCAAATAAGCATTGTTATTATTACTGTATAATACTATGCAGCAATCGGTATAAAATAATGAAAATCTTATCTGATCAGAAACCATTTTCCTCTCAGTACCTGTGACAGAATTTGGAAGTGTGGCAGATTTTTTCAAGTGTTCACGTCGTTCTACCTTTGACACAATATTGGTCCCTGTTTTCTTATCCTCATCATGAGTTGTTGATGAATAGAGTGGACTTACACGATGATTAATGCTACCTTTGTTGTCAATGGGACTGAAGGTCACAGCCTATGGATGAAATGTTAAAATCACACATTGCTTTTATTATACACATTATCTTGTTGTACCATGATCTTAATTATTTGAACAGTAATGATAATTAGGGAGGGAGGACAATCGGAAAGGATGTGACTTTAAATCATGAATCATGCAAGCGAAGGCAACACTCCACACACTGTCATAAGCATTGCTAGAGGTCTCTACCAGGTATCATTCTTAACACTATCAGCTGGAGTCCTGCAGCTCAGTGATTACAGCACTCGCCTCTCAAGACCTGGGTTTCATTTCCAGCAGAGAGAAACTTCGGGCAAGTTTCCTTAGTCCATACAACCTAATAATAATCCCTCAAGAGAAAACCCCAATAAAGATTGGTCATTTAAATCCACCACTGTTTATGGGACACTGCTGTGTACAATTGGCTGCTGTGTTTTGTCCACAAATATACAGTTACTTCAATTTACAGCGTATTCTGTGAAGCACTTTGAGACTCTAGAAGATGTGAAAAGCGCTATATCAAATGTAAGGATTATTATTATTAACAGCTCGCATTACTTGCTGTGGGACCGGCTTTTGCATAGCTATGCGGTCCTTCTCTTCTTGTTTGTAAGTTTATCAGTTCTGACCATGTGGTGTTTTTCTGCGAAGTGCTTTGAGATGTCTGTATGACACGATAAGGCGCTAAATCAAACGCAAGGATTTTTTAAAAAATGTTTAGCGTTATTATAACAGGAAATCCCAATCTAAATATATCCTGTCCAAGATGGGTGGATTTATAACATCATATTGTATTTATATAGTGCCTTTCCCTATGGGAGGAGATCCCAAGGCACTGGATTTATACACTCACTGACAAATATATCAGTAATTGGGAAGACTATCATCTCCTGTGTGTTCAACCTCACAGTCTTCAGAAGCAATATAACATGTAATAATCTAAGGAGAATTCCATACGTTTTCTTTAGCCTGTTTTTCTGCTATCTTGGCTTCTCTGGCTTGCCTCCTCTCTTCTTTGCTGGCCTGTTGCTCACGGAATCCTTTCTGTTTCTGCATCGCCAGGGTAATCCACATTGGTTGGATTGATTCCACCTTCTCCACCAGTCTGGAGCTATCCAGGGAATGTCTGCTCTGCAGCACAGGTTTTTCTGGGAAAAAATAACGTAGGGAATTAACTTTCCACCAAAACAATGTTACAGAAGGAACAAACACTGATGATAGGGATGCAAGTTTCTATTACATGTTCCATCATGAAAGCAGACAGATCAAATAACAATCATGTGTATTTAAATAGTGTTATTTTACACAAGGATAATGTGTATAAGAAAGCACACTTTACAAAAATAAGAGTTACAAACCTGAGAAAGGAGGGAGATGAGAGGGGAGGTGGCCAAAGGTGCAGTTAAAGAGATGGGTCAAGTTATTTTCCCCAAGTGCTAATAAAGTAACAAGAAATACATAATTCAAATTGATGCTATTAGCTTTTTTGTCATGATAATAGAGTCCTATAGCTCAGTGGTTAGAGCACTTGCCTTGCAAACGAGAGACCTGAGGCAAGGTGAAAACTTGGGCAAGTTTCCTTACTCCACACGTCTAAAAATAATCCCTCGAAGAAAAATAATAAATTGGTTATTTCAATCCACAACTGTTTGTGGGACACTGCTGTGCGCAATTGGCTGCAACGCTTTGCCCACAAATGTACAGTCAATTCACTTTACAGTATATTCTGTGAAGCACTTTGAGGCATCTAGAAAATGTGAAAAGCACTATATCAAATACAAGGATTATTATTATTTAACCGTATCTTGGCCATCACCACCCCCTCCATTTCCTTCCCAGCACAGGTTCCCACCCGATCTTTGTAAAGGACTTTAAGGCATTCTCCTTGCATAAACAACGTGATATGAATACAATTCACCGTTGTTAAATTATCTCAGTTGGCTTCCTTTATAGGACATTAATCTTGAAAATCCACTGCTGCAAAAGAGGCTTTGCGTTGCTTGAATGCAATATCAAGCTGAATTGATTCTGAATGTGCAGAATAACGCACCAGGAAAGGAAGAAGTGTAGCTTAACACTGTGCCTGTTCAATATTCACTCTTTCGTAAATAAATATTTTCAGATCCGCATTTTGTTGCTTCAAATAGGCTGGGTTCAACACTACAAACAAATGAATCAAACTCCAGTTATTTCTCTTGGTTCTGGAGCATCTGTGTTGCAACCTGTAGAAAATATGTTGTAATTTTACCTTGGATAGTACTGTACATACAAATTATTTATAAACCAATGGAAACCCAGGGTGCTTATCAGGCAGTCATGTGATCACTGGGGTCACACAACAAGATAAAACCGTGAGTGAGCAAAGCTTGTGTCACGCAGTCACGTGAGACCTGAGATTATATTACAATTTTAGGATTGCTTCAAGATGTCTGTTAGTTTCAAATGGGTTTCACCTACTAATTTAAAATCAATTCACTTTACAGTGTATTCTGTGAAGCGTTTTGAGATATCTAGAAGATGTGAAAAAGCGCTGTATCAAATGCAAGAATTATTATTATTTTTTATTATTTACAGTACATTGAAAACAAGCATTTAATCACAGAAGGAAAGATTTGACCACCGTGTTTGCTTGTTTGGTATTCTTAAATTGTCCTTTCTATTAATCCCACTTTCTATTTATTTTCTCATCCATAATCACTTATTGTTTTTACTTCTCGGGGTCTTATCTATTTACAGTAGAAGCCGGTTTAACCGTGACTCGATGAATCGGCACTTCCATATAACCGGCACGCAAAAAAAAAGTCCGCATTCGATAAACCGGAACTTATCCAGAACAATAGCAGCTTTGCTGGTAGATGCTGCGCTTGAAGCCATGATGCTGCGGTTGAGGTTTATAGTCCAGTGATTCTTTTTAAAATGAATCAACAGGTGGAAAAAACGACAGTGCGATTTTAAAGCCATACTAGCGGCAAGCCGATAACGCTAGCCGATAACTCATATTGTCGCGCAAGTACAGTATTTTGGTTTGCTGCTAGTAGAGTCTAGGGCTATCTGTTTGCCGCTAGTAAAGTCGCGAGACTTTAAAATCATGCTGCCGTTTTTTTCACCCGCTTGGCATCCTCCATTTAAACAAGAATTGCTGGACTGTAAACCTCAATCAATAAAGGTGAGAAACGCAAGAGAGTAGTTTTAACAATAAGTACCAATATAATATTCTGTTATTATCTGTTATTATTTAGTCTGGTGTGTATGGTGTGTGTTAAAATAAGTTAAATTTTTTTGTGGTGGGTTTTCGGCCACTGGCCGCCCGAATATCCGGCAGGTGCTTTAACCGGCATTGGCCAGGTCCCACGGGTGCCGGATAAACAGGCTTTTACTGTATATAAAAGCCTTAGGTATGTTTCCGCAATTGTGTCCTCCTGGCGCGGATGGCGCTGTGTAAAATCAATCAATCAATCAATCAATCAATCAATCAGTTTATCAGTCTATCAGTCTATCTATCAAAGCCTTGGGTATGTTTCCACAATTGTAACAATGAACTTCTAAAAGGAAAACAAAAACCAATACAGCTTAAAACACAAAGCAAAAACAAAGAAAAACAACCCAGTGATTAAAGCTCATCCTTTCTTTTGTTATCAACAAATACATTATTTAAAAAGAGTTTCAAAATATATGAATAAACGTGTTCAAAAACACTAGGCTGCGTATGTTACGCGGGGGTACAGCTAGTATATTATATTGGCCTTTGGGTTAGTGTTGTTTCCAGCATCAGCTGATACCAAATATCAATGTGCTCGATGTCCTGTGGTGTGTGAGGATATGCACACTCAAGAGTTGTGGTTTACAGCTTCATTATAATGACTTGGATTCATATAGCACCTTCATGTAGAATAATAAATATTTTGGAGCACTTCACAATGACGGTATCGGAAGCCAAGCAAGGGAGAAGGGATCAGGGTAGAGGTTAGAGGGGAGGGGATCGTAGCCACAACTATTATCACAACCTAATGAAAGTAATACGAACAGCAGCAAGTGATTCAATTGCCCAAGTATACTGTACTTTGAGTTGTCGAGTACATACATGCATTTCACGCACAATGTAAAATCAATCTACTGTATATTCTGTAAAGTGCTTTGAGACGTCTCAACGAGATATTAAGGCATTACATCAAATATAAGGGTTATTATTATTATTTAATCAAACTCTGCAAGCAGAACCTTTGTTTGCTTCTTCTCTTTGACCCTAGGTCTTGCCTCAGTGAATGGTTTGAAGGGAACCAGAAGCCTTTACTGGACAACAAAATTTACCGGTTATTACAGACTCTCCACATTGCAAGCAGGCGCAAGAAAAAACCTGGAGTGTCTGGACTGTTTGCGCACATGTGTCAGCCTCGTGAGATCGATTCAAACCGTTCTTGTGAGACAGGCACTTGGGCACGGTGCACACAGCCCAGCCCTGTGCTCACTGGTAAGGTTTCTTTACAATTGCGAGAGGCACCAGCAAGCACCAGGATCAACACATTGCATACGATGGCAGCAAGAGAAGAACGGAAGTATAATTTTTAGAAACAGGGAAGAAATAAGGAAAAAGTATGGGTGGGAAATTTAAATATCATTAGAGAGTTCAATTTTTCATTGTCCTAATGACATGTTCTAAAAACATATACTGTAGTAGGTAATAGTGATAATAATAATATATTATTATTCATATGTTATTAATATTATTATTATTAAAAATAATCCTTGCGCCTTATCACATGGTTGAGATATCTCCAAGCATGTCACAAGATATATGTAAAGTGGATTGACTATGTATTTTGTGGGAAACTTAATAAATTCTAGTGTCCAGTTTTGAGAAATTGAAACATAGGCAACAAACTCTAAGGCAAACAATGTTTGCCCATATGTTCCATTGTATCTTGCTGTGTCAAAATCTAAAAGATTTTTAAAAATAATAATTACTGTCAAGGGCAGAGATTGTTTTGGTAAGCAAATTTATTGAGACTGTTTTTATTCAAAACATTTGCAAAACCAATTGTATGGCAGTGAAGTGTCAAAAACCTTGAAAACTACAATGTGGAGCAAGACGCAGCATTTGACACACAAAGAATATTAGTACCAACAGAAACAAAGCACGAAAGGAAACAATACTGCTCTTTGCTAATAAGTGTTGTCAAAACTTTTCAGCCATTCTGTCACATACTGGTTAAGCATTCATTCTGACCTGCCCTGAATACAGCAGATAAATCTGAAAGCTGCCACGGGAAAGTAATGCAACGGTCGCGATTGAAATGATGGACTTTGGTGGTGTTAGTTTAAAATGAAATATTTTCCAGGCATACAAAGAATCACCCGCATTGTGTTTCCATTTAATAAAAAAGAATGGAGCAAGCTGTGTGTGAACTCCCCCTCACCTCCAGCCCAAAGCCAGTCTCAAGGTTTCATCGGCTCATTGTATTCTGGAGTTCCTGTGGCTCAGTGGTTAGAGCACTCGCTTTACAAGCGTGAGATCCATGTTCGAATCCAAGCAGGTCAGGGCGAAACCTTAGGCAAGTTTCCTTACTCCACATACCTAATGGTAATCCCCCCCCAAAAAAACCCACCACAATAATAAAATCGGTCATTTCAATCCATGACTGTTTGTGGAACACTGCTGTGTGCAATTGGCTGCCGTGATTTGCCCACAAATATACAGTCAATCCACTTTACGGTAAATTCTGTGAAGCGCTTTGAGACATCGATGAGATGTGAAAAGCGCTATATCAAATGCAAGGATTATTATTATACATGCATTAATATTAATATCGCTATTACTGTTTGCAGCCATCTCTCTGGAGAGTGCTGTTTTAGAGCAACTTCACACTCCATCTGAGTTAGAGTGGGATTCCAATAAACATTCAGCAGCAACAAAGTCACGTTGAAATCTTCAGTTCTAACCATTGTGTCAACCTTCTGTCGGGACTGTTTTTCACCTGGCGAGTCTTTAGTCAAACTTGCTGTTTCTGTACAGAATTTATATTATCACATCAGCGTTGTTAAGAAACACTACAGTTTTTACAACACTCGATTCATAGAACTTTAGTTCCAGAGAAGAAGGACTTTCTGCCCACCCTGTCCTTTAATATAATTTTTTTGGATATTTGTCTATAAATACACAGCTACTTCGCTTGACAGCATTTACCAGTAAAGCACGCTGAGCTCTTGCTGTTTCAAACAGAAGGATTATTATTCCCTTCAAACGCTACTATTCACTGAGCTTCAAAGATAATGGTGATACAGTAAAAATTGGTTTATCCAGTACCCAACCAACCGACATGCTTAACCAATACAATTCACCATTCCAGCAACCGGATCTCATAACATAGCCATCCGGGACACTCACGGTATGTTGACTTTGCGCATGTGTGCGCATGCTCACTTATTAAACTTACCGAACGCTGGAATGCTTGTTTACCGATCATTTTACCAAGTGTGCTGGAATGCTCTATTGGTCAGTATCCATACAATATTCTGTTATTATTTAGTCTATTATTAATATGGTATGTTTTAAATAAGGAAATTTTGTGACCCACAAACTGCCATGGATTGAAATGGCCCATTTATTTAAGTTATTTTTTCTCCAGTTATTGAGATGCAAAGAAAAACACATATCAACAAATAATAATAAAAATCCTTGGATTGCCTTTCACATTGCCTTGGATTGACGTTTCAAAGCACTTCACACAAATATAATTTAAAGTGTAGCGACTAATTTGTGGGTGAATGTGGCAGCCAATGAGTGCATCAAACTACCACAGACTGGTCGTGAAATGAGTGACCAATTTTATTTGTGGGACTATTAGCCAGGACATTGGGAGAAACTCCCTTCTCTTTGTGAATACTGTACCACATTGCCATCCTGGCTCAGTTGGTAGCACTCTTGCCTCTGAGTCAGAAGGTTCCAGATTTGAACCCCACATTTAATATCAGAAGTGCTATTCTTTGGATGAGATGCTAAACTAAGGTCCCGTCTGACTGACCGGGTGACGGTTAAATATCCCATGGCACGATTCGAAAACAGAAAAGTTTCTCCCAGTATCCTGACCGATGTGTATCTCCAAATAATAAAATTAATCACTTACTCCATGGCTTTTAGTGGGACATTGCTGTGTAAATATTGGTTCTTGCACTCGCCCCCAAATACACACAGCCACATTACTTCACAGTTTATCCTTGAATTGTTTTGAGGTATCTCAGCAATGTGATAAAGTGTTGCATCAAATACAAGGACCATTACATTATCCTTAACCTCCAACTGAACAGAAAGTTGGTTTAGCATCTTATCTGGATGAATGACACCTCGACAGTTTAGCATTCCTCCAGCACTGTATTGGAATGTCAACCTACACTATGACTACAGCATCCCAACGTAGCACTTCAACCCACATTCTGCTGACTCAAAGGTGGGAGTGCTACCAACTGATCCAGTCTCAGACTGAGCAAACATCCATACAGTAAGCCTACCTTTCTTCAATGAGTCTAACTTTTTGTCTGCCTTCTCACGCCATGGAATGTTGATGGAAGGGAAAAAACATTTTCGCTCCTTTGGTTCTTCATCTTCATGTCTGTGGCTTTGTGCCAGGATCTCAACCTGACTATCCTCTTTATGCCCAGTGGAGTCCAACCCAATCTTTACACTTTTGTAATCTATGATCTCTATAAAGTCTGCCTTCTGGGGGGAGGAAGGTGGAGTGAACTGTGTAGGCTTTGGGGCTAAGGAAGGTTTCTGCAACATTTGTGGCCTTGATAAAGGTTTCTCATCTGAAAGGGATGCAAGTTTGTTTTTAACATGTTTCGCCACATCAATACTGCTTAGATGTGTAATTCCAGTCTGTGAAAGGTCTGAAATGCTATTGGAATTGTCTTTTAAGACATTACTTCTCTTAATTTCCTTCTTACCGGAAGAACAGGGCTTTGTAGAAATTATATATGATTCAGTTTCTTTCTCTTTTGAGGTCAGTGGGGCTGGAATTCCTTCCAAAGTGTCCCCAGCACTGTAGCGCTTCTTCCTTTTCTGTTCTCCCTGCTGTTCGTAGTGGAACCGGAGTGAATAGTGTGTTCTTCGTAATTTCACTCCAAAAGGCGATGTACACTCCTCAGTACTTTTTATTGCTTTATCTTCCGTTTCGTCAGTTTTTGTGATGAAAGTTGCTACATCTTGGTTATCAAATGAAAACTGTGGCTGAGACACTGAATCCTCTTTCCTGCGTATAACAGGAAGGCTTGGGACCAGAAATGATGGGAGATCTTTGGCAAACTTGTAGCTTTCGGTAGCATCTACTGCTCGATTACTTGGACTATCCAACCGAGGGCTTTGCTTTCCATCTTTGGCTATGTCTTGTACTACATCATCAGAGGCCAAAGAACTCGATCTGCGTACGTTCATAGTGCAAATAGGTGCAGGCTCAGTTCCCTCAGGGGTAATTTGCTTCTCTGGCGTGTGACAGATATTTACATTCTCACTGTCACTGAATTTGCTGCCGTCTGCCCATTTCTGCCATGCAGGTGTTATTGAAAATTTAGCATTGGCAGAAAGGGTTTTCCTCACATTACTATGTGTACCAGAAACTCTGGTGCCAGTCCAGTCATCGCTGAGTCTGCCGTGGATTCTCCAGTCTTTTTCTACCCATTTTTCTTCGGGACCTTTCATAATCTTTGCCCGAATGGTCGCCCACTCAGTTAACGTTGCAGATCGAGATTCATCAACTGATTGTTCTGAGACGGACTTAGACTTGCTTACCCTTGCTCTTGTGTCATGACTGGATTTTGCTGTGTTTTCAATAGGTGGAAGGTCAATCGTTTTTCTCTCTTCTGAAAATCCAAGTAAAGTCTTGCAGGCAGTGTCTTTAATCTGGTTCAGATCCACAGCCGTACTACAAAGTTGAGCTCCAGTGACCAAAATGGCTGTGTGGGGAACATACAGTGAAGATGAGAGTCCCCTGCTTGACTTTGGGGAGGATCTTACGTTAGTTGTATCTGCAGAAGCTCCAGCTTCCCTGTGGTGTGACACCGGGCTCAGATTAACCTTCTGAAAAATTATCTGCTTTTCTCCCGATGAAACCTGGAATGAAAATGGCCTCGATAATGTTTGCCTTTGGTCCAATTCTTTCCACCTCAGTTCTCCTCTGCGTTGTTCCTCTTCCTGTGTCTCAAGGAGCCATTGTTCTTGTTGACTCAACAGCTCAGCCTCCTTTTGCCTCTGCTCTTCTTCCTTTTGCTGTTTCTCCAATTTGCGCTGCCTCTTCTTTTGTTCTTGGTGTTTCCTCTTTTCTGTTTCTCTTTGCCTTGCTTTTTCCTCTGCCGGGTGCTTTTTCTCATCAGTTTGGGGATGGAATTCCTTCTCCTCCAGCCTTTGACTCAATTGCACTTCGCAATGTCTTGGTTCTCCTGTTTTCTGCTCCTCTGTTTCTTTATGTTGTTTTCCTTCCCTTTTTTGTTGCTCTTCAATTTCATGCTGTCTTTGTTCTTTCCGAATTCTCTGTTCTTCCTCTTGTTTTCTCTGTTCTTCCAATTCAAGGCATCTTTTTTCTTCTTCTTGTATTCTACGATCTTCCTCTTCTAGACGTCTCTGTTCTTCTTGCAGTCGCTGTTCTTCTTCTTCGAGACATCTCTGTTTTTCCTCATGTATTCTCTGCTCTTCCTCTTTTAAACGTCTCTCTTCCTCTTGTATTCGCTGTTGTTCCATTTCAAAACGTCTTTGCTCTTCCTTTTGTATTCTCTGATCCTCATCTTCCAAGCACCTCTTTTCTTCCTCACGTATTCGCATTTCCTCCTCTTCCAGACGTCTCAGTTCTTCCTCTTTCATCCTCTGTTCTTCAGCTTCCCTTTTAAGGTTTTCTTCCAGTTTTTGTTGTTCTTCAAATTCATGTTGTCTTTGCTCTGCTTCCAGCCTTTTATGCTTCTCGGCTTTCTCCTTGCGTCTTTGCTCTTCAACTGTGTGATGCCTTTGATCGTCCTTCCTTTTCTCCTCTGTGACCTTGTAATCCATTGGTTCATTCCCAGTGTAAACCTGCTCCTCTTCAAACTCATATTCAACTACAGTCATATTCTGTACATCCTGAAGGTTTCAAAGAATCAAATACATTTTTTTAGTCTCATACCATTTGCAATTATGCACAATACCCGTGCAAAACACTGCTCACCAATAGTTGGCACAAGCATATCTTTAGATTTAAAAATATTTAGTGAAATATATGCCAATGCTCAAACTATCCCATGTATTACTTTGTCCTTATTGAAGTATTGAAGACACTAAAAATCTTTTAACATGCCAGTAGCAATTGATAAAAATCAATTCAGCCTTTCCCTTACTGTAAAATCTTATAAGCAGATCAGCAGTTTTCGATGAGTAATTTCTTCAAGCATTTTAACCCTTTGTCTTATACGGGCTAGTGCTCTCAGTAACTGCAGGCTTTCTTTCTTATAGCAGCAGTCAGGATGGGGAGGCTCAGTTGCTAATGATTTATTAATGACGTTTAATAATATATAAAACTGAACCAATTTATATTGAGTTCTTCCATTACTGTGAATACAATCAGTACAATCCAGTGGAGCAAGCCTATGGTACATTTATACCACACGGTTCATGGAGAATCAATGTATTATCAGCAGCAATTCATTATCTAACATGTACTGTAAGTTGTGATTTCAGGTGGACCCTCTTTTTGATGCTATTCTCTGGCTGTAATATATGTCTGAGGTCTGTTGACAGCTCGCAGCTGATCCAATGATTCATGTCCATTCAACAGAGAATTTTTAACGTTATTTCAAAACTGAATTTGCGTAAGATTTGGGAAAATTTTGTCTCAAATTGGAAGTGTTTTTCCACCAGCTTTAAAACGTTTTTCTTTCAAGAAAGAACTGTAGAAATTGGGCTCTAAGTTAAGAATCGATTGAAGATTTTTAAAATATCTGCACTATGTTGAAGTTTAAGACAATAGTCTTAATGCTAAGTCCGTGAGAAATTTCGGGCCTCTGATTTTCCAAAGTGTGTCCAAATATGATGTGATGCGGAGGAAGAAGTATAAATCCAATTCCACTCCAGATCAATTCACCCAAATAAACAAAGCACTTGTACTTGTGGAACTTCCACAAAATATAAAGCATTGGATCAAAGACTACTTTCAAATCTAGTTGGTTTGATCATTGATATCAGCTGTCACTGTTGGCCAATATCATGTGATGTAAAACCACACTGAGATTCACTCACAGAGTAAGAAGGACACCTACCCTGGGATGCTTCCTCACTAATATTCCACGGCGGGAGCAATAAGGCATGCGTTTCGCTTTACAATACAACTTTGAGATGTCTTGAAGACATGATAGGGGACTATATCAACATTATATGGAATATATGCAAGGATTATTATTCTTATTATTATTTTTCTTATACCATGGGTAGCAACTGCCTCAACTGCAAAACAAAAACAAGAGATCCACCTGTGTCAGTCGTCTATGTTTCCTGGACACTCTCTGATTCCGTGGCTTGACGGAGAGTTTATGTTTCGCGGCAGTATTGTCGAGGCGATTTGCAGACTGTGGGACTGCATCCAGATCAATGGATTCAATGGTGCCAACAGGGCTCACCAAAGAGAAGGCGCTCATGGGACGTGAAGACCGAACAGGAGTAACCTAAAAAAGAGCAGCTGCATTCATAAAAGTATTAGATAAAATTACATAAAATAAATAGATTCTAAAAATCCAGGGATTCGCAAAATGAAGTGTTAATGCAAAGGGATTTGTCACAAGGATTTGCCTCAGTTTGGGCCAGTCTTGTTCAGCAAATAATAAAGTGAGGTTTTGTCGTGCAATTGGCTGCCGCGTTTCACCCACCAATACAAAACTTTCAAACTTTCCACCATTGTTTCATATTAGAAAGATTGAGCGATAAATGTTTCACACCAAAACAAAGATAATGGAACATGCTCTAGAGATGGAACAAAACTACTGTTGTCACCACTGGTCATGGCTACACTTCATTTCCAGTTGATAAGAAATAAGCCAACATGTATATCCTATATATTATCTTGTGCAGTTAAGTTACCTGCTCTTGCTCTTCACTTCCTGTTGCACCTAAACTGAAGGATCTTAGACGTTTGGATGGATCATAGGACTGGAGAAGGGAAAAATGAAATGGAAGGGAAGATTAACAAAAACAACTGATGGTTGTAAAAGTGATGAAACATAAAATGAAGAGTCCATGAGAAGAGAGGAGAAAGGAGGTAAAGCTACTTACATTTCAATGAAATAACTTATATGATACTAAACGTACATCGAAGACCTGATAAGATGCTACATAAACGCAAGGATTATTATTTTTATTACATCATTGTAGCTGTCTGTGTTTGTATTTCTAAAATCACCCCAGCTATTCCCTCCGATCAGCAAACAATTTTAGGTTAGCAGGGTGGATTAATGTGTGCTTGCTTGCTTGGCTGATCAACAGGACGAATAGGCAGTGACAATAGAGATGGAATTATTTCCACACGGTTATTGTTAAACCCTTTGGGCAATAATTTAACGGACAGAGTATTTTGCAAGATCTTTGCTGGTTCAATTCCTGGAGTTTCCTTAATTCATACATATAGATTCCCTAATTCATCCTAATACCTAGCCTTCTGCCAACCTGTACCGATGTTCTCCAGGCAGATGCAAGCAGGCATACGTTTGACTTTGGTGTTCCCACTTACCCCGGAGAGTAATTAGATGCCCCAGAACTAGCAAACAGAAAGATCAGTGAGTTTGTAGCGGCAGCTTGCAACAGGAATCCAGGGAATCAGAGTCATAAATAGGAACACCTTCCAATAAACAGACATATGTTGAATCTGATACAGAGTCTTGAGTGCGGCAGAGGTGCATGGATCAGAGTTTTGATTAACAAGAATCTGTTGCTAATTTATAAATTAAAATGTCCAACTGTGCTCTTATAGAAACCGGCCTGGTTAGATACTACAAATGGCAAATTGAAAACAAGAAAGCTAGTTATACTTATATAAATGAGGGAGAAGGCAATAGAAGGGAGCAAGGCAATAGTGGGAGCAAGCAAGCAGTATTTGGAGATTCATGTAGCTCAGAACTGTTTACGCGCTCTACATTCCATATAAATCTATGTAAACTACCTCACCCCCAAAGCCGCTGAAACCATTCACGCCTTTGTTACATCCTGGCTTGATTATGCAAACGTCCTGCTTTTCGGCCTTTCCAATTCCTCCCTTCACAGTCTTAAGATAATCCAGAACTTGGCGGCCCGTGTCCTCCACTGTTCCAAACTCCATGAACCCCAACTCCCACATCCTCGCCCGACTCCATTGGTTGCCCATCATCTAGAGGATCCAATTCAAGACCTGGTCCTCACATTTAAAGCCCTCCACAACCTCGCTCCACCCTACATCTGTGACCACCTATCCCCTTAACAACCTGCCCACCCCCTCCGCTCAGCAGGCTCTGGCCTGCTCCACGTTCCTCGACCCATCCGCCCCACCATTGGTGAGCAAGCGTTTAGCCACTCTGCCCCCAACCTCTGGAACTCCATTCCGCAGTCCTCCGCCTCAACCCCTCCCTGGCCTCCTTCAAGTCTCGCCTCAAGACTCTCCTCTTCGATGGACCCATCGACAATTCCTAATCCCCCCTTTCCCTCCCCTCCCCTGTCCTCAGCTTGGGTCTGAAGCATTGACTGTCCAGCATCTTGGGATGTCCTCCTGACATGAAAGGCGCAATACAAGCATAATTTTGTTGCTAGTGTAAACCATTCAATCGCTATACATATCGCTTGAAAACTTGACCAAAGTTTACAAGTGTGTAATGGTAAATCTGTAGAAGTAGAAGCTTGTGAAAATTTAACACACCTTCAGTCCTGAGCTTGGCGATTGTGTCACTTCCATTGGGGAATGTTCTGAAGGATATCTGGGAGATCCATCATCCTCTGAGCTGGCTCCGAGATCTTCCATTTTCCTGGAAGGTGGATGGCCAAATTTGATATTTTTAACCAGTTGACGCTAGAAAGGAACAAAACATAAAATTCACTGCATTTGACACAACATTTTTAATTGTTTTGAGTCATAGGAACAGGAAGGGACCATTAAGTTTGTTTCACCAATTTATCAGATCAAAGTAGAACTCTTAATATAATTTCTCCATTCACTATAACGCTCATGTGTCAGTCTATTTCTGATCACTTTTACCTCCGAGTCTGAAGTGTGTGAGTTCAAGATCCACGTTGGGACTTTGAGTTCACAGTCTAGGCTGACATTCCAAAGAATTACTGGGGAAAAACTATATTGTTTGAGGTATCATCCATCGACAAGATGTTAGAAATGAGGTCCCATCTGCCTGTCCTGATGGATGTGAAAGAACCCATGACACGATTTGAAAAGAAATGGGAGCTTTTTCCAGGGTCAACAATCCCCCAGATAAAATTTGTCATCCACTCCATGTGTTTTGGAGACACTGCTGTACACAATTTACTGCCATGTTTCACTCTAAAAATATATCAAATGCTACACCAAATGCAAGAATTATTATTAATTATTATTGTTACCATTGGATTTCCTGACTAAGAACAAACCTGTAACCAGTGAGATATACTACTTGAGTCCATCACACTACAATGAATTCATGTTTTTCCTAAGATTAAATTCTGGTATTTCAGCCTGGTGCTAGAACAGTTTGGACAGTTCTCAAATTCAGTTGTAATTTTGAAGTTGGAATTTTGAAATCTGCAGGTTTGTCTTAGAACTGCAGAAATTGGCTTCAGAATTCAGACTGGATTGCCCAGATTTAGCATGTTCAGAAATACTGAGGAGAAAGTCTAGATTAAAACCCAAGTTGAATTTCTCTTCCCTAACAAGGAATAAATCTCGAATGAGCTTTGAGGCCGTATTTGAAGGAGGCAAGAGAAGGGGAGAGGGGGAAGGAGTTCCAGAGGGTGAGGGCAAAAAGGCTGAGGACTCGACTGCCTTTGATGAGGTGGACAAGGGCTGGGACATGAAGCAGGCCAGGACCCGCAGAGCAAAGGGAGCAAGTAGGTAAGGTTTTAGCAGATCAGCAGCAGGGAGGGCAAGACTGTGGGGGACAAAAGTGAGGACAAAGATCTTAAATTCAATCCCCAGTATCAGTCCAAGCCCGGTGTTACCTAATCACCCCTTCCTTCCTCAATTTATTTCATCCTCACTACTACTCCTTCCTAAATTAGTCATTTATTTTACCATGAAGATTGGCCTTTCACCTCTAAAGAAATAATTAAATGAGAATCAATTGCACACAGTAAGATGGATTCTGCAAAGTCTTCTCTGTGGAGTGCTTTCCCCACTGCTTCAGAGGAATGTTCATCTTCAGCTTTCTATGAAATAGTCGAAATAATAATAATAATCATCATACTTGCCTTTGATATAGTGCCTTGTCACGTTATCGATACGTCTCAAACACTTCACAGAATGTACTCTAAAGTGAATTGACTGTATATTCTGGGAGTGAATCGTGGCAGCCAATTGCCCATTAGTGTCCCACAAACAGTGGTGGATTAAATGGCATTATTATCCTTTTTGAAGGAATTATTACCCAAGAAAATTCGACCTGCTATTCAACTACTAACTGTACAGCGGCGTGTGGAGTAAGGAAATGTTTCACCCTGTCTGGGAATCAAACCCAGGTCTTTCGCTCACTTTTATGGCAAGTGCTCTAACCACTGAGCTATAGGACTCCACTTTTTAATGGAGATATGTAGCGGTTAAAAGAGACGCATGACGTGGGACTCATAAGGACATAAGTATATTCACTCTGTGCCTGTTTGTGGGACATTGTTGAGCCCAATTGGATGCAATGTTTGCCTACAAATGCAGTCACTCCACTTCACAGTAAATCATGTGAAGCGCTTTGGGATGTCCTCATGACGCGAAAGACGCTATACAAAATGCAAGGATTATCATAATTGTTGAATCTTTTAATGCTATTTGGTTTAATTATCTCCAATGTAGTTAGTCTATGGGATCCAACAATGAAATTGCAATGTTGCTTAGCAGACTCAATGTGTTCATTAACACATCAAGTCTGTTAAAGAAACCAGTGATGATTAAGATGATTGTTAACAGATTCAATGCTTGATTTAAACAATAAGCGAACACGTGTAGTGTGATGACGTTACTGTGGCGAGTTTCAATGTTATTTCATTTTGAGCAACAGCCGCTAAAATGGGGCTCACTTTGATCATGTTAAACCAGAGAAAGCTGCACTGTGTGGGTGCTTTGGGACGTCCTCCCACCGTGAAAGGCGCTCTATAAATGTAATTTTGTTGTTGTTGTTGTTGTTGTTGGGATGGGTTTGTGTTTTGACAGGCTGGTGCTGTGCACGTCTAAATCAAGCAAACTATTAATTTGACTATTTATGACTGCTTGTGCGTTTTGCAGGAAATCACTGTTAAAGCATAATCCCCTGAATCTGCGAGTTCCGACACACACAGATTATCAAATCGGTCAAGCCCTTTGCACTTCATCACACACTGTTAATGTTACCTTCAAACAGCATCAGTTAATCTCAAAATCACTTAGTCACACCCGGAAGGCAAACAGACTAATCCGACATTACATTCACCGTATATCTTCTTGGATAAACGATAACAATGATTTTAAGGGTGTAACCCAACTGATGCCTTTAAGTAACTATAAATTGATTGAAGTCTTGCTTTGTGCTATATGATACAAACTGAACCCCTTCATTTGACGGCTGGTAATTTGAAAGGAAAACTCAATTAACGTCTGTATTGCACATTAGCCATAGTGTATCTAATTATCCTCATTATTAACTATTAACTTATATATTGACCATTAACCTCAGTAATGCTCATTAACCTCACCACCCATAACTCTGAAGCTCATGTCTATGTGTGAGCCTGTTTACTGTATCTTCACTTAGTTCTTACTTACTGGTCACCCAACTCCCCCTCCTCTCTGGCCACCACTGGCTGACATGGTCAATCAGTCCCTCTCCACTGGATCAGTCCCTGCCCCCCTCAAAAATGCCGTCATCACCCCCCTCCTCAAAAAACCTAACCTAGATCCCTCTAACCCTAGCCACTACCACCCCATTTCTAACCTGCCCTTCCTTTCCAAAGTAGTTGAACACATTGTTGCCAAGCAACTCTGCACCCACCTCTCCCCCCACTCCCTTTTTGTACCCCTCCAGTCCGGTTTCCACCCTGCCCACAGTACAGAGACTGCGCTTGTGAAAGTCACAAGCGATGTCCTCTCTATCTGTGACCAAGGCTCCCTCTGGCCTCCTTGTCCTCCTGGAACTCTCAGCCGCGTTTGATACAGTCGACTGCGCCATCCTCCTCCACCACCTCTGTCATTCACCTCAGTGGGACTGCACTCACCTGGTTTGAGTCCTACCTCACAAACCACCAGCAGTACATCGCCACAAATGGCTTTACCTCCTGCTCTCACCTGGTTACTTGTGGGGTACCCCAAGGATCCATCGTTGGCCCCCTCCTCTTCCTAATCTATACGCTCCCTCTTAGTGATGTCATCCGCAGACATGAGGTACACTTCCACGTGTATGCGGATGACACCCAACTCTATTTTTCCACCACTTTGCGACCCCCAGAGCCCCCATGTTCTGTCAGCCTGCCTGTCAGACATCAGGAGCTGGATGAGAGCGAATCTTCTGCAGCTGAATGTTAACAAGACAGAAGCCAAACTCTTTGGTTCTTGTCAACGTCTTCAATCACATGGCTCTCACCTCCTCCACCTTCCCGGTCTCCCCCTAAAACTCTCCGAATGTGTGCGCAACCTAGGCGTCAGGTTCGACCCCCAACCGTCGTCCTCCCCCACATCCGGTCCCTCACCAGCACCGCTTTTTTCCACCTCCGACGGATCGCCCGTCTCCGGCAATATCTCGCCCCAAAAGCCACTGAAACCCTGGTCCATGCCTTTGTCACCTCTCGGCTGGACTATGCAAATGCACTCCTCACTGGTCTCCCCTGCCGTCCGAGTTCTCACCCACATCAAACTTTGCTCCCCGATTACCCCAATCTTTGCCAGACTTTACTGGCTCCCTGTCCCAGAAAGGATCGATTTCAAGATCCTCACTCTTGTTTTCAAATCTCTCCACTCCTCTGCAACCCCCTACCTCTCTGACCTCCTCCCTCCCCAACACAGCACCCGTTGCTTTCACTCCCCCGGTTCTGGTCTCCTCCTTGTCCCCCGAATTCCTCTGCTCCACCCTCGGCAGCCATGCCGTCCGGCGTGGAGGGCACTATATAAATCGAAGTTGTTGTTGTTCTACGAGTTCCCATCAGTGGATCAAATTCCTTACATTTAAATCCCTCCATGGTCTAGCCATCCCTATGCTATCTCTGCAACCTCTTGCAACTTTGCTGCCCTGATTGCTCTCTCCAATCAGCAAACACCGGCCTGTTTCTTGTCCCTTGTGATTCCCCCACCATCAGTGGGAGAGCTTTCAGCCATTCCATCCCTGCTCTTTGCAACTCCACCTCGCTCCCGCACTCTTCACCTTAAAAGCCTGTCTTAAGATCTTTCTTTTCCATTGCACTTTTAGTCGCCGCTTCCACTCCCTTTCTCAGCTGTTGCCCCGTGTCAGCTTCGTCTCACAGCCAACCCTATGAAGAGCTTTGACACATCCCCCTGTCAGAGCCAATAAGGAAGGCGTTGGTCTTTTTGACATTCAACTGTAGAAAGTTTGCTCTCATCCACGACTGACAGCACAAGCGCCCATAAGGTTTATTCCCACCTGATCTACTGGTTCTCTGACCCCTAATGGATCAACTTTAAGATTCTCACCTTCAAATGAATGCCTCTGTGTCCTTACACCACTCCATCTCTGAATGTTCCTGTGACCACATTCTCTCATGTATTGCCTCCGTTCTGCCAACTCGGGCCAGCTGCACACTCTCGCCCGTGCTCTCAGAGAGCGAGCCTTTAACCACTTTACACGCTTCCTCTAGAACTCTCTCCCCAAAACCCCTGCATTGTTTGGCTCTCGGCTTTCAAATCCTGCCCAAGATAAAAGATTTTGTTTTCATCCCCTACCTTCAGTCATTGTCTCCAACTCAGACTCCTGCTCAGGTTTTATGAAGTGATTTCAAACATTCTCCTAACATGAGAGATGCTAAATAATTGCAGGCTGTTGTTGATGCAAATCCTAAAATTTACAAAGCAAATTAGCCTTCCTCAGGGTCACATAACAGTAGTGATAAAATGCTGAGTGGAGTTTCCCCATTTATTCGCGATTCAATCCTACTCTGATCAGGCCTTAAATTGCCGTGTAGATATTAAAAAGTGATTATAATAAATAATAATCCTTGCATTTGATATAGCACTTTTTAGATCTTATCGACGTCCCAAAGCGCTTCACAGAATATACTGTAAAGTGAATTGACTGTATATTTGTGGACGAAACGCGGCAGCCAATTGTGCGCAGCAGTGACCCACAAACAGTCATGGATTGAAATGACCAATTTTATTATTGTGGTTTTTTTGGAGGGATTATTATTGGGCGTGTGGAGTAAGGAAACTTGCCCAAGGTTTTGCCCTAACCTGCCTGGATACGAACACAGGTCTCACACCTGCAAGGCGAGTGCTCTAACCACTGAGCTACAGGAGCTCGACAACAAGGGAGTCCTGTACCTCAGTGGTTGTTGCAAGCGAAAGATCTGGGTTCGATTCCCAGCAGGGCAAAACCTTGGGCAAGTTTCCTTATTCAAAACATCTGATAATAATCCCTCAAGAAAAAAAATCATTTCAATCTACGACTGTTTATGGGGCACTGCTGTGCGCAATTGACTACTGCGTTTCGACCACAAAATATACAGTCAATTCACATTAGATTAAATTCTGTGAAGCATTTTCAGACGTCTAGAAGGCATGAGAAGCACTATATCAAAAGCAAGGATTATGATTCTTATTATTATTATTATAAAAGTACCCTGAAAGTTTCAACCCTTTCAGTGGGATTTCTAACTGTACACAGGGGCCATTCCCAATCTAAATGGGGTGACGTTTATGGTGGTACAAGATTTCTTAATTAAACAATCTGAGTGTAGATGTACAAACATGATTTATTTTAACACTAGGCTTCCTTTGAGTTGAGGTGGTGTCCAGCTGGTTGCTGAAAGAAATTTTGTTTTTCTTAATTAAGCAAATTCACTCCCAATAATTAACAAATCCTGCAATATACCCTCTGTATATTATGCAGAACAATGTTTGTTGGTGCCAGTGAACAGCACCTGATAGATGTTGATAACTCACTGTGTTTTCCCCCTAATTTTATCCTTTTATAGCAACATGCAGAACAATTTCTAGCATTTTGTTGCAGTGTTTACAGCCTCACTAAAGTACCAGTCAGTCAAGTGAGATATACATCTGTGCCAAGCACCAGACAACATGAACGGCATCAGAGAAAGGGATGATAATAATTCAGTTTCCCTTCACTCTAACGACAATTGATGCAAACAGATAGTAAAATTACATGACAATAAATTCAAATGGTTTTTCGATTGCAATTTGCCTGGGACCAGTCGAGCCGCCACCAGTCTCTGAATGCTGCTGTATTTAAAACGACACCACCACAAAAATTACATTTGTAGAGCACCTTTCCTGTCAAGAGGACATCCCAAAGCATTGATTCAATGAAACCAGCTATGGCTGAACTAATTCTGACTGAAGTGGTATAATTCACTACCAAATTCAATAACAAATTCACTACCAATAATCGCTAATATGGGATTGGGGTGACATGTTAATTCTAATAATCCTTGCATTTGATGTAAAGCCTTATTCCTTTGCAACATCACAAAGCACTCCATAGTTCCCTGTGAAATTAGTGACTGTATATTTGCAGGTGAATGGGACTGCCAACTTACGCACAACAATTTCCTACAGCAATGAAGTGACTGAAGTGAATTTGTAATAGATGCACTCAATGAGACCAATCAATAACTAAAGACAGTCGGTAACTAAAAACTGACTAAGAAGTATTGTATAATTCACCCCACAAAGCTAATTCATGCATTGGATATCTGGTCTGCATTGGAGTGTTGATTCTTTGGATGTTGGATGTACTCAATGTCTGATGAACTTGATGGGTATGTGAGGCGAAAAAGGATGGACCTTGAACCAGCTAGTTCTTTGAGCTGTGAGTGCGAGACTGACTCTGGCGTAAAAATAGTCATTGTGTGATTTGAGCTGAATTGTCGGTATCAGTGAAATATCGAGACTGTAACTTGTGATCACGAAAAGCATGAAAATGATTGAAACCCCATTTGAAGAATGGGAGCTCTAATTATTCTGTCTGAGTGGCATATCAAACTAAGATTATTGATTCAAATCAAACCAAGTGACTGCCACTGCCGCTGAATGCTGAGTCAGCAAACAGGCAACAACAACAACAAAATTGCACTTATATAGCGCCTTTCACGTTGGGAAGACGTCCCAAAGCGCTAAACAGTCAGGTCGGGACCCGAGCGGGGGGGGGGAGGATCGAGGTAGGGGGAAGGGGAAGGAGAGTGGGAGAGGGGGAAGAGTTGGTGAAGGCGCAGTCGAAGAGGAAGGTCTTGAGACCGGCCTTGAAGGAGGAAAGGGAGGAAGCAAGGCGGAGAGGCTGGGGGATGGCAAGCAATACAAGCATCAAGAACTCTGAGGGCCCTAGAAAATGAAATGCTTTTAGTTTATCGATGGATGAATTATCATATTAAATGATCATTTATATGCCTGATGGATTCTTACACCGGTGCATAAACAAAAGCTTGCATTAACCGTTATCATGTTTTCAATTGGATCATTTCAACTGAAACTGTACAGGGCAAAATGCTGGGCGCGTTTCCTTACTCTGGCAACCTAGCTTCAAATGGGAACCTGGTTGGTTTGATTGTCGGATCACTCAAGAAATCCCTCAAGAAATAGTAATAATAATAATTTGTTCACTTAATCCACAACTATTTGTGGGACAGAAACCATTCCTTCAGCTGGATCCACACGGTTCATACCTTCAGCTGGAACCATCCACACCTTCAAGAGTGAGGCTGATAGATTTTTGGTAGGTCAGGGTATTAAGGAATACATGGAGAAAGTGGGAAATTAGAATTGAAAGGATTAGTAGAGATATAGACCAGCCATGTCTATTTAAATGGTATAACAGGCTCAAAGGGCTGAATGGTCTACTCCTGTTCCTATGACACTGCTGTGCACAATTTGGCTGCTGCATTTCACCCACAAATATACAATCAGTTCACTTTACAGTATATTCTGTGAAGTGCTTTGACATATCTAGACCAACGGTTCTCAACCAGGGGTACCTGTAGCCCAGGGGGTACAAAATTACTTCCAGGGGATACAGGTGGCAGTACATTGATTTATTTAGCTCTCTTAATTAGCGTTTTATAGCCTTCCAAATTGTATATCTAATCGTTATTCCCCTCGTTTTGTATGTGCTAGTTATTTTGTTGTATAAGAAAAGCTTGGTTATAAAATGCAAGTGGAATGAGGAGTGGTGGTGCATGTGTGTGTATGTGGTTGGGTGGGGGTTCACGATAATGTGGTATATTAACAAGGGGTACATTACTGAAAAAGGTTGAGAACCACTGGTCTAGAAGATGTGAAAAGAGCTATATGAAATCCAATGATTAATATTATTATTATATGCTGAGCCGTTTTACTGATTCTTCCTTCCCTGCTGTACATTATACATTATTGAGCAGATCTCTAAAGAACAGTTTCATGGCACCTCTTTTCCTGTTCTAAGTAATTAAAATTGATGAAATGCAATAAGACGGCTGTAAATCTGTTATAAGCTTTAGCAGCGGTAGTAACAGCATAGCAAAATGATAGTTCATCCAATGTTCTCGGAAGCCGAGTGAGGACACAGGCAGTGGCACACTGAAACATTGTGATCCAAATGAAGGCATGTTTTCCTCAAGGTTGTAATAATTAGATGTACTTAATATCATGTAATATTGTATCGGTAGAATTAATATATGGACAACTGGACTACAACACAAGCTGTATTGTATCAACAATTTAAATGACTGGGAAAGATGAAAGATTTGAGGCTTGTTTTTTTCATACAATGTCTGTAGTGATCCAAGTTAAGTTTTCAAGTATTTGATAGGATTGAAAAGGTTGATCTGACAAAGTTATAATTTTGTGATGCTTGGGAAATGTAGTAACTGTGTGTTTGTAGGCAATAAAAACCATCATGATAAAATTGGTCATTTCAATCCACGACTGTTTGTGGGACATTGCTGCGCACAATTAACTGCCGCATTTTCCCCACAAAATATAGTTAATTCACCTTGCAGTATATTCTGTGAAGTGCTTTGAGAAATCTAGAAGACGTGAAAACGCTATATCAAATGCAAGGATTATTATCATTATTATAGATCTCACTAAGATGCAGATAAATGATAAATCATAAAAATAATAATTAAATTATATAATATTTTTTAGATTTGATATGGTGGCTTTCACGTTAGCGGACATTGCAAAGTGCCTCATAAAGTATATCCTCTTCACCCTCTACATGCTCCCCCTCGGTGACATCATCCGCAGAATAAATTGGAGTAAATTTCCACATGCACGTGGATGACACCCAACTCTATCTCTCCACTTCCACCCTCAACGCCAAGACTACTGGTGTCCTGACTGCCTGCCTATCCGACATCCTGGATGAGGGTCAACTTTCTTCAGCTGAATGTCAGCAAGACTGAGGCCCTCCTGATTGGTTTGCGCCAGCGAGTCCACACCTCGGACACTGGCAGTATCAGCATCCAAGGCTGCACTCTCCATCTCAGGAAGCCAGTCAAGAACCCTGGGTATCTTGTTTAACCCGAACTGTCCTTTCCCCCCACATCTGCGCCATGACCAGCACTGCCTTCCACCACCTCCATAACATTGCCAGACTCCGTCACTGGCTCACCCTTTAGGCTGCCAAAAGCCCTCACCCATGCATTCTTCACATTAAGGCTTGACTATGGAAACTGCTACCTCGTCGGCCTTCCCAGCTCTTTGCTTCACGAGCTGCAGTTCACCCAAAACTATACAGCTCATGTCCTCTCCCGCACCAGGATCCGCGACCCTCGCCCAGCTCCATTCCCCAGTAGATTGAATTCAAAATCCTCGTCCTCACTTTTAAGGCCATTCAAGACCTTGCCCCTTCCTATCTCTCTGACCTGCTGACTCCCTACCAACCTGCCCATCCTCTAAGTTCAGCAGGCTCTTGTCTCTCACCCGACCGCACTACCGTCAGTGGCCGGGTTTTCAGCCTCTCTGCACCCACACTCTGGAACTCCATCCAACAGTGCCTTTGCCTCGCATTCTCCCTTGCCTCCTTCAAGGCCGGTCTCAAGACCCTCCTTTTCAATCATGCCTTCTGCTGCCCTCCCAAATCTCTCCCTCCCCTCCCCCCCACCCTGCCCCTCCCTCATGCTCGGGTCTCGATCCCGAATTGTTCAGCACTTTGGGACGTCCTTCTTACGTGAAAGGTGCTCTAACAATGTAATTTTTTTAGTTGTTATTGTTGTATACAGTAAATTGACACTGCTTTACATAGACAAACACAACAATTTTCACAGCAATGGCCCACAAACAGCCATTAAGCAAATGGTCAATTTTATCTAGGGAATTAATACTGGGTTTTACGCATAGAGCACCTTAACTTTGTGCATTAACCTGGAACAGAGTGTATCACTCCATGGTTTAATAGAGCAATGTTTTTGCTGACTGGTGGAGCCCTGATGTCTATGCATTTGTTTAATTTTCAGTGTTACAGTCCTGTATGTAAATCCTAACTAAATCAAAGGGTTCCAGTTTTGTTAGAAAGGCTTGAAACACAATATTTCTATTACCCAGAGTAATATTAGTATTCAAGGATTGAAAATGGCTGTGCACTTTATATCGTGTTTCAATATATAAATATAATTTTGGGTGCAGGAAATGTCTACGTTTCTCTGGGATTTGGGTTTCAATCCAATCTAAATGAATGAGATGCAAATATCTTGACTGTGCTATTGTCTGAGATCTGAGTAGACTTCCCCAAAACAATTTTCTCATGGAAATCTCAAAACAGCATCAACTTTCATCTCATCATGGGATGATGCACACCCAGATATCAGCTATGAAAGGCTAATATACAACCCACTGATTCATCCAGTCATATAATATTTTAGTTATATGATTTCATAGGATTACAATCTTTCTCATTTGAATAACTGAAACATTAGCAGTGTCCTAAGCCTTTTGCGTCACCGCTTTTATTTCAGTATCTCGTAATGTGTGTTTGTATTACACTATGTGACATTTTAGCAACTTTAGCAAACATACTATTAATATTTATCTCAAGTTTCTGAATTACTTCACTTATTGAGGCCTGGACGAGGGCAAATTTCATTACAACTTAACGTCAACAAGACGGAGGCCCTCCTGATTGGCTCATGTCAGCACCTCCGCACCTCAGGCGTTGAAAACATCAGCGTTCAAGGCTGCTCTCTCTACCTCTCAAAGCCAATCAGGAATCTGGGCGTCTTGTTCGAACCCATACTATCCTTCCTTCCCCACATCCGCTCCATGACCGGCACAGCCTTTTATCACCTCCGCAATATTGCCAGACTCCGCCACTACCTCACCCCCCCCCACGCTGCCGAAACTCTCATCCACGCCTTCATCACTGCCAGGCTCGACTACGGAAACTCTCTCCTCGTCGGCTTCCCCAGCTTCTCCCTTCACAGGCTGCAGATCATTCAGAATTCTCCCGTACTAGGCTTCATGACCACATCACTCCCAACCTCGCCCATCTCCACTGGCTCCCTGTCACCCAGAGAAATGAATTCAAGATCCTTTTCCTCACTTTCAAAGCCATTCACTGCTTTGCCCCCACCTATCTTCCTGACCTACTGTCTCCCTATCAGCCTGCCCGTACTCTCCGCTCAGCAGATTTAGGCCTGCTCTGTGTCCACCGCCCTAACCACCCAACAATCGGCGGCCGGGCTTTCAGCCTCTCTGCTCCCACACTGTGGAACTCCATCTCGCAGCCCCTCCGCCTTGCTTCCTCCCTTCCCTCCTTCAAGGCCGGTCTCAAGACCTTCCTCTTCAACAGCGCCTTCGGCTGCCCCACTAACTCTTCCCCCTCTCCCACTCTCCTTCCCCTTCCCCCTACCCCGACCCCCACCCCTTCCCGCTCGGGTCTCGACCTGACTTTTCAGCGCTTTGGGACATCCTCCCAACATGAAAGGCGCTTTATAAGTGCAATTTTGTTGTTGTATTATTTATTATTAGTATCCACATGGATTATTCTTATGCTTTGTAGTAGTACAAACGTGGATTACCCAAGGAAGTCTCGAAAAAGACTCACGTGAAAGAATGTGGATCTCACAAGATCATGAGAGGTTTGAGTCAAGAAAGCCATTTGAACATTTGATCATCTTTCCAAACTAAACCCTCTTTTGCCTTTGAATTATTGCATCAAGCTTCATATTAGTCGGGTCCAGCTCCTCTCATTTTTGCTGTTGATTATCCAATGTGAAGAGAAATACTTCCTTACAGAATCTTGTCTGCCTGAAACTTGACCTTCACAAATGAACCAGTGACCGCCTGCTCTGCTGCTTTTACAAATCTGTAAGTGTTGTCACAGGTATATTTCAGCTGTCCCCGAAGATGAGACACCTTACAGGGAATCTGATAAAGGTGTTTAAAATTCTGAAAGGATTCGATAGTGTGGATGCTAGTTGGGTCAGATAGCCTGTTTCAGTTCATACCACGTGCATCAAAATTATCCACTCTAAAACGTCACGTTTCAATCCTCTTTTGTTTTCTATATAAAGTACCTTGTATTTCTCTCTCAATTGAACCTTTTTTGTCAATGATCAGTTGTGCTGCATATCTGTTAAACTCTCTTTGCAGATCCACAATCCAAACTAAAATTGAAGCTATTTGTTTCCTTGATAGGAAATTTATTGGAGCTGCCTGTGTGCATTTATAATGATAACAAACTTATTTGAAGTGCAATGTTGCCATGGCTAGTAAGATCAGTAACAAAGGCAAAATACACAGCAATCAATTCAACTGCGACCTGCATTCCAATTTGATGTGTTCCAAATTGAGGTCATTTCAGAGTCAAGCAATGAATTTTAATGACAAAAAGCCGATCGCTGACTATTGCATAAGCTGAGCGGGGTCACGTACCATGAAGCCAACAATGAACATGGCTGCTTCTTCCTTGTAACGCTCGCTCTTAGTACAATGAAGCCTATTATAACGCTTACAATACGGTGTTTGGAATCCATAAATTCCTAACTCGTACTTTAGCGAAGTACTGACCGAGCATGTGAATAATAAATAAAATAATAATCCTCAAACTTGACATGGCAGCGTACCACATCTTGAATACGTCTCACAGCACTTTGCAGATATATAGTGCAAAGTGAATGGGTTGCATATTGTGTGGGCGAAACGCGGCAGCTAATTGCACACAGCAGTGTCCCACAAACAGCCTTGGATAGAGTGAGTGACCAATTTATCATTATTGTTTTGTTTTCAAGAATTATTACCCCTGGAAAGCGATCTGCCAATCGATTAACAATCGGGTGAACTGCCAGGTAAACAGAGGCGTGTGGAGTAAGAAAATTGCCTAATGTTTCGCCCTGTCGGGAATCAAACCCAGGTCTTCCACTTGTGAGGTAAGTGCTCTAACTACTAAGCTACAGGACATATTATAACGTGGCTGTATCACTGTTTTGCGGCATCACCGCCGTTTGATAAACAGTGCTGTATTACAGCACCTCTGTCTTGTTAGTCTTACAGAATCGCTTACCTGAAGGCTTCGAATTTTTCCTGAGATGTTTTCTTGGGATGTGGCTTGTGCTGATGTTCCCTCATCTGTTGAACCATCTGGGATAAAAATGCTGTCATGTGACAATGCCCTGGTACCCATATTGGTGCTAGTAGACCTGCCAACAATTTGTAAACAGATTATAAAATAACAATTATACGAATACTGTACTTAATTATTATTAGTATATCACTGAATCCTCACTCGTGTTTGAATCCCTCCACTCCTCTGCAGCGCGCCCACATCCCCCTACCTCTCTAGCCTCTCCTCTCTTCACATCAGTACCCACTGCCTCCGCAAGACTGCGTCTGGCTTCCTCCTTGTCCCCCGTATGCTCTGCTCCACCATCGGCGGCCGCTCCTCCATCAGCCACTACTCCCCGAGCCTCTGGAACTCCCTCCCTCAATCCCTCTGCCTCACCCCCTCCTTTTCCATTTTCAGGTCATGCCTGAAGACCTTTCTGTTCGACAGCGACTATGGTGACCTTCCCCCTGGCTTGGCTATTCCATCTGGCATGGAGGGCGCTATATAAATCCAAGTTGTTGTTGTTGAAAGGTACATCATGCTTGTGCTTGATGTACTACTTCATTTAGTGTCTTTCCTACCTGAGCATAAACGTCACTCCCTAAACTATTTTCTCCCTTCCTTTTTCCCCCCTTTCCACACCCCTCACTAACATTGCACTGATCTGTAAATAATAATAATAATTAGAACACACAATAAATACACAATAGTTCAACCAGGATCAGAAAGAGAAAACAAGTTAACATCTCAAGCCTCTGGAGCCCTCCATCAGAACTAAAATTCTGGTGAAACTTCATCCGCAAAACATTAACCTAGCTTTCTCTTTCTGATTGTTCTGTTCTGTGTTTATAATGTGTTCTGGATTTCCTTTTCTAGCATTTACGCTCTTTCTTGTCCAACATGTGAGTTTCCTGGAGGGAGGGAAGGAGCAGTGGATAGTAAGTGGGGGTTGAGTTGCCTTCAGAGTGATATCCGTGGCAATGCAATATTTGAATTGAGTTGAATTGAATTCAATTGAGTTCATTTGAGTTACCCTCGTTGGCAGTCTTGGAGTCTGAAAAGGTTCATCACAAGTGCAATTAGGGCCTGTGATGCAATGTTCCATTCGGCTCAACTATGCCAGTGCACTGCTTGTCTGTTCCCAATTCCTCCCTCCATAGGTCGCAGATAATCCAGAACTCTGCAGCCCGTATCCTCTACCGCTCCAAGCTTCGTGATCCCATCTCCCCCATCCTCACCTGACTCCATTGGCTCCCCAACACTCAAGAGGATCCAATTCAAGATGCTGGTCTTCACATTCAAAGCCCTCCATGGCCTCAACCCACGCTACATCTGCGACATCCTAACCTCCTATCAATCTTGCTCGCCCTCTCCGCTGAGCCTGTTCCACGTCGCCCGACCCACCTACCCCATCACTGACAGGCATGCCTTCAGCCACTCTGCCCCCAACCTCTGGAACTCCATTCTCACCCCCTCCCTGGCCTCCTTCAGGTCCCGCCTTAAGACCCTCCTCTTCGACGGTCCGATCAGTCACCCCAAATCCCTTTCATTCCCTCCCTCCATTCCTCCCCATCTGCGACCCCAGCTCAGATCTGAAACATTGACTGTCCAGCACCTTGGGACGTCTTCCTGATGTGAAAGGCGCCATACAAGTGTAATTTTGTGGTTGTTGTTACCCATGAAAGCCAGGACCGTGACCCATTCAGCCAAGTCAACTATGGTGTGATATTGGTGGAGTGAATGCTAATTTGGTGCAACTGCAATTGTATCCCTGAAATGACTACTGTCATCTCGGATCTCACATATCTGAGACTCACCACTGAGAGAGCAGGAGGAGGAGGAAGGCTCTACAAAAAGTCAGCCTGGTACACAAGGCTCATGTTTAAACTCTAACAATCAATTTATGTATTATAAATAGTCTAATTTCTCCTCCTGTACGAAAAGCACAGAGACCTCGCCACATCCCTTGAATGAAATGAATAATAATATTATTTTTAAAAATAATTTCATTCACCTGAATGAAAATGGAAAGTCACCTACTCAATAGGGAATGTACAAAGATAACACATTTCCTTTTAAGATTCCCATTTTTATTAGTTAATCTGTCTATTTGGTGAAGTTTTACATTCTTCAAGGTGATGGTTGGCAAACAGCGAAAGACATTTGCACACATTTTGTACAGCATAGGACAGCATAGTACATAGTAAATTATTAGTACTGTACAGCACTTACTAAGAATTGGTCACAGGAGCTCAGTTTAGGCCGGGCGCCGGGCAAAGCTAATTTCTTGCTCACGCCACTACGAGCGTATAGTATACAGAGATCCTGGACTCTGCAGGCTTATAGTGGAGGAGGGTGTTTGTAGTGGATTCCACAGCAAAAGTACAGCTGCACTTTTCCATTGCCCAAAACTACAGGTAAACATATTATTAATTAACCCCATTGTGCTACCTTACTCTAGTGCTTACAATTTTTGATCCATTGTGAAGGGTTGAATACGGTAAAAGCCTGCTTATCCGTGACCCAATCAACCATAATTTCCATATAACCGACACCTCAAAAAAAGTCCCCATTTAAATAACCGGATCTTAACCGGCACAATCGCAGTGGCGCATTTAATGAGTCGATTGTCGCACAAGAGTACAGTATGATTAGTTCTGAATGCTGTCGGTAGTGGCACTTCTGGTTTTTCCTCTTAAAGCAGCGCTGTCGGTTTTTCCTCTCCCTCGCTCCTTTTTCTCTCTCCCTCTTTTTCTTTCTCTCTCTCTCTCCTTCCATCCCCTCTCTCTCTCTCTCTCTCTCTCTCTCTCTATCTATCTATCTATCTATCTATCTCTTCTCCTTTCTTTCCCCTCTCTCTGACGGATACTACGTATTGCCTGTGTAGACTGACTGTATTGTGGGTTTATATACTGTTTTGTGGGGGGCGGGGTGGGAGAAGGAGAGAAAGGCAAGGAGAGAGAGGATGGGGGGGAAAGAAAGGGAAAGAGGGGAGGGGGGGAGAAAGAGAGAGGAGTGGGAGGGGAGTAAGCTGATTAATTTAGATGGAAAATGAGAGGAGTGGAGGGGGGTTGGGTTTGGAGCCATTGAGATGCCAGACTAACTGTGTATGTGTGAAAGAGAGAGAGAGCCCGCTCTCTCTCTCTTTCACACATACACAGGAGGGAAGGAGGGAGAAAAAGAAAGAAAACAAAGAGGAAAAAACGACAGTACTGCTTTAAACCACTACGTTCGCCATTGTAGAAGTTTGCTTTCTTATTATGTGCTGTGGTTATAGACTGTAATCGATATTTATTACTTTATTGGTAAGTATGCATCCAATATTCTGTTATTATTTGATCTATTATTAATATGGTATGTTTAAAAAAACTTTAATTTTTTTGGATTGGGTTTTCTTCTGAATATCCGGCATGCCATTTAACCGGCATTGGACAGGTCCTGAGGGTGGAGGATAAACGGGCTTTTACTGTATTATTATTCTAACAAGGCAAATTCATTTGGAGAAAACTCTGGCAAAAATGTCAGCAGCCAGTCGAGGGTTAGTTGTTTTGTATGTCAGAACAGCCTCACTAAAACCCTTGAATAAATAATTTCTTAGTTTGAACCCACTTCAAGTCCATTTTCTGATAAAGTGCTATATCAAAATGCAAGAATTATTATTTTCTGGGAAGTGCTGAGTAAAGCCATGAAATCTTTAACGCTCATCTGAATAGGCAGATAACACCTCAGTTTAATGTCTCATAAAAGGACAGCACCTCCGACAATGCAGCACTCATTTAGAGTGTCATCCTGGACAATATGGGTTCAAACCTGTCTGGCTCAGAGGTGAGAATCAGATAACCAAATCAGATGGGCTGCCACAAGGGGTATCCGCCTTAATTTCCACCTTAAATTTGCCAAGTAACATTTTCTGTTTGTCACCCCATGGCATATAATTAAAATGTGTAAATCGCTGTATATGTACAGACTATAATTAGTGCTAGATCAACCAAAACCAAATGGCAATTGAGGAGGATGTTGAAGTGAGTCAAAACGGGAAGCTTTGACCTGCTGGGCCTAATCTAAACTGGTGCTTCAATAATAATAAAGCTCAGTGGTCAGAGCACTCGCTTTACAAGCATGAGACCTGTGTTCGAATCCAGGCAAATCAGGGCGAAACCTTGGGCAAGTTTCCTTACTCCACATGCCAAATAATAATCACTCCAAAAACACACAATAATAAAGATTGGTCATTTCAAATTATGACTGTTTGTGGGACACTGGTGTATGCAATTGGCTGCAACGTTTCACCCACAAATATACAGTCAATTCACTTTACAGTATATTCTGTAAAGCGCTTTGAGACGTCAATAAAATGTAAAAAGCACTATATCAAATGCAAGGATTATTCTTAATAATAATCTTGTATTCGACATGGCCCCTTATCATGTTTTTTAGATGTTTTAAAGCACTTCACAGAATATACTGTAAGTGAATCAAACATTTATTTTGTGGGCGAAACACATTGGGCACAACAGTGTCCCACAAACAGTTGTGGATTGAATGACCAAATTATAATTACATTTTTTTTGAAGGGTTTATTACCCCAGAAAAGCTATCCACCCATCAAATAACAACCGGGTTCCTACTTACTGCAAGGTAAACAGAGGTGTGTGGAGTAAGGAAGCTTGTCCAATGTTTTGCCCTGCCAGGAATCAAACCCAAATGCTCCGAGGTAACATTTAAACCTGCACTAGATTTTTTGTTCTTACACTGAAATCCTTAGATCTCTTTGCATAGGAATAGATTAAGGTTTGCAGGCCACAATTACAGCAACTCAAGTATGACAGTAAACGTCTTGAGACACATTAACATGTGGTGCTTTCACAGACTTTCTGATATGTATTGATGAGATGCTGAAACACTGAATGTTTCAACAATCTTTGACAGAATTCACTTTAAATTGCTCCTAACAGGGCTAAATCTAATGCAGCAGCATGAGCTTCATTTAATATCATCCACTGGCGAAAACATTAAAGCGACTCACACCTTCCATCTTCTTTATGGCCTCACTAAATGTTCCCTTCCCATTTTCTCTGCTTTGGTGAGATTCTCGAAATTCGCTTTGTTTTGACTTTTCTCCTGCAGAACAGTTCCTAGCATTGGGAGGGTTGCTGGCCAATTATTTTGTGTTTGTTACCTGTAAAAATGTTGTTACAATAATAATGATCCTTGCATTTGATATAGCGCTTTTCACCTCTTCTAGACGTCTCAAAGCGCCCCATAGAATGCACTGTAAAGTGAATTGACGGTATATTTGGGGGGCTAAACTCGGCAGCCAATTGCGCACAGCAGTGTCCCACAAACAGTTGTGGATTGAAACAACTATTTTATTATTGGTTTTTTTGAGCGATTATTATCAGGCATGTGGAGTAAGGCAACTTGCCCAACGTGTGACCCTGCCTGGATTTGAACACAGGTCTCACACGTAAGGCGAGTGTCTTAGCCACTGAACTACTGGAATCCACAAGTTCCAGTTAATTCTGTGGACCTTTCCATTTCAAGGAGACTGGAGCCTGACCTGTGGCTTTAATTTTAGAAATTTCTTCAGTATCATATTCACGATTATTATTACGTACTGTTATGACATATGAAAACTAACACCAACACCAATTATATGTCATAATGCAGGTCGCATGCAACCCTTTCAGCTCGCTGATCACAGAATTGAACTGTCGGTTGGTTTTACTTAGCTTTTACTGAGTAAAGTCCAGTACCGCTAAGTACTTAACGGTACTGGACTTTACATATCATGTGGCCTATAATAGTAATAATAATCCTTGCATTTTGATTTAGTGCTTTTCATGTCTTCTAGAGCCTACTCAGCAAGCTGATAATCAAATAATCAATCCTCTTCCCTGACGTCATTATTGAGAGCTGAGTGGTGGGGGGGGGGGAAGTAGATGAGTTTTGTTTCTGTAACATATATTCAATAACTAAAGACAACTTGCATTTATAAAGCGTGCTTCACCTGATTTAGCGTCTCCGAGTGCTGAAATGTGAACCGCAAATAAAAATATATAATCTTATCTCCA
Organism: Hydrolagus colliei; assembly: GCA_035084275.1. NCBI lineage: Eukaryota > Metazoa > Chordata > Chondrichthyes > Chimaeriformes > Chimaeridae > Hydrolagus > Hydrolagus colliei. The sequence continues at coordinate 14,791,652 of CM068742.1, read as the reverse complement.
CTTGGCATCTTTTTATGATTACACATGGAGGAGTTGCTGGGGACAGCATGCTCTGTACCGGTAGGAGGCCTTGACTTTGTGCCAGGATTAACAATTTGGACCATAACCAAGTTACTGCAGTGCATATGTGTGTATCAGACCTTTGGCAGCATTCCATCAGTGATGACCATGGCAGATCACATTCTGCACCAGCCTGCCTTATTTTACACTGCAAAATAAACTACACTTTGTTAGGTTTGATGGATGTCCTTCCTTTTATGTCTTTATATCCTTCTTTAGCAATTCCAGCAGAGCTTATGTTTTTAAAATACAGTAGAGCCTCACCATGATGCATGTAAAATCCAAGCCAGTGCCATAATAGCAAGCAAGCTGTGGACAGGCACGAAAGGCAATGTTGTCATCAGCCTGATGACTTGGAAGTCAGTGATATTTTAGTGACCAGGAAGCCAAAATGGCTGCCCTTCGGTGACATTAAGTTATCACTGGCATCACTTCTTGATGTCAAATGAGTCAGAATAAAATATCAAGCCAACCTGGGAGAAGAGAACAGGAAAGTAACTAGAGAGACAGAAGGGATGAAGCAGATTAAGGAAGAATCCTCTTCATCAGGGACGATTAACCAATGAACAAGTTAACACATGGGGGCCCTGGATATGATCGACACATTGACCTCCCGGCTGCGTCTCCCCTCCCGTCGTTGTTTGCTGTGAGATTGTGCGGAGAGGAGCTGGAGGAATGAACCGTACCGCACACTCGGCCTTTTATATGGTCACTCACAGCACTGCCTCATAGCAATACTCACCATGGAGCCTCTCACCAGGGTGTTCGAGGCACTAGACAGTGACAGGCAATGGTGCCTGGTGCGAGATATGATTTATACCTCCAGGAGGTAAGAGGCAGTGTGGAGTGCAGGAGCCATGTCTAGCTTATCTTGGTCGCACTGAAAAAAAGATTTTGATGCAGACAGTGTTGATGAATTTGTGCACCCTCTGGATTTCACGTCACGTATTAAATATGAGAAAACTCCGCGAGAATATTTGAAACAGAATCACTTGGTGGCATCGACCTTTCCAAGTGTTGCAGTTGCTCTTTGTGTGTTCTTAGAGTTTTAAAGGAGGTGGCTACTGAGATAGTGGACGGCATGTCTATAATCTTCCAAAATTCTGTGGATACTGGAAAAGTCCCCATTGATTGGAAGATTGCAAACGTAACTCCACTATTTAAGAAGGGTGGGAGAGAAAATATGGGAAACTATAGACCAGTTAGTCTGACGTCAGTTGTCGGGAAAATTCTCCAGTCCTTAATAAAAGACGTAGTTATGGGATACCTTGAAGACCATAAAAAGATTAGGCAGAGTCAACATGGCTTTACAAAAGGGAAGTCATGCTTGACTAATCTTTTAGAATTTTTTGAGGATGTATCCAGCAGGTTGGATAAGGGGGAACCAGTAGATGTGGTATATTTGGATTTTAGGAAGGCATTTGACAAGGTGCCACACAAAAGGCTCAAGATTAAGGCCCACGGGATTAATGGGAAAATATTAACATGGATAGAAGAGTGGCTATCGGGTAGAAAGCAGAGAGTAGCGATAAACGGATCATTCTCAAATTGGCAGGATGAAACTAACAGAGTGCCACAAGGATCAGTGCTTGGGCCTCAGCTATTTACTATTTACATCATTGATCTAGATGAGAACATTGAATGTAACATGTCTAAATTCGCGGATGACACTAAACTAGGTAGCAGAGTGAGCTCTGAGGATGATGCAAAAAGATTGCAACAAGATATAGATAGGTTAGAGGAGTGGGCAAGTAGGTGGCAGATGGAATTCAATGTTAGCAAGTATGAAATTATTCACCTAGGTAGCAAGAATAAAAGAATAGATTATTTTCTAGAGGGGGAGAAGTTAGATAGTGTTAGTATTCAAAGGGATTTGGGTGTCCTTGTACACCAGTTCCAAAAAGTTAGTTTGCAGGTGCAGCAAGCAACTAAGAAGGTGAACGGCATGCTAGCGTTCATTTCAAAAGGTTTAGAGTATAAGAGTAGGGAAGTCTTGCTGCAACTGTATAGTGCTCTGGTGAGACCGCACCTAGAGTATTGTGTGCAGTTTTGGTCTCCTTATTTAAAAAAGGACATACTTGCCTTAGAGGGGGTGCAGTGTAGATTCACTAGGTTAGTTCCTGGGATGAGGGGACTGACCTATGAGGATAAATTGAATAAACTAGGGCTGTATTCTCTAGAGTACAGAACAATTAGGGGGGATCTTATTGAAACATATAAGATTCTTAAATGGCTAGATAAAGTAGGCACTGAGGGACTGTTTCCCCTGGTAGGAGAATCTATAACCAGGGGTCACAGTCTTAAAATTAAGGGTCAGCCTTTTAGAACAGAGTTGAGGAAACATTTCTTCACTCAGAGGGTAGTGAATTTATGGAATTCATTACCCCAGAAGGCTGTAGATGCTCAGTGCTTGAACATTTTCAAGGCTGAGACTGATAGATTTTTGAAAAATAGAGGGATCAGGGGATATGGGGATAGGGCAGGTAATCAAAGTTAGGTGAGAAGATCAACCATGATCTTATTGAATGGCGGAGCAGGCTCGAAAGGCCGAATGGCCTACTCCTGCTCCTAATTCTTATGTTCTTATGTTCTTAACACTACGAGTAACAGTGAAGGTGAACGCTCTTTCTCAAAGAAGCATCTAATCAAAAACTCACTCCGATCTACAATGTTCGAGGATAGATTTTCTGCGCTTGCAGTCCCGTCTATCGAGCATGATTTGACAAGTGCACCAAGTTTTCACCATGTAGCTGACATGTTCGGAACTAGGAAATCACACAAGAAACAAATCTAAAAAGACATTGTTGCATATTTTGCGTGGATGCTTCATAGGCTTTGCACCGCTCTTTGTTGACAATACTCGGTATATTTCTAGCCCTTTTTTAACTACATATTGTGATGTCAGAAAGAAATTAAACGACATTGAGGTTAATTTAGTTAAAACGTTTTAGCCGCAAAATATACAGTCAATTCACTTTGCAGTATATTCTATGAAGCGCTCCGAGATGCCTTGAAAACGTGATGAGGCGCTGTATCAAATGCACAGGTTCTTATTAGTGTTACAATTATGATTGTCCTGAGAAGCAGCATTGAAAGGCCACAAACTATGATCTGCTTATTTAAGGCCCCAACACACAGATCTTTGGAATACAGGTAGCCCCCGCTTAACGAAGGGGTTAGGGACTTCGAAACTCCTCGTTAAGCCAAAATCTTGTTAAGCGGGCGGGAGCGAAGTCCCTACTGTGTTTCCGTATATGAAAAAAATCAGTTTCGTTCCCAGTAGTGCCTAGCACTAACATTTGCGATGTATCAGCGACGGCATAAGGTAGGTGAAACTGCTATTGAAGGCCGCAATACTGTACGGTACTTTTAATTACACGTGAAAAGATGAAAGAATACAAGATGAAAATGTTTGTTTTGTTAACCTGAACAGTATTTTATTTAGTAAATTTTCAACACAAGACAGTAACGAAACGAAAGTTCCCGTACTTCCCTTAATAAGTTGAGGTGAGGAGTAGGGAGAGGGTCTTCATTTTAATTGCTGATGAAGGAGGAGGGGGAGGAGGAGGCTGGAGAATCTGGAGAATCTGGTGAGAAAGCAATAGGTTCTGTATAGTCAGCGGACGTACTTGGTACTGGTTCTTTGGACGATGTCGGCTTAAAGAAACTGTCGATAGAAGACTGTCGACAGTTTTTCTTCTTTTCCTCATACAATTCTTGGTAGCAACAAATAGTTTGCTCGATGCCACGGGCAACCTTAATGCTACGATCCATTTCAGGATCCTTGTCTTTGAAAACCTTGGCATTAGACTCAGAATAAACAGGAGGAGACACTTTTGATAAGCCTTTTAATGCTCTAGGGTTTTCAGAACGGTAAATGAAACACGGTTTTAATTTAAAGTCACCAGATGCATTGCACCCAAGAACAAGGGTTAGGTGATCCTCTGCAGCTTTAAATCCAGGGGCCGATTTCTTATTGATGGAGACGTAGGTCTTCTCCGGTAACGTCTTCCAATGAAGCCCTGTTTCATAACCTCCCTCCTTAATGATTTTTCTAAGTTCTTCTAGATAACGTTCGGCAGCAGCAACATCCGCACTGGCAGCTTCCCCGCACATCTTGATAGAATGCAGCTTGTATCACTTTTGAAAACGATCAAGCCGTCCATCGCTAGCAGCAAAAGTCGACGCCGGCTTTTTCCGAGTAGCGTCATGTGGTTGCCTCGCATCCTACCGCTTAAGCTCCTCCCATACTGCACGCGCTTTCTCTTGGATTAGGTGGCGTGCTGAAGTAAGTGTGTGTATGTATGTAGCTTCGTCGACTGAGACTGCGCTTGCGTCGCGGAGGCTGCCGGGAGATGAGAAGCGCGCGAGATTTAAACTTTCGTTATAGCGAGCGCAGCCTTCGCTAAGCACATAGGGGGGTACAAATAGAAACATAAACTCTCCTTCCTCCCACACATCCGTGCCTTGACCGGCACCGCTTATTTCCACCTGCGCAACATTGCCAGGCTCCGCAACTATCTTACCCCCCCGCGCTGCCGAAACACTCGTGCATGCATACATCACCTCACGGCTGGACTACGGAAACTCTCTCCTCGTCGGCCTCCCCAGTTCCTCCATTCACAGGCTGCAGGTCATCCAAAACTCTGCAGCCCGTGTACTATCCCGCACCCGCCTCCGCGACCACATAACCCCCACCCTCGCCCGTCTCCACTGGCTCCCCATCCTCCAGAGGATCGAGTTCAAGATCCTCGTCCTCACCTTCAAGGCCTTACATGGCCTTGCCCCGCCCTATTTAACCGACTTACTTTCCCCCTACACGCCCACCCGGACCCTCCGTTCAGCAAGACTTGGCCTGCTCCAAGCCCCCCGCCCGAACCGCCCCACCATCGGAGACCGGGCCTTCAGTTTCTCTGCTCCGACCCTATGGAATACCATCCCCCAATCCCTCCGTCTTGTTTCTTCCCTTTCCTCTTTCATGGCCGGTTTGAAGACTTTCCTCTTCGACCGTGCCTTTTGTTCCACCCCAAATTTTTCAACCTCCCCTTCGTGTTTCACCCCTTCCCGAACAGCCCCCTCCCAGCTCGGGTCACACGCCTCCTGTGCAGCGCCTTGGGACATCCTCCCGACGTGAAAGGCGCTCTATAAATGTAATTTGTTGTTGTTTGTTGTTGTTATAGTGAAGTTTCGTAAACAGGGCGTTCGTTAAGCGGGTGCTACCTGTACTGGTCTAAATTGCGTTACTTATGAAGGAATCCCATTAGAACTCGCCCTGTATGAAAACACTGCACATGTGGATTATGTTTTACTATGTATTTTTTGAGCAGAGACCTCATCTTCCTGATACACAATCTACTGTGTTCACAATAGCTTGGGCTTCACGTACACATCTGGGACAAGCATCTGAGGAGATATAAAGAGGAAGTCCCTTTGCTTAATTCATTTTAGTCTTTAAAATAAACTGAAAATCATTTGGACTACATCTCTGCAAACGCTTAGCGACTTAAAAGTGATTTCAGACCTAAAATATTTAATATGCTTCAAAAAATTAGCAATAATATCCTGTTGCAAAACATGTTATACAATAGATTTGTAATGTTCAAAATATCAGATAAAGATTATTCATAAAATAATGTAAAACATACCAGCATCAGTGAAATCAAATGATGGTTGTGGTCCATGTGGGGTGCCCTCCATTCTGCCATATTGATTCCTTTCCCTGGTTATGTCGAGTTGAATCATTTGGTGCTGAACTCCCTTTTTGGCTGGTTATTCAGTGTAACAGCTTATATTTTTCCTGCAGTCTTCAGGACTGCAACTCACGGAGCCTCGGAGACTTAGCTTGTTTAATTTCCCACAGTATCCCAGTTGAAAGACTTTCTATTGCAGGGGTTTATGTTGTTGTGCCTAGATTTATCTTGCTTTGCTTTACTGTTCTCCAGCGCTCAAACAAGTAGTTTAGGTGCTAGAAAACGGAGATATTGTAACTGAGGCACTGTATGTCTTAATTCATCACCACCTCCATTTTTTTGCGATCTAGCTGAATCTCACTTGAATTAGGTAAAATGGTTATGTCTAAATCTATTCCATTGTTCTGGCAGATGAAAGTACAGGGTTCAAGAAACAGATTTTATTTCTCTGAAACTCTACCTACATTTTCCTTCCATGAGGAACTCAAAGATTCTTCCTCCTTAATGTCGATTGGTAACTTTTAACTTGCTTTGATTTAGTATGCTTTACTTCACAAATTATATAAAAGTTTTTTTTTAAAATCTCTTTAAAAAATCCTAAAATGATGAAGACAATTATTATTCATCATACATGCATATGGAAAGATAGGACCTATTCACAGACCGTGGCTGAATGCTCAGAAGGCACCATTATAGTGTCCGAGGAAGAGGAGAAAGGCCAACTAACAAAAGGAAAAGGATGTTCTTGCTGAGCAGAAGGCATCTACCAGAGGGGTTCGGATTTATCCGAATATCATGTTGTTGTTGTTGTCCTCAACCTGACATCTCTGAAGCAAAAGGTGAAAGAGAGTAAACCAAGAACTCAGAAGCGGTTTAAAAATTATGAAAACCAATTTCAACTTTGTAGTGAATTCTTCCCTTTGCAAGTGCCCTAGAATCTGAGAGATATTTAGACGATACAATACTGTGCACTTGCGGAAAGTGACGCATAAACAGGTTTTTCCTGTGTTGGGAAACAAATAAAAATGGGAAACAAATAAGAAGTTGACAATTTCACACAAGATTCAGGTTTTTGATTTTGTGCACCTTCTGGATTTCACGTCACGTATTTGATTGACTTCCATAAGTAAATTTTTTGTTTTTATTTCACAATATTCCTTACCCTGTTCTACAGTTGTAACATCTAAATAGGTGCTTACGTTCCAGCCCTATTTTGCTGTGGATTATTCTAAATACTTGTTGTATCACATCCTTTAGGTTTATATTATTCTAAATACCTGCTATATTTAGAACTGCTCAATGATCAGATTTACCCTCTTCGATCACTGTAGTCCAATGCTTAGCATAACTCAATATTACCATATTGAAAAGAACTTATAGATATATATTGAATGGACAATAAATATAAAGAAGAAGACTGTGGTCTCCAAGGAGGTCTTACCTTAATTCATCTTCAGATTGGTCATCCCCCGACTCAATGGCGCTCCGAACATCCCCAGTGGATTGACTTGATTTCAGATGCACTTTCACGGCTGTGTGAGAGGACGCCTTCCGCTTCTTTTTGCCAAACAGTTTCCGAAACGGTTGGAATTTGCCCTGTTTTTTCTTGTCTGGAGATTACAAGAGCGACATTCGCTTTACATGTGGATCGCATGTCACGCGGCAAGAGTGCACTGCTAAACCCGTACAGCAAAAGTGGTGAGATCAGAAGTCCACAGGCAAGTTAAGGTCAAGGAGCAATCAATCACTGGGTCGCACCGCAGGCTTGTTCACAAAAGCGCTAAATGAACTTTCTTTTCAGTTTCAAAAAAGAACTTTTACGCATGGCAGATAGCAAGGTGCCATATCATACAATCTGCCACCATCAGGCCATTTAGACAAATTGCCCCGTTCCTTAGACATCCCACCAAGGCACAGAAACACCCCATGCAGCTGAGGCACCTCCTCCCACTGCTTCCATGCCAACACAGAAACAAGAGGTGCCAGTGAGACGGACAAAGAGCACCACACACCACTCAGATCACTTCCTCCTGCAGTTTCCATGGTGCCTTGCAACACCGTGAACCTACCTCAGTATAAACACCAGCCAGAGTCATGCTGTTTCCACCTGATTGCTTCACAAGAACAACATTAATTCCTGCAGCTGCCAGGAAATCCTCAATTATTTATTGATTTGACCATTATTGAGGATTTACTGGTCCTTAGGCGAGACTAAAAGACCTGACATTTTTACCTGTTGCAACAGAGATTATGCAGAGATTTCTCAATTCCTTCCTTATACCGATTGTTGCCTTGGGACGTCCTCTTGACGATAAAGACCCTAAGCAAATGTAGTTTTGTTGTTGTTTTTGTTCATTTGGACGCCAGCCATCCGAAGTTCTTAATAAGAACATGGGTCCAATTTAAGATTTAATTTAAGAATCAATGTTATTGGGAAGACAAGGTGAAATCTCAGGCCTTAGAGGACCTTACTCTGCAAGTTCAAAAAGAAAAACGGTGGGGAAGGCATCAAGATGCATAAAACATTGAACAATACAGATAAAATAAAGCCGGCTTAGGACTTCAAACTATAAGAGCAATGTGGGACTAGAGGCCCTAAATTAAGTTTTAAAGCAGTTGTTTGCAAGAAGCTTTTCCCTCGGAGTGATAACTTGTTGTAATGGTGTATTTCAGGCAAACAATGTTGGAGACATTCATCCAGAAACTGACAGCCTGGGGGTAAAAATTGTGGTAATAGTTGGTTATGTAAAGTAATGCCTGTGTAAACCAGTAGGTGGCTGCAGATCCTTGTTCCACTCCATAATCCTAACAACCTGAGGTCAGTGATTTTTGATCAATTAAAAGTCAATTTTGTGGCTGAGGTGAGTGTGACATTTTCCCCTCTCTGGAAAACAACAGTATAGGCAGAGAACTAGTTCCCCCCACAAAACAACTTACAGCTCAACACAACGCTTAGATTTCCAAAAATACAAATCACATGTCTCAAGAGTAAAAACAAATAATGCCACCAGGATCTCCAGATCCTGGTCATGATGAGTGTTTCAACAACAACAACAACAACAAATTACATTTATAGAGCACCTTTCACATCGGGAGGACGTCCCAAGGCGCTGAAATAAATAAAGCAGCAGTTTCACTTGCTGCTGGTTATCAAGACAGTTCTTAAATAACACAAAGAACACTTCAAAACTAGCACACATTTTGCCCGAATGCAGGTTAATAGCAAGTGGGAATGGGTTGAATGGCCTCTTTAATTTTTTTTTTAAAAAATGTATAAAATCTTCAGTTTACATTTTCTTATTCGAAACAACGCAATCCAAGATTTAAATGAGCTCATGAAAGGTGCTGATTTAAATTGTGTACTCAATATAGTAATTCATAATGGGGCGTGGTAAAATACCTAATACCACTACCTACAGGGCACCAGCAATTATATCCAAGTGAAGAATAATGAATCCTAATATTGCATGACTCAGAAAATCATTGTACAAAACGAAAGAATTCTGACACAATATTAGTGTAGCACAGTGGGAACTGCTGTTATTAAAGACAATTTCAAACATGACTAATAATAGTGTTCAGAGTCGCAGCGAAAGCAAATTCCCAGCAAAAAGGTTATTGGTCATTCCGCTATTAATTACCTTGTGTTTGACGCTCCTTACACATCTATTAACCATTGGGTTAAACTGCACATTGAAAATCTAAATTTATATTAATGTAAGATTTTCCCAGCTGCAAGAGATAATGTTGTGCATTTGCAGTGAGCTGCAATATTCCCACACAAAGGACGAGTCAGCCACTGGTTGAACTTTACTGTATACTTAATTTGTTTTCAATACAGACAGTAAATAAATTATACAGATGCCATCATAAAGCTTTGTGATTTATTAGTCCAACTATCCAACCTGATTCATTCTCCCAGCCTCTCCCTTGCCACTGACCCCCCCTCTAGAACACTGCAAACACTTTTTATTGGCAAACACATAAACCTGAATGAGTTTTTTAAGGTACATTACAAAAACACTGTCAAATAACTGCAATTCTATTGATCTCAATCCTGCTGTACAATATTTCAGATTTTAAGAAAGAGGAGAGTCTCTCCGGCTTATAATTGATGTTAATCGACATATATTTACAGGCTTTATATTCATTAAGTGTTAGTAAGCATACACATTTATAGCTGCAACAAATATTCAATAAAACCTAATAAAAATGCTTGATCTTTTATCATATCAATGCAATATAGGTACATAGGAATACTGTATACAAGATTGGAAAAGACTATTGTAGTTCATATATCTAGCTGATTCAGAACTATTAGTTTTTTTTAAAATCTATCACAAATTTTCTCTCATAATTCCTCAAACAATTTCTTTGTCAAATAGATATCTAATTTCCCCTTGGATTTCCTGATGCTCCAGTAGCCATTGGCTCCCTAGGAAATCCATTTCCCACATTCACCACACTCTGTGTAGAATAATTAAACCTGAGCTGTCTGTTCACTTTGTTTAAAGCTGATTAGAAATACAGTATTAATATTCCATGCTGAAATATGTATTCTTGCTCACTGCTCTGTTTAGTTTGATACCTTGCACTCTGATTATGCTTCGGATTTATGTTGAAACTTAGGCACGAGTCAAGCGGACTGGCAGAGTATGATTCCATTGGCATTTTGGGAATGTGCTATTAAATCATAAAATATTATATTTTGCCAAGCGTTGGGAGAGAAAAGTAAACTGAAAGTTAAATAACGTGAATACAGTACTGTGAAAGCGCTGGCAAAAGCACCTGAAACTAAATGCATGAGGACCATGGAATTTGAAACATCAACTCACACGAAGTCTTTAAGAAAGAAATAAGGCAATAAATCTCCCAGTCCAGCAAACCGAGGTACAATGTCCTTGCACTGAAGATATTTAGGTTACTAATCATGAGCTGGATTATTGAAGCACTAAATGGCTTTTTAATGAGCAGCTATTAGTGCATATAAGGCTACTGGTACATATAAAATAGAATGGGATAAAGAGACTGCAACACAATAGGAAAGTGCAGAGAACGACTCCAAAGTATGTCAAGAAGGTATATTGATTCACCCAGCCAGATGCTGTCATTAATGTGGAGGAAATGATCATGAGGAAGAGGATTTGGGGGTCTCTGAATTCCCTCTCCAGGTCCAGTTAATAATAATTGCATTTAATCCAGTGCTTGTCACATCACCAGGAAATCTCAAAAAGCTCCACAGGATTTACAGTTTAGTGACGGTATTTTGAAGGCAAACATAGCAGTCAATTGCAGCAATGTCCAAAAACAGCCATGAATTGAATGACCACGTTGATCTGGTGGATTGTCAGCCAGGATACCAGGAGAAATTGTATTTTTAGCAAATGTGTTTTCACTGGAGACACCAAAAAATATACAGTATGGTGAAAATGATGACAAACACATCTGGAACTGAATGCATAAGGGCTGCAGCAGGAATTTGAAACATCAACTCACGAGAGGCAGTCTTTAAGAAAGAAAGAAATCAATAAATCTGCTCGTCCAGCAAACCTGAACCAAGGTGTAATCTCTGTATAATGGAAAGATTTAGATTACTAACCATGAACTGGTTTATGATTCATTGAAAACATATTTCATTGTAGATACAAAATTTAAATCAACTTCCATCAACTCTATGTAAATATAATCTCCCTTCACATTCCCCAATTTAATCTATTACTAGTGCATCCTGCCATATTTCTTTCACTTTCCTCCAAAACTCTTCCAGAAATTATCTAGAAAGCCAAAGGTTTGCGAATATCAAATACACAATAACACAGCACTCTCTGCCAATCTTTTGCAATGCTCCTCACATCATTATGAAAGAATAAGGAGGGCGCACAAACTCAAGGTGAAAGGAGGGAAGGCAAACACATAGTTCAGGTTGAATGGACTGCTCAGGGGGGAGGTGGAGGCTGATTATTTAAGCAGAGAAGAAATTTGTTACAGACTTAAATTCCAAGAATTCAATGGAAAAATACGAGATGGAGTTCTGCAGGATTTTTTTTAAAGAAATACTTCAAACTTTGGATTCACTGCTCTTGTATATAATCCACTCCTATGTCTTTATTTAAAAATAATCATTGCATTTGATATAGCGCCTTATCACATCTTCTAAACATCTCAAAGCGCTTCACAGAATGTACTGTAAAGTGAATTGACTGTATATTTTGTGGGCAAAACATGGCAGCCAATTGCGCACAGCAGTGTCCCACAAACAGTCGTGGACTGAAATGACCAATTTATTATTGTTTTTTTGAGGGATTATTATTAGGCATGTGGAGTAAGGAAACTTGCCCTGCCTGGAATTGAACCCAGGTCTCTCACTTGTAGGACGAGTGCTCTAACCACTGAGCTACAGGACTCCACTGAATCGAACAGAACTCGCTGGATCAAAGAGGACATCCAATCCATGTGCCTGATGCCTAGAATCTGGTGTCAAAATTAAAAATAGATGATATGAAACATATGAATGGCAAGAGTTTTTACAACAGTTTATTTTCAGCACAATGTTCTTTCCAGCAGGGTTTGTTCTGAGCAGCTCTATAATTAAACTTCCACGAAGATAATGCCAAAGTGAAGCATCAGGCAGCAAAAATGAGTGAGCAATTCTAAGGCCTTTGAGAAACTGTTTGAATTTGGGGAACTTTTTATCACCACAAAAAAGTGGGAAAATGACCGTAGTTTAAATCACATTTTTGAATTGCTTTCCTGACGATGTCACTTCTCAGGTGATCAGGCAACAATTAAGCTCCTGAGATCAGCCGTAATGTTTGCCTGGCTGCCCATGCCTGCCTGACAGTTATATAGGACAGATGCTTTATGCCTTTTATTCACTTCTCAATTTATTTATTTTTACGACAGCTTCTATTTGTCTCCTGGCCATTTTTCAGGCAAATATTTAGGACATCTCAGCTGCCATAGTGAACCAATAATCCTTTCATTTGATATAGGGCTTTTCGAGTCAGGAAGATGTCTCGAAGTGCTGCATACAATTTACTGTAATGTGGATTGCGTGCGTATTTTGTAGTTGGATACAGCAGTCAATCTGAGCACAGCAATGTCCTACAAACTGCCAGGAAGTGAATAATCCATTTTATCTGAAAGAGGCGAGAGTATTGAGAAGTACTGATGTATTTTACTCATCAGTTACAACACTGCAATGCAAGATACTAGATATGTTATAGATCTGAATATTTAGTTTGTGACAGGAAATTAATTTCTGTATCACAGTATTTTGTTTACCAAATTAATGGATGAAGTGAAAAAAGCAATGCTATAAATAAAACATTGTATGGTTTTCTTAGGCGTTGCAATGTATACATTAACTTTTTTTGGGGGGGATGCCACCTCTAATCGACTTGAACATAATGATTGGTCTTGAAGTTGCTAACTTGGAAGCCGGCACTACTGTTATTGCTACTTTTGTTTGAGTGTTTTCGGTGAAGAATGGTGTTTTACTGCCATTTCATGGGATCTCGATCTGTCTCAGTACGTGTTAAGCGCTCTTGGGTCGGCCACCCCGCTCGAGGGGAGCTATATAAATGTAGGTTACTGTTGTTGTTAGGTTGGTATTCTGGGAAGCAGCTCAGGAATGTTGCTCTCTGTGATCTGTGTGGAGCTCCTGTGGTCTAGTGGTTAGAGCACTTGTCTTACAAGCTGGGGAGACCAAGCTGGGGAGACCTGTATTCAAATCCAGGCAGGTCAGGACGAAATCCTGGGCAAGTTTCCTTACTCCACACGCCTAATAATAATAATCCATTCAAAAAATAAACACAATAATAAAATTGGCCATTTTCAATCCATGACTGTTTGTGGGACACTGCTGTGCGCAATTGGCTGCCGCGATTCGCCCACAAATATGTACAGTCAATTCACTTGACAGTATATTCTGTGAAGCGCTTTGGGACCTCGATAAGATGTGAAAAGCGCTATGTCAAATGCAAGGATTATTATTATAGGATTATTATCTAGAGCAGCAATGGCAGTGCTTTGAGACCAAACATTTTCTGATTGCTGCAGTGTTCATGGGAACACTCCAGGTATCACCAGTATTAATGATCACATCACATACCGAATGTGCACCCATTTATAGACTGCAAAGCCAATGGCTTGAAATTTGCTATTTGTGCTGACTACTCTTGGCACAGAACAGATTGGAGACTGTCGGGACACAAGCAAAGTGCATCAGTAATCAGCTAAAAGAGAGGTAATCTTCTGAGAGATGGACACAGGAATCAATAATCCAACAAGGAGAAGCATCAAGAGCATGATGGGTGAGATCATTCAATCAACCCAAACATTTAACTCAATGTTTACGGTTCTTCATGTTTCTGAGCTCTTGGGAATGCAGTGAGGAGTTTCCTTTGGCCCATTTGTGGAGTCACGGGACAAACAGTAATAATCCTAATAATAATAATCCTTGCTTTTGCTATATAGCGCTTTTTATGTCTTCTAGATGTCTCAAAGCACATCACAGTATTTACTGTAAAGTGAATTGACTGTATATTTGTGGGCAAAATGCGGCAGCCAATTATGAACAGCATAACACAGTCATGGATTGAAGTGACCAATTTAATATTGTTTATTTTGAGGGATTATTATGAGGCATGTGTGTGGAGTAAGGAAACTTGCCCAAGATTTCTTCGTGGCCTGGAATTTAACGCAGGTCTCTCACGTGTAAGGTGAGTGCTCTGAGCACTGAGCTACAGGACTCCGTACAGTAAGGTGCATATGTGGTAAATAGGGGAAGTGACTGCAGGAAGAAAGGGCTCCGGCCTAAACTGGCCTGTTACCGAGCACTATGAAGCTGCAGGCATGACTGTATCCCTCACACGAAAACCTGGATTAAGGAGCTGGTGTTAAAGTAGCCTGGTACATGGCATTGGCCTTCGATCTCCAGAACATCAAGGTGTCTGTTAGGTCACAAGCTGTCTGTGTTGGTCCACCCACGACACTGAAGGCAGACATCCAAATAGCTGATGGGAAACTTTGAAACTCAGAACAGTTACTGGAGGTTACTTGTGTGGCTGGCACACTTATGTGGAAACACTCGGTTTGGTTCGGATACTCTTAAGCCTGGAGATGGGTTTCTGCATGTGTCAGGATTCCCAGCTGACCACGCCCCCCACAAAAAAAGTCTCCTGCAATCAAACAATTGCTGCAGAAAATTGAAACAAAAGTGAAATCAATGTAAATCTCCTGTTGAATACAATAGAGATTAGTGACGTTGCCATTTCCCATACAGCGTGGACATACTCGCTGACACACTTTGTGCCATTATCTCAGCATAACTGGAAGAAGACATGTAACAGCTTACAAGCATTGAATCAAGCCGCACTGACATTGGAGAGCTTTCAAAATGACAGAATTGGGGGACTGTTTCATGCTCTTTATGCTGGGCCACAGTTATTCGTAGCAGTGAATTCGCTTCAGAAAGAGTGTCAAATTATTCCAGCTTTAAAACAATGTAGAGCATGACACTCTGGAGGAGTACTACAATTGTGCTATCCTTTCCTGGATCATTTGGTTGAGGGAATGAGAGAGTTTGTCCTGTGAATGAGAGTACTAGCAATTTTGTTTCAGGCTCCATTACTCATCCTCCGAATCAACCAACGTTTGAACAGTGTTGAAGTGATTGACAATGTACTTTAAAGATCTTCTCAGTTACATCAATTAATTCAAAGTTTGCAAGTCTCTGCCCTTCAACTCTGGGCCTATAGGATAAATTCACAAACTTGCTGCTCCAATATTTAGTGTTAGAAACAAATATTACATTAACAGTTGTCCAGACCTAAGCATCACACAAAATGAATGGGTACATAGTGGTATTGGTATTGGTCTTACACGTGAGAGACCTGCGTTAAATTCCAGGCCACAAAGAAATCTTGGGCAAGTTTCCTTACTCCACACACATGCCTCATAATAATCCCTCAAAAAAAACAACAACAAAATTTAATTTCTATAGCGCCTTTCACATTGGGAGGATGTCCCAATGCACTGGACAGTCAGTATTCTGGACCCTTGTTGGGGATAGGGATTGGGGAAGATGGAGGGTGGTGGGTGGGTGGCAGGGGGGGGAGGGGTGGGTGGAGAAGGAAGTTGATCGCCTTGTTAGCGCCATGGGACGTCTTCTCGACATGAAAGGCAATCTTCAAATATAATTTATTTGTTGATGATCGAGAGCACAGACAAAGTGGAGGGCTTTCTAGTAGGTCTTGAAGAAGGCAGGGGTTGGGCAGAGGGACTGCAGGATCGAGTTCCAGAGGGTGGGGGGCAGAATGGCAGAAGGCCCACCTGGAATGGTGGGGCGGGTGAGACGGGGGACATGAAGCAGGCCGGAGCCCGTCAAGTGGATGCAGACGGGCAGGTTGGTAGTGGGTTTGGACGTCACAGACATAAGGGGGAGGGAGGCCATGGAGGCCTTTGAAGGTGAGAACCAGCATCTTGAACTATATCCCCTATATGATGGGAAGCTAGTGGCGTCGGGCGAGGATGGGTATGATATGGTCATGGAGCCTAGTGTGGGCGAGAACACCGGCTGCAGAGTTCTGGATGATCTGTAGTCTATGGAGGGAAGAATTGGGGAGGCTGTCAAACGGGGAGTTTTCATAGTCAAACCTGGATGCCATGAATGCATGTACGAGAGTTTTGGTGGCCTGCGGTGTGAGACAATGGTGGAGCCGGGCAATATTGTGGAGGTGAGGGAAGGCAGCGAAGTTCATGGCACAGATGTGGATCGAACAAGCCGCCAATGTTCTGCACTGGCTCAGTAAGGTGGAGTGTGCATCCATGGATGGTGTTGCTGTCAGTGCCTTAGGTGTAGAGGCGCTGATTGGGAACCAATCAGGAGGCCCTTGGTCTTGTTGTTGTTTAACTGAAGAAAATTAGCTCTCATCCAGGAATTGATGTCTGACACACATAAAGAATCTACTAAATGATCTTAAATGAGTAAAGGCTGGACAAGCACAAAGGTTCACATCCAACGAATGAATGAATATAGTTAAGAAAAAGTGGCGTCATGAAAGGAATCTTACAAGCCCCCGATTAAGTGTTTCTTCCCCCAGTGCATTCCGCCAGCGTCAAAATTGATTCTTTTAATATAGCGTCTCAGAGAGATTCAAGTTTCCTTAAGAATGATGGATTTTTTTTAAGAATGAAAGAATGACAAAACTGGGGTCAAATTTAAAAATGAATTCAACAATTTGCTGAATTCTCCACACTCTCAAATGCTACATCAATTAATAACAGGAAATTTAAACCCGGGTGGAATTTTACCCCCACTGTCCCGGTTTGTTGATGGATGAGGATTTAAGAATTTGTTGTGTGTTTCAGTGATTGTCATTCACCATCTCATGGTCCTGTTGTTCCACTCAAAGGCAATCATAAGAATAAGCCAGTAAAACATTTGATCTATACTGGATATTTTATAATCAGATATGGCTGTATATTCTACTTGTTGCCGACAAAAGAGTACAATCAATAAACTTTACAGTAAATCCTGCCAAATGCTTTGATATGTCAAGCTGTGAAAGGCGCTATGCTAAATACAAGCTCTGTCTGTGTTTGTATGTGTGTGTTATTATTTGCCCCAGTTATCCATTCCATCTAGATAAGCAGACAGGTGGAAAGATGAATTAATAAAGGTAGCAGTAATAAAAACCATCATCATCTTTGATATAGCATCTAATACACCATTGAAACATCTCAAAGCGCTTCACAGGATTTACCGTTAGGTCTGGTCATAGTGTGTTTGTAGGCAAACAAGTTAATGATTACAATGCTTGCTTTTTATTATACGGGCAACATGCACTTTTTCACAAACAAATCATATGCGTTTTGTTTATCTTTTATTTAAATGATATCTCCAGTAAATATTTCAGGCTTGTTCCACTCACAGAATCAAGTCATGTAAGCTACTGAATTGGGGTGATTGACTTGAAGTGAGAAAAAGGGCGTAAGTGGAATTCAAAAGAATATTTCCTTGACTTAATTTCCTTTTCTGTGATTTTGCTTTAAATGACTCTGTTTTGTTCATCAGCAAAGGATGTGAATGTTTCTGTAATGTCACCAGGCCTCCATTTCCTTTTTGAACACATGTAGAACTGTGAGAATTCAGAACTATTTAATTCAATCTCAAGGCCGTTTAGTCAGAAATAGCAAAAGAAGCAAAACAATTGCCTATTGTACTACAGTCTGTGTCAATTATCCCCTCTTTGATTCATCCAGATTTATAGTTTCTAAAATAAATTTGTATAACCACTGACTCAAATGAATTTCAGATGCTGTAAAATGGCAACAACAAATTGCTTCCTATAGCAACTGGATAAATTTAGTTTTCATTCAGAACTTGGTGTCCTTCCATCGCTGCCGGTTCTTCCTCTATGGGCAGCCGGCCAACGAATACCATCTTTTTGGACGACGGGGAGTATCACGGAGGGAATGGCGGCCACTCGCTGTCGGCGCTTCCTCCGGCTGTGCGAAGAGTGGCCCCTCGACAGGACCTTGGAAGGCCGCAACCTCGGCACTTTCCTCAGGCAGCGGGTGGCGCACGTCTTCCGCGAGGGGGAGAGCACCCGGGTGCTGCAAGCGACGTATCATGTCGCGGGAGATCCAGACGTCGATCGGGCCGCTGCTGCTGCTGCTGTGCGAGCCGGCCAGACACACCATGTCCGAGGTGCCAGGGCCATCACAGAGTCCCCGGGTTCATCGACTGAGGAGCCGGTCGGTTTTGGGGCCTGACACCACACTGGGCCCTTTTTTCCGCGCCCTTTTTTTCCCGCCATCTCAGGGATCGTCCGGGCGGGCGGCGAGGACAGGGAGTGGTTGCTGGACGATTGTTGGACGATTGTTGGTTATTGTTTGTTGCTGTTTTTGTTGTTAATATTATTATTGCTTTTGTTGTTTATTATTGTTGTTTGATTCCCCCCACCCCTGCCCCCATCTTCTTCTTCCCTCACTCCCTTTCCCCACTTTCTCTCCTCCCTTTTCCCCTTCCCTCCCTCTTCCCTCTTCCTGATCTTGCCCCCACCCATCTTTCCCTCCCTCTCTTCCTTGCCCCCCTTTCTCCCCCCTCTTCCTCCCTAACCCTAACCCATCCCACCTTTCCCTCCCTCTCCCCCCTTACCCTCTTTTCCCCCTTTCTCCCCTGGCCCCATTTTCGCGATTGTTTGTGGGGACACTGCTGTGCGCAATTTGGCTGCCACGTTTCGCCCACAAATATACAGTCGACTTTCCTGCCTTTCTTCCCCCTGCCTCGACCCCTCCCCTTTTGCTTATTTACCCCCTTTTGCCCCTAGTCCCACTTCCGTGACTGATTGTGGGACACTGCTGTGCGCAATTTGCTGCCACGTTTCGCCCACTAATATACAGTTACTTTTCCTACTATTCTTCATCCTGCCCTGATCCTTCCCACCCTGCTCTTGTCCTACCTGACTGTACAGCGCCTTGGGATGTCCTCTCGACGTGAAAGGCGCTATATAAATGTAAGTTTTGTTTGTTTGTTTGTCCTAAACATCAAGATATATTTAAATACATAAATCGTTTTGAACCGATATTTTTTTCCTACATTTTCAACACAATTGATCAGAAACAAATCCATTAAATTGGTATAGTTATAAGCATTCTGACATTACCATTATTTGGAATTTGGGGTTAAATTTGGCTTCAAAACAGCTTCGAAATTTGGGCTAACATTTCGGATGGGTCCCAACGTGAATTGGTTGCACACTTACACACATACACATACACAAATCTGATAGGTTTGTCAGTCAGTCAGTGAGTCAGTCAGTCAACGGGTCATTGTTAACATCACTCCCTACCTATAATAGGAAATGATGTAGCAGTGACCTGTTGTTCAGGTCAGCACACACCCTTCAGATAGGCTGGTGGTGCGAATGTACAGCCAAACACCCCACATTAATATGGGTTGCGATTTTACAGATCCCAACTACCATAAAGCTGCACTGTATTGTCAAAGCATTGCAATTGCTGGAAGTGCCTTCAATCAGACGAGATATTAAACAAAGCTGCCAGCTGTCTGTTCAGCTCCACACATTGCTCTATTTGAAAAGAGAAAGCAGTTCCTTCTGGTTTCCTAGCCAACAATCCAGATCAATTGGTAATTTACTTTATGGCTGCTGTGATTGCCTACAACTATACAGTCACTAAATTGACAACAATTACCTTTAAGAAATTTGAAAGTTTCAACCTTACAGGTGATATATTAAATGTAATGCTTCTTATTTTAGGATTATTATAAAATTATTATCTAACCATTTTATTCAAGTTCTGACACATCTACATTTTCCTCCTGTTTAGAATAAGATGAAGATTTTGTTATTTCTCTTTACATATCCGCTGTTTCCGAAATAGCTCAGCATGAATAATTTATCGATCGCTATTTACTTTAGACAGTAAGTTCTCCTTCTCTGCTCAAGCATTTTTCTGTCTCTAAATCTCAGGAGAACTGCAGTAACTGAAGCCTAGAATGTGGGCAGGAAAACAATTACTTGTTTGTTCTCCAATTACTTTGTTCAAAGATTTGCTGGTACCTAGATGAAAGCAGTCTGTTCAGACAGACCTGTGTCATAGTGAAGGTTTCTAAAAAAAAACTAGGTATTTTTCTGTCAGACTAGTGTTTGACATATGCAGAATCCATCATCATGCTTAAGGATAATAATAATAATCCATGCATTTGATATAGTACCTTTCACTTCTTCTAGAGATCTCAAGCACTTTACAGAATATACTACACAGTAAAGTGAATTGACTGTAAATTTGTGGGTGAAACACGGCAGCCAATAGCACACAGTAGTGTCCCACAAACAGTCATGGATAGAAATGACCAATTTATATTTGTGTTTTTTTTTTGAGGGATTAATTAGGCGCGTGTGTGGAGTAAAGAAACTTGCCCAAGCTTTCACCCTGACCTGCCTGGATTCAAACATAGATCTCACGCTTGTAAGACGAGTGCTCTAACCACTGAGCTACAGGACTCCACATATCCAAACCGGGTTGAGAGATCCATATATTTATCCTCAAAGTAACACGACACAAAAGGACCATCTCAACACAATGGCAGTTGTGCAGAACAACCCTTTTCAGTTTAAACAAGTTGATTAAATTTTAGTGCATCTGTTTGGTAAGCAAATCTCATATCGAAATCAAACGTAAGTGAAAGAGAGATGCAATAAGTGGTAGTTTAGCACTATTGTCTTTGATATGAGGTTTGTGGGCTGCAGACACTGTTACTTGCTTCCATTCTGAACTATCTGTAACTGTGCGGCAGTTGTTATCATAAATAAATAATCATTGAATTTGACATTGCTCTTTATCCCTTGATTGAAATGTCTTACATTGCTTCACAGAATTTCTCTGTGTGGAGTGACTGTTTTTATGGCAAATCCAGCAGCCTATTTGCACACAGCAATGTCCCACAAATAGCCATGAAGTGAACAATTATTTTAAATTTGCGAGACGATCAGTCAGAACACAGTGAAGAACTAGCTTCTCTGTTCAATTAGTGCCATAGGATCTTTACTGTACACCTGAACAGGCAAGACAAAATTTCATTCATAAGAACATAAGAATTAGGAGCAGGAGTAGGCCATTCAGCCCCTTGAGCCAACTGCCTCGCCATTTGATAAGATCATTGCTGATCTTCTGACCTAACTCTAATTACCTGCCCTATCCCTAATCCCTCTGTTTTTTAAAAAATCTATAAGTCTCAGCCTTGAAAATGTTCAAGGACTGAGTATCTACAGCCTTCTGGGGTGGTGAATTCCAGAAATTCACTACCCTCTGAGTGAACATATCTTCAATATTCAATATCTTATCCGAAGGATGGTGCCTCAGTCATGCATCCAAATATGAACCTAGACTATTTTAATTCAAAGTCCCGATGTGATGCTTAGACCCACAATCTTCTGAGACACGAGTGTCAAATTAGGCTCAGAATTGGTGGTTTCAACTTAAATTATTTGACAAACATTTATAGATACAGAAACATTTTGAGCTGCACAAGTTAAAAATATTAGGCATGTGGAATAAGGAAACTGGCCCAAGGTTTCGCCCTGCCAGAAATTGAACCCAGTTCTCTTGCTTGTAAGGTGAATGCTCTATCCACTGAGCTACAGGACTCCAAGTTACTATATTTTACACTCTTACCAGACTTTGTATTGCAAAGTTACTTGTGCAATCTTGAATAACATCAAAGTGGTACATGATATGTATTAACAAACACAATGGGCCATAAATTTTTATGATTACAGTATATGGTTCTAAACACCGAAGACTAACAACGAGATTTAGGGGAACAAATTTGGTTTGAACTTCAGAAATTCAATCCTTTTCTAATTCAAATCAATTTTTGTCATACACTGCATCAACTTGTATTACCATTGTAAGTTAGACTTCAAAAACAATCTGTTAGCTTCCAGTTGTGAACCTACAGCCAGCAGACTTGTTGCAAGCCACAATGTAAATGAATAAAATCATGCTCTTGGTGTGTTTGCTAATGATCATTTAGACAACTCGTCCCACATTATTATTAGTTACATTTTTGTTTGGGTTGAATTCGGAAGAATTCAAGCCAAACGCTTCTTGATTTTGTTTCACGAGAAACAAAATTATAAGTCATCATAAGCTAACTATTGTACATTCATACGCTTTTTAGATATGGCATTATAAAATAATCCCTGCAGCTAGAGTTCAACTCCGTTTATCTGAGTTTAATTTCCGAAGGGAAGGGTAATAAGAGTCATTGACATTCGTAGCTGTAAAAAGTTATTAGCTTGATAAACACAATACTATTTTCTGCATTCATATCTCTTGTTATAAAAGTACTCATGTGCACATTGCACCTGTTTTTTGCTTCTTTTTTAGTACATTAGCTATGTTCATTCTAGTGCAAGAAAATTTGTGATTACTCATTTGTTTGCCTCGAGTAAACTGTTAAACAAACATTGGAAGGAAATGTGAGTTCTTATCTATGTACTGTCATTACTTCCCACAATAGAGCTGTTAAAACCTTCTACTGTCTCCTGGGTTAACTTTATGTAGTCGGGTCAATTTTATTTGTTCCTCGTACATTTGATGCCGCTTTGTTTTAACCTTTATCTTTTCAGCATTGATGTTGGGTGCGCTCAACGCCTCTTGTCCACGGCATCTGGATAAGATAAATGCAGAGTTGGCTATTTTGCAGTCTAACATCTGAGCGGTACATGATCCATGCATCTCATAGTTCTAACAATGCTGTTGTGGTATGATGGATTACCCATTATTTGCATATAAAGTGAGGCAGTTACAATGAATTTCAAAGTGCTCCTTAATTTCCTGAGTGTCATCATGTACCATGTTCTGCTACCTTACTGCTATAAGACCAAAAATTACATATAAAACATATTAATGGAGTAATAGTGTGATATACATCTGTTCCAAAGGATCTGGGATAAATATGCCCACTAAGGGACATTGAGTGTATTAGCTTTAAGCCAGGGTGGCCCACTTCAATCCCGCCCCCACTGCCCTCCATCCTTCATTTCATTTGGACGTCCTGTTCCCTCTATAATCTGTAAATGTTATGTTTCTGGAAGGGAAACACAAATATATTGCTTATGCGGCCCGCAAGCGTTTCTCAAATAGGGCATCCGACCCCTCAGTAGTCAAAAGGTTCAACCATTCTTCATCTGAGTGCAGTACAGTCCTGGGATACAGCTCTAATGTTGGAGGTAACGTCCTTTGGATAAGACTTAAACTGAGGTTCATTGGATGTTAAACAAATTGAGCAACTGTGTAAACACACAGCAAAGCCACAGTGGATTAGATACTGAGTCCAATGAATATGCAGCATTATATCTGATATTCATCAAACTTATTCCTGCTTCAATCTGGACTTTATTAATATCCCTGTCACAGAATAGACATTTCCACGACTGTCAGTTTAATCCTCCCCAGAGAAGAACAGTAGATAGCATTCAAACCAGTCCTTAGCATCTGTTGACACTTCCTTGGAATGGTGTAAAATGGTATAAAGAGGATGAGGACAGTTAATTTCAGAATGAATCACCTTTTAATTTCTTGTTCAGCATTTCTCTCTGGAAAAATAAATGAGCAAGTTTTCTTGCACCAGAATGAGCGCAGTGAACATTACTAATGCACCAGGAAACAAATGAAAATCAGGTGCAGTGTGCCCATGGGTACTTTTATCACAATAAATACGAATGCAGAAAAGGGTATTGTGCCTATCAAACTAATAACTTTATGCAGATATCAACGTCAATGACATTTGTTACATGGAATGGTAAATGTATTAAAGAGGATGAGGACATTAATAATAACAATCCTTGCATTTGATACCGCGCTTTTCACATTTTCTAGACGTCTCAAAGCGCTTCACAGAATATACGATAAAGTGAATTCACTGTATATTTGTGGGTGAAATGCCGCGGATAATTGCGCACAGCAGCGTCCTACAAACAGTCGTGAATTGAAATGACCAATTTTTTTGGAGGGATTATATTTAAGGCGTGTGGGGTAAGGAAACTTGCCCAAGGTTTCACCTTGCCTGAAATCGAACCCAGGCGAGTGTAAGGCGAGTGCTCTAACCACTGCACTGCAGGAATTTCACATTCAATTTCAGAATGAATCACTTTTCTTTCTTATACCATAACTGTACCATAACGCCTTTGTGGGGTTTCACTGCATTATTCCCAGTGTCTACGTACCCATATCACAGTGAAACTTCATGATAACACTGGTTAGGATCCATAAAATCACAATAGCCAATGTCATTGCACATGTGTGCAAGTGACGGGTTCGCACGCTTAAAAAAAAAGTTTTCGGAATAATCAGATTGTCATCAAAATCAATTCCTGCTTTGCACACGAAAGCTTAGCCCGCCCTAAATATCATTCATATTCTGCGTGAACTTTAAAAGTGGTTGGGCTGAAGTTTAAGTTATCATTGTAAACTTCAGGAGAGATTTTCTAAATAACTTTGATATGAGAACCAAGCCGGTTAAACGTGCAACCAGGAAGCGTAGCTATACAGAAGAGGGTGGTGAGAATGTGGATCACACTGCCAGAGTAAAGTATGGGTGTAGATTGAGTATTTAAAGCAGGATTAGAGGTAACTGAGAATGAGAGCATATGGAGAACAGGTGGGGAAATGAATTAGTTGAATAGCTGCTTTGAACGTACAAAATGACGAGCAGGCTTGATGGTTCTGTGTGGCATCCTGTCTCTGTGCACCTGCTGTTCAAATCTCAGTGCATGCCTTCTACTGTTTGAAGGGTAAATCGTCAACACTGACAAAATTAAATCTTTTACCCAACTGCTTCATGTACACAATATGTTGCAATCATTTACTAAGCTCTGAAATGTGGTATACTGGTGATATACCACAATCCCCAAAAAATTGCACAATGCCAGAAGGTAGTGCAGTACAGCTCTGATAACAACAACAATAACTTTCACTTATATAGCACCTTCTATACAGGGATAGCATCTCAGAGCGCTTAACAGTGTAGAAGCCTGACTCCAAGCTGGGGGAAGTGGCCGTAAGCACGGCCGAAGAGGAAGGTTTTCAGGTGGGACTTGAACATAGAATAGAGGGGGCAAGGCGGAGGGATTGAGGGAGAGTTTTCCAGAGTTTTCGGGTGTAGTGACTGAAAGCGTGACCTCCAAGGGTGGGGCAGAGGGTGTGAGGGACGAGCAGGAGGTCACTGCCAGTCGCCTGGATCTCCATCATATTGTTGCGATTATGTATTGAGAGATCGAATGCCTTCTTGCTGTGAAAAGCGAAACCAAATGGGAAGACTTCAGTGAATTACATGCGTGTGCTTCCTGGCAGGCAACCAAGATCAGCGTTGAAAGCAGACAGGAAGCAGACCCACTCTCTTGACTACATGAGGTCTTTCTTCAAGATGACTTGTGACGCTCTCGCTCAGTACATGTTTGTAATGATGAGGTGGAAATTACATCTCCGCTACGCAGCAAAGTAATCAAAGCACTTGTTTAGAAATGCGTCCAAAAGAAGTCGTAGAAAATAATGCAAGTCTAGACTGAACCGAGCAGTTTTATGACACCTTTTCAATACAGAAATCACACATCACCTAACATAATCCATCCAAGCAAAAGATTAATTGCACACCAAACCAATAGCACTCTTTGGTTAACAATTCCAAAGACACTCTCTGGTTATTATTCCCACTGCACACTCTATTTAAAGAGACAGAATACCCTGCATTTGAGTTTTTCTGACGGCATTATTCTCGATCAATATATTCTGCTTTCTTAGAATTTGCCCCTAGAATTTTGAATGTGTCTTTTTCACTAAAACACAGCATGGATTTCACTGCATATGTTGTTCAACCAGGCAATTCAGTGGGTTTCCTGTAGACCATATGTAATCTATAACTTATTTCTGGAAATTCAAAGACGAGTATTATTGCAAATCTAGAGGGTAGAGTTTCATTAAACCAATTTCTAGATAAGAGTACCAGAATTTGACTTTAGCTACATGTTAAATATTGCGAGTATTATCTTTGTAAACATATACAAAAGAGGCTTTCTGTCTCTTTAAAGGTGAATTTTGAAATGAAGAGAAAGTGAATTCTTGCGACCGATTGGTTCCAATTACCTGCAGCATCAGTGCCGGCACACTGTGCACTAACATCTTGTTTAGTGTCGGTCATTTCTGTTGCCATGATTATATCTGCCCCACTGAAAGAAAATAAGTACAGCAATGCAGATTGTGTGCAATGTACACAGTAGGGTTGATCCCTTTGTGTCCACTTCACTGCATGACTTGCTACTTTGGCAAGAAAGCAACCTTATCTATTGCTGCGGATCACAGTATAGTGCACAATTGTCATTACAGTATTATTATACACAACTCTTCATTCATAACAACATTCCTGAGAATTAAACTGAATGAATCAAGGGGACTAAGTAACACGTTGCCAATAAGATGGCAACTTTCAGTTTGTGGAAGAGAGCGGGTTGGATTCTATGCTGACGAAATTATATAACGAGCAAAAATGAACGGAATACATGCAGTCTTGTCCTTGCTCACATAGAGATAAACCCAAGAGATTAAAATGATGAGTGATTGATTCAAACAAATATTGATTGGAAAGTGGGGTTCTCGTTTACTGAAGGTACCACTCGGGGTAGGACTGGGAGAACAAGGCTTCGGTACTAAGATAGTAATGTCCAGCAGTACCACTGAAAGGATTCAACAGCAAACCTTTATTGTTGTTGTTTACTAACAAAAATATGCAGCAATCTCTCATAATCAATCACTACAGTATTTCCTTTTAAGGAAACAGGTGAGAATCTGATTGCAAAACGCCATATACTGTACCAGCTGTTCCAAGAAGTTGACCTCTTAAACATCCTAATTGAGAGTCACAAATAACTATCGGGGTACTGGAATTTGGTGATGAATTACTAGATCATACATTGCATTTGTCATCTCTTTAAAACCCACCTGGATTATTTATCCCCACCCTTTAGCGGAGAGTTAGTCCTACAGTTTGACGAATAATCAATCTACAGGTATTGGCGGGATTGGAAATTACCAATTACATTGATGGGCTGAATTTACAGTCAATATTAATCATTGCAGTACTGACAACATTAGCTGCTAATGGGATTTCCAATTCTAAGCACCAGGAACAACGTTGCTACAGATAGTTTCAAGCAGAACTTTAATCCTTCTGGGCAGTTCTATCATTTTGTTTGATTCCTCTCCTGAGGACAATGATTCACTGCATGTGATCCTGAACCTCAAGGTTATTATAGGTTGAAAAGCAAATCGATAGTGCAGGAGAATATGGTTACTGGAAGATGGAACAAACCAGTGTCAGAACAAGATTTCAAAAGCAACTCGCCTAGTTCCTGGAAATCAAAAGAATCCAAGACTTTCAGATACCGAGATATGTCATGATGATCTTTTAGGAAGATAGATGGAATGGGCTGGAAGGACCAATGCACTACACTTGCCTGAAGTATACTTTTGTTACTATGTGTAGCCAGATAAGACACATGGACGGTATTGCTAAAGAAAGACTGAATATAAAAACAGCGGAAAGAGTTGTTGAGTTTCAGCATCAGAAAATTTGATGAAACTGCTTTCATTATGGAAAATATCAGGCTCCTGCTCACCTGCCCTGAAAATAGTTAAATAAATTATTGAGTGTGACTATCAAAGCAATGCTGTGAGATCCCTTCTAACCTAAGCTCACACATGCATGAATCTTAATATCATAGAGCTCTTTTAGCAGTAAATTAAAAATGCACAGACATTTTGGCATTAACACATGAAATTGCATTACATAAGATACAGTATCTTTAGAAAAGTGTTAAATATGTTTTATTTCCCCCTACCTTATTTCAGTGTTGTTATCTCATCAGTAGGTTGTTCTACTGTAATGAAAAGAACAAAAAATGGAAAGTTAAACAGGAAAAGTTTTCCAGACTGGGTTATATCAATAGCAATAACAAATTGCATTTATTTAGTTCCATTTACATATGTTCATGATTCAGAGCACTTTACAAGAAATATGACTCATGGCATGATAATCACAGATACAGCTTTTATATTCTTGTGATATTTTGGGGTTTCTAAAGCAGTGTCGGATGAATATTTTCAACGCTTTGCCTGTAAACACAAGAATACATTTTAATCAGAAGTTTAAATAAACAGCTGATGCTATTTTGATTTAAACGGAAGCACGTCAGCAATTTGTTCTATATTTTTCCAGTTCCAGCGTTGTCGCCTCCCGTTTCCTGTTGCTGACTATGGCTGGGTATCTACAGGAGCCGATTGCTCTTCAGGAACTTGCCCAAACTCTTCATGAGAACGGACAGACAGTGGCATCTGGCAGGTTATTTATCTATGAGGCCAAGACCAATTCTGCACTCACATGGACACCCTCACAAGCTAACTTTCCAGTAGAAATCACTGGGTCAGTGGCTAACAGGAAGCTGCTGATACTTGTAGCTCACACATACTTGTTTCACCCCTACCACTGAGCTGGCTGACAATCTGGACCTTTGTAATTCCACAATGCATGATCCCTTTACTCATTGAGCTGCTGAATGGTTTGCCATTGAATATATTACACCATCTCCTGAATCATTTTATTACTTAGATATTGGGGCCTGTTAGGCAAGTTCCGCAATCCATCAGTAAACCATGTGGAAAAAATATGCATTTGTATTTTGTGGAAACAAAGCTTAAACCATGTTTCCAAAGGGAAAATGTTGTAATCGTTTTAATTGTTTGTTAAATACTGCATATAATTAATAGAATTCTCAGGAGTTCGGTTTGGATACTCTTCAGGACGGGATGGATTTGTATGGCTGTCAGACACCTGGCCGAGCAAAATAAAATAATACCCACTTTATATTCCGTGAAGCACTTTGAGATGTCTCAAAGACATGATAAGTGCTACATCAAATGCAAGGATTACTATTATTATTTATCCATGTGTTTATACATAGTTTTCATAACTGATACTATACTCACATTTATACAAGCTCACATTATAGACTCCCAATATCACTTACGATTATCATACTACCTGAAAAATTAAGTATGGAATTAAACTATCATACTTCTACACAATGAACACCACAGAAAACACAGCAAGTTATTCCCAAATTTGCACTCTTGGGAATTTTTAATCAACTATTTACAGTAAAGCGATACAATAAAACCTTGCATTTGATTTAGCGCTTTTCACGTCTCCTAGACGCCTCAAAGGGCTTCACAGAATATACTGTAAAGTGAATTGACTGTATATTTGTTGGCAAAATCCAGCAGCCAATTGTGTTTAGCAATGTCTCACAAACAGTCATGGTTTGAATGACCAATTAATTATGGTTTTCTTTCGAAGGATTATTATCCCGGAAAAGCGATGCCATGAACGACTAACAACATGTTCTTACATACTGCTAGGTAAACAGAAGCGTTTGGAGCAAGGAAACTTGCCCAACATTTCACCCTGCCAGGAATCGAACCTAGGGCAATAGGTCTCTTGCTTGCGAGGTGAGTGCAAGGTGAGCTACAGGATTCCACCACAGGACTCTAGCATGAAACAAGAAATATACTGTGGTTTACAATTTTATATGGTGCCTGCAACACAAATAACAGTAGAGGACATGGCACCAGACAAAAACATTGTTATTGTCTACATCACAGTTAATACATTTCACAGTAAAATCATTTACTTAAAAATCAATCATAGTAAAATCATTCACTGACACATTGGTAGCATCATCAAAATATAACTTCGTTAGATCAACATTTTCAATCCCTTTCAAATACTTGAAAACTTTATTTGGGTCACTACAGATTTTTTGTGAAAAAAAAGTCCTTCATCTTTCCCAATCATTTAAATTAATCATCATTCCTTGAATTCCTTGAATCTGTCCCTCTGAAAGACATTAATATATTTCCTAAGAATCACTTTGAGACATCCACCTACTTGGGGATGTCCTCCTGACGTGAAAGGCGCTATAATATAACTTTGTTGTTGTTGTCATATAAGTGAAGGGTAAATCGATGTTGAATGTGACCAGAACATAGCACAGTACTCCACAGAAGGCTCAGACCATTGTATATATACACTGATAATATGTCAATCTGCGTCTTATCATTTTTTTCCCCAGTTTCATCTCAAAGGACCAATGACTAGACAGTACTACAGCTTGTGATGCTCAAAGAGTTATCGTCCAGTTGTCCACCACTTTTATATTATTTTAAATCTTACTGGAAACATGCCTTCATTTGGATCACAATGTTTCAGTGTCCCACTGACTGTGTCCTCACTCGGCTTCCGAGACAATTGGATGAACAATCATTTTGCTATGCTGTAACTACCGCTGCTAAAAGCTTATAACAGATTTACAGCCGTCTTTTGCATTCCATCAATTTTAATTACTTAGAACAGGAAAAGAGGTGCCATGAAACTGTTCTTTAGAGATCTGCTCAATAGTGTACAACAGGGAAGCATCAGTAAAATGGCTCAGCATATAATAATAATATTAATAATTGGATTTGATATAGCTCTTTTCACATGTTCTAGATGTCTCAAAGCACTTTACAGAATATACCATCAACAGGATTGACTGTATATTTGTGGGTGATATGCAAACATTTATCAACCTCACTCTTGAAGGTGTGAATGGATCTAGTGGTTTATGTCCTACAAACAGTGGATTGACCAAATTATTATTATTATTATTTCTTGAGGGATTATCCCCGAAAAGCGATCCGACAAATCGAACTAACCAGGTTCCCATTGCGGCTAGGTAAACGGGAGTAAGGAAATGTGCCCAGCATTTTGCCCTCTTCCACTGTACAGTTTCAGTTGAAATGATCCAACTGAAAACAAGATAAAGGTTAATGCAAGCTTTTGTTTATGCACCGGTGTAAGAATCCATCAGGCATATAAATTATCTTTTAATAGGTCAATAAACTAAAAGCATTTCATTTTCTAGGGCCTTCAGATTTCTTGCTGCTTGTATTGCCTGTTTGCAGACCCAGCATTCAGCAGCAGTGACATTCACTCGGTTTGATTTGGTGTGGCTAGTGTGCATCTAGCTGAAGGAGTGGTTTGTGTCTCACAAGGCGAGTGCTCTAACTACTGAGCTACGGGACTCCACAGTCTCTATTACATATCCATCCCTAAGTTTACGTCACACAATTTACGTACCCTATGACGATGGTGATATCACTAATATTTATCATGTACGCCTTGTCTAAACATTATAATAAGAAAAATGCGTCTTGCCAGGTTTTTCGTATTAACATCACCCAAAGTTAAATTATATAAGGGTCTAAATTTACTCTATTAATAAAGCATTTGGGAACATGCAAAGTTTGGCAAATAGTTGATTGAATTCAGAACCAACTTTAGCACTGATTTCCTGTTGTACTTAAAAGAAAACTACAAAATTAATGCCGTATTTAAGATTTTGCTGAACTCTGTACAATCCAAAATGCTACATTAATAGAATAAATCTAGATCCAGGTGGAATATCTTGTTAAGAAATTATTATCAATATATGTCATATCTTCAAACTTCACCTCTTAGCACAATAAGGCAGGTCAGTCAGGCCAGACAATCCACTGGTGAAATTCCTCTAAAATTAGCAGACATCGTAAATGTCAGAAACAAAACACAAAATACTACAGATCCTGGGAATCTGAAACAAAAACAAAAGTGGCTGGGGAAACTCAGCAGGTCAAACAGCATCCATGGAGAAAGGAAAAGGAGTCAACGTTTCGGGTCTACAACCCTTCGTCAGGACCCAAACTTCGTCCCGAAACGTTGACTCCTTTTCCTTTCTCCATGGATGCTGTTTGACCTGCTGAGTTTCCCCAGCAACTTCTGTTTTTGTGAATGTCAGAGTGCTTCTTCACTGCAGGTCACTGTGTAATTCGGCATTGCATATCAATATAAAGTGCCTGGTGGTTTGCTGAATTGTGAAGGGTTTATGACTAAAATAACATTTGGAAATCTGCTGTCCACTTGTCTATCTGCTGCCTGTGGAAATGTTGTCCTCTAGCTAAGATGTTAAACATCTGCCTGTTCAATTGACATTTGATAGATCATATGACACTATTCCAAAAAAAGAAGGGCGTTTCTCCCTATGTCCTGGCCAACAATCTCCTAAATAAATTGGTCCCTCACTCCTCAACTGTTTGTGAGACATTGATGTGTGCAAATTGGCTGCTGCGTTTGCCTCAAAATACACACAGCCACATCACTTTACAGTACATTCTGTGAGGTCTTTGGGAGAGCCTTGGCAACATGATAAGGCAATACATTTAAATGCATTAAAAATGCAAGGTTTCTTCTTATTATTTGTTTGCTTAAAAAATATACAGTCACTGAACTTTACAATAAATCTTGTGAAGTGTTTTCCGATATCCTCCTGACGTGAAAGGAGCATCAAATGCACTGTGACATTAATGGATTTATTCATTATTTTTACTTCTCGCTTGTGCTCTGAATCAGATCAAATCTCAATTGCTCAAACGCTGAGTCTTTCAGACAAATTCTGATATTTAATGCAATTTGGCCCACCTTGGATCCTGCCATCTCTTTAATTAAAATAACAGTGCAATGTGGCCAAAGGGACAAATGCCCTTCTGTGCATGTCCGACATCATTTTAAATGGACAGCCAAAATCTTCACAGGCACTGTTTGTTCCCTGTTATGGACAAGGGACAAATAGGGTGGTGGAATGGGGGGGGGGTGGGTTAAGCGGATCAGATAGGTAGGGAGGTGCAATGGCATGGAGGGATTTAAAAACGAGTGGGAGGATCTTGAAATCGATCCATTTGGTAATTGAGAACCAGTGGTAGGAGCAGCAACAACAACAACAAATTACATTTATAGAGCACCTTTCACATTGGGAGGACGTCCCAAGGCGCTGAATAGTCAGGTTGGGACCCGAGCAGAGCGGAGAGGGGAGGGGTTGGGGTAGGGGGAAAGAGAGTAGGAGAATTGACTGTATATTTGTGAGCAGAGGTATAAGGAGAGGGTGGTGAAGAAGGAATGAGGAAGACTTGTGGGGGTGGGTGGGGAGGAGGATGATGAGGCAGCCAGGCAGATGTTATCCATCATAGAAATAAAGAAGTCCAGGACTACTTTGCACTTAACATCAGAAGTGAGCATTGAGAGAGCTTGAGAGAGGATATGAAGCAGGTAGTGGGTAGTAGAGAACAAGATCTTGGGGTTGTTGTTGGCCTTGAGAATGACCTGTGAGTAGAAAAGTAGAATCCATGGGTTCACGGTGGAAATAGAGAACCCGTTAACAGCAGAGAACCAGGTACAGCAAAGGACCTTTTAATAATAATCGTTGGAGGAGAATGGAACCCAGGTCTCTCGTTTGAGAGGCTCTAACCACTGAGCTACAGGACTCCAAAATATATAATAATAATCCTTGGATTTGATATAGCGTTTTCACATCTTCTAGACATCTCAAAGCTTTTCACAGAATATACTATAAAGTGAATTGAAGTGTATATTTGTGGGCAAAATGCAGCAGCCAATTGCGCACAACAGTGTCCCACAACAGTCATTGATCGAGTGACCAAATTATTACATTTTTGTATCTTGAGGGATTGTTATCAGATGTGTGGAGTAAAGAAACTTGCCAAAGGTTTTGCCCTGGTGGGAACTGAACCCAGGTCTTTTGCTTGCAAGGCGAATGCTCTAACCCCTGAGCTACTGGCCTCCACTCTGATAGTAAAACATCAACAACTTGGTTTCTACAATGTCCTTCATGTAGGGTAATGCTCAGGTGTGCTTCACAAAGACAGGGGGATGGCATAGATACCAAGCAAAAGCAAAGAAGGGTAAAGAGGAAGGTGACTGTAACAAGAAGAAACAACGCTTGTGGTTTGGGAATTCCACTGGGAATTGGCGTTGTCCTCTGGGAGTTAGTATTCTAGTAGCCCTCAATGTCTTGTGGGCATTCGGTCATCCAACTAATTCCTTAATAATAATAATATTAATCCTCACATTTGATGTAGCTGAGCGTTATCATGTTGTCAAGGCATCTCAAAGCACTTCTCAGGACATGTCTGGTGGTGTCTGGTTGGTGATTGAGCAGGAGAAAGACATGAGATATTTATACTGTATATCTAAATTCCTCATACTCCAAAACTAGCTATTCTGAGTTGCTAATAGGAAGGGAAGGCCTGCTTTCTGTTTGTACAGAATAGCTTCAGTAATCTGGATACTGAGAAAAGGAACTTTGAAATCTTTAGATTTAAAGTCTTGATTTATTAGTATAGTCATTTATTTTATTTTCTATCCTGGCTCAGTTGATAACCCTTGTGAGTCTAAGTCACATTGTGGCTTCAAGCAATAAAGTGTGTTCAAGAATTCGTAGTTTAGGCTGACACTCCCCCAGTGTAGTGCTGGAGATGCGACACATTGTCAGAGATGCCATCCTTTAGATGAAATGTTAAACTGAAATTGCTGAAGTCCTTCACAGCTGTTTGTGGGTCATTGTTGAATGGAAATTGGCTGCCACTTTCATCTACTAAATACACATTCACTACGTATTACAGTAAATCCTGCAAAGCTGTTTGAGAGATCATAAATACGGTTCATGATTAACTGGTTTGTGAAATGCAAAGATTATTATTTGTACCAGATACTGTGTCTTTGTGTAGAGGATGTTCCAAATGTCATTTTGTGTACTGTGCACCAGTTGTAATTGTATGAACTTATCAAACTCATTAGCATATGCACTGGAAAGTGAACTACAGAACCATACCATACAATGATTTATGAATTCTGAGTAACTAATGACTTTACACTCTTGTTTTATAACAGTGAAAGCTTCTAATGTTTAGTAAAATAATTTCTTGATGTTCATGACAGTTACAGCTGCACAGGTGCTTTGTATTACGGTACGTTCATTAACCCGAGGATACCTCTGCAAAAGGCTGGAACGAAGCAGAACAAAATCAGGTGCTTAAAAGGTGATTCTGACTGGAATAGCAAAGCAGTTCAACATGCCAATGAGAAAGAATAATGTTCAATGCAGCAAATGTAGAACTGCGCCAGGAATCAAAAGCATATGTGGGTGTAGCAACAGAGGAGAGTGATGTGAACATATAGCAAATATTACAAAGCAGAGTATCAAATACCCAAGGTTTGTTGTTTCTCATCTAGGTGTACCTCAGGTTCCAGGTCATTTAAATTTAAATGACATATCTGGAGCTAGTTCACTGCATCACAAGCAGAAGTTTATATGTTTGTGCAGTAATTATGACATTAATATGATTCCACAAATCAGCTTTGGGAAAAGCAGGAGGTAGCTTTGTTTGTTATAGAGTAAGATTTCACACTGGAGTTTTGCTCGCTCTTTACTTTCTTGTTCCAAACTGACTGTTCAAATCAAGGAAATCCAAACTGTCCGAAATTGCATTGATCACACCTTTTTTCTAGAGATCAATTCATTACATCGGACACAAAAGCATAAAAAGGTGTAGTATTGCAACTGGAACTGGCCCAGATCCGAAATCATTAGAAATTAACAGACCTGCATTAAATTATTAATAATGAGCTGCTCTGCCACAAAGCACAGCAATTATTACAGCCTCTTGTAAAACAGCACACAGCTGAAAAGAAAATTCTGAATACAGGTTATAAACCCTCAAATGGTTTAGTCAGCTTCATGAAGAGTGCCGGTTTCTCCCACCACTGTTGGACCTTATTTAAAATGTTACCATAATAACAACATTTATACACTGTAATAAAACATTGTTTTTACTTTTTAGTTGAGCTTTTTATATCAAATCCTTCCCCATTGTGTTTACCTTTCTGATTTGCAATTCCAATTAGAAAGTACCAATTACAAACCTACTCTTTTATATATAATATACATACTGTACTGTATATATACTGTAGTGAAAATTTACTGTCAATCCAAGTAATGCAGCAGGGTAAAGCTCAGCAATCATATTCATGGCACATCATAAACACTAACAACTGAGATTGTGAACATTATGACCTAATTACATTAGCTGCGTTAATGCGGGTAAAATGACTGCTTTTCACGTCTTACCTTCCTGCGTCTAATGCTTTTGGCTGGATGACTAGTAAGAAAAGACAAGAGTTTCAAGACCAGGCGAGGCGTGTCATGTAGCTAAACGGCATTGCTTACTCTGTGTTTATTGTTAGAACTCAATCTTGTCACCAGCTGCTCTCGCTGAGTGGCTGTGGATACCTTTACACCTAGCACAACAGACCTGATCCTCAGTAGGCAGATGGCTCGGGTTAGAGAATGCCTTTAGCGGCACATTAATGCACAGTTGGTGAAAAGTGCTGTATCTCTGGGAATATCTGCTTAGAATTGTACTGATGTCATCTGTAAATAAGTGGACAAATATAATAATAATCCTTGCATTTGATGTACCGCTTGATCATATCAAAATGCTTTGCAGGATAGACTGTAAAGTGTAATACTGTGTATTGGTAGATGAACACTGCTGCCAATTTGCACATAGCAATATCCCACAAACAGCCATCAGGTAAAGAATCCTTTTTTAAAAAATCAGGGGGAATTGTCAGCCACAAAATTGGCAAATCGGCATTGTCAAAATACTTATTTTATGAACAAAAGGGTAGAATTGAATACAACAACAACAACAAAATTCCACTTGTATAGCACCTTTCACATCAGGGGTACGTCCCAAGACGCTGGGCAGTCTATGTTTCGGATCCGAGCCAGGGTCGGGATCAGGGAGAGTGAAGGGAAGGGAGGGGAAGGGGGGGTGACCGAAAGCACCTTCAAAGAGCAAGGTTTTGAGACAGACGTGGAAGGAGGTGAGGGAAGGGTGAGTTCCAGAGTGTAGGGGGGGCAGAAACACTACTGGGACTTGTTATGATTTACCACAATTTATAGATTCCACAAAAATCCTAGAAAAGTCGCCAGTGACTGTTTGGCTCATCAATGCTTTATGACTGTGACCTCAATTCCCTGCTCTTTCCCCACACCATTCTATTCTGCCAATTCTGGAGCACTGTATCCTTACCAGTGATGGGCACGAACAAAAGTTCCTGATGCTGTGACCACCTCCGTGCTGTGCTGGGCACGGGGATGCCGAGCCAGAGACGCCTGATCAAGATTGTGCCTTTGTATTGTTGATCCGTACGGTTTGCCTAACGAACATGGAAGGCAAACTTGCCTGGTGACCAGCAACAGAATGTCACGAATGAGGACTTGGAAACACTAGGGTGTGTTTCCGCACAGCAGTATCTTTGTTGCTGTACGTGCGATGGGATCTGTTTCAAATTAAACTTGTTTTCCATACTGGAAGCTCGTATTTACGTGCTCGCACTTAGCTGCATTTCAGTCATATCGTGACAAAATAAATGACGAAAAGACTATATTTGTTATGAATATTAATCGAGTTCTTTCATTCCAGGGATCTTTTTCTGAGTGGTTACATCTCTTTCAAGGGGTAAAGCCTGGGACACAGAACACTTGTTCATGTTGAGTCTGCAAAACAGCTGAGATCAGTTTGTATCAAGAATAGGTTACCTTCCAGCCAGCAAACTACAGGAAGCTCATTGTTCAATAAACAGTCGAAATAATTCGTACTGTGTCACACGGAGGGTGATTTCATCCACAACCTGTTTCTCTTTGTGAAAAACATTCAGCTGGTACACTGTCCTTTTGTCAACTGTACACTTTTAAACAGAGAATTTGTTTCTTCATAGTACTGTATGAAGATTTCCTTAATAAACACAAACATGTATTAGTTTACCATGAGCAGGTCAACTTGATTTCTTTGTCATTTGAAGAATGACAATTGCTACTAAACATGGTTTAAAACAATAGGTTAACATTCTAACAATTTTGTTACTTAACTTCTGTAACTCAATATCTGATGTATCATCCAGGATCAGATTTCTACCACTATTGTGCTTATCATAATAAACACAAAAAACAAGGCATTTGTGCTTTCTACTCTGATTTAATAAAGTCACAGAGGGTCAGGTTGAATGGAATATTGTTGCTATAAAGTAAGGTAAATGTAAAAAGATTTTCCCTATAATTTGACTTCTGAGTTCAAACAAATGTATCAAGAGTAGAACATACAACAACAACAACAACAACAAATTTACATTTATAGAGCGCCTTTCACGTCGGGAGGACGTCCCAAAGCACTGAACAGTCAGGTCGGGACCTGAGCAAGGGGGGAAAGGGTCGGGGTAGGAGAAAGGGAAAGGGGAAGGAGAGTAGGAGAAGTGGAAGAGTTAGGAGGGGAGAAGAAGGCACGGTCGAAGAGGAAGGTCTTGAGACCGGCCTTGAAGGAGGAAAGAGAGGAAGTGAGGTGAAGGGATTGCGGGATGGAGTTCCACAGTGTGGGAGCAGAGAGGCTGAAAGCCCGGCCACCGATAGTGGGGTGGTTAGGGAGGTGAATGTGGAGCAGGCCAGAGCCTGTTGAGCAGAGGGGAAGGCAGGCTGATAGGGAGATAGCAGGTTAGAGAGATAGGTGGGGGCAAGGCCATGTACTCTCCCGCACAAGGCTCCGCGACCATATAACTCCCACCCTCGCCCATCTCCACTTGCTCCCCGTCACCCAGAGGATCGAATTCAAGATCCTTGTCCTCACTTTCAAGGCCATTCACGGCTTTGCCCCCGCCTATCTCTCTGACCTACTGTCTCTGTACCAGCCTGCCCGCACCCTCCGTGCAGCAGACTCAGGCCTGCTCCGCATCCACCGCCCTAACAGCCCAACCATCGGCGGCCAGGCTTTCAACCTCTCTGCTCCCACACTGTGGAACTCCATCCCTCAGCCCCTCCGCCTCGCTTCCTCCCTTTCCTCCTTCAAGGCCGGTCTCAAGACCTTCCTCTTCGACCGCGCCTC
This sequence comes from Hydrolagus colliei, assembly GCA_035084275.1. Classification (NCBI taxonomy): domain Eukaryota; kingdom Metazoa; phylum Chordata; class Chondrichthyes; order Chimaeriformes; family Chimaeridae; genus Hydrolagus; species Hydrolagus colliei. The sequence goes on along the minus strand of CM068742.1, from coordinate 14,752,446 downwards.
CAGCTCTCCCACTAACTCTTCCCCCTCTCCTTCCCCCTACCCTGATCCTCCCACCCACTCGGTCCCGACCTGACTGTTCAGCGCTTTGGGACATCCTCCCGACGTGAAAGGCGCTTTATAAGTGCAATTTTGTTGTTGTTGGTTTGTTGTTGTTGTTTGTAGGCAAAATATTATAGGTTATTTTCTCTTACCAAGACTCTTACCATTACTGAATGTTTATTCGCACACATATCCTTTTCCGTATGTCAAAATCCATCTAGTCAATGAGAAAAACATTGCATTGCAACAATATGCTCTATTCCAAGTTATCAATTGGTCCTTAATAGCAAGTGGGGTTGAGAGCAGCATTCATTTTTCAATCTAAATTGTGTTGTTTCTAAGTGTTTTAACACCAGAGATGGTTTATGACAAAGAGCAACTTTAAGATACATGTCAGCAAAAGTTTGGAATGTGATATTTAAACTTGTAGCAAAATGTGTGCAATTTTATAATGAATTCCTTGTGTAACACAAAGGATATATAATGAAATGCCGTACATTTTATGCCAATAGGATGAAGGAAGAAAGTGTATTAAGCTAGTGAATTTGGAGATTTCATAATGGAATATCACAACTTTCAACCCTGTAATAATTAAACCGTTGGTTCCAGTTTTGACTGCAGAACTTCTGAAGAAACAAAATAGGAACATGGATTAATGCATAGTATTCATTGGAGAACAAAAATACTATTTATCCACACAGGAAGAGAGAGGCTTGCACTTCGACATCTCCTATGGTTTTGTTTTGGAACATTTCATTTTCTAAATACTGTACTATAATCTCGTTCATTTGACTTGCCAAGCGGGGAAGCGTGATGCGTTGAGATGATACAAGCAAAAACTCATCATAGACAGGTTTAAAAACAGCTCCATCAAAATAGCGGCAAATGTTAGGAAGTGGATGTTCTACCAGGCTGAGCCTCTTCGCTGGTTTGTTGCCAGCATGTTAACTCAACTGGCAATAAATGAATATCTGTCTCCACAAAAGACTTGCATGTAGGATTTTCTAGAAATGGATAAACAAATAGGTTTCACAGTCTCAGCTGATTTGGGGAGTGGCTGGGGAAGCGGGGGAGAGAGGTCACAAATGATAATAATGTGGAGTCCTAATGTGGTTAGGACTCTTGCCTTACAAGCAAGTGGACCAAGGTTCGATTCCTGGGCGGGGCTAAAGCTTAGGCAGGCTTCTTTACTCTACATGTCTCTGTTTACCTATTTACCTATTAGCATTAAATAGGAACCTGTACGTTAGTCAATTGGAGGATCACTTTCCGTGAGTAATAAACTCCCCAAAAAATGGTGTCACCCAATCCAAAGTCACTTTTTGTGTTTGTGGTACGCTGCTGTATGCAACTGGCTGCATGCATAAAATACACAGCTCTTTGAGATGTCCCAACAACGTGATAAGGCGCTATATCAAAGGCAACAATTATTATTATTTATCTTTGCATTTGACATAGTGCCTTTAACACCAGGAGCATGTCCCAGAGTGCTTCAAACAATTTACTGTAAAGTGTAGTCACCATGTATTTTTCAGGCGAACACATTGCAGCTAACCAGAGGTGAGATGGTGCCCCACATGAATCATTGGGAGCATTATAATGGGTGCAGTGACAGACTTTCTGCCAACACTCTTGGTCAGGAATTTGCCCATGAAGAATATAACTACCAAATTGGAGAAGCCCAAAATAAGATGCAAATATAGGCAGCTTCTTGCTACTAGAGAAGCCAGCACTGATAAAAATACGATTGCTGATTAGACTAGTATGTTGTCCTTAAATTATTTCTATTTATTAAAGTTAAATGTTGTGGGAAGGAGGCTTCATTCAAGTAATAATCTCTCTGAAACTTGGTTATGATCATGTATGGCAGATACTGCAGCTACAGCAACCAAGACGCAACCCAACGCAGAAATATGACTGTAAAATCAGCGTTCATATTTGCTCTTTGGCTCCGAAGTATTTTCCAATGAGCATTTGATCCTTTGATGGCTCCGACCAGGGTAGGAATTAGATTGATAGGAACATCCCTAGTTACTCACATTATGATTTGCTGCACTGCTTGTTTGACGAACAGGAAAAGTATCAAAGTGATTGCTGTGATTCATCCTGACACATTCATTATTACGATGAAGAAAAACTCAGTTCCAGAGGTCATACTATAGCCCACCTCAGCATTTTGTCTTGGTTTGTGGTGCCATTAAAGTATGGTACCAGAATTACTTGTATGGCTACGATCTTCAAGTCCCACAGTAGTCATTTCTTGAGGCTGTGTTGTACAAATGATTGATAACCGGATTCCTTTCCTTTGCAATTAAGCGATCTCTGAACTCTTTCCATTTAGAGGTAATCAATTAATTTGCATTCAGTTGGATACAGAGTTTACACTTTGTTAAATTTGTTTAGCCCAGGACTGACTACCTTTCCATTTGTGGTGTCACTGTTCTTTACCATTAAAACGTATTTCTAAAATAACATGTATAATTTATCATTAAAGCACAAAAAGAGTTCTGAGATGCAAATAAATTGGTTGTGAACATTAGGTTGAACATCAGCCAAGAAGTGATGCTCATCAGAATGAAGACCAAAAGCTTGAGCCAATTTTTCGATTTTAGAATAAATGAATAGGTTGAGTTTTATTACCCTAAAGGATAAATTCAGGCTTGCCACAATGATTAAGAATCAAAAAGGTTTTGTGTTATTTAAATCAATTCACAGAGTTGTTTTTGAAGTTGCTGGAATGAGATTCAAGGACTGAAAATCATGGAGCCCTCTGGACAATGATAAAGATCAGAGAATTCTGGAAAATCTAATAATTGTATTGATAATAATGCTTGCATTTTATTTAGCACTTTGCACAACTTCAAGATTTCTCAAAGAGCTTCACAGAATATACCATACACAACAACAACAACAAAATGACACTTGTATAGCTCCTCCTCACATCAGGAGGATGTCCCAAGGCGCTGGGCAGTTACTGCTTCAGACCCGAGCTGAGGACGGGGGTGGGTGGGGGGAGGGAAGGAGGGGATTAAGAGTTGCCGATGGGTCCATCGAAGAGGAGAGTCTTGAGGTGAGACTTAAAGGAGGCCAGGGAGGGGGCAAGGCAGAGGGACTGAGGGATGGAGTTACAGAGGTTGGGGGCAGAGTGGCTGAAGGTTCACCTGCCAATGGTGGGGCGGGTAGGTCGGGGGAACGTGGAGCAGGCTAAAGCCTGCTGAGTGGAGGGGGCGGGCAGGTTGGTAAGGGGATAGGAGGTCATGGATGAAGGGTGAGGCGAGGTTGTGGCGGGCTTTAAATGTCAGGACCAGGAACTTGAATTGGATCTTCTGGATGATGGGGAGCCAATGGAGTCAGGCGGGATGGAGAAGATGGTGTCATGGAGTTTCGAATGGTGGAGAACACGGGCCGCAGTGTTCTGGATTACCTGCAGCCTGTGGAGGGAGGAACTGGGAAGGCCGATGAGCAGGGCATTTGCATAATCAAACCGGGATATAATGAAGGCGTGGATGAAGATTTCAGAGGCTTTAGGGGTGAGGTAGTGGCAGAGTTGGGCAATTTTGTGGAGAAGGGGAAAGGCAAAGCGAGTCATTGCTTGGATGTGGGGAAGGAAAGACTGTTGAGGGTCGAACAAGACACCAAGGTTTCTGACTGGCTTGGTGAGGTTGAGTGTGCAACCATGCTTGCATCAGGCACTGACACGAGCCAATCAGTAGGGCCTCCGTCTTGTTGACATTCAACTGTGGAAAATTTGCTCTCATCCAGGACTTGATGTCTGGCTGACAGTCTTTCAAGACAGTGGTTGTCCTGGAGTCTAGGGTAGAGGCAGAGAGATAGACTGGGTGTCATCCGCATACATGTGGAAGTTAACCTCATGTCTGCGGATGATGTCACCAAAAGTGGGAGCATGTAAATGTTGAAAAGGGGCAAAGGACAGAGCCCTGGGGGACACCACAGGTGACAGTGCGGGGGCTGGAAGAGAAACCATGGAAGCGACAAAGTGTAGGCGATGAGAGAGTTAGGAGTCGAACCAGGCGGGCCGGGGGCAGGTCCGCGGAGATTGAGGAGGGAGGTGAGACGGTGTAGGCGGATGGAATGGTCGACAGTGTTGAAGGCGGCGGAGAGGTCAAGGAGGACAAGGAGGCAGAGAGAGCCCTAGTCAGAGATGTTTAGAATGTCGTGAAGTGAATTGACTGTACATTTGTGGGCAAAATGCTATTATATCTTTATCAACGATCCGTCATTCCACAACGCAGCATTAAATAATACCATTGCATGAAACATCAGCATCTTAAGGTTTATTTCACTTGAGAATGAGAATGCTTGTATCAACCAACCAGTGTTTACAAATGTGAACCATGGAGTGACTGGTGAAAGGGTTTCTAAATACTGTATACAAAAATCCAAGGACCCAGTTGTGTTTCTTGTTGACCTGCTGAAAATCCGCCCTAACAATAATTTAACATGAATCTCTGGCTGGAATCTCAATTGGCCACCATTTGACTTTCAGAGCTGTTGGAATGCAATCGATGTCCAAGGAGAGTTACAGCAGGTTACATATATTGAAAGGATTGCAGCCAATTGCGCTCAGCGGTGTCCCACAAACAGTCGTGGATTGAAGTGACCAATTTATTATTTTTTTAAAGGAATTATTTACTCCCAGAAAAGTGACCTGCAAATCGACCAACAACCGGGTTGCTCCTTACTACTTGGTAAACAGAGGCGTGTAAAGAAATCCGCCCAACATTTTACTCTGCAGGACTACTCAATGTGTTATTAAGAGATGCCACATTGCTACAACGGGTCCATCTTACACTCATCACTAAAACAGAATGTTATTTTCTCATCTTACTAATGGAAAACGCATTATTAAGCTTATAGTGCCAAACAAATGGAAAGAAAAGTTTGCCAAACATTTTTCTCACGAAGATGGCTGCACGGGGTTTTTTTTTGCAGTTCGACTTTAGTGGTTTCATCTGTGAATTGATGTGCAATGGAAAAGTTGAGATTTTGCCAACTCTTCGTCCGTTCTTCTCCTGCTGCACCCAATATAAGTCTCAGATCAAAGGAACATAACATAATACTGTAACATGATACATATTTCCCTAATTTTCCTCTTCACAAGCCACTTTCATTAATGCATGCTAGCAGAGCAGAATTGCAATAATTGCTCCGTATAAAATACAGTAAAATAAAGTAAGCCTAGAGCATGTTAGCTGACCAGCAATTTCAGTCCTAAACCACTTTGTTGTAAACCACGAACAGTCTTCCGATATTCTAATATGTAGATCATTATTTATTTCACATTTATGACCAGCGGCTAAGAATCTGAGAGCTTTAAACTTCCGTATTTATATGAGGGTCTGCGGAAATCTAATGCTCAAAATATGATTTGGTTCTGTTGTTGCTAAAATGGCCCACTGTGCCTGAGGTTGAAGTCCTGCTAATGTGAAAGGCACTGTAAAAATTTAATTTTAATGTTGATTTCTAATAAAACGATGAGTATAATATTCAGCAAACACGAGTCATAGATTTTTTTAACACACACTTTGTCACTTAATATAGAAAAATTACGGGCCGAGAAAGTTTCATCACAGATAATTTGGCACATTAAATTAAGCACTGCATTTTTCCATTACATCCTAAAGACCACAAACCCACTCTCCCAACCCTGACTCCAGCTCAAATGCATTTGAAGCCGGTTCCCACATCTTGAGCACCAGCAACTTGGGTCCCTATTAACAGCCTGATTCGTTTCCCGACCTCTGGAAGTGGTATTTCTTAATTGAGCTTGACTGAATGAGGTATCCCACTGAAACCCCATGATAGATAATCAGGGCTGTGAGACTTTCCAGTTTGGTTTCTGGCTTGGACATTAAAATTGTAACAAGCAATCAGTCAGCAATAAGCAGAACTGAGTGTAAGTACTTGTACATTATGCAGCCCTAGAGTTGAGCTATGCCTGAGCAATGTAAAGCAGTGCACTGTGGAAGGATGACTTACAGGGTCTTGCTGCCAAGTCCACAATGTATTATAACTGTAGTACAATTGCCCCATTAAGCATAAAATGAATGTTGGAATAAAGCAAATGCTCCTATTCTTTTACAATCAAGTTTTTAAGTCTCAATAAATAAATTCTACTTACCTAATATAATACAGTCACTAATATCCTCCCCGAGCAAGCACACCTACTAGACATACAAAGGCAATAATTTAATGCAATATAGATAGGCTAGGTGAATGGGCAAGTAGGTGGCAGATGAAGTATAATGTAGGGAAGTGTGAAGTCATCCACCTAAGTGGTAAAAACAGTAAACCAGATTATTTTCTAGAAGGGGAGAGACTAGATAGTGTTAGCGTTCAGAGGGACTTGGGTGTCCAGTCTCAATAAGTTAGTTTGCAGGTATAGCAAGCAATTAGGAAGGCTAACAGTATGTTGTCGTTTATTATAAAAGGGTTAGAATATATAAGTATAGAAGTCTTGCTGCAACTGTATAGGGCCTTGGGGAGACCACAGCTGGAATATTGTGTGCAGTTTTGGTCTCCATATTTAAGAAAGGATGTACTAGCCTTGGAGGGGGTACAATGTAGATTCACTAGGTTGGTACCTGGGATGAGGGGGATAAGTTATGAGGATAGGTTGAGCAATCTAGGCCTATATTCTCTAGAATATAGAAGAATGAGAGTAGATTTTATAGAAATCTATAAGATTATTAAGGGACTAGACAGAATAGATAGTGGGAGACTGTTTCCCCTGATTGGAGAAACTATAACCAGGGGTCACAGTCTTAAAATTAGGGGGTCATCATCCCTTTCGCATTGTTGAGGAAAAACTTCTTCACTCAGAGGGTAGTGAATTTATGGAATTCTTTACTACAAAAGGCTGTAGATGCTCAGTCCTTGAACATATTCAAGACTGAGATTGATAGATTTCTTGTGGATAAAGGGATTAAGGGATATGGGGATAAGGCAGGTAGGTGGAGTTAGAATAGATCAGCCATGATCTTACTGAATGGCGGGGCAGGCTTGAGGGGCTGAATGGCCTACTCATGCTCCTAATTCTTATTATTTTACGTTCTTTCATTCAAATATTTACAAAGTGTGTGAAGAAAGTCACAGAGGATTTTATCTCCATCACATTATTAGCAATTTTAAGAGGATTAGATAGCTATTTGTCAAATAATTTAATTGCAGGGTATAAGGGAAAGTAGTATAGGATTATTTATTATTTTATAATAAATATTTTATAGGATTTTTTCATTAGTTTTATATCTTGAGACCAGCTACTGAGCTCCAGGAGTCCTGCAGCTCAGTGGTTAGAGCACTCACCAAATGAGCAACAGACCCAGGTTTTATTCCCAGGAGGGCAAAACATTGGGCAAGTTTCCTTACTCCACACTCCTGTTTATCCAGCAGTATGTAGGAACACGGTTATTAGTTGTTTGGCGGATCACTTTTCCGGAGATAATAATTTCTTCAAAAAATAATAATTATAAATTGGTCACTCAATCCACAACTGCGTTTGCGGGACACTGCTGAGTGCAATTGGCTGCTACATTTCACCCACAAAATACACAGGACAATGCATTTTGATGAAGGGTCACACCTGAAATGTTGACCTACCTTCATACTGAGAGACAACAACAAATTTCTGGCATTTCCTGTTTTTATTTTAGATTTACCATTTTTGTTTATAGCCTTTTTTATATTAACAAAGCAGCTGCTGTAATTCTGCAGTTAACTTACAGTGAGGATGGTTTGGGTTGACAATCTCTTACTATGCTATAATTTGTTGTGAAACGTTCCTTAAACAACAAAAGCATTGTTCTTGTTTCTTCAAAATGGATAAGTTGTAATTAGAATATAGTTTGATTTAAATACTCTTAAGCATGGTGATGGATTTCCTCATGTGTCAGATACCTAAATGAATTACAATATTTAATGAATTTTTTTAATGATTTTTCTCCGTCAGTTGTTCATATTAAGATATATTTTGAATATCATGATAATAATAATACTAATCCTTACATTTTTATATCGTGCTTTTCACATCTTATCGATGTCTCAAAGCACTTCACAGAATGTATTGACTGTATACTTGTGGGCGAAACGCAGCAATGTTACACAAACAGTCATGTTTTGAAATGACTAATTTTATTTTTGTGGTTTTTTGGGAGGGATTATTATTATAAAACACTCGCCTTGCAAGTGAAACATATGGGTTTGATTCCCGGCAGGGCGAAACCTTGGGCAAGTTTGCTTTACTCCACACGCCTGAAAATAATCCCTCACCCAAAAAAAAGTAATAAATTGGTCACTCAATCCACGACTGTTTGTGGGACACTGCTTTGCACAATTGGCTGCTACATTTCGCTCACAGATATACAGGCAATTCACTTTACAGTATTTTCTGTGAAGTGCTTTGAGACTTCTCAAAGATGTGATAATGCACTATATCAAATGCAAGGATTATTATTTTCTGAAAAGAATTTGCAAATTCTCTTTTTTAAAAATCCAGTCATACACATTTGCAGCTTTTTATATTTAAAAAAATTGTTACTTGACCTCGGCCTAAATCGGCTTCTCAGATGTTTTGCTATTTTGACAACAGCTCAGATTAAACCTGGACTCAGAGCACTGTCCTCATTGCAGGCTTTTTGTGGATTCGACACGCGTTGAAAAGGAGGGCACCGATCACCTTGAGGAGATGTCGGCATTAAAGGAAGAACACGACAGCTCCAACAGCAAGCAATGTGCTCTCACTACAGCCCTCTTTAAACATTTAACTGATTTCGAAAAACCACAGACACAAGGTGACTTGATGTAAAACTGGGCAAAAATAGATAAATTCCAATCATTACATATTCATATTTCATGAGTCGAAAGTGTAACAGAAGGCTCTGGTCATTGGAAATTGAGCCGAGAGAGGTTGCATCTTCAGGATACATAATGAAGCGGGGTACAACATTCAAGCCTTATTGAGTGCTCGCCCAAACATCTACACTTGTTCACTTTTCAGCTAAGGTCCCTGGATAGTAACGAGAGCACAAACCCTGAATTATGTTTGCCCTGTCTGGCCCAGGCGAGGTAAAGGCCAGCTCCCCTACTGCTAACCAGAAATAATTATAGCACAATCATAGCTTCTAAGATTTCACCTGAACTTTGGGATCATGTTCAATATCATACACATTACTGTATTTTTAACATTAATGCATGAACCCTGCTCTGTGAGCACTCACTGTTATTAAGATTTTCAGCACAGAGAGAGAGAGAGAGAGAGAGAGAAGGCAGATCAGCGCCAGCCAGAATCATTATTATAGATTCATAGATTCATAGATTCATAGATTCATAGATTCATAGATTCATAGATTCATAGAATTTTACGGCACAAAAGGAGGCCATTCGGCCCATCTAGTCTGTGCCGGCTCTTTGAAAAGAGCGATTCAATCCCACTGCCCTGCCCGCTCCCCATAGCCTAATAGACCTGTTCTCCCTAAATAAATATCTAATTCCCTTTTAAAAGTTGTTATCGAATCAGCCTCCACCACCTTTTCAGGCAATGCATTCCAGATTCGAACAACTCGCTAAGTGAAAAAATTTCTCCTCAGCTCCCCTCTACTTCGCCTTGAAACTATTTTAAATCTGTGACCACGAGTCACAGATTCACCCACGAGTGGAAATAGTTTTTCTCTATTTGCCCTGTCGAAACCCCTCATGATCTCTATTAGGTCTCCCCTCAATCTTCTCTGCTCCAGAGAGAATAACCCTAGCCTATCTAGCCTCTCCTCATAGCTGAAGTCCCTCAATCCTGGCACCATCCTAGTAAATCTTCGTTGTACCCTTTCCAATGCCTTCACATCCTTTCTGTAGTGTGGTGACCAGAATTGAACACAGTATTCCAGCTGAGGCCTCACCAAAGTCTTATAGAGGTTAGTCAGCACTTCCTGACTTTTGTACTCTATACCCCTATTTATAAAGCCTAGTATCCCATATGCCTTCTTAACAGCCTTGTCTACCTGTCCTGCCACCTTCAACGAGTCACTAACACAAATCCCCAGGTCTCTCTGTTCCTTCACACCATTTAAAATTGTACTATCTAGCCTATATTGCCTCCCTTCATTTCTTCTCCCAAAATGCATCACCTCACACTTCTCTGCATTAAACTTCATCTGCCATGTGTCTGCCCACTTTACCAATTTGTCTGCCCACTTTACCATTACTTGTAGGTTGGAGAGGCTGGGGGCAGATTGTCTGATTCCTGTTCAGCTGGAGAGATTGTGTAATTAGAGAAACCGAAAAGAGGCGAAAGGAATAACAGCAAAAAAAAAGTGTCTGTGCTTGGGACTGTATATGTATACGTACATGTTTATGTGTGATTATATTTGTATATGGAGATATATGCATGAGTGTGTCTTTGTTGGTGTATATGTATACAAGTATATGTGAGCCCACCAGGAAACTTGCAGAAAGTTCCTGACACCCACCATCTACCTGCCGCGGCTGATGTCGAATGACGAAATAGTGGATATCCTCCTTGGGCGGGAAGCAGGGCCTCCTTGGAGTTGAACTGACCCCAAGGTGCCATGCTTGGCAACAGAATGCTAGAATCGAGTCAAGCCTCTGTGGTAATCTTGTTCCCAAACAACAACTTGCACTTATATAGCGTCCTCTACGCAGGACAATATCTCAGAGTGCTTAACAGTGGCAGAGCCTGACTCCAAGCTGTGGCGGGAGGCAGCCACGTGGGGCAAGGCAGAGGGATTAAGAGAGTGTTCCAGAGTTTGAGGGTGTAGTGGCTGAAAGCACGACCTCTGATGGTGGAGCGGAGGGTGCAAGGGACGAGGAGGACACGGGTGCCACTCGAGCGGCGGCACTGTGTGGCAGATAATAATAATAATCCTTGCACTTGATAAAGCACTTTTCACATCTTCTAGATGTCTCAAAACGCTTCACAGAACATACTGCAAAATGAATTGATTTGATTTGTGGGCAAAACGTGACAGCCAATTGCGTACAGCAGTGTCCCACAAATAGTTGTGGATTGAAATGACCAATTTATTATTTTTGTTTTTTTCTTGAAGGTTTATTATCAGGTGTGTGGAGTACAGAAATTATTGGATTGAGACGCCGTCCGGCGTGGAGGGCGCTAGATAAATCGAAGTTTTTGTTGTTGTTGAGGCGAGTGCTCTAACCACTGACATACAGGAGCCTGGCCAGAACTGGTGAGATGTAGGTACAGAGTTTGGTCCAGGTCAGTATGCAGGCCGCAAAGTTCTGAATGAGCTGGATATTTTGAATAATGGAGTTGGGGCGAGCAGTGCTTTGGAGATCCAAGTGGGAGGTGACAAACGCATGCACGAGGCTTTGGGATGCATTTGGGATAAGGTACAGTGGAAAGTGACCAAAGTGGCAGAGACAGAAGACGACAATCCTAGTTAGGGATCAGATGTGGGGAAGGAAAGACAGCTGGGGGTCGAACGGGATGCCTAGATTGCGCACTGATTCGATGAGTGTGACGGAGAACCCAGGGAGGTTAAGGAGTTCATATCCGCAGGAATGAAGACGTTGACACGAGCCAAGGAGTATGGCTCCCGTCATGTCCACATTCAGCTGCAGGAAGTTTGCCTTCATCCAGGCCTTGATGTCTGCCTGACCACCTGATAGAACATCGGTGGGCCTAGAGTTGATGCTGGAGGAGGCTAAATAGATTTGAGTGTCCTCCGCATATATGTGGAGGTTTATCCTGAGCCAAGCAAGTCCACAGTATTCCAGTATGCTGACAACAGGCACACCAGCAATGGCTCATCAATAGGACAGAGGGGTAGACCAATCACTGGGGCCAGGAATTCTTCCGGCTCAATTCCCATTACCGTTGCAAGCCAAAGGCTTAACAGGTAGCATGGTCTTCACTGAACAAGCATGAGAAAGCTTTCCAGACAATGCTTTCAATGGAGGCTTTAGCGGGTTAGACTCCAGCCGTATCCTAACACACTCTGGGGTCCTCGAGCCTTGGCTCTTGCCAACCTGCGCCCAATACTCACTGGAATTAGGTAAGCTGCATGCATCCCTCAAGTGAGAGAGTGTGCATTTCAATCCAATACATAACAATTTCCTGTATAATAATAAGCCATAACAATGTATAGTTGGGGTAAATTGGATTCTGAGTTTGGCTTGGGTCTCTTAAGCACGGTAATAGATTTCCGCATGTGTCGAACACCTGGCTGACCAAAACAAATACTGTAATGTGGAAACCAGCTGTGTCTATAACCAATACTTTTATGGTTTAACATCACCAGCGCAAGAATTTACTGCATAATGCAAAGCTAATAACCCAGGATAATCTGCATTTCATCAAACCTCCCTGTGGGAGCTGCTTCCCAGTGTAACATATCAAAAAGTGACATTTGCATTTTCCTGGAAAATGCCACAGAGTTAATTTATTACACTGATCATTTCAGCTGTTTAGTATTCAACCTCCTCAAACCCCAGGTGTGACTTGTTGGTTAGCTAATGGAATTTCATTCTTGTGAAAATAATGTGAACAATAATGAAAGTAAAGTATTAGCTACTTTCCTTGGGAGGGAAATTCTCTTTGGAAGCCAGATATATTTTAGCATTAATACTATTTAATATTCAAAATGTAGATTGTGTGAAATTTTGCAAGATTCTTAAATTTTATTCTTAATTTGGAAGTTGTTTTCCCACAGTCCTTTATGGAGTATTGTGGACATCCAAGTTAGTTTAGAATTGAGTAATTTTCCTACATTCTGTACAATTTTAAAATTTCAGATAATAATCATACTTGCATTTGATATAGCTCCTTTCATGTTAAGATGGTGTCTCAAGATGCTTCACGGGATTTGTATGGTAAAGTTAAGTGACTGTACATTATGGAGACAAATGGGGCAGTTAATTTGTGCATAGCAATTTCCTACAAATAGCCATGAAGTGAATGATCGATTTGATCTGAAGATTTTTGGGCAGGACACGAGGAGAAACTCCTTTCTTTTTTCAGATGGTGATATGAGTGATATCAATTGAGTATACTTCACAATGATCTACATAAAATATTTCAGGCTTCATATTCTTTGCTATTCTTAGGATAAATTTAGACATCTCCATACAACATACAAATATGTATATTTATAACAGGATTACGTGATTTTTTTAAATCTGCGGACATCTGGCAGCAGCAGAAGGATCAACGTTCAAAATATTGCAAGTCTAAATATGTGTTTGCCGTTTAAGCTACTACATACAAGGTGTTAGAATGGGCTTATGTAATAACAAGGTGTCAGCCTTGCTTGCCGCTGAGTCAGAAGGCTCTTGATTCAAACCCACTTTGGGACTTTGAACTCACTTAGTCTAACGTTTCTCAAATGTGACCACTGTTCATAGAAACGGAAGTATGCCATTCAGCCCCTCAAGCCTTTTTCAACGTTCTATTAAATGTATTTTATTAAATCAGTTGTGATGTTGTGCGGACACCCCCCACACCATGTGAGGTGTGCAGTTGCTATTGGCCAGCGGTAGCATCAGTAACATGCGGGTTGCGCAGAGATTATGGTTGTTTGCATAATCGCGCTGAACACTAAGCCAATTCTAACTGTATCGACAATTCTGGTCAATTATTCACAAAGATTACCACAAGCAACTCAGGTGCTGCGAGTTCGATTGAAAGGCTTTAGGGTTGCTGTGCAACAATGTCATTGTTACCTGAGGCACAGCACTGATGGTAATAATAAGTATGGTAATGCACTGAAGCCTATCTCGATGGTTTCACTGGCCTCCGCTGTGCAGATTTCATCAGCCAACTTCTTGCGAGGTCTCTTCTGTGTATCGACAAAGAGTATGTGAAAAAAGGGTTTTCTCAAACGTGATTTGTCAATTGTACAAATGTTCAGAAATAAATGAAAACCAGCTGAAATATGATGATGTTTATTTTCCCTTTATTTTTCAGATGATTAACCACTGATTTTCTTTTAGGTAAAACTAGCACTGTGGCCACCAGTAAGTGATGGCCGCGCACTAACAATTTGTTTGAGAACCACTCCAATGCAATGCAGGAGTGTGCTACTTTGTTGGAGATGCTGGCCAACAATCCCCAGATAAAATTCTGTTTGATGGCTGTTTTGGGGACATTGCTGTGCACAAATTAGTTGCTAGGTTCACCTACAATATACACAGTCACTACGTTTTACAGCAAAATCCCATGAAGTGTTTTGAGACACCGTACGGATGGTGGGAAGCGCTTTACTAAATGTCGAAATTATCATCAACTCCTGAAACGGAGGTGCCACCCACTCCAGCAAGTAGTGACTATTAAAGCTTTCAGAGGGAAGGGATCAGTTCTTGACTCAACAAAGATTAGAGGTACTGTATCTGGATTTGCGGAGGGGAAATTACAAAAAAAAAACAGAAACAAATCAGGCTGCGTACACATTTCTGATCGTTATTCATGCTGGGAAGATTAGATTGTGAGCTGAGGGCAGGCCCATACTTGTCTGTGAAACCAATCATAGTCAACTGAACTATATGTTCATTATTTAGGCTTCACAGATGAATAGTTGCTTGGGAAAGGAGGTCAAGGAGCTTGGCACACTCAAAATATTGCTCCAGTGTGAGTCAATCTCTTCATGAGAGGACGGTTAAACAGAATAAATTAAGGGGAAGAGAAAATCCAGGGAAAAAATACACTAGTGTGTAGTATATTTTATCTTATGGTTATTTTACTTTTTCTGGGGTTTGGAGGCTGAAGTCAGCAAAATGAATGTCACAAAAAGCTCAGTAATAATAATTAGATTCAAGAACATCAGAAAGAACAGAATAAAAAACAGTTGTTCAAGACCTATCAAACACTCATCTAAAGCATCTTCCCTACCACCTGCCCACTCCCTCTATTTAAAAAGGGATTAAGAGGTACGGGAATAAGGTAGGTAGCTGGAGTTTGAGTAGAATATCAGCCATGATTGAATGGCGGGGCAGGCTCGATGGGCCGAATGGCCTACTCCTGCTCCTATTTCTTATGTTCTTATGTTCTTATTCAGAGGGCTCCAGTCTGTCTCCATGTATCTCACCCGGCCCGACCAACCATTGGTGGACAGGCTTTCAGCCTCTCTGCCCCTACACTGTGAAACTCCATCCCACAGTCCCTTTGCCTCATTCCCTCGCTTGCCTCCTTCAAGGCCGATCTCAAGACCGTCCTTTGTGATCATGCCTTCTGTCGCCCTCCCACCTCTCTCCCTCCCCTCTTCTCACTCCGAGCAAAAAACTCCATAATAATTATCCCAAACATTTTCACTATTACACCTTGACCATCTAAATCCACAGAGAAATCGATAACAACAACAAAATTACACTTGTATAAGCGCCATTCACATCAGGGGGACATCACTAACCACGCCCAGCATCGCAGGAATGCTCAGATCTTCTTGAGTATTACATTTTCATATTCTGCAGCAGTCCTTAGTCTTATAGCGTCCAATATTTATCCATCTGAATTTCAGATTTCACATGATGATTTTGAGTGCTGGGCATAAACACATTCCCACCCCCCTCCCTTGCCCCAACTTTGACATAAGCATTGGGCTTGAAGATTTCATTGTTCCCCATGCGGAGAATGGAATTTCAGAAATGCTTGGGATTCTGGCAACATACTCAGTATTTGTGAAGTAATAGTCGAACTCTAGCTGTGGGGTGGAGGTGGGGGAAGCAACAGGCCTGTTAAATGAGAATCTTCGGTTCAAACCGTTGTGACAAATTTGGGGGATATTATTATTATGTTCACTTCTGAAAGCAGTAGATAATATTGGTCTGAAAGTCAGAGACTTCTTAATAGATTGGATATGATGAACATAAAATCTGCAAGGAAACATTTCATTTTTCGCTTCAGTATTTCAACGTAGCTGCAGCACAAAAGACCCAAGTCACTTTTGCTAAACACATACCCTCAGGTTACAGTCTACCATTTCATTAACTGTTAGTGATAGCGTCACATTGATTGGAAACTTCCTTTTCAAATTCCCTCCCTCGTTTTATTTTAAAATCTACACAAATATTTTTTAAAATTTGGATTGCGATAAAGGAGAGAAGATGTAACATTAGAGCGACAAGCAGACGCAAGCAGTGAGAGCGGTGGCCACGGTCAGTCTAGTAGTGAGCAGTGCGAAGGCTGAAGGCTCGGTCAACTGTCCAGGTGAGTTTACAAACAATGAGGGAGCGGCCGGGAGGGGCTCGAGGGCGATGGATGGAAGGGAAGCTAAATCAGGCAGCGTCAGGGAGTCAGAGGGCTGGTTTACCGGAGATCGGGATCAGCGCTAACTGGAGGGGAGGCCAGGGTCCTAGGGATTGGGGCTGACGAGAGCTAAAGGCAGGGCTAGGGACTGGCCGGTAGCCGTAGGCTGGGCCGGGTGTCTCGGGGCCGAGGTGTCGGGGACCGAGTGGCAGCCATTACCAGGCTCAGGAGGAGTCACCATTTGGGGCTTTCAGATTTAAAATTTGATTTTGAGTGCATCATCTTGATATCCACCATGCTTAGTTTATACCTGATGCAGTTAATGTTTCATTTACAACTATTAAAAGTACAAAAAGACCGGTAGCTCAGTAATTAGGGCACTCACGTTACAAGCGAGAGACCTGGATTCAATTCCAGGCAGGGTGAAACCTTGGCCAAGTTTCCTTACGCCACACACCTGATAATAATCTCCCCCCAAAACAGTAATAAATTGATCATTTCAATCCATGAATGTTTGTGGGACACTGCTGTGCGCAATTGGCTGCCGTGTTTCGCCCACAAATATACAGTCGATTCACTTTACAGTATATTACAGAGACGTCTAGAAGACATGAAAAGCACTATATCAAATGCAAGGATTATTATTAATATTTTCCCGCCTGAGTTTCTGTGTGATCGCCCGCCAACTATCAGATACAGTATAGTGTACACCAGTGTAAGGTGCTCTATAAATGTAATTTTATTGTTGTTGTGGTAGAGTTGTTGTTGTGAACCACCCATTCGGATCTACAGCACAGACTGTTAAGACTAATGCGGTAGTCACAGTCCATTAAAAGACACATATGTCACAAAAATTGGCAAATGTTAGCAACGTTCACATTGATTATCGAGTCTAGAATTTATCATGTGAATATCAATAATATTAATAATAATAACTTGTATTTATATAACATAATTCCTACAAATCTAAATGTCTCAAACTCCTTCACAAAATCTAGTTGATTGTAAGTATAAAAAAGATAATTTGAAAATTGGACAACCAACAGGTAAAAATCATTGAAATAAAGGATTCAAACTGCATTCAAAAAATTAAACAATATATTTATTTTGGATGCCTAGTACACCATTGCTGTTTTTCATTAAATGCTTTCAGCTGCCTCTCCATTATATACTTCCGATTTCCATATAAAGATACATCTGCCCCAGGATCTAGATCTTCCCCCAAGGGAACTAGATCTTTATTTAGGAAGAGCAGGTCTGTCAGGTGATGGGGAGAAAACTGGGCAGTGGGATTGAGTTGCTCTGTTCAAAGAGCCAGCACAGACTAGATGGGCCGAATGGCCTCCTTTTGTGCCGTAAAATTCTATGATTTTATGATTCTAGGATCCATTATTATGAAGTGCTCTGAGACGCCATCTGGCATGGAGGGTGCTATACAAATCCAAGTTGTTGTTGTTGTATCCAAGCTATTCCTACCAAGCCAAGCAGATCATAATTTGTTTAATTCCCTCACTGAAGTACCTGGAGTTAAATCATGAACGTTTAAATAGAATAGTTATTTTTGTTTCATGTCATGGCTATCCCACCAGGACATTTCACAATGAATTTCCATCCTATGAATCATCGAGCTACCGACTGCAGCTCATAACCCATGTTCTCCATTCAAATTAGATCCCCTGTAAATATTACATTTTGACAATTCACTTAAATATTAAATGTTTTCCATGCTTGAATGAAGAATTTTCTGTGTTCAGACAATATTTTGCAAATAATCATAGTATACCTATAGCCATCATCTGAATGTTAATCACAGACTGGATATTATATATGGAAGTGTAACAAAGACAAAAACAAATGTTTAAGTATCAGTTAGTTGGTAACTCTCTTGCCTCTGAGTCAGAAGGTTGAGGGTTCCAAGCTCCTAAATTACTATTTGGGATTTTGAGGTTGACACTTGAATGCAGTACTGGGAGAGGATGCTGCATCTTCAAGGATGTCATCTTTTGGTTGAAATGTCAAACCAAGGTCTTGTCCACTTTTTCATGTGAACATTAAAGATACCGTGGTACCATTCGAAAAAGAAAAGTTTCTCCCAGTTTTCTGTCTAACAATCCCCTAGATAAAATTGGTCATTCACTTCACGGCTGTTTGTGGGAAATTATGGTGCACAAACTGGCTGCTATGTTCACCTGCAAAATATATACTCATTACTCTTTACAGTAAATGTGGAGTAGCTCATTCCTGCCAAGGTAAAATGTAAGTTAGGAACCCAGTTGTTAGTCGATTGGCTGATCACTTTACCACTTCAATCCACTTTAAAGTATATTCCGTGAAGCGCTTTGAGACATCTATAAATATAAATCTATATACCATATACACAGTCGGTTTTTCTGCTCTCCTTCCCCCTTCCCTGGCCCCTCCCATTACCCTCTTTTTTCCCAAACCCCACTTCCACGACTGTTTGTGGGACACTGCTGTGTGCAATTTGGCTTCCTCGTTTCTCCCACAATTTTCCTACTTTTCTTCCCCCAACCCCCCTTTCTTCGCTCTTGTCTTCCCCCTCCCACCCTGCTCTGGTCCCAACATTGGGACGTTGTTGTATTCTGTGAAGCGCTTTGAGATGTCGATAAGACGTGGAAAGCACTATATAAATGTAAGGATTATTATTTATTATTATTATCTAGAAGATGTGAAAGCGCTGTATCAAATGCAAGGATTATTATTATTATTATTAAATCTGGTGAAACAATTTGAGATGTCCCCTGATATCAAGTGCAAAGACTATCATTATTGCTACTATTAAATCAGGAGATGCAATACAATATAATTCACATTTATACAGTTTTCACATCAGAGCAATGCTTCAAAGGACTTAGGAATCTTTCTAAATGGCTCAAAATAAACAGTGTTTTAAGGTACATTCAATGGGATTAGCACCACAGGGCACCAGCTATCATGGACAGAACTGCTGATCCTTATTCTTTATAGATCTGTCAACCAGCCCAAGTGCTGCCAGGAATCCAAATACTGTAACTTGCAACACAGCAGTTTCCCCACAAACGGCCAATTGAATGACCAATTTTATCTGTGTGGGAGGGATGGCTAGCCAGGACCCTCGGAGAAAATCTCTTCTGTTTTCAAATGGTATCTTGGTATCTTTAAATGTCCACATGAAATGTGGACAAGACCTTGGTTTGACAATTCGCCCGCAAAATACACAGTCAATTCAATTTTCTCTATCAAAACACAAAATACTACACATGCTGGGAATCTGAAACAAAAACAGAAGTTGCTGGGGAAACTCAGCGGGTCAGACAGTATTCATGGAGAAAGGAAAATGAGTCAACGTTTCGGGTCTACAAACCTTCATCAGCACTCAAGAGTTCTGACAAAGAGTTCAGAACTCAGAATTCGATGGTGGGTTGTAGACCCGAAACGTTGACTCATTTTCCTTTCTCCGTGGATGCTGCCTGACCTGCTTAGTTTCCCCAGCAATTTCTGTTTTTGTTTCACTTTACTCTATATTCTGTGAAGTGCTTTGAGACATCTCAGCGATGTGATAAAGCACATTTTCAAATGCAATGATTATTATAAGATAATTATAAGACAGCTTTTTTCTTTATATTATTTCTATTCCCTTTTAAGTTTATTATTTTCTTGTTCATGTTTACTTCCCCTTATAGGCTTTGATCTACATTTTTTTTGTTCACATTGTTCTTTTTACACTTATATTTTCTTTGCGTGTTTCCTTCTGTCTCTTAAGACTTTTTTTCAACTCACTGAGTGTCAAGATTTTTCTCCCATTATTCACATTGCTGCTGTGATGTGAATCTCACATTCTCAGCATTCAAGGTTTATCGAGTGGTTCTGACAAACAGTAGGGGATCTCCCCCCAAATGAGAAATTATCTCAGAAAGAGTCTATTTACAAAAATGATCAAGGAAGCTCAAATAAGTATTGCAAAGGAGGCAAGCTTAGCAATACATTCATTGAAATAATATGTTGCTGCATTTTCTCCAGCTCAATTAATATCATTAATACATTAAATTAAAAATGTGATTTCTTTATCCTTTGTATTCAGGTCCAATTTATTTCCAAAAGGCCGATTTGCAAGATGACAGTTAAACTCTATAATAATAGGCATTATATTCATTATGTTACATGGCTGGTATTTACAGATGGATCATTTGTGGAGTCCTGTAGCTCAGTGTTTAGAGCACTCGCCTTACAAGCATAAGACCTGTGTTCGATTCCAGGCAGGTCAGGGTGAAACCTTGGGCAAGTTTCCTTATCCACACGGCTAATATTAATCCCTCAAAAAAAAAGTGATAAATTGGTCATTTCAATCTACGACTGTTTGTGGGACACCGCTGTGTGTAATTGGCTGCCACGTTTCACCCACAAATATATAGTCAATTCACTTTTACAGTATATTCTGTGAAGCACTTTGAGACGTCTAGTAGACATGAAAAGGGCTATATCAAATGCAAGGATCATTATTCTTATGAAATCAATGACATCTGAGATGAGATTTTCATTTGGCTCTAGTTGCACAATAATGATGGGTACAACATTGTTTTGCGAGTTTAGTGAGATCTGGTGGAACCCCTCCCACACCCCAACTGAACTTAACCAGACACTAATGACTATCCTCCTTGGATGGCTGGTAAAATGGGTCTCGTTGGGGTCTCGTAGGCTCCAAAGTGGTAATGAAAGATTCTCTGTTACAATCTCAATAGTCTGAGTCCTCGGATAGTCTGTAGCATTCCAAGACAGTGTTGATGAAGATCTAGGCAGCCTGACTTGTCAGCAGGACATAAGACACCTACCATTTTTCTGCAATGGTTAGGATTAGTAAACTCTCAGGGATTGGGTAGATGGGATGCATTTTGCTAAGGAGAGAATGCACACTCCATACCGGACAAACCTATGGAAAACTCAGCAATTTTGTTTGGAGACTCTTAATCGTAGTGATTAACACCTTGGAACGTCCTCCTGACGTGAAAGGCACTCTATAAATGTAATTTTGTTGTTGTTGTTGATTAGTGTGCCAAATATTTGGCTTCACTAAACATTATTGTTTATATTGTTAAATAATGAAGAAAAGGGAATAATTTATTTAAAATGAGGAAATGGGAAGAAAATACATGATAATAATAATCCCAACATTTCTTGCTCAGAATATCTCATTTTTTTAAAATATAGTTGGTTTGATCAGAATGAGCACAAAATTTAAGGTTTCATCAATTTGGCCCTGGTCAAAGAAAAATAATTCTGAATATTAAAACTTAGAAGTTAATTTATAAGCCCCCGGAAAGCGATCTGCCAATTGACTAACAAACGAGTTCCAATTTACTGCATGGTAAATAGAGGCAGGTGGAGTAAGGAAATTTCGGTAGGTTTTCGCCTTGCCTGGAATTGAACCCAGGTCCTCTCGCTTGCAGGTCAGAAGCTCTAATCAATGAGGTAATGGTAGTACAGGCACAATAGGAAAAATGGTCCACTTTATCTAACTTTCTATGTTTCTATGATGTAAAACTAGAGACTGCTCAATAATTTATGTATTACCAAAGCAAGGATTATTGTTATTCCTCCTCCAAATTTTGCTTTGAACTTCCAATAATAATCTTTGTATGTGATATAGCGCTTTTTTTTCAATGATTTGAACCTAAGAAAGACAACAAAAATGAAGTCTCTTCAATTGTAAATAGGCATTTGGTTTCACATTAGAATATTTACATGAATTAACTGTGACTAACATTTTCCGGTCGGATCAGCTGATAGTGGTCGTAAACTATCTAGGGATTTCATGTAGAATTATTATTATTATTACTACTATTATAATAAGTAGAGGCTTTCAGAGGCTGTCGTTGCTTTTGTCTTATACTTTCTTTTCAAATTCCTCAATTAAATGAGCTGGCACAATCCTCAATATCCATGCATTGCAAGCTGCATTTGAGTTTTTTTTTACTATCAATTTCCCTGCACAGCGGAGCAGACATCCCCAGTCCACATCATGCGCTCCAATAAATTCTCACTGTAACATCTCAGGTTTAGCACCACAACTGACATCAAATCACTTGAGCATGTGACACAAATTGCCCTCACCTGAGAAGTCCCATATGACCACCTGTGAATTTATTCCTAAAGGATGAAAATGTCATAATATGCAACGGTTCCATTTTTTATTCATAACATGGTTCAGTAAGTAATTCCAATCATTTAATCACGTTTAATTTTTCCCTCGTGTCATTTGATGCACAGTTTCAATCACACTCTGCACTATGCCTTGGGGGTTGACTGAGTTGCATGCAGTGGTGCATAATTAAACCCGTCAGCAACTAAGGAGATCGAGGGTGAGGTTTAGGGGAATCATTTTGCTGAGGAGAAGATGGAGATGGAGAAGAACAGTGAAAAAGCTCTTCCAAGATGCATTTGATATTTATTGGAAGAAAATCTATTTAAACAAGGGAATTAGCATGGTAACATCTCACAGTGCTTTGTAGGGATGGAGTTGGATAATGAGCAAGAGAGAGGTGGAGGGTGGAAGGTAGCTATAGGAGTGGTCGAAGAGGGGTTTGAAGCATAGGAACTGAAGACTTATCCACTAACGGTGGTGCAGAGAGAGCGGGGAGAGCGCAGCAAATCTGAATTAGCTGCGCAGATAGGGCAAGGGGAGGAGTAACCTGCAGCCAGCATTAATATCAGGATTCACTTTATTTGTGAGCACTGCATTCTCATCTAGATGTCTTGTTCGTCTTTCCAACTCCACATCTGTGCTCCTATCTGCTCAGCATTCTTTCACCTCTGAACCAATGCTTGCATTTACTTCTTGCTTTGGACTGCCAAGACCCTCCTTTTAGCACATCCAGGATTGACTACACAACATACTGCTTGCTGGACATAGCCTCTTTTCTATGAGCAGCAGACCATCCAGAGCTCTGCAGCCTGTGACCCAGCCTAACGGTCCACTGGCATATTTGGCTGGACCTCACATCATCCTACCGCTCCGCCCTATCCTCTGCTAAATCATCCTTCTACTCCAAGATAATCCTGGAGGCGAAGGACAACCCCCGGCTTCTCTTCTCCACCACCATCCAGCTCCTCCATCAGAACTCTGCAGTTTGTGTACTCTCCCGCACCAGGCTCCATGACCACATCACTCCCAACCTCTGGCCTGTTCCACATCCACCGCCCTAACTGCCCCACCATCGGTGGCCGGGCTTTCAGCCTCTCTGCTCCCACACTTTGGAACTCCATCCCACAATCCCTTCACCTCACTTCCTCTCGTTCCTCCTTCAAGGCCGGTCTCAAGAACTTCCTCTTCGACCGTACCTTCTGCTCCCCTCCTAACTCTTCTCCACCTCCCACTCTCCTTCCCCCTACCCTGACCCTTGCCCTACTGCTCAGGTCCGGACCTAACTGTTCAACACCTCGGGACGTCCTCCTGACGTGAAAGGTGCTCTATAAATGTAATTTTGTTGTTGTAGTGGATCGAGTTCAAAATCCTCCTTCTCATGTTCAAAACCCTCCACAGTCTCACCTCAATCGAGCTCTGCAACTTTCTCCAATCGCATTTTGACAGCTGTTCCCCTTGCTCCATGCACCCTAGTCTGCCTTATGTCCCCCACTCTGTCTACTCCACCATCAGCAAACAGGCTTTCAGGCATTCTACCCCAAGCACAACAAGACAATAATAATAATAATCCTTGCATTTGATATAGCACTTTCCACGTCTTCTCGACGTCTCAAAGCGCTTCACAGAATATACTGTAAAGTGAATTGACTGTATATTTGTGGGCGAAATGCAGCAGCCAATTGTGCACAGCAGTGGTTTTGAATTGGTCTCACATTTATGCACACGTCTCTTCCAACAGCTGCTGATTTAGTGTGAATTTGGGCAGTCGTGGATTGAAATTACCAATTTTATTATTATGGTTTTTTTGGAGGGATTATTATTAGGCGTGTGGAGTAAGGAAACTTGCCCAAGGTTTCGCTCTGAGCTGCCTGGATTTGAACACAGGTCTCATGCTTGTAAGGTGAATGCTCTAACCAATGAGCTACAGGACTCCACAACATAGATTTAGAGTTATAAAGGGCATTTTCAGTACAGATACCAAGAATCTTTTCTTGATGCAGAGAATATTCCAATGACTAGAACAGCTTACCATGAAAGGTTATAAAGGCCAGGATACTGGATTCATTTGTCAGCTTCATGCAATGATAGGGGGATGGTTTTCAATAGGGATGATGTCAAATAGGTTTAAGACCATTCTTCATTGAGATCAATTTAAGGATCCGTCTTGTGATCTCACTGACTCGTTCACTCTCTAACTTCTTTCAAGGCACATCTCAAAACAGAACTCTTCAATCACATTTTTGGTCAACTTTCCTCTCCTCAACCCATCGACTCCCACCCCTCAGCTCAGATGCCCATCCAGCAGTGTGAAACACTTTGAGACATCTCCTCTTGACATGAAAGTCACTGTATAACTTGTATTGTATTTTGTTTGTTAGCCACATTGCAGCTAAAACAATTGCAACAGGACGCATCGTACCAGAGTGACAACTGATAAAGCGGTGGCAGATTAACCTTCACTTTATTTCTTCTCAGGTACTTAGTTGTGTAAACAAATATTCCGTTTCCTGGCAACAAATACGCAGATGTCATTACAACTTATCATATGTCCAGTGGAGTTTGGTTAAACAGCAGGACAGTGTGCTTGACTAGTTTTGAATTAAATCAGTTTTAGGAATAGGTGTAAAACAGCCCTCTTCCACCCATTACACAAGACATACCAATAATACTGATTATTATAATAATATTAATCCTTGCATTTGATAGAGCTTTTCATGTCTTCTAGACATCTCAAAGTACTTCACAGAACGTACTGTAAAATGAATTTACTGTATATTTTGTGGGCGAAACACGGCAGTCAATTGCGCACAGCCGTGGATCAAAATGATCAAATCATTATTAGGTTTTTTTAGGGATTATTATACACAATAGTTTCAAAAAACCTGCCCAAATTCACACTAAATCAGCAGCTGTTGGAAGAGATTTGTGAATAAATGTGAATAAATGTGAGACCAATTCAAAACCATTTGGCAGATTGGAAATATCTGTCAACCCCATTCGCTAAACATCATATCTACATTTGGATAATGAAGGATGATTTTGTCAGGAAGCTTCAAACTATGCAACTATTTGTTCACAAAGTCTATAATTTCATTCACAAAACATAATTTTCTGGGGGTAATAATCCCTTTAAAAATAAATGGATTTGGTCACTCAATCCACAACTGTTTGTGGGACATTGCTGTGTGCAATTGGCTACCA
The DNA here is from genome assembly GCA_035084275.1 of Hydrolagus colliei. NCBI lineage: Eukaryota > Metazoa > Chordata > Chondrichthyes > Chimaeriformes > Chimaeridae > Hydrolagus > Hydrolagus colliei. Next base: position 14,726,836 of record CM068742.1, on the reverse strand, counting down.
TGTTTCATCCACAAAATATACAGTCAATTCACTTTACAGTATATTCTGTGAAGCCTTTTAGATGTCTCGATGACATAATAAGGCAGTAAATTTAATACAAGGATTATTATTATTAATTTCCTCCCCATTCCTCCTCTTCTGAAGGTTCTGACTAACACTGGAATATTATTTCATTGAATTGTGGAAGGCCTCCAGTATCTCATTCAAACAGCCTATCTTCCTGTTCAAGCCAGGATAGTGAATATCAGCTGCTCTTAAATCGCCAAGGGAATCATCACCAGGTTCAATTTTATCCTCTCTGGACATCAATCATTCTCAGAAAAGGGGAATCACTAGATCATAATCAAAGGCTGACAATCTAAATTCCTCCCCTTCTTTTCCTCTGAGACATTCTCTTTCGCCCACAAAATATGCAGGCAATTTACTTTGCAGTATATATTCTGTGAAGTGCTTTGAGATGTCTGGAATATGTGAAAAGCACTATATCAAATGCACGGATTATTATTATTATTGAGTCCAGTGTAGAACCCAACCCTATTACTTGAATTCAGATCAATTGAGGACCTTGGATCAAATTTAACAACATCAAATGCCTTTAATGAGTACATTTTTAATGTTAAAATTATACAAACATGCCCACTATGTGTCAGCACACCTCTCTCAGTAAGTGGACTAGTCCTCTCCAGAGGAGATCACCAGCATATTTATTTTTCATGAAGCAGGGATGAGTGTAATTGTAAACTGTAGGCCTTGGAGTGGCTTCTAAGGGTTTCTCTTTTCGGTTTGATATTTATTTTCTAACATCATCTGCTATGGAGAGCAGATGATGCATCCTCATCTCCACAACAATGACCCACTCTGCCATTGTCACTCACCGCATGCCACCAAGCCCCTCAATCCACGCGTTCATCACGTCTTTTAACTTTTCCCTTCACATTCACACTGCCACCCACACCCACAACCATCCACTCGATCTGGTGATCACCCGAGGCCTCAACGTCTCTGGCGTCACCATCATTGACAAGGCCATTTCAGACCACTTTTTCATTTCTCTCAACACCTCTATCCCTCCCCCCTCCACCTCCAAACCCACCACCATCTTCTACCGGCTCTGGAAGAAGATTCCCCCACAAACCTTCACCTCTGCCCTCGAAACCTCTGACCTCCTCCCCCTGTGGCACTCTTCCTGTACCGACCCATCGTCCGCCTCCACCACCCTCCATAACACCCTCTCCACTACCCTCGACACCCTGGCCCCCCTCACCTCCAGAACTGTCTCCCACTCCCGATCATCACCGTGGTACACATCTCACCTCCATTCCCTCAAGAGCCAAGTGCGAGCAGCTGAACGCACCTGGCTCAAATCTGGCCTCACGGTCCAGATTTTACCGCATCAAATTTTACCCCTCCGCCCTAGCCACCGCCAAATCAGCCTTCTATTCCAGGATAATCCTGGAAGCGAAGGACAACCAACGCCTCCTCTTCTCCACCACCAACCAGCTCCTCCGCCCCCCATTTCCCCCCCCCCCCCCCCACCCCCGTCTCGCCTCGCAGATCCTCTCCTCAAACGCATGCTGTGAGGAGATGTTGGACTTCCTCGAGTCCAAAATCGAGAGAATCCGCTCTGCGGTTTCCTCCCCCCATCTCTCCTCCACCTCCGCCCCTCCATCCGCTATTCCAATCCCCACCCACCCCACCTTTCATACTTTCATCCCCACCTCCCAGTCTCTTCAGTCACAAAAATAATCACTTCCATGAAACCCACCACGTGTTCACTGGACCCTATCCCCACCCCCCTCCTCCGCACCCAACTCCACCTCCTGGCCCCACTCATCTCTTGCACCATCAACGTTTCCCTCTCCTCAGGCACCGTCCCTACCTCCCTTAAAACAGCCACCATCACCCCTACCCTGAAAAAACCCTCCGTTGATGCGTCACAGCCATCAAGCTACCGACCCATCACCAACCTCCCGTTCCTTTCTAAGATCCTTGAAAGTCTTCAAACCGGCCTTGGTTGCCTCCCAGCTCCGCTCCTTCCTTTCAACTCACTCACTCCTTGAACCCTTCCAACCAGGTTTCCACCCTGTTAACAGCACGGAAACTGCCCTGGTCAAGGTTACAAACGACATCCTAACCGCCTGTGACCAGGGCTCACTCTGCCTCCTCGTCCTCCTTGACCTGTCTGCTACGTTCGACACAGTCGATTACACCATCCTGCTCCAACGTCTTTCCTCCCACCTCAACCTTCAAGGCACAGTCCTTGACTGGTTCCATTCCTACCTGACCCCCCGCCTTCACTTTGTATCTTCTAACGGTTTCTCCTCAAACCCCCGCACGGTTTCTCCTCAAACCCCCGCACGGTTTCTCCTCAAACCCCCGCACAGTTTCTCACGGCGTCCCCCAGGGGTCTGTCCTTGGCCCCCTCCTTTTCACCATTTACACGCTCCCTCTGGGCGATGTCATCCGCAAACATGGGGTAAATTTCCACATGAATGCGGACGACGCCCTACTCTACCTCTCAGCCTCATCCCTCAACCCCCAGACCATCGATGTCCTGACAGCATGTCTGTCCGACATCGAGTCCTGAACGAGGGACAACTTCCTCCAATTGAACGTGAGCAAGACCGAGGCCCTCCTGATTGGCCCAAGCCAGCGCCTCCGTACATTGGGCGCTGCCAGCCTCAACATCCAAGGCTGTACTCTCCACCTCACAAAGCCAGTCAGGAACCTCGGCATCACGTTCAACCATAAACTCTCCTTCCTCCCCCACATCCGTGCCTTGACCGGCACCGCTTATTTCCACCTGCGCAACATTGCCAGGCTCCGCAATTATCTTACCCCCCGCGCTGCCGAAACACTCTTGCACCCGTACATCACCTCACGGCTGGACTACGGAAACTCTCTCCTCGTCGGCCTCTCCAGCTCCTTCATTCACAGGCTGCAGGTCATCCAAAACTCTGCAGCCCGTGTACTGTCCCGCACCCGCCTCCGTAACCACATAACCCCCACCCTCGCCCGTCTCCATTGGCTCCCCATCCCCCAGAGGATCGAATTCAAGATCCCTGTCCTCGTTTTCAAGGCCTTACACGGCCTTGCCCCGCCCTATCTATCCGATCTACTCTCCCCCTATAAGACCACACGGACCCTCCGTTCAGCAGGACTTGGTTTGCTCCAAGCCCCCGCCCGAACCGCCCCACCATCGGAGGCCGGGCCTTCAGTTTCTCCACTCCCACCCTATGGAATTCCATCCCCCAATCCCTCCCTTTCCTCTTTCAAGGCCGGTTTGAAGACTTCCCTTTTCGACCGTGCCTTTTGTTCCCCCCCTAATTTTTCAACCTCCCCCACGTTTTTTTCCCCCTCCCGAACACTCCCCTCCCAGCTCAGGTCACACGCCTCCTGTGCAGCGCCTTGGGACGTCCTCCCGACGTGAAAGGTGCTCTATAAGTCTAATTTGTTGTTGTTGTTGTTGTTATCCAGGCTCGACTACACAAACTCCCTGCGGGTCGGCCTCTCCCAATTTCTCCCTCCATAGGCTGCAGGTCATCCAGAACTCTGCAGCCTGTGACCTCTCCAGCACCAGGCCCCACAACACTATCACCGGCATCCTCACACCAACTCCACTGGCTGGGCGGTAGAGTAGCTCAGTGGTTAGAGCACTTGCCTCACAAGCGAGAGACCTGGGTTGTATTCCTGCCAGGACAAAATGTTGGGCAAGTTTCCTTGTTTCATATGCATCTGTTTACCCAGTAGTAAGTAGGAACCCATGTGTTAGTTGATTGGCAGATTGCTTTTCTGGGGGTTTCCTTGAAAGAAAATTGGTCACTCAATCCACAACTGTTTGTGGGATACTGCTGTGAGCAATTGCTGCCGCATTTCATTCACAAAAAACACACAGACAATTAACTTTACAGTATATTCTGTGAAGCGCTTTGAGACACTTGATAAGGTGCTATATCAAATGCAAGAATACGTATTATCACTCAGAGGATCAATCATAGAATTATTGAATTATACAGCACAGAAGGAGGCCATTCGTCCCATCATGTCTGTGCCGGCTCTTTAAAACATCAAAATCAATCCCTCTGTCCAAAACAATCCCACTCCCCAGCTTTCTCTCCATAGCTCCCCAAATACTGTAAATATCTACTTCCCTTTTGAAAGTTGTTGTCAAATTGGCTGCCACCACCCACCCTTTCAGGCAATGCATTCCAGATCCGAATAACTTGCTGCTTGAAAACATTTCTCCTCATCTCCCCTTTGTTTCTTTGAACCACTATTTAAAAATGGAGTTCTTCAGATTATCGACCCACTCGCCAGCGGAAATAGTTTCTCCTTATTCACCCTATAAAAACCACTGATGATTTTGAAAACTTCTATCATGTCTCCTCTTAACCTTCTCTGCTCCAAGGAGAATAATCTCAGTTTCTCCAGCCACTCCTGATAAGTGAAGCACCTCATTCCTGGTACCACCCTGGTATATCTTCTTTGTACCTTCTCCAATGCCTTGACATCCTCCCTAAATTGTGGAGCCCACAACTGAACACAAAACTGTAGCTGAAGCCTAACTAGTGTTTTATAAAGGATAAAGTTCAAGATCCTGGTCCTTGCCTTCAACACCCTCATTCCTCCCTATTTCTGTGACCTCCTAACTAACCTTTTACCAACATGTCAGCTCCCTCTGCTCAGTAACTCAGGTCTGCTTCATGTCCCCGCCTCACCTGCCCCACCGTTGGTGGGTGGGTCTTCAGCCTCTCTGCTCCCACCCTCTGGCATTCCATCCCACAGTCCTCTGCCTCAACCCCTCCCTTGCCTCCTTCAAGGCCCATCTTGAGAAGTGTGTCTTCAACTGTGTCTTCGATCACCTTCCTTCCTACCCCTACACTTCCCGCCTTCCACCGCTCCGGATCCCAACCATCAGCTTGGGTGCAGATCCTTGGCTGTCCAGCGCCTTGGGACCTCCGCTTGACGTGAAAATGCTATACAAATGAAATTTGTTGTTGTGTTTTGGTGATGCCGGCCCCACCAAAAATTAAGTTTTAGTGTTTGAGTGGATTAGGCTCAAGGCCTTCAAGCCACTTGATTTTTAAAAAAACATTTTGGGGCTGGGGACGATCTGTGTTTTTCATCTCCTCAGCAAATCAACCCTGAGATATTAATACTTTATTCTGCGACCTATATTTTAAAATTATACTAACTTCCACTTCAGAAATATCAAAGATGATGGCAATCTGGTTTGAAGAGGGCTATTCCATATCCTGAGAGGGGAGAGCTGCCATAAATTATGCTGGCATGAATTATTACAATGTAAGGCTTCATTGAAAACATTACCCCATTGGTGATTTTCAATTAACTGCTTGCTGAAAAGAACAGTTTTAATAGATTATTTCTTGCTCTAGTTCTGATGATCAAGGGTCAGCTAAAATGTACTGTAATTAAATTTCAGAACTGAAAATGATTTTCTTCTCAGCTATTTCATGTGATTACATTATGTCCCACATTATTTTTTAAAAATAATGCCACATTGGGTCTCAAGATGACATATAATATTAATAATAATCCTTGCATTTGATATAATGTTTTCACATATTCTAGATGTCTCAAAGCACTTCACAGAATATACTATAAAGTGAATTTGTTGTTGTGTTTTGGTTATGCTGTCGCCAGCCAAAACAAAGTTTTAGTGTTTAAGTGGATTAGGCTCAAAGCCTTCAAGCCATTTGGTTTAAAAAAAACATTTTTGGCTGGGGAGAATGGTGTTTTTCATCTCCTCAACAAATCAACCCTTAGATATTAATACTTTATTCTGGGACCTATATTTTGTGGGCAAAACATGGCAGCCAATTGCGCAAACAGTATCCCACAGTCAGTCATGAATTAAAATCACAATTTCTTTTTGAGGGATTATTATTGGGCATGTGGAATAAGGAAACATGCTCAAGGTTTCACCCTGCCAAACATCGAACCTAGTTCTTTTGCTTCTGAGGTGAGTACCATCAGCTGCAGGATGCTACAGAATATACACATTCCATAACTATTCCATTCATTTTCTGGATATTAAAACATTTGGATTTAGAGCAATACAACAGGGTTATTAAATCCATTATGTAAAGCATTAAGTAATGTATTAAAACAACCTTTTAGAACAAAGTGAATTTTTGAGCTAATTTCAATTAACTTATGGTTCTCGAATATGCAGGAATCATCTTACAATGCAAACTATATGTACACATTCATATTAAATAATGTGAAAGCATTCCCTAAAAATCAAGGATAATTCTATTGAAGGAAATCTAAAGCATATGATCTGCAGCAGTCAGCAATAATTATTCATATTCAGCAAATAATGCTGGGTGGAAGCTGCTGCCAAGAAACAAAATACAAAGTGGAAACAGCAATCTTACCAAAAATAGTAACGCTATTGAGTTTGAGAACATTTGTTTCACTTCAACAATGGGAATCTAGAATAACTTAATAGCTGCCTGTTATCATTTTTATTAGTTTCTTATCATAGCGCCAATTCCACTGCATCTCCGGGGAAAATCCAATAAAATATATGCAAATGCAGTTAAACACATTTTTGTTTGCGTGCAGAAGCTCTCCACAAGCACTCCCCAAGATTGTCCTCAACTGGTTTCTCTCCCGTACCCAACATCACCAGGAGTCTTCCATTGTCATCCCCACCCACATCAAAATTTCCAAAAATTCTACACAATCTTAACTTTAATAATAATAATAATCCTTTCATTTATATAGCGCTTTCCACGTCTTATCGATGTCTCAAAGCTCTTCAACTTTAAGATAAAAGTATCTCTGGGATCTAGATTAGAGAGGTGCCCTGAGTTTAGATTTTAGATACCACCACCACCAACAACAAGTTGCATTGATATAGTGCCCTTCGGCATATTGGAGCGCTAGACAAGGGTGGAGTCTAACATTGAGTCAGAGGAGAGGGAATGGGGAGATGATGGTAAGCACAATCAAAAAGGAAGGTCTTTAGGTGGAATGTGAAGATGGGGAGGGAGCTGACAAGGCAGAGGGACTGAGGTAGAGAGTTCCAGAGTTTCGGGTTGCAGCGGCTGAAGTCACCGGAGGAGATGATGGACAAATGGGAGGCCGCAGCCAGCCGAGCGAAGGCAGCAGGTGGTGGAGTGGGGGCAAGCAGGTTGTATAGGTAGGGAGGTGCAAGGACATGATGAGGTTCCAGAGTTTTGTGTGGGTGAGAATTCGGGTGGCGGAGTTTTCAATTATTTGGATTTTGTGTATGGTGCAGCTGGATAGATCATCGAGGAAGGCATTGGAATAGTCCAGCCGGGAAGCGACGAAGATGTGGATGAGGGCTTTGGCTTTTCCAGCGCCTTTGGGATGTCCTCCTGACGTAAAAGTGTAATTCTGTTGTTGTTGTTGGCTGCATGGTAAGGATGGAGGTGGGCAATGTGGTGGAAGTGGGAGAAAGCAGTCCTAGTCAGGGAACAGATATAGGGTAGAAAGGAAAGCTAGGGATTGAACCTGAGTCTAAGTGGGGGCACAGAGAGATTGAGGGGTTAGACCTGCAAGAGAGAAGGAGCCAAGATATCACTAGAGCTGCTCTCTGTGACATAAAAGAGACTTTGTTACCTGGGAGGGAGGGAAATTAATGGATACATACAATAATTTCTTTCACAATGATCATATTTACAAAATAATTTGCAAAAGGCAATGATTCATTTTGTGATGATCTGTCCGTTATGTTGCAGTTTTGCAAACGTGGATTAAAAGTGTCTTGCTCCCTTGTAAGACATGTTTTATTAAGGGATAGTGCCTCTGATAGGAAATATCATCAATAATGCAAATCTCACTTATCAGGAGTTTTAATGCATTATTAATTAGTTTATTGATCAGAGCTCATTCCACTGTGTAAATAACTCCCAAACAAGATTCTTTTTTGTATTTCTTGATCTGTGATTGAAGCAAAGGTGTCGTCATTGTGATTTTTTTTTTAAAAAAGTGGTAGATTCAATTATATTATAATAAGCTTTTTTGGTACTGTCATTCACTTAATGGGGTGAAAATGCAGCATGTGATATTGTTACAGGTGCTAATTATCATATTGACAAATATGTGGAGTTCCTGAAAGTCAGTGTGTCATACCTTCAACTAGCAGACGGAACACCAATTTACATGATGGATTTCTTATTAAGGAATACTGTTACCAACTATTGCTTAACCAACCTCACAAAGAATGTATCTGATTCACATTGTTAAAGGAGGAGCGCATTCGCTTTACCAGATCCTCGACCTCCTGCATAGCAGCCGAGAATTTGCATAATTAAAAACATCAATCCATTTGTGGAGTTTGGCTGTTCACTACTCGGTGGTATTTCAATCATGTTTTGCTGGTGATCACTCATGACACCACATTGTCACGGTGATGGGCAATAGCAGGTCTACAGGACAGAACAACTTAACCATATGTTACCGGCTTTCACCATTTCCTGACCATTTAAATTGTTACTTCAAACCTAAATTACATCCCCATCTTTACCCTGGTGCTAAGGATTTGCTGCAAGAGTATTTCATGCATTAAATCAAATTAAAGCTTTGTAGGAAAATAAAGATGAAAATACTTCCTCTCACCCACCCTTTATGCCGATAACACTCACTCACTTTGATATATTTCCATATTAAAAGGGATGTGACAATGCTCTACACGGATATTTGTCTACATTACGTTTCCATTACTTACATACAACCCACATATCAAGATTGATGCACGTAACTCAAATTTATTAAGAGAACAATGACTGATGCGTTGACTGAAAAACTACACATGAAAAATATCTGAGTATTTAAAACCCATAAAAACCCACACAGTTTTAGCCTGTGAGATTATTTTGTTTTACAATTAAAGCAGTGAACAATTTAGACACAAGATTCTCGATTGGCTTGGATGAAGAAGAAGAAGAAGAACAGGAACAACAACAACAACAAATTACATTTATAGAGCGTCTTTCATGTCAGGAGGATGTCCCAAAGCACTGAACAGTTAGGTTTGGACCAAAGCAGGGAGGGGAGGGGAGGGGAGGGGTAGGCGCAGTGGGATGGAGAGTAGGAAAGCGGGGAGAGTTAGGAGGGGAGCAGAGGGCACAGTCGAAGAGGAAGTTCTTGAGACCGGCCTTGAAGGAGGAAAGGGAGGAAGCGAGGTGAAGGGATTGTGGGATGGAGTTCCAGAGCGTGGGGGCAGAGAGGCTGAAAGCCCGGCCACCGATGGTAGGGTGGTTTGGGCGGGGGACACGGAGTAGGCCAGAGCCTGTTGAGCAGAGGGGACGAGCAGGCTGATAGGGAGACAGCAGGTCGGAGAGATAGGCTGGGGCAAGGCCGTGAATGACCTTGAAAGTGAAGACGAGGATCTTGAATTCGATCCTCTGGGGGATGGGGAGCCAGTGGAGACGGGCGAGGGTGGGAGTGATGTGGTCGCGGAGCCGAGTGCAGGAGAGTACACGAGCTGCAGAGTTCTGAATAATCTGCAGCTTGTGAAGGGAGGTGCTGGGAAGGCTGACGAGCAGAGAGTTCCCGTAATTGAGCCTAGATGTGACGAATGCATGAATGAGTGTTTCGGCAGCGTAGGGGGTGAGGCAGTGGCGAAGACTGGCAATGTTGCGGAGGTGGTGGAAGGCTGTACCGGTCATGGCGCGGATTTGGGGGAGGAAGGACAGTTCAGGGTCGAACAAGATGCCCAGATTCCTGACTGGCTTTGAGAGATGGAAAGAACAGCCTTGGATGCTGATATTGTCAGTGCCTGAGCTGCAGAGGCGCTGATGCGAGCCAATCAGGAAGGCCTCAGTCTTGTTGACATTTACTTGCAGGAAGTTGTCCCTCGTCCAGGACTCAATGTCGGTTCCAGTAGTCCTGGAGTTGAGGGTGGAAGAGGAAAGGTAGAGTTGGGTGTCATCTGCATACATGTGGAAATTTACCCCATGTCTGTGGATGATGTCACCTAAGGGGAGCATGTAGAGGGTGGCGAGCAGGGGGCCAAGGACAGAGACATGGGGAACCCCGCATGAGACTGTATGAAGGCTGGAGGAAAAGCTGTTGGAGGAGACAAAGTGAAGGTGGTGTGCAAGGTAGGACCAGAACCAATCAAGGACAGAGCCTTGGAGGTTGAGAAGGGAGGAGAGGCGGTGGAGGAGGATTGCATGATCGACGGTGTCAAAGGCGGCAGATAGATCGAGGAAGATGAGGAGGCAGAGGGAGCCCTGGGTCGCAAATGGTCAGGATGTTGTTTGTGACCTTGACCAGAGCAGTTTCAGTGCTGTGGGCAGCACAGAAACCCGATTGGAGGGGTTCGTAGAGTTAGTGAGTTGAGAGGAAAGAGCAGTGCTGGGAGGCAATCACTCTTTCGAGGACCTTAGACAGGAAAGGGAGGTTGGAGATGGGCCAGTAGCTTGAGAGCTGCGACGCATCAAGGGAAGGTTTCTTTAGGATGGGGGTGATAGTGGCAGTTTTGAGGGGAGTGGGAACAGTGCTGGATGAAAGGGACAGGTTAATGGTGTCAGTGATTAATAGGCTAGATTAATGGAGCTGGGTGATAAGGAGAGGGGTGGGGATGGGGTCCAGGGAGCAGGTGGAAGAACAATGAAATTTATGAGCACCTTTCACGTCGGAAGGAAATCAGGGGTCAGGACCCGAGCAAAGGGGAGGGGAGGAAGAGAGTTAGGAGGGCAGAAGGCACGATTGAAGAGGAGGGTCTTGAGACCGGCCTTGAAGGAGGAAAAGGAGGAAGCGAGGTGAAGGTGCTGCGGGATGGAGTTCCAGAGTGTGGGGGCATAGAGACGGAAAGCCTGGCCACCGATGGTAGGGCGGGTCGAGCAGGAGACATGGAGCAGCCTGGAGCCCGCTGAAGGGAGGGGGCGGGCAGATTGATAGGGAGTCAGCAGGTCGGTGACATAGAAAGGGGGCAAGACCGTGAATGGCCTTGAAGGTGAGGACGAGGATCTTGAATTCGATCCTCTGAGGGATGGGGAGCCAGAGGAGACGGGAGAGGGTGGGATCGATGTGGTCGCCGAACCTAGCGCGGGAGAGGCCGAGGTGCAGATTTCTGGATGATCTGCAGCTAGTGAAGGCTTTTAAGCCCATTTGATCTCAACCTTCGAGAACACCAACTCCACCATCTACACCATTTTAGATAAGTACAATGATCTGGAATAAACCTTCCTTCTGAGCAACCTGTTTCAGTGATTAATTATCCTCTGGGAAAAACAGAAAATGTCCTGAAATTGCCCTTTTCATCTCTAAAGCTCTGATCTTAAATTTAAAAACAAAGTAGTCTTCAGGGCTATAATTAGGTGGAAATTCAGACCTCACTTTCTTTGTTACACTACCAAAGAATAAAGAGATTATTATTTGTCGATCTAGTTGAGGAATTGGTTGATAATAATAATCCTTGCATTTGATATAGCGTCTCATTACAGTCAATTCACTTTATAGTATATTGTGTGAAGTACTTTGAATCGTCGAAAAGCACTATATCAAATGCAAGGATTATTATTCAGCACCTTGGGACTTCCTCCCGACGTGATAGGCGCTAATATTGTTGTTGTTGTTATCACATCTTTGAGATGTTTACCAATATATTTCTCAATCACAGTTGGATTATTGTACAATGTCAGCAAGAGTACATTATGCTCTTTTTTTAAAAAACCTAACACAGATACTGTTTATCTTATTTATTCAGGGGTCTTGGGGGCAATTGCAAACAGCCCCCATGTCGTCTGCTCAGCCATAACCCAACAGAAACCATGTGCAGGACGATGCATTCTGAATGGTGTCGAAGTGCAGTATGTGCCATAAAATTATCAGCTAATTATTACATTCCATACTTCATTTTCAGCCCAATGTGTGTGTGTGTGTGTGGGGAGGAAACATTGAAAATTCCAAGCCAGCAATGATGACTTAAAAAAAAGTATACTGTACAATGAAAGTCTGATGTTTTAGTTTCAGACAGTATTGTATTTCATACTGAGGAAGGCCATGTCGGAACACACGGCAAAGCAGACTAGACATGTTATTCTCGCTGAATACAAATTGCGTGAAAAACAACACGGGAAAAGAAAGAAAAACGTCAGCTTTGACAACATCCTGTATTCTCAAAAAATGAGCTAGTAGAACCTTAAATTGTAACACGGAGCTGAACCGATACTTTACTGAGAGATCAACCGAGAATATAATTCAATCTCGCTTAAATAGCAAATAGCTAATTAAGAACAAAAACAGAAATCGCTCAAACACTCAGCGTGTCAGGCAGCGTCTACGGAGAAATGAAAAGTGAGTCAACGTTTTGGGTCCACGACCCTTCGTCAGAACTGGGGCATGTCGGGAAGAAGAGGCTTTTAAGGACTAATAGAGAGGGGGGAGGCAGAGCAAGGAAGGTAGTGCCACAGGAGATGATGGGATAAAGAGGTGTTAATGTTGGGAAACAAAACGGGGGAGACTGCAACAAAACTGGAGAAGTGTAAATAACGTGAAACAAAGAGGGAGTGAAATTGCCAAAGAACAGGCAAATCAGATGGTCACGGAAGAGGGGGAAGATGAGCAGTTATGGCCTGAAATTATTTAAATCAATATTAAGGCCAGAGGGCTGTAAGGTCCTTAGCAGATGGATAAGGTGCTGTTCCTCGAGCTTGTAATGCAGTTAATTGGAACAGCGTAGGACACCGTGGATGGAGAGGTCAGACAGCGAGCGAGAAGGAGAGTTGAAATGGCAAGAAACTGGTAGGTCAGAGTTGTACTTGTGGACAGAATGGAAGTGTTCGGCAAATCGGTCACTCAATCAGCCTTTGATCTCCTCAATGTAGAGGAGACCACATCGTGAATAGTGAATGAAATGCATTGCATTAGTTGTAGCACATGTAAATCGCTGTCTCACATAACAAACTGTGCTTGGGGCCTTGGACAGTGGTCTGGGAAGAGGTGAAAGGGCTGATACTGCACCTCCTGGCGTGGGAAGATGCCGGGGGGAAAGAGAACAACTGTTGGTGTTGATGGAGGAATGAGTCAGGGAGTCAAGGAGGGTACAGTTCCTTCGGAATACTGAGATGGGAGAGGGGAGAAATATATGCTTTGTGGTGGGGTCAAGCTGGAGGTGATGGAAATGGTGGAGAATTATGCTTTGGATATTGAGGCTGGTGGAATGGAAAGTGAAGAATATCAAGATTCTCGGAAGAGGGAGGGGAGAGGGGAGAGGGCAGAGGTGCGGGAAATGGGGCGGACATGGTCAAGGGCTGCTTCCTACCACAGCAGATGGGAACCCTCGGTCGAGGAAAAAGAGAACATTTGAGATGCTCTGGCATGAAAGGCGGCATCGTCAGAGCAGATGCAGCGGAGGCAGTGGGAGAAGGGAATGGCATCTTTACAGGAGGCAGGGTGGGAGGAAGTGTAGTCCAAGTCGCTGTGGGAGTTGGTGAGCTTGTAAAATATCTGCTGTTAATGGAGTTTGAATGTGTTGAAGGACAACTGGCTTTTAATTTTTTTTAAATACAGTTCAAAAAAAGACAATGGCAGTAAATCATTGCAATTTCAAGAACTGACTTGTGAACTGACCGCTGTCTGCTGGCTGCTGAATCAGCTGTGCTAATTAAAAGATTATCATAAACCTTTACTAGGATTTGGGGAAATTAGGGAAATTAAAAGCAAGTCTTTTAGTATAAATGAGCTATCATTTACCAGGAAAAGACAATGTTCCATAAAAGCATATATTTATGGAACATAGAACAATTTGTAACGAGCTGGAAGATACCAACCACTCACAATCATTCTTACATTAGATTATTTCCCTTATTTTTCTGACGCTCTCCCCCCCACATCCCACAACAGCATAGACACATAACAGCCCAACGTGTCTCTTATTCTTATGCTCAAACCATTCATGTTTCACCCACAATTCACTTTACAGTATATTCTGTGAGACGTTTAGAAGATGTGAAAAGCGCTATATCAAATGCAAGGATTATTATTATTACTTTTCGAATACAGTGTTGGGCATACTGCATTGCTGGAGGTGCCGACCTTTGGATGAGATGTTAAAACCAGGTTGATATCTGCCTCTTCAGCCGACAATTAAAGATCCTGTGGCACATTTCAAAAACAAAACTATCCACCTGATATTAAAAAAAATTGGGTTCGCTCTATGGCTGTTCGTGAGGCATTGCTCTGTGTACTTATCTTGATCGTCTGCCTCGTTTGAATACAAACACAGACACTTCACGGAAAAAAAAATGGTGAAGTTTAGACGTTTTGGCGTGATAAGGCGTTATAGCAAATGCAAGAATTATTATTGCTTCAAATTGTAAGATTCTATAGCAATTAATCAAATGGCGTCAAATTCTTTTTGGCTACTGCAGAAAAACAGCTTTCAAGTAAGGACGGATTTTAATTTGTTTTTCATACTTGTCCTCAACCGTGAGTTTTAAGACAACATTCTTGAACCTAAAACAAACCAGAGAAATTTCAGGTCTGTGATTGCGACCCAGCTTGATAAGTCTTCACATGCTGTTTTAATGATATTCTTTCCCAGTGTTTGACAACAGAATTATCAGGTCAGCAGTACACTGCTAAAGTGTCACTGACTAACAGAGACATTTGTTGCAAGGTGTTTAACTTGTTCTGTGTTCCCCGAGGGATTTCCCCCTCCGCCCACTGCCCCCCCCCCCCCCCCCCCCCCCGCCCCCCATGCCTCACCACCCACACACACACACACACACACACACGTAAAATCATGGCAAAGCAGGGAGAAAAGAGACAATAGATTTAAATGCGAGGATTAATCACAAACAAAAGCACGGGTGCTGGCATGTACACACCACGGACAAATTCAGTGCTTTCAAAAATTGTACACGTACAGACAAAGAAGAATTCTTCACTTCAACTGCTACCAGCAACCTATGCTGTCAGATACCTAATGTTACTTTAATGTTCAAATTCGTCACGTCAAATAACAGGTTCCCAGCTCAGCATCCTTCATGCTTATATAATACCTGTCAAGCCGCATTTCGTCAGAGCTACTCAGCTGTGAATCTGTTCAGAAAGGTACATCCAGCAAACATGCTACCCGCGCAAAAGTGCAAACTGCTGAAAACTGCATCTGTTTAGAAGGTCCTTTTTTTAAGCTGGTGTGAGTGCTACTCTATTATAACGTATGACGACAGCTTTGTAGGCAGACTTACATTGTGCCTTTCATAACCATCAGACCTCCAGTCTATTCAGAGGAGTGTCGTGTCCCAAATGGATGCTGTTGGCAAATACAGTGGAAAGACTAATGGGGCTGAAATTGCAATTTTTACAAAATGAAGATCACTGTGCTAACAGTGACATCTGGATTGTGATCATGGCCGCCATTGAAACAAAAGGCAGGCATAAAACACCATTTGGAATAAGATTTTTTTTTAAAAAAAGTGAATTGCAGAATTCCAATCACTAATATCTACCACAGCTTGCATTTATACAGTGCCCCCTCACGCAGGGAAAGATCCCAGATTGTCTTTTTGCGCATATCAGATTTTCAACCACAAGAATCTATTATATATCTGTATCATTAATATCAGTGTTGATTTAGCGCAGGTTATTTCCAATAATGGCAATGTTGGTGACTGAAAATGTACTATTTAGCAGTGTTGCAATGCTTGTTGCATGTCAAATGTCATCAGCCTTTTGAACAGTCCTTCTCTCGTTACAATAACAAAATATGCTACAAAGCGATAATTACAAAACTAATTGTTGTCTGAATTACAACTTCTGCTTGTGAATGTTGGATTCTCTCAGGCCTTCTTCCTGACATTGTGATGCTTACTCTGCAAGGATTACTTTTATTACTCTGGCTAAACTGCCTCTTCACCAAACACAACACCAGCCACATGGCTGTAACGTTTCTTTTAGTCGGCCGGGTGCCTGATATACTGTACGCAGAACCCCATTAACACCCTTGAGTACCCCAAACCAACTTTTTGAGTGTTATGTGCAAGTATGGTTGCTATTTATCTGGGTAAAATTCTCACTGCTTGTCCGTCTAGGCCCCCTCCCTACCGGTAAAGCTTTGGCTTGTAAAGTTATTAACAACAACAAAATAACATTTGTAAAGTGCCTTTCATGTATTAACAACAACAACATTACACTTGTATAGCACCTTTCACATCTGGAGGATATCCCAAGGCGCTGGACAGTCACTGCTTCAGATTCGAGCTGGGGACAGGTGGGAGGGAGGGACGTTGGGGATAAGGAGTTAACGATGGGTTTCATCGAAGAGGAGAGTCTTGGGGTGAGACTTGAAGGAGGCCAGGGAGGGGGCGAGGCAGAGGGACTGCGAGATGGATTAAGAGCCAAAGGTGAAGAATCTCAGCCCGCAGCGACTGACCTGTAATGCAATTCAGATGTTCTGTATCCCTATGCATCCTGAGTTCACAGTTCAACTGCATAATATATCATGGCATCTTCTCAGCCTTTTTCAAATCATTCCGATGAAGTCATAAAATGAGTCACTGTACGGTATTACCAAGTCACCTCCAGGCCTTGGTGGTTTCCAGAAAATAAACCACAGGAGAGTCAGCCAGCAACAACCATTCTCTTTTTAATTAGTGAGATGTACGCCCAACATCAATTAATGGTTTATTTTCCAGTAAACCTCAGCCTGCTAGCCATCTGCTATTTGTACCATCAATGAAAAAAGATTTAGTTTAGAGATGATGCTTTCAATATGTCCAGATTGAGACAGGCTAACCTTAACAATACTGAAAGGTATTACTGAAAGGTCTACCTTGCTCCCCTGCTTCCCCACCCTCCCCATACCTGTAGCTCAATGGTCAGAGAACTCGCCTTACAAGCGTGAGACCCGAGTTAAATTCCAGGCAGGGCAAAACCTTGGGAAAGTTTCCTTACTCCACACGCCTGATAATAATCCCTCGAAAGAAAACAATAAGAAATTTTCCATTCCAATCCACGACTGTTTGTGGGACACTGCTGTGCGCAATTGGCTGCCTCTTTTCCCCCTTTCTCCCCTGGCCCCATTTCCGCGACTGTTTGTAGGACACTACAAACTGTGCCCAATTTGGCTGCCGCGTTTCGCCCATAAATATACAGTTGGTTTTTCTGCTCTCCTTCCTCGTACCCCAACCCCTCCCCTTGCTATATTTTCCCCTTCTTCCCCTAATCCCATTTCCATGACTGTTTGTGGGACACTGCTGTGCGCAATTTGGCTGCCGCGTTTCACCCATAAATATACACTAAATTTTCCTACTCTTCTTCATCCTGTCCCGACCCCTCTCCACCGCTTTTGTGCCTTCCTGACTGTACATGCCTTGGAATGTCCTCTCGATGTGAAAGGTGCTATATAAATGTAAGGATTGATTGATTGATTGATCTGACAAATCTGCTGAAACACCATAGATCAATAATGAAATCTATTGACATTGTTATTGCTCCTTCACGCTGTTGGGCTCAAGGATACCTGAAGGCCAATTCTACTGATGATTTCATCAGCACGCTGTATTTCAAACACATTATTCAAAAGATTAAGATCAAGGAAAGCTGTTGAAGTTCATCACTTCTTTGTAATTAATGATAATAATAGCAATTCTTGCATTTGATATAGCACTTGTAACATCTCAAAGCACGTTACAACATTTGTCCTGCAAATTGTGGTACTGTAATTGTATTAGTAGATAAACAAGGCAACCAATTTACACACATTAATGCCCTACAAAGAGCTATGAATTATTCATGAATTACGAATTTGTGAATTACAAATTTTACCTGGGAAATTGTTGGCTAGGACTAACGCTTCTTTAAATTAAAATTTTAAATTAATCTTTCCATCCATTTAGTCCAGGAGTGTAAGTAAGGTGGTAGAGCTGTCCAGTAATGGAAGTACTATTCAAACCTCAGATGAATTTGGATCATATAAAGAGTTAACAGTTTTTGGTGGGAAGAGAAATCATAAAAGATAAAATTGAACTTCTTTGAGCTTACTTTAGCAGTGGAGATGTGCGAATTTCATTTGAGATCAGAAGAGATTGTGAAAGCCAGAATGCTGATAGAACAAGAGGGGTTAAGAATGAAGATGAGAGTTGGTTGCTGCTGAGCAATGAGAGCTGTGAAGAACCTACATTTTTGAGAAATTGAAAGAAAAACGTTTATCATCATCACATTGAAAGGCATAGTGATCAAGGTTTAGTGATTCCACCATTACAGGAATGAAGTTTGTGGTCACTGCAAATGTACAATTCTAAGGACATTAATAATTCTACATTCTAATCATTAGAAGAGAGTTGAGAATTCGGCTGGTGAGTGAAGAAATGTATTCATGTCGAACAGAAAGGTTGAGCGAAAGAGAATAGTAAACTTCAGATACTATAAAACAGTCAAAAAATGAACCATTAACTACAGTAGATTAGTAATCAAGAACAGAATTGGAAAACACAAATCGAACTTTGTGGACAAACCCCGTCCCTTATCCCTACTCTAGATGTATTTGGGGGGATAAATGAGTTCAGTATTTACTTGGAAGAAAAGTATTGAGGGATATGCAGATTGAAAAATATATAACAATAAAATTACATTTTTAGAGAGCCTTTCACGTTAGGAGGACGTCCCAAGGTATCAATGTACTGTACCATGAACCCCCAAATAAGCGGAACAGTCTTGACTGGGTGGACTGTACCAATCTTCCTATTTCAAAAACCATGGGTATTGACAAAGACAAATGGATAAGGTTTCACTTTAAATAAGAGCTCGAAGCTGAACCAACAGGATAGAAGAAAGCTTGAAAGCAAGAATCACAATAAACTCAATAGGCAATTTTGCAAGGGACAAAAACAACAATTGCTGCAAGGAAAGAAGATAGACACTTCCTTTGACACTTCCTTCCAATAAAAGTTTTTGTTTAGCAGCATTAAATAATAGATTTACAGAGATTGCAAACAAAGATAAAGTTGGCTGATGATGTCTCAGACTAATTAAAATGCCACAAGCAATAAACAGAATATTTATGAGGCCAGAAGAATGGTGATGGGATTGAACTACGAACCATTGCCTGATATCACAGTTGGGAAAGGATGTGTTATGAATCCTATGGCATTTAGAATAACACTAATTATTTCAGTTGAGCAGATGAAAGGATTAGTGAAACAGCAGCAGCCTTTAGATCAGAAGAAAGAATTCTTCAGTCAGCTGATTTATAGCGTAGGTATCAATCAGATCTTATTGATTGAATGGTTTATTGGAGAGTGTTTACAAGACATTGATTAGAAGCCATTAGTCAAAAGAGCCCAAAGTGAGAAAATCAATAACATATGGGATATAGGTTTGTAGATGAAGAGCCAGAATGTAGGAGGACCGTTGCAGAAAAGATTTAGTTTAATGACGGTGAATAGAAGTGGAGCCATTTGTGTCTATGAAATGCTTGAAGGTTTAAAAGAGCTGCCTTTTCATATCATGAGACATCACAAAAAGATCAATATTTTTGACAAGCAGTTAAGCAGGCAAGAAGGAGGATTTCGACAGAAGTGAAATGAATATTGAGAGATTTGGACATGTTTGACAGAAAGTCGAAAACTTCTGAATCATTCAGGTTGGGGGAGCAATAGGGGACAGCGGGATGAATTTATCAGGGGTGAACATACAAAATATACAGTCAATTCACTTTACAGTATCAAAAACACAATATAGTCATTGCAAATGCTGGAAATCTGAATCAAAACAGAACTGACGAAGGGTAATGGACCAGAAACATTGACTGACTCACTTTTCCTTTCTCCATAGATGCTGCCTGACCTGCTGAGTGTTATTATTAGGCGTGTAGAGTAAAGAAATTTGCCCAAGGTTTTGCCCTGACCTGCCTGGATTTGAACACAGGTCTCACGCTTGTAAGGCGTGTGCTCTAACCACTGACCTACATGACTCCATAAAGAGGAGAAGGGTTAGTTATCTCTTGTTGTGCCCCTCATAGTCAAAAGCTTTGGTTCAGTCTCACACATGAAGAGCGATCATGTGGAAGAATGACTACGACTATGGATGAAGTATTGATGAGTGGCTGGCACCCGTGGAATTATGTGCCAGGTGGGTGTTCAAAGCAGAGGAAGGAACAAAAACAGAAAACTGGAACGTCTTGCCAGTATGCATGTGTGCTTGCCATTGTCAGTTGGTAACAGCTGCAAACTAGTATTACAATACACACTGTATAATACCGACTGTATTCCCCAATGCTTGAATCAGTTTCCAGATTATCTTGTGTTTGCACAGCAAAATAACAAGTCACACAGGGATTGATTTCTCCAACAAAGTTGATTTGCGGAACATATATTCAATTGCATTGCCTGGACGAGATCACAGCTGAAGATCTTTCTCTTCGACCGTGCCTTTGGTCACCTTTCTATCCCTGCCCCTGGCTCCCGGTCCTGGGATCCGTTACTGTGAAGCGCTCTGAGACGCCGTCCGGCCTGGAGGGCGCTATATAATTCAAAGTTGTTGTTGTAGATTTGTTTTCCAGCTTCAGGTATTCTGAGGAGTCACTTTAGAGTGAATACTATTGTCAATGACTAATAAATGTCTCTGGTTGAGGAATACAATTGACTTTAAAAATCGGAGCTGCACTGCAGTTTGCTGCATGGTGCGTTGTTTGCAGTCAGTGATTTTTCAACCCACAAAATGATTTGCAACCACAAATCATCGGACTTCAGTATCCTCGTATGGATGTTTAATTGTAAAAATGTTGTACCTTTAAGTACACAGAAATGGGCTACGAATAGCTGACTTGAGTACAATTTTCAAAAATAACTTTAACATGATCTTCCTGGTCTGTAATGTTTCTTTCTATGAATTAGTTCCGGCCTTTCTGCAACATCTCCTGCCTCTGCCACTTCCTTTCCCTTATCTTTCGTCACTTTCACTCCAGACACAAGGATATTTCCATGGTGATATGGCATCTATCCATTCGGTGGATTGACTTCAATTTCCTCAACTATTTTGCCCCCAAACTATCTAAGGCGTGTTCCATGCACTGTTGTGGTTGCGTTTATCTAACTTTTGCCTATTGAAAATTAGATATATTTCAGGAAATTACAATTGATTGTGTTTGAAACGTTGATTTTTTTTTAATCACAGCCAAGTAATTATCGTCCACGTTCCTGATTACTGGCATGCCACAGCAAAGAATTGGCTGGAGTCAGTGGCTATCCTAGCAAAGTCAATTTGGTATTAAACATGCACACTACTGGATTTCTCTTGCACAACAGTGGGACAAACTCAATCACTGCTGGATCATTCACACACACACACACACACACCCCCTTGGATCACGCTTACTTATGCCTAAATCATGCACACATATTTACACACTTACATACCATTGGATCATCCTCACATATCATCCTGCATAAGCAGAAACATGCTTATGCACTGCTGGTTGCCAACTACACATTCCTTGAATCACACCTACACACACTTGGCTCATGCTTCCGCGTCCCTGAATCAGACCTACATACCCTTGTTCACGCTCATGTGCTAAACTCAGCTGTTTACAGAGGAACACAAGCTGAGTCTGTCCTAATCAGGGATGGCTCACGAGTTAGAGAAAAGAGAGACAAAGAGTAAACGTAAATACCTTACAAAGAAGCAATTCTTCCACATTGTCCAGCGTGCACTTTCTGGAGTACTTTGGGCACATTCTTGTGATATCTGTAACTGAATGGCATTGCTTCAGTAGCATCTGGGCATCTCATTAATTCAGTCAGTCCCTACCCCCTCAAATCATGACACATGTTACTGCTGAAAACGGGGGAGATGGCAGCATAAAGGAATGTTTTTGCAATCTGGGCTGTGTATAGACTGCAACACAAATATGTTCCCTAAACCACAAGTGCAATAGAAGTGTGGGCCCAAATCTGGATAGGAACCACAATCTTAAGCAATGGAGGCTGCAATTGTTCATTTCACAGATGGGAAATCACCATAACCAGCTGTTCATTGCTTTTCAGTATTTTGTATTTTTTATTTTGGGGGGGTGGTTAGCTCAGTGTCACACATAGAAATTCAAGGGCTAGATTATTGGAACCGAATGCACACTCTCTCCCTGAAGGGAACACGTCCTAGTTATCCAATTCTGGAAAGTATTAGGTGCAGGTTGGCAAGAGCCAAGGCTTGGGGACCCTAGAATGTGTATTGGGATACTGCCGGAGTCCAACCAACTAATACCGCATAGTTTGCCATCCTTTCAATACAATCACCCACATGGGCTTTAAGGAACAGGACTGGGGAGAGGTGAAATGTCTCAGTGCACCAATGAACTCGGGCCTGATATAATAGGCTATGGATTCATATGTGCAATTCCCTACACAGTGTGTAGATGGAGAGGCACAGAGTAGAAGCTTGTGTGCTTCCTCACACAGAAACAGGGACAGTCAGCAACCAAGTCTCTGGAGCCCATAACATGCGTTCCCAGCATGTCAACTCAAGCATGGGATTGGCAGTAGACTAGCTGCTTGTGCATAGCTCAAGGGAGGGAAAGAGGAATGAAAAGAAAAACTATTGAATTTCACAGAAAAATGTCCATATTTGGCAGAGGTATGATTTGTAAAAGAACATGCGGTAATTTGTAACACCATCTGGAAAAATGTTGCTACCCTGTTTTGTTTGTATACAATATAAATTTACATTGATATAGCGCTTTTCACTACAAGAGCATGTCTCAAGCCACTGTGGACAGTCCAGTATTTGTGTCCGAGCTGAGAGTCAGGAGCGAGGGGATAAATGGTGAGGGGTGTACGGGGAAAATAAGACAAAAGTAACAGGCAAAGAGGAAGGTCTTAGGCAGACCCTGGAGGAGAGGAAAGGGCTGAGTTAAAATAGCTCTGGGATGAAGTTCCAGAGAGTGGAGCAGATAAGCTGAAAGTCCAACCTTAGATAGTGGGGTTGTTGGAGAGGGGATGTGAAGCAATCCACTTTCCCAATAAATGGTTTTCCTACCCTTATCCTTCCTGTCCTCCCAACCCGGATCCCAATCCCCTGCTCAGGTCCAAATCCCTGTCTATTTAGTACCTCGGGACTTCCTCCTGACATAAAAGGTGCTAAATAAATTCAATTTGTTATTGTTGAATGGAGTTTTTGATCTAACTATGTTGCATTTACAATTGTAGCAAGGATTTCAATCTCCACAAATCATTCCCTGAAAAACATAAAGTGCATACTTATGTTTATGTTCTTATGATGCCATTCACCCACAAAATACAGTCACCACAATATACAGTAAATATACTGTGAAATATTTTGGGACAGAACGATAATAATCCTTGCATTTGATATGCGCATTATCATGATGTTGAGACATCTCAAAGCGCTTACATTGAATATATAGAATATATTGTAAAGTGGATTGACTATACATCATCTCAGAGGTAAAAGGCACTACAAAATAAAAAGGATTATTATTTTTATTTTGTGAAACTTTCATTTTGAAGTTAACTGTGGAAAACTGACTGTGAGAGTGAGAGCTGAGGAAATGTCTTCAAGCGGATGTTGGGCAATGCTTACACAGGAATGTGTTTTGATAGGCAAGGCCTCCAAACATCAAGTGAAAAAGAAACATTTAAGATGAAGTGCAAAAACAGCATGTGCAAGCAAATTGACAAAATGGTCTACAGGGGATCATGTGAACTTAAAGTAGATGGTTAAAGTTAACTGAAAAATATCTAAAAAAAACTGGTAGCATAGGGTTACTACAGTAAAAGTAGTAGAGTATCCATGACCCGATCAACCGTAACTTCCGTATAACCGGCACCTCAAACAAAGGTCTGCATTTGATTAACCGGAATTTATCCGGATAAAATGCTTTTTTAAAAAATATTTTTTTTGTGTGTGTTTTCATCTGAATATCCAGCACGTGCTTTAACCGGCATTGGCCAGGTCCCGAGGGTGCCGGATAAATGGGCTTTTACTGTAACTGGCCAACAGGATATGTTCTTATATACCCTGTGTATGTTTGCGTGTGGGAGGTGGAGGTGCTTAAAAATAACACCTATTGAATGCAGCAAATAGTTAACTGCTGGAAAAGGCACGATGTGACACGAGTTGAGTTTTCTGCTGTGAAACGTCTGGAGGCCACCTTTATTCACAAGACCTCAGATCTGAAGAGATCCCACGTCAGAGCTGATATGGCATAAAACAACATCGCATGCAAGGGGTTCCCCGGCTGAGAACGGCAGTTAATGTTACCAAACCCTTTTCTCCCCCAAGTAACAATAACAATAGTAATACTGACTTAGCACTTTATCATGTCATCAAAGTGTCTCAAAGCACCATACAGGGTGCACTGTAAAGCGATGTGATTGTGCGTATCTTGTAGGTGAAACACAACAGCCAGTTTACACAGCAAAGTCCTACAAACAGCCATGGAATGAGTGACTAATTTTATTTGGGGGATTGTTGGCCAGGAGAAACTCCCTTCTCTTTTCAAAGAGTACCGTGGGATTTTTAACATCTCATCCAAAGAACGACAACTCCAAGCACACTGCCTGCAATGCAGGTGTCATCGTAGATTATATGGGTTCCAAAATCCCAATGAGGGGTTTGAACCCATGACTCTCAAAGGTGAGAGTACTACTAACAGAGCTAGGCTGACACCAACTGAGACAGGTCCCAGTTATGCTACCAATTTCTTCAGTAACCTTTATCTTTCAACCCCAAAAGCTGCAGCATCAGTCCCCAGAGGAATAGCAGCGTCGTAGAATGAAAACCTTCCTTGTTACACCAAACACTATCCTTTTTACACGTCTGAAGGTAATTCTGGCACAGATCTAATAATAATAATAATAATCCTTGATTTGATACAGTGCTTTTCACATCTTCTAGATGTCTCAAAGTGCTTCACAGAATATACCGTAAAGTGAATTGACTATATATTTGTGAGCGAAACGAGGCAGCCAATCGCGCACAGCAGTCGTGTGACCAATTTTTTTTTTTTTTGTTTAGGGATTAGTATTAGTTGTGGAAGGAAACTTGCCCAAGATTTCACGCCGCCTTGAATTGAACCCAGGTCTCTCGCTTGTAAGGCGGGTTCTGTAACCACCGAGCTACAGGACTCCAATCTGTGTGCAGTGTACTACCCACAGCATATCAGGAGAATCGTTTGGTATAAAGCTATTGCGTGTTCTGTTGCTGTGGTCTGGTTAGCCAATTGTCACATTTAAACAGTGAAGATGTGCATTGCCAAAAATAAAGGCAAGTATATAAAGTGACTGTCCCAGCTTTATTGTGGTTGCTCGGTTGGGACTCCTCACAGATAAGCTCTCCAAAATGATTCTATGCAATACTTGTACATTTGATTGTTCTAAAAAAAAAGCCACTGGAGGGCAAAGTACCTGACCTCAAGGTAATCAATCTACCTCTTCCTGTTATGCATCCCAATGAGTATTTTCTGCTTTGCAGCCATCCTGAAGAGAGACACTATTCTCTCATTTGCAAACATATACAAACCTCCTGAGGACAGACTTAGAATTTAGAACGTGCTTGAGAGATTTTCACACGGGACTAAGTAATGGAAAAACACACCAAATAGCAGAAGCAGGTGGAGATATTTGCACATAATTTTAAAATAGCCCCCAGAAGGGGAGGAAAGGTAGAAATTATTTCCCCACAAGTCTTAAGACAATTCTGGGCTCAATGAAAATAGCATGGAGATGAAACTCCCCAACAGGTGCGGTTGGAGAAAACGTGGAAATTACAGACCCCTGATGATATTAAAATTTCTTTTGGAAAACTGGGGCCCCCTCATAGAATAGGAAAGTGATAATCTTACACATTTTTCTGGCAGAGCCTTTAATGTGATGTGACACTCATAATCTCTCGGTGCAGAGAGACTAGCATTTTGTCTGGTTCTAAAACAACATGGGATACAAAACTTATTTCACATCCCCATGAGAGCAGATACCTATTTGCAGGGTATGATTCTTGTTTCAAACAGCAGCTTCTTTCTTTCTTTCTCTCTTTCTCTCTTTCTCTCTTTCTTTCTTTCACAAAATATACTTAAAAAAATTTAATTATCTTAATTTCACATCACCCGTTGTTGGATTTTCTCAAAGCAAAACATTAATTTCAATCTAGTCGTTTGGCAAAAAGAACATTGACAAAATGGTGTTGAGTTAGAAAATAATTATCCAGAAACAATTTGCTTTTGAAACATATATGAAGTAGATATCTGTCCCAAGGCTGATGTCCATGCAGTATATTTTGACTGACGACATTAAAATATGCTGAGTGCAGGGAACCAGATAGGCAAGTCTGCATATGCCTTTCAGACAAATGGAGCCATTCAGCCTAGCAACTTGCACTATCGCTGACAGTAAAGTGCATCTCCGTGGAGTACAGGCACACAATTATATCCTTCAGCGT
The DNA here is from genome assembly GCA_035084275.1 of Hydrolagus colliei. Taxonomy (NCBI): domain Eukaryota; kingdom Metazoa; phylum Chordata; class Chondrichthyes; order Chimaeriformes; family Chimaeridae; genus Hydrolagus; species Hydrolagus colliei. The sequence goes on along the minus strand of CM068742.1, from coordinate 14,700,433 downwards.
TCCCTACCAGAGGCTTCAGCGCAAACTGAACTCGCATTATCCTCATGGGGAAGGCAAATAGGAGCCTCTTTCATACATTACCACAGCACGCAAACAAAATGCCTAGACATAAGGAATACCTAATGGCACCCAGTCACAGAAATTGTACCACCTGTATTTAAATAGTAGAATGTCTGTACAGTGTTTGGAGCCCGACACCTGACACTATGTATTCTCATGCAGCTTTAATCAATACGATATTTGAAACCAAGGGTTATTTTTACTGATATGTCAGCTTGTTTGAATTGATTCGATATGAACTATATCAATATTACATGACTTTTTAAGTAGGTCGAGAGTCGTTGCTCAGAAGTAATGGAAGAGCAAGGTCAGAGCCAGTTTGATCATTTTTGATCAATGTCAGTTTGATCAATATGTGCAAACCCATCCCCATGCTCAAGAGTATCCAAACCAAACTGAGTTTGATGCTTCCCTCCCACACATGGAAATTCCTGTGTATTGGAATGGACCAGACAGTCTCTCCCTAAAGGAATACATCATACGAACCTAATTCCACAGAGTATTAGGCACAGGCTGGCAAGAGCCAAAGCTTTAGGGTCCCTCAAATGTGATTTGAGGTATCAGAGAATCTTACAGCCATTATAGCATAAAACGCAGCTAGTCGGCTCACTGTGCCTGTGCCAGCTCTTGGAAAGAGGTACCAACGTTTCCCAATCCCCTGCTCTTACCCCCAATAGAATCATCCTACTATTGGAGTAAAGCATCAGCTAAAACTGCAAAGCTTGCCATTGTCTGGTAAGTGATCCTGTTGCTTGTCCAGCCAGGACTACCCTACATATTTAGGGCAAGGTTATCTTGTACGTATAAGATGTCTCAAGTTTTCAGATTCCAGAAATGTTATTCTCTTTCACATCCATTTAGAAACAACCTTAACATTGTAATCGCGTAAAAGATTGAATGACAGAAGGATTCGAAGTGAGTTGTACGTGACGTTGCATGTTTTGTTTCACATGTAACCACACCCAACCTGTCCACCATTTGTACAGCAGGAAAACAAACTGGGATTAAGCCATTTTATGATTCACATATTTCTCTGTTTATTTCCTACATGCAAATATTACCGATAAAAGTGACAAAAATAACAGTCAATTTATCTGTTTAAACCACAGTTGTTGAAAGCATAACAAGGTAGAGAAAAATGACTGTATCTATGGTCATGCTGAAGAGCTTGACGTACACTATGTGTTACCATATGTAATGAGGCAGCACACAAAAAAAGACATACGAGGCAGAACTGACTTCATTTGTAGACTACCTTACCTAGAAATAAAAATGAATTTGAAAAATAGCCAAAAGAGACTTGAAGTTTTGTGGATTTTGCTTTTCTGCAAAACAAAGCTTTCATACATGGTTTATTGTACGGACCAATTTTGTCACCAAATGATGAAAGCTTATTCACGTCATGTTCGCCCATAAAATACAGGGAATTGCATTTACAGTGTATCAGTATACCTCTATCTACAGTATATCCACTTTACAGTATATCCTGTGAAACGCTTTGAGATGTTTCAATGATGTGATAAGATGCTAATCAAATGCAAGGACTATTATTATTACATGTACATGTCAATCTTCACTAATATTGTACTCTGTTTCCACTTTCATTTTTCCTTTTGACCTTTTTCATATTTGCCTATAAATCACCACAAAAAATCCCTGTGAAGTGCTTTGAAACAGTTCAAAGTATTATTAATTCAGAATGATGAAATGACATATCAAATTATTATTATGCATATTTATTGCTTGATTTCTTTTTCTCATTTGTTCTGCTCCATAAGGTTTGAAAATATGCTGCGCTGGCCTTTCACCAGTTAAATATGGGTTGACAGAGTAACTAGTTGACATGGTACATCAAAGTTCAACCAAATTTTAAAATATAAAACGGAGAGAAATAACCAGATGGCCAGTCAGTCCTGGACCATTTTGGTGGAAACAAGGGGGAAAAGATTTTTTTTAAATGAATCAAAAGCCAAGCAACATGGTTGCCTGACAGGTGAAGTCGTGGTTTGTACAGCAAATAAAATATTGTTCATCTATATCTCTTTGGGGCTTGAATCCAAAGCTCTTATATTCAGGTTAAGGAAATGTTTCTCGAAAGCCTCATTGTTAAAAACAGTAAATAGATCTTATTGTTTGAAAAATACCTATTTGACTTCTCTCATATGCCTTGATTAATAATAATATTCTTTGTATTTGATATAGAACTTTTCACATCATTGATTAATTGATCAGTACCATGACCTGCTCTGCCTTCCCCCACCTTTGCAACATTTCCTGGCTCTCTCACTGTCTTATACTGCTGGCCGCCAAAACTCTGATACATACACTAAAAATATCCATGCTTGACCAAGGAAATTCCTTGCTTGTCGACCTCCCCAACTTCTCCCTCCACAGGTTGCAGATCATCCAGAACTCTGCAGCCTACGTCCTCTCCCACATTAGGCTCCATGACCATATCACACCCACCCTCCCCCGACTCCACTGGCATCCTATCACAAATAGGATACAGTTTAAGATCCTGGTCTTCACCTTCAAAACCTTCCATGGCCTTGCTTCTCCCGCGACTGCCTACTGTAATTAGGTTTGAGCTGAGTAACTGTTTTTGTAGGTAAGGTTATTCAAGCGTATTAACATGGACCAATATTTTAATGATTAACAGAATTATAAACTCATGTCAACAGCTGGTTTTAGCTATGGAGACCAGAAGACCAATGTGAAGAACAACATTCTTCAATTATGTAGCAATAATAATCCTTGCGTTTGAAAAAGCACTTTTCACATCTTCTGGGCGTCCGATAACGCTTCACAGAATATACTGTAAAGTGAATTGACTGTATATTTGTGGGTGAAATGTGGCAGCCAATATGCACAGCAGTGCCCACAAACAGTCATGGATTGAAATGACCAATTTATTATTGTGTTTTGAGGGATTATTATTAGGTGTATGGAGTAAGGAAACTTGCCCAAGGTTTCACCCTGCCTGGAATTGAACCTAGGTCTCTCACTTGAAAGGCGATTGCTCTAACCACTGAGCTACAGGACTCCATATTCTTCATGGCGAGCTAATAACTGGATTAGCTTTCAGTCACATCCAATAAGGATTATTATGTTGTAACTGTTAGAAAATGCCTATATTTGTGCAGTCCTGTAACTCAGTGGTTAGAGCACTCGCCTTACCTGGGTTCAATTCCAGGCAGGATGAAACCTGGGCAAGTTTCCTTACTCCACATGCCAAATTATAATCCTTCAAAAAAATGAACGCTAATAAATTGGTCATTTCAATCCACTACTGTTTGTGGGACACTGCTGTGCGCAATTGGATTTTCGCATTTCACCCATTTATATAAAGTAAATTCATTTTATAGTGTATTCTGTGAAGCGCTTTGAGACATTTAGAAGACATGAAAAGCACTACAGTTAACCCTCGTCGAATGCGACTTTATCGATTGCGAATTCAAGTGTACGTGATGAAAAAAAGCGTCACTTTTTTGCGTAATGCATTAAAACTTGCGTATAGGAGCTGGCTGGCCCCGCGCGCAATGCACCCTTGGCAAAGTCTGATGAATCTTCGTCCTCGGAGCATCCTGATGGCATTGCATGATAAACAGAGGAGACACAGAGAGAGAGAGAGTCTCCTAACACTTCGAGGACCAAAGGTAAAATAATTTAGCCTAGCTGTGGTTTTATATGCTTTAATGCTTTATTGTAGAGCTTGAGGTGGGTAGCCTGTAGCTGGATTCCCCTCACCCCCCTTTCCCCATTACTTGTTAAGCTTACCCAACGCGATTTTACTGAGTGCACAGATTTCCAGGAACGTAACCCTCGTGATCGACGAGGGTTAACTGTATATCAAATGCAAGGATTATTATTATTATATTTTGACACTTTCAGAATTAACGCAATCTCTTTTCTTTTAGCAGGCAAAATACAGCAAGTTCCACCTTACAGTACTGAGTATCCTGTCATGTAACAGATATTCATTTTGCTCATTTTGTACTTTTTGGTAAATTTCACCATCTACAATTACATCTGTAGAGGTGAAAGGTAATACCTATTTTTAATGTTCCATCGATAGACGTTAAAACCCACCCCCACAAATAGATGTTATTCAGGCCATTCCCTCATCAAGTAATTAATCCAAGCTGCACACATCATCCATTCTGGATGGCAGAGACATCAAAAGGTAAGCAAACACTTTGAACCAATTGCAAATGTGTCAACAGTGCACTTCTAGGTTAAAATTAATTACAGCAATTTTGTTTTCAAACTCCAGGCATATTGGGATAGAGATAGAAAAAAAAGGCCACAATAGCTTACTTTAGCATGTTGACAACACTGAATTACACAAAATATGTAGATAACAAAACATTGTGCAACTATACCGTATAGGGACTGTGAAGCTAACATGCACTTGGGCAAATCTAATGCACAATGTCTGTTGGATAAAAGAAAATCTTTATCCTTTCATTTCACCACTGGAGTATAAACCTATCTTGTTGTGGAGTCCTGTAGCTCAGTGGTTAGAGCAATCGCCTTACAAGTGTGAGACCTGTGTTCAAATCCAGGCAGGTCAGGGCGAAACCTTCGTCAAGTTTCCTTACTCCACACGCCTAAAAATAATCCCTCAAAAAAAAACGCAATTATAAAATTGGTCATTTCAATCCATGATTGTTTGTGCGGTCACTGCTGTGCGCAGTTGGCTGCCACGTTTCACCCAAAAAATATACAGTCAAATCACTTTACAATATGTTTTGTGAAGCGCTTTGAGACGTCTAGAAGATGTGAAAAGCGCTGTTTCAAATGCAAGGATTATTATTATCGTATCTTCACTACTTTAGCACGACATAGACATCATTATATACAGTACACACCACATGCAATGAATCATAGGACAGCTTCAGAATACATATTGAAATCCACTCTGGCCAAACCAACCTGCATCTTTGTAGCGTTTCCAGGACTGACAAGCATATTAATTTTTCACAAGGTACTGATACATTGCCTCAGAGTTCATTAACTCTTTGTACCACAAATGATGTGTACTGTTTCCATGTTGTATCCACATGTAATAAATCTTATATGTCTGCTTACGTCTAGATTGTATGTTCTTGTTTCACATACACTTCCTTCAAATAACTCTTCGAATAGACTAGTTTTATTCTACTAGTTTATGGTGCACACACAAATGCTAATCAGATAAACAATGTATCCAAACCAATGAAACAAATTCAGTAAATAGTCAAATACATGTACTCCAATACTAAACTAAGAACTATTACAAAAGAACATAAGAAATGCTTCACAAAAAAAAAGACTACGGTCCATCTAGTTATCCTTCCACCTTTCTGCTTTCAAAAACACACATGTCCCAAACTACCCATGTACAGTAAAAGCCTGTTTATCCATGACCCAATCAACCATAACTTCCGTATAACTGGCACCTCAAAAAAAGGTCCACATTCGATTAACTGGAATTCATCCGGCACAATGTTTTTTTTGTTAAAACATTTTTTTGTGTGTTTTCGGCCGAATATCCAGCACACGCTTTAACCGGCATTGCCCAGGTCCTGAGGGTGCTGGATAAACAGGCTTTTACTGTACTATGTCCCATAATGTTATTTCCTGAAAGAAAACAATCTAATCTGTGTTTGAAAGAATCAACTGTCTCCCTAGGGAGCTTGTTCCACAGGTTCACTATTCACTCACTGAAATACTGTTTGCGTAGATTCATTCTGAATTTACCCCCGTTCAATCGCAGGCCATGTCCTCTAGTTTTACTATTCTGAACAAGACCCTGTTTTGCTCTGTTAAAATATGTTGGCCAAGATCCTCAAAGTAAACAATTTACAGTTTTTTTTTAAAAAAAGCAGCTAAATGGTTTTATCTCACTATGTCAACATATTCTGCTAATACATTTTAAATGCTTTTATTTCTCTCTCTAACTAATGCTTTAAGGTGTATTAACTCCTGGTAGAAGCACAGTGTTGAAAGGGTTAATGTTGTAAACCAAGACAAGATTCCAATCATTTTGCAAAATAATAAAAGTGAGAAACTGAAGACGCATAGATTCAATTTGGTGCAACATAGAGTGAAGATATTAATTTCTGAAAATGTTTTGTATTGCAGAATTCCTCTCAGAGTTCAACTCACAATGGGCTAAACCATGAAAAAATTCGATCTAATAATTTTCAACAGTTCCAACAATCACTGTGTAATATTAAGTCTTTCACTTTCAATCCAATTTGTTTCTACACAAATATTTTCGGCGGAAAAAGCAAATATTTTCGGAGAGTCACAGATGGAAATCCTAAAGATAAATTGTTGGAATGGAATCCCTACTCTCTCCCTGGGGTGACGCATCCTGGTTAAGAAATTCCAGAAAGTATTAGGTGCAGGTTGGCAAGAGACTAAACTTGGGGACCTCAAGAGTATGTATTTCGGTAGTGCTGGAATCAAATCAACTAAAACTGCCTAGCTTGCCATTGAATGCATTGGCTTGCAAGCTTGCCTGCTGCTTGTCCAGCTAGGCAAGCTTTTACCCTAACCATTAGGGGTTTGCCTTGCAGCATTAACAGGAGAAAAGCATACAAAGCAAGGCTGACTGTCCAGCCAGTGAAACTGTTATTGAATTCTATAATATGTTTCAAACAGATTCTCACCACAGACTCTTAAATGTCTGTGACCGCAAAATATAATATTGGCTGTCAACCAGGTGCCAGCTAATCCATAATTTGGGGAAGAACCAACAAAATAATCATTGTTGAAAATCATTGTGCTTCTTAACATCCTTGGTCATGTCACTTGAACAGTTACGCAGACAGTACAGCGACGGCATCATTCATGGCTTCTCCTGCGAACTGGCTCTTTGGTGAGTTAGATTGTACACAAGACCAATTGGGTTAGGTTTTTGTGTCCAGTCTAATGCATTAAAAATGGCTAGTTCCTCGAGGTGAACAAGCACAAGTTTTTTTTCCTTGCGTGCATGCAAGGCTGTTATTTCTATTAATACTGACTTGCAAAGAGCAGCACGGTAATGTGAACCATACTGTTCTTCGTGGCAATCCACACTGAAATCATGAATAATGCATTGAAAAAGGTATAACGATTACCTCTCTGAAGTCCATGGATGCAAAGGTTCGGGGTTGGAATACAGAACAAAGCTTGATTAAAACACAGGGACCTTATTTAAGTTCCCTTCACATCTTCCCATAATAACTAAAGTTTCATTTATCCATTTAAGAAATTAAGAGACTGGTTCTGTAGTGTTTCAGATATTCTGAGAATACAACAGATGATTTAAGAGGCTCTGTGATAGATCATTTCCAGCCTTACCAGGTATTTTAACATAACATTGGTTTTCAGCTGGTACTTTACACACATGCTCTGTTAATAGAAACAACAAAAGCTATTTTACAATTATTATCTTTTTTGAAGGAAAAAAACTGTTCCATCAAATACAATTCTGGAGTCGAGGCAAGACTGAATGAAATTCAATTCAATCACAAAGACGTCGATAGTTCACCGAATAACAACACCCAGGCTAGACCACTGCAATCTAACGATGGACGCAACTGGAATAAAAAAAACACACTAAAAACACATCACTGACAAACTGGTGTCATTTGAAGGTGACGGGGGGTGGAATGATTCCTGAACTACACATTCATCCCTTTATCCGGGAGGAAAATCTCACACAAACCATCCCAAACATCAGAATCAATAACGAGTGTGCGTGTGAAAACACCAACCCTGTGCTCTGTGTGCAAATTACAGGGAGTGTGTGTGGGGGGGGGGGGGGAGTTAAATCTCAGCTTGTTCAGTCGCTTGTCCTATTCTTTCCCTGGTGTCTGATTTTCACAGGGTAACTGACTGATGACTGACTGACTGACTTTTTCCCTCTTAGTTGACCTTAGTGGACAACTGCTCAACCGCTAGACTACAGCTGCTGATCTCCCTTTAGGAGCAAAACCAGCCCAGGGCTCACTCAGCTGCCCAACCTCGACTGGTCCATCCCATCCTCAAAATGCCCAGGATCTGATAGTGAAAGGCGGCAGTAAATGCAAGTGTTTCCCCCTCCTCCACACACACAACACACACAAGATCTCAAACAGTAACAAGATGAGTGTAATTACCTTAGCATTGATGCATTGCTCAGTATTGTTCTCCTCTTCCTTCTGAGTCGCTGGGCGTTTCCTTCTTTCTTGTATAGTATATACTCTCTCTATATATACCCATATAGAGAGAGATCAATATATATATATATGTGTATATATATATGATGTGCCAGTGAGCTGATGTGCAGCCAGTCCTGCAGTCCAGAGGTTTGGATCTATTCAGTCTCCATTGCTGCTTGTGTTAAGGGAGGACCAGGATCAGGCTCCTGGATAATCACACTCTCCATATAAGGACCAACAGATCAATCCTCTCTGGCTATTCACGTGGGGAATGACAGGACACAGGCTGGGAGTGAGGAGCGCAGGCTCTGTGTGCTACACACACACACACACACAATTACACACTGTTAGAGCTGTGTGTGTGTGTGTGTCCACACCCACCCTCAGCACAGCTCCCCCCCCCTCCTCTCCCCCCTCCCCTCCTCCCCACACTGTCAGCAATACATGGCTCCACAGCCAAGGCTACTTATTGAACACTTGCCCGTTTGCAACACAGGTTATCAGCAGATAAAAGACGTCCTTTCCTCTCTCTCTCTCTCTCTCTCACTGTCCATCTCCAATTGCAGATGATTAATACATAGGATTAACCCCCCCCCACCACCCAACCCCTACAAGTAATACATGGGATGACATTTGGGCTGGTTTTGTTTCAGGAAAGTAGAAGCTAATTGGAATAGGACACCCCAGCTACACACACACACACACACATGATCTCGCCCAGTTTTGAAACAATTTGCAGGATTTTTATTGAGCGATTGATTGGTTTTTTGGGGAAAAAAAATTAACTCAGAATTATTAATAAAAATCGTGCGGAGTTAATATTCTCAACAGAGATTTCTCTGATTTCTCTAATACTACACCCTGTCAGACTGAAACACACACACACACACATATACATACATACATAGCAATCCTCGTATTTGCATTTGGATACAATGTCTTTCGTGGATGTTTCAGTGATTGGCAGGATTTAGTATAAATCCTGAATACTAGTGTCTGGCAGACAAATCACACCATACTGTAAATGTCCTTGTAACAACAACAACAACAACTTTGATTTATATAGCGCCCTCCTCGCCAGACGGCCTCTCAGAGCGCTTCACAATAGCAGATCCTGGACCGGTTAATGCACCTGATTTGAGATTGAATTGGGGGGGGGGAATGATGTATGAGACATAAACTTTGTTGTCAATGTTGAGCTGGAGGTTTTATGTCTATTGCTCTCTCTCCCCACCTTCCATCACCGCAGTGAGGTGATCGCTCGCAATAAACAAGTCCTCGTCTAAACAGCAGCACGGCAACAGCTGGCCTCGCCGCACACTGAGAGAGCCTCAGATTGCTGCTGTTTAACTGGTGAAGTGTTAGGAAGGCACATACACGCTGACTGACCTGCCTGCCTCTCCCCCTCCCTCCTCCATTTCTCCCCCTCTTTGTGCTGTGTTCAAAGTTGCTCCATCTCGTGATTTGATCAGCTTAGAAATGACATCTTCCCCTAGTGGCAGTCCAGGAGTTTCCAACCTTGCAAAATGTTGGCCGGCCCAGATACACACGAACACAAACATGCACTTGTCAGACACTCAGAATTGGACTGTGCAATTCAAGCCTATAAAAATGGTCAACTGTGCCGTCGTGATTAAATGCCAAAGCGTATTAGTATCCTTTATGTCTAACATATTTAGCAAACAGCAGTGATCAGATGTGAGTGCAGTTTGTTTTGAATGTTGATATTGTACATCTGCATTTGGGCTGTGTTTCGGGTTATTTAAATTGTTACTTGGTGACAATTTGAATAATCCCGCATATATTTTTCCCAAACTCATTATTGTTTCTTAGCTGCTCACCAGATTTAACTGCGGGAGAGGCACCATTTCTGGATTAAAGCATCTTAGCGTTTTATACATATTGAAAGGTTAGTAAAAGGGAGTAGTCCTGCCAACCTCCTGCATGCCTGGATTGGAATACTGCATATCATGTGGTGGGAAAGACTAGAAAAATAAATTTAAATCCTTACATTTGATAGTTCCTTTCACAACGAAAAGACGTCTCAAAGCTCTTTGCAGGATTTTATTGTAAAGTGTTAGTGACTCTGTATTTTGGAGGCCAAGCATGACAATCATGTTTGCATTTTATTAAAAAAAATGATGAGAGTGTTCATGGCTGTGAGCACATTGGGACATGCTCCCGACGTGAAAGGCGCCATACAAATGTAAAAATGCAAAATACTGCAGATGCTGGAAATCTGAAACAGTTGCTGGGAACTCTCAGCAGGTCAGGCAGCATCTATGGAGAAAGAAAAATGAGTCAACATTTCGGGTCCACGACCCTTCGTCAGCACTGGGGTATGTTGGGAGGGAGAGGTTTCTAAGGATTAACAGAGGGGGAGAGGCAGGGCAAGGGAGACCCAGGAGAAAATGCGGTGGAGGACAGGAATGATGGGTTAAAGAGGTGTTAATGTTGTAAAAAAAGGGGGAATTGCAACAAAACTGGAGAAACAACAACAACTTTGATTTATATAGCGCCCTTCATGCCGGACGGCGTCTCAGAGCACTTCACAATAGGAGATCCTGGGACCGAGCCAGGGGCAGGGGTAGAAAGGTGACCAAAGGCGCCTTTGAAGAGAAAGGTCTTTAGCTGTGACCTGAAACTGGGAAGAGAGGGGGCGAGGCGAAGGGAGTGAGGAAGGGAGTTCCAGAGCCTCGGGGCGTAGTGGCTGAAGGCACGGCCATCGAGGGTGGAGCGGAGGATTCGGGGGGACACGGAGGAGGCCATCCCCAGTGGAAGTGTTAAACGAGGTGTTAATCACATTAAAACAAAGGGGGAGTGAAAGGTGAGCTGTTTCCATTACACCTTCCCCCTCGTCTGCAACCATCTGCGTGTTCTTTGGCAATTTCACTCCCAAAACACTGACTCACTTTTCCTTTCTCCATGGATGCTGCCTACACAAATGTAATTTTGTTGTTGCTGTTGAAAGCATGTTTCTTCCTAATGATAAATATGAAAAAAAACATAAACAAACATCTGAAAATAATTATTGCAGGAGGTTTTACAAAGCTCACCCTTTCCAATATACTATATACCCTTTATATATTTCTGTCCCCTCGCCAAAGGCTGGCTATAATTTACATAGCAGAGAGAGATGCACTAGACACATTATTCCATATTAGCCTAACAAATATATAAATAATAATAATGAAAGGACCAAGTCTTTGGTAAGTAAAGGCCAATTTTTTCTTTTCCCCGTGGATCTAAAGAAGCAATGCTGTCAGAGTGCTATTGACAGATATATCATTCTTTTGATGGAATACTGTATTAAACCGCTCCATCTGCCTTTTCAGGTGTACACTAAAAATCACACAGCACTATCTGAATAGAGAAGGGAATTTTGTCTGGTATCCCGGCCAACAACTGCTCAGATAAAGTTGATCATTCACAATATGGCTGTTGGTCAGATACTTGTGTGTGCAAATTGGCTGCTGCATTCACTTAGAAATAAACACTTTGCTGTAAATGCTGTGAAGTGCCTTGAGACATTTTGTCAAATGCTAGGATTATGATTACTGTACCTGCATAATGAAACAGTCTGAAACAGTTGGCTCAATTGACTCTTGCAGACTAAATGCCGCAATACACACACATTGAAAAAACATTGCTGTGAGTATTTCAATACTTCATCAATACTGTACTTATCTGCATAAAAATTCTGCCCCCTGCTGGTTTCACTGTCATTCTGAGAATAAATGTACAGTAGTATTAACAATTATATATCTTTACTGTACACGTATATTTTTTATTTGAGAAAAGGTTTATACTCTATAATTCGTAGTAGAGTTTAATTAAAACATCTATATATATACTGTATATACAAATGTTCATCAATTGAATGTTTATTTTTGAAATAATGGGTAACATTTGTGGCATTCTTTAACATGTTCCTAAAATAGGAGCTGGTGGTAAATTGAGAAAAATATTTAGGAACACCCAAAAGTTTACAACAACAATAACAAATTTGATTTGTAAAGTGCTTTTCATGTCATGAGGATGTGCCAAGGCTGGATCAAGAATGGGTGGTGGGTGGGTAGGATAGGGCGTAGGAGGGTAACCAAAGGCACATTCGAAGGTGAGGGTCTTAAGATAGGTCTTGAAGAAGGCGGCGGGGGCGGAGTGGCAGAGTGGGGGGGCGGGGGGGTGTGGTGGGGAGGCGGAGGAACTGTGGGATGGAGTTTCAGAGGTGGGGGGCAGACAGGCTGAAGGCCCTCCCACTGATGGTGGGGAGAATGCAGGTTGGGAGGGGGGTTAAGAGGTCACAGATGTAATAAGGAGCAAGGCTGTGAAGGGCTTTGAATGTGGGGACCAGGATCTTGAACTTTATCTCTGTGTAATGAGAAGCCAGTGGAGTTGGGCGAGAATGGATGGTGATATGGTTGTGGAGCCTGGTACTGAGAGAGGACAACAACAACAACAAAATTACATTTATAGAGCGCCTTTCATGTCAGGAGAATGTCCCAAGGACACCATATTACCCCACTGTATCAAGGGGTTCAATATATTTGTATATTTTATATACTAGAATAGACTATTATAGTGTTATGTTCTACATAGCTTTGATATACACTATTTGTCATTTTTCTCTATCACTAACGGTATGTTGGTGTTCGTTACAAAAGGGTTAGAATATAAGAGTAGGGAAGTCTTACTGCAACTGTATAGGGGCCTGGCGAGACCACACTTAGAATATTGTGTGCAGTTTTGGTCTCCTTATTTAAGAAAGGATGTACTAGCCTTGGAGGGGGTACAATGTAGATTCACTAGGTTGGTACCTGGGATGAGGGGGGTGAGTTATGGGGATAGGTTGAGCAATCTAGGCCTATATTCTCTAGAATACAGAAGAATGAGAGGTGATCTTATAGAAACCTATAAGATTATTAAGGCATGACAGAATAGATAGTGGGAGACTATTTCCCCTGGTTCAAGAAACTATAACGAGGGGTCATAGTCTTAAAATTAGGGGTCATCCCTTTCACACTGAGTTGAGAAAAAACGTCTTCACTCAGAGAGTAGTGAATTTATGGAATTCTCTACCCCAAAGGGCTGTAGATGCTCAGTCCTTAAACATATTCAAGACTGCTATTGATAGATTTCTTGTGGATAAAGAGATCAAGGGATATGGGGATAAGGCAGGTAGGTGGAGTTAGAATAAATCAGCCATGATCTTATTGAATGGCGGGGCAGGCTTGAGGGGCCAAATGGCCTACTCCTGCTCCTAATCCTTATGTTCTTATGTTCTGGTACAGGACAAAGTATAGAGTCTGAGGGCTCTGTGATCCTTTCCTCTTCACCCTATACCTGTTCCCTCTTGCTTACATCATCCAAATATATGGGGTCAACTTCCTCAAGTATGCGAATGACACCCAACTCTATCTCTCTGTCTCGTCCCTCAACTTCCGGACCACTGCTGTTATGACAGAATGTCTATCAGACATCAAGTCCTGGAAGAGAGCTAATTTTATACAGTTCAAAATCAACAAGACCAGGGCCATCCTAATTGGCTCCAGTCAGCACCCCCACACCTCAGGCACTGACAGCATCATCATCCATGGACACACACTCCACCTCACTGAACCAGTCCGGAACCTTGGCATCTTGTTTGACCCTCAACTATCCCTTCTGTCCCGCATCCATGCCATAACCCACTCTACTATCTCTCATCTCCACAACATTGCCAGGCTCTGCCACTGCCTCATTCAGGCCGCAGACACCCACATTCACGTATTCATCACATCTAGGCTCGACTATGCCAACTTCCTGTTTGTCGGTCGGTCTTCCCAACGTTTTCCTCCACAAGCTGCAGATTATCCAGAACTCTGCAGCTCGTGTCCTCTCCTTCACCAGGTGCCATGAACCTATCATCCCCACCGTCGCCCGGCTCTACTGGCTCCCCATCCCTCAGAGGATAGTCTTCAAAATCCTCATTCTCTCCTTCAAGGCCCTCCATCTTGCCACTTCCTACCTCAGTGACCTGCTAATCCCTTATTGACCTATCCGTTCCCTCTGCTCAGCAGGATCCAGTCCGCTCCACATCCCCAACCCGGCTCACCCCACAATCGGCAGCTGGGCCTTCAGCCTCTCTGCCATAACCCTTTGGAACTCCGTCCCACATTTCTGTCACCTTGCTCCCTCCATTGCTTGCTTCAAGACTCGCCTCAAGACCCTCCTCTTCGACCTTGCCTTCTGTTACACTCTTAATCCTCCCCTCATTGCCCTCCACCATCCATTAGCCTAACCCCCTCCACCAGCTCATGACTTGGAGGTCGTCCCATCATGAAAGGCGCTATACAAATGTAGGTTTATATTGTAATATATCCTTTTGGGGGTAAATATAGACAATATAGACAATTGGCTGCCACATTTCACCCACAAATATACAGTCAATTCACTTTACAGTATATTCTGTGAAGTGCTTGGAGACGTTGATAAGATGTGAAAAGCGCTATATCAAATGCAAGGATTATTATTATTATTTAACCTATTTCCAACTGTCTCCAATCTTGCTGAGGTGTGGATAAGAGTGATACAATTTGACTTTCTCCCGGATTTGTGGAGAAGTATCCACCGACCACTTTCTAATGCACAGCTGAGACTGAAACCTCAGTGGATGTGGAAGCATGAGAATAAATAACCCTATAATCCCATGCTATTTATCAGTATAAACCATAATGCTATAATGTATTAAACATTAGTGCAGCAACACACTGTTCTGGGATTCGGGTTGCATTTGATTAGCAAACAATTTTCCTTGTAGTTTAATCATTACATTATTCATTATTATATTATTACACTCTATCTCACTTACGTGCACACCCTGTTTAGGTAATAAAAAATACGCCCAATATCACTTCTGTGGAAGTATGTCCTGTAATAACCGTTAACCGTTAACCCTTTCTATTCAGACAATTCCAAGCTCCTCACCCTCACAGACAGTGAGCACTTTGGGGTACAGCAGTTGTATTCCCAAAGCCCAGTAGCTGAGAGACAACACTAAAAACTAAGGCAGTTAAACTGTGTGTTAAGCAGATATTTTTATAACATATTCTTAAATAACTTTGTAATTTTTTTTGTGGGATAGTACTATGTGCAAATTGGCTGCCACGTTCGCATACAAAATGCATTCACTACACATTACAGTAACAATTATGAAGTGGTTGATACGTCCTTTTGATGTGAAAGATTTTATGTCAAATGCATTGATTATTATTATTATCCTTTTTGAGTAACCCAAGCAAGAATTTGCAACAGCATACATACGTAGTCCTCAAATCTATGTCTCATATTAATAGAACTCTCGATATGAAAGGCTCTATACAAATGTAAATGCAATTTTGTATTGTATTATCAATGCATAAAACATAATAGAAATGTATGGAAAGGACAGCATTGTAGACAAATGAAAGAAATTCCAGGAAAAAATAAGCTAGGATGTATGAATACCAAGGAATAATGTTATTTTGTTTTGTTGTGCTATGTGGAGTCCTGTAGTTCCATGGTTGGAGCACTCACCTTACAAGCATGAGACGTGTGATCGAATCCAGGTAGGTCAGGGCGAAACCTTGGGCAAGTTTCCTTAGTCCACATGCCTAATAATAATTGCTCAAAAAAACCCACAATGCTAAAAATTGGTCATTTCAATCCACGACTGTTTGTGGGACATTATTGTGCGGAATTGGTTGCCACGTTTCACCCAGTAACATAGTCAATTCACTTTACAGTATTTTCTGTGAAGCACTTTGTCTAGGAGACATGAAAAGCTCCATATCAAATGCAAGGATTATTATTATCTTTATCTACTCAACATTCTTCTTATACTTTATGATGCTGTCAAAGTTCTCAGCTTCTACTGACTTTCAATTCTTTGATTGAGAAACTTAGGTAAAAGGTCAGTCTAGAGAATAGGACACAACAAAAACAACAGAGACTCTTGCACATATAATACCTTCCATGTAGGAAAGCTTTATACTGAAATAGAGCCACTACAACAAATCCTGTGAAGGATTTTGAGATCACCTCTGAACATGAAATGCATTTTATCATATGTAACAATTATAGTTGTAAAATGCTGTATCTCAAAGCATGGATTTTAAATTAATCTGCCAGGGAATAAGTAGCCAGTGGAGTTTGGCAAGGACTGGAGTGTTGGAGTTCTTGATGACCTGGAGATTGTTGCATGTTGAGCTAGAAAGGCTAGTGTGGAGGACATTGAAAAAATAAACAACAACAAAATTACACACATATACCGCCTTTCACATCAGGAGGACATCCCAAAGCGCTGGACAGTCACTGTGTCAGACCCGAGCTGGGGACGGGATGGGGAGGGAAGTGGGGGTGATTAGGAGTTGCCAATGGGATTGTCGAAGAGGAGAGTTTTCAGGCGGGACTTGAAGGAGGCCAGGGAGGGGGTGAGGCGGAGGGCCTGTGGGATGGTTCAGAGGTTGGGGGCAAAGTGGCTAAAGACTCCCTGCCAGTGGTGGGGCGGGTGGGTCTGGGGACATGGAACAGGCCAGAGCCTGCTGAGTGGAGGGGGCTAGCGGGTTGGTAAGGGGTTCGAAGGTCACAGATGTAGGGTGGGGTGAGGTTATGGAGGGCTTTGAATGTGAGGACCAGGAACTTGAAATTGGATCCTCTGGATGAGGGGGAGCCAATGGAGTCGAGCGAGGATGGGAGAGATTCAGGGAGTTTGGAACGGTAGAGGACATGGGCTGCAGAGTTCTGGATCATGTGCAGCCTGTGGAGGGAGGAAAGGCCGACAAGCAGAGCATTTGCATAGAAAATAAGAACATGAACATAAGAAGTAGGAGCAGGAGTAGGCCATTCGGCCATTGGAGCCTGCCCCGCCATTCAATCATGCCTGATATTCCTTTCTAACTCCAGCTACCTGCTTTATCTCCATACCCCTTAATCCCTTTATGAATGAGAAATCTATCTATTTCAGTCTTGAATATGTTCAAAGACTGAGCATCTGTAGCCCTTTGGGGTAGAGAATTCCATAAATTCACTACCCTCTGAGTGAAGAAGTTTTTTCTCAACTCAATGTGAAAGGGCTGATCCCTAACTTTAAGACTGGGACCCCTGGTGTTTCTCTAACCAGGGGAAACAATCTCCCACCATCTACTTTATCGTGCCCCTTGATAATCTTGTAGGCTTCTATAAAATCCCCTCTAATTCTTCTATATTCCAGAGAATGTAGGCTCAAATTAGTCAACCTATCATCATAACTCATCCCCCTCATTCCAGGTACTAACCTAGTAAACCTAGGCTGCACTCCCTCCAAGGCAAGAACATCCTTCCTTAAATAAGGAGACCAAAACTGCACAAAGTATTCCAGGTGCGGTCTCACCAGGACCCTATACAGCTAGTTGGGATGTATTGAAGCATGGATGAGGGTTTCAGCGGTTTTGGGGGTGAGGTAGTGGCGGAGTCGGGTAATGTTGCGGAGATGGGGAAAGGCAGAGCGAGTCATTGCTTGGATGTGGGGGAGGAAAGTCAGTTGAGGGTCAAACAAGACACCTAGGTTACTGACTGGCATGGAGAGGTTGAGTGCAACCATGGAGGTTGATGCTACCAGCGGCTGATGCGTGAAGGCGCTGGCGCGAGCCAATCAGTAGGGCCTCTGTCTTGTTGGCATTCAACTGTAGAAAATTAGTTCTCATCTAGAACTTGATGTCTGACAGACAGTGTTTCAAGGCAGTACTAGCCCTGGAGTCGAGGGTAGAGGCAGAGAGAAAGAGTTGGGTGTCATCCGCATACATTAACCGCACGTCTGCGGATGATGTCACGAAGTGGGAGCATGTAGATGTTGAAAAGTAAGGAGCCAAGGACAGAGCCCTGGGGGAACACCACAGGTGACAGTGCGGGGGCTGGAAGTGAATGATGACAGAAATGTGATGACAGAAATGTGGGTGTGGGTTTTGACTGTGTTCGGGGTGAATTAGGGATAGATACACGCAATGCCGCAGAGATGGATAAAGGATTGCATAAAACACTGAAAGAAAGCTGAGGGTCAAACAGAATGCTGACACTGCACACTTAGTCCTTAAGCTGATGAGATGGAGCTGCCAAGGGGGTTAATGCTTTTGGAGTTAGAGGAGAAGGTAGTGCCGGTGGATTTGAACTTTACAGACAGTTGTTCAGGAGAGATAAATGTGATACAGATGATATAAAATCTATAAAAGCTCGCCTGAATTGTAAAATTGAGATTGTAATTTACATTCCATTCAAACTGTTTGTCTGATTTAGCTGCCGATACCCTGGTCATCAATGCTGTCAATGTCAAAGCCAGACAGAGGGCGCTAGCTAATGGAAGTGCAATTATACTTATGAAAGAACATTAATGATTTATCGTGCCAATTAATAACGCTTAATGAGTTTCACTGCATGCAAATTTACAAGGGTTTATCATTCTCATCTATAATCGATTCCAAAAATAAATGTTATTTTTAAATTAGAGATGTAGGAATCAGCTCCTCAACTTTGTAGCAGAATCCCCTCTTGAGCAATAATTCCTAGTTTTTCTTTTCTTAAGCCACAAAATGTATTAATGCTACTGTCTTTGATTTGATTCCGAGACATCTGTCTTCTTTTTGACTGTATTCCTGCCAGTTCACAAAGTACCTCATCACAGGTCCAAGAACTTCATCTTTGGCTGAGGACTACGGCTGCAGCTGGATTATATTTGCTTCAGGCTGGCTATCTTCCTCAAAGAATATCTGACAAACATATTTATTAATGGTTGCATGTTGATCCATCAACCATTTTGAATGGCTTTGCTTTGCCTGCAAAAATCTGTGTTTTCTGGGCTTTGTAACGATACGACTGATATAATGGTGCTTATCACTGCTGTTTTTTATTACAGGAGCATTCTGCAATAGTATTACTGCTCTAAAAAATAGTTTCTATAATTCCTCAGATTTCTAGTGATTAAACTATGACTTTGATTATAGCCACTGATGACAGCACAAGCTACAAATAAACCCCGAAAACAAATTGAATAGTATGTTCAGTATTACAGTATTAAAATCAAGTGATTATTGATGGTTTTTGGCATTGGTTCCTTATGTGTTTCTTAAAATTAACACAAACTCAAATTTATTGAACAATACTGAACAATCCTGCAAATGTTACTCTACTGATTCAACTTGGAGTAAAAAAAACTCAGGAGTTGCCCAGTTGTTACTCATGGAAAACTCATTATTTCACAATACTTTTATTTGTCACATATTTCACCTAGATACAACATTACTTTTTAGTGGCTAGCTTTAGCTATTTTCATAGATCTTTTTGTGTTTTGACCAACCATCCCCCAAATGAATTGGTCATTCAGTTCATAGCTGCAGGACACTGCCTTCTAGCAAATTGGCTGCTATGTTCACCCACAAAACACAGCCACTATACTTTACACTACATTTTATATACATTATACACATGCACCTGGCTCAAATCCAGCATAATAGTCCATCGGCAGATTCGGTTGGACCTAATCAAATCTTACTACTCAAACTTCACCTCTGCTAAATTGTTGTTCTACTCCAAGACAATCTTGGAGACCAGGCCAACCCCAGGCTCCTCATCTCAATCACCAGCCAGCTCATCTGCCCACCATCTCACTCCTCGCCTATCCTCTCATCCAACGCCAACTGCGAGGCAATGCTGGACTTCTTCAAAACTAAAGTCTGCTCAGCTGCCTCTGCCCTTCTGACCATTACCCCTCCCCATCTCCCACTCCTACCCGCCCACTACCCATCCCTCCCTCCACACCTTCAAAGCTGTCTCTCCCTCCTCTCTCATCACCACCATAACCCACAAAAAACTGACCACTTGCTCCCTCGGCCCCATCCCTATCCCTCTTTTAACCTCCCGGCTCCACCTCCTTGCCACGCTACTCACAGACATCTATTCACTTGCATTGTTGCCAACCCTTTAACAATGGCTGTCATCATGTGGAGCTCCTGTGGCTCAGTGGTTAGAGCACTTGTCTTGCAAGCTGGGGAGATCAAGCTGGGGAGACATGTGTTTGAATCCAGGCAAGTCAGGGTGAAACCTTGGGCAAGTTTCCTACTCCACACGCCTAATAATAATCCGTCCAAAAAAAAACACAATAATAAAATTGGTCATTTCAATCCACGACTGTTTGTGGGACACTGCTGTGTGCAATTGGCTGCCGCAATTCACCTACAAATATATACAGTCAATTCACTTTACAGTATATTCTGTGAAGCGCTTTGGGACGTTGATAAGATGTGAAAAGCGCTATATCAAATGCAAGGATTATTATCATTACCCTATCCTGAAAAAACACTACCTTGACTGATCCCTGCTCTCAAACTACCACCGCATCTCCAACCTCTCTTCCCTTTCCAAGATCCTAGAATGAGTCATTGCTTTCTAGCTTTGCTCCTTTCTCTCCCACCACTCCCTTCCTGAACCTCTCTAAATGGATTTCCATGCCATCCACAGCACAGAAACAGGTTTGGTTCAAAATCAAGTTCAAATTCCTCGTCCTCATCTTCAAAGCCTTCCACAGCCTCGCTCTTTTCAACCCCTCCCTGTCCCCCGCATGGCCCACCCCACCATCAGTAGTCAGGCCTTTAGTTTCTCTGCCCCTACCCTTTTGTACTCCATCCCAAAGTCATTCCCTCACATGCCTCCTTCAGGACACGTCTCAAGACCCTTTGCTTGGACCGCGCCTTTGGCCACTCTCCTACCCCCACCCTCCCTGCCGTACACCTCTGCTGATCCCAATCCCCAGCTGGGGTTCAAATCCCTGTCCATTCAGCGCCTTGAGACGTCCTCCCAGCATGAAAGGTGCCATACAAATGTAATTTGGTGTTGTTAAGTGATTGCTGTTGTTGCCGTCGCGGAATGAGTGACGCTTTGCCACTGTTGCTTCAGCAGATCATTCGGGAGGTGCAATTCCTGTGACAGGAATGGAAATCCAACTTTGAAGAATTTTTCTTGGTATCAATAGAAACAAAAGTGTACGTGCTGTCTCCCACTATTTTTGCTTATCACTACATCTGCACAGTTGTTTCTCTTTTTCTGCTGGTGCAGTGGAATCCAACCAGTGTACTATCTGGGAAAATTTTATATGTTCTCTGGAAAAAATGAAAGAACTGAGACTACACAAGGAAAACATTATTTCGGTATTGTTTCCAGCCTGCCATCCAATCCATATCTGAACCTTGCATCCTGCTGTGTCAGCCACATTTATGCAAAAAATGCAATTAATAGTGAGCTTTGTGATCCCATAAAATAAAGTATCTAATTCAGAACATATCCTCGCAAACCAGATGATGCCAGTAACAGCCACAAAATAAATCTTCCTTTATGCACACATAAAATCACCTAATGATCACTTTTTTGTCTTCGCTGGGGAACAATATGAATTTAACAAACCTTTGGAAGAAGTATATGCAACCTTTGTACAGGTATTTGTTTATTAAAACAAGTATGCATTCAATTCAGCCACAAACCAGGTAGAAATTGAAACTCAGCTTTAGTGACAATTACAATAATCCTTTGCTTTGAGAGGATGTTTGAAAGCATGTATAATAATACTATAATCCTTGCATTTGATATCGCGTCGGCAGGACGTCCTACGGCGCTGAACAGTCAGGGGTCACGACCCGAGCGGGGTGGAGCAGTGTTGGGATGCAGGTGGGCAGAGAGGTAGGAGAACAATTGAAGGCACAGTCAAAGAGGAGGGTCTTGAGCCCATCCTTAATGGAGGCAAGGGAGGGAGCAAAGAGAAGGGATTGTGGGATGGAGTTCCAAAGTGTAGGGGCAGAGAGGCTAAAGGCTGGGCTGCGGATTGTAGGGTGGGAGACGTGGAGCAGGCCGGAGCCTGCTAAACGGAGAGCTCGGACAGGTTGAAAGGGGGTCAGCAGGTCAGAGAGGTAGAAGAGGGCAAGGCCATGGAGGGCCTGGAAAGTGAGGACAAGGATTTAGAATTTGATCCTCTGAGGAATGGGGTGGAGCCAGGCGAGGGTGGGCATGATGGGGTCGCAGAGCCTGGTAAGGGAGAGGACACGAGCTGCAGAGTTTTGGATGATCTGCAGCTTGTGGAGGGAAGAGTTGAGGAGGCCGACAAGGAGGGAGTTGCCGTAGTCAAGCCTAGAGGTGACAAACGCATGTGTGAGGGTTTCAGCGGCCTGAGAGTTGAGGCAGTGATGGAGACGGGTGATGTTACAGAAGTGGTGGAAGACGGTGCGGGTCATGGTATGGATATGGGGGAGAGAGGACAGCTCAGGGTCAAACAAGACACCCCAGGGTCAAATAAGACACCCAGATTCCTGACTGGCTAGGACATTGGGAATATCATCGGCTCTTTATGTTCAATGTTCACTAAAACTATCTGGTTTGAAGAATGGCATCTCTGACAGTGTACCACTTTATTGGAGTTAACAACCGTTTCAGCAAAAGATTAAAATGACTGTATTCAACTTATTCAAATCTAGTTGATAGTTCCGACAGTTGACAGTTCGGATGACATTATAAACAAGACAATTGCAGCGATAGTAATTTGTGCTGGATTAAAATCCAAGGTTGTAATTTCAGATACTATGCCACTCTGGGACGCGACCCACCTTGGAAGGCGCTATATATGTGCAAGTTGTTATTGTAAAATGCACAAAATTGCAATCCCTCCAAACTCCTCTCCACAACCACTAGTCATTGGTCACTCTTATCAGTCGATGTGAAAGTTTCAGAGCCTCTTTTGCATCTTCACGGTGGTTGGAAGCAATAGAGTGTATATGATCCAGAAGGTTGATACTTTTCATTACAGATAATGACTAATGAAATAATGTGGATCAGGCAGCAAATAGCGGCAGAAGTTTTTTGGTGAGTCAGGTTTCTGACATATGCGGAAACTCATCAACATACTTAATCCAACACTGTGAATCGACGACAACAACAACAAAACAACAAAATTATATTTGTCTTTCATGCCGGGAGGAAGTCCCAAGGCACTGAATTCTACCTTCACAGGGAAATATTTGTGTATTGGAATAATAACTATCTATGGATTATACAGCATTACATAGCAAATAGTGCTGGAAATATGTAGCACAAACATTGCCTGCAAGGGATGGCCATGATTTTATTTGTGTCAACCCTGAGTGTATTGATATTTTAGACTTGTAACTTGACTCAATATTCTAAAATTGACTGCATAATGGATAAATTTACAGTGGCTTCATCTAATAAGAGCTGGTATGTCTACCAGAGGCCAATAGATGAAATTCAGCAATACACAGATGTACACTGACAAATACTGGCAAAGAATTAATCAGTTCACATGTTCAGCAACAAGATTACAGTGTTCTTTATTACTGTTTAAACTATGAAGGATTGCAGCACGCTCCTACACTTCGGTGCTGACTGTGTAAATTCAAAACAGTACTCCCAGATTAGAAGCAAGCTTTTCTTTTCTAGTCTTTATTTTTACTCTGTATTTGCCCTGTGGATCTTGGAGCATTTCCCTCTCCAGAAAATAAATGAGAAAAACAAGCTTGTCTCAGCCTGGGTAGCAGTAACTGTGACTTGTTATCGCACCGTGCCAAGCACCATTGGCAAAAGCACCCAGTGTCAATTTGTGCCTTGGAGAGAGAAGTGTGGGGGAGCTGGGGGAGCTGGGGGGAAGGAGAGTGAAATAAATACACAAAATAAAGTACCAAAGCAATTAAATTGTTGTAATATTTTGCCAAATACAGTAAATGCTAGTGTGAAATGGTAAGCTACATGCCAACATGTATTACAAAAATCATGCATTGCACATGAAATATAACATTACATTTATCCTAGATTCTGTTAAGCTATTTTCTCTCGATTAGGTTTGTTGAAGCCATATAAAACACCATCAATACCAATCTCTCATTTTCTCCTCAATAAACTCTATATTTAACATGAATTTATTTAGTGCACTACACTAAATCTCTGGTGTGGGTTTCTGTATAATATGATCTACTAATCAGTAGTTAGAAACACGATATATATTTGTGCACTCTGCATTAGTGTAAAAAGGGAAAATCCATGAAGGTGGAATTAATTGAGTGGTAAAGTACAGTCCTCAGAACTTTTTGATCTGGGATTGTTTGTAATGATCGAAAGACATAATAATTGATAGCTCTACACCATTGAAAGCACATTATAACAGTATGTAAATTTCCCTGAGTGACTGAGAGGTGGAAATATAGCAACACATTCCAGCCACAGGATTAGAATGTATGTGCTAAGGTTAATTGCCTGTAAAACAACAACAACTTGAATTTATATAGTGCCCTCCATGCCAGATGGTGTCTCAGAGTGCTTCACAATAGTGGAACCTGAGGCTGAGCCAGTGGGAGGGGGAAGGTGACCATGGGCATGGTCAAACAGAAAGGTCTTCAGGCGCGACCTGAATATGGGGAAGGAGGCGGTGAGTTAAAGGGGTTGAGGAAGGGAGTTTCAAAGGTTCGGAGGGCAGTGGCTGAAAGCACGGCTGCCAATGGTGGAGCAGAGGATTCAAAGAAGAGGCCAGACCCAGTAGAGCAGAGGCAGCGGGTACTGCTGTGAGGAGAGGTTAGAGAGGTAGGAGCGTGCCAAGGAATAGAGGGATATAAACACTAGAATGAGGATCTTGAAGTTGATCCGCACCGCGACAAGGAGCCAGGGGTGTTTGGCAAGGTAATTAGGGTTTGGCATGGGTGAGAATGTGGACAGCACAGTTTTGAATTAGCTGAAATTTGTGAATAGTGGAGGAAGGGAGACCGGCGAGGTGGGCATTAGAATAGTCCAGCCGAGAGGTGAAAAATGTATGGACAAGGGTTTTGCCAGCTTTTCGGGTGAGATATTGGAGGAGATGGACAATGTGCCAGAGGTGGAAGGAAATGTTGCTGGTCAGGGACCGGATATGGTGGGAGGAAGGTTAACCGGGGATTGAACCCGATGCTTACGTTGTGCACAGGTTCGGAGAGTTATAAGGAAGGGTCAATAGGTTGAGGAGGTCGGAACCATGGGACAGAAGACGTTGACAGGAGCCAAAGAGTATAGCATCCATATTGTTGACATTTAACTGCAGGAAATTTGCGCTCATCCAGCTCTTGATGTCCGACAGACAAGCTGACAGAACATCAGGGGACTTGGGTTCGCAATTGGAGGTGGAAAAGTAGAGTTGGGTGTTATTCTCATCATGTGGAAGTTAACCTCTTGTCTGCGGATGATTTCACCGAGGGGAGCATGCAAATGACGAAGAGAAGGGGGCCAAGAATGGATCCTTGGGGTATCCCATGGATGATGGAGGACAGGCAGTGGAGGAGGATAATAATAATAATCCTTGCATGTGATATAGCGCATTTCACGTCTTCTAGACGTTTTAAAGTGCTTTACAGAATATACTGCAAAGTGAATTGACTGTAAATATGTGGGTGAAACACGGCAGTCAATTGTGTGCAGCAGTGTCCCACAGACAGCCAGGGTTTGAAGTAACCAATTTTTTTGAGGGATTACTATTTGGTTATTTATTCAAGCGCTCTGAGACGCCGTCCGGTGTGGAGGGCAGTATATAGACCTAAGTTGTTGTTGCTGCCCAATTGGCCACTCCAAATCCCTCCATCCTCCCCGTCCCCAGCTCAAGTCTGAAACAATGTCTGTCCAGCACCTTGTGATGTCCTCCTGATGTGAAAGGTGCTATACAAATGTAATTTTGTTGTTCTTGTTGTTGGTGGTGGTGGTGGTAGTGCGTGGAGTAAGGAAATTTGCCCAAGGTTTCACCCTGCCGGGAATCAAACCCAGGTATCTCGCTTGTAAGGCGAGTGCTGTAACTACTGAGCTACAGGCTTCACGAATGGCCTCCATAGGACTCCATGTCCCAGAGAGGATCGATTTCAAGATCCTCACCCTTGTTTTCAAATCTCTCCGCTCCTCTGCACCCCCCTGCCACTACCTCTCTGACCTCCTGTCTCCTCAAACTAGGACCCATTGCCTTAACTCTGCCGGGTCTGGCCTCGTCTGTGTTCCCCGAATCCTCCGCTCCACTATCGGCAGCCATGCCTTCAGCCACTATGCCCCGAGTCTCTGGAACTCCCTTCCTTCACTCCCTTTGCCCCTCCCCTTCTCTTCCCAGTTTCAGGTCTCAGCTTTCTCCCCTGCCCCTGGCTCAGATCCATTATTGTGAAGCTCTCTGAGACACCATCCGGTGTGGAGGGCGCTATATAAATTGAAGTTGTTGTTGTTGATGGTGTGATCAACTGTGTCGAGCGAGATGGAGAGGGTGGATGAGGAGGCAGAAGAAACTCTGCTCACAGATAGAGAGGACATTGTTTGTCACTTTCACGAGCGCTGTCTCTACATTTGTAGGCAGGGCAGAAACCAGACTGGAGAGGTTCGAGTAGGGTGTGAAGGGAGAGGTGTGCACAAGGTTGGTTGGCAACAACACATTCCAGAGTTTTGGCAAGGAAGGGCAGGTTTGAAATCGGGCGGCATAGGCTGAAGTTGGAGCTAAAAGCTATGCAGATAAACAGAATGATATTGAGTCCTGGGTGGAGATTCAAACACAACCTTTGAAAGGCAACGTTTTTTTTTAAACTATTTCATATGCCTGTTGGCAAGATGTCAACAGTAGGAAGGAAACAGCACATTATATGCTAAGCCTGCAGAGTTAATCCCACCCCTCCACCCCCGCATTGTATTTAAGGAGTACATGCTTCCACTGCACCATTTTGGATTACATTGTTGAAGCATGACATAGCCATTTTCAAATTAGGCAATACTTTAAAATTCATTGAATTTGTAAATATTACAAGAGTCCAAATTGTGACATCTACAAAAGGATTTGTAAATAGCAAATCTCTAATGTGGTCCAATATGTCCAATTGCACAGATGTTGGAACTGTGATTGGCATCCAAGTGGAGTTCTGCAGATTAGCAATAATGCATCTGAGAATCGCTAATTGCTGCGTAGACCTGAGTATCTAGGAAATCCACACATTCCACTCATAAAGTGAGTCACAGCTAGAGTTAATGTAGAATGCGTCAAATGTGTTGAAATATTCCACAACAATTTCCTGCAGCAATTTGTCAACAAAAATTCTAAAGAAGGTTTACAGAAAACAAAGTAATAATAAGAACATAAGAATTAGGAGCAGGAGTAAACCATTCGGCTCCTCGAGCCTGACTTGACATTCAATAAGGTCATGGCTGATCTATTCCAACTCCACATACCCGCCTTATCCCCATATCCCTTAATCCCTTTATCCACAAGAAATCTATCAATCTCAGTCTTGAATATGTTCAACGACTGAGCATCTATAGCCCTTTAGGGTTAGAGAATTCCACAAATTCACTACCCTCTGAGTGAAGAAGTTTTTTCTCAACTTAGTACAAAAGGGCTGACCCCTAATTTTAAGACTGTGACCTTTGGTTACAGTTTCGGAAACAGTCTCCCACTATCTATTCTGTCTTACCCCTTAATAATATTATAGGTTTCTATAAGATCACCTCTAATTCTTCCATATTCTAGAGAATATAGGCCTAGATTGCTCAACATATCCTCATAACTCATCCCCCTCATCCCAGATACCAACCTAGTGAATCTACATTGCACCTCCTCCAAGGCTAGTACATCTTTTCTTAAATAAGGAGACCAAAACTATACACAATATTCTAGGCGCGGTCTCACTAGGGCCCTCTACAGTTGCAGCAAGACTTCTCTACTCATATTCTAACCCTTTTATAATAAACGCCAACATACCGTTAGCCTTCCTAATTGCTTGCTGTACCTGCAGACTAACCTTTTGTGACTGGTATACAAGGACACCCAAGTCCCTCTGAACGCTAACACTATTTAGTCTCTCCCCTTCTAAAAAATAATCTGCTCTACTGTTTTTACCACCCAGGTGGATGACTTCACACTTTCTTACATTATATTTCATCTGCCACCTAATTGCCCACTCACTATCCTGTCTATATCGCGCTGCATTTATAAAATGTTATCCTTGATGTTTACTCTCCCTCCTAATTTAGTGTTATCCGTGAATTTGGATATTTTACATTCAATGTCCCCATCTAGATCGTTGATGTAGATTGTAAATAGTTGAGGCCCAAGCACTGATCCTTGTGGCACTCTCCTAGTCACTAATCTGAGAAGGACCCATTTATCCCTACTCTTTGTTTCCTTCCCGTTAGCCATTCTTCAATCCATGTTAATATATTTTCCCCAATTCCATGGGCCCCTATCTTTTGGATCAACCTTTTATGCGTCACCTTATCGAATGCTTTTTGGAATCCAAATACACTACATCCACTGATTCCCTCCCCCCTATCTAATCTATTTGATATATCCTCAAAAAAAATCTAAAAGATTTGCCAAGTATTACTTCCCTTTTGTAAAGCCATGTTGACTTTGTCTAATTAGATTGTGATCCTCTAAGTACCCCACTACGACATCCTTAATCAAGGATTCTAGAATTTTCCCTACCACAGATGTCAGACTAACTGGTCTATAGTTCCCAATCTTTTCTTTGCCACCCTTCTTAAATACTGGTGTGACGTTTGCGATCTTCCAATCCGTGGGAACCATTCCAGAATGCAAGGAATTTTGGAAGATCAGACATGATAAAGCAGCTTCTGTCTGATTAACCAAGTAATTATCTGTGCAACTGACTTTTTGTCAATAAGATCCAATAAGTATTTCACATAAGTATTGGATTACTATCTTATTTTGTTGTATTGTAAATTAATTGAAAGCTGATTCCTTTATGCTTCTATGGTATGTTATCCTTATACCTCTGACATGCTGAGACATGAATTCGAATTCATGTTTCTGCGAAGGAGAAAAACTACATAGTTATCAGGAAAACACAGTAAATGGAACTGAAAGGATTGCTGTTTAACAGAATCAGCATTGACACCATGGGATGATTGGCCTTCTTCTGTGCTGTGAAATTCTATGGTTCTGTACAAAGGCACCACCTCTGGTTGTAAATATTTTCCATTACATTTTTTAAAGGAATCATCCTGTTTATTTTTCTTCCTTTATGTCTGGGATACATATTGTGACTATCCCCATTTGCCTTAAGTGCCTACAGAAGGTGTGTAACCCAGGCTAATAATAGGACCAACTGGATGTACTACAATGGACATATGTCCTCCTGATGTGAAAGCCCCTACTGTACGGTATATAAATGCAATGTGTTGTTGTCTTCCTATGCATTCCAAAGTACTCTTGAATTGTTTGCTGGAACT
Organism: Hydrolagus colliei; assembly: GCA_035084275.1. NCBI lineage: Eukaryota > Metazoa > Chordata > Chondrichthyes > Chimaeriformes > Chimaeridae > Hydrolagus > Hydrolagus colliei. Next base: position 14,670,929 of record CM068742.1, on the reverse strand, counting down.
CATGTGAGAATGATCTAAGGATAATTCCCCTTCACCCAATGCTTGCTTGCCCCAGATAAAGGATTGAGACGAGCCAAATTAATTCATTCCAGCAGCCTTGACCTGACAAACAGGACAAACAGTGTTCCTCCCATTAGTCTGAGATGAATTTGATCCCAAATCCTGGGGAAGTGTACAAACCTGCTGTTTCTCATTAACAGTAATCCTTGCATCTCCTTCAAGATGTCTCAAAGCACTCTGCAGGGTTTACTATCAAGTGAATTGACTGTACTGTATATTTGGTGGGCCAAAGATTTGAGTTTTATTTTCCCATTATCTGTGTTTTTGTGAGGTGGGGTGGTGGTCAAAGCAGAGGCGCTAAAAATATTACCAAACTGTAAACAGGCTGGTGTGTGCAATAATGTTCTTAATATACAATATATATATATATAATATTATATATATAATATATTATATTTTATATATATATATATATAGCGTCGGGAGGATAAGTCCCATAAGATAGATATCCTTTTTTTGGGGGTGGGGAGGGGATACAACCAGGTTGGAGATGACATAATAATAATAATACTACTAATAAAAAACCTTGTTATAGCGCTTTTCAAATCTTATCGACGTCCCAAAGCGCTTCACAGAATATACCGTAAAGTGAACCGACTGTATATTTGTGGGCGAAACGCGGCGGCCATATAATATATTATGTGATATTTACATAATATAGTCCATCAAACTGTCTCCCTTGCCTCAGTGTGTCGACATCCATTGCAAATGCTTTCCAATCGATGGTGGTTAAGTCGTGGCTGTTGTTGTTGACAGACGGCCAGCCACGCCCCCCCCACGGCCAGCCGACAGAGGCGACGTCAACGAGGAGCGGCGCCGTGCTTTCTGGGAGTCGTAGTCTTCCACCGGGCTCTCCGACGAAGGGTGAGCTGGTAAAGAACTGCAGCTCCTAGAGTGCATCGGGTTCCGCGGGCGAGCATGCGCAGCAGCTGTGTATGTGTGTGTGTATGAGAGTGATAAGTGGCAGCGACAGAAGCGGCGGTGGGTGGCGCGCGGCGAGTGTCTGCAACGGCCGTTTGAAAGTGTCGGTTATTGGCTCGCACGAACTCTCGAGCGGCAGTGAGGGAGGAGCCAAGGCTCCCAGTCACCGGTAGCAGCAGCAGCAGCGAGAGAGAGAGAGAGGAGGGGGGAGGGCTGCTGGCAATGGGCGGGCTGGCGGCGGCCCGGGCCGCTCGCAGAGCCGTGCTGTTGCCCACCATGCTGACTTTCGGGGTGATCGTGGCGTCGGGCGGTCTCCTGCTCATGATCCAGAAAGGCATGTTGGCCGAGGTGGACTCGCTGGCCACCGCCCGCGCCTACGGAGCGAGGAGGCGTCCGCAGGGCAACCGAGAGCCAGGCCCCGGGCAGCCACAGCCACCGGAGGAGCAGCAACCAGACCCCAACTATCAGGTACTCACATACAGACACACACACAGACACTTACATACACACACTTACAGACACACACATACATACAGACACACACATACATATAGATACACACACATACAGACAGATACATACATACAGACGCACACATACATACAGACACACACAGACACATACAGACACACACATACATACAGACAGACACATACAGACAGATACATACATACAGACGCACACATACATACAGACACACACAGACACATACAGACAGATACATACTTACAGCCGCACACATACATACAGACACACACAGACACATACAGACACACACATACATACAGACAGACACATACAGACAGATACATACTTACAGACGCACACATACATACAGACACACAGACATACAGACACACACAGACACACACATACAGACGCACACATACATACAGACACACACAGACACATACAGACACATACATACAGACAGACACATACAGACAGATACATACTTACAGACGCACACACACATACAGACGCACACATACATACAGACACACACACATACAGACAGACACATACAGACAGACACACATACAGACAGATACATACATACAGACGCACACATACATACAGACACACACATACAGACACACACATATACAGACAGATACAGACACACACACATAGACAGATACACACACACAGACATACACACATACATATAGACTCACACACATACAGACACATACATACAGACACACACACACATACGTATAGACTCACACACATACAGACACACACATATACACACACATAGACATACACATGCAAACACACACAGACATACACACACAGCCACGCACACATACATACAGACACACACAGACATACACACACAGCCACGCACACATACATACAGACACACACACATACATAGACACACATGCATACGCACAAACATACATACATAGAGACACACACACACATATACCGTACCTCTTTTTCCATGTTGTGCTGGCATCTATCAGCATGTGACAAGAGCCGGTTAGTAATGGTAAAGGCTAAATTTGGTTAAGTGCCATGCTATTTGCCCGTCTGGCTAATATAATCATTGCATTTGAAGTAGCACCTTATCATGTCAGAAGTATGTCTCAAACGCTTCACAGGATTTGCTGAGTTACTGTATTTGAATAAAAATCTGTCCAAAAAAAACCTATAATAAATTATAATAAGATGTGAAATAAAATAAGGTGTGAAAAGCGCAATATCATATGCAAGAGTTAATATTATTGAGGGTAAACGTGGTAGCACATTTGGGCGCAGTAATATCCCACAAAGCCATTAAATGAATGACCAACTTTGCCAGACTTGTCTTCTCTTTCGGAGATAGGGAGACTCTAGCTTTATCCGGGAAAATCGTTTCTTTTAAGGTGAAGCTATCCTGTTCACTGGGATTCTAGCCTTTTTGTCTGCACAACTGTTAACAGTTTGACTTGATGGCAGTTTCTCCATTGGGTCAGAAGCAGGAGATCAAACACCATATCAGGACATCAGTTTTTTCCCCTCTGGTCCTGACCAACCATCTTAGAGATTTGCATTTTTCACCTCAAGGCTTGACTATGGAAACTCCCTCCATGTGGGCCTCTCCATCTCTTCCCTCTACAACCTGTAAATCATCCAAAACTCTGCAGCTTGCGTGCTCTCCTACACTAGGCTCCATGACCCCATTACTCCCACCCTCGGCCGGCTCCTTCCCTCAGAGGATAAAATTCAAGATCCTTGTTCTCACTTTCATGTCCCTCCATGGCATTGCCCCCTCCTACATCTGACCTGCTACCCACCTGTCGCTCTCTCTGTTCAGCAGGCTCCAGCCTGCTCCATATCTCCCACCTGACTCACCCTACCATCAGAGGCTGGACTTTCAGCTTCTCTTGCCTCCCACTCTTTGGAACTCCATCCCACAATTCCTTTACCTTGCTCCCTCTTGCCTCTTTCAAGCCTGACTCAAGACCCTACTTTTTGATCACGCCTTTAGCTGCTGTCCTACCTCCTATATTAAAGGAGACGTGTTTTTGTAATGAAATTTAAAAACTATAAAAAACAGCCATTTAGTGTAATTTCTCTCTTCCCCTCCCCTCCTTTGAGGAATTAGTATTCTCAAAATTGCTGCATGGGGATATAACAAGATTTTTGTTTAGTTTCTCCCAAGGCTGTTCTGATTTCCTGCTGCGATGTGCACAGAGTGACTAATTCTTTTAAAACTGAAAGGCAGCAAGTCTTATATGATTCTGCTAATCTAGTCATTTCATGAGCAGATAATGGAAGTATAACCTCCTTAGTCTTTGGGAAGAGGCTTTTGTTAAGATGGCCTTAAAGAACCACTCCGGCTAATTATTGAGGTTAAGCTAAAAGGTTATATGCAAGAATAGCAGTCTCAACTGAGCAAAGATCGTTGATATTCATAGTGATTGGGATTTACATTTTGCATCTTGCACTATTTCCCCAGAGGGATAGTGCCTGCTTATCCTAATTTTGGAGAGTAGATTGGAGAAAGTTTGCCCATAAAACACATTCAAGTAGACCCCACTTAACGCTGCTTTGGTTAATTTTTTTGTTATTACGTTGCTGGGAACATGTATTCATTTAACGTTGCAATATTCGATATTTCGTAGTTCACCAGCGGGTATAAAAGGGGCACGACGGCGCTAGGACCTGGGAATGAGCCAGGCTGGCAGCAAGAGAGAGAAAGAGCTAGCCGGCAGTGAGTGAGACCGGCATTGAATGAGTGAGCAGGGCAGACAGTCAGGGAGCGGGTGAGTGAGCCGGGTAGGCAATCAGGGAATGAGTATAATATTTTTTTTAAGAAAATTTTGACGAAAAATGTCCAAAAGAACCTAACTCCAGTTTTTACATTTATTCTTATGGCAAAAATGTATTCGCTTAACATTGTTTCGCTTAAAGTTGCACTTTGTAAGAACCGAACTACGACTTTAAGCGGGGTCTAACTGTAATGGTCTTCATTCACAATGAAAATAACAACAATGCTCTTCATAGCTTTCAGTTTGAGAAAGCTGCTTGTAAGAGTATCATTAAATGAAGTTGATTTGTAGCAGCAACCAAAGTGAGTTTATGTTCTGGGCACAGTCATTTGTCACTGTAACTGTTTGTTTTGCAGTATTTATCATATACACTTACTCAAGATTCATATCCCCAAGTTATTTGTACAGATATTTAATTTTTTTTAATTCCACTTCAGATTGTTCAAGAGATTCGGAATCGGACTATTCGAAATGTCTGCAAACATAAGAGTATGCCACACAGTATCTGGGATTTAACACCAACTCTTCGGCGGACCTTACTGAAACATATTGTCGTCAACGATGAATATAAGTTTTTGTATTGTTATGTTCCAAAAGTTGCATGCTCTAATTGGAAACGTGTTGTTAAAGTGCTGAATGGAGCCCTGGAGAATGTGGATGTGCAAATTAAAATGGACCACAAGAATGACTTGGTCTTCCTGGGAGACTTAAAGCCAAGTGAAATTAAATACAGGCTCAGACATTATTTTAAGTTCATGTTTGTTCGAGATCCTATGGAAAGATTGTTGTCTGCCTACCGGAACAAGTTTGGAGAGATTGAAGCTTACCAGAAGAAGTATGGAATGGAGATTGTTAAAAGGTACAGGAAAAACATAGGGCAATCCAAGGGAGATGATGTTACATTTACTGAGTTTTTACAGTATTTGCTGGATGAAGATGTAGAAAAGATGAATGAACATTGGATGCCAATTTATAACCTGTGCCAACCATGTGCTGTGATGTACGATTATATTGGCTCCTATGAACAATTGCACAGTGACGCACGGTTTGTACTTCATCGTGTTGGGGCTCCGGAGAATGTTCAGTTTCCTCAAAGACAAGGGTGGTATAAACCAGTCACTAAAGAGACCTTACATTATTACCTGTGCAAAGTGCCACAAGGACTTGTAAAGGAGGTTTTGCCAAAATATATTATGGACTTCTCATTATATGCCTATCCACTTCCAAATGTTACAAGTGAATATTGTAGACATTAAAAGGACTGTGTAAAGTTTTGGGGAGTTTTCACCTTTATAAAAGTGCTGTTTGAAGATTTCTTATACTATTACATTGTGTGTGACTGTGTATGATAGCAATGTGACCTACCATATTGCCCCCTCCAGCATTTCACTACCCTGGAGTGATGAGGATTCTTTTAAGGAATTTGAGTTCCGAATGTCTTACCAATTATTAATTTCAGGAGTCGTAATGTAGTTTTTAAGGACTAATGATCCTGGGCCAGTATACATTGAAAATAACTGGTATTGACTTCAATGTCAGGGTCCCAATTGCCTCAAGGAAAGCACAGTTTCTTCCAGCTGTTTGAACTATTGTCCTTGAATATTTAATAATAATCTTTGCATTTTATATAGTGCTTTTCACATCTTCTAGACGTCTCAAAGCGCTTCACAGAATATACTGTAAAGTGAATTGACTGTATACATGTGGGTGAAAGGCGGCAGCCCACAAATAGTTGTGGATTGAAATGACCAATTTTTTTTGAGGGATTATTATCAGGCATGTGGGATAAGGAAACTTTCCCAAGGTTTCGCCCTGCCTGGAATTGAACCCAGGTCTCTTGCTTGTAAGGCAAATGTTCTAACCACTGAGCTACAGGACTCCACTGTTTATCCTTGTTCAGGCACCTCTCATCTAACCACAAACAGGTCTCAAATGTTATATCAATGGTATTTTTTAACCCTTTGGATACTTTTATAATGTTTATATACAGTATTATGATAGCCTTAATCATGAAATTGAGGGTAGTATCATTTTCCACTTATAAAGCTGTTTACAGTGAGTGTATATAATATATGGATTTGAAATAATTATTTTACATTTTAGAGTATACAAAGCGTGCATTACCCCCTCATTATAACCTTGCTTTATTCATTGCTTATGCCTTCCTCTCCAGAAAACAATTCTGTGGAATGCCTTATTTATTGTGGCTTCCATAAATAGTTAGTTTTGTTGAAAGGTGATGTGAAATATTTAGTAAGCCAGTTGGGCTGATGGTTGCACAAAATATTTTTTTTCTTTTTTAAATAGGTATATTTTTATGGAGATGCTACGATATAGGTCAAATAAACCATTACTACTTTTAAATATATTGACTATTCAGTTTATTCTTTGTTGAATGGCTGCTGTATGTAATTATATATATATTGTATTATGTTAAGCTGTTGTTAAACTCGGGTATTTGATTTAACTGCCTAAGTATGTCTAATTGCTTAAATGATCTGGTTTTGTTAAAGATTGGTTGATATCAGTGGGTTTGGTTCCACTTGATGGTAGAACGGCTGTACTATAAAATCTTGTTTATCACATCTATTTTAAGGTTGAATATTCCAGAAGGAAGTGTGATCTAATTTTCAGGAAATGGACTGCCATGATTCCCAAATGAACCAGTACTATTATAATACAAACAGGACTTTTAGGCTGGAAAAGACCATTAAAATTCATCTACCTGGTGCCACAAGTCTAAATCCTACTACTTCCCATATTGTCTAGTCTTAACTGCATCATGTGACAGCCTTTGAAATTGTTAACATATCTGATGCTTCTATAAATACAAACATTGATTTTGTTTACATTCAAAATGTTCCCAGAGTTTGTCTGTGAAGCCCAGCACCATGATTTGCTCTGATGAACTAGCATGATTTTGATATTTATTGCATTTTCTTTCCCTGGTTTGTGAGCCAGCTCTACAAAGTCTGAGTGCAGATTTCAGACTAACCTTGGATTATTATCTTTACGTTATATATAAATATGTTGTTGAGAGGGGTCTGACCCATGTGGAAACACATAACCATGCAGGAGTATCCAAAACTAGAATTGCACTATCCATATTTACTTGTGATTGGAAATCACGTTCTCTCCTTGCAGTAATGCACCCTGCATTACTTATTCCAGAGAGCATTCGGTGCAGTGGGGTGTCCTTAAAGCTGAACTAGCTCCAAGATGATATGCTTGGCAACGAAATGTCACAATCAAGGCTTCCTGCAGTAGTCTGGTTCCTGAGCCAAGCTGGTCTGCAATATTCCAAGCCACAGCCGAAGACACCATAGCCTCCTTGGTTCATTGGCAGGACCTGGAAGGGCAGACCTCATTGGGGACAAGAAGTCCCTCCACCAGATAGAGAACGCGCATTCCATTCCAACAATCTTATTGGAATAATCTCTGGGATTTCCTGTGTAGGTCGGATGATTGGAAATCTCAGCTCGGTTTTGATACTCAAGCTTTGTGATGGGTTTCTGCATTGCATCAGGCACCCAACTGACCCAAAAAGAAACCCTGTGCAGAGATGCTTACTTTACTGCATCTTAGAAGTTTGAATATAATTGGTATATATAAGGAAGCTTTGGCCCTCAGTGACAGGTCTGCCTTTCTAGATAATACGAATTGTTAGCAATTACTCCAGAAAATTATTCAATAATTTTTTTTCGCCTTCCCCATATACCGGTACTACTTACCGTATATGGTTAGTTAAATAGGAAATCCCAAGGGAAATGCCTTAAAAATGAATGACCACAAAAGTGTTATATCGCATTCAGGACCCAAAGCATCACTTGTGCAGTATCTCAAGATGCTAATAATCAAGGGGGAAAAAAACTTGCTTCAAACTGATTTCATATTGACTCCTCAAAAACCTGGTTCACATATTTATGGAACTGGATCAAAGGTGACGTATTCAGCACCACTACCCCCACACTGTAAAATCTGACCTATATTTGGTTTAAAGCCAGTAAGCTGCTTTTGTTTGACTCTCACTATAAATATGCTAGCATTATTAGGCACTCCAGCTTTCATGGCTTTTCTTCCTTATCCAAAAGCCATTCAGATCATACTTTTGAAAACCATTTAGCTATGAGGCAATGCAGCTTTGCTTGGATAAACAGACATTTGATAAATTAAATACCATGGGCAGTATCCAATTATTTTTAATAAGAACACAAGTACAACTAGTAGTCCAATATTCTATATCTGTTGAAAAATGTTTCTTATTTGATCAGTTTTTATCAGGTATTCATATATAATTATTATAGTCCTGCTCAGTTGGTGACAACTACAAAATTACACTTGTATAGCCTTTCACGTCAGGAGGACGTCCCAGGGCGCTGGACAGTTACTGCTTCAGACCCGAGCTCAGGACGGCGGAGGTGGGGGGGGGGCGGGAAGGGGGGATTAGCAGGTGCTCATGGGTCCATCAAAGAGGAGTTTTGAGGCGGGACTTGAAGGTGGGTCGGTCGGGGGACGTGGAGTAGGCCAGAGCCTGCTGAGCGGAGGGGGCGGGCAGGTTTTTTAAAAAAATACATTTTGGATGTTTAAAAATTAAATATGGTTACATCATGTGTCTACACCTTTATAAGGTAGGTAGAAAAGATATTTGTACCATTCTAAATGTTGGTAAGGGGATAGAAGGTCACAGATGTAGGGTGGGGCGAGGTTGTGGAGGACGTTTGCCTCTGAGACTTGTGGGTTGACTGACAATGTAGTCTTGGGAATACACTGCATTGTCAGAAGTGCCATCCTTTGGAATGAGATCCATGTCAACCAAGATTGTTCAGATATTCATAAACATCACATAGTACTTTGCAAAAAGAGAAGGGAGTTTATCCTGAAACAATCCCCCAGATAAAATTGGTCATTTCACCGCTAATTGGAGGACACTGATCGGCTGCAGCATTCACCAAAAAATAGTTACTGTACTTGACATATAATATCCTGTGAAGCTCTTTGAGACAGCTGAACAGTATTATACTGAATGTAAGGATTATTATACAAACCGGGATTTTAATGGTGATTTGACTCATTTCACAACAGTCCGAAGCACAATGTCCTGGGATGTATTTGCAACAACAACTGTTGTTGTTGGTTTGAAGTCTTTAGGCAGTACAACTGATGTTTTTGCCAAAGATATTGTAACACTTGTGGTGAGAAATGAGCTTCAGAACATACTCTTATCTGTAGATATTTTACCTGTTTTTGACTATTCTCAAAACACTTTATTGGGCAAAATGGCCATGGAATTTTTGCTTTTAAGACTTGAACCTTATTCAGTTTCTATAAACTTGAAATTGGGCAAATGCTACATAGATGTCAGAACTGATAGGATTTTAAGGATTTTCAATTTACAAAATTTGATACAATTGTCCCAATCATTATCCCAATGAAAAGTTCTTAATGGCACACATAAAATGATTTGAGTAGCACTTGTATGAGTAGCATGTATATGAACAACCGAGAATTAATAGAAAAGTTAGGTTAACAGATACGAGCATAAGTGAAAGACACAACCACTGTTTTTGTATAAAGTATTAATGTTTACTAGAAATAAATTCAGTCCAGATTTCCTGAAGGAATACAAGAATTTCCCATTTTATTACACTACTTATAAATAAAGGTTTGATAAATTACTACAACCAGCAAAGTAAACTTAAAAAATTAGTATGCACACAGTATTAAAAAACAAACTTGTAAACATTTATAATATGAAATTACGTTTAGTACCAAAGCAAACACCAAAGATATTGTTTGTGCCAGAAAATACGGTAATACCAAAACTTTGACTCATGCAAGAAAAAAAAGGCATTATTTGTTTTATATCTTTTTTGCCTCATCACCACAAACTTCACGTAATAAATATAGGATGAGACAGGTGTGCGGGAGTTGAGACACCCTAACAGAGCGGTACAAATGGAACTACGAAATACAAAATTTGGCAATAATGGGAAAATAAGATCAAGTTTAACATATGAAAGTTAGTATCAGTGACTTGTTTTGAATCATGCTATTGCACTGGTGGCTTTTCTCTGGTTAAAGGAATGATTAGCCAAATATACCTGATCAAGAATTTAACATCACGTTTTGGAAATTATGTATATAGATTGTTCTGCAAGCAATCAATACGCATTCCTCAATAATTTATGTTGAAATCATTCATTAGATCCATCCCAGGGACCTCCTCTGCAGTCATTAAATACGATCAGAAGTTTATTTTTGATACAAATACCACCTGAGGAAAATGCAAAGATGCTGAAATGTGGTTAATAATGAATGACTGGGTCACTAATGTTTAAAGGAGAACACTTTGTGGGTTAATAACCCATCCCTGTCACCACTCATCTTTTAAAAGTTGGAACTGGTAGCAAAAATATTTCTGTTACACTAACCGAGAACAAACATATCAATAAATAACTTAAGAGTGAAAACCTAATTCAGTACAAAAATAACTTTAGTGGCCGCGGCGTTTGAAAAATAATTTCTTCACAAACACTCACAATACAGTACACAAGATTTATAGCATTATCTGGGCATTGCACCAGATAACACAAGAATGTCAGTGCTCCAGGTTTGTTCACAGGTGTTTATCTAAAGTATTTGTGAAACAAGTAATTATGACAATGATAAAGATTTATCACCATCACTTTTCGTAGATTGTAGAATATTAAAAGCAAATGTTAATGCACATGGTTAAAAGAGCTGTACTTATTTCGTACTATCAACTGCTTGACTTGAGCTGATACATTTTAAAAGTTGTGCTGTTTTCTGGTTCACTTGTCATCAAGTCAAAATATTTGATCCAGTGAAATTCATGGCATTATGTGATCAATGAAGGTTATACGAAAATCCAGCACAAAATCAAACTCTTAATAATTGTTTATAATTGCAGCTCTGCGTGCAGGCACCGGGGAGTATTGATCTGAATATTAATGCAAACTTGCTAATGATCTGTTCTGTGCAACACATTTTCTGGGAAGAATTGATTCACCGACCTAGATCTAGTTTTGTTGAGACGAGATAATGCTCTGTACTGTGCTAAGTACATGCAAGAAGCTCAGAATAAATGAGGAAAAAAAAGCTGTGTTTTTTTTTAATAAAACTAAAATGTTAAAGTAACAAACTGACAACAGTGTAGAGCAGATATGAAGGTGCTGAGAATCAAGCACTATACGACTAGAATGTAATAAACAATCTTCTCTTGGCCACGAGTTTCTTTCATGTCAGAATCCCAGAAAGGCTGATGATAGACTAAAGCTGATGAATGTTTCAGCCCCTGACTTCCACAACTCACTTTTGTTGAGACCTGTGGCTCTGTTTTATAAGGCATGCTCATGACTTGAGTGAAGCCTACTCAAAGTAAACTGCTAAAGATGGGAAGAAAAGAAATTGGGTTTTTCAAATAGCAACGAATCATAAATAGTACTTCACAGCAGGTTTGTTTAAATGTCTCCTAGCAATGCTGCTCACAGCGCAAAATGGGGTTGACCCAATCCTGTGGGTAGTTCATTTCATTTTGATTTAATTATTTTCTTTAGGCATTTGATAGCACATTAAGTGATTCTCATCATGATGGCCCAACAGCATGTCGACTGAACCATGCTTTTCTCCAACGTGTTGTAATAACGTTTATTCTTGTTGACAATCACTTGGGAAGCATTCTGCACAAGTTCAAAGTCTCCCTTGTTTCTCAGCTTTTTCTGAATCAGAGGTTTATGGCTTTCTATACACTAGAAGCTTTTTCCTTTATCCATTCCAGATATATTTGTTCCAATATTAATTGCAGACGTGGGATTATCTAGCTAGCGATTGCCAAGGTTGTCAGCTATGTTAATATGATTCTTCTGAAGGGAGGCTGGTGACTGAACGTCCATCATCTCAGCATGCTGTACTCATTAAAGGTGACTGAGTGAGAGCCAACGCTCTACATTAACACTGTTTTTTCTTCAAAAACAATTCCTTCACAGGAATGAGGCTCTAATATTACAGGATAATATTAGGGTTATTCTCTCTGGAGCAGAGAAGATTGAGGGGAGACCTAATAGAGGTTTATAAGATCATGAGGGGTTTCGACAGGGCAAATAGAGAAAAACTATTTCCACTCGTGGGTGAATCTGTGACTCATGGTCACAGATTTAAAATAGTTTCAAGGCGCAGTAGAGGGGAGCTGAGGAGAAATGTTTTCACTCAGCGAGTTGTTCGAATCTGGAATGCATTGCCTGAAAAGGTGGTGGAGGCTGATTCGATAACAACTTTTAAAAGGGAATTAGATCTTTATTTAGGGAGAACGGGTCTATTAGGCTACGGGGAGCGGGCAGGGCAGTGGGATTGAATCGCTCTTTTCAAAGAGCCGGCACAGACTAGATGGGCCGAATGGCCTCCTTTTGTGCCGTAAAATTCTATGATTCTATGATTCTATGATAGTTTGGGAGATTATATTGCCAATTTGTGGAAAAGAAGATCAAAGACTAGAGCAACAGCCATTTTAAAGAATTGGTGTATTAACATACCATCTCATCTTTAAAATTTTATTTAAGATAATAAAAGACTCACTCGCCATTGAACTAGTCAGTGCAGCGTTCTGTTCCTCTGAGAGGGGAGAGGCTGTCTTGGGAACGTGAAAGAGGACTCAATGATCTTCTGACTGGGGACGGAGTACATAAAGGTGTAGAGAGCCCGTGCCGACGCATCTCCTGAATTGCTCGTTCTCTGCGGAAAAGAATAAAAGCAAATTCTAGTTCTAGAAAACATTTGCCACATTAGATGTGTACATTGGAAACTTTCATTATCTTGCAATGCATACCTGATGTTCTATAAATCAAAGGAAGCTTATTATAACTATCTAGTCAATCGGATAACAAGATTTCAAGGAATGCTGAAGGATTATTAGGATTCCTTGAGAAATAGCTAAGTAGATTAAACCGGTCCACAGGCTGAAATGTGTAAAGGGGGAAAATATTGTGGCCCATTCTGATCAGGAATAGCTGTATGCAAAACTTCACTAAGATTGTGAATACAAGATTTTGTGTACCGTACAAAATTTTTGTTTTTGCTTACCTTTCAAAACGTTCTGTAGTTAGTTGGCGTTTGAGAACATCAAGTTCATTTTGAACCTGTGTAAATTTATTACGTAGCTGAGTTATTTCTCGATTCTGGCTTGTTCTGTAAATAGTAATGGAAATTCAGATTAAAGACATGACACTCAGCAATACTTTGCTGACAAATCATGAATCACGTTTCTCCTCAACTGCCTACCAGTTGATCATCAAAGGAGATTCCCCTTTCTCTATGGGCAGGACTGTTTGGGTTCTAGAAATGCTAATTACATAGCTGGACCATACCCCAGGTGAACCATAAATCTGTGTTTTTCTGAGAATTCTTGTACTCTCTGAAAGGTGCTTGATGTCCCGTGCTCTGCCTGCTCTACCACCAGTGGTTGGGCTTTCGATCTATCTGCCGCCACTCTCTGGAACTGCATCCTGGAATCCCTTTTCTGTCTCTGACAAATCTTTTCGAAGACAGATTACGGCACAAACTAGTGAACTGCATCATAAAATAACTACAATAGCAGCAAATTGCATTTATATAGCTCCTGTCACCTCAGGTATTGGACAGTCGAAGGTCAAGGAGTGGTGGGATGGGGGAAGGGAGGGGAGATGACTGAAAGCATGGTCAACGAAGAAACTTTAAGGAGAGGAGGGAAGGGTTGATGTGAAGGGATTCCAGGGTGCAGTTCCATAGGGTGGTGGCAGATAGGTTGAAATCCCAACCACTGATGGTAGGGTAGGCAGAGCATGTGATGTGAAGCAGCTAATACCTGCTGAGCAGAAGGAGCAGGCAGGTTGCTGCGTTTAAGAAGGTTTCATAGGTAAAGGGCAAGACCATGAAGGATTTAAAAGTGAGGACAAGGACCTTGACTTCAATCCTCTTGTAGCTGGGTGAGGATTGAGATGGTAGGCTCGTGGAGCCTAGTGTAGGAGAGGACATGAGCTGCAGACTACTGGATGGTCTGCAATTATCGAGGGAAGAGCTGGGAAGTCCAGTGAGCAGAGCATTAGCATAGTCAAAACTGGACATGTCAAGCGTGAATGTGAGTCCTTGTGTCCTTAGAGGAGAGATAGTGGCAGGAAATGTTGTGCAAATGGAAAAAGAGCCAAAAGGGGCGAGGCACAGTTGTACAACAACAAGAACTTCAATTTATATAGCGCCCTCCACGTCGGACAGCGTCTCAGAGCGCTTCACAATAATGGATCCCGGGCCTGAGCAATGGGCAGGGGCTAAAAGGTGACTGAAGGCACGGTTGAAATGATAGCTCTTTAGCTGAGACCCGAAGCTAGGAAGAGAGGGGGCAAGGCAAAGGGAGTGAGGAGGGAATTCCAGAGCTTTGGGGCGTACTGGCCGAGGGCATGGCTGCCGATGGTGGAGTGGAGAATTCGGGGGACAAGGAGGAGACCAGAACCGGAGCAGCAAAGGCAATGGTTGCTGTTTTGGAGAGAGAGGTCAGAGAGGTAGGGAGGGGGTGCAGAGAAGTGGAGAGATTTGAAGACAAGAGTGAGGATCTTGAAATTGTTCCTCTCCAGGACAGGCAGCCAGTGAAGTCTAGCAAGGACTGGGGTAATGGGGGAGCGAAGTTTGGTGCGGGTGAGAACGTGGGTGGCGGAGTTCTGAATGAGCTGGATTTTATTGATTGTGGTGGAGGGGAGACCGGCGAGGAGGGCATTGCAATAGTCCAGCCGAGAGGTGACGAAGGCGTGGACCAGGGTTTCAGCGGCTTTTGGGGCGAGGTATTGCCAGAGACTGGAAATTGCCGGTGGTGGAAAAAAGCGCTGCTGGTGAGGTACCGGATGTGGAGTAGGAAGGGGGTCGAACCCGACGCCAAGATTGCGTAACGGTTCGAAGAGTTTTAAGGGCAGGTCGGGTAGGTGGACTAGGTGAGAGCCGTGTGACTGAAGATAATGAAGAGAGTCAAAGAGTATGTAGGGTTCAAAACACAGTTGAGAGTCAAACAAGACACTGAGGTTCTGCACTGGCTTCATCAGATGGAGTGGCATCCACAACAATCAATGCTGTCAGCGCTCGAGATATTCAACTGGAGAAAGTGACCTGTTTCTCTTTCTTCCAAAGACAAATTAACAACGTTTCTCACAGCTAAGGAGCTGAAGCAAAGAACTGTTTTCTAGCTCAGGTTTAGAAACGGTATTTTTCATTTGAATGCTGACTCTTTAAAGATGAGTTTACCAAATAAACACAACCGCAGACCTTACCCTCATTTCTATGGTCTCAGTTACAAGGCTGCTGCATTTTAATTAATGATCAATAATGTACTTGAGTTTAACTATTATAAATGTCACTCACGCTTTGCTCTCGGTGAGAGCCAGCTTGTCCTTGAGAAGCTGTATTTCGGATTCCTTTTCGTGTTGTGATAGATGCGTTTGAAACTCCTTTTCTCGAGTTGATGACAACAGTGTCTCCAGGTTCTTTATAGTAATCCGTTCACTGCTCAACTGCTTCTTGAGAAGTTCCGATTCTGACTTCACATCGTCCAGCTCACTTAAAATCTGAACAGACATTAAGCAAGAGAGTTTAAAAGAATAATAGATTTGCAATCTAACAGTTGTTTGGCTGTGCGAGCAGACACACCAGCACAGACGAGTTTCATGTTTCATGCTGTATCATTCATTCTATGTGACTACTTATATGCAGTCAAACTCACTTTGGTGGTATCAAACGGGATCATAACATTTAATATGACTTAGGTGATGAGTTGCAGGCAAACTGTACAAGCCGTAGGAAACCAGATTTAATCAATAATCTACACTTAAATTAAATACTTAATTTAAAGCAGGCGGTAAGTTTATCATTGCAGTCGGTAACTTTGCACGTGGTGACAGGTCAAGACTACATTTCTTGTGATTCAATACTTCTTGCCTCGTCACCACATTTGCACTTACCAGCAAGCTGCTGGAATGGCAGGAAATGAAGTGGAGTTAGTTAATAAATCACATGGGACGACAGACCAAGAGCACGTTTCCCATGATGGAATGCAGCCTGCTGATAATTTGTGTGCGTTTGACCGGAAAGGACCTCATTACCCGTGATGGAAGGCAGCAGGTAAGTGCAAAAGTAAAGGAGGCGAGGGGAGAGGAGTTCGAGTTAGAAGGCGATTAACATGAGTTGTGCAAAGAAATCTAAGTGGTTTTGTTAGGAAATTGAATGGGGACTCGGTTGAATGTAATTCAGGAGATTGTAATTTGAACATAGCTCGGGAGAATGTCACTGAAACACTGGCTGTCTTAATGTCTTGGGACGTCCTCCCGAGGTGAAAGGTGTTAAACAAATGTAACTTTGCTGTTGATGTTGATAGGTAATTGCACAATTTATAAAGATAAGACTTATGTGAGTTTTACTCTACAGTGTAAACTACCCTCTGTTTCAAGGTACTACATTATTATTACTGTTAGAAACTGCTAAAATATTGACATTTGGATTTATGTTTCTAAAATCATACTTGAGGATTATAGTCTTGAAAAACAGTCATTATTGCTGCACTATTATACAAAGAAAACCCTGCGATTATTTAAATATTCAGTAGTTCAGAACGAGTCAAAGGTTAGAATGCATCTCAAAATCTCACCTTATATTAATGATACAGTACTTCAAATGGCAGTTTAGTTCATCTTACCCTTTCAAATTCCATATTCTTACAATTAAGTTGTCTCGACATCTGGTCCTTATTACAGTCCATTTTGCCACAAAGTTCCCTGACGGAGGACAGGTCTGCTAATAAATGGGAATTCTCACACTTTGTCTGTCGTAGATCTTCTTCCATCTTGGATGTGGATTTTGCAATACAGGAAATCTCATGCTCATAAGCTTCTTGGGCAGAGATGTGCTACAATAAAGAAGAATTTACAGCAAAATGAATAAGAATACAAATGTCCCCGAACGCTATAATTGAAAACAACTTGCACTTTTATAGCATCCTTGACGCAGGGTAGCATTACATTAATTCCAAAGCAACAAGAGGAACCAGAACACAATGGAATGTGGCATGTAAAACTTAATTATCAGAATTTAAGTACATCGCGTACCTCCTGTATTTCCCTTTGAAGCTTTGAGACTCTTTCCTCCAGATGCCGTCTCTCTGTGTCGACAGAGAGGAGTTCCAGTCGCATTGAACTGCTCTCTCCCTCTGCCTGATGGGCTTTATGTTCCCAGGTCTCGGCTTGGCTACTTGCTAGTCGGAACTGTTCCAGTAAATGATGTAGTTCTTGTTCCTATCATCAGAAAAGAGAATAAAAGATCCACTTCAGATAATATTATGCTACATATTTTCAATCCCAAGTATCTACAGATCCATTTATCCACATTGGGCTCTGAGGCGGAAGTTCGATGCTGGCAAAGAACATTAATAATGGGCAAGGTCCCCAGGAATATGATTTTCTGTGATCTGAAAATGCAAGATAAAAGTTCATTGTCACATGTGTATTGCAGGGTTAGAGACAGAGAGAGAAAGAAAGGCAGAGAGAAACAAGAATGAAGGGCTGACACTATATGGCCCTTTGGTGACAAATCCTGATAGGAGAAGTTTGAATTTACACTAAAGCTAATCTATATTTTGCACAAATCATCAGAAACTTCTTAGGGCAACTAGGATGCTCGATGATTGCTGGCAAATTGCCACTGACACCTCAAGGGCAGTAAACACAAGTCCCTATTTCAAGAAACAGCTATAAATAAACAAACAAGCAAACAAACAAACATTAGACGATTTACAAACCAGCAACTTTTTATATTTGTTGATCACAAACAAAATGGCTAAAACTGCTTCAAGTCAAATTAGACTAAGAATTAAACTTAAACAAGAAAGCTGTGGACATCAAATAGAAAATACATTGATTTACTGGACCCGACAAGATCCTATTTTAAACTCCTTGAAACAATGTATGCATTTTTAAAGGAATTTCTAATGAGGTCAGCATTCCCATCAAGTCGGGTTTTCTCAGAATGCCACACCATGTAGAGGCTAAATCTCCATTTTGATAATAGTAGGGCAGACTATAAAATTTATTTCGAAACAAATTTTGATGGTTGAATTTACTGTGGTTGATGAGAAATAAATTTTGTACCATAGTTAAGTTCTTGACACCTGATTCCACGTGGAGAAAGATCATGCACGCGTGCTCCTAAGATTAACTGTTACTCCATATAAACCATGACTTATTTTGATGCTGATAATGATATTATCATAATAACAACAATAATTTCTCTTGGTTATTATTATCTTGCAATAATAACAAAGAGAAATTCACAGGAGAAAACATCATTCATTGACCAAATAGCCTTTTGGCATTCATACCAGGTCTCCCTGGAAGTCATTTAGTTCCACCAATACAGCTGACTCCAAATTGTTGCAGATCCAAAGATATCCAGTGCTTTAAAACCGCCTCCCATTCAAACAACAAATTACATTAACCTCGTTCATATCCCAAGGCACTCACTCCTGCATTACAGTATTAACCAAAAGAGAAGATTCAAATGCAAATCATAATTCCAGCACAAAGCATTCCTAAACAACCAACTACATTTCGTGAAAGTTTGGTAAACAGAATCTATAGAGATATTTGGGAAGTATGTTGTGGGTGTATGTGGGTGTCTTCCCTATCCCTCATAGAGATTCTATGATTAGGACAAGAGAAAAAACGAGAGGAAGGTACTGATTTGTGTTAACTGAAGATGAGAAATGGGAGCAGATTTCTTTTAAGGGAAAGGGTAAATTTCATAGTTAATAGTTTACAATCATTATCTAATCCTTTTCATCTTTCATGATTTCCTACCTTGGAAGCCATTAAGTTCTCTGTTCTTGACACCTCAGTGATGTAGTTATGAACTCTTGATTTCAATTCATCCTTCTCGTTCATAGCTTCTTCCAGCTCAGTGTTGATTGCCTGCGATGTAGATCAATACAGATTACAATACATTTCTGAATTGGTTTGCTAAAGCAACAAATGCTTATTCAAATGCTTAATGGGACGATGATAACAATTGCAAAACAACCACAATACTTATGGTGCCGCCTGATTAATATTCTTTGACTTGCATCTGTATGTTTTTGTGACTTCTTTATAGTTTAAAAATTTTAAGTCCTGGTACATTATAATAATAATAATTCTTGCATTTGATATAGCGCCTCATCACGTCTTCTAAATGTCTCAAAGCACTTCACAGAATATGCCGTAAAGTGAATTGACTGTATATATGTGGCAAAACGTGATGGCCAATTGTGCACAACAGTGTCCCACAAACAGCCGTGGGATGAAGCGACCATTGTATGGCTGGGTATCTATTTATTGACACTTACAAAACCTCCAGGAGACTTTTGTAAAATCCCACACACCACAAGCCCACCACACACTTCATATCCACACTTTTGTCCCATCATAGGCAGGTGAGCTTCCACCCATTTTACCTGTGCTGTCATTCCTCTGCCGCATCCGTTCTCTGCTTTTGAAGTTCTTAATACCTATTTATTCGACTGCATATAAACAGGTCTTAATCGCTATCTTCTACTCATGGGAGTCAAACAATTTGAGTCAAAGTTATAGGAGTCCTGTAGTTATACAGTTAAAGTTATAGTGGAGTCTTGTAGCTCAGTGGTTAGAGCACTCGCCTGACAAGCGTTCAATTCCAGGCAGGGTGAAACCTTGGACAAGTTTCCTTACTCCACACGCCTATAATAATAAATAATAATAATAATCCTTGCATTTGTGAAGCACTTCACAGAATATACTGTAAAGTGAATTGACTATATTTGTGGGAGCGAGAAACGCAGCAGCCAATTGCGCACAGCAGCGTCCCCACAATCAGTTGTGGATTGAAAATGACCAATTTTTATTATTGTGCATTTTTTGGGGGGAGGGATTATTATTAGGCGTGTGTGTGTGGAGTAAGAAAACTTGTCTAAGGTTTCACTCTGACCTGCCTGGATTCGAACACTATGAGAGAAAGCAGCCACAGGTGGGGACCTGGGTTTAATATCCGTCCGGAGGACAGGGAGGCGATAAACCCAGGTTTTGTCTGTGTGTTTGGGGGAGAGAAGCGAGGGGAGTTGGGTTAATGTGGAGCTAGCACAGACTCGATGGGCCAAACAGCCTCCTTCTGTGCTGTCCTCATTCCTCGTCCTCACCTTCAAGGCCATTCACAGCCTTGAACCCCCACACCACCTCTCCGACCTGCTGTCCCCCTATGAACCCTCCGTCCAGCGGGCTCCGACCTGCTCCATGTCCCCCGCCTGGCCCGCCCTACCATCGGCAGACGGGCTTTCAGCCTCTCTCTCTGCCCCACACTCTGGAACTCCAATCCACAGTCCCTTTGCCTCGCTCCCTCGCCTCCTTCAAGGCCGGCCTCAAGACCCTCCTCTTCGACCATGCCTTCTGCTGCCCTCCCAACTCTCTCCCTCCCCTCCCAACTCTCCCCCTCCCTTCCCCGCTGCCCCTCTCCTGTGCTCGGGTCCTGACCTGACTGTTCAGCCAGCGCCTTGTGATGTCCTCCCGAAGTGAAAGGCGCTCTATAAATGTAATGTTGTTATTGTTATTATACTGAAGAGAGAACCTGACAGAGAGACTGGGGGCAGTGGGGGTGGGTATTTTCCTTATACTGTATCCCCCAATACACAAAGGGCATTCATGGTATGGTAATGGACAGCTGACTGGTGACCTTATCGCATTCATGCAGGATTCACTCATCAAGCTAACCCCAGGTTTGCATTTCCCAAAGCCCGTGTGTGCGTGTGTGGTATATACATTATGTGTGTATAAATATGTGTGTGTCTATGGCCCCTCCCACAGTATAACAGCCCCCAGCACTGCATTGGAGCCTCAGCATAGACTGTGATTCCAAGCTCTGACCTGGGGATTGAACTCAAAACCTTTGTGACTCATTGGGTCAGGTTGACAGGTCAGGAGGATGACCAAAGGCGAAGGCGAAGAAGAGGATCTTGAGTTGGGCCTTGACCCTACATCCGTGAACTCCTATCCCTTTACCAACCTGCCCACCCACTCCGCTCAGCAGGCTCTGGCCTGCTCCACATCCACTGACCCACCCACCCGCCCCACCACCGCAGAGATTGGCGGGCGAGCCTTCAGCCATTCTGACCCCAACCTCTGGAACTCCAACCCGCAGTCCCTCCGCCTCGGCCCTCCCTGGCCTCCTTCAAGTCCCACCTCAAGACTCTCTTTGATGGACGCATCGGCAACTCCTTATCCCCCACTTCCCTCTCCATCCACCAATGCCCACCCTCCCCCGTCCTCAGCTCGGGTCTGAAGCAGTAACTGTTCAGCGCCTTGGGACGTCCTCCTGACATGAAACGCTCTGTCTATACAAGTGCCATTTTGTTGCTGTTCTTGAAGGAGGTGAGGGAGGGAGCGAGACCAAGTGACTGTGGGATGGAGTTCCAAAGGGTGGGGGGCAGAGAGGCTAAAAGCCCTTCCGCCTAATAATAATACCTCAAAATAACCTATAATAAATTGATTATTTCAATCCACAACTGTTTGTGGGACACCGCTGTGCACCATTAGCTGCTGCGTTTCGCCCACAAATATACAGTCAATTCACTTTACAGTATATTCTGTGAAGTGCTTTGAGACATTAAGAAGACATGAAAAGCGTTATATCAAATGCAAGATTATAATTAAAGTTGATATCCCTGGCAAAGTTTGTGAAGCTGCTCAGTGTGGGGTTGGCATTCACTAGGGAGAGTTGGGAGTCAGGAGTTTACACAGGCAGGTGTAGAAATTGTGGAAATTATTTAAACAATTTTCAGGTTCAGGCCCGGTTTAGCTGAATTCGAATTGTGGATTTTCTGTTAAGCCGGAGGTTACTGTATTTGTACAATTGAGATTGTGAAAATAAATATCCACTAATGTTTTGAGTATGCAGAAAATCTAACTTTGCCATGAATTCTTTCATGGAATGTTTACAGCTCAGGAGAAAGCAATTTGTCCCATTGATTTTTTGCTGGTGCTTGCTCCCCCACTGCGCTATAGCCCTTAATACATATCAACTGCAAACATCATACAATTCAGTGCTCGCTTCTGTGGACTTTTAATTTCCAACTCAAAGTAGGTGATCAGAAGTGCAGATGGTTTGAAGACCATGCAACAGAGTAGTCATTACAAGAAATGAACTAAATGAATATTTCAACAAACTATAATCCAGATTTGAAGGTTCAGATTCAGTTATGTAAATCCACAAAACAATAGGGTTTAATACTGGTGAGCGGCAATTTCATATTACCTGATTTTCCCTTGTCATAGTAACCAAGTCGTCTTGTAAACGCTGACTTTCTTTCAGAGCAACTTCACGTGTCCTTGTTGCTTCTCTCAAGTCATTATTAACACAATCCAGTTGACGGCATAAACTGTTTACTTCCCGTTCTCGGTTACACAAGGAGTCGTTCAGTCGACTAGAGTAATACAAATTAGCATGGATTAACAACTGAATAAATTACTAAAAAGTATTAACAATTACAGCTCCGTTAAGCTATACATGCTGGACTTACTCAATGGAAGATTCAAGTTCAGTCAAAGTAATCTTCATATTGGTAATGCACTTGTCCTATAAATGAGATAACACCAGTTAAATGTGGCAGCGTTAAGCTATCTGCAACACAAAATAACACACTTATTAGCAACTCTGCAGCGGGGGGGTGGGGGTGGAACTGGTTAGTTTTCTCATTCATTCCTCATGCCTTCACTTGGCTTATGATGCACAAGTGTCATGAACACTGCACCTCGGAGTGGATGAATATTTAAAAAAACATTTTATTGCTGATTTTGTGAGATCAAGCACTCTTTTCCCTTGGGCTGTATAATCAGCATCAATCGTGATTTCAGCCCAATTAATCCCCATTATATAAGGAAGAAAAACTAGCAATAATTTAACAAAAAAAGACAGTAGTAACCTTGTAGAGAACACCTCCCTACAATCCTAAACCAACAACGACAATTTGTATTTAAAGCCCTGATGCAGGGTAGCATCCCAGAGCACTGAGACTGAGTGAGAACATAATGATATTGGGTAGGTAATTGGCACCGACCACCAGAATATATATCTAACATCCTAAACTGACTCAATTGTGTTTGTCTTTTGCAATTAATTCTTAAAAAGGTCAACAAACATTTTGCTGCCTGTTGCACTGTCTATTCGCCATGTTATTGCTATTGACTTGTCAGAACCAAGCGACAAGATTGTGTTCCCTTTTGAGAAAACAATCCTGAGTAAGATTTAACAATAATATTTCTTGCATTTGATATTGTGCCTCATCACATCTTCGAGACATCTCAAAGTGCTTCACAGAAAATATTGTAAAGCGAATTGACTGTGTATTTTGTGGGTGAAACGCGACAGCCAACTGCACTCAGCAGTGTCCCACAAACCACAGTAGATTGATGTGACCAACTGATTATTAGTATTTTTTTTGAAGGAATTATTATCCCCAGAAATGTGATCCACCAATTGACTAACAAATGGGTTCCTACTCACTGTTAGGTAAACAGAGGCGTATGGAGTAAGGAATTTAACCCTGCCGGGAATCAAACCCAGATCTCTCGATTGCAAGGCGAGTGCTCTAAGCATTGAGCTACAGATTTAATAAATTTTTAAATTAATTTTATTAATTAATTAATTTTATCAGTTAGTGACAAGGTGTCACATGCTGAATCTGCTTCTGAACCTCAATATTATTGAACATATGAAAGATTAAAAAGCCAAATTTTGCATGTTTACCTTCTTTGCAAGGTTATCTTCCAGATTAGCTACTCTCTCAGTCTTTTCATCCATAGCCTCCTGCAGGAAATCCTTCTCCTTGTCCAGAGCAGATACAGTGCTTCTTAGTAGGTTCATTTCATCTCGCTGAGCAGAACTCTGTCTGCTAAACTCGGCTACACAGCAGAAAAGAGTTCATGAAAATGTTTTATGTTCATGCTATTACTGTTGAAACATCCATGTCCTTCAACTGCATTGCAAAACTTCCAAACAATTTGCACTAACCTACACAGTGAGGGAGAGAGTGAGTGAGCTGGGCAGTCAGGGAGAGAGTGAGTGAGCTGGGCAGTCAGGGAGAGAGTGAGTGAGCTGGGCAGTCAGGGAGAGAGTGAGTGAGCTGGGCAGTCAGGGAGTGAGTGAGTGAGTGAGTGAGTGAGTGAGTGAGCTGGGCAGTCAGGGAGTGAGTGAGTGAGCTGGGCAGTCAGTGAGTGAGTGAGTGAGTGAGTGAGTGAGTGAGTGAATGAGTGAGTGAGTGAGTGAGTGAGTGAGTGAGTGAGTGAGTGAGTGAGTGAGTGAGTGAGTGAGGGAGGGAGGGAGGGAGGGAGGGAGGGAGGGAGGGAGGGAGGGAGGGAGGGAGGGAGGGAGGGAGGGAGGGAGGGAGGGAGGGAGGGAGGGAGGGAGGGAGGGAGGGAAGGAGGGAGGGAGGGAGGGAGGGAGCGAGCCGGGCAGGTAGTCAGAGGGCGAGTATAATGTGTTTTTTTAAGGAAATTTTTACAAAAAATGTCCAAAAGAACTCAACTCCAGTGTATACATTCATTCTTATCTGAAAAATATGTTCGCTTAAAGTTGTTTTGTTTAAAGTCTCACTTTTCAAGAACCAAACTATGACATTAAGGGAGGAATACCTGTGTAACGCTTTTTAGATAAATAATTCTTCCCCTTCCAACTAAAACATCCTTTGGCTCATTTTCCCTATAAGATATTGTCTCATGGGTTCCAGACAATTTCCCAGTATAATTCATGTTTGAGCCTAGACAGTGAGCTCTGGCAGATTATCTGACTCTGGGGGGTACCTGACCCTCGCATGATTAGGTATGAGAACACTTGTTGATTGTTCTCTCTCAGCCAGGGGCGCTGAAGCCAAATGTACCACTCAAATGCAGCTCTGGCCTAGAACCGCTAACGCAGCTCACATTGGGTTTATAAACTGTAACTGCTTCAGGTTTGGATCTTTGTGGATTTTTTTCACGTAAACCTTTCAAATGTTCAATTAATATAACTCACAGGATTCAGCTATATAATAATAATAATAATAATAATAATAATCCTTGCATTTGATATAGCGCTTTTCAGTCTTCTGGTCGTCTCAGTGTGCTTCACGGAATATACTGTAAAGTGAATTGACTGTGTACATGTGGAGAGAAACGCAGCAGCCATTTGCGCACAGCTGTGTCCCACAAACAGTCGTGGATTGAAATGTTATTATTGGGTTTTTTCTTGAGGGATTATTATAATTTTTGTTGTTGTTGTTATCAGGCGTAGAGTAAGGAAACTTGCCCAAGGTTTCACCCTGCTGGGGTGCCATTACCTAGTCTATCTTCTTGTTGGTCGGTTTGATCTTGAATTGATTGTAGCTCATTGTTTTTTGCAGATAGCCGATGCTGCGAGTCTGTAAGAGATTTCTCCAGCTGTTCATTTATTAACCTGAGATATCAACACAACACAATCATTCGTTACTGAGAATCACGCGGGTTCCAGCAGAAAAGCCTCAAAGTGGACGGTCATCCCAACAATATTCTCACTGAATAACTAACCTCATCCGTGGCATGTTCGGTTAAAAAAAGACTGCACTGTCCATAAACAGATCTTTGAGCTGAATTGCCCGACAACAACAACGTGGATTTCTAGTGTGCCCTTCACGCGGGGTAGCGTCCCGGGGCACTTCACGGTGGCGGAGTGTGACAATGAGCCAGGGGGAGAGGCTGTGGGGAGGTGACTGTAAACACGAACGAAAAAAGGAAGGCCTTTAAGTGGGATTTGAAAGTGGGGAATGAGAGGTAAGGTGGAGGGAGGGAGTGAGTGAGTGAGAGAGAGAGTGCCAGAGTGTAGCGGCTGAAGGCACAGCCACCGATGGTGGATCAGAGGGCACAAGGGACAAATAGGCCAGAGCCAGCCAAGAAGAGGCAGGGTTTTGCAGCCGATAATGCAGCAGTCAGTCCCCCAGCACTGTATTGTAATGTCAGTCTAGACACATATAATATAAAACTGATCATCTTTGAAATAATGCCTTTTTTGAAAAGTCATTTGCATTACCCAACGGGACAAGAATTATCATGTTATACACAGTATTCAAATGCCTCTCAGTACATATCCTTCCAATTTTCAACATCATTCTTAACTGAGTATTTATTTAGGTCATTTAAATAATATTTTAAACACACAATGCATGAACAACAACAAAATTACATTTGTTTAGTGCATTTCACGTCGAGAGGATGTCCCAAGGAGCTGAAACTAGGTGGGAGTTCACTTCAAATATCTGTGACTTGTGGTTACTGGTAGAAGAGATATTCGCCTGCAGCCCTTTATAATAAAACGTTTTCACTAAACAGCCACTCACAAATTACTAGCAAGCACCTTAGACTTAGCTGTTCACTCCCATATCTCCTATTTAATACAAAGGAACACAAAGCAAATACTAACCTAAGTGAACTCAGCTCTGCCTTGTGATGAGAAGCATTATCTGAATTTTGCTGGAATTTTTGCGATATACATCTGTACCGTTCTTCAAGTTCTGATATAGTTTCTTTCTGTGTCGTTATTTTCTTCTTCAAGGCAAAACGCTCGTTTTCAAGCTCAAAAAAAGAACAGGAATTTCTCATCAATTCATGTGATATCAAACAAGATACCAAGCACAATTACCTGCTTTTCTAGGATTAATTCCTTGTGATGCTTTCACATTTTATCCAAGGTGCTAAAATATTTGGTCTAGCCTGCGACATTCACAATCTCTGTTTTTCCAAGAAAAATTGAGGCGACAGAAAAGCTGCGGTAGTGCTGGGGTTGAACCAGGAAAAACCATACAACTTGCCATTGATAGAAAGGCGAGCTTTCAGCTGCTACGTCAGTCAAAAATCATATAATCATTAATTAATGATAAATGAATTAATTTATTCATGAAATAAAAGTTTTCATCCCAATATCTAGAGATAGTCAGAACATTTCAGATGAGGACGCATCAAGCCATTTATCTAATTTTTCAGAATATGCTTACTATTGCACACCATCACAACATTAAACCATTTCTCAAATAAGATTAACTATCTTCCTCGTAACCCATTTGTTATCAATTATCCATTGCACAAAGTGTCTGTCCTGAAATTCCAAGTATTGTTATGGAGTTTACTTTCTGAATCACATTTAAAATAATAATCCTTGCATTTGATACAGCGCTTTTCACATCTTCTAGACGTCTCAAAGCACTTCACAGAATATACTGTAAAGTGAATTGACGGTATATTTGTGGGCGAAACACGGCAGCACGGCAATATTGCTGATAATAGTTTCACTAACAGATTCTTATCCAAAGGTATAACAATCAAAGTTTTTAAAAAAAGGCTGGTTTCCGCGCTCATGCAATATAATTGTGGCGTGTACAATGATTTATTAGATGATTATTTTATGCAACTCCTGCTGCACCCATTACGTCCACGTACAAATCATTTTTATATAAAAAAAATTCCACCCGTCTGTTGTATGCTGCAAATCAGGCTCTGAAAGTTTCTTAAGTAAACGTTGACATTTCTCTAAGTCAAATTAGAAGAATATTTCATTCACTGAATAATTTTCCAATAATAAGACATAGGATCAGTGCAAAGGACACTTTGAACAAATTGACTTGCTACGCACATCTATTGTAAATTTATTTTAGAATTACAACATTGCATTGCTTAGTGAAAATTAAGGCTCCACATTATTCCACAAAGACTGCAACCTAATCGGCAGCTTTAAATTGTGATGATTTCAGCATTACCCGGGTTCACCGACTGAGGAGCCGGTCGGTTTTGGGGCCTGACACCACACTGGGCCCTTTTTTCCGGCCATCTCAGGGATCATCCAGGCGGGCGGCGAGGACAAGGAGTGGTTGCTGGACGATTGTTGGTTGTTGTTTGTTGCTGTTTTTGTTGTTAATATTATTGCTTTTGTTGTTTATTATTGTTGTTTGATTCCCCCCACCCCTGCCCCCATCTTCTTCTTCCCTCACTCCCTTTCCCCACTTTCTCTCCTCCCTTTTCCCCTTCCCTCCCTCTTCCCTCTTCCTGATCTTGCCCCCACCCATCTTTCCCTCCCTCTCTTCCTTGCCCCCCTTTCTCCCCCCTCTTCCTCCCTAACCCTAACCCATCCCACCTTTCCCTCCCTCTCCCCCCTTACCCTCTTTTCCCCCTTTCTCCCCTGGCCCCATTTTCGCGATTGTTTGTGGGGACACTGCTGTGCGCAATTTGGCTGCCGCGTTTCGCCCACAAGTATACAGTCGACTTTCCTGCTTTTCTTCCCCCTACCTCGACCCCTCCCCTTTTGCTTCTTTACCCCCTTTTGCCCCTAGTCCCACTTCCATGACTGATTGTGGGACACTGCTGTGCGCAATTTGGCTGCCACGTTTCGCCCACTAATATACAGTTACTTTTCCTACTATTCTTCATCCTGCCCTGATCCTTCCCACCCTGCTCTTGTCCTACCTAACTGTACAGCGCCTTGGGACGTCCTCTCGACGTGAAAGGCGCTATATAAATGTAAGTTTTGTTTGTTGTTTGTTGTTACTTTTAATTGTCATTGGCAGTTTTCATTTTATTGAATCCATCTACACTGCATAAAATAGAGCTCTCTGCTCTATGGAAAGCAGAGAGCGAGTAACAAGCTGTAATTTAATCAATGCAGAGACGATACCCAGAAAACAGTGAAACAATTTACTCATGACAGATGACACTCTCCAAGCTCTCCAAGGTTTATGATCCCACCCGTTACTTTGTAGAATTATTGCATTTTGCCCACAAATTTACAGTCAATTCACTTTACAGTATATTCTGTGAAGCGTTTTGAGACGTCTGGAAGATGTGAAAAGCGCTATATCAAATGCAAGGATTATTATTTTTACTATTTCGAACCACCTAACAATGTGTAAGCAGGTTTCATCACATAACTCAGTCAAACTTGCCAGTAGGACACTCAGCCAAGCTGCGTACACAAACTTGCCTTTTGGTACTTACTTCATGAATCGTATTTTCTAACTGTGACATCCTCTGTTCCATCTGTTTCGCGCTACATTCATTTGTTTCAAGAACACTCTAGAAAGAAAATATCGTAAATCCCTGTTACAATTTACAGAGCAACTTTTACATCCTTTAAAAAAACGGTAGTCTTTCATCTTGTTTCAGATAGAAAACCAACAAAAATCCAAACTTTGAAATAGCTCACAACAACAACAACAAAATTACATTTACAGAGCGCCTTTCATGTCGGGAGGACGTCCCAAGGCACTGAATAGTCAGAATCTGGGCTAATTGAAAATATTTGCCACACATTGCAGAAACATTTTGCGGGGCATTGCAGATGCAATTAATTGGCGCTTTTGAAGTACATTTTCCTGCCAACATACATTTTTTCTCTTTATTGGTGAAAATTAAATTAAACATGAGGAAATAATACTGTACATTATAGTTGACATTTTAAATATAAAATTTAAATATAAAAACAATGCTACATTATCAAAGCAACCCAGCTTCAGAATGTCAATAAACAGATTGCTTAGAGGCAGTATATAAGTGTGCACTATACAAGTGATACAATAATATGCCTAATAATAATCCCTAAAGAAAAACAATAATAATTTGGTCATTTTAATCGATGACTGTTTGTGGGACACTGCTGTGCGTGATTGTCCATCGCGTCTCGCCTACAAATATACAGTGAATTCACTTTACAGTATATTCTGCGAAGCGCTTTGAGTCGTCTAGAAGACATGAAAAGCACTATATCAAATGCAAGGATTATTATCTTTCAAATTAATTGCTTCTTCAACAAAAACTGGATGACCCATGGGGGTGGTGGGGAGAACACCAGCACAGGCCTGAAGATCCACCCAAAAAAACCCAGACATTCAGGACGTATTCTGATTGCAGGGCTGCAGGAGCTCACCACCTCCTGCCTCCGGGGCCCAGCACTGCACATAGACACAGAGACACACACACACAGACTCATAGAGAGAGAGACACACACAGAGACACACACTCTCCAGATAAACAGAGAGACACACACACACTTGCAGATACAGAGACACACACACACACACACTCAAAAGGCACACACAGACAGAGGAGAGACACACATTTATATTCACACAGACACTCATAAACACACACACACACATAGAGAGGAGACAGACACACTCACACAGACACACATACAAAAGAGAAGCACATTCAAACAGACACTCAGAAACACACACACACACACAGATAAGAGCACACTCACATAGAAACACTCATAAACACAGAGAGAGGCAGTTGTACAGACTAGGGTCCGTCGATATGGAAATTTTCCGATTTAGATATATCGATGGGCTCATATCGAGATATACCGAAATATCGATATTTTTGGGTTTTTTGTACTGCGCATGCGCGCATTCCGGGTGCGCGCACATTCCGGGTGCGCGCACATTCCGGGTGCGCGCACATTCGGGGCCTATCTCCTCAGGAGGTAAATATCTTTCTCTCTCTGTCTCTCACTCTCTCCATCTCTGTATTTTTCTGTCTGTGTCTCTCTCACATCCCCCCATCTCTATCTATCTGTATATTATCACATCCACCCCATCTCTCCCCCCACCCACCCCGCCGTCTCTCTCCCCCCCCAGCCGTCTCTTTCTCCCCCACACCCCCCCCCGCCGTCTCTCTCCCCCCCACACGCCCCCAGCCATCTCTCTTTCCCTCCTCCCACCCAGCCGTCTCTCTCCCACCCCCAACTGTCTCTCTCTCCCCCCCACCCACCCTAGCCGTCTCTCTCTCCCTCCCCCACCCCAGCCGTCTCTCTCTCTCCCCGTCCCCCCCAGCCGTCTCTCTGCCCCTCTCCCCCCTCCAGCCGTCTCTCCCCCCCTCCCCCCAGCCGTCTCTCTCCCCCTCCACCACCCCCAGCTGTCTCTCTCGCCCCCCCACCCGCCTTTTCTCCCCCCCCCATCCCTTGCATACCTGTATATTGTATTCGAGGACTATGAATACAATATGGCGGCTTTGCACCTCGGTCTGTGCATTGTGTATAGAGATGAGCATTCTGGGTCTTGTAGTTCAGTGTGCGCATCCCGATTTTTTACCTAGATATATAGATTTTTTGATATATCGATATTTTTGAAATGCCTATATCGGCATATCGATATGAAAATTATATCGGGTTTTAGCGATATATCGCCGGATCCTAGTACAGACAAGCACAACAGTGAGGCCTCCGAGTGGATCGAAGACCATTTCCCACTTGTGCTGCACCGCGCATGCATGTCGGGAGCCACCCTGCCCACAGTTGTGTTGGATAAATAGGACAGCAGCCCAGGGCCAGAAACTACATTTTATAGCAGAGAGCACTGTTTATAATAATAATAATAATCCTTGCATTTCATATAGCACTTTTCACGTCTTCCAGACGCCTCAAAGCGCTTCACAGATTATGGAGTAAAAGCCGTTTATCCTGCACCCACGGGACTTGGCCAATGCCGGTTAAATGACATGCTGGATATTCAGTCGGATCCGTCACCGAAAACCCAACACTAATTTTTTTAAACTTATTTTAACACATACCATAATAATAGACTAAATAATAACAGACCTTTGTTATTCACCTAAAACTTCAGCTAAAAATCACCTTTGTTGTGGTTTTAAGCCATGATACTGGGGTATAGTTGTATCGATAGCTTCTGCAATGGCAGACGCCACACAAGGGAAAAAAACAGCAGCGCGACTTTAAGGCTCTACTAGCTGCAAGCCGAAATACCGTACAGTACTTTTGTGTGACAATCGATTCACTAAATGTGCCACTGCGATTGTGCTGGATAACATCCGGTTAATCGGATGGGGATTTTATTTTTGACTTACCAGTTATACGGAAGTTCCGGTTGATCAAGTCACGGATAAACGGGCTTTTACTGTATAAAGTGAATTGACTGTACATTTGTAGGAGAAACGTGGCAACCAATTGCGCACAGCTGTGTCCCACAAACAGTCGTGGATTGAAATGACCAATTTTAAAAAACAAAAATGTTTTTGAGGGATTATTATTAGGCTTGTGGAATAAGGAAACTTGTCCAAGGTTTCGCCCTGATCTGCCTGGATTCGATCACAGGTCTCATGCTTGTAAGGCGAGTGCTCTAACCACTGAGCTACAGGACCCCACAATACAATGAACATTTTCTATTAATAAAGTCTATTTCAAATGTGTAATATAAAAGGATAGCTCAAATGAGAATTTTGACATCGAGTACAAGGTCTAAATGATGCCATGTGGGATAGTGCACAAAAGGCTATCTGCTCATTTTCTTCGGCACAAAGTAGTTCGGAGACCTCTAAATGAGTAGAATGGTACACAGAGAAATGCACATCCAAAACATATCAACCTGTAATGAATAGCTTCAAGTACCTTTAGCCTGTCTCTCACACTATCTCTTTCAGCTGTCATTCTCTTCAGGTCTGCTCTAGCGTCGTCTCTTTCTTCTTCCATTCGCCTTTGAGACATTGGGGACATGGCTTCCTTTCTTAACCTGGTCAGCTCCTCCTGGGACTGGAAGCAGTTTCCGTTTATTAGGACATAAGAGAACACAGATGCTTTGTGAGTGATTTAAAAATGGACATAAAGGCTAGCTCGTATATACTTTCTGAATTGGACTTGTCCACATTTCCACAAATGCCCTGCGTACATTTTTATTTTGTGTTTTGGTTTCTTGATGTACATTTACTTGGATTCACATTAATATTGTGGCTCAGTCCGGAGAGCACAATGCTGCAGGGGTATCCGTCAAGGCATTGGTTTCCATTTTTATATTCACACCACGGCACGACTTGGCCATTTGATATGAGGTTGACTCAATTTCAATATTTTGAACCCAAGCAAATCACCTTTGAGCCAGCTGAGTATAAAAGTTTACTTCCCTCAAGGAGGGTGGTCACTAGTTGCTGAGCTCAGTGGTTGTTCTCCAAGTTGTACTCAGAGTGCAAAGCGGGAGTGATTGTTGAGCACAAAATTAAAAATCGTCTTCCTTCTTCTATTCGCTCTACTCCACCAAGTGAAGCTAAAATACGTCATCAGTATAAATGACTCGTTCATTTCCTAAGGGAGATTAATGCGTACGGGTGAAATTTAGAAATTTCTCCCCAACTCACAAACATGCATTATTCAAACCTGATCAGGTACATTTCAAATATATTCTCATGGTCCCAAAAGGAGTAAAACCTGTGTTCTACAGAGTATTCACAGTATATTCTGTGAAGCACTTTGAGACGTCTAGCATACGTGATAAGGCACTATATCAAATGCAAGGCTTATTGATAGTAGTTCATCATCAAGATCTATAATTATTTCTATAACCTTCGATCTTGTATTTGAACAGACATTCATTCAGGAATTGTTTCCAGAGTGAAGTGATATAGGGTTAAATTCTAGTAGTGAAAGTCGGTTTTGCATCTCTATAATTGGTGATGTACTCTAGGGTAGAAATTTTCAGGATGTGTGAAATCACTGCTGTTTCGTAATAAAATCTTACAGCACAGAAAGAGGTCATTCGGCCCATTGTGTCTGTGCCGGCTCTTTGAAAGGGTTATTCAACTCTCTCTCTCCCCCGCTCTCTCCCAAAAACCCAGCAAATTATTTTCCTTTCTAAGTAAATATCCAGTTATGTTTTGGAAGCTACTATGGAATTTGCTTCCACTGCCTTTCAGACAGTCATTCCAGATCGCGACAACTCTCTAAGTTAAACAAAAATAAATTGACTCCAGGTTCTGCTGGAAAAAGTAACACACACGAATGTAGGTACATTTAGATTTCACATTACTCTTACTCTGTTGTTTTTACCTCTTCATAAAGCATAATCAATTTGTCACGTTCTGAGGTCAACACCTTCACATTACATTGGATTTCTGACATGTGTCGCTCAAATTTATCCAGCACACATTGCAGCTCATCTCGCTCTCTGATGACTTTGAACAGTTCGGAACTGGATCTGTTACTCTGTGGACAGAAGTACAGTTTCCCTTTAAAACAATGATTCTGTTCGAAAGGTTTGCCGAAATAAACAAACTCACATGTCTACATGGTAATGAACAAAATGCCATTATCATAAATGTCTACAGATATCCTAGTATCGATGTGCACTTATACTGTACAAACATGTTTAAATCACTCTTCGATAAGATACCATAATATTTCATGGCAGGAATTATCCTATAGCTTTTTAGTACACTTCTAGGCTTGTCAGTTTGGAATAATGTATAATATTGTATCTTTGGAACATTTTTAATAAAAGTGTTTTTTTTCCCCCAGGATTTAATATTTGTACCAATTCAGTTTGTTGCAAGATGGATTCACACAGAATGTGAATTGTTCCCATTAATGATAATGGGTGCAAGGGTGCCTGGACTCTAATCAAATCAAGTAATGAGACCAGCATCACTGCACAGTAGGGAACGGCGATTTGGGATTTTTCCGGATATGGATATATCGGTTTGCTCATACCTGCTTAAACCGATCTATCGAGTTTTTATACTGCGCATGCGCGTGCATTCGAAGTGCGCGTGCATTGATGGTGCGCGCTCAGTCGCGGTGCGTGCATTGACGGTGCGTCCGCACTGACGATGCGCGCGCAGTCGCGGTGCACGCACATTTCGAAATGCGTGCTCTAGGTCCAGAAAGTTTGTAATGTTGGTGTCAAGGTCTGTTGACACCAACACCATACGATGTTGTTTGCTCCCTACCTCCCCCTCTCCTTCTCTCCCTCCTCTCCTCTCTCCTTCTCTCCCTCCTTTCCCCTCTCCTTCTCTCCCTCCCCCTCCCCCTCCACTCTCTCCTCTCCCTCCTTTCCCCCTCTCTTTCTCTCCCTCCCTCCCCTCTCTCCTTCCCTCCCTCCCTCCCCTCTCTCCTTCTCTCCCTCCCCTCTCTCCTTCCCTCCCTCCCTCCCCTCTCTCCTTCTCTCCCTCCTTTCCCCTCGCTCCTTCTCTCCCTCCTTTCCCCCTCTCCTTCTCTCCCTCCCTCTCCTCTCTTCCTCTCTTCCTCTCTCCTTCTCTCCCAACTTTCCCCCTCTCCTTCTCTCCCTCCCTCCCTCCCTCCCCTCTCTCCCTCCTTTCCCCTCGCTCCTTCTCTCCCTCCTTTCCCCCTCTCCTTCTCTCCCTCCCTCCCTCTCCTCTCTTCCTCTCTCCTCCTCTCCCTCCTTTCCCCTCGCTCCTTCTCTCCCTCCTTTCACCCTCTCCTTCTCTCCCTCCCTCTTCTCTCTTCCTCTCTCCCAACTTTCCCCCTCTCCTTCTCTCCCTCCCTCCCTCCCCTCTCTCCTTCTCTCCCTCCTTTCCCCCTCTCCTTCTCTCCCTCCCTCCCTCTCCTCTCTTCCTCTCTCCTTCTCTCCCTCCTTTCCCCTCGCTCCTTCTCTCCCTCCTTTCACCCTCTCCTTCTCTCCCTCCCTCTTCTCTCTTCCTCTCTCCTTCTCTCCCAACTTTCCCCCTCTCCTTCTCTCCCTCCCCTCTCTCCTTCTCTCCCTCCTTTCCCCTCGCTCCTTCTCTCCCTCCTTTCACCCTCTCTTTCTCTCCCTCCATCTCTAAACACAAAATAGAACACACACACACCAAAAACAAAATCTAGAGATTTATTCTCCTCCATTTCTTGCTTGAAACTAGCATGTAATGTCCACGTGTAAATGAGATCTATTACAATAGAAAAGAGAGAGACAGACAGTCTGACTGTTAGTTAGAAGCCAGATTATCACTGCTGTGTGTGTCTGACTAGACACACACAGCGTCTGACTAGACACACACATAGAAGCAGTGATAATCTGTCTTCTAACTCTCTCACACACAAAAATAACACTTACAGCCACAAAATGCCACTTATTTTTATGTAGTCTGAAGTCTGAATTAATGTCCTTCGCCATTGGCAAGCTCTCCTTTGCTATGCAAAAAGTGACAGCGTTCGTGATACTTTGCCACTTTTTGTCCCCTCTCTGAATAAAGCAGGAATTGTTTGAGCTGCACTGGCCCCACTACCTGTCGCTTTCTCCGAAGCGCTGGTTCGACTTCTTGCTGTTGTCGACAATGATTTCGCTCTGAGGGCAGCGTGCTGGGCGGGGTGGTGCTGCTTAATGTGATGTCGCAGGCTGCTCGTGCTCGAATCAGATGTCTTAACCAAGACCTTGCAAACTGTACATCTATACACACCATTACTGACTGCATTGTTTTCAAAGTAGTCCCATACGGGGCTTCTTTTCCCCATGATGAGAAAGGTAAATTTTCAAACTACAATTTTCAGCGATGCGACTTTGTTAAGACGCCACGACTCACGTCGAGTATACACAGTAAAGTGTGCGTGCGCATCGGATGTGCGCGCCCGTTAATTGTGCGCGCGCACCGAATGTACGCGCATTCCATGCTCTAGGTCTAGGAGGTTGCAATCCCGGCGACAAGGTAAGCTGGAAAAGATCGCATTACACTGATAATACCAACAATATTGATATATTGCCAGGAACGATATTAAAAATATAACGATGTATATTTTTAAAATCGAATCTCTCGATATAACGTTTTTTTTAGAATCACCATATTGGCATACCGATCTGAAAATCATATCGGGTTTAATCGAAAAACCAATACATCGCCGTTCCCTACTGCACAGTGGTGTGACTGTGGCGTAAATTGTATTATATTGTTATAACATGGACACCAGGATGAAAATTTAACAGTGAAAATACAAGTTCAAGTTAAATGATTTTACAGGTGATTATAAACGTCATTAACCAAACAATTTAAAGGCTAATTTACGTTACCTTCGCAGGTGAAAGGCGACATGGACTACGGCCGCGCCTCGGAGAACGAGATGGGCTAGCTTGTCCGCTCACTATCCCTTGAAGATATTCTACCTCACATTTGTAGTAATCCCGCTCTTCCTCCAAACTCTTCACAAATTTATCAAGACGAGATGGTGACCTATCCCCTCGCAGAGCCCCATGGTGTGCTCGCATTCTTTCCAAGTCCATTACCAACTCTCGCTCTGGTTTTTGGCGAAAAACACAAACACATTATATTTGTATAGTACCATTCACATCAGGAGGACGTCCCAAAGTGCTGGACACTCAGGGATTTGGACCCGAGCTGGGGGTTGGGATCAGGAGGGTTGGGGCAGGAGTAGGAGGGTGACAGAAGGCCCGGTCGAAGAGAAGGATCTTGAGATGTGCCTTGAAGGAGACAAGGGAAGGAGCAAGGTGAAGGGATTGTGGGATGGAGTTCCAATGGATGAAGCAAAAATAAATTAAAATGAATAGTCAAAAAATAATAAAAGGTGCATGATTTTGGGAAACCAAAGCTTGGAGTTATGGTACAGCAACAGGGATGACTAAGTAGGAGACACAACGAGAAAGTAAATATTTTCAGACGATTTTAGGGAAAGGGACAGAATTCATTCACATGAAGAATAATTATAGGAAGACAAAAAGACAGATTTATATGTGTGCAGCTAACTTTAGGGTCAACAGGTCACTGCCATACTCATTTGTTAATCAAATATGAATAGCACCCAGGTAATCTCCAAGGGTTAATAGTCAGTTACTAAAAAGCATCAATACATTTTAGTAAAACAGCCCCACGATTCCTCCTCTATTTAATTACCTTTTGCTATTTGTTTTTCAACTCGGTCACACAGTCTTTGCTTCTCCTGCTTCATTTGATTTAACAAGTCATTAAGAGTTTGATTTTCTTTCATTTTACAATGCAGGTCGTTCTGAAGCTTGGCATTTTCATTGTGGCTGGCAGTTAATTCCTGGAATAGCCAGCACACAAATTATACAATCACACAAAGCATTCAGTACTTTCCCCGTTAAAACCATTTACAACCACAAAGCAATTCAACAAGCCTGGCGTTTATAGGATTTTTATGATCATTCCTGGACAAAGTTGTTGCTTACAACAAGCTTACTACAGTAAAAGCCCGTTTATCCATGACCCGATCAACCGTAACTTCCATATAACCTGTACCTCCAAAAAAAGGTCCCCATTTGAATAACCAGATCTTATCCGGCACAATCGCGGTGGCACATTTAATGAGTCGATTGTCGCATGAGAGTACAGTACGATTAGTTCTGAACGCTGCCGGTAGTGGCACTTCCGTTTTTTCTTCTTAAAAGGGCACAGTCGATTTTCCCCCTCGCTCTTTTTCTCGCTCCCTCTTTTTCTTTCTCTCTCTCCCTCTCCTTCCTTCCTCTCTATCTCTCCCTCTCTTTCTATCTCTTTCTATCTTTCTTTCTTTCCCTCTCTCTCTGACATTGCCTGTGTAGCCTAACTATCGTGAGTTTATACACTGTTTTGGTGGAGGTGGGAGAAGGAGAGAGAGAGGGTGGGGCAGGGGGGGTGGGGAGGAAAGAGAGGGAAAGGTGGGGGGGGAGAAAGAGAGAGGATGGGAGGGAGAGAGAGGTGGGCAAGAGATGGGGAGAGAGAGAGAGCGGGGGTGAATTGAATAATTTAGATTGAAGATAAGAGGAGTGGAGGGGGGAGGGGTTTGGAGCCATTGACAGTATCGCTTTAAGAAGAAAAAACTCCCCCGTCCGCCATTGTAGAAGTTTGCTTTGTGATTGTGTCCTGTGTTTATAGACTGTAATCGATATTTATTGCTTTATTGGTAAGTATCCATACAATATTCTGTTATTATTTAGTCTATTATTAACATGGTATGTTTAAAAATAAGTTAATTTTTTTGTGTTGGATTTTCTGTAACTTGCCGCCCAAATATCCGGCACGCGATTTAACCGTCATTGGCCAGGTCCCAAGGGTGCCGGATAAATGGACTTTTATTGTACTTTGAATACAAATGTGAAGTCACATGAATTGGTTCACAGGAGCTGGAAGAATTGTACCAAGATCACAACGGCAACTTTCTGGTTTATCTCAACAACTTCCCTAGTCGTCTTACTCAGTGCTGCCCTGATTTATAAACCTTGCCTGGCTTTATAAACCAGCATTTTGGGATGTCTTCCTGACGTGAACGGCGCTCTCTAAATGTAATTTTGTTGTTGTTGTTTAACCTAAGTTTATGTTTGTGAAAAAAAATCATCAGAACATTTACAGTATCTCAATGAGATAGACATACTGAGTTTGTGATGTCCACAAAAAGCAGGCATTCCTTAAGACAGGAAGCGAGAGGTATCAGTTTCATCTCGCCTTTGTAGAAATGTAAACCTCTAAAACATGAATGCAAAATCAATGGTCTGAACTCAATTGCTGGGTCGTGAAATGATTCACACCATTGAATATATACAGGGTAAGAGGTGGATGACAATGAATCGCAAGCCATTAATTCAATCAAGTAGCTCTAACTTAAGGTCGTAAACTGCCAGAACAAACTGTGAGCAGCTTACAATTGAGATGAGCTCCCGAGATTGAATTATTCTTGATTGAAATATCGAAGCCTCTTAAATCAAATCGAACCAGAAGTTATGGTTAACATTCCCTTATTGGGCTACTGCTGCTGATGTCATTTAGGGTTACAATAGCCTGGCAGTGAGGAAAAGCTCAATTAACATCAACATCAAGTTATCACTCCAAAAGTGCTTCAAGTAAATTAATTGGTCTCACTTGCACTGTGTTTATGTGTCAGAAACCTCTGAGCTAGCAAGTCGTCAGCATTGAACAACAATTCCTTTTTTAACCAACAGGAAAAACACAAGGAATCACAATGCCTGGAAACATCAAGATGATTAAAAAGCAGCAATTGTTTACATGGCTTTTTCTTTAAACTGATCAATGAGCAAATGAAAATGGTCAATCACTTCATGGCTGTTTTGTAGGACAAAGCTGTGCACAAATTAACCGTCACGCTCTCCAACAAAATACGCAGTCACTCCACTTGACATGCATCCTGTGGAATAATAATAATCCTTGCATTTGATATAGTGGCTTATCGCATTGTCAGGGTGTCTCAAAGCACCACAGGAAATTGCAGTGGCTGTGTATTTTGTGGACAAAACGTGGCAGCTAGTCGCACACAGCAATGTCCTACAAACAGCAATAGATTGAGTGACCAATATTATTTGGGGGGTTGTTGGCTAGGACACAGAGAGAGAGAAATTCCCTTCTTTTTTCAAATAGCGTCACTTAAAAAAATGTTTGGGATAATACTTTGAGACATCTGCCGATGTGAAAGGTGCTACATTAAATGTAAAAAAAGAGAAGCAACGTGGACATGGCTAACTGACCAGTTTTGGGACCTGCTTCATGTCTAGTCCAATGAGAGTGCGCACTGTATTTCCAGAAATTGTGAGTCACAGGACGCACACATGATAAGCAAATTGGTGGTTTTAGTTTCACCCTGTATAATGAAGGATGACTTACTTTGTTCAGTTTAGCTAATGTATCTTCAAATCCTTCCAATTCTCTGTGCTGTTTCTGAATTTCATCCTGAAAATGTGAGATGCAATTCATGTTTAGATGTGGTCTTCCTCATTGTTCAAACAGTTGCCTGTCACAAACCAGTCAATCCGCAAATAGGATATATTTAGTCAAATTTGATCAAAGGTAGCTAGTTAGCATGGATATATGAAGAAACAGAAGTTATAAACATATTAGAACAGCAAATAAGGACAAAATCTGCATATAAATCATTGTGGGAGCTTAATGATTAAAACATATTCATGTAGCTTTAGTTAAAAATGCTGATAACATATGAAGTAGTGAAAGCTATACATGTCAACAGTAACAACTGGCAGCTATAATAGCAAACTTCACAAGGGGTAATAATATCCTGGGGAGCTTTGACACAAAAATTATTTGCTAACTAGAAAAAATGTAATCCTTATGTATAACAAATACTAGGAAAAAAATCAAATAATTTCTGGGATTATTAACCATGACACAATATTTTCATTTAAACAAAAACTTCCTAATAAAGTAAAGGAGGCTGACTTACAGTCCTGAATTTCGTTAATCTTTCTCGAAGTTCTTCTATTTCTCCACACTGCCTCTTGACCTCATCCTAAAAAGATAAATAACAAATCCTTACTTGAAATCTATCTGTGAAGAATGAAAATAGGAGTGGGCAGATCTTCTTTTATAAAGAATTAGGGATTAGTTGTTGACAGAAATGATGCATGAAAGACATAATAATAATCCTTGAATTTGATAAGAGAGCTTTTCACGTCTTCTAGACGTCTCAAAGCGCTTCACAGAATGTACTGTAAATTGAATTGACTGTATATTTGTGGGCGAAATGCGGCAGCCAATTGCGCACAGCAGTGTCCCACAAACAGTCGTGGATTGAAATGACCAATTTTTATTATTGTTTTTCTGAGGGATTATTATTAGGCGTGTGGAGTAAGGAAACTTGCCCAAGGTTTCGTCCTGACCTGCCTGGATTCGAACACAGGTCTTACGCTTGTAAGGCGAGTGCTCTAACCACCGAGCTACAGGACTTCACAAGAACAACAACAAAATGACATTTATAGAGCGCCATTCATATCTCAGGGAGGTCAAATTGGCGGCTTGTGAATTATATCCAGCTCAGGAGATGCTTTCATCCGGACCGCAAACCATTTCTGACATCAACCTTTCTTCCTGTTACTCTAATCAGTCCACTGATCAGCCCAACGCCTTGGGACGTCCTCCCGACGTGAAAGGAGCTCTACAAATGTAATTTGGTTGTTGTTCTTGTGCTAATCTGCTTAAACCCTCCTGCAGTCTCTCGCTATCTTCATCTGGAAAGACTGGATTCTCACCATTCTCTGGTGAAGAAGTTCGTCCTAAGTTCCCTATTAGATCTGCTACTAGCTATTTTATATTTACACTCTCCTACTCCGGATTCACAAATAAGTGAAAACACCCATCAACATCCATCTTATCGAATCCTTTCACAATCTTAAACCCCTCTATCAGGTCCTCTCTCAATCATCTCAATTCCAGAGAAGAGCTGCAACTGGTCAAATCTGTCTCAATGATCGATCGTGGATAACTGACAGTTCATACCTAGTGAGGGCAGTTCCTGTTACAAACAGATCAAAGTAATCTACCATGAGATGTGGGAATGAGCAAAATATATTTTGAGTGACTAGACGTCCAAAAATTCCATTAAAGTTTGGGAGTACAATATTAAAGGATCTGTCAAGTCTGCGAAATAATTTCTGAACTCACAAGCAATAAGCCATTCTTTTATGATTACCTTAGCTGCTTGAATTTCTTTGTCAGCAATCTCCAGTGCCATTTCTTTGTCTCGCTCTAACTGCTGTGCCAAGTGGTCAATCTCATTAAGTTCATTGCATAGGTGCTCATTTTTGCTGCTTAAGTTTACAAGTTCATTTGCTGTATTGCTTTTCTTGTCCTGAAGCTCCTTCACCTGCTTGTCCAGATCGCAGTTAGTTCTCTGAAGGTATTCAACCTGTAAGAATGTTTGAGGGATGAAATAATCACAAGAATGCCATCTAAAGTACCCAATCACCAGTGCAAATGTGCATTAACACAGTGGTGCCTGCATCATCCAAACAGCAAATGTAGATCAACAAAACTGGAATCCACTTATTCTGTCATTAAAGAAAATGACCGACAAAAAATCTACAACTGCACATTGACAGAAATGTATGAACAATTTTCCTGCATACACTGTGCAATTATAACCTAGTCATTTAGTTTCATAACATCAGACCCTCCCCGTATAACAGGGGGGGGGGGGGGGGGGGGGGGGGAGAGGGGGTTAACAATTACATCTAGGTCATCAGGTCACTGCTGGAAGCCAGCAATGCTGGAAGCCAGCAATGCCAGTACAGGCTCAAAACCCGAGGCCTTGCAACTGCATGTTCTGTGCATTTCCCATGTCTTTCAGGACATCATAGGGTCCGTCGATATGGAAATTTTCCGATTTAGATATATCGATGGGCTCATATCGATATATACCGATATATCGGGGGGGTATTGCACTGTGCATGTGCGCACATTCGGATGTGTGCGCGCATTCCATGCTCTAGGCCCAGGAGGTTGCAATGCCGGCGACAAGGTACCGATATATTTTTTTATATCGAATTTTTCGATATATCGATATATTTTAAATTCCGATATCGGCATATTGATATGAAAATTATATCGGATATAACCGATATATCGACGGACCCGAGTACATCAACAATACAGCAGCACACGGTTCATCAGTGCGATAAACAGACCAGTGCTATACACATCACAGTGTCTGACTAGATTTACAGAACAGTAGTTTACTGCATAATAAGAGAACAATTTGTTTTCTGCTTAAAGGAAGTCGTAGATTTTTCTCAAGCACATTTTCTCTGGGATGTAGTTTTGCTGATATTCAGCTACTTTCAGAGCTTTGGGACGTCCTCCCGACGTGAAAGGTGCTCTATAAACGTAATTTGGTTGTTGATGTTGTTAAGAAACCATTCCAACAACTCTTCACAAAATGTTCAAAATGATTATCTGTAAAATGAGCCGGATCCATTTCTCCAGAAAATTACTTCAAACTATATCAGGTCACCTGTAGGTTTAAATGTCCTATGAGGCGCTCATTGCTTCTGTTTTTAGATTCAAGAGAGATGACATCGTGAGGACGACCTCCTTCCAAAGTTCGGTTCAGACGCTCTATTTCCTGGTCTCTTGCCTCAACCTGCAAAGGAATCCAGTCACAAATGGGGAAGACTTTCTATGAGGGTAATATGAGTATTACAGCTTCAACCCTTCAAACTGTAACTCATATTGACTCTCCACCGCTAGCACAACAACAAAATTACATTTATAGAGCGTCTCTCACGTCAGGAGGACGTCCCAAGGCGCTGAACAGTCACGTTGTGACCTAAGCAAGGGAGAGGGGTGGGGTAGCAGGGAGAGGCAGAGGAGAGTTAGGAGGGGAGGGAGAGAGTTGG
Organism: Hydrolagus colliei; assembly: GCA_035084275.1. Lineage (NCBI taxonomy): Eukaryota > Metazoa > Chordata > Chondrichthyes > Chimaeriformes > Chimaeridae > Hydrolagus > Hydrolagus colliei. The sequence goes on along the minus strand of CM068742.1, from coordinate 14,626,751 downwards.
GAGGGCAGCAAAAGGCACGATCGAAGAGGAGGGTCTAGAGACAAACCTTGAGGACGCAAAGGGAGGGAGCGAGGCAAAGGGACTGTGGGATGGAGTTTCAGAGTGGGAGCAGAGAGGCTGAAAGCCCGCCGCCGATGGTAGGGCAGGACAGGCAGGGGACATGGAGCAGACTGGAGCCCGCTGAACGGAGTGGGTGGGCACGTTCATAGGGAGACTGCAGGTCAGAGATGGGTGGGGGGGGGGGGGGGGGGGTAAGGCCGTGTATGCAGTATGTCTAAAGCATAAAATTAGACAACAACAAATTATGACATTGCATGGATCTAGACAGTCAGTGTGACCTGGACCCGAACTGGGGGTTCAGAGGTCGTGGCAGCAGTGAGGGAAGTGGTCGAAGAGGAGGGTCTTGAGACCGGTCTTGAAGGAGGCAAGTGAGGTAGAGGTGAGGTAGAACTCCTAAGGAAAAGGAGTTCCAAAGAATGGAGGCAGAGAGGTTGAAGGCTCGATGGTTGGGTGGGGGATGTGGAGCAGGCTGGAGCTGTTTTGACTCTATATCAAGCAGCATTGTAGTAAAGGGAGAGTTGCCTCCCTTTACCACACTGCCCCTTGATACACTCAATCATATATTCCACACCCTCTCAGGGAATGGGCCAAAGTAGCCTTTATATAAGGCTGGAGTAAGGGTTCAACAGTGTGCGAACTGGCTGATTAAGTTAACCTACATTGAAGTTAATTTCACTGGTTTTAGATATATAAAGCATGATTAGCAAATACTCCATAAGAGAACAAACTCCTTTTTCTTAACATATATGAAATCCTAGCATAGTTAGAGTGCAACGTCCTCCAGTCTAATTTTGATGACAAGAGAAGATAGTTTTGTTGAAATCATGTTCAAAATCACTATCAATCCATTCTTTTGTTTAATCCCCTCCTCGAATTCCCCACCTATTAACTGATGTGCACCCGAGTAGTCCTTTCCCTTTCTCTCCCTCAAAGGTCTCATTACAGTAGTGCCTTCCTGGTAGTAACAGTAACTATTAAATATTTGGGGATATTTTGATGGTGCAGGTACTAGTTGATAATGCATTTTTCTCTCTTTAAGCAGAGATGGTTTAGCTGGTGCTCCCCATTCATGAGGTCACACAACACAGTATCATGAGGTCACTTGAGGTGGAATGCCTCACAAAACACCACTTCGACTGCGCTTTCGGTCATCTTTCACCCCCCCAATCCCCAGCTCAGGGGCCCAAACAAGCGCTTTGAGACATCCACCCAACAAAGCGTTTCATGACTTCATTACAACCAGGCTCAACTATGCCTTGTCAGCCTTCCCAACTCATCATCCAGAACTCTGCAGCTTGTGTCCTTGCCCTCAACAGGCTCCATGACCCCACCACCACCCATCCACCCTTGCTCAGCTCCACTGGCTCCCCATCCCGCAGAGGATTGAGTTCAATATTCTCGTCCTCACCTACAAGGCCCTCGATGGCCTTGACCCCCCCCCATACCTCTGTGATCTGCTGACTGACCCCCTTATCAATTGGCCTGCGCCCTCCACTCAGCAAGCTCTGGCCTGCTCCATGTACCCCCCCACCCGACCTCATGAATGGGGAGCACCAGCTAAACCATCGGCGGTCCAGCCATCAGCCTCTCTGCCTGCACCAACTGGAACTCCATCCCTTCAATCCCTTTGCCTCCTTCCAGGCATCCCTCAAGACGCCCCTCTTTGACCGCACCATTGGTCCAAATTCCTGACTGTTCAGCGCCTTGGGACATCCACCCGATATAAATGTAAATTGTATTGTATAATATCTGCTCTCAGACTGTTCTCCATCACCATCTAAAGCACTTGCAATGTCATTCGATGTACACATGAGGCAAAGACTGATGTTCAGATTAAAGCAGTCCTACCTGTCTCTTGAACTTCCTTATGTCACGGTCAGCTCGCTCCTGTTCATCATTCAACCTATCAACTGTACTCTGCAGATCCTGTATTCTGGATGAACATCATCAAAACTATCAAAATCAATGCTACCATTCTGAGGTGGAAAAATATGTGAAGGTTCAAATATATAAAAGCATTTCCTACAACTAGATCCTGGAACAAGTAAATCAGCCGTGTTATTAACCACATGATAATACTATAAAGAACAGGACCAAGTGTGCCGTGTAAGAGATTAGATTAAATTAATTAGGATTAGATTGTTTTTAAAAAAATTATTTCTGTTCACTGGGTACTGCAGGTGCATCTCCACAAGCAAAGCTCGAGACGAATGATTGTCTTGTACGAGTTGCATTGAATTAACATCAGCCCCAACAGCACATTAATTCACTCTAATATAACAAACAGTCAGATCTTGTCATTTCATACATACACCCACCATGTCTGGAAGCTGTCTACTCTTACATTCAGGCAAGTCTGTGCACAGTTCTACTGTTTAAACCATGGCCTTCTGCAGTGTTTTCAATTATTCTATCACCGTCAGAGTATTCATTGTTTTTTTCACTCCAATCATTAATGTGTTGATGACAGTAAAATTCGCATTACTCTTATCTTTATAAATCATACATGTACCTGTTAAGTTCCTTCCCCCAAATTCTTTGATTCCTTTGTACTTCTCGCATTTGATACAATTGGATGAATGGCAAAATTGTAATGGTTTCTTGGTCTCACATACATTCTAAAGCCTATGTAAATCCTTTCCTAACTTGCATCGCCCCTATCGCACTTAGCAGCTGAATTGACGTACGCATACACAGTACAACAAAGTGAACAGTGAAGTGTACCACCCACACACATACAATTCTCTTTACAGTATGTTGTGTGAAGCCTGTGAGAAGTCTAGAAGACGTCTAGAAGACGCTGTATCAAATGCAAGGATTATTATTATTACTCCACTGAAAACTTGGTTACTCTTAGGTGTTAGTCATAAAATTCGACATTTACAAGTTTGCCTGTAAATACTTTACCTAAATGTTAATTTCCGGTTTGATGCAATTTGTGTGAGTTTTAGTTTGAAAGGTCATATAACGCTTCAATTAAATTCTTAGCTTGCAGAGCATTCACGCACACATCTTGCCTTATTAGTTCTTTAAAGTTGAAGAATGTCAAATTTTACAAACATAACATTTGTAGCACAATGAAAGCAAGCTACAAGTATTGTAACAGAGCTCCAAATGTATTAAAATCAGAATGAATGTGGAGTTTCCATGACAGTTCAGTATAGAAACTGCAACACTGAGACAATTACTGAGGTAAAAATACCAATTTACTTTGGATCAAGAACATAAGAACATAAGAATTAGGAGCAGGAGTAGGCCATTCAGCCCTTCAAGCCTGGTCCGCCATTCAATAAAATCATGGCTGACCTTCTCACCTAACTCTAATTACCTGCCCTATCCCCATAATCCCCATATCCCTCTATTTTTCAAAAATCTATCAGTCTCAGCCTTGAAAATGTTCAAGCACTGAGCATCTACAGCCTTCTGGGGTAGTGAATTCCATAAATTCACTACCCTCTGAGTGAAGAAATGTTTCCTCAACTCTGTTCTTAAAGGCTGACCCTGAATTTAAGATTGTGACCCCTGGTTATAGATTCTCCTACCAGGGGAAACAGTCCCTCAGTGTCTACTGATGCCGTTGTCCCTCCCTTCCATCTGCTCTATACCATGTGTACATGTCAGCCTGTTCCCATGTTTGTTTGGAGGTTAATAGAGGGCATATTGTACATTGTTTCATATATATATATCTATATATATATGAATGGTTGCCATAGTCTGTTTTCTGTATACTGCACAGACAATCAGAGAACCACCATTACCTGCACAAACTCATCTTTGTGACTGAAGTCTTTTTGGTAGTTCCACACAAGCATGGGGCATCTATCCATTAAAAGTGGTGAGAAGCAGGGCTATGTAAAAGCAGCTTAGGCACCCAGCATACTGTGTCTCCTTCTCCCTCCCACTTACTCTGCACTCTCCACTTGGCATTTTATATTTTCACCTTTTATTACACTTTGTTATGTAATGCGTTGCATACATGATGCATAGCTGTCATTTTTGAAATGACTGTACAACACACTCTAGTGTCTAACATGCCCTTAACCAAGAACATGGAAATCAGTTATAATGTAATCTGTGAATTGCTGCCCAGATTGTCGCGTCTAAATAAAGGTTAGATTGATCTACATTTACAATTTGTGAATAGAACACTATAAAAACAACTAGATCCACACTAGGAAATGATGCTGCTTCACACCTATCTTTGTAGATTGTTTCCCTATTAACTTTGGTACAAAAGCACAGAGGGAACATCATTTCATAACAATGGTTACTTCCCACTTCTTCTGATTAGAATTTCACCGTATCTCTATGTCTTCATTAAAATATCCCATCAGATCAAAACAGACAACAAACCATTCTGGGATACTTCCCCCTGCTGGTAGGTTTACCGAATTGAAACTAGGTTTGCACACATTACTGTCCATTTATAGCACAATCACTTTACACTGATCATTGTCCAACATTAAAGAAGTCAATTCTTTCTACAGTACTTGGGTTTTTAATTCTATACGATTACTTTCAACAGTTACTTCTAATTCAGGGTACATTTTACCATTCAAAACAATATCAATATTACAGTCTTCTTTTATTGGGTTTACAATTATGGTCTAAGGCAGGGCTACTACAGTATTAAGCTTTCCGCCCAGTATCTCGACTGTTGGTGCCTTGTATTTTCAGGTATAAATCATAAATACCTGTTATCAGCCACCTTCAACAGGTCCAGAACATATGGATCATCACACTGAGGTAGAGGTGCTGATGAGATCCTTGAGGGGGGTACTGCATGGTCAATTTGCATTCGCTGTCGACGGAATGGGATGGACCGTTTTTTACCACCTGAAGAGGCAAAGAAACACATTTGTGTGACAAACAAATCTAAGGAGACGCATTTGCATTTGATGTCTTTTTTCCCTCCGAGTGCAAAACTTGTTCAAAATTCAAAGTCCTCATCCTCACCTTCAAAGCCCTACATGGCCCTGCTCCTCCCTACCTGTCACCAGCTAGCTCTTTCTAGAGCTACTCCCTCCGCTCATCAGGCTCCGGCCTACTCCATGTCCTCCACCCGACGCGCCCCACCATCGGCGGTCGGACCTTCGGCTTCTCTGCCCCACCCTCTGGAACTCCATTCCAGTCCTTTTGCCTTGCTTCCTCCCTTGCCTTCTTCAATGCTTGTTTCAAGACCACACATTCCATCACCCTCCTATCCCTACCCTCTCTCTCTCCCTCCTGGTCCCAACCTCCATCTCGGGTCCAAATTCCTGACTGTTCAGCGCCTTGGAATGTCCTCCCTACGTGAAAGGCGCTTATACAAATGCAACTTGTTGTTGTTTATGTACGTACAGACATATTCCATTTTGGTGTTTTATTTAATAACGTTTTGCCAGATCCTGCTCCTCCACTTGAAGGTGCAGGTTTAAATAAAACAAACTGCCCCAACACCAGTTAATCTTGACATCTCTGCAGTTTAACAGCATTTCGACCCCCTGTTCTTAGTGATCCTCCTCAGTGAGAGAGTACACAAACTTCACGGTAACTGGGTTACACGGGTCTATTCGCTCTGTGACGTCACTGTGTGACCTAACCATTTGTGATATCAGTGTTGTTATGATATCAGTGGGTCTGAGGTCACACTGTCTTCCCGATTCACGAATTTGCACCAATTCTATACATCGCAAGGGGCAAGAACTACAGACAAGACACATCAGCCACTGATGCCACTATTATCACAAGGGGTATTGTACTTCGCCACAGTGCAATAGCCCCTCAGTGACACAAACAACAAGTAACCAGAATATTGATAGATAGATTTGAGATTGATAGATTTCCCTGTGGATAAAGGTATTAAGGGATTTGGGGATAAGGCGGATAAGTGGATTTAGAATAGATCAGCCATCATCTTATTGAATGGTGGGGCAGGCTCGAGGGGCCGAATGGCCTACTCCTGCTCCTAATTGTTATGTTCTTATATTAAATGGGCTCTTCCCTTCCCTCCACTCCCTTAGTTCACAAAGTTAGGACCACCCAATATAACAGGCAAGCCAGAAGATTGATAGCAAGAATTACAATTGGCATCAATGCCAGTTGGAAAAAGTAGGTGGGGGGTGGGGGAGGGGGCATTAGTTAGGGTACCCACTCCGATCTGTATCCAGTGTTAGTGTTCACACGTGTATAAAGGTTGGGATAAGGAATACAGTGCAATTATTGTCTATAGAATCGATTGTCATGGAAAAATAAGTCAAATATCTTCAAAAGGAGAATATGGTGAGAGAAGATTGCACAAACTACACTGCAACTGATTTTTTCGCAAGTTGAATGGATTAAGGAAAGAATCCAGAAGTGGATCATGTATTGTGTGAAACAGAGTGCTTCTTAATATTGGATGTTCTGGATTGTGTCTTACAATAATTGCTGAGCATAACATGCTGATATAAATTTCTGTGCTGTTGATTTATTTGTGGAGAACGTCTAAAATGTAGGTGATGGGGAAAGAGTAGAAAGTTCTTACATTTAACAAGGAACTGTGGGATTGTAAATGAATGTGTAAAGTTTATGTATAGTGTGTCAATAAAGTTCTGTAACCCTCTTTTTTCTGCAGACTAACAAGTGAAACACGTGGAAGAATGATGGTAACAGAAAAACTGAACGTAAAGTGAATTGACTGTATAATTTGTGGGCGAAACGCGGCAGCTAATTTCGCACAGCAGTGTCCCACAAATAGTCGTGGATTGAAATAACCAATTTTTATTATTGTGTTTTTTTTGGGGACGGATTATTATCAAGCATGTGGAGTAAGGAAGCTTGCCCAAGGTTTCGCTCTGACCTGCCTGGATCTCGCGATCGTAAGGCGAGTGCACTAACCATTGAGCTACAGGAGCTCAGGGGATAAAAGGACTCTTGGACACCCTGTACTTGGTTGGGGAAGAAGGAATAAAGATCAGATTCTGAGGCTGTACCTACCTGGAGTTTGCACCACCGCCTGCAGGTTTTTCTCCTGTAGTTGTTGAATCTTTTCAGTTTTGATTTTACTGTCCTTCTCCTGAGACCTCATTTTGTGCACATACTGGTTATTTAAGAACTTCAGGTCTGCAGTATCATGCTCTAACTTCCGAATGGTGGCTTTCAAATCTTTGCATCAGAAACACAATGAAACAAAGTCACTATCCAGTCAAACTGGCTTCAATCCAATAGGTCAAATGATCTAATACAGTTTGAATCTTAGGATGTGAAACAAAGCTAAAATATTAACACACTGACAAGACGTTGTATTTGAATTACTGGCCTGGAACCTGGATGAATTATAATTAGGCTTTACAGTCATGATGACAGAAAGTGTATTTCATGAAAGGAGATAGTCTTAAAATTATATTGATAAGGCACAGCAGAAAATATTTCTTCATGTTCTTCTGTCAATGTAAAATGTGCTGCCTCAGAGAGTCAGATACAGAAGTAATTGGGATATCTAAACAAGGCATTCCTACCCACTTATGGGAACAATTGAGTTTTGTCAAAGCAGTTTGTCGACAAAGGACAAGTGGACAACAGATATTCTGGGAGTAAAATTTCTGTTCTGTAGAACTATATGATTCTAATATGTAAAATACACGTGTTTACATGTGTTATCATTGACTCATTTTAAAAAGTCATGCACTTAATTACAATTCCTGAACCACTTGCATGTATTTTTACTTACAACAATTCCGTTAACGTATCTACAAAAATAGTCATGGATGTAAAAAGTAGTCATTTCTGAGTACACTGTTGACACAAGTATCAATAAAACAATGCCTTTAATACTGTTAGGGATGTACTTATCAACATAAGTGCCGACATTGATGGTACATACATAGTATTAAGATGCAACAAAGTGAATCGGACGGGTTAGACCACGACAAGCGAGAGAACTGAGTTCAATTCAACGAAGGGCGAAACTTTGGGCAAGTTTCCTTACTCCACACGCCTGGTAATAATCCCTCAAAAATAAAAATAATAAACTGGTCACTCAATACATGACGGTTTGTGGGACACTGTTGTGTGCAATTCGCTGCAACGTTTCGTCCACAAAATATAGTCAATTCACTTTACAGTATATTCTGTGAGGTGGGATATTTGGAGGTGGGATTAATAGACCCATCATGATCTAATGAACTGGGTAACAGATTCCAAGGACTAAATAGTTTTGTGGCCTCTCTGTCCCCATCTTGGAACTTTATCAGTTCCTTTTGACTCGCCTCCTCCTTCGCCTCCTGCAAGGCACGTCTCAAGACCTTTCTCTTGGCCCCCACCCTTGGTCATCATCCTACCACGACCCTCCCAATCCAAAATCCCAGTTTGGGTCTAAATCCCTGACTGTCCAGCGCCTTGGGACACCCTCCCGATGTGAAAGGTGAGGTATAGATGTCATTTGTTGCTGTTGAAGGGTTCCTGTTTAACTATGAATCTAGAAACGCCCTTTGCAAATAGGATACTTTAAATGCCTTCTCTCCTGTGAGTAAAGAAGCCAAAATGAAATCACGGTAAAAGGATACTGTTAATTGAAAATGTTTCTTTATCCTAAATAATCTTTGCCACACAGGGTATCAAATATACAGCCAGGTCCCATCACACTGTGCTTTGTTATATTGATATTCTTGTATCAATACAATTGATTTACAATTTTACAATTTATACAGTAAAAGCCTGTTTATCCGTGACCCGATCAACTGTAACTTCTGTGTAACTGGTAGCTCAAAAAAAGTCCCCATTCAACAAACCGGATCTTATCTGGCACAATCGCGGTGGCGCATTTAACGAGTTGATTGTTGCACGAGAGTACAGTACGATTAGTTCTGAATGCTGCTGGTAGTGGCACTTCCGGTTGTTCATCTTAAAGGGGCACTGTCGGTTTTTCCTCTCCCTCTTCTCTCTCCCTCTTTTCCTCTTTCTCCCTCTCCTTCCTTCCTCTCTATCTCTCCCTCTCTCTTTCTATCTCTTCCCCTTTCTTTCCCTCTCTCTCTGACGGATACTACATATTGCCTGTAGAGCCTATCTGTATTGTGCATTTGTACACTGTTTTGGTGGTGGTGGGGGGGGGTGGGGGGGAGGAGAGAGAGGGGGGGGGGGGGGGAGGGGGAAGAGAGGGCAAAGAGGGGGGAGAAAGAGAGAAGGGGGAAAGAGACGTAGGGGAGAGAGGGGGTGAGCTGATTAATTTAGATGGAGAATGAGAGGAGTGGAGTGGGGGTTGGGTTTGGAGCTATTGAGATGCCAGACTGACTGGGTGTGTGTGTGTGAGAGAGAGAGAGAAAGGGGAGAGAAAGAAAGAAAAAAAAAGGAAAAATCAACAGTACCGCTTTAAGAGGAAACAACTCTTCCATCCGTCATTGTAGAAGTTTGCTTTGTGATTTTGTGCTGTGTTTATAGACTGTAATTGATATTTACTGCTTTATTGGTAAGTATCCATACAATATTCTGTTATTATTTAGTCTATTATTAATATGATATGTTTAAAAATAAGTTAATTTTTTTGTGTTGGGTTTTCGGCAGCTTGCCGCCCAAATATCTGGCACGGGGTTTAACCGGCATTGGCCAGGGCCAGATAAACAGGCTTATACTGTGTATAATATATACTATACATATACGTATACAATACAGTATATAGAGCATCGATCCAAAACTTGTAGGAAATAATAGTACACTGGTGGTTTCAGTGCTGAATGGCTCACTTTCTGCGCATGATGTGCAGGAGAGATGGCCACCAGGGAAATTCCAGCAACTGCCGAATACGTTCATCAGAACAGTTCAGTGTGGCTTTCGGCAGAAATTTGTGGTTGGGTGACATCACCATTATAATGTGGTGCTTGGTCTAATGGATCCAAATTACAGTGTGTTAATGGGATCCAATTTAAACAGCCGTTGGAAAATAAATACTATATACAGTATCTGCTGATAACTTGACCCTAGCTTAACTTGTCACTGCCACATATCATCATTATTTCGACCACATTTATTGATGGATTTATACATATGCCTAACTCGCCATTCCTGATAACTCGCCTCTGTGCCCTTCTTCCTTGGAGTGACGAGTTATTAGGAACTCATGTCGGACGTGGTAAGGCTGTATCAAAGGCAAGGACTGTTATTGTAATTACAACCTCTTGAATGAATACTCACCACAAGGATGGCAATTTTCAAAAAGAGTAATAGACAGGGTGATCATGAACCCAATACTGTCTAATGTTCCATTATTAGCATGTTTCCTGATCTAATACGTACTTTATGGGTCAAAGGCTTTTAAAACAAGAGTTAAATTTTCAATACATACAGTATTTGTGAAACACACAAAATAAAACCCGGCTCTGAATCCTGTATCACTGCTGGTGCATTTGCAGCAATGAAAGAGTACTTTGCTGGGTAAATAATTAATGTACCGGTACATTGTTTCACGAATATTTTATCCCAAGCCAGGACTGTCAAGACTGTTGTTTCACCCACAAATGTACAGTCAATTCACTTTACAGTATATTCTGTGAAATGCTTTGAGATGTCTAGAACATGTGAAACACGCTATATCAAAGGCCCTTCCACCGGAAAGGTGGAATTGAAATGTAAATTTGTTTACATTTGCTCTACTTCCCCCACTTACATTCAATAACTTTTCTGCACACAATCTTACCTCTGCAGTGTTGATCTGACTCTTCTTTTACTTTTAGTAATTCTTGGTGCAGCACATTATTTTCCCGGACAAGCTGTCCATTCTCAGTCTTGTACGGCTCAAGTACAGAGTCCAGGTTCTCAATCTCCTTCTGGGTTTTCCCGCGTGACAGCTTGGCATTGCGGAGGCTTTCTGTTGTATGCACCAAATCACTGCAAAACAACAAGATTTTTTAGAATATTACACAAGAAGCACATACCCAAGGCTCCAACAGTATGGCCCGCTGGACAGTGTACAGATTTATCACAGATGATGTGTAGATCTTAGCATTTACCAATTTCATTTAAAAAAAACCAATCTGAATCCTAGTTATGTACACTTAAAGAGTAAATTGCGATGGGAACTATCTGCCCTAGTTGAAATATAGGGCCCAAATTAGCTTAGATGTTAAAACCTTGCTATCTAATTGTGAGGGTTATATGTAGCAATCGGAATTTGAAATTGGCCAGCTCCTATTTAGCGAATATCAGAATCCCAAACTCCATAATTCAGGACGGATTGTCATTCTTAGAGAGGCCATGAAAGATCGTGAGAAATGGAAAAATTAAGAAACATTAATAGGATTATAGGAGAATAATGGGAAACCGACTTCCTCCCCTATATCATCACAAACCACCCATAATATCATTCAAAAGGAAGTCTAGGATCTACTTTGTGCCTTTCAGTGAGGAAGTCAACTTGAGATTCTTCAGGACCAGGCTGCAGCCATCACCATCTTCCGATTTAAAGTTCCTCAAACTCGTCTTCAAATCTCTTCGTGCCTTGGCACCACTCCATCTCTCCGACCTGCTTACTCCCCAATCCACTGACTCCGTTCGATTGTCTCTGTCCTCCTGCTTCTCCCTCGTGCCCTCCATTCTACCACCGGTGGCTGCACTTTCAGCCACTACATCCCCAAATTCTGGAACTCTCTCAATCCCTCCACTTTGCCCCATCCTTTCCATCTTCAGGTTGTGCCTTAAGACCTTCCTCTTCGACTGTCCCCAAGGTCACCTCGCCCCTTTATTAGGCCGTTGTTGTGCTCCGCCACTATCAAGCGTTCTGGGACGCTGTGAGGGGAGCTAAATAAATACAAGTGGTTATTCTTTTTCAATCAGAATGCTTCTTCAGCTATCCACAATCCTGGCTCTCTGAGCTCCCTCATCTTCTATAGTGTTGAAGCTGGTTCCGAGCTAGGAGCTCAATTTGTTTTCCCTCAACAACTTTTACTAAAGCCAACATTTGCTCAACACACACTCATTCAGAGCAGTCTCTTCGCATATCCCTCCTATATTCTTTATAGCAGAAAATACTTCACCTGAGACGTCATGTTAGTATCTGTCACCTATTTCAATCTTTCTCACTTTTTTCTATTGCAATGACACTACTTTGACAATTTGCCGTTCCACCCCATCTTGAATCTGTTATTGTACACATACTTTTCCCTCTCTTTCTTCACTGCGTTGAAACTGATTTGCTAACTCTTAACTCAATAATAATAATCCTTGCATTTGATATAGTGTTCTTCATGTCTTCTAGACATCTAAAAGCGCTTTACAGAATATAGTGTAAAGTGAATTGACTGTATACTCGTGGACAAAATGCGACAGCCAATTGCGCACAGCAATGTCCCCACAAACAGTCGTGGATTGAAATGACCAATTTATCATAGTTGTTTTGGAGGGATTAGGTGTGTGGAGTAGAAAACTTGCCCAAGGTTTCATCCTGACCTGTCTGGATTCGAAACACAGGTCTCACGCTTGTAAGGCGAGTGATCTACCCACTGAGCTACAGAAGCTCCAGCCTCCAGAACACCCACCTCTCTTTGGCTTAGTAATAATACTTGCATTCTGGATATCTCAAAGTGCTTCACAGAATATACTGTCATGTGAATTGACTGTATATTTTGTGGACGAAATGCAGCACGGCAATATCCCACAAACAATTGTGGATTGAAATTATTTTTGGAGGATTACTATCAGGCATGTGGAGTAAGGAAGCTTGCTCAATGTTTTTGCCCTGCCTGGAATTGAACCCAGGTCTCTCGCTTGCAAGACATGAGATACAGAATTCCCAAAAAGGCTTCTTTTTTTAATTAAAATGTACCAGTGTCACCTCACAAATCCAAAGTATTTACTCAGGTGGGAGGGCTCTTAAACCTCAAACACTAAAAATGTGTTCCAATGGTTAACAGTGACTTTCCTTTAGATCAGTCTGTCCTGGTGCAGCAGGTTACACTCTGCCTCTTTCCTGGACGAAATTGGTTTGAATTCAACCCGACAGTTGGAATCCAATGTTTACTCTGTGTTTTGGTCTGAATATAATTTGGGAATATGAACTCAATTCCCTTTAACACAGACTCACAGCATAAAATTCCATAACTCGCCTCTGGTCTGGAAATGTCATTCACAGGGTGATCACGAGATGCCCGGTGTGGGAAGGGGTGACCAACCATTTGGGGGATAATGCACATTGCTGTGGCCGTGTTCGAGGGTGAGGTGGGGAGGGGTGGGGGGTTGGGGTCTCTCTGTATCTGACCAGCCTGGAGTATTTGATGTATCTGGTCAGCAAGCAGACCAAGGTTTTCCAAGGCTACCACTAATCACCGTGACAAACACTTTACTAATAGCTTTCTGCTTTTTGATTTCTGTCTGGCAAGCTTCCCTCTGTCCAGGTTGATTTCTGCATTGGCATGTTTCGCAAAACTTGCTGTCAAGTCCGTAAATCACTGTCAAAATCTGGATTGCCAGGATCAGTTGAAACACTGTATGCCAATCATTTGAGACAAATACAATCAGCAGTAAAGAACTGGGACTCTCTTGGCCTGTCTGGAAGAAAATAAAATGACTTAACCCACTCATGAAACAAAGTCCTGCTAAGTTCTCTTGCTTCTGGGCAGAATATTTCATGCGGAGCCGAAGAAATCTCAAACGTGCTCCCAACTGGATAATTCACCCAGTTCTTTACAAAGACTTTAATACGGGAATCTGCTCCACCTAACTGCACCTCTGAGACATTATCAAGAGAAAAAAACCAGATAAAAACACAAACGCAATTTCACACCCTCTTTGTTTTACATTATTAACAATTCTCTTCTCTCCAGTTTTGTTGCAATCCCCCCCACCTTTGTTTTACTCCATTAACACCTTTTTAATGCATCATCTCCTGCCCTCTATCTGACTTTCTCCTGTATCTTCTTGCTCTGCCTCCCCCCTCTCTATTAGTCCTTAAAAGCCTCTCCCTCCTAACATGCCCCAGTTTGGGGACCCGAAACGTTGACTCACTTTCCTCTCTCCATAGATGCTGCCTGATGGCTGAGTGTTCTCAGTGATTTCTGTTTTGTTAGAGATAAAAACAATACTGCACTCGCAAATCTATTCCGACTAATAAAGCAGTAATAATAATACTCCTTGCATTCGATATAGCGCTTTTCATGTCTTAGATGTCTCAAGCGCTTTACACAATATGCTGTCAAGTGAATTGACTATATTTTGTGAGTGAAACGTGGCAGCCAATTGCGAAGAGCAATGTCTCACACACAGTTGAGAATTGATATGACCAATTGATTATATTTTTTCCCCGAGGGATTATTATTAGGCATGTGGTGTTAGAAACTTGCCTGAGGTTTTGCGCCTCCTGGGATTACTATAGAGCAGACGACAATATTAAATCAGGAGGGAGCTTCTCCAGTTGTCCTTGACAAAGCTTCGCGAGAACTGTCTTGGGACAGAGGGCACCTAGGATGGAGTTCCAGTAGGTGGGGCAGAAAAGCTGAAGGCCTGCCCTCTGATAGTGGAGTAGGCAGAGTGGGGGAAGCGGAGAAGGCCAGTGCCTGCAAAGCGGAGGGAGCGGACAGACAATTTGGTGAAGATGGTCAGCCAGCATTGGAAACGTGGAGTGCTATTGCTTAGTGTAGTGTGGTGTGATCAGGCAGGCTGTACGGGGGCCTGGTTTTATGTGGCTGCGACCATTTCTACCCTTTCAACTTCCACTCTCTCCCTGGTGAACATCCTATCAGGGCAGCGGCCGGTGGTTCGGAGGACGCAGTGCACAGAGGCTTTACTGCAGTCTGTCAGGGCGACAAGCTGGTCTCTTACCAACTGTGAGCTTAAGGGGAGAAGGGAAGAGAGGTGGGGGGGAGAGAGAGAGAGGCGGAGGGGGGTGAGAGAGAGAAATGGTGTGGGGGGAGAGAGAGAGAGAGGTGGAGAGAGTGGGGGAGGGGGGTGAGGGAGAGAGGAGAAGGGGAGAGAAAGGCGGGGAGAGAGATTTACACTAAATTGTTCATTCAAATCGCGACTGTATGTGGGACACTGCTATGCGCAATTGGCTGCTGCATTTTGCTCATCGAACATATAGTCAATTTACAGTATATTCCTTGAAGAGCTTTGAGATGTCTTGGAAGACATGACAAGGCACTATATCAAATGCAAGGATGATTATTATTGTTACTGGTTTGTCTGGGCCCACAATACACCCGCAAAATAAAAGGGTGGGGGAGGTGTTATAATTGGGCCACCAAATGCAAGGATAATTATTGATCTAATCATGAAAAAGATCATTTAACATTTTCCTTCATAAAAAAAGCCCTCAGATTATTTGAAAGTTACACTGGTAGAAAATACACGACGGCGTTGTACCTGAAAAGCTTCTCCACCAGTGGAAGGCACTCTATCACGAGAGGCTGCCTGTAGCCAAGTTGATCCAAACGCTTCCGCAGGTTCACAAACTTTCTCTCCGAGGCTGACGTCATATCCAATGATTTTCAAGACCAAAACGTGGGTAAAATCCTGGATATCGAAGCAAGTAGAAAACAACGGCAAAATGAGACCCCAAGCACAGACATTAAGGAAAGCATTCTGTCTGTAGAGGCAGAACCCCAAGCAATCTGTCTATGGGCCGAGCGCCATAGCTCGATGTTTCCTCACTACCTTCACTGCGGCCATCAAGAAAATAAACTGGAACAAAGTTTATAAACCAAAGGAATTAGAACTGAGGGCCTGGAACCGACACACAACAAAGGCTGACAATTGCCGCAGAATTTAGACCATGTTCTTCTCTGACACAACCAACGCACTTCAGACAGAAGTAAAATCACTCGGCACTCAGACAGACAGGCAGGCAGCGCAGGCAGGCAGGCAGGCAGCGCAGGTAGGCAGACTTGCAAAAGGGGAGAAATACACAAAAATACCAAGACTCAAAAGTACCAAAAGTGGGAGTCAAAGACACCTTTGTTGAACAGCTAAATAGTCAAAATACAGTGACTTTACAGTACAGTATATCCTGTGAAGCACTTTAAGAAGTGCCTCCCCTGACCTATATCAAAAGCCAATTATTACTGTATAATAAACCCTATAGAATACTGGCCTTGACGAGATCGTATATCTTAAATAGGATCTCTATGACTGACCCAGCCACCGCTGTTGAATGATACATCTGCGAAGATTGTATTAGTGCAGCCGTTGCACAACATGCTTTACACAATAAAAACAATTTGAAACATGAAAAAAATTGTAATAAAGAATCTTCTCACAGTGGTGGGAGAATCTGCCCCGCAAACCAAGAAACTGTTCCCTTCTCCTCACATGAAAGGCGCTATACAAGTGTAATTTTGTTGTTGTTAATACAGTAAAAGCCTGTTTATCCGGCACCCCCGGTTAAAGTACGTGCCAGATATTCAGCCGAAAACACACAAAAATATATATATATTTTTAAAAATGCATTTTTCCGGATAAATTCCGGTTAATCGGAATGCGAACCTTTTGTTTTGAGATGCCGGTTATACGGAAGTTGATCGGGTCACGGATAAATGGGTTTTTACTGTATTGCCAAGGGATCTTAAACATCCTCCTGAACAGGCAGGTGAGAGCTTGGTTTAACATCTCATCGAAAGGACAGCACCTCTGACGGTACAGCTCGTTTTCCTTAGCAAAGCCTGCAATCGACACTGGCCCCAATTACATCCTCTCCTTACATCCTCTCCTTCCCGAATTTTTCACAACAGCCGTTCTCTCTACCTGGATCCAGACTGCAGTTACACTCCACTTCCGCTTCTTTTGGCAAATAGCCCTTTGAAAATGATAACTTGCAGCTTCACGGATCAGACTGTCAACTAACAACACTGTATAGCAAGTGTTGTCTGTGGGGTCAAGTTGCTCTCCAGGGTAGATACAAGGATCCCATTTGTAAATTATCCAATGACACAGATGAACATCTCTCATTAACATTCCTCACCGTCCACCCTCTAATGGCAACTCTCGTTCCATTACTTATTTACACAACTATTGATTAAAGTGTTTACAGATACATGTTACACCACTTAGATTGCACCTGCAGTGTAACATGTACCTGTTAAGACATTTCCCTCTTACCCCCCTTTCTCCCCATTTCTCCCTGATTTTGCCCCCCACCCACCTCTCCCTCCCTCTCCACCCTTACCCCCCTTTATCCCTGACTACCCCACCCCACCTCTCCCTCCCTCTCCCCCCTTGCCCTCTTTTCCCCCTTTCTCCCCTAATCCCACTTCCACGACTGTTTGTGGGACACTGCTGTGCGCAATTTGGCTGCTGTGTTTCACCCACAAATATACAGTCAATTTTCCTACTCTCCTTCATCCTGCCCCTCGACCCCTCCCCCCCGCTCTTGTCCCTACCCGACTGTACAGCGTCTTGGGACGTCCTCTCGGCTTGAAAGGCGCTATATAAATGTAAGTTTTGATTGATTGATTGATTGATTGATAGTGTACAGTGCAACAACAACACTTACACATATACTGTATAGAGCATCTTTCTTTCGTGTTAGGAGTTGTCTCAGGCTTCAAACAGCTGATCATGGGGAGCCCGAGGTGGGAGCGGTGGGGGGACAGGACGGGGTGTAGCCGGTGGCCAGACGCGTGTGCGGAGGAGGCACGGTGAAGGGACTCCAGGACACAGCTCCGGAGAGACGGGCCCGAATGGCTGAAAGCGGTGACGTGAAATAGGCTGAGCAGAGGGAGTGTCCGGGCAGCAAGGTCGGTCACCAGTAACACGTGGACTGAGGGGAGATTCGCAAGTGCGACCCAGGGCACGAAAACTGCTCCGTCGGCCGATGGAGAGCTGACGAAATTGAGCAGCGTTGGGGGTGAAGGGGGTGACAGTTTGGGGTCCAGTGGGGGCCGTGGGTTTACAGAGGGACGTCAACAGCAACAAACAGCGTTTATAAAGAGCCAAGAACAACAACAACAACAACCTTGGCTTACCCAGCGCCCTCCCCGCTGGACAGCGTCTCAGAGCGTCCCGAGGCGCTGGACGGTCAGGGATCTGTACTGAGCTGGGGGTCGGGATCGGGGGGGAGCGGAGAGGGGGGGGAGGGGGAGGGGGGCTGAAGAGGTGAGCGTTGAGGCTGGTGTCGCGCTCTGCCTACAAAAACACACAGTCACTACGGTTCATAACACACAGTCACTACAGTTCATAACACACAGTCACTACGGTTTATAACAGGGTATAAAAAGAAGCGGAGATCGCCATGGTGACGTGACAGGGAGAGATCTAAAATACAAGGATTATTAACATTATTATTATTATTATCAGATAATTCTCAGGAAACAGGAGATGAGGAGTTTGAATTCCTGGGGAGGGGGGGGGGAGGGAGTGATGGTGATGAAGGAATTACTGTAAGTGTCTGAGGGTGAGTGTAAGTGTGTGTGTGTGTGGGGGGGGTGTATGTATGTGTGTGTGTGGGGGGGGGGGTGTGTGTGTGTGTGGGGGGGGGTATGTGTGTGTGGGGGGGGTGTATGTATGTGTGTGTGTGGGTGTGTGTGTGTGTGTGTGTGTGGGGGGGGGGTGTATGTGTGTGTGGGGGGGTGAGTGTGTGTGGGGGGGGGTGTGTGGGGGGGGTGAGTGTGTGTGGGGGGGGGGTGTGTGGGGGGGTGAGTGTGTGTGGGGGGGGGTGTGTGGGGGGGTGAGTGTGTGTGGGGGGGGGTGTGTGGGGGGGGTGAGTGTGTGTGGGGGGGGGGGTGTGTGGGGGGGTGAGTGTGTGTGGGGGGGGGGGTGTGGGGGGGGTGAGTGTGTGTGTGTGGGGGGGTGTGTGTGTGTGTGGGGGGGGGGGGGGTGTGTGTGTGTGGGGGGGGGGTGAGTGTGTGTGTGTGTGGGGGGGGGGTGTGTGTGTGTGA